>OZ012719.1:28099089-29385964 GCA_963942605.1 Poecilus cupreus | reverse complement strand
TAACAAAACAAGACACTAATATGAAACAAGCTATTCCAGTCAAAGATCGTTTAGCAGTTACTGTACGATTCTTTTATGAGTCTTGCATACGTTTTTAAAATATTTCATCAGTCCATAGTTGAATAAATTCCAAAATTAACTCGTTTGTCCAATCAATTGTTGAGTTGTTATCCATTTCAACAACAATAACGTCACACTATTACACGACAATTCTATTTGTTTTAATACTTTATTTATTTATTTATATGTCGAAATACATTTATGATCCTTGTTCTACTCTGTTTTTTATATTACATACTTGATAAAACAATAAAAGTTCTATTTATATGACAACTGGATTGGACGAATTTTGTAGCAGTGTATCAAATGTCTTCCAAATGTACCGTCCAGTAAAAAAAAAAAAAAACCCTTTGAAACGCGTGAAAAGAGCGACAACAGGCCGAACGTCGTCCAACACGAACGTAGGACGCTTGATATTGGACACTTGTAGTTCGAGCATCGGCCACACGATGCGTCCAACCATCAAGCGTCCAACGTTGGAAGGTGTTCGTAGCATCACAAATTTTCCCCCTAGAAGTAAAATAAAAATGCAGCGGACACCGGTGTCCGCGTTGGCCTGTGAAAAGTAAGGGCGGACACCGGTGTCCGCTGAAGTCCATCAAAGACGTACAGAATGAGCAAAACCTATGACTGACGGAGTAACCGACTTCCATAGCCGACGATTTATCTCGCATGCTATGTGGGTCTCCACGAGTTATTACACACATTTCATTGTGTTAATTCAATATTACGTGTTTAGAGTTATTTTGAACATCCGAATTAGTACCATGTTAAACTGCATAAAAGCTTGTCGTCTTGGCCGGGCAAGATCGGCAAATATTGAAACGTCAGGCCTTGTCCGCCTTGGCCCAGGGAGCCATCATCAAATCGGACACCAGTGTCCGCCATGGCGCTTAACCTGTTAAGGAAAATCCATTTACCATACCTTTAATAGGTAGTGCAGACGCAACAAAAAATAGAATTAGAACTCTTGAAATATCTAGAAAATAAAAGATGTAAATTGAAATGCTTCGAGTTTCGAGTTTATTCTCTAAAAAAAAAATAAAAATTATTAAGTACAATACTAGTTTACCTTCTTCTGCCTCCATTTTCAAGCTACATAATCTCGAAAAATTAGTTTGCTTAAAAGGAAACTCAAAATTATAATCCAAGAATTTTTTTTTTAATTATGTGTTCTATATAAAATTAAAAATATGATATATGTATATATATATATATATATATATATATATATATATATATATATATATATATTTCAATGCAATTTTTTTGATATTGCAGTAAATTTTTATATATTCACATTACAGAAAATGTGGAAATACGACAGTTGTTCAAAATTTAAAAAGGCATGCAATAAGTTCAATTTGGGTACCTAAATGTTACGATTTAATAATATATACAACTTATTTTAACCATAAATGATTAAAATAATCTATCATTAAGAACACTTGGTCAAATTTGCATCTTCTATCCATTTAAAATTAGAAATTTTGGTTTGTTAGTTCGTTTACTTTTGTGTGAAAATGTCAGCTTATAACACCGAATCCCCCACAAAACCCATTTTTGGCGCTTTTTGTAGCGTTGAGCACTATACTAATTAAAATATTCAACTCGTTCAACTTGGTATAACATATTTTGACGAACATATCCTTTAGCATAAGTAAAATTCTGTGCCAGAAGGTAAGTAGGTACCTGTTTTATAATTGCGACTTTTAATTTCATTTTAATTATGCCTGTTTCTCTCCTTATGTCCTGATGTTGTTATTTGACAATTAAATATAGATTCGAAGAATTGCAATAAACCTTTTTCAATGTTTTCGCAATGTTTCATTCCCCAGGTTTCCGCGTTGTATATCAATGTAGGTATCAGTATGATTCGGTATAATTTTACAGCGGTGTCCAAGAAAAAGAAAAAAAAGAAGTTGAGCTTTTAAAAGCATGTTTATATGGCTCATGTGGTTCGAGAGGCTTTGCTTTGTAACTCTTTAGAATTTTCATTGAAGTTTCTGACGACGTAAACGTTATGTATTGTATGTTTCATCCTGTTCCATATGTTTAACCAGTTCTTGTCCATTTTCTGTTTCTATTCCTTCCTTTTTAACCTAATGCCCTCAAATCATTGTATAAGTTCTCGTATTTATCTCATACATATGTCTGAGCTAAACATTGATATTTGTTTCAGGTGGTGTGGCAAATATTCCTTCTTCTCAGCATGCAACAGATCATCCATGTACACTAGGTGAGTAATATTGGTTATGTTGTACGTCTTGTTTTCCATATTTAGCATCGTAGTCAATGGTTTCATTGCTAAACAGAACCATGGTGGGCTCAATGCGTCTCCCTGGAAGATACCTCGCCTTATATCTATCTCTCCCATCTCCATTCTTCTCTGCTGTAAAGGTGGAGTTACATTTTTATTTTGTTTATTATTCCGAAATAAGAATAGGAAAAAAATTATAGCTGTATAACAATAATAATAATTTGATTTACAGCAATGACATGGCTGTGAGGGTTTATTCCGGTTCACTCGATAACACATGTTAAGCAAGGCTGCCCGCAGGTAGTAGTTGGATGGGTGATCGCTTTGCGAAAACCCATACCAGCGAACACTGCGTGCCGTTGTTAGAAAAATAGGTTTTTTGCGTCCTACCTGTAAAAATATTAAAACACAAAATAACGCGGTACTTGAGTTACAAAAGATTGTCGAAAATCTACAAAGTGAAATTAAAGTGGTTAAAGAACTAAACAATTCTGAAGTACGATGCAATTGCAGTTTCAATGAAAGTGAATTTATGAATAAAATTATTGCTGAAACAAATGATCGCATCGCTAAATCAAATAATATAATTGTGTTTAATTTAAAAGAATCTGATAAGCCAACTAAAAGCGAGCGAATTGCTCATGATAGTGAAATTGTTAAATCAATTGTGAACAGTATCGAAAATATTAATTACACTGATTTAAAAACATACAGAATTGGCAAGTATAATGCTGATAAAATAAGACCGGTTAAATGCATTTTGAATAATCCGCAGGATGTCATTACTATTCTAAAAGAAGTTAAAAACGTTATTAAATCAGTCAACTTTACACAATACTCTACTTTAAAATTTAGAAACGATCAAACTAAACTACAGCGTGATCACTTTCGTAAAGTTAAATCTGAACTGGATACTATAAATAAAAATGGTGATAACAATAAAGTTATTAAATACATAAATGGTACTCCTAAAATTGTCAATGCTTGAAAAAACCAACGAAAAAACTCAACGGTTTAAGTGTTTACTATCAGAACGTTCGTGGCCTTCGAACAAAATATGACCAGGTTTTGTTAGAGACATTAAATGCTAATTATGATTTAATTATTTTCACCGAGACTTGGCTTGATGGAAATATCTTTTCGAATGAGTACTTCAGCTCAAACTACATCGTGTATCGTAAAGACAGAGACATTAACACTAGTGAGAAATCCAGTGGCGGAGGAGTCATGATTGCAGTTCATAGCAGCTTATCATCATCTGAACTCTCCTATTCCTGCCTATGTAGCAATGTTGAAGAAATGTGGGTTACGGTATTGAGCAGTAATAACACTGAGCATATATTTTGTGCGGTTTATATTCCCCCTGCTTCTGCTATAGATAAATACGAAGCACATATGTACTCTGTAGACTATATAATGGAGAAACATCCTAATGCAGTTACTAGTGTAGTTGGTGATTATAATCTTGCAACTGCTAGTTGGTCTAAAAAAGATGAACATTTTGAGCTTATTTGTAATAATGATCCAAAATCTGAAGTGATGTGTTATAGTTTCAATTTTCATGGTTTTAAACAATTTAATTGTGTATCCAACTGTAATAATAAGTATTTAGATTTAGTTTTTGTAAACAATGTTGATTTAGTAAAAATTATGAGACCTGATAGAGAACTGTCTAAGGTGGACATATATCATCCACCACTTATATTTTACATACCTATTATTAATAACAATGATGATGGTATTCGTTACACTGACAATTGGAAATATAACTTTAAGAAAGGAAATTATGAACATATTAATAATTATCTTGGTGCTTTAGACTGGGATATATTATTTAATCATAGTGATATTAATATTTGTGTTCAAATATTCTATAATATATTATACTTATTAATTGATCCCTATGTACCAAAATGTTACTTAAAAAAAAAAAAATTACCCGTGTTGGTTTACGACAAGCACAAAAAAACTGATCAATAATAAGAACAAATATTACAAAAAATATATGTCTACTAAACTTGAGGAATTTAGGATTAAATATTCTACTTTAAGATCGCAAGCTAAATCTGCTGTCAAAAATATTTCCTCAAACATTAAAGTTTTTTGGAATTTTGTTAACACGTAGAAAGGAAACAACGACATGCCAAAAAATATGCGTCTCTACGAGAAGAGCTCTGTTGACGGCAATGTAATTGTTAATATGTTTGCAGAGTACTTCCAAACAGTGTATACAAAAAATGTTACAAATAATTTTAACTACAGTACTGATATACCAACACTAATATCAATGTAAACTCCTTTCATGTAGATACTGATTTAGTTTTTAATAAGCTGTCTACATTAGATGCAAATAAAAGTGCTGGACCAGATAAAATACCTGCATATTTTGTAAAGTATTGTAGTCCAACGTTAGCGTATCCATTAAGTTTATAATATAATTTATCTCTTACAAATGGACTTTTCCCTGATATTTAGAAGACTGCTTTTATCACACTTTTGTTTAAATCTGGCAATAGAAATGATATTTTAAATTACAGGACCATATCTGGCTTAAATGTTTTCTCTAAAGTCTTGGATTGTATTGTATCCGAATATTTATCTTCAGTTTTAAGAATACTATTTGTTTACAACAACATGGATTTACCAAGAATCGGTCTACTTGTACTAACTTAGCTGCATATACTTCCTATATATCTCAGGCATTTGAGGAAGGTCTACAAGTTGTTGCTGTATATACAGACTTTAAAAAGGCTTTTGATCGTGTTAATTTTAAAATATTATTTTCTAAATTAGAAGTATATGGCATTACTGGCACCCTTTTGAAATGGTTAGAAAGCTATCTTGTTGAAAGAAAACAATTTGTTAAGATAAAGAATTTTATATCTAGAGAAATTCATGCGACCTCAGGTGTACCCCAAGGGTGCCATCTAGGTCCCTTTCTTTTTACATTATTTATCAATGATATTGTAAAGTTGTTCAATTTTTCAAATTGTTTACTTTTTGCTGACGATTTAAAAATATTTGCTAAAATATCAAATCCTGGTGATGCTCATTTATTGCAATTAGAGTTAAATACATTGGCTGCATGGTGTCTCAGGAATGGAATGGAAATGAATGAAAACTAAATTCGTTACATTTAATTATGTTTTGAATAACAACATTCTTGAAGAAGTTACTGATATAGTGGATCTAGGAGTGGTTCTTGGCCCCGAACTAAAATTTAATAAACATGTTGATAAAACAATAAAAAAAGTTAAAAAATGTGTGGCTTTAACAAGCGTCAGTGTAAAAATTTTACAAATATAAACACAATTCATTTTTTTGTATTCTGCATTAGTACGATGTCATCTTGAATACTGTAGCATTATTTGGGCACAATATAGTCAACATCAAATTGATAGGCTCGAACAAGTGCAAAAAAAGATAATTAATTTCTCTCTTTTTATGTTAAATATAAATAAAAATCAATATGATTATAATGAGAGGTTATTTTTACTAGGCTTTAAATCCCTAGCTCTACACAGGTAAAAATCATACACTTCTTTTACTTATAAGTTATTGACTGGTGAAATTGATGTACCTGATTTATTGAGTCAAATATAAGAGTTCCCCTGTACAGTACTCGAAATAAAGATTTATTGGTTGGTTATGCTAGTAAAACTAACTATGGTAAATTTTCTTTTAGAAATAGAATAGTTAAGGCTGTAAACAATTTACTTGATAATATTGACCTTTTTAATATAACACACTATAAATTAATGAACATGTTAAAAAAAAAAATTTTGAATTAAATGTAAGAATATCTAAATTGCGATTAGTTGTAAGTTTATAAATGTAATTAATTTTTAATATTTTAATATTTCTTTCATTGTATGTACCATTGGGCCTTTGGTCCATAAATAAATAAATAAATAAATAAATCTAGCCTAGCACGCCAGAGGTCGTGGGTTCGAATCCCACTGAAGAGCATGGTCGTTTGTGATGTTTACATAAATTCACAATCATCCAATCATGAGGCGGCATATGACCATAGTAGTTAGTCCGCCTCTCATCTTCGTAATAAAAAAAAAATAAATAAATATATATATATATATATATATACAAATCAACACTTTAACCACTGGGGTCAAAAAATTAAAACAAGTTAAAGTCATTCAATATGACAAAGTTTCTGCCGACGTAAACGTTATGTATTGTATGTTTCATCCTGTTCCATATATTTAACCAGTTCTTGTCCATTTTCTGTTTCTATTCCTTCCTTTTAACCTAATGCCCTCAAATCATTGTATAAGTTCTCGTATTTATCTCATACATATGTCTGAGCTAAACATTGATATTTGTTTCAGGTGGTGTGGCAAATATTCCTTCTTCTCAGCATGCAACAGATCATCCATGTACACTAGGTGAGTAATATTGGTTATGTTGTACCTCTTGTTTTTCATATTTAGCATCGTAGTCAATGGTTTCATTGCTAAACAGAACCATGGTGGGCTCAATGCGTCTCCCTGGAAGATACCTCGCCTTATATCTATCTCTCCCATCTCCATTCTTCTCTGCCGTAAAGGTGGAGTTACATTTTTATTTTGTTTATTATTCCGAAATAAGAATAGGAAAAAAATTATAGCTGTATAACAACAATAATAATAATTTGATATACAGCAATAACATGGCTGTGAGGGTTTACTCCGGTTCACTCGATAACGCAAGCTAAGCAAGGCTGGCCGCAGGTAGTAGTTGGATGGGTGATTGCTTTGCGAAAAAGTTTCTGACGACGTAAACATTATATATTGTATGTTACATCCTGTTCCATATGTTTAACCAGTTCTTATCCATTTTCTGTTTCTATTCCTTCCTTTTAATAATAATAATAATAATAATAATAATAATAATAATAATAATAATTTATTGCCCAACAGAATAATCCATTTATAAAGCAAATACATACATAGGTATACAAAAAATGAATATAAAAACATTTTATGTAGACATGTAAATTGGATCAAAGAACAGTATTCCAGTTTTACGTAACTCAAAGATGTTGCAGTAAAAAATATCACATAAATGACATATTTGATTATACTTTTCACAACAGCTGAAAATGGGCGACTGTAACATCAAATTAGACTTAGCAGTGTTATTGTAAAATGTACAAACTGCACGGGAAGCGAATGATGGTACATGAAAATTAATTTCGGATAATAAGGCACTACAATCAACATAGTTATGTAACAACTTATATAAAAATGAAAGACTTTGTAATATATAACGGGATTCAATGCTTGAAACTCCGAGGGATGTTAATAAAGTACTCTGGCTAAAGTTTCGCTCTGGATAATTATTATAAATTTTGTACCAAATAAATTTCAGAAATTTTCTTTGGACGTTCTCTATTTGCTGTTTATGACTAGCATATAACGGATACCAAATTATGAAGCAGTATTCTAAAATGGATCGAACAAGTGCGTAAAAGAGTGATAGCAATGCATTTACATTTGTAAACTGTTTACAGTTTCTCATTATAAATCCAACTGCTTTATTTGCAGACCGTATAAAATTGTAAGTTTGATCTATAAAAGAAAATTTTGGATCAAATGTTACTCCTAGATCTCTTATTTTGTACTCACGCTGTAGCATTATGGAATTTATGTTATAATTATGCAATAACACGTGATTTTTACGGGAATACGATACAATTTTGCATTTATTGATATTTAATGGTAATTTATTTCTATCACACCAAGCTTGGAGAATATCTATATTTTGTTGTAATTTATTGCAGTCTTCAGTTGATCGTATTGAATTGAAAATTTTAACATCATCCGCGAACATCAAGACTTCGCAAGATAAATAATTTGGAAGATCATTAATGAACATTAAAAATAGCAGAGGGCCAAGATTCGACCCTTGCGGTACACCTGACTTAGCCAAAAACTCTTGAGATATTGAACCGTTATATGAAACAATTTGCTTTCTGTCTGATAGGTAGGAGTAAAAAAATTTGAGTAGGTTGTTATGGAAACCAATGTCTGCAAGCTTATTTAAGAGAATACCGTGATCTATGCGGTCGAAAGCTTTAGCAAAGTCGGTATATACAGTATCAACTTGACCTCGTTTATCTAGAACATCTATAACAAATTGAGAAAATGAACATAAGTTTGTTACTGTTGACCGTTGCTTAATAAAGCCATGTTGATTTGGAGATACAACTGGTTTTACCTGTGTGAATATTTTATTAAACAAAATAATTTCAAAAACTTTAGCGAAATTTGATAATATTGAAATTGGCCTGTAGTTACGTACATTGGATGGATCTCCTGACTTTATGACTGGACAAATTTTTGATATTTTCCAGATATCTGGAAAAGTACAAGTATTTAAACAGAGATTGAAAATAGTTGATAATGGATGTAATAGAATGTATTTGCAGTCTTTAATTATAAATGACGGTATTTGATCCACACCAGATGTTAATTTATTATTCAATTTAGATATAGCTTGAGATATATCAGCTTCTGAAATTTGCGTCACTATTATAGAGGGTGAATAAACCTCACTTGGTATATAGTTTTCATCAAGAGGCGACGAATCCACATATACGCTACTAAAATAACAGCGAAATAAATTTAGGATCTCTATTGGAGTATCCTGAACTTCGTCATCAAAATGCATTCTTCCAGGAATTCTACTCTTACTTTTCTTCGTTTGAATAAATGCCCAGAATGATTTGGGATCCGTTATAAAAGATTGTTCGCTTGTTATAAGGTATTCTTTATAAGAAATTTTAATTTGGTTCTTAATTGTTGTTGTTTTCAACCCAATGCCCTCAAATCATTGTATAAGTTCTCGTATTTATCCAGAACGAATCTCATACCTATGTCTGAGCTAAACATTGATATTTGTTTCAGGTGGTGTGGCAAATATTCCTTCTCAGCATGCAACAGATCATCCATGTACACTAGGTGAGTAATATTGGTTATGTTATGTTCATTCAAGATGAAAAGACTGTCAATGCCAAATGATTTAAGTAGTTAAACAAAAACTAGTGAGTCGATCACATTAATCTCTCAGACAAAATCTGCCAATACCGACAAAAAAATACCTGAAACTTCTACACCAACTAACAGAGGTCAGGTGGCGAACGTAAACAAACAATTATCTCCTAAACAAATTAAAGCTGTTTCTGACGCACGCTCTGCCATAAATGAAGTATTAAATAAAACAATAAAACCAACATCTACCGCAAATAATAATAATAATATTTCTTTATTGACTCAAGTCAACGGCGAGGTTCAGCCAAATACCGAAGATGGTCTTCAAACGGTTCGACATAAAAGAAAATCTAGAGAAAAAATTATCATTGGGACATCTGCCA
Organism: Poecilus cupreus; assembly: GCA_963942605.1. Lineage (NCBI taxonomy): Eukaryota > Metazoa > Arthropoda > Insecta > Coleoptera > Carabidae > Poecilus > Poecilus cupreus. The sequence continues at coordinate 29,376,272 of OZ012719.1, read as the reverse complement.
ACACTGACATTATTGCTATACCAAAACAAGCTTGGCTCTATGTCGGCAGAGTCTCCAATAATATTAAAGCCGAAAATATAGAAGAGTTTATTAAAAATAAACTACAACGTAAAAAAGTAACAGTAACCAAATTAAGTAGCCAGAAGCAAGAACTTCTTCATTCAAAATTGGATTTAACTTTGAATATTTAGAAACAGTGAAAAACGAAGAGTTTTGGTGGCGCGGTATAATTATCAAACGCTTTCGTTTTTTTCCAAAAACTCCGACAACTGCAACAGCAGGCCCAATGTAAATAATTTCGACATTAAATCAAAATCGCTTACAATACTTAACATTAATGCTAGAAGTGCAAGGCATAAATTAGATCAGATTTTTGTTTTTATCATCAACAAAACTAGTGATTTGGTCTGCATCAACGAGCACTGGTTTCAGAGTAATGAAATAAAATACTTTGTTTTGGACAATGACACTAGATGTTCTGCATACTGTAGATCAAATCAAAGAGGTGGAGGAACCTCAATATTCATAAAAAAAAAAAAAAAAGGGTAGATCCAGTGGAACAAATCTTTGAATACTCGACTTGTGAATTAACACTAGAAAATTCGAAACAGTCTCTATGTATGCTGATGTTGATTTATTTTTAACAAACTTTTATTTTTTAAGCTGAATTCATAATGCGTATAAGTTTATCATCATTTGTGGTGATCTGATCATCAATATTGCGAATCAAAATAAGTATTCCAATGGCCTTTTATATTTACTAGCTTCTTACGACATCTATCCAGCTATTACAGAACCTACGAGAATAACACGCAATTCGAGCACTGTGATCGAGAATATTTTCTGTAACATCACATTAATAGATAACGTACCCTTTTCCGATCTCCAAATTATTGAAATGACAATCAATTCACACATTAAAAGAGCAAATGGTTCCAAATATATTCGTAAAAGAGCAATAAATGATGAAACATTAAAAGAATTTCATTATCACCTATCCAGGGAGTCATGGAAAGATGTATTTTTGGCCAAAACAGTTGATGAAAAATTCGAAATGTTTTTCTCTACTTTCAAGCATTATTTTGAAATAGCTTTTCCTGTTCGAAAATTTGCTATGAAAAATGATAATAAAAACAATCAAAACTGGGTTACACAAGAAATCAAAACCCTATCTCAACAACTTAAAGATGTGCACTGGATTAAATGTAACACTAATAATATTATGATACACAATTTGTACAGAACATTACAAGGAGAATATAAAATTGCAATGAAAAATGCTAAAAGCAGATATTACGACAATCTAATAAAAAACTCAAACAACCCTTGCAAAGCAAGCAGGGATATATTAAGAAATGAAACTCTGGGACCCAGAAAAAGTAATGAATTCAGCATAATTAAAGAAGACCAAATGACAACTACCAAGAAATAACGGATGTATTCAACAATTACTTCATCGACAGCATAAAAAACTACGTCGCCAAATGCAACCCATCGAATGTGAATTGTAACGACAACGGAATCAGCAGAAGGGAGTCTGTCCATTAGTTCTTCATCCAATTTCAGAGGACGAGTTAGCGGCAATCTTATTGCAAGTTTCTAAAAAAAAAATCTCCGGGTGCCGATGAAATACCATGTTACGTGATCAAAACCGTAGCTCATCTGATAATCACAGCTTTATTGGAGATCATAAATGAATCTCTTGTAAGCGGAGTTTTCCCTAATATTCTTAAAATAGCTTAAGTTAGACCTATATTTAAGAAAGGTGATAAACAAAATGTAGCTAATTATAGAGCTATCTTCTTACTGTCTGTATTCTCAAAAGTGTTTGAAAAGTGTATGTTCGACAAAATCACAAACTATTTCAACAAATATGGACTGTTTAGTGAATCTCAGCACGGTTTTCGGAGTGGTCGAAGTACAAACACAATATTATATGACTCAATCAGTGACATTTTAAATGCTGTGGACAATAATAAATGTGTTTTCGGTGTTTATTTCGATCTTTCTCGTGCATTTGATCTAATCGACCATGAACTACTTCTTGTAACTATGGATTCTTATCGTTTCTCAGGCTACGCACTTGAATGGATCAGATACTATCTCACAGGAAGACTACAGTTCACCCAGATACAAGGCCATAAAGAGGGTGATAATATAGAAAACTACCCATTTGCATCAGATGTGAGTGCTGTGGACACTGGTACAGCTCAAGGCAGTATACTATTTAATATCTTCTGTAATAAACTCAATGAACTCAATACCTCCAATATTAGTGTCTACCAGTATGCGGATGATAGCTCCTTCATAATCAAAGCTGACTCTATGACTGACGCTATCCAATTAACTAACACTATAATATTAAAGATGTAAATTGGTGTAAATCAAAAAAATATTCTTAAACTTAGACAAAACAAATATAATTCACTATAGAAAAAAGTATAATGTGACTAACCAAGTAGTAACTTATCACATAAATCGTAACATACCCATTTCATGCAATCAAAAACTTCTTGGAATAATAATGAATCAATATTGTGACTAGGAACCTCAAGTTAGTAAAATCATTAAGATCTCAAAATGTTGCTTTTTATTCATAAGATGCAGACAATTCATGGACCATACATCTCTACTAACAGTGTATTATGCACAAATGCAAAGCCACTTATCATACGGTATTATCTTCTGGGGAAATTCTTTCTCTGTTTCTAGACTTTTTATTCTCCAGAAAAGAATAGTTAGAATAATATGCAATGAACCATTTACCACCCATTGCAAGCCATTATTTTTGAAATTAGAAATTATGAGCGTATATTCCCTATATCTGTATAATCTTGCTCTATTTGTATGCACTAACTACGATAAATTTGTAACACATAACACATACACACGTCAAAATACCAGATATGCATCCAATTTGTCAGTTCCCCATCACAAGACAACATTTTATGAAAAAGGTCCGCATCATATGTGTATCAAGGTTTTTAACAAACTACCTCAAGACATCAAAGATAATGTTAACAAAAATACATTCAAAAATATGTTAAAAGTATATTTCAAATCTAACTGTTTTTATAGTACCAACGAATATTTTAATGTGTAATGTAATAAATATTTTTATGTAATGTTACTTTGTATCTAAATTTATTTATCATTTTTATGTACGCGACTTTCCAATACGCTGATGTGTCTTCATGGATAAATAAAATATTAAATATATATATATATATATATATATATATATATATATATATATATATATATATATATATATATATATAAGTAATATAGGGACACCTCCCTTTATTTCATAATTAAAGTAATTCTTGCATCATCTTTAAAAAGTCCTTAGCAAGCAACTCATATTTCTAAGATAATCGTTGTATGCGAGAAGAGCATCCTGCAGATGCTCAGATTCATTACTCTGTTTGTAACCATCGTTCTGTTCACAACTATTTTGCTTAAATAAAGTTTTTAAAAACAACTTTGAGCGTTCAACAATTATAAGTGGCGCAGTCGGATTGGATTAGCGAAAGGTTTCGAGTTCGGAAACAAGTAAATTGTTCAATCCGTTTTTAACGCGAAATCGTCAGTTTCAACTGTTAGTTCGCTACAACCTATTTAACAAAAGACAATTCAACGCTCTAAGCAAGGAGTGACAAACGACTTCGAAACATCATCTACGGCGAAGAACGTCGCGATAGTTGTTCCGGCAGCAGAGTCACCAACTCTTTTGAGAAGCCTGCGAGACATCACCTACGGCGAAGGCGTCGCGGTAGCTGTCCCAGCAACAGAGGCCATCAACTTCAGAAGAGCCCACGAGCCATCACCTACGACGAAGGCGTCCGGTAGTTGGACTCAACACCAGCAGCAGTACAAGCAACTACGTCGAAAGAAAATCGAAGATATGTTAAGACTTGTATTACTACTGTAAGTTAATTTAAATATTCATTCATTTTTATTGCTAAATAGCAAATTTTATTTAAAAGTTTTAAAACTTAAAATTTTTTAATTATATTATTTTTAATATTAATATAGTAGAGTATATAAAAAATGGCACCACCAAACCCACCTATACTACCCGCTACACTCTCTACAATCCCTAAAATCCCAAATGAAATAAAAGATCTCCTTGACGTCATTCCTGAATATGACGGCAGTACAGGCACTTTGCCTCATTTTGTAAGTGTTTGCGACGAAATCGTCGAAATCATTGATAATATAACACTATCGAACATAATTAAACGAGTTATTTTACACACTATTAGAAAGAAAATTGTTCGAGACGCGAATGTAAAAATTGCAACTAAAACATATACAGACTGGGCAAGTTTAAAAAGTTTACTCGCTGTAGAATACGGCGATAAAAGAAATGAAGTTCATTTCTTAACTGAATTATCACATTATGAATAAAAATCTAACGAAGACATCTTTAATTACTTTGCGAAATACGAAGACATATTTAATAGACTTATGGGCCTATTAAAATTAAATTTTGGAACTGGCTATGAAAACGTAGAAATTTTCATGTCCTCATATGCAGCTCATAATTTTATAATAAATTGTAAAGAGCCATATAGAAGCCAGCTAGCCGCTAGAAACCCCAGAAATTTATGTGATGTACAAAATTTAATAAAAAATGACTTTCAATATATTCATACGCACATTAATAAGCAAAATTCATTTAAACAGAAAATTTCTGCACCAACACCCTTATATAAAAACCACACTCAACAAAACCAATTCCAACAAAATCAAAACCAACATCGATCCCCTATGATCCGATACACACAACCCCAAAACTTTCCAAGACAACCTTTCCATGTTCAACCTAGACAATATTACCCACAACCTATGTCCATCAGTACGAAAACATTCAAACCCCAATTGAAAAGACAACGACAAGATTTACAAATGTTAGAAACTCATGTCGAACCTGATTTAGAGATACAAAATCAAAATGAATATCTTGAACCAGAACAAAATGAACAAAATCAATTTGTTACCGACGATGAATTCATAAAAGAAATAGAAAACGAAAATTTTCCCATTCTCGCCCCACAAGAATTGAATCCCTAACAAATAATTTCAGCAAATTACCTTTCATAAAGATTTCAAATTTTAAAGTCCTTTTAGATACTGGTTCCACGCAAAATTATATTCACCCTAAAATACTTAAACCAAACACTCCTAAATTTCCTGAAAATTTTACTATTTACACTTGCAACGGAGTATCATCCGGTTCTGAATTCACATTTTTCAAATTTAAAAACTTTAATGTTAAAAGTTATATATTCAAATTCCATAAAGATTTTGATGTTTTAATAGGATTGCCAGGTATAGAGTTATTAAAAACTAAATTTAATTTCGAGAAAGGAGAAGTGACATTTTTAAATAAATTTAAATTTAAATTTCAATATTTAAATCAAACAAATAATACTAATCTTAATATGGAAATAAAAAATCAAGAAATTCGGGATGACCACCTAACTGATAATGAAAAACATTCATTATTTAATACATTGAATAAATATAGAGATTTAATATTACGCGAAAACGAGAAATTTACATTTACCAGCAAAATAAAACACCATATTAATACAACAGATAATATCCCGACTCATGCGAAACAGTATAAATATCCCGACATTTATAAGCAAGAAGTTCAGTCTCAAATAGAAAAAATGCTACAAGATGACATCATCCAGCATTCATATTCACCTTGGTCCTCACCCATATGGGTAGTCCCAAAAAAATCAGACGCATCAGGCAAGAAAAAATTTAGAGTTGTAATAGATTATAGAAAGTTAAATGAAAAAACCGTGGATGACAAATTCCCAATTCCTGATATAACTGATATCCTCGATAAATTAGGTAAATCTAATTATTTTACCACTATAGATCTAACCTCAGGATTCCACCAAATAGAAGTCCATACAGATGATATCCCCAAAACAGCTTTCTCTACAAATTTTGGACATTATGAATTCAAACGAATGCCTTTCGGTCTCAAAAACGACCCCTCAACTTTTCAAAGACTCATGAATTTTGTTTTAAAGGATTTAATCAATAAAATTTGTTTCGTATATCTTGACGATATAATAATATTAGGTACATCCCTTCAGGAACACCTAGAAAATATAAGTAAAGTATTCCAAAAACTACGTGAAGCTAATTAAAAAATTCAATTGGATAAATGCGAATTCCTTCGCAAAGAAGTTGCTTATTTAGGCCATGTAATAACTACAGAAGGAGTCAAAATAAACCCAGATAAAATTAAAGCAATCAAAAATTTTTCTATCCCAAAAACAATTAAAGAAATAAAATCATTTTTAGGTTTAATTGGTTATTATAGACGCTTCATCGATAATTTTTCCAAAATTACAAAACCATTAACCAACTGTCTGAAAAAGAATAGTAAAATCGATATAAATAACCAAGAATATAAAGACTGTTTTGAGAAATGTAAAACCCTCCTGTCCAATAACCCCATTTTACAATATCCTGACTTCTCCAAAGATTTTATTCTTACAACAGACGCCAGTAATTACGCCATCGGCGCTGTCCTCTCCCAAAAAGACAAAACTAACAAAGACCTACCTATTGCTTACATATCACGAACATTGAACAACCATGAAGTAAACTACAGCACGGTAGAAAAAGAACTCTTAGCTATCGTATGGGCTACTAAACAATTCCGCACATATCTTTTAGGCCGTAATTTTAAAATCATAACCGACCACCGTCCTCTTGTTTGGCTAAACTCTCTTAAAGAACCGAATCAAAAATTAATACGTTGGCGACTTAAATTAGAAGAGTTTAATTACACAATTGAATACAAAAAAGGCCGTCAAAATTTTGTAGCCGATGCACTCTCTCGTATAAAACCCCAATTTGAAATTCGCTATCATAATGCCGATATTTTTAAATCAAAAAACCCATTAGTACACTGTATATCAAAAGATAAAGCTATGTTAAAAGGCTTTGCAGAGCAAGTTAAAATAAGATATCCATCTGATAACTTATTTAATTTAGATAATAAAATTTTAATACAAAAGGAACCAAGATTAATATTACATCTTGTAACAAAGAATTTATATAAAGAAAAACCCACTATTCAAACTATTAAAAAATGTTTAGAAAAATTGTTAGAATATTGTATTCAAAATGATATAACTGAAATAGACATGCCTCGTATTTGCTCAGGTCTTGATAAAAAATCGTGGAATAAAATTGAAAATTTGATAAAAGAAATATTTGAAAACACTGCAATAATCTTCAACATTTATAATAAACCAAAAGAGCACGAATTAAACCTGAACACGGACACTGATAACAGCTCTATCATAGTTGAAACCGGATCCGAGAACGAATCCACAGACACGGCTCACTCAGATGACGAATACCCAGTGAATGGCCTAACATACCTAGACTCATGTGTCAACACGTGCAAGAATCAGATTATAGTTAAAGAAACTACTGGAAAAAATGACATTAAAATAAATAAACTTTTTGATAATAAAATTCAACGAATTTACCTTTACGTGAACAAAATTAATAATAATCAAACTATAATGAATTTTATAAAAAATTACCTTCAACCAGGAATAACTTATTATTGTATAATTCCAGAAAATTTAAAATTAAACTTTAATGCAGTACTCCAAACATACTTTTGTTCTGGAAGTTATAAATTAGTGTCCTGTAAAACAATAGCCAACGACGTTGAAAATAAAGACGACCAACAACTAACGATACAAAACTACCACGAAGGCAAAACTAATCATAGAGGAATAACTGAAACATACAATAAATTAAAACTATCTTATTATTGGCCTAACATGGTAAAAGACATTCAAAACTACATTAATAAATGCAACGTATGCTTGACAACTAAATACGAACGGAATCCTATACAAATCCCGAATATATTGACTCCCACAGCAGAAAAACCTTTTGAAAAATTACATATAGACTTATTATCACTTGAACAAACTAAAATTTTAATAATAGTAGACTCATTCTCGAAATTCGCTATCGCCTATGTCGTTAAAGATAAAAACGCCATTACAATCCTGAATAAATTAGTTAAATATTTTGCACACTTTGTTGTACCTAAAGAAATCATTTCAGATAATGGTTTAGAATTTAATAATAAAATAATTCAAAATTACTTGACATTAAGAAAAATTCAGATACATTATATTTCAATAGATAATCCTAAAAGTAATGGAATCGCGGAACGCTTCCATTCCTCCTTAATTGAACATATGAGAGTCATGAATCAAAACCCAATAATTAAAACATTAAAATTAAAAGAACGACTCAACTACGCTTTAATGGCGTATAATAATAGCATACACTCAACAACAAAAAGAACACCCCTCGAAATAATACACGGTGAAAATTATAAATTAAACTTAAAACCGGAAGAAATAATTGCTGACGACTATCTGCAAAAACACGTAGCAACCCTTAGACAAATAAATGAGGAAGTTAAAAATAATATAGAACGAAATAAATCCAAATACTCCAAACCCCAAGAAAATCAAGTTGATATCCCTCCACAAGTTCATGTTAAAATCCATAAAAGAAATTCTGGAAAAATCGAAAAACCTAAATTTAAAATATTAAATGTACAAAAAGTAATACCAGAGCGCGGACAAATATTAGATGACCAAAATAAAAAACATAAATTATCACAACTGAAAAAGCCTCGTATTGTTACAGGTTAATACCATTCGTAAATCCTCAAATCATACCTGATGATAAAAATCCCGGAATTAATATCCTTGAACTTGGAACAGTTCATATACAGGTAAATACTCAAATCACCACCCTCAAAATTTCATTTAAATCCTTATTCGAACAACATGAAATATTAGAAAATAATGTAGCAACACTATATGAAAAATTGGGAACTTATAAATTTAATGATAAAATAACGAATAATAAAAATATTCTAAATTCACTTAGAAATCATATAAATGAAAAAATTAAATTATTAAACATAAAACGTACCAAACGCGGATTAATAGACGGATTGGGATCTATAATAAAAAGCATAACAGGAAACCTTGATGCATCCGATAAAGAAAGATATGATAAAATTATAGACAAAATTAATAATAATGAAAGAATAATATCTGATAAAATAAATACAATAATTAAATTTAATAATAATATTACATCCCAATTTAACGATAAAATTAATATCATTAATGAAAATAATAATTTATTAAATAAAAAGTTAATTAATATAGAAAAAGAAATTGGTAAAATAATAGACGGTATAGACATCATTAGAATACAAAATTTAATAAATGAATTTATTCAAGTCGGACAAGACCTATACCTCTCAATCATTCAAATAGAAGAAACACTCACTTTTTGCAAGTTAAACACTTTATATTTTGGCATTATTAATCATGAACAACTTTTAGAAGAATTAAATAAAATAGAAGACCGATATTTAAGATCAATCATTATAAATAATATTCAGAATAACGCAATATTGAAAACGTACTGTTCCTATGAAAATCCCAACCTAATAATTCTTATCAAAACTCCCTCTAATACACGTTAAGAGGAATTAATTCAAATAACTGCCATCCCTACCAAAATCCATAATACTTATGAAACCATTAATTTAATGAATGGTTTATACTCTAGAAATAATTGTAAAATAAAATTACTTAATAAGTGTACTGAACTTAGTAATAAGGAATATTACTGTGTCTATCAAAGCAATGAATATGATAAATGTTTGGATAATATTGTGTGTTATAAAGACTTTGAATTTTGTGATTATAGTGAAATCTCAGAGATAAACTCTATTATAAAGATAAAAAACTCAAATTTAAATTATTTATTCTTTCCACACAAAAAGGAAGTTAAATATGTCTGTAATAATAATATAAAAATTCAAGAACTGGAAGGAATATACTATACTGAAAATTGTATCGTAAATAATCAATTGGAATTAATTAATAACTTTGGAAAATTAATTGAAATGAGTAATAATGTAACAAATACACAAATTTTACATTTAGAAAGTAAAATTAAAAATATAACCACTTTCAAAATTAATGAAGACCGTAATATTCACTTAGACCCGATATATGGAGATATATCAAATAATTTTGAACATTATGTAACCATTAATGTAATATTATTTATTGTAATAATTTTAATTGTATTATGTAATATAAAGAAACTTAAATGCAAAGATTATCTTAGGAAAAAAGATTAAATTGAATTGAATAGTAAATCTAATGATACTGAATTAAATATTTTACAATCTTGTAGTCAAAATCGAACTCATGAAGAGTTAGCTTTTTCTCTTAAGGGTGGAGGAGTAATATAGGGACACCTCCCTTTATTTCATAATTAAAGTAATTCTTGCATCATTTTTAAAAAGTCCTTAGCAAGCAACTCATATTTCTAAGATAATCGTTGTATGCGAGAAGAGCATCCTGCAGATGCTCAGATTCATTACTCTGTTTGTAACCATCGTTCTGTTCACACCTATTTTGCTTAAAGTTTTTAAAAACAACTTTGAGCGTTCAACAATTATAAGATATATATATATGTAAAATGATTATAAATACATAAAATAAATTATATACTAAAACATGTACTAATGCACTTAAATAATTTTTGAAAAAGTAGTTAAAAAAGTAATTGATTTCAATTAATCACAAGTAGTTTGTAATTTAACTACTTTCTTTTAAAATATTTAAATACTAAGGAGTTTAATCTTATTTTGGCGAGTAGTTAGTAGTTGTAACTTAATTACTTTTTGGAAGTTGTTGTAGTTTTGTTCTGGTATTCACACTATAATTTCCAAAGTTTAGCCTTGGAAAGAATACACCGTAGATTTTTTAAATATATTTCCTTAAATTCTGAAGGAGTTTATCTTGAAAGAGGAACTGACAAAAGTTTACTCCTTTTGTGTCATTCTATGCATTCATTAACATCTAGAAGGGAAGCGTACAGCGCAAGTTTTCTTTGGATGTTGCTGCATAATTTTATCGATGCACCTTATTTATTTTCTGCTATAGCTTTTCATGTTCCAGGCCTGGCATCTAGATTTTCCAGGACTTTCCATCTATCTGCGGGTCATTCCGAAGTTATCAGACACTCTCCCATCGATACCATATGTAGCAATGCAGAGAGCTGATTTGATGATATATTTATTTAATATTTTTTGTATTATTTAGTGAATATATTACTTATCTGTTTTTGGTTGCATGTATTCAATTATTTTTTGTTTATTTATAATTTTGTCCTGTTGTTGGATTAATCTGCTGGACAATAAAATTATTATTATTACAACCCAAGTTTTTCGTCAAAATTTCTGCACACATTTAACAGATGCCGAACTGTAATATTTCCATAATTACTCATTACGAAAACGGAATTTTTAAATTTTTGAACGTATGTTTAGCCTTTATTAAATAAGAAAAATGAAATATGCATATTAAATCTTTTCTACTTTTATTTCAAACAGTTTTATCTAAAATAATTAAGGAAGACTATAATCGGCTGAATCAGTCACCAACCTGTACCTGGGACATCCAAATAGGAAATGGTTTATAGCTTCCAGTTCATGCATGTTACAAATAGTGCAAAACTCTTCAGGTTTAAATGAACGAGAATGGCCATTATTATGAAATAGAGAAATTCTTGAGGCATTTTCCATTTGGAGAAGTATGGTTGTTTTTGTTATATTGAAAGGAATACTTTATGAGAGATATTGAGTCCCGATATTGTAAGTAGCAAAGTTTGGGTTATATGTAGATAATGTTATCCGTCTGGTATCTTCTGTTTCATTTCTTTAAGGCGCAATTAAAATGTTTTTAATTTCTGCATTTACTAAGTAACTATCTTGTTCCTCTCAATTCTAGGTAAATTTATTCATCAGGAGTTGAACAATTATGTTTGACTTGTTTTTTTTTTGCTAATAGAAGTCCATGGACGATCGTTTGTTAAGAGAAGTTTATTATAGCGTGCACTGATATATTTGTGTAAAGAAAAAATCATTAAGAGCACATATATTCTACCAATTTCGCACTCGTTTTTATATTGTGCATTCAAATTGATGTTACTCCATTTCTCTCTTTATAAAGAGGTTCCAACTGTCGCTATATACATTTACATAGGATGTCATATTTATGATAACATTGTTACTACACAGAATCTAACGGCATGTACATACATAATTTATTATTGTAATTTTGCGATTACATAGTATTTTTGTAACTGTATTTTCTTGTTACCACTTATCAGTTCTGATGATAGTATTAAATAAACGTTAACGAAGTTTGCCTATTTTGTTATCAAGCAGTCCACATTCTGACTCTTTCATTTATTAACATAATCTCTGCACGCTACATATTTAATCAAGATCAATGCGGGTTTTCTGGAGGATATCTTATGGGCAAGAAGTTCAATTGCTGAAGAACTTGGGGCCAAGGTCAACAGAAAACTAGCAACGTACAAGAACAGGAATGTATTTTTGTTACAATGTCGATACCAGCTGCAGCCGCAGTAGGACCCGAAGCAGTTAAGGTGATCGGTGTCGCGACCATAATCATCGGTATCAACACCAGCGTTATTATGAACAAGACGCTCCCAACAGCAACAATTAATAATCAGAATTAGCGTCCCTGGTGCGTGGATTTGCAGGAGTTATGGGTGCCTAAGCACAACATATAGCGCATTACCTCCATTAGACCCTGAAGACCCGGCTAAGGATACGAGTAGACCGAGATAACCACTGTACGCTATGCGCTAGAGAAGCTTCGTATACTGGTCGGGGTGTGGTACAGGAGATTTCCATCGGTTAAGTCACCTCGGACGAATCAAAAGCTGATGCATGTTTCCCGGAATAACAGATGATGGCATCCAGTCCATTGCTTGAGCAGGAAACTACTGAAATCTCGAATCGCTGCAACAGATTTGACAACTCATCCTATCAGGATAAAAGACATTAGCCCGCCAAAAGGAATTTCTAAAAGAATTTTACCAGCTACAGACACATCAATCCAGCGCACAATACTGGAAACAACACAAATCGGCATCGATCAACTTTATGCTTCAGCTGTAACCATCGCATTGTCCGATCAGAAACCATAACAAGAAACCATCAAAATCCGCAGCCACGCGTACCGTTCTTCTGCTAAACACGCCGCAACGAAGCAGCAACGGCAAGTTCTTCGTAAACGCATTCATCTACCAAACTACCAAACCCCTTGCGTGCCAGGGATGATACTACACGTTGGAACAAACAGAAATTTAACTTTACCGATCATGAACTTGTCAGAACAGGACTTAACGAATCAACCGCAAACGAAATTAACAACCGAATGGCTTTGCGTAGCGGACACGGAAGACAGCCACCGATTTACACATATAACGCGTAGAACCTCAAAAACTACGCCCCTAAAATCTAATGATGTCAAAACTGGACCAGTAATACCAAGAGCAACAATATTTGCTGAAATTACTAAACAACTATAGAAACTGTTTTGCATAAAATCTAAAAGTGTTAGGGGAAGCGAAATAGGCAGAAATACAGATAACTTTTGATTGCAAAAAGCCCGTATTGGCTCAGCATGAGCGAACGAGAAAAGACGAGACAAATGACTCAAGACTTACTGAAAACTGGAATTATTCGAAAATCCCATTTTTCTTTCAGATCACCGATATTATTGGAATAGAAGGAAAATGGAGAGGATAGAATGTGCATGGATTACCGTAAATTAAACAGTCAAACTATGTAGAGCCACTATCCGCTGGCCAGAATCCCGCTTGTTTGGATGTAAGTATGTCACAAGTCTCGATCTGTGCAATGGTAACATTAAATCCTGGTGGTCGAAGAACGCAAGTATTTGACGTCATTTATCACGGCTGATGAACAATTCGAATAAAACTGAATGCCACTCGGACTGGCCAACGCTCATCAATAAAATCAACGGCGCTCTGCGATATGATTCAGTGACAGTTTATTTAAATGACATCCGATTCCCGAGTAAAACAGTACAGGACGGGCTCGTACAATTAAAGAAAGTACTGTAGGTAAAGACAAACGAAAATTACTGGAATTCAGTCAAGTAGAGTTCCATGGGTGTGTCACGCAGAACTTTTGTTCTTAGTTTTTATTTTTTGACCTATGTTAAAAAATTTTATACTTTTGACGGAATCCAATTGCTCCAGATGGCATTTATTTTTAAATTTTAAATTTTTATATTAAATATTATACCATTTTAAATTTTCTCATCTCCTGAAGAAGGCTCAAGAGGAGCCGAAACCGGTCGAGAGAGAAAAATTGTTATAATAAAATTGACTGAATTCTGAATTCCAGTAATTTTCGTTTGTCTTCATCAACCCTTCCAGTCAAGAAAAATTTTATGTTCGTACTGTAGGTACTCCATGAAGACGGGCTTACACTAAAACCAGAAAAATGTAAAATGTTTGAAACAAACATGACTTATTTGGGTTTTAAAATGAACTAAAATTGAGTCAATCCAGAAGAACAAAAATTAAGGGCGCTGTACGAATTCCCTGCACCAACTGATGTACATCGAACTCGACAATTATTAGGTCTCGCGACTTATTTCAAACAATTCATCCCAAACTTCGCGGGCATCGCCAGGCCACTGACGGCATTGACTAGAGAGGATCAACCATGTAAATGGGGGAAAGAGCAACAAAATTAATATGGTACCTTACGCAAAACACGTATCAATCAACTTGTTCTAGCAATTTACAATTTACAAGGGCATACTGAAGGACGCCATCAAGCACGAAATCGCAGAAATATTATAAAAACAAAGTGGCAAAATAATCCACCTGGGGCCTAATTCTTGAAGTCAAGCGAAACTATTCGTATACGACAATATTCGTACGGTATGTTTCGTACACAACTAACACTATGCGTATGGCTGGTATTCTTGAGTAACCACATGAATTTTGACCGAAGTTTGCGTATGCGATTATCACGATCAAACGAACGCAGCACATTGCGGCCAATGAAATCAGTGTTTCAGTTTAAATAGTTTTGCTGAAATGTCAGTTTTTTTACATTTCACGTGCATTTCAGGTATATTCAATGAGCACCTTGGGTATATTTTAATATTAAACATGACAAAACGAGCTGACAACATAAATACGAGTACTCAACAAAATACTTTCAGAACTCATCCCAGATCCAAAAGTCTTTTACAATTGTATTAACTAAATTCGTAAAAAAAATAAATCTGAAACCAACAGACGGGAAATTTGACAAAATTTTTGTTTTAGATATGGACAGAAAATGTTGGAGAAATAGGTAACAAATATTGTATTCCAAACGGCACTTTTAAAAACTAGGCAGTGGCGGAAAGTAAGTGACATTTTATTTATAAAGGTGTATCGAAACATTCCCTTTTATTTGAATCCTTCTTTCTGTGAAAATATCGTTTTCCACTTCTTCCTAAACATTTATTATGTTTAAATACATTAACTTTTCCAATTCAACTATTCTCTTGCAATAAAATATATAATATTATACCTTTCTGTACCAAACACAAGAGTGACAGATATTATTTCGTGTGCGAATGACACATTCGAGTGGTTCATACCCATGCGATTAAATGCGCACGAAATATTCGTGTGCTTGCCTCAAGAATACCGTTATCCAATTCGTACACGAAATTACCCTAGTTACGCATACGAATAATTTCAAGAATCGGGGCTGAATTCTCGAGCTTATACGAACAGATTCGAATACGAACGCGTTCGCATAAAAATTTCTGTGTAAGAACCATAACACGTATTCTTGAGAGGTATACGTAAGAAGTCATACGAATAATCTTATTCAAACATTCCGCACAGTGATACCAATGGTATAACTTAAAATAAGTTATGTATAATGCGAATATCTTTTTGTATCTAATAACAAATATCTTTGTTTTGGTTTATAGAACATTATTTATAAGTAAAATAAATATTTACAAGATTTACAAAGTTTTTGTCACTTTAAAAAAGTCATGTGACAGTTAGAAAATAAGTTGGTAATACTTAAAAATCATATGTCTTGTTTCTTTTTTGTTATTGTTTATGCCGGTGAAAATATGAATGGAAATAAAAAGGGGTCAAAAAGCATTTAAATTAATAAATGATTGTTTTAATAGTGTTTATGATGAAAACCCACCTTGATTTAATAAATGAAAAATTTTCGAAAGATTGTATAATTTAAAAAGCTCAAACATTATGGAAAGGTCTTGATAATACATTAAATGCTATTCCTAGAGTCCGCAAAGATTGGAAACTCTGTAGAAAAGTAAGTTTATAATTATTTTACATATCGTAACCAAACATAACCATACAATCAAAAAGTTGTAAATTATGTGAAAACTGTGTTTTAATGTCATTATACCAGCTAAATTGATAGTTCATCTTCGCCGCTATTTCTGAAAGTTATTTTAAAAATATCATACCTATTAGGTAGGTACATAATATATTTAAAATATTCACATAGATAGTTAAACAAGTGAAATTATACTAAATTATTATTTTATTTAAACAAATGCGTACCACTTTATATTGATTCACTGCGTAGTTAATATGATTTTGTTGACAAATCTATATTATTCTTACACGAAAAAGCGATTCGAGTGAGTAACAACCACTCGAACAATGTCATTCGAACAGATTCGAATACGAACAGCATGTGATCGCTCGAGAATACGAAATAGTCAAGGTCATTCGAAAATGTTACAAATCCGTATAAGAATACTGTTCGTATGAACTCGAGAATAGCACCCCAGGCCCCCGGTGGGTATCTTCAGCAGGTAGACTAGACATTCTGAGCAATGGTATCACTTTTTTGAATCGAAACAATTAAGAAGTTTACAGTGTATCTAATTGGTAAAAAGTTGAAACTAGTAACGGATTGTAGAGCTATAACAACAGCACAAAAGAAGAAGTCCAAAAATTGCCCGATGCCTTCAACGCTTCGAATATAACATTCGACATAGCACAGCAAGTAGGCGGGATAATGAAACACGTAAATGCTCTCAGCCTAAATCCACCTATTTCAGCAATTGCCACGGAAGAAACAAATGTTTTACATATCGGAGAAACAGACCGGATGATTGCTGGATAACTAAATGACTCGTAACTCAGAAATATACAGCAAATACGACGTGGAAAGAGAAATATAAAAAAAACTATGAGCTACACAAAGAGAAAGTATATAAACTCACCAACCATGGACGACGTTGCGTGGTTCCTCGAGGGAATGAGACGAGAGATAGTAAAGATGGCTCACGATAAAATGGGCTACTTCGCACTAGAGAAAACAATTAGGAAACACAACGAACACTATTGGTTCCCTGGAATAAGAAATTACGTCACCAAGTATCTCGGACGTTGTATTCCATGTCTTTACAATTATGAAAGGCCTGACAAAGTTTACTAAATCTTCTCACAGCCAATGAAGATGAAATAATATGACTAAAACGCAACAAAAATAAACTAGCCGTGAAACTCGTGTAGTGCGGTGGTGGTAATTGTTTTAATGGTCGCCACCCTCTAGGTAAACCGGATCGATATAAATAGTTAATCTTAGTATTAAGTACATATATTTTTTTTATAGTATTACTCCATTGTAATTATAATAATTAAGTTTAAATTAAAAAAAAAATATCTTTACAATAAGAAGCCCGCAGGACCAAAGCCAAGGTTCTTACAACCCATTAAAAAGACGGCCGTACTGTTCCACACGGTGCATGTTAACCATCTGAGATCATTTGAGGTAACAACAAAGAATTCACACTTAATTATAGTGGTGTATGCCTGCACGAAATATTTGCTCATGCAGGCAGTACGATCTATATAAACTCGACAAGTCATTTCATTATTTCGAGACATTATTCTAAAACAGGGAATTCCGGTGCAAATCAATTCTGATCGCGGTACAGCAATCACCTCTCAAACATTTAAAATTTTCTGCCAGAACTTAGGTATTCTCCACATCGTTAATGTACTTACAACTCCAAGAGCAAACGGACAGTGTGAGCACTATCATCGCATCATCATGACAGCAATAAAAATATACGTACCCGAAATGGATCCCTGGAATGCAGTAATAGGTAATATTCAATTCGCTATCAACAATACGGTAAGCAAGGCCACAGGTAAAATAGCAAGTGAGATATTATTTGGAAACACACCGCGATCGCGCGTGAATGCTTACATCATATCAGATATTGAACTGGACTACGAGCCAGGTAGCGACTTAGACGATATCCGCAAAAATTCTTCGAAAAGGATGCAAAACGATCTAGAAAGACAGAAACACACATTTGATCAAAATATAAAGCCGCTCCAAGTTACCAGTGTTAATAAGAGTTACTGTTCACTGTGACATATAATAACAACTTTTATTATTCATAGCATACTTCTATGCAGTTGTAGTTTGAAATTAATTCAACAACCAAGAAGGTGATCCTGTGTTCATAGAAAGAGCAAACGATGCTACGGGCTCCTTTCGAAAACTATTACCTACATACGCTCGTCCGTTCGAGATTTGCAAAGTACAATGATGATCACTAGGAAGTTACTGATATTCTAGGCTCTCAAAGGAACAAACGCCCAAAATACCGTAACGTAGTCGCCGTGCACAAAATAAAACAGTGGATTTCAGCACATGGAATATCAGAAGCGGAGAACGACGGGGAATAAAACCAAAACATTTTCAAAAGCGAAGAGAAGACATGATAGCCGAATGTAAGATTGTAATTTGTATTTATTTATTTTTTAATTTATACATTTGTCTGTACGAGTTGGTAATAGATACGAGCTATAGCATCACTATTGCACACAATCTACGTAACTGGATATTTTGGCCAGACTCTATGTAGAACACAAGAAAGCCAATAACTTGGCCGAGCGAATATTAGTCCAACTGTGAAGTGTTTTACGTTCACGTTGAGCATAATAGACGAGTAATATACTATCACTTATATTTCAACAATAGGGTAAATAGCTCCGTGGTAACGCATCGGACTGTGGATCGTGAGATCCTCAGTTCGAATCCCACTTCCGACAGTTACCAATTGAAATTTACCCCTGTGGTTTCCCCTCCACTAACAACTTTGGGGGCCGTGACTTGACGGCTGGTAACAGCAATTCATATGCAAAAGTATATCATTTACCGAGATCTGCGTAAGCAGAGTAATGGGTAAAAGGCGTGATGATATCTTTATTTTATTTATATTTCAACAACTTTTCACAGGATGCCCAGCGTATGCTTAATTTAATTGTTTAAATACGTCGCGGGAACTTCTCGTAATCTCCATGCTGCCTGTGGTTTTTTCCGAGGCAAAACCTAACATGAGTTATCGAGCTTAGGCATGCGGTGCCTTGCTACTCCCTCGAAGGCCAATCCCGCTCAAGAAGGGGATGAACCGAGGCCAGCTAACAGTGGTTAAAATATCTCAAAAACAAATTAAAGAAATGGCTTGCGCGCCAGTTGACCATCTGACCCTAAAGTTCAACCCAATGTTCAGTCAACAAACCTATGGGATAACAGCGCGACAAAACAAAACAAATAAAAGTAGTTCATCTTTGTCGTTTACCTAGTAGGTAGATATTTTAAAAGCCGTTAGTATTACAGAACATAATATTGCTGTATATTTCTAGATTAGTTGATTAAGTTTTCCGAGTAATACATTTTTTGAGTTCGATTAAGCATGTGTTCTCATTTGGACACTTTTTGTACCTTTCTTTTGGTTTCTGTTCTTAAAGTTTCGGAGAAATCTTACATTTTATTTCTTTTATCTGTGCATTTTAATTTAGTCTTGCGCTTTATACCGGATGTCTACATTGGAAATATAATGTACAAATTTTCATTAGGCGATGGTTCATTCCCTATAAATTTCAGAATAGAAGTGTAAATACAAAAAATAAAAATAAAAAACACAAATTGCACTAAATGAGCCTAAATTTATTGATGAATATAATACATTTCTGTTGTGAGATAAAGGTAAATATATCATTTATTTAAAGTGTGCCAAAGCATTTTGACAGTTGATGTTTCTTTGTCATAAAATTTTAAATAATTATTAACTTGATTAAATTATTTATCAGTAATCCTGAATACTTAGGTACATAATTAATGAATAAAATGGTATTATGCCGAAGATTTGTAACAAGTGAAAGATTTGTTTATCGTATTTTAAGGACCCCCCAATTTCTGCACGTGGGGCGATTATAAAGTGTTATTTCTCTTCGTAAGAAATGCAGAGTCATAAACGAAAATGATGCACCAAATGACAGAAAATCTAAATAAAAGTGTACGTCAAATTTCTGTTGAAATATATCTATGTACATAACTGTTGATAGTATAAATAAAATTATGTATTACTATTGGGATCTGACATGGGGGCGTGGTTTATTCAATATGGCGGCTTTAGTAGTCTATCGCGCATGTGTGCAATTTCTCGCACGGGTTCTTTTTTTTTTTACAAAAAATGGCCTTGAATTGCAACGAACTTGTTCTCTGGGCAGGCGCACACGAAAATCAAAGAAATTATGTCGAAGCTAAGCGAATTTTAAGTGCAGGACATCTGATTAAATGCGGTATAATTGTTGACAATGTTTACAGTGCAAATGTAAGCTGCACGAAATCCCTCAGGGTGGTGAGTTAGTGCACATAGATTGTTCCTGCAAAGCTGGACTGAGTGAACATTGCAAACACATCATTGCAACTTTGATTCATTGCAGCCGGTAAGGACCTATCCTAAGCTTCAAATTTTGACATATAACAATAATTGAATTAATAATGTAAAGCAATCGAAAAATTCAAAAAAATAATCATAATTTAAATAAAACACATTTTTCCGTGAAAAAATATTTAAAAAATAATTTAAAAATGTTTTAAATTCCGTAATGCTGGTTTAACGATAAAGAGAAGACTGTTTAATTGCGTTGTATAAGTTGTAAAAAAGTTGTATACGTGTTGAGATAATATATTCAGATTAAATCGCTTGAAGTATGTACATTTGTCTAATTTGTTTATAACCTGACTGATGATTTTTTCACATTTAAATAATATATTTGTATTGATCGTCTGTTACTCACTCGGATTTTATATCACTCGTCTATGTTCCACGTGTATTTTTTGTTTCATTAATCGGTATTACATTGATAAAGATTTAAATCTGATTTAAATTTAAAAAATCTGATTTAAATCAAATAAATCAAATAAATCGATTTTTTTGATTTTTTTTTAAATCATGATTTATATTAACCCTAATGTAAATATATAAATATAAATGTATTTCATATATAAATAATAAAAATTTGAATTAATTGAACAATTAAGTTAAAAATTAATTAATGTAAAGCATGTTATAAACTCCAAACGTATGACGTAACCTAACCTCACTTACCAATAAAAAATCTTCCTTCTTAAAATGTAATGAACATACTTTTGTATGTTTCTGTATCAGTAAAATTTTCGTAGCTCGTTGCCACGCTTTAAATTTATCCATTTTCTCTGAAACGTCGAACATATTACGTTTTTTCCTCCTTTACTTCCACAATTTTGGACGCGCACTTAGCTTTTTACACATAATGAGTTGATTTTCCGTTTGGGTCATTATTTTCACTCACCGAACTCATTTTTGTACAAATTGACTATAAATAATCAAATGTCACATTTCAACACGCCAGCCAGAGGACTACTATACTAGTACAATCGTTATGCCGCTAGACGGCAAATGTTCAATGTCAGATCCCAATAGCTAAATATTAAGTTGAATTTTGTTGTATTAAATGGTAAATGTGTCCATAATTACTGAATAATAATTTAAACAATTCAATAATCATTAAAACTATGCCAAATGTCAACTGTCAAACTCAAACAATACTACTGTTCTTGTTTTATTTACCGTGACACTCTGGAAATATCTAAAAATGTTTAATCGTTCAAGGTCGACCATGAAAATGAGCCTATTTTCAGATAAATTCCATTCAAAATGAATACTGTGATTAAAGTTTGTTGAGTGTGAGTTGTGTAGTCTTGAGTTTGTTTGTAAATTGTACATCATAGTTTCAGTATCACTGGAAAAACATGAACAATAATATACAATTTATGTTTATGTGGCATTCGCCAATAGATAAGCTTGTTTCGCTCGCACTTTCCATAAACAAATCCTAAGCTTACACAACTCACGCCCGACAAACTCTAATCATAGTTCTCATTTTTAATGGAACTTACCTGAAGATAAACTCGCTTCCACGTTCCACGTTGAACTAATAAAGGGACACATTAAACTGTATTTTCAAGATCATCTGTGTTCGATCGCTGTTTAATGCTACATAATAGGATACGAATCAAAAGGAATCATCCATTGAAAGTGAAGTAGTATGTCGCAAGGTTGACTGTGAGATTGAAAAGAATGTTAAAGGAGTGAGTAAACTGGGGTGGTTTAGCTATCTCGAGCGGATATAGAATGATAGGTTGATGAAGCTAATATGTGCAGGCAAGATGTAGGCCTTTGAGGAATGAGTGATTAGCTATGATTGATTGTTTGTTTCTCCGAATATTGTCACAGTATTACGACACTTAGAAATTTCAAGTAATTAATGGGTGGGTCATCGCTTTTAATGACACCACGGGGTTTCAGTGCGGTCATGTTCCAAGTAATTTCATGGCGCATAACTTAGGGTGAAACATGATTCTTATTATAACTTTCGAAATCTTTTCTGGGATTACAAATGAATAGTGTCGGAATACGCAGTGACACGACCTTCCTCGGTACTAATATAAGTCTCGTAGATCTTATCTACGGGAAGCGTAGCCACACGCAGTGCACACATTACCCAGTAAACACACATACGTTTTTTATACGTATTATAAACGTGTCAATGGTTGATAAAACGTTGTACGTTGAAAACACAACGGTTTATGTTTGGTGTCATAAAATAACATTTGTTATGAACGTAATATATAAACGTATTTTTCGTGTCAAAATATAAGTGTATTATATTCTAACGTTAAAATAACGTTATTTGTAAGTTATAAATACACCTTTACAAATAATGTTATTGTAACGTATATACTAACGATTTTTAAAATAAGGTATAGTTAAAGCCGTTTTCGCAACGTTTTTATTTTACGTTTTATTACTATTATTATTTTACTTTTGTCACATAAATAAGTAGTATTTAACAATTGCCATATCTTAAATTGATTGAAAATAAGTATAATGACAACAACTATATAAGTATGAGCCGATGCTTAATTTTTTCCTTTCTTCGCACTCTGTCCGTTTAACAAGAATAATTGTTAAATTTATTTAAATATATATTTCCAGGAGCGGCCAAAATAAACTTCCCGGTGCAGGTAAAAATGATATGAAGATTGTCTGGGCCCTGCAAGAGTGGCTGAAACACAGTGCTACAAGGGAGAAGCAAGCATAAAATAAAATGACATCTTAACCCATTTAAGTATATAATTTGTTATATATACATGCCCGAAACAAATCATTATATATATATATATATATATATATATATATATATATATATATATAGAGAGAGAGAGAGAGAGAGAGAGAGAGAGAGAGAGAGAGAGAGAGAGATAAAAGAAATATGAATCTTCCTCAGCTCGCGGGAACATAGCGGCCAATGGGAAACGCTGATGTCGGCAGGTAGACGTTAGGTAACACCTCCCTCCATGAGAAGAAACTCTAGGGTGGAACAACTTGAGTTTCGTTGACTGGAGTTGATCTCGGGTTGACTTCCTTTTTCTGTAAAACCTTATTTTTTATTTTTATTATAAAATAAAATAAGATAACCATTGCTAATATGCTGACTCCAATGATTGAGCCTTTTGAATAATTTTCGTGGGTGGTGATCGATTCAATTGGGAATTCTTCTAACTCTTGAAGTTGTAATTGATGTAATTTATCGAGAGAAACTTTATCCAAATTTAATTTTTCTATTTGTGGTACTGTTGAGTTTCGCATGTTGATTTTTTGTAAACTCACTGGATGTCCTGGTATAGTCTTCAGTTTATTTTCATAAACGTACGATGATATTTTTATTGAGCAGTTGGGTGCTACGATCATTAGATAAGTCCCTTTTAAAGAAACTATCGCATTTTGTTTACACGTAGTTTGTACTCTTTGAAGTTTTGGGAATATGGCGATGTAATGTGCTTCATTGATTTGTAATATTACTTGTTGATTGATTTTTATTGGTATTTGTTGACAGCTGGTTACTGTGATTTCTGATGATAAGATTGAAGTTAGGCATTCTTCATCCCTTTGAACTGGTAAAAGATTGGTGCTTTTACAAAGAAATTCGGACTGCAGATCTACGCATTCTTCATTTCTATATTGATAAACGTTGTTGCTTGTGGATAGGGGGAATGTCTTCAAAACTCGAATACGTAAAAACAGAATGAAGTGTAACCGAATACGCATGCACAGAATAAGCAAAAACCGAAAGGTTACAGAATGGCACCAAATATTCAAAAACAGAATATGCATTTCCAGAAAAACTGGGCGTGGCTCTTTGGTTGGTCTAAACTCACCGCTAGATGTTGGTAGGAAATTAGTTAGGTACATTCACTAATAGATATTAAAGAAATTGTGACAAAAGCAAAAGAACCTCTTGTCGGTAAAATCGAAAGATTTATATAAATCAACAATATCAACATGGTTCTAATAATGAATTATTAATTATTGTTAATGTTTGTAATATAATAAAAATTACATTTTGATTCGCCTTTCTACTTTGAATATCTAAAAAGTAATTATCCGAAAAATTGGGTGTTTACGAATGATGCATATTTCAATAAATTCTACTCAATTTTACAATTGTTACATTTTTAAATAATTATATAATTGATATATAGATTATTTTACAAAACTCAGAAAAACCTATGTTTATATAAAATCAGCTATTTATTATGACATGGTATATTGACAAGCACAAAGTTATAGATCTCCACACTAATAGAAACATCTGTAAACAATGAGACATGATTAATTTATATAATATTTGAAGGTAAATCAGAACTTAACTACCGAAATAAATGTTTTTCCAATTTGATAGAAAGTAAATGTGCTCGCAAAAATTCTAGTTCATCAATGGTTTTTACATACAGTTTACTGAATTATAAAAATAATTATTGGTTTTATTTAATTTAGCTGTCATTTTGACAATTCAAATCATACGTCTGTGATGTGATCGACATATTAATAAGTCACATCTATTAGTGAATGTACCTAACTAATTTCCTACCAACATCTAGCGGTGAGTTTAGACCAACCAAAGAGCCACGCCCACTTTTTCTGGAAATCCATATTCTGTTTTTAAATATTTGGTGCCATTCTGTAACCTTTCGGTTTTTGCATATTCTGTGCATGCGTATTCGGTTACATTTCATTCTGTTTTTGCGTATTCGGGTATTGCCCGTACACCCGTGGATAGGTAGGTAGTGGGAGGAATGATAGTTGTTTGGTTAGAACTAGGGATTGAAAATAAATGATAATGATCTAGGGTTTCCGGGTGTATTAAGGGAAAGTCAAGTGAAAACATTATCTTTTCATTTAAAATAAAACTTTAATTTTGATAACTTTATAATATTTATAAATGTCATTGATATTTGAAAATAACAGCTGTTTGTTATCATAAAGTGAATATAATTCTTCAACAATATCTTTTAATTCTTTATAAGAAATAATACTTGGGTGTACAACTTCTAGATTGGCAAATGTTACTGCGTTTTCTATTTCCTCCAAATAATTTAGTAATGTCTTGTGTCTGTAAAAATGTGAAAATAAAAATTTTTGTTTATTAATTGATTGAATTAATTAGTTCGTTTTATTTTCAATATTAATTTGATTTTTAATAATAAGTGTCATGGTCTCATTTATGTTCATCATGATATGGTTTGAAAGTGAAATCTGATTATTTAATATTGTAACTATTTTATTATGATCTGTTTCTAATTTTAAAATATTATTATGAATTTCTACAGCATCGTCGTGATCCATGTTACCAGAGATATATTTAATAAGTGATCCTAATGGGTTTATTAACTCTCGTTTATACCGTTTTTCTGGGTAAAAGGTGTGTAATTTGCTGTTAACAATTTTTTAAATGTACTTTGTGTGTTCATGATAATTATTTAAAATATGTCGAAATTCGGGAGTAGCGAAATTTATTGCGGTTGTTATTTGTGAATTTTTATCATTTAATTAGTCAATACGATTTTTGATAGATTTAAGGTCAATATAATAAAGGAAGGTATGAGAGGCTGTTTTGATTTTTGCATGTCCTAATTTAAAAGGAAGGATTCCAGGATTAGTCTGTAAGTTCTGAATCTGTACTTGTGCTTTTGTCAGGTGTAAGGTCACAAGTCTGTAACAATTGAGGTTTCTTCAGTATTTTGTTTTCCAAAATAGTGAATTTATTTTTATTTTGTTTTTGTTTAGTTTTGAAACTGTACGTCTTTTGTCTTGGTCTTTTAATGTTTGATAAGTGGATGTTTTTTGAGGTATTGCCGTGTTCGGGAATAATTTCGCCTGTTTTTAAATTCGGATCAATTGTTTTAATTCCTTCCTTTTTATATTTATTGTTAGTTTTACTTTGTTTCTGCTTATTTTTCACGTACACGGTATCTGGAATTTCAGGAAGTTCTTCACGATTTTTATTTGCATAATTAATTGTTTTTTGTTTATTCTGTTCATTTAATTCTCTAATTTTATTGTATAATAATTTTATTTTTTCTTTATGATTTATAATATAATTATTTATTAATTGTTTTTCTAATTCTATGTTCAAAGGCGAATTTATGTCAAGATGTCCTGTTATAATTTCACACGGTTTTAATTTTGTTACCGAGTGAATAGAGTTGTTATAAGCCAGAAGTGCGTAATTGATTTTAATATCAATAGGTTCTTTGTTATATTCTTGTTGGTTATTTAACAATCTAATATGTTCGACTAATGTTGAATGAAATCTCTCGATTAGTCCTTTTGACTCTGGGTGTTGCGAGCTAATAAAGTGAAGTTTCACTTTGTGAACTTCTAGTAATTCTTTAATTAGTGAGTTTTTAAATTCTAAGCCATTGTCGGAAACGATTTGATCAGGTATTCCATGATGTGTAAAATACTTAATAAGATTATTTACGACTTCTATACCTTGACCAGAATTTAATTTGTAAACTTGCGCGTATCTTGAAAATGCGTCTATAATTGTTAGGAATTTTTGTTTTTCTAAAGTTATCGAATCAATATGTAATATTTCGAATGGTTTTGTTGGAGTAGGAGTAACGTTAAATTTTGGTTTTATAGGTACACGATCGTATTTTGTTTTTAAACCGATTTCGCATTCGTTGATGTAAGTTTGTAATGATTTACGCATGTTAGGCTAGTAGTATTTTTTCTTTATTTGATTCTCGGTCTCGTCAAGACCTCGGTGGTTCGTCTTGCTTTCGTGGTAATTTTCAATTGTTTAACGGATCTTCAACATCTAATAATTTCTGAGTGTATCTTACAAAATTTAATTCAGAATTTTTAAAGTATTTTTGAATAACTAAACTAAATTTCTCATAAATAGAGTCTTCAAAATACAAACAAAATTTAACTTTTGGGACGATATAATTTTTAACGAAATTAATAACGTCTTGAACAAAATTATTTTTTGAAATTTGTACTGTTATACGCTGATGGGTATTTTCAAATAATTTTACAATTTTGGGTTTTATGGGATCAAAATTAATTTGAGATATTATAATTAGATTTTTTCCGAGATTTACTGGTTTGTCAGAAATGGGTATTCCTACGATTGGATTTTCTCTATTCGTGTGAACAGTTTCGTCTTCAGAAATGTCTCCGTCGTTGTTTTCGTTGTCAGGTTCGACTTGCAATGACATATTATCGTTTGTGTTAGAATACTTTTTATTAAAATCTTTTATATAATCGAAAATTCCTCCAGATTCTTCGATAGTTTCATTAGCGTTAATTTGGATACGAGATAATGAATCCGTATTTTTTATATTATCTGGTATTTTCAATGACTGTAAGCTACGTAATTCTATTTGTGCAAAAAATAATTTTTTCTTAGATTCGTAATGAGATAACTTCAAATTTGCTTGTGGGGTTTTTATTAAAGAATTATTTAAATCTAATTGAACGTTAAAATCTTTTAGAATGTCATAGCCAATCAGGCCTTCAAAGAAATGGTGAAATTTGAACAAATAAAATTTCATTTTTTTATTAACATTAAATTCTGAAAATGCCGGAATTTCTACACAGGAATCTCTTTTTGTTGTTTCAAATATGGAAGATATAGTAAAATTTTCAAAATATTTTTCAGCTATGTCAGGGTTCAAGAAAGATTTTGTGGCTCCTGTATCAATTAACAATTTTAATGGTGAATTCGAAATTTTGATAAATGGTAAATCTTTTTTATCGTAGATTGAATGTAACTCTACGTTTGGTTCGCTATTTGGCTGGGTTCGCGAAAATTTTGTTCTTCTTCGATAGATGGTTCGTAAATATCATTTTCGATATTTTCGAGATAATAATAATAATTTTCTTTTTGTGAGTCATAGTCAGTATAGTCGGTTTCACAGTGTTCGTAATTTTGTTCTTCATAATTTTGAATGGGTTGTTCAACATTATGTAGCTCTTCTACTGTGTAATTTTGTATTTGTTGGAATGAGGGTTTCGGGAAAGAACCATGAGATATTCCACTCATAGGTGTGGGTTTAGGTTGCATGGCTCGATTTGTTGTACCTTGCGGTTTCCATACATTGACTGAGGTCTTAGGTTTATTATTCCCAAATACTTGGTGATTAGTTAGGAATCGTGGTGGTGTATGTGAATAACGGGGTTGTAATTGAATAGGGTTGCTTGGGAATTGTTGGTGTTGATTATAAAATCGTTGTGATGGTTGTTGGACAAATTGAGGATTTTGATACATTTGGGGTGGTCGTTGAATTGACCTTTGAATTTGTCTCGAATTTTGAAATTTACTTTTATCAAAATGAGCACGTTGTAAGTGTCAGATGTTATCTTCAGATATTATGTTCTGTCTGGCTTCCGCCAAGGTGTTGGGTTTCATTGCGCGGATCGTCGAACCAAGAGGCTCTTTTAAACCGGCCAAAAACATTTTCAATGCATGAGTATTGTAAACATTCTTTTTGACTGTTGCAATTGTCGTTGTACTTTCATGAACATCTACATAGTTATGTAAAGCACTTAAATTTGACATAATGCGTGTGTAAAATTGTAAGGGGTTTTCGTTATCTTTTTGTCTGAGCTGATCTAGATCAAACAACAGACCGTTTTCATCGCACTGATCGCCAAAATGTGCGATCAGAGCATCTTTTACAGATTTCCAGTCTTTTGAGGTACACGTTGAATATACCTCGTGTGCGGGACCAATTATTTTGGCGAGTTAAGTTTTCAAGTTTCGAAAGAGAGTTTTTAAAAAATTTCAAAGGTTCTTTTATTCTAACAAGTGTTGACTACAAATGTTCAGAGACAAAAGACAAAAGACTACATAATATTACATCTTTTATAACATTCAACTTATCTATTCTAACACTATCCTATTTCATGCTGCGTTAGCCATTCTCGTTGGCATAACTCCTCCCGTCTAAGTGAGAACTGTGGGGCGTTTTGCCACAAAGTTCGGTGACATTTCAAATTCTTCCTTTTGTTCGGATCTGGACCTAGGCCCGGATATTTTCCTTTTAACAAAATACAAATACAAACAGTACAAAGCAATTAAAATTGTTATAACATACAAAAGGATAGTATAAATACCAATTCTATTATAATAAACTGGTTCGGTATTAATTATTTCTAATTTATGTTTATGATCATCAATAATTGAATTCAAATTTTTTGTTTCATCCAGATTAATAGTATCTAATTTTAATATTTTAAAGTTAAAATTGTCTTTATCAGGAATGTCACTTTCAAATTTTAAGTTAGGTAGTTCAATGTTCTTAAAACTTGATTTATTATTTTGATATGTCTTAATTAGGGTATTTTTCACTCTCACTTCACATTGATTATTTAATTCAACTAAGTAACTTCCATTTAAGGGGACATTGTCTATGTTTAAACCACATTTTTGAGTTGCGACGATGCCATCGGGGGCGATGATGATCCATTGGTTCTTCTCCACTTTTTGGATTTTGACGTCCGGTACTTGGGTGGATATTTGTTTGCAGTTTGTAGTATTATTTAAATACTTTAGAAGTTGGATTTCACAGGGGGCAAAACTGTTGATCTGAGATGTGTGGACTTCTTGGCACAGGAATGCTTCTGGTATTATTTCTTGACAGCTGGTATCGAAGAATGCGTATGTTTGCTCGTTGGATATAAGGTATTTTGAGTGTGGAATAATAGTTTTAAAGGTGTTTTGATTTGGTGTGGGTAAGGAATATAAATGGTAGTAATTAAAGGTATCAGTTTCAACAATTGGGATTTCCAGTAAAAATATTATTTGATTACCTTTACTTTAACTTTTAATTTCAATTATTTTTTCAAAGAGTAATATATTCTGCAATTTTGGCTCAAAAGGAAACTTATTTTTATCTAATTGATTATGAATTAAAAGTATTTCAGAGAGTAAATCATTTGGTTCGATAATAGAATTGTGAAAAGTATTTAATTTAGAAAAGGTTATTGCTACTTCAATTTTTTCTAATAAATCATACATGATTTGCAAACTCAGTGTATATTGAGAGATAACTGATTGTAAGAATACGCAATCGTTCAGTTCAACATTTTTTATATAACTGTTATTAATAAATTTTACCAATTGTTCAATCTTAGAGTCAAGTATTAATTGATTGTGTGAAAGTGTTTTAAGGTTGTCATTAAATTTTTGAACAGATGTTTGAAGGATTGTCATTTGATCTTTAAGAATTGTTTTAACTTTATTTTGATCTTCGGATATTTTTGTGATAATTCTATCATATTTTTCGGCATCGTTATGATCGAGGTTTCCGGTTATAGATTTTATAATTGATCCAAGTCCGTCAATAAGACCTCGTTTAGTTCTTTTAATAGAAAATAATGGGTTTAATTGTTTAATTTGATTCAAAACTTTATTTTCAAGAATATTAATTATTTGATGAGAATGAACATTATTTGTCAAATTTTTGAATTCATTTTGGACTTTGAAAAATGAGTTACGCAATGATGTAAATTCATTGATTATGTCAGTAATGTCATATATTTGTACGAATGTCCAGGAGTCAGTTTTAATTTGGGCGTTTCCTAATTTCAAAGGAAGGAGGCCGGGATTTTTATTCAGGTTGTGGAATTTAGGTAATTGTAAGCTTGTTACGATGACGAGGAAGGTTGATCTGTAACAACAGTTGGTTTTCTTAATTCTTTTATATGAATAATTTCTTTCTTATCTTTCTTACGTTGGTTACAAATTTCTACTCGATTTCTTTCTAATAATTTTGTGATTTTATAAGGGCCTAAAAATTTTAAATTCTTTTTATTTCTGTTCATAGAGTTTTGTTTGTACACGGTTTGACCAATTTTAAATTCATTATTTGTATCTCCTTGTGTATTATTTTTAGCAATAATTTTTTGTTTTTGAGTTTCTAATTTTTGTGATACGGTTTGGTAGACATGTTTTAGTTTTTCTTTATGGTTCTCAACATAGTCATTATAAAATGAGTTTGGTAAAAATATTTCATTTGGATTTCTAGAATTTGTATGTCCAAAAGCTAGTTCAAAGGGTGTATAGTTAGTGGAACTGTGAATTGAATTGTTGTATCCGATAATAGCATAATTCATCAGATCGTTACAGTCGTCTGGATACATTTCTTTTAATATTCTTAGGTGTTCTATTATTGTTGAGTGAAATCGTTCAACAATAGAGTTGGATTCGTGGTGCAAGGGAGTTGTAAAATGTACATTTATTTTATGTAGTTTCAAGAATTCTTTTACGGTGCTGTTATTAAATTCTTTACCATTATCAATAATTAAATTTTCGGGTACACCAAAAGATGTAAAATATTTTATTAAAGCATTACTAATATGAATCGCTGTTTTACCATCAATATAAATTGATTGGGCGAATTTTGTAAATGCATCTACTAAGGTGAGATAACATTTATTATCATAAGCAAAAACATCTATGTGAATTATTTGGAAAGGTCTTGTTGCAGTTTCCGTATTCATTAATGGTACATAAGGTTTTTTTCTGGCATATTTTGTTCTTTGACAAATGTCACAGGAATTAATATAGTTGGTAATAGTTGTTTTCATATGTCTAAAATAATAATTTCGTTTTAGGTATTCTATTGTTTCTTTTATGCCGCGGTGATTTGTTTTACCTTCGTGGTGGTGTTTTATCAAAAGGATTTGTTCTTCTTTATCAGTGACTGTGTTTACTCTTTTTGTACATTTAATTAATTTTGGACCTCTTTCAGAAAATTTATCTAAGTAAACTTTGCAGAAGTCTTTATACAATTTCTCTGTATGGAAATACATATGGTAAATATTTTTTGAATCTGTGTAGTTTCTTAAGAATTCAAAAATGAGTTTCTCATTATTAATTTCGGGGATCTTTACTTTAACAATTTTTTGATTTTCATACTTTTCGTGAGAAACATCTAACTTTTGATATAAGTTAGGAAATACAAGAATCTGATTTGTTTTGTTATTTATAATTTCATCGAGTATTTTAATTCCGTCGTTTGTTGTATCATTCGCGGTGGAGTGTTGAGTGGATGACTCAGAACTATTGTTATCGGAGTCGTTATCATATAAGTTTTGTTCAGTGTTAGAAGTATGCGGTGGTCTTATCTGTACGTTAGATATGATATTAAACTTGGGTTTCTTTTTAAGATCAGGGTCTTTACTACATGAAGGCTGTGGTTCATCGGAGTTAAAATTTTCTGCGATGTTTCTTAAATATTCTACAATATCATTATTTACTTCTCCGGGATTATTTATAATGGATTCGTTTTCTATTGCGTTTATAGAAATACGAGAGAGACAATCGGCGTTAGTATTACATTTACCTTTTTTAAAGATAATATCATAATCGTATTCGTCTAATTTTATTTTCCATCTAAGTAATTTTGAATTTTGATCTTTAAATTTAAACATGTATGTTAAGGGACGGTGATCAGTGACTATTGTGAATTTGCGACCGTATAGATAGGGACGAAAATGTTTACATGCCCATACTATTGCGAGCAACTCTTTCTCAATGGTAGAGTATCGGGTTTCGGTGTCATTTAAAGTTCGTGAGGCGTATGCAATGGGTCTATCGTTGGATATCTGACCTTGTGAGAGGACAGCGCCTATCGCAAAATTACTTGCATCAGTTGTGAGGATGAATTGTTTTTCAAAGTCAGGATATTGAAGTATCGGTTCATTAACTAATAATTCTTTACAAGTATTAAAACAGTCTACAAATTCTTTATTATGAATAATTTTTACGTCTTTCTTTAAGCATTTTGTCAGGGGTTTCGTAATTTTTGCGAAATCCTTGATAAATCGTCTATAATAACCTAATAATCCAAGGAAACTCTTAATGTCTCTTTGGGTTTTTGGGATAGGAAATTTTTTTATTACTGAAATTTTATCCGGATTTGGTTTTACTCCGTCTGGTGTAATTATGTGTCCTAAATATTGAACTGATTTTTGTAAAAATTCCGACTTGTCCAATTGAATTTTGAAATTACTTTTTCTAAGCCTTTCGAATACAGATTTTAATCTTTCAATGTGTTCTTGTAAGGATGTACTAAAAATAATAATGTCGTCTAGATAGACGAGGCAAGTTTCGTGTTGTAGTCCGCTTAATACGTTATCCATAACCCGTTGAAAGGTTGATGGCGCATTTTTAAGGCCAAAAGGCATACGTTTAAATTCGTAGTGACCGCCTTCTGTTGAGAATGCCGTTTTTTGTATGTCGTCTTTATCTACTTCTATTTGGTGAAAACCGCTAGCTAGATCTAGGGTTGAAAAATAATTAGCTCTGCCTAATTTGTCTAATATATCCGTGATGTTTGGTAAGGGATATTTATCGTCAATGGTGCGCTCATTTAGTTTGCGATAATCGATAACGAGTCGCCATTTTTTCCGTCCGGAAGCGTCCATCTTTTTAGGAACGATCCATATTGGACTAGACCAGGGTGATACGCTATGTTGAATGATACCTTGATCTAACATTTTCGATATTTGTGTTCTAACTTCCTGTCGGTGAATTTCAGGAAAACGGTATGATTTTACATGAATCGGGGAGTCATCTTTTAATTTTATTTTGTGAGTTATTTCGTTTGTGAAACTTAAAGGTATTTTTTCGCAATAAAATATATCACGATAGTCATAGCAAAGTTGTCTAATAGCATTCTTTTCTTCATAATTACAGTGATCGACTCTAATATTTTTTAAATTTTGTTTAAGTAAATTTTCTTGTTCAGTATCCAATTCATCATCAATTTCCATTTTTTCAACAAAATTTAGATCTATTGGGTTCAGAGATTCAATTTCGAGAGGTTCTGTTATATTTATCTGTACTGGGTTTTCATTTATATTTGTAATAGTTGTTATAGCAAAGTTATTTATTACATTCACAAGAGCTTTCGGCATTTCCACGCCGTTTCCGAAATTTGTGTGATTTAAAATGCCTATGCCATTATTTAATTTGACAGGTAGTTTAATTACTTTTTCTACGCGAGGTGGTACAATGATTGTGTAGTTTGCGATATGAGTTCCAGGGTCTTTTTCTTTATTATCTGGTTCAAAGATAATGGGGATGTTTGCGTATGGAGTTAATAATTGTTTTTTATTAACATTGACGTTAGCATTTAGTTGTTTCAGCAAGTCAACTCCTATTACTCCGTCATATTTTTTACTAAATTTGAAAAGATAAAACTTATGAAATTGAGGGACATTAAAAATTTGGAAAACTGGGATTTTTGCAACTTCATTATGAAATGAAATATTGTGTGCAGTTTGAATATTGAAATTTTCTTCTAAGATATAATTGTTATAAAATTTGTAAGCTAATTCTGGATTTATTAAACTTTTAGTACTTCCGGTATCGATTAAGAAATTTGCATTAATTTCGGGAATATAAATGTATGGTAGATTTGCCTTTAGAACATTGACTTGTATTATGTCTGATTCGTAATATTGGGGGCCTGTGGAAAATTTATCTCAGTGTTATGAGATGCTTGTTCGTCGTTGGTGTTATCATAGTTGAAATCTGATATTTCATTCTCGGCGTGAGAATTGTTATAGTTGGTGTCATAATTATCGTATACAGAGTGTTCGTGGGAATAATTTTCAGGTTGTTCATATTCATAGTAATTTTCAGCATCATGTTTATCATGATTTTCGGTATCGCATACGTTTTGTGCAAACAAAGCGGTTGAAGTAAAATGATTTTGAGACCGTGCTCTGGAGTAACCAGATGACGTGTCAATGGGTTCTGGTTTGTATTCTCTGTGTTGGTTTTGATTGGGACGATTATAATTTTGATTGAATATGGGTCTTTGTTGTTGGGGTACAAAGTTACTAGGACGCATTTGGAATTGTTGTGGTCGTTGTGCGAATTGCATTGGTCGGTAATTTGGTTGATTATTTGTATTATAAAATGGATTTTGTTTAGGATGCATTGGTTGAGGTGGTGGTCTCGGTTGGGAATGAGACGGCATTTGTGGAACAGGGTTGTTATATCGTGAATAGTACTGTGGTATATAAGAATTATTGGTTGGTGGATTTTGTCTAGTCGGTGTCAGTCTTTGTGCTGGTCTATAACTCGTTTGTAGGTTTAGGGTATTTTGTCGTTGAGTTGAATAGAGGAAGTTTTCTTCTTCTATTACGAGACTCATAGCTTTTTCGAGAGAATCGGGGTTTCTTAGTCTTACATTAGTTTGAATATTACTGGGCAAGCCACGAATGTATGTTTTTAATGCAAGATTATTATAATCTGCTTGTCTAACAGTTCTTTCAACAACTGCTAGGTTTAATGAATTTAATTTTGAAATGATTAAACTTCTTGCATCTTGACAACGCATTCCAAAATTGTAAGGGGTTTCGTTTTTGACAGGTCTTAATGAAATCAAATCTTGTACTAGACAATCAATATTTCTTTGGTCTCCAAAACTTAAGGTTAATGCATCTTTAATTTCTTGCCACGTAGTTAATTCTGTTCTAGATCCAATTAAAATAAGGGCGCGACCAGTTAATTTGCCTAAGATTGCA
Organism: Poecilus cupreus; assembly: GCA_963942605.1. Classification (NCBI taxonomy): domain Eukaryota; kingdom Metazoa; phylum Arthropoda; class Insecta; order Coleoptera; family Carabidae; genus Poecilus; species Poecilus cupreus. Next base: position 29,339,997 of record OZ012719.1, on the reverse strand, counting down.
CGAATTAGAAAATTATTTAAAGCTGCGTCATTAGGTTGAGCAAAAGTTTGAATTAAATTTTGACAGTTATCCATAAATATACCCAAGGTGTGCGGGTTTCCTTCATAATGAGGTATTGAGTCAATATATAATCGTAACAATTGATAGTTAATTGGGATCTGAGCTTGTTGTTCTCCTTCCATGTTAGGGTTGTTATCAATATTTATATTATTTAATAAATTTATAAGGTTATCAATGTCTATTTCCGACATAAACTATTTTATATATTCGAATTTATTACTCTTATTTACTCTACTTTAATATTTATTTAATTGTAAAACTGATTAAGGGATGTAAATAAGGATGAGCACTTACATGCAAATTATGTTTTTCATTCTTCGTTTTCTTATCTCTAGTGTGCCTATAGGTTCAGACGATGCTTGTTCTTCTCCCAGGACTTCCTATGCTAGTTGGGCTGGCTTCAGCGATTTTTGTCGTCCACCAGGTACGATGAACATTTTCTAAACGCTCTCGTTCTGACTTGAGGTTGTTGGTGTCGGTGTTGAACTTCTCGTCGATGCAACTCGATATGCACTCGAATTCTCGCACTTCGGATTGTTCGTTTCCGACCCGTTCGTGATTCCTGATTAATCGACGATACGAAAATTTGCACATACGATATGTACTAATTTCAGGAATTCTACCCGACTGCGCCAGTTAAGTTTTCAAGTTTCGAAAGAGAGTTTTTAAAAAATTTCAAAGGTTCTTTTATTCTAACAAGTGTTGACTACAAATGTTCAGAGACAAAAGACAAAAGACTACATAATATTACATCTTTTATAACATTCAACTTATCTATTCTAACACTATCCTATTTCATGCTGCGTTAGCCATTCTCGTTGGCATAACTGGCGTAAATGCCATAAATTAACGTTATGTTCTGAACGCAATTTACATTTTGCGGAGTTGCATCCCAATAAGTGTTTATTAAAGTATTAGCTGTATCTAAAAAGGCGGCGAGTTCCAATGGATTTCCATCGAATTTTGGAACGATGTCTAATAATTTAGATTCAAAATTTGGAACTGCCATAGTTACACAACTGTTATTTTCTAATTCAACTTCTGTTATATTTAATGTTGAAAGTATTAAACTTAATTCTGTATCTTCTAAACAATTATTATAATCTAACTCGTTTTCACTTTCTTCGATAGAAATTGATGAATTCGAGGAGTCTGTCATAGAAATGAAAGCAACTTACATTACCAATATAGCGATCTTCATCTCAGGTAGACTGTCCGTGATGGAATTCTTCTGGGATGAGTCGTTGATGCTGATGGGTTGATTCGCGATGAACGCCCTTCAGATCTTGGTTGGTTCTTGTTTTGTTGAATAAAGAGTTGATACTGACTGATTATTCGCGATGAATTTCCTTTCAATATCCTACCGACTGCGCCACTTAATTGATCAGAACTTGAATATTGGTTTTTAAAAACTTTATTTTTGCTCAGGAACAGAGAGGCAAAGTTTTAAATGTTTATTGCTTTAAGACTACAACAAGACTGATTACAAAAACTACATTCAAGATAAAATAAACATGTGTACAGAGATAAAAGAAATAATAAAAACAGAGTGTTATTTTTATTAAAATAAAATAATAATAAAACAATAAATAATAAGTAACTTGTTTTAATTTTTGTATTTTATAAGAAAAATATAACTAGAAATAAAGTGTTCTCTATACTTATAAAAGATGTTAATATTATACTTTTCTTACTTAAACATGTTTAACGTTTATTGCATATTAATAAAAAACGTTATATTATAACCAAAAGAGTTACAGATTTTAATATGTTTAATTAACGTGTACTAGGTATTAAAATAACACGTTTATATATTGGTGTTCTGCAACGTTGAAAACCGCGACATTTTAAAGTTTAATGTACGTATTAAGAGACCCGTATTTTTCTAACGGTGTTTCTGCAATAAAAACGTTTTATACACGTATCTGTGTTTATTGGGTAAGAGCGTTTCATTGTATTGTGGCTAGGAATGCAGGCTCTGCGGTTTCATTTCCCATTTATCACACTAAAATTAGTAATGAATGTCAAATTGTTTTTAGAAGAGATTTAGAAATATATATATGGCCTTTTGCTTATCTGATCAAAGTTCTAACGGACGTCAAACCTCAAAGCAGGAATCTGTGGGATATATAAACCCTCAGATTCGATGCAGTTAGTTAGTTGTGTTTCGAGTTTACTAGTGCACAAACCTACCTGCTGTCGGCTCACGCTTCCCGGCTCTTGCTGTAATCGTCTGCTGTACTTATTCTACATTTGTTGAGATGGCAAGTCCTCGATGTGAGTATTTTTGTATTCTTATATTTGTCTAAGTAATAATAACCAAGTAGTAGAACTATGTTTGCATTTTTATTCGTTGACCCGCATACTAACGAAGTTCAGCACTACTTAGATGTGTTTTACTCTCTCGACAACCCGTGCTTTTCTCGCTGCCGCGTCACGTTCGAGTACTCAAGAGCTATGCTTCGCCCCCAACCAGCTCAGGCAATGTATCAAATATTTAGTAAGTCCAAATTAAACGTGACAATGTTGCTAAATACTGATGATAGTATATTGTTTTGTTTCAACTGGATTAGACCAGTACAACTTGTTCTGTGCAAATTTCATTACGAAGTTGTATGATAACAACACCAGAAATTAATATGGTTAGTCTTTTATGAGATGTATAAAGATGTCACAAAAACAATGAATTTCTCTTTAGAATAAAAAATCATATCAAACAAATAGCGCTCGCTAATAATTTTAACCCTATTATAGTTGATAAAATTGTAAAAAAGAAGAAATATAAACTTCAACTTAAACAAGCATTTAATAACTCTTTGCATTTTGACAAAAATTCAAATCTTAGAACGAGCTTAGATTTCTTGGGGAACATTAATTACAAAATTAAAGCAATCTTAAAACAACGTAAAAATGTATTGATATAGTTTTTAAATCAATAACGTCACTAAAAACAAACTTTGCCTAAAAGTTTATAAACTTCAACTTATAGAAAAATCTGGGGTTTACATGTTGAAATGTAATGACTGTGGATTAAATTATGTAGGGAATACAAGCAGGAAATTTATCACGCGGTTTAAAGAACATGCTCGCTGTCTTCAATTTTACAATATATCTTCTAGTTTCGCTGAATACCTTATTGATTCTGGACACTCTTGTGATTTTTATAAAGATTTTAATATTTTTTATATTAGAAAAAAGAGTAGAATTCTTGACTTTTCTGTTTTCAATTTATTTACTTTTTATTTTTAAAATTTTTTAAATTATCACATCTTATAACCCGTAAGTACCTTTTTCTTGACATTCTTGTTGTTGCCAGCTAAAAGAGAGAATTTCTAAGTCCAAGGATTTGGGTCCAGTTTATACAGCTCAAGTTACATCAGATCATATGAAATTAACTATTCAAGTAATGCGCTGATAATTTAACTCAACTTTTGTCACTGAATTTTCAGCAAAGTCAGTAAGCGCGTAACTCCACCAATCCGAGAACATATCGTCTACTTATAGAAGGTCAAATTGTACATTCACAGTAACAAGATATAACATTCTTGAATTCATGAAGTTGAAATTATCCTTGATGCATTTTTTAACTAATAATAGTTTAGAATGGACAGGATATAAGAAGGTAACGATGTACCGAAAAGATATGTATAAATGGGAAACTAGAAAAGCGGAATGTTAGAAGTCTTTATAGGGCAGCAGTCCTAGAGGAACTAAAGGAAGAACAATAATAAACGCCCATGCTCCCTCAGAGCAAAGGACGAAACAATAAAAGAAGAATAGTATGAAAAACTGGAACACATGTATAATAGAATTCGCGAAATAATTATAATTGGAGACTTGAATGCTAAAATAAGTAAAGATAGACAAACCTAACCTACATGATATAAGTAACAACAATGGTAAAAAATAAATGATTTCTCAGCTGCTAATAATATGACCATAAGCAGTACGTATTTTATGCGGAAGAATATTCATCAGGCAACAAGGAAGGAAGTCCACCGACAGGAATCATGAAAATAAAACAGTCCATGTAATCGGGGACAACAAACATGCCAGGGTCATCAGCAATGTATGATCTTATAGAGGAGACGATTTAGATACTGATCATTACTTAATAGCGTCAAATACAAGCCAAAGAATATCCCTCAATAAGTCACAGCAAGTTTTGTTTCAGTGGTTACGTTGATATTGTTTTCGTTAAGAAATAAAGTCACCAGAATATTGCTAGAACAACGGCTTTATAACTTTCTTGCACATGATACAAAAATTTCAATAAAAATTAATATTAAAATACATTAAGGAAGCCAATATAGTAGTTTAGAAATTTATTTTCTTCTCGTACCGTGCTAAGTTGAATAAAGTGCAATTTTATGTATAAGTATACATTCGAAGGTTCATCTCCCACTCCCAGGGTAGCAAGTTTTGTTTCTGAGGTTACGGTAAGAAATAAAATCACCAGAATATTGCTGGAAGACCAAAGACTTCATAACTTTCGTGAACATAAACAAATATTTCAATAAAAATGAAGATTAAAATGTTTCTTGACGAACAACGTACTATTGAGATTAATGAATGTTCAATTATATTGGATTTAAAAGAATACCAAAAATAAGACAATGATTCCTGTAGAAAATCAACGCCAATAAACTTTTTTCAACAATAATAGATGGAACAAATCTCAATCATTTGTTATTCTGTACAATAGTTTTGTAAATTATATCAATTGTACCAGAATTTTTATGAGGTATTCCGTGGCATGATCCCAAGTGATTTCGAACGTTAGGCGGAAGCAATGCTGAATGTTTTGGATACTTTAGTACTGGTATTACTATTATAGTTAAATATTTTGAAATATCTTTTTTGAAATTCGTGGAGTGGAACAATCGCTTTCTTCTCAAGTAAGGTAAATTTTTTTCACGACATGTTTCTAAAAACGATTTGCACGGATCTTAAATACACTTGGACAACACAACACCTACCACCTATTATATACAAAATATAGGGGCATAACTTTATTAAACGTAGCATTTAAGACATTTACCACAACAATACTGCAAAAATGTACACGATACACTGAGAAAATTGTCGGCGATTACCAAAGTGGTTTCCAAAAGGGACATTCAACAACACACAATATTGTCCTAAAACAACAATCTATTCAAAAATTATGGGAATTTAACATCTCATTTTAAGGCATTTTTATTGATTTTAGAACAGTATCCAATAGTATAAGAACGCTGAATTTCTTGGCATGCTTTTGATTTTTGGAGAGGCAATACGTAATACACAAAGTTAGCAACCAAGTTGTTGCATTTTTAGAAGAATATGTATACGTTTGTTAGAGACTGGAAGTTTTCATCCAATAATTGGTGGGAATTCCAATAGATTACGTCGAACCCCTGCATTTGAAGAAGATGTTCTTAATATTATTGAAGATGAGCCATCGACGAGCACAAGAGTAATAGCAAATAAATTAGATGTAAATCACGCGAAAGTTTGACAAATTCTGCAGGATAAAAATATCTATCCATTTTCTAGACAAAAAATGCAAGTTTCAGGACCTGAAGATTTTCAGCCAAGATTGTTGTTTTTTCGTTGGTTTTTTAAACGTTGCAATCTTCAGAGGCGTTTTGAAAAGTATATTTTATTTACAGACGAAGCTTGTTCCACAAGGGACGGTGTATTTAATTCGCGCAATAATAAATAAAAATAAATGACGTTTTTTAGTAAATGTATGGGCTGGAATCGTATAGGGGTACGTTATTGTACCTTACATTCTCCCAAATCGATTTTATGGTGATTATTTTTTGACGTTTCTTAAAACCAATCAAATGCTTCATTGTATGTCACGTGTCTGCGTTTGAACCAATCATGTCATTATTATACTGAGAATAAAGCTCTTGTGATTATTCCCGGCAATTTTCTCTGTAGCTTTTTTGTTTTTGTTGACAAATGTGAGTTGTCAAATAGTTATCAATAAAGTAAAAAATGAGCAGAACAGACAGATTTAGTGCCGTGTCTGATGACGAAATAGACCGAAAAATTATTGAAACTACTTCCAAACATACCATAATTAGTAATAATTCGATATGGAGACAATCCAAAACGTTTTATGTAGAAAAAAAAAATACATATTAAATGAATCAACAACAATAGCTACGCTGACATTGATTTTAAAAGATTGGGCATACAATATGAAGCGAAAGAACGGAGAAAGAAGCTGTAATTAAAACTATGTGGAAAAAGACTGCAAAGTTACTTCAAGAATTGTACTTTAATAAGTATAAAAGATCGTTCGATCCTTTTAAAGACATAGAATTTAAAAATGCGCGGAAAGCAAGAGATGCAAAAAGAAAAGTTCTACAAAAAGATCCTAACAAACACAAACAAAGCTCTGTGGCACTTTCAAATACGGAATTGCTGGAAATTTTTAATTGTTGGGACGAAGATATGCCTTGTGGTTTACAAAAAAAGTTTTTCCACGTTGCTTCATACGAACTCGCTTGGTGGGGAGGAGAAGCAACAAGATGTCTGGTACATTATTTTAAAAAATAAACCGATAATAAAGGATTATATTACGTCACTCAATAAGTCCGTAGGGTGACATATAGATGGCACCACTATTGAAAAATCAATATGATTTTTAGGAAGTACCAACCTTAGAAGGATACATGTCAAAATTTTATAACATTCTGACGTTTATTTCACTTGTTACAGTGGTTTTAGTGACGCTACTTTTGTAATTTTAACGAGAATGGAAAAATCTGAATTTCGTGTCTTGATAAAGCATTGCTTTTTGATGCGAAAAAATACCGTTCAAGCAAAGCAATGGCTTGACAAATGTTATTCGGAGTCTGCTCCATCGAGACAAATGGTAGAGAAATGGTTTGCTGATTTTAAACGACGCCGTACAAACACCGATGATGCTGAACGTTCTGGTCGCCCAAATTTGGCAGTTGTTTCAGAAAACACAAAAAAAGTCCACAAAATAATTTTCTGCGATCGTAAATTGAAGTTGCGTGAGATAGCTGACACCTTAAAGATATCAGAAGGCAGTGTATTCACAATTTTACATGAACATTTAAGCATGAGAAAGATGTGTTCTAAATGGGTACCGCGTTTGCTCACAGTCGATCAAAAACAACAACGCGTCGACGATTCAAAGCGCTGTTTGGAGCTGTTTCAACGCAATAAAAATAATTTTTTTATGCGGTATGTGACAATGGATGAAACATGGATCCATCACTACACTCCAGAGTCAAATAGGCAGTCAGCTGAGTGGACAGCAAAGGATGAAGACCGTCCAAAGCGACCAAAAACGCAAATGTCAGCTGGTAAGGTTTTGGCCTCCGTATTTTGGGATGTGCACGGTATTATATTTATCAATTACCTAGAGAAAGGAAGAACTATTAATAGCGCATATTATAATGCGCTATTGGTGCGTTTGAGTGAAGAAATTGCAGAAAAACGACCCCAAATGAAGAAGAAAAAAGTGCTCTTTCACCAAGACAATGCTCCGTGCCACAAATCAATCGTAACAATGGCAAAATTACACGAATTGCACTTTGAATTGCTTCCCCATCCACCATATTCACCTGATCTGGCTCCCAGTGACTACTACCTGTTTGCAGGCCTCAAAAGAATGCTTCAGGGAAAGAGATTTGGCTTTAATGAAGAAGTGATTGCCGCAACTGAAGAATATTTTGCGGCCAAAGATAAATCGTTTTACAAAAAAGGCATCGAAATATTAGAGAAGCGTTGGAATGAATGTGTCACCCTTGAAGGGGAGTTGTTGATGAATAAAGTCAAATTTTGCCTAAAATTTGTTGTTTTATTAGTCATCCTACGAACTTATTGAGTGACGTGTTATACTGGGCGAGTAGAATATAATCCCATCTTCTCAAAACCTTCTCAAGGAGGAGTACAAAGATGCGCTAACAGTAAATGGTTGACTCCAAATATGACAAATTCAGATATTTGCCCTGTACGCCTTTTTGAAAAACTTCTTAGTAAACGTACAGAAAATATAAAAAATGAACGTATGTTTTTAACACCAAATCCGGCTTGGCAAATTCCTGGTTCTTCATGGTACAAAAACGTTCCTGTAGGAATAAATTCCATTTCAAAATGGATGAAAGAGTCTGCAAATAAAACTGGATTAGACATTAGACATTAATAAAAAAATTACAAATCATTCTGCCAGATCAAGTGCAGTTACTAACCTATCAAAGGCTGGTGTAAACGAACAAGAATTAATAAAAATCACCGGTCACAATTCAGCAAGTTCATTAAAACCATACCTACAATTAAATCAAGAACATCATTCATCTATAGTGAATAATCTAAGAGAAAACAATGAATCACTCAACCTGAAAAGTAATAAATCCACAGTCAGCAGTGAGGCTCGAAATATTTTTAATAACTGCGTTTTTAATTGCACTAATTTAAATTGTTAATTCAATGCGTTTTCTAATGTTAATTCCAGTAATCATGTTGTTGTATTCAGTTTCTTCATAAATATACGAGTAATTTTCAATTATTTGCAATGATTTGGTCTTGTCAAAATTGTGTTCGTTCTGGTTGTCAAAACAGACTTATCAACTGCGCCAGCGCCCAAGTAAATGAAGCTAAGCTAGTAAATTACGACAGTAGATGGCGTTGAATAAAAGCTTGACAGTCTGATCCCGTTATTTGAAACAAAGTGGATCAAAAAATAATCTAATTAAATATAACTCGAGAGTTCGATAAATTGGAAAATAATTCTCCAGTATCTTTCTCAAACTTGTCACCATTTGGCAATAGCCACTCAAGCCCTATGGGCTTTCGTGACTATTGCCTGGCAACAAGTTTTCGAAAGATCTGTCAAATTATTTTCAATTTATTCTCACTCTCTTGTTATATAAATAAATAAATATATCATCACGCCTTTTACCCATTATGGGTGTGGCACTCTGCTTACGCAGATCTCGGTAGGTGATATATTTTTGCGTATGAAATGCGGTTACCAGCCGTCAAGTCATAGCCCCCAAAGTTGTTAGTGGAGGGGGAACCACAGGGGTAAATGTAAATTGGTAACTGTCAGCTGTGGGATTCGAACTGAGGATCTCACGATCCACAGTCCGACACGTTACCACGGAGCTATTTACCCCATTATTACTGATAATAATTTTGCTTTTTAAAATAATATACTGCCAGGGCTTATTGATGACTTGCCGCTAAACATCAGACGAAGACTTTGGTTTCAACATGATGGAGCACCGGCTCACACAACCCGAGATGCCATAGCACTACTAAACAGAGAATATCTGAATAAGTGGATTGGAAGAGGAGGTCCTGTTGCATGACCAACCCAGAGCCCCGACCTAACTCTCCTATATTTCTTTTTCTGGGATCACATGAAGACCTCTGTATATGAGACACCAGAAAACACCGAATTCGAACTGATGGCTAAAATAGTAGCTACAGCAGAAGATATAAAAGACCAGCAAGGTTGCAAGGGTTGCCTTGCAAGTGTCTCTTGTAATGTTAAAGCACGTTGCTGGGCTTGCGTTGCTGCGAATGGTGGACATTTTGAAAACCAAATTTAGTCCCTTCCTTGTTCATCGTTTTATTTTTCTTGTTTGTATCTTGTTTTTATTATTTAATGGAGCAAGCCTACTTTGCTTAAAATGATTGTTGCAGTTTGTTGAAATTTATCTTTTAATTCAATTTGAATAAAACTTTTTTTGGACAGATCGAAAAAAATGTTTCAGACAAATGTTATAGAAGATAGTTTAATAATAATAATTAGTTCGAGAAGACTTGTAGAAAAATGTGTAGTCACATCTAGTGTTACAATATTAATATAAAAATTCAATTGATACAGTAATTCAGTATCATCCACATAATTATTAATAATTTTGAATAAAAAAATAATTTGCTGTTTCTTACGCCTGTTATCTAGAGGTTCTTTAGTTATACATGAAGATATTAGAAAATATGGATGTACTCTTTAAGTAGATAAATACATAAATAAAACTAAAATTTATTTTGGCAATGTTATCTTCTCCAAAACAGAAATATATACAAAAATGCAAAGTAAAACAATTTACAAATAGATAATGGTTCATTCTACGTGAAATCGGACAAAAAAGTCAATCTTCTCAGATTTGGCTATAAATGCGTATACTTATACATTTTGATCTAAAACAAAGTAGGAAGTACTATATTTGGCCCATTCTACTGGGTATTAATTTATATTCGAAATATTCATAGTTGGCTATTTTTGCCTACCCGCAGAGAGCATCTGGGAAAAAAAATTCAATATAAATTCAACAATGAATCCAACTTAAACAATTGAATGATATTCTGAAAGAGCACATCTTAGGCTATTCAGATCAGCAAACGAGAGCAATTTTTATCATAGTTATCAAATTTATGTGGCAAAATGTAAAAATCCCCCTTTTTTTTCAAAAATCGATTTCTCAAATACTCCATCCCAGATTTCGCTGAAATTTTACCCAATTATAGAGGAAGATGCATGTTTTAACATATCAAAAACCCACGGTATTGTTATTCGATTTTTAAAAAATATTTTCGTTTGAAGTTCACATACGATTTGGACCTAATTCAATTTGAGAAAATATAACTTAACTTCTTTAATTGTCAATTCTAGTTTCAATGAACTTTAGTACTTGGTATTTTATAGATTTATAACTATTAGATATTAGCTGCAAACAATTTAGATCGAGAAACTCACAAAGGTGAGTACAAAATATGTCTTTTTCATTTATGGACTATCAAACTACGCTCCAAATCAACCTGCGATCAAAAAAGGACGAATAGTCATGCTTTTTTGATTGCGACCGTCTGTTATGCCTCGAACACGATAACTGAAGTACGAGAATAGCTATTTCTTAGCTCTCAGTGTATCTTTGTCAATCTTCAGGTAACAACGAATATATACTGAGGACTAATGAATCCTCCTTTACTCCTCTTATTGTGATCAAATCATTAAACATCTCCAAAATATAACCTCATCTTGTATAGTATTCGTGACAGCATCGCAGAGCTAAAAACCTGTAGTCTGCAAATAATGTTGCTTGTTCGAAACAAGTTAATTTCAAAACAGTGAAATCGCTCTCGGAAAGGCACATATTTTTGTTGCAAAGACGAAGCGGAGTTGATGACTTGCAGACAATATGCAGCAATCACGAAAAAATGTTCCTAACATTTTATCATTTGAAACAAGTGCACTGTTGCGATCCACTACAAATTCACATAAATAAAGCTCGGAATTCGTTATGGAAAATATAAATATATTAAACATGTTAATTTAATTTTACTCATTTTAATTTGATACATTTTTAACAGGACGGAAGTTATGTCTAAGCTGCAAAATGACCGTCAGCAAGGATGTTACAACAAACTCTCCTATGAATAACACCCCCGAATATGTCGTAGATGAAGAGTCTTTGCTGAGAGAAACGTCGGGATTGTCTCTTGCTTCGAGCCTCGATCAAGCTTCAAGCACACACAGCGTATTTTTGACACCTCCAGAACTAACACTGGAAAGAATCAGCGATAGCTTGAGATTGATGAATTTGCAACCCGTTAATAAAACGCAGATGGCGAACTTGATTTTTAAGTCGCGTAAAATCAACGAGATTTTATCTGCGTACAGTGATGCTTTTAATAAGATATTCAGAATTGATAACACTGAAGGTATGTGTAAGAATCGATCAAACTATGAGACCGAATTCATTCTTTCAGATGCGGCCACGGACCCAGACACAGATTATGCAGAAGCTGGCAAGGAAATGATTTCTCAACTGAAGCGAAAATTCCCAGTCATTGATTCAAACGGTGACAAAAGAAAACTTCTGTCGGTGCTACCTGCAAGTTGGAGTCTATCAAAAGTTCAACAAGAATTTAATGTTTCCAAGCATATGGTAGTTAAAACTAAACAATTGGTGGAAGATCAAGGCGTATTATGTACATCTGCGCCTAAAGTGGGAAATCTTTTGCCTCCAGAAACTACTGATCAAGTAATATCCTTTTATTTGGACCCAGAAGTCAGTCGGAAAATGCCTGGGAAAAAAGATTACGTCAGTGTTGCTAAAGACGAAGAACGGAAGCATATTCAAAAAAGATTGGTGTTAGGCAATTTGCAAGAGATTTTCCTTTGTTATTCTGAGAAGTATCCTAATTCAAAAGTGTCTTTTTCGAAGTTTGCTATGCTGAGGCCCAAAGAGTGTGTTCTTGCTGGTGCATCTGGAACGCACACTGTCTGCGTATGCACAAATCACCATAACTTCAAGTTAATGTTGCTGGACGCTAACTTAAAATCATTGAAATTTAATGACAAATCATTAAATTCATACAAAGACTTTTTGGAGTGTATCAAATGTGCCTCTCCGTCGGAAAGTTGTCACTTAATGCAATGTGATGATTATTCTGGGACTGAAGGATTAAAACGACTTTTGGAGGATCATTTTGCAAACGAGTTTGTCAACCAGATAAGTTATAAACAGTGGGTGCAGTTTGACCGTTGTACTTTAGATGGTATAATTCAACCCGTTGATGAATTTATTGACGTTTTCATTGACAAATTAAAAAAACTGTCACCACATGATTATATCGCGAAAAAACAAGCGGAATATTTTCAGAGTCTCAAAGAAGAAATTAAACAAGGAGAAGTACTTGTGATTGCAGACTTTTCTGAAAATTACAGTTTCGTAATACAAGATTCTGCCCAGGGTATGCATTGGAACAATGCACAGGCCACTATTCATCCTTTTGCGTGCTACTATCGACCAGAAGAAAACAGTGCTGTTCAAACGTTAAATTTTTTAGTTTTATCTGATGATCTAACTCGCAACACTGCTTCAGTACATTTAAAAAAAATACTGATAGAGTTTTTAAAAACAGTGGTGCCGAATTTTCGCAAAATAATATGTATGTCGGACGGAGCCGCGTCACAGTACAAAAATCGCTTCAACATTATGAACGTATGTTGGCATGAGAAAGACTTTGCTATTCCGGCAGAATGGCACTTTTACACTACGTCACATGGTAAGGGACCCAGGGACGGATTAGGAGGCACTCTAAAACGCTTAGCAACTCAAGCTAGTCTCCAAAGACCGTTTGACAACCAACTTCAGACACCCGAACAATTATACCATTGGGCTAAAGACAACATCTCTGACATGCAATTCAATTACGCCTCAAAAACTGATATTGCTAATCACACGAAAATGCTCAATAAAAGATTCGATTGCTCTACACCAATCACAGGGATTCGATCATTTCATGCATGTCTTCCACGTGCAGATGGTAATGCTTCCATGAAAATGCATTCATTTTCTAAAGATGAAATTCAATTTCATGTTTTACAAAATTGGGATAGAGAAGATACACCCGATACTGCAGTACTCGACTTGCCAAGGGTGACAAGGTAACATAATCTCATACACTTTTCGATCTATATAGTAAATTTAAACCTTTGAACGTTAATTATTGTTTATAAACAAATCTTATTTTGTTTTCAGATCAAGCAAAAGGAAGAAATACTCCAGCTAAATTTATTTATATCCCAATTTATGAATGCGAATATTTTTGTACACAATATATAATAAAATTGTTACTTTTCCAATAAAAGTATTAATCATATTGTACTCACCTTTGCGAGTTTCTCGGTCTAAATTGTTTTCAGCTAATATCTAATAGTTATAAATGTATAAAATACAAAGTACTAACATTCATTGAAACTAGAATTGACAATTGAAGAAGTTAAGTTATATTTGCTCAATTTTGAATTAGAGCCAAAACGTATCTGAACTTCAAACGAAAATATTTTCAAAACATCGAAAAACAATACCGTGGATTTTTGATATGTTAAAATATGCATTTTCCTCTATAAGTGGGTAAAATTTAAGCGAAATCTGGGATGGAGTATTTGAGAAATCGATTTTTGAAAAAAAGAGGGTTTTTTACATTTTGCCACATAACTTTTGACAACTATGATAAAAATTGCTCTCGTTTGCTGATCTGAAAAGCCTAAGATGTGCTCTTTCAGAATATCATTCATTTGTTTAAGTTGGATTCATTGTTGAATTTATATTGAATTTTTTTCCCAGGTGCTCTCTGCGGGTAGACAAAAATAGCCAACTATGAATATTTCGAATATAAATTAATACCCAGTAGAATGGGCCAAATAAAGTACTTCCTACTTAATTTTAGATCTCGCCAAGTCAGTCATCGGTACCACTGCCTCACAGCAGCTGGTGGGTTCACTACACTGATGAGCTCCAATAAGAGAGAAACGCGTCTGTAGTTCCCGATTGATTGGCTTGGCCGGTCTCAATGAATTAATAACTTAGTTATTATTCTGAGGCTGTTTTTATGAAACAGTTGACAATTTTTATTGTCTATATTTTTTAATAAATAAGCAAAAATATTAGGAACCACAAAGAAAAGAACTTTTCAGTTTACTACTAAATTTCCTGTTGGTATATTTTGTTCATATAATTAAGTAGGTATGTTATTATAAATCGAGGAACATTGGAAACTAAAACAATTCTGAAAAATATTGGATTTATGTTTAGAAATGTGTAGCAGAACTTTATCTCGTAAAGTCCTAGAATGTAGATTGGACCTGAAAGAAATTTTATCGTATAAGTCAGGAGGAGCACGACCCTGCAATACGCGATAAATTAAGCAAGCTGAATGTAAGAATATACGTTTCTGTATGATAAGCCAACCAAATGCTTTAATATGATCAAATACATGTTCTCGTCCACTTAAGAACATGACAAATCTTACGCAAGAGTTTTGCACTTTTTATATTATTGCACTGTCTTGAGCTGATAGGAACGGACCGTAAACAGTGTCGAAATAACTGAATACAGAAAGAACTAGACTCTCAACAAGTACTGTCTTCGGAAGAAGTAAGAGTAACAGGGCCGTGATTTAAATCAGCCATGACAATATGAAGTTGCTGCTTTTTAGCGGAGTCATCGGTATAAAAATAATACTTATTTTAAGTCGATTAAGTTGTATAACTAGTGTAAAATTGAAATTTAATTAAACAATCATTTGACTTTAGAAATTTAGAAATATGAATGACAAAATGCATAACTACGTAAAACAAGTAAATTGTTAACAATTAAAAATAAAAACTAAGACATAAGAAAACCTTGACCTACTTCTTCACTTGTAAAGGTAAAAATTTTAATGAAGAGTAGGTGAATATTACTACACATACCTCAAGAAACATTATTGTTAACAGAATATATAAAAACGCAAGAATATGATCTAAGGTAAAAGATTTCTTAAATATTCATTCAAATGAACATGGAACATGCATCAATAAAACAGCTGTAGAAACTCAGATTCGCTTGAAACGTAACAAACCAATAGACATACCAATTAGTGAAGATGTTAAAAGTTTCATGAATATTTAAGCGTTGAAACAGAACGATTGTTTTCATCATTAGTTATTCATATTTAGCATGGAATCGACTTAGTAAAATTTTACACATTTCAATTCAACTTTACAACAGAAATGAGCTGGTGAAATTGAGAGGCTATTAATAAGTGATTTTAAAAGCCGACATTCAATTGATAATGACAAACATTCAGATCTCTACAAAATATTCAATGCTGCAGGAGGGATCTGATTTAACGAAATCATATCTTTCTTCCGTAATCAGGGAATAACTCTCGCATAAATCAACGTAAGCACGTTAAACTTGTATTCAGCGGTTAAATTATGCAATTCACCGTAATTTGAGTAATCAGGGTTAATTAGCATCAAAGAGACAAGAAATACAATCGAGGTATTTCAAATGTGCTCACTACGTTTGA
The DNA here is from genome assembly GCA_963942605.1 of Poecilus cupreus. NCBI lineage: Eukaryota > Metazoa > Arthropoda > Insecta > Coleoptera > Carabidae > Poecilus > Poecilus cupreus. Next base: position 29,324,091 of record OZ012719.1, on the reverse strand, counting down.
AATTATTATATAAAGACTTAAAGGAAACGTATGATATTGAATGATCCTCAATCACCGACTTAATCAAGATGTATTTGAAAGTATTTTCAATCTATTAAGTACAGCTGGTGGTATGGATAACCACGCTACACCAATTGTTGGCTTTAGTTCGATTAAAAATGCATTGTTTAGGGCGAAGCCCTTCTCGCATTTTAAGACCCACAAACATTTTAGATACATGAGATGAAGATCAAATTATAGCAGAAGTATTTAAAAAACACATACTAAGGAACCCAGGAATCATTAATCGTTTGACAGAAAAAGTAATAAAAAAAATTGTCAAATATGTACAAGATGTCATAAGAACTTTAATAAAGTAGCGATTAATTATTAAAATTAAATATTTAAACAATACTAAGATACGAAAAAAATTGGCCGAGCAACAATACTTTCTTTTTCTTTTGGAGCATTGTATTAAAAAAAATATACTTTCAACACAAATCTCTGTGATACGAAGGTAAAAACGGTAAAGTACATATTTATTTGTTTTATTGCAGTGTATTTTATATATTTTCCAGCATTTAAACTTGCAATCGTTTGATGAAAGTAAATTTATTACTAAAATTGTTACTACTAATTACTTAAATAAATAGAATGTATTGTTGAGAATAATAAGAATTTTACATTAATTCATTGTTTGATACTCTGTATAATTTCGTAAACAAAGAAACAAGTATGAAGAAATAATTATTTTTTTAATTTATAGTTAACCTTTAAGTGGTTATCTGATTATATTTGACAAAATGCAAAAATATTCAATAAGTAGCTAAATTTCCACGTATTGGCTGTAACAGACTATACAGTGGAGACAACCAGTAACGTCACAGCTCCCCGTATTACCTCAAATTCACCGCACTACCAAACGTGATTGAACAATCCTTCTATATCTAGTATCTTTGTTGGTCAACTAACCTCCGGAAAAGGGGAGTATTCAAACAATCAAGCACGACAATTAACAATAACAATAATATATTAAATAGTAACAGCATGTACAAGGAATAAGTAGTTACGTAAACTTCACCCGTAGTCCGACGCAAAGCAGATCAGCTCGCGATAAAATGAATGGAAGAGGACAACGCGAGGTCCAATGAGTTAGCGCACAACAGATCACGGTTCACCGATGGTATCAGCGTAGTTCGTGACGCGCGAAAGTGAAATGACCCAAACTGGGCTTCGTCCTACCCGCCTGCCCGTCGTACGCATGAGCTACGGTTCTCCAAGTGCAACGAGCACTCCAATTTACAAAAAAAAGGTGATCCGATTATTAACAGACACTTAGGGAGCTAGTCCACAAATAATAACAATATTAAATACAAATAAGACCACCGAAGTGAATGAAAAATTAACAAAATTCTTAGCTGCACGCTGGTTGTAGCGTAGCGTCTTCCCGCTGACGGAGTGCTCGCTCTGGCTCTGCTAACTGCCAAACGTAGGCTCGTACAAGATCGGCCGCTGAGTGTCTCCGAGGTTCGAATGAAAGCGGTCGCAGCGTTGAAGCGGGGAGCCCAAATTTCAAAATGGCCGCAACTGAGCTCGCCAAATTGAGCTGATGAGGTGCGGCGAATTCCCGCTCAGTTCAAATACACACCAAATCTACCCGAATGGTAGAGAGCGAAATAAAAAGAAAAGGCCTAGAAGAATATAACCGGGTTAGGATATTTTGAGAAGTCGGTACACCACTGATTAAGTTAAGCCAAATTTAGAAAACTAAAGCGATTTCGGAAAACTAATTAATGTACTATCTTAATACAAACTGACTAATAAAATTTCTACTTTATTTACAAGTCATTAATACTATAATTACGTATTTAAATTTACCTTAGATGTAGGGCAGCTTGAAAGTAATGGAAAACCGTGGTAACTTCAAATCCTGCACAGCCTATGAATATATAAACTTATAATTCAAAATTGAGTACGTACCAATAAAATCCCACAATGGATATAATATCAACCCAACGCAAAAAAATGCAACAAAATTAGTGCGTGTACTCTCACGAACAGTCAATTCAAAATTAACGTATTTTTTTGGAAAAAAGTGAAAGCTTGTAAAGTCGCAAAATCGCTAACTAATCCGACGACTTAAGTCAATGGCTTAACCTTCGCAAAATCCCTTCGCCGTCCTATTTCGAGGACCACCTAAGTATTTACATAGGCGTGGGAAAAGTTGCCTACAGTGCGGCAATAAATGCAAGAAATAATAGGACGTAAAAGTTTTCAATTAATAATTGAACGATTTTTAAAAAAATATTTTTTATTGCCATCATATGCAAATAACTATTTTCTATGACTACTATTGAGAAGTTAGTATTTTCAAATGAAATAACGTCTGTCATTATTTCGGCGATTTTTTCCATATTGTTTTATACATTATAATAATCGTGCTGAAATTTATTTTAACAATTTTGTTTAAATTACAATGAGCACTTAGAAACAATTTTTGAGAATTTTTTTGTAAGTAGTAGAAAAAAAAATTGTATGCACTTCGAGCGTACAGTGTTTTCCTTTTTTTTTTGCACTATAGTTTCTCTCGCCTTAGGCCCAAGGTATCACTATATGGCTCTTATTATATAAATAACTTTTTTACAGAGACCAACAAATGTACTTCTGATATTGTGGGCAAATACTTAATGCTTTTGTAAGCGAAGAAGATATAAAAATATATTCAGGTCAGAGTCAGTGTGGTACCACTGCTACTTAAACTTAAATTTTATATTGTCAAATTTTCTATTTACATTATTTAATTAAAATTATTGGTAAAATCAGCAAGTTTCAAATCCCTTACAAAGAGATATATGTTTAAATTTTGCACAAATATTCAAACTAGATGCATGCTGCATTATGGTTTGTCTCTTGTTTAAAATAGGAATTAACTTTTTTTATATATAAATTTATTAACTTTAGCTCTATTTTAGTATATAAGCGTTGTCAGGAAAGTGACACGCAAAACTAAAGTATTGCACATTCAGAACGAAAAACCATATATTATTATTAATTATGTAACATATACTAATGTTAAGTGCCTGATTAGTGCATTTTAGTGCTCTTAATTGTCTATAATCAAGAAGTTATTATCAATATTTTAATTTTGGTTCACGCTAGCACCAAAAGTATGATATTGCTAAAAACTTTTTTTCATATATCTTTATTGCCCATTAGTGCAATAAAATTAATTTGCATATTAATTATAATAACAGAATTATTGATACTTACTTTTTCTTTTTAGTGTCAGTTTCACTCTAGCACCACAAATTTATATTAAAAAATATATTAATTGTGACAAACCAGATTTGTCACTCCGGATTAATACCTTTCTTTTCTTCCTACAAAAATAAACATTTGTATAGGTTATAAACATTTTACATTTAAGCAACTAACTTACCTCAAAGTAATTACTGTATTGTAAGTGCTCACTTTTATTATTGATGTTCATATTCAATTCATATTGTCTCAACTCATGTAAATATGTTGTTACTTAGGTTAATTAATTAAGAAAAGAATCTGAAATTTAAATTGTCACATAAACACATTCACTTAACCATACTTTATGTTTACACGTCAAATCTGACAGTTACTTTATTGCGAAAGAAAGGCCGAACTTCCAAAATGCGGCCGTTTCCCAACAGATGGCTCGCGCTGTCTTTAATTACCTCTCGAGTACATTTACCAATGCCGAATTAATAACTCGACATAAAAGGTACAGAAAAAATGTCGAAAGACCAGGGTCGAAAGACCAGGGTTCAATAATTAACTTGACTTGTTTTGTCAGTTAATTTCAAGTGTCGAAAGACCAGAGTTCATTAATTAACTTGACTTGTCCGTCAGTTAATGTCAAATGTCTCATTTCAAGTGTCGAAAGACCACAATTCAATAATTAACTTGACTTGTTTTGTCAGTTAATTTCAAGTGTCGAAAGACCAGGGTTCAAAATTAACTTGACTTGTCCGTCAGTTAATGTCAAATATCTAAGGTCTTGTCTTATGTCGAAGACAGACCATCTTAATAACTCGACTTGTCCGTCAGTTATTAAATAATATTTTTGTCAAGTGTCTTGTCTTATGTCGAAGATAGACCATATTAATAACTCGACTTGCCCGTCAGTTATATAATATTAATTTCTCAAATCGGTCGAATGCTGCAATTCTAGTATTGACCTGACGTAAGAGCTCGACTTGTCTGTCAGTTTTTATATCATCTTTGTTCTCTAGAACCTGTATTGACCTGTATTCGTCTAGACTTGCACGTCGGGCGAATTGTGAAAGTTTTAACCAAAGAAACAAATCAAATCACCTACACCTATTTGCGATTCATTTAGACTTGCACTGTCAGGTGAATCTCCTCCACATCTCCAAGGTATTTCCTTACATCCTCACCATATTTCAGATTCACTGCACCATGTTCAAATAAATTTAAGCTAACCTTAAATTGTAACTTACCTTTTAGAAGAATAATAATTAATTTTTTTATCATTATTAAAACAAATGTCTTTATTTCACTAAAATCTCATTCACGGAGAGACCGGACCTAGTCAGGATAGTTGATTTTACATTCACTCAGATTAGTTGCAAATGGCGCCCGAAGAATCTACATAATCAACTGTCAGTGAAGTTTTGTTCTATCACTGAGAAATCATCCGTTGGCAAATTCAAACCTCCCTAGACATAATTTTTGTCGGCGGGAATTTTAAATCTACAAGTCACCGAAAAATTTAAATACTTACCTGCAGCTTTTCTCACATGATACATTTAGCAATATTACAACACATTCCTTTAGTACCTGATTGGTGCCCACTGGTGCAATTAAAATATTTTCTTGAAAGTTTATATTTACCGATTTATAAAATAAATGTTTGTCTATTTGCTTTTGTGAAGATAGCTACTATAAAAGTGAAATACAGTAAAGTTACTTTTTTTGAAATTTCATGCATACATCGTTAGTGCCTAATTAGTGCCCGTAAATGCTCTAATAATATATTGAAAATTGTTTACATGCATTAAATTATTAATATTTATTTTTTCTATTGGTGCTAACTTCACGCTAGCACACAAGTTCAAATTTATAAAAATATAAATACACATTCCTCTAGTTCTTTATTGGTGCCTATTAATGCCCTAAGAATATTTTCTTAAATGTATGTATTTACTGATATATAAATGTTTGTTTATTTGCTTTTGTGAAAATAGCACCTATAAAAGTGAAATATGGTAAATTTTTAACTTTTTTCATATATCTTTAGTGCTTCATTAGTGCCCTAAAAATAATTTGTATATTTTGCAACGTATGTTGCCCAAGCGTGAAGTGGATTGATCAGGAAGAAGAAAATAAATAAAACCAAGGTTTATTTATAGGAGAGTCTTCACGATTATTAAATAGTACAAGTTAGTCAACCGGCTTCGAATGTTGAAACATTCATCAGGATACAGTAAACTATAAAGTGAATTTTGAATACAAACAGAACCATTGGTTCAAATACAATACAAATACAGACTTTGTTGATCATAATAGTTGTGGATCAAATCAACAGAACAAAATGAAACATAAACTAGATAGATATCAAATTGACAACTCCGGCGGCTGAATGCAAGTCAGAGGTAAAGAGATGCAATTGACACGAACAAGCGCAAAGCGAATACAAATTCAAGTAATTATGTCAAGCAGTGGGGATATGATATCAGGTGATTGGTCATTGAGACAAGTACCTTGTTTGAAAAGTTTTAAGATTTCTATATTTTCTAATTTATTTAACGTTTTGATTTTACTTCTACAATGTAAAATTTGAAAATTATTAGGATTGAAACAATGTCCTGTCTCTAAAATATGTTCACCAAAAGTGAAGTGACCTCGATTTGTTCTGATACAACCCAAATGTTCTTTGAAACGTTGTTTAATACTTCTACCAGTCTGACCAATGTACGCGCGTTGACAACCATCACATGGAAGTCAAAACCAACAATTATTAATGAAGATAATCGAGCATGTATTCAAATTGCGAAAAATCCAGTTCGGCACAAGTGAATGAAACATGTGGATATCAAATATCATTTCGTACGTTAAGAAATAGAAAAAAAGATAATTGAATTTCAGTACGTCAATACAAAAACGCAGATAGCAGATATTATTACATAGAGTATACCTGCTGAGAAATGTATTTATTTAAGAAACCGTTTAGGTTTGCACTCTTGTAAAATGTAACAAAACCAAATTAAAATTGAGGGGGGTGTTAATATATAGAAATTGTAACTTTATTTGAGTAGGCTGTGTTCATGTTGTTAGTTACTGAAATATAAAAATAATATACTGTAATTTTGGAACTGTAAGATATAAATAAAAACTCTCTTCTGTGTATACAGGGTATTCATTTTAAGTGGTACACTATTGTTATTTCAAGAACTATAAGAGCTACGAGGTTGGTTAAATTAGCAAACAATTTCTATATTATAAGACAATTAAAATGAGCGAAACAAGAATTTTTTTAGACCAGTGGTTCTCAAAATGCGGGTTGCAACTTTCTTATTTTAAATGGCAACCTACTTTTTTTATATGCTTATTCGATTCAGTATTTTTTTCTGAATTCAATGATATTTACATGTAATGACCAAATAATATAAAATATTTGAGAAAAATGCAAAATTAAAAATGTATCATTTTTATTTAAATATGCATATACAAAGTTTGCCATTCACATTTACTCTACTTAATCAAAACTAGCGTGTTGTGTTGTAGTTTGTACTGTAGAGAAGTTCCCGAACCTCGAGCCTACTCTGTATCGTTGGAATGGTAATACGAGCCGAACCTAAACGCGGAAAAGGGTCAAGCACGTTTCCTTTGACTCGCGCAATATTTACCGCTAGTTGATGAGAAGCCAGAGCCGCGCCAACGCGCTCTGAGCCACACCATTCCCACGGCGCGAGGTTCGCCAAAAGCAGGTGAAGCTCGCCGAGCCTTCCGCCGTGGGAAGCCGGCTTTACTTAGCCTAGTTTCATAGAACGCCACCGTGGCGCTGGAATCTTAAAAATAAATCCCTATAACACACTGTCTTTCTCGCGCGTACTGTCTATCTCTTTCCCTCCGAATGCTTTATCTCTCGGAGCCAGTGTTGCCAGATGTCTGATAATTACCAGAATCTACGGTAATTTATGATTTTATCTGGTAATTGGTAATAAGCCTCTGATAATACCGTAATATACGGTAATTTTTAGCGGATTTAATTTGTTAAAAAGTTACCAATTTATTAAAAACAAATGCATAAATGGAAACAAAATTAGGCGCGACATCTAGTTACTAGTAGCAGACGATAATGGTACAACTACAAATAGTTACAGTGCAGCAGCACAGTACAGCTGGTTTGCTGGTTGCCTCGTATGTCGTACCATTTGCTACCTGTTAACCTGTGCATGTCCCTACTGCGTACACTAAGCAAGTGCAGCAATTGGCGAACACAGAAGACTGCTGATCTACGTCGTAAGTAAATAATTACTTAATTACCAATATACTTGACAAGCTTGACTTTACCATAATGTCAAACAAATTACATTTTAGATTTTATCATCGTTATATAAATGGCCGATTCCGATTGTGATTCCGATGCGAAGCCCAGTCGGTCTAAACTTCGGTGCTCTACACCAACTAAAAGAAAGAGATTAAGAGGCGAATTAAAACAAACTAGGTATAAGCAATTTTATCGAAAAGAATGGGAGACTAAATATGTATGGTTAAAATCTGGTACAATAGCTAACAAAGCTAAATGCATTGTTTGTAACGAAATGGTTTCGGATTTATCAGTTATAAAAAAACACCAAACAAGCAAAAAACACCTACAGAAATCAAAACTAATTCAAAATCAGCCACAAATAAATATTTTTCATAAAAATTCCGCCCAAGTGCAGCTAGAAAAACAAGTTTCTACTGCGGAAATTAAACTCGTAGGTTTCTTTGCAGAACATAATATATCGTTCTTAGCAAGTGACCATTTAACTGATTTATTAAAGGATATCTTTCCTGATTCTAAAATAGCGCAAAAAATGCAGTTGAAAAGAACTAAATCGACTTGTATATCTTCACAAGTTATTGGCCAAGTACATAAAGAAGAGCTATCTAATATTTTGAAACGTACAAAATTTAGTTTGCTTATTGATGAAGCAACTGACATTTCGAGTAAGAAATCGATGTGTGTAGCCGTTCGTTATTTTAGTATTGTCGAGGAAAAAATTGTCTCAAAATTGTGGAGTGTTCGACAACTCATAAATGATCAATCAGGTGACCATAGAGCTACAGCTGAACGTCTATACGAGAGTGTAAAAGAATCATTTAAAGAATTTGATGTGCCATTTTCCAATATAATTGGATTTGGATCAGATGGGTATGGATTAAATAGAGTGCATTTATTTTATGTAATATATTTTTATTTTAAAACGTTTCAGATGTAACACCATGATGGGGAAAAAAAGTTCAGTTTCTGCCAGAATTTTACAGGATTTTCCTGGTGCCATCATTCAAAAGTGTATTTGCCACTCTTTACATCTGGTAGCTAGTGAAGCATGTATAGCACTTCCGCGAAGGTGTGAAGACATGGCCCGTGATATTTATAATTTTTTTAAATCTAGCGATAAGAGACGATCCGAATTCAAAGATTTTCAGATATTTTGTGAAGTGGAGCCTCATATTATTTTAAGACCAGCTCAAACGAGATGGCTTTCGTTATTGGAAGGTGTAAAAAGAATAAACGAGCAATGGCAAGCTCTCATATTATTTTTTACATCTAAAGAGTTTGATGCAAAATTGGTCGCCGCAGAAACAATTTTTAATCAATTGCATGACCCACAAGTAAAAATGTTTTATGCTTTTTTAGGGTGGGTTTTAACGCAAATTGTTTCTGTAAACGCATATTTTCAGTCGGAAAAAGTAGTCATTGCAGATAGTTATTACAAAATGTTGACTTTGTATAAAAATCTTTTAAAATCTTATGTCTCCACAGTATATTGATTCTGTAGAACCTAAAGATATTAATCCTGAAAGGGAAGATAAATTTATAGTTTTAAATAATATCTACTTAGGCGTTAAAGTATTTGAGCTGGTTCAGTCTTGTCAAAATGTTGATATGAAAGATGATTTCTATAGCAGATGTCGGCAGTTCTTAATTACGGCATGCGTTCAAATCAAGGAACGATACGATTTTTCAAATGAATTGTTTCCACTTCTAGATAATTTAAAGCCGCAAAAAGCTTTAGATAAACATAACAGGTTACCAAGTTTATATAAAATTATGACACTAGTGACCAGAATTATTGATATGGGAAATACTCAAGTAATACAAAAGATAGATGATGAGTGGAGGGATATAATTAATTATATGACTCAATTGGAACAATACATCAATGAAGAAACTGACATGTTTTGGTATAAGTTACGTACATTTTAGGATGGCAATAAGGTTTTTCTTTTTGAGAATGTAGCAAATTTTTGTTTAAATGTTTTGTGTATTCCTCATTCAAATGCTACGTGCGAACGTATTTTCTCTAAAGTTAATCTAATCAAAACTAAAACTAGAAATAGGATAATGACAAATACAGTTAATGGTATTTTATTAAGTACACAATGCGTGAAAGAATCGCAAAATTGTGTAAAATTTTTACCAAATGACAAAATGATTTCTTATATTCAAAATTCAAAAATTTTGTACAAATATATTGACAATAAAGATTTTACAAATTTGGATGATGATACGGAACAGTCCATAATTATTTGAATTAATTAACTAAGTAAAAGCATTTACTTTGTTTTTTCTATGTATGTATTTAATTATAATAAAGTTTATGAATATTGCTGTTTTTTTAAAATTTCCGGTAATTTTTTCCAAAATCTGGTAATTTCCTAGTAATTTTCTGATAATCGCAGTTTCGAAATCTGGCAACACTGCTCGGAGCACGACACCAGCAGTATCTGTCAGGTACGACTTGTAGGACTGCAACTGGTATCATAGTTATACATTCATGAAAGTAAATGTTGCATCTTAGATGATACTCACAGTGTGAATTTATAATAAAATTGGAAAGAGATAAGAAAAATTACAGTAATATTTTTAATAACAACTTAAATATTAGTGTATATGAATTATTTAATGCACAGAGGTACACTAAAGAGGCTATTTTAAAATCTGTTCTCCGCGTGTACCAGTAACTACCATGACAGTGCCATTTTTAAGTTTGGGTGGAAGAAATTTTATATTGCAGGAGTATTGCAAATTTCTCCATCTAAAATACATGATATAATTTCTTCAGAAATCAATTTCCTAGATATACGAGTATCAGATGATACCTATACCAATAGAATCTCAGTATTCGTCAGTTTTCATTTATGTAAGATGTACGTGGGTATATATAACTATTTATCGTTTGTATTCAGAATTTACTTGCTGTTCCACCTCGATTGAGTCGTGATATATTTGTCATTCAATAGTGTAATTCTCTCAGAACATCCTGTGTCGTTATCGCTATACGTAATGGAGCTGTTTCACTTGAATTATCGGAATCTTAACGGATGAGTGCACACGAAAGGAAGCGTCTGTAATTTGTAAGCAAATATTCCTGCCTCGATTAATTCCGCCTAAATAATGTAGCGTACATATTAGAAAAACATTAACGTTACTTCAACGATGATAATAAAATTAATCATTGTAAACAAGATCTTTTTACGAAAATAGAATAATTGTTAGGTGCAATTATTCCAGCTATATTAGACGAAATTGTATTCGAAGAACAGTAATAATATTGCAAATATATTAGAAATAATTATAGTGAATAGAGAACAGCAAAGTCCGTATCCTTGCTATGCCTTGTCTTTTTATATTGCACTACTATATAGGGAAGTTTTGTGTTTTTCAATGAGGATAGTTGTGTATTCTCCTTTGATAGAAGTTTTTTGTTTTCCTGTTTTCCAGTGAGTGAATTTGAGTATTTGGCACTGAGGAATGGAAGTTGTGTGTTTTTATTGAAGAACGTTGTATTTTTGACACTGATGATGTTATTAAGTTGTGTGTGACCCACTGTGGAAAATATCGAAATAAAAATGAAAACCAAATGTGTTGCAACCTGGTGTCGAGGACATGAACATAACGTTCAGAAAGAAATGTCATGATGGTCAGGATAAAAATTCGATACAAATGATTAACGGTTTTAGTACGCATTTATAATTAGTATTAGGTACAAGTAATATGTTAAATAAAATGTAATAACAGATATTTATTTAGTAACGAACAGAGAAGATTGATCGCATGGTCGTGTTATTGACCTTGATGTGTCTATTTGAATTAATTAAGTAATTAATAAAAATAAATTGTTATGTGTAAAGCAGTTAATATGTTAAGAAACTCTTAATGGTTTACAAATATCTGCAAGTACATTGTGTTTGAAATTAAGTCAGAATTTAATTCTTTTAAGTGTTTTACTGTATCAGGGTAACAATATTCTTTCTTTTCGCTAATTGATCGTGTAAAAACCTCAGCTGTGCCATACTAAGTACAGTACTCAGCTCATGATGCGCGCTGTGCTAAATCTATACGTGTAGTTAGCGTTGCCATGTGTCCGGAAAAACCGGACATAGTTAGGCTTTTTGATTGCGTGTCCAGCCAAAATAAACGGTGTCCGGCTTTTGTTAGACTTTTTATATTTCGCAAACGAGCGTTCGTCGAGCGTGGACGAGCGCAAGCGAGTCGGCTGTCGGCTTGATTGTTAGCGCACGTTGCGTGGCGTTGGTGTGCACTACAGAGTCGCACGTTTCGTCTTCAGGTTTTGTATTCAGCGACAATAATTTTGGTAAATATTGTTTGTACCTGTACTGTACTTTATTTATGCTACTTCAATAGAGTACTTGCATCAAGGTCACAAACTTAGCGCGCGAACCTGTTCCTGGGCAACCAGACAAAATTTTAACATGTCGCCTTATGGAGTATTCAGTGTTTACTTTTGTAAAATTATCTGTTATTCGCATTCCACTTTGTTTTGAGAAAAGAAAACTTATGACGTTGATTAAGGTAAGTTTATAATTATACTGGTTACACAAAATTCTCCTAAATATGCAGCAATTTTAAAATATCGTATTTTAAAAGTGCAGTATCGTAAATGTTGATGAAAAAAATTTATAAAACTGTAATATTCTCATCATATTTTATGTATTTTCTGATAGATTAGGAAATGATATATGCTTAGTTATTTAACAATTTGTGAAAATCCATGTAGATGCCAGAAATTTAATAGTATTAGAAATTAACCTCAATTTGAAGAAAATTTTGAGAAGTACATTTTGCATCAACTAATTAAATTAAAAAACTGTTTGCTTATTACCAAAATAAACCAATTAAAGTAATTTTCAAACCACCTACCAATTTCAACCCCCACAATAAATGAAAAAAGGATATAAAAAATAATTTTGGTTAAGTTCTTCAGTTACTAAACAGTAAACAGTTTTTATCAGTTATCAAGGGTTACGACAATTAACATAATAATTCTAACAAGACTTAGCATTGTAAGACTTGACAAGTATTATTATTTTATTTCTTTGATATAACTGTTTTCCTTAACTTTAAATTTTAAAATATATTAATTTATATTTCATTTTTAGATGAGTAAATTTAGTGAATATGCGAAAGTTTTATCGGGAGAATCTAAGGAGTGATATTTGGAAAAAATATCTGTCATCAGTATTGATTCATATACTATACATCAACTTACCAATACATTTAATGTGTTTCTAATATATTTCATTTAAAATATACTTGCTATACATATATGCATTTAATGCAAATATATTATATATACATTTACCTCTCTTAAAAAGTATATTATATAAACAAAACGCGCAATCAACACCGACAAAACACAAAAATAAATTACAAGAACCAAAACCTCCATAAGACTCAATGCTAACTTGAACGGTCGTTGCCCAGAAACAGACTCCCGCCAAATAGGCCACGCCTCTTGCAAGTACTCTATTCAGATATTAATATGGGTGCCAGTGATGCGATAAAAATCATATAAAACAATCATTTTATTTATTTTTAGATCTCAAAATGCCAAAGAGAAAATGTATTTTTTCAGAAGAATTTAAAAAAAAACATATAAAATATTTAAGCAGAACCGTCGGAGGTGAAGTATGAACTTTGCGACCAGTTAATATCAATAGCTAAGCTATAAGGTAAAATATGATCTCGAAAAGCACTTAAATAGATAAGGATCGCAAAAATATTAGACAATTTTGTTACAGCAAAAGAAGAAGTTTTGTTTTGTTTAGATTGTTTTTACCTATATATGTAAGGGAGGTATTGTGACGGGTCAAAATTTTCAGTAGTGATTTTTCTACTGACAAGCACATTTTGGGGTTCCCAGATAACGATTTTACTATTTTCACGATGACGTCTGTATGTGTGTGTGTGTGTGTGTGTGTGTGTCGCGATTTTTCGTCCACGATAACTCAAAATTCATGGTAATAATCAAAAAAGCTTGATTTTACCCTACGTGTAGTGTGCGCCGGCCAAAAAGACAGTTACTTTAAAACAACATTAAAATGAGTGACAAAAACTCCGATGATGAGGCTAAACTTTGCTTTCAGGTGCAATGTAGAGTTTAATAGTGATAAAATAATCGGATGTGAGGGGCCATGCAAGCATTGGCATCATTTAAAATGCTCGAAAATTAAGGAAAAACACTTCGTAGTCATAGGTTGCTATAATGGTTTGAAGTGGTTCTAATCGAAAACACTAAATACGGTATAAAATAGATAGTTTGTGATGCGTTCAATAAATATAAAAATGAAGTAGACGATCTTAAAAAGATTGTTGAAAAATTAGTAGCGGGTAATATTAAGGAAGCTAAAAATGTTACTGAAAAAAAATCATTCGCGGTTATTATTCAAAATAATCCGGTGGTGGTTATTAAGCCAAAAGAAGAGCAAGAAAGTGTAATAACTAGACAAGTACTATGAGTAAATATCAAGTTAAATGATATATCTGTTGGTGTAACATCAGTCAAGAGTATCAAAAATACACGACAGAAACACGAATACGACAGTTTATATACTTGAAAACAGCATTTTGTATATTTTTGCAAGCTGAAAACAGCTATTTTATCTTAGTTTTGCATACATAAGCCATTACACACGACATATACATGAATATGACAGTTTAAATACTTGAAAACGGTGTTTTGTATGCTATTGCATGCTTAAAACAGCAATTTTATCTTGATTTCACCAACATTTGCCATTATACACGACAGAAACATGAATATGACAGTTTAAATACTTGAAAACAGCATTTTGTATATATTTGCAAGCTGAAAACAGCTATTTTATCTTGATTTAGCAAATATAAGCCATTACACATGACATATACATGAATATAATAATAATAATAAATTTATTAAATATTAGCAAGTACAGCGACATGACAGTTTAAATACTTGAAAACGGTGTTTTGTACGCTTTTGCATGCTTAAAACAGCAATTTTATCTTGATTTCACCAACATTAGCCATTATACACAACAGAAACATGAATATGACAGTTTAAATACTTGAAAACGGCGTTTTGTATGCTTTTGCATGCTTAAAACAGCAATTTTATCTTGATTTCACCAACATTAGCCATTATACACGACAGAAACATAAATATGACAGTTTAAATACTTGAAAACAGCGTTTTGTATGTTTTTGCAAGCTGAAAACAGCTATTTTATCTTGATTTTGCAAACATAAGCCATTACACACGACATATACATGAATATGACAGTTTAAATACTTGAAAACGGCGTTTTGTATGTTTTTGCAAGCTGAAAACAGCTATTTTATCTTGATTTTGCAAACATAACATAAGCCATTACACACGACATATACATGAATATGACAGTTTAAATACTTGGAAACGGTGTTTTGTATGCTTTTCCTTGCTTAAAATAGCAATTTTATCTTGATTTCACCAACATTAGCCATTATACACGACAGAAACATTAATATGACAGTTTTAATACTTGAAAACAGCATTTTGAATGTTTTTGCAAACTGAAAACAGCTATTTTATTTTGATTTTGCAAACATAAACCATTACACGCGACATATACATGAATATGACAGTTTAAATACTTGAAAACGGTGTTTTGTATGATTT
Source organism: Poecilus cupreus (assembly GCA_963942605.1). Classification (NCBI taxonomy): domain Eukaryota; kingdom Metazoa; phylum Arthropoda; class Insecta; order Coleoptera; family Carabidae; genus Poecilus; species Poecilus cupreus. The sequence goes on along the minus strand of OZ012719.1, from coordinate 29,308,903 downwards.
TGCATGCTTAAAACTGCAATTTTATCTTAATTTCACCAACATTAGCCATTATACACGACATATACATGAATATGACAGTTTAAATACTTGAAAACAACAGTTTGTATATTTTTGCAAGCTGAAAACAGCTATTTTATCTTAATTTTGCATACATAAGCCATTACACGACATATACATGAACATGACAGTTTAAATACTTGAAAACGGCATTTTGTATGCTTTTGCATGCTTAAAACACCAATTTTATCTTGATTTCACCAACATTAGCTATTATACACGACAGAAACATGAATATGACAGTTTAAATACTTGAAAACAGCATTTTGTATATATTTGCAAGCTGAAAACCTCTTTTATCTTGATTTAGCAAATATAAGCCATTACACATGACATATACATGAATATGACAGTTTAAATACTTGAAAACGGTGTTTTGTATGCTTTTGCATGCTTAAAACAGCAATTTTATCTTGATTTCACCAACATTAGCCATTATACACGACAGAAACATGAATATGACAGTTTAAATACTTGAAAACAGCGTTTTGTATGTTTTTGCAAGCTGAAAACAGCTTTTTTATCTTGATTTTGCAAACATAAGCCATTACACACGACATATACATGAATATGACAGTTTAAATACTTTTATTTTATATTTAAAATACTTGTAAACGGCGTTTTGTATGCTTTTGCATGCTTAAAACAGCAATTTTATCTTGATTTCACCAACATTAGCCATTATACACGACAGAAACATGAATACGACAGTTTATATACTTGAAAACAGCATTTTGTATATTTTTGCAAGCTGAAAACAGCTATTTTATCTTGATTTTGCAAACATAAGCCATTACACATGACATATACATGAATAGGACCGTTTAAATACTTGAAATGTCAAAAAGAAAAAATTAGGAAACTTGAAGATGAAGTTTCCAAAAATATGAGAGAAAGATATCACGTCAAAGTATCGAATTAAAAAAATCCTAAGATCAAAATAGTAGGAATATTAAAAGATTTAACAGCTGAACAAATAATTTTGAATTTCAAAAACCAAAATTCCACAATAACAGAACATTCTACGATTGCAATTAAATAACATGGGTACGAAATAATAAAAATAATGTGATAGCGGAAGTAGACACAGAAACATTTGCAAGAATAATCAATGTGTGTGAAGTTAACATATCAGGGGCGGATCCAGACCTCGATTAGGGAGGGGGTCATAGTTTTTGTACCGTGGGGGGGGGGGGGGGGGGGGTTGCCGGCGAAAATATTTTTATATAATTAAACATATCATAGATTTTTAGAAAACATTTTCCAAATAAGTTCTTTATATTGTGTATCTTAACTATTGGGGCCGTAATAAAAAAAAGCTTCATGCTTAGGGGGGGGGGTCATGACCCCCATGACCCCCCCCCCTTGGATCCGCGCCAGGGACATATGCAACATATATGAAGATTTCAACATTATAAGATGCTACCAGTGATTATGATTTGGGCACAAAGCAAAAGATTGTAAAAATCAAGTGACATGTCGTGAATGTGGAGGAAATCACAAGTATACGGATTGTACTGCAAATTGCACTGAAACCAATAGTAGTCCAAAATTAAATTTAAAAACCGATCACAATGCGATAGATCGTAACTGCAAAATTTTTTTTAAAAGTTGTAGAAAGACAAAAAGGATCGTCGAACATTTTGTGTTTAAATTCACAAAGCTTCATGTCAAATAAAACTGAAATAGACCATTTAATGCAAAGTGAGGACCATTTAATTATGTATTTAACTGAAACCAGACAACTGCAATTGATATTGATGACATGAACTGCAGGTGAAAAATTAGAACTTAGTGCGATATGATTCGTCGACTAGACATACCGGAGGGGTGTTAATATTTGTGAGAGCGGACTTGAACTTTAAAATCAGTTCTCAACAGGAGCTCAATGATGACACTAAACAGACTATTAGATTAAAAACAACGAATATTATCACTAACTTTGTAACTAAAGAAATTGTACATGCTCCCAAAATTAGAAATAATGACATCAACCAAGTTTACAATAAAACTAAACAATTTATTAAAGAAAATCCTGACATAATAGTAACTAACTCAGATAAAAGTAAATGTACCGTAATTATTAGTAAAGTTTATTATAAAGAAAAAATGTATGAATTGTTGGATGACACACAAACATATATGTGTTTAAAGAGTAACCCCACTAATAAATTGCAATTGTTCAATAACAAAATAATAATCAAGGAGTTGAATGACAAACAATTTATAGATGACACCTGTGCGAAATCACTTAAAGTATATAATTCAGTTTCTCCAAAAATATATGGTTTACCCAAAACGCATAAACCTCCACCAGTGCCACTTAGGCCGGTTGTGTCATGTATTAATTCCACTTCGTATAAAATTTCAAAATTTATAACTAACATTTTAAATAATTTGAATGAATTATGTAATTTCAATGTAAAAAACTCCTTTGAATTTGTCAACTTATGTAAAAATTATAAATTACCTGAAAGTTATATTTTAATATCGTTTGGCGTATCTTCATTATTTACTAATGTTACTAAAGAACTAGTTCTCGAAGCTATTCACGAATATTGGGATGATATTTCTGTTTACACTAATATTGATCTACCTACATTTTTGAAATTAATTGATTTTATTTTTGAACGTAGTTTTTTCTAATTTGATAATAAATTTTTTAAACAAATAAAAGGCTGTGCGATGGGTAATCCGGCTTCCCCAATTTTTGCTAATTTAGTTATGACCAAATTATTAAACACTGTTATTTCGAACCTTCCGTTCACAGTGCATTTTTTACACTTATATGTCGATGATATTATTATTGCTATTCCCGCTGAATGTGTTAACACAACTTTAAACATTCTTAACAATTATGACTCCAATATAAAATTCACTTTTGAACTTGAAAACAATAACAGTATTGCCTTTCTTGATGTTTTAATCATAAGACAGAGTGATGGTTCACTTAAAACTAATTGTTATAAAAAACCTACCTCGTCCAACAGAATGTTGCACTACGAATCAAGCCATCCTCTTTCTCATAAGATTGGCATAATTAAAGGCAGCATAAATAAAATCCGGTCACTCCTGTCACATTTTAAAAGGTTTTACAGTTAATTACTGCACAGGTGACACTTTGAGGTTATGCAATTTTCAATGATCCTGTAATTAATTATAATGTAACTGTAAAATCAATACCGTACCTGTATTTCTTAAACTGATCTTGTAAATATATTATTTCATTGTTTAGTATTTCACCAAAATGTTTAGCAATCCCGCAACTTGCATCTGAAAGTAACTGTCATGTGAATTATGAAATATGTATTCAAATACATTTACCTGTACTGTGTGGTCATTGGAAAACTCTGAATGCATTTTTCCATACACTACAACTTCTGTATTTTTAGTCTGTGACATTCCGTTCTAGGTTAGACATTCTTGTCAGTGACAGTTCCGATGACAGTTACTGCTGTTGCCATCTAGCAGCAAGTTGTGCAAACATGAATATTGTTCTTTTGTATTTAAAATATATTATTTAAGGATTTATATATTTCTAATATATTAAATTATAAGTAAATAACAATAACTGGGTTAAAGTTCTATATAAATTTTATTAACACAACGTTTCGGCAGCAAAGTGCTGCCTTCTTCAGGCTTATGTTATATGTAAAACTGTTGCGAGGCTTAGTAATATTTGTGCAATTTAAAAGTCAGTATTAAATAAAGAAAACAATTATTGCCTTTCCCCCCACCCCCCTAACTTAATTGTTGTCATTTGTTTGACATGATTAAGTGGGCCTTGCACTGGGTATAAAAGGCGCGCCGCGAAGCGATTATAATCAGATCAGTCCAGGGGGTGGCAACTTAGATGACAAATGTCAGCACAATGATATGATTAGTGTCACTCCACTCCTTAAAATGTGGAGGCGCCACTTTATAATAAAATAAGCTATTGGAATCGAGTTACTTTGGAAAAAGAAGAAGAAATCACTGTCAATTTTAGTGTCAAAATTGATGTTGATAATTCGTTCTCGTTATTGTCGTTTATTATTGTGTATAAATATTGCAACAGGTAAGTGTTAAATTTAATATTCTGTTTTATACATCACATACACTTAAAATATAATTTCAATACATTAAAAATAAATCACTGTATATTTTTTCATTAATTATATGTACACAAATATATTATAAAGCAATGTTAAAAGTTGTATTGCACTCATGCATTTTCCATATAACAAATATCCGCTATGTATATTTCTTCCAATTCCTTTTTTTATCCGTTTCCTCTCCTTTCTATTTTAGAACAATGCTTAATTTATGTTGAATAAAGGGATGCTTAATTAAAGACAAAAGGCTATTTCGTTTCCCTAAATGTAAGGAAATGCAACAATTTCGGATGGATATACTTGGTTTAGACGTAGGTAACGTCAGATAAATTCCTAACGATCAACAAACGGACATGACCATCTACAAACTAACAGTGAAAGACCTTTTAAGAGAAAATGTGAGACATCCGAACATGGTGTAGTAATAAAGGTTTCTTTAATATAAACATTATTAATAATTTAAACCCTTGTAGGTTTTTGAAAAAAATGCGATTACCAGTGTCTCAGTTGAGTGACCGGGAATGAACATTCTACGACGAAACTGTAAAGAACCGACTAAAGATTGTGACAGGGAACAAATACCATTCGACAACTAAGGACCTGGCTTAGCAATGTTACAAGAAGAGACCAAGTGGACAGACTTAATAACTAATTGTTTAACAAAGCATTTTCTTCTTCACCAATACAATTGGCTCAAATAAAAAATCAATAGTTAGACGTTTTACGGCACAAGACAACACATATAACTGTAATTGAAGGAAAGGGATTACGAAGAACGAAAAATAAAGAAAATTTTATAATGAATTCATAGATTAATAGACTCCGAAGTTAATCGATTTGTGAAGACGAATATCGATGATGCGAATCTACGGTATGCTAATTCTAGAAGTAATAAATTTCATTTTTACTAAATATATTTGTTTTAGGCTGTGCAACAGTATTTGGATATCTCCACCACGTTGAGAAGTATTCATATAACACAACAAGCATTTGGATATCACCCACACGGCGTCGGTTAATCATAAAAGAATAGTAATTCGTGCTGGTTATTAAATGGAATTTTTAATTTAACTTATTCACAAGAGGATTTTTTTGCGAGTATAAGCACTGTTTTAATTACATTTTGATTATTCTTGAGCACCAATTCCTCGTTCTCTTATAAATTTACTTTTACAGTTAAATATATTATTAGTGGCACTTTAGATAATAACAAATTGAATCAAATAATCACATAATAATAATAATCATCACTAATCAGTCGTTCGGCTTTTAATAAGCTGACGTGGATTTTATATTACTACTTTTACAAATCTCACACCCGCATCCAAATTCATTACAGTTTGCAGCAGTAAAATTTACATGTTTTAAGAGTTTTTGGAACTCAAAAATAACATGTTGTATTTAAAGAAACAAAATATTATTTGAATTTTAAATTCAATGTAATATATTTTTTAAATACAAGAATTTTTGTGTTTAAACTAACTTATAAATGATTGTAATATCTTTAACTACAAATATTTAGAAATTTGTCGCTAAATGCTACAGATTTTATTTGAATGTAAAAGATTGTGTAAGACTAAAAATATTTTTATAAGAACAAATGTACAATTTGTCAAAATTTGCACTTAACGAGGAAAATCCTATTGAAAGTGTTAATATGTATTCTTAACCCTTATTTTGTAGTAAAGTTATAAGGTTTCTAATAATTATATTAAATTCTCATTTTCAATATTTTAAATAGAGCTTTTCATAATAAATATTAATATTAAAAATTAATAAATTAAATATTATTAGAAATCTATAACATTTTTGTCTAAATAATTAAATATGTGTAAACAGAATTTAATTGAATAAATATATTTCTAATATTTACTCTTATAATTTTGTACAAGTACAACAAATATAAAATAAAAAGTATCAAGGAGGCTAAAAAAACAATCTTCTATCCTTCTATTGTCATCCTTGTCTAATTTTAGTGTCACTACACCCCCCTGCGGGTGCAGCACTTATGCTCAAGACTCGTAACCATAGAGAGGGCGATCTGATTATGTTTCTAATTTGTGAGATCAGTCCGACCAGGGGGGAGACAGTTAAATGTATGGCCGCTTCCATGAGTTTTAGTTCAATCTAGCACATATAGATGACGCCACTATCGCACTTTGGAACTCTTCGGATGAATTCAGATATTTGAAGTGTCAAATTGAAATTTACGGTCACCGATTGTTACTGACATTACAAGATACAATACGTTCTTGTTTTTCAATAGTGTTATATGGTGAAATATTTTTATGTCTACGTGTCTACAGGGATTATTGAAGTAATCATTGCAACTGTAAGTACCTATCTAACATTATTTATATTACTGTATTATAAGCTGTATTTGTTCATTATATTTATTAACTTCGATACAATTACAAACCACATACAAAGATTAATAGAAGTATTTTTTACATCTTATTGTTTTTTTCACAGACTAAATACATCCATGTGGGTTGTACAAGAAACGATCTTCCAGCTGGTGAAAGAGGGAAGTTATTTTGTTTACAAAAACTTGAAGGCATACGTCGTGAATGCTTGTTGCAAATAAATCGATTGGATTCGCCAAATCTTAAACGCAATTATTAGCTCAAGAATACTCTGTTTGTCATCTACATTTTACAGACAATCAGTTTCGGGCAGTGGGACAATAAAGAGATAATTTATTTTTAAGAGTTAGTATTCAAACTATTCACAAATATCATTGAGTGCAGGTATGATTTGTTATTAATAATTATTAAATGCATCAATATTTATGTTCTATTATCTCTATTAGTTTTCTTACATTATATTGCCCAATATTTCTATGTAGTAAATAGATATTCCATAATTCAGATGTAGGTTTTTAAGGATTTAATTTGATTATTGTGTCGTAAAAAATCAGTATACGAGTATGTTAATGATAGACGAATCATTGCTGTGAAATAGTAATTATATGTATATTCCATAACGTAGATTCAGTTTTAAAAATATGGTTGATAAATTTATTATTTATTATGTTATTAGTTAATAAGATAATTATTGTAAAACACTGTAAATATTTGTATATTATATTAGAAGATGAATTTTATTACATGTGTTTTTATTTTTAAATAATATTAATACCATTATATAAAGTAACCTGCAATACCGACCCAGTAAAATGTATTTTAGTTCATTCTAGCAAATATAGAGGCGCTGCGAATCATGTAATAAAAGTTACTATGGAGCTGGCTTGTCTTGTATGTATGGTCTGTGGTTGTACTGATCACTACTAAAGACTGTGGCTTTCCTAGTCTTAGGAAGATTTTTTTGGTTAAGGTTTTCCTGACCGAAAATAAATCAGTGATCAGACTGACGTTTCTGAGTAATCGTTTTTAAAGATTGTGGCCTTCCTAATCTTTAAAAACTAGAAGGTGAGTTGCTCACCAAACCGTTACAAAACGTGAAATAGATACCGTCACCCGTTAAACTGTCAAACACAAAACGTCCGAATTTTCCGTATACTTTCTGACCGTTTCCGTACTAGTAAAGCCTCACAACATTTTTTTCTCTTTACTGTCTCTCTCTTTCCCATGTTCATGTACTACATCTTAAATACTGAAATAAAACATTTGTAAATTACATCTTGTGTCATTTAATAATCCGGCCCGTCTCCACTGTTAGCTATCCCGCGCACGAAGTTCTTTCTTTCAGCTTCAACACCGACTGATTGGCGCCCGAACGTATACCGACCGACTGACGCTGAAGAAGGACTCGTCACAATTTTGACACCCCACAGGGAGTCGTCACAACAGTTAATCTAAAGGAAAATGGTTACCCTAATAAATTTGTACAAAAAATATTTAATATAACAAATAACAATAATTTTGATAGAGATAACAATATTAGTAGTAAACAGAAAAAAGCATATTTTAAAATACCACTTAAAAAACATTTATCACACTGTTTAGCTAGAGTAAGTAATAATGAAACTACACGGATAGTTTTTTACAACAATATAAACGTAGGCAGTTTGTTCAGTAAATTAAAAGATAAGGTAAATGATGAAGAAAAGTCAGACGTTATTTATAAGATAAATTGTAAGGACTGTAATGGAGTATATGTAGGTCAAACGAAACAATATTTAAAGAATCGCATCAACAATCAAACTAATGACTGTAAAAAGTTAAATGAAGAAAAGACAGCACTTTCGAAACAGAGTATCAATTTACAACATAGATTTGACTTTAAAAATGTAAAAATTTTGGACACTGAGGCTAACTATAGAAAGAAAAATTTTCTAGAGATGGTTCATATTTACAATAACCAAAACAGCGTTAATTTCAGAACAGATACTGAGAATTTGTCCAAGTGTTTTTTTCTCTTTGTTTAGTATCTGGTTCTCTTTCTATAACCAGTTTATGATTTAGTGTTTTTTGGTTTATTTGTGATCAATTAGTAGTAACTTTTTTTTTCTCGTTCCGCTTCGTGTTTGACAGTTGATCTTACACTGTCGACTGGAAAACATGTCATATCATCTGGTTACGTTTGACCTACATATCTCACAGGTGATTATCAATTATGTTTAACGTATTTATTAGTGGTTATTCATAATGTAGTAATTTGTTCTGTGTTTCTTGTTATTATTTTATAGCACTGATGAAGGTAAAATAAATTACCGAAACGTTTGCAGCGAGGAGATGTAAAATTATTTATCTACCTTTATATCCATCATCCGACGACTATTTCCAGTTATTAATGACATAGTTAGATTTTGTTTCGGAAATAAAATATCTGGGTGTTATTATTGACAACAAACTAAAATTTGACAAACATGTACAGTACTTGTGTAAAAAAATATCGAAGAAATTAAGTTATTTGGCTAGGATTTCTAATAATTTGACATCTTGGTCAACGTTGATGATATATAATACTATTATATTGCCGCATTTTACTTACTGTTCAACAATTCTATACATATATCTAGGTTGCTTGGTAAAAAGAGTATAAGTCCAAATTTTGGCCCTAACATGTTAAGTTACATTCTTAATCACAAATATCCACTTTTCGTTTTGGCACTAGCAGTACAAGTCAAAACTTGTAGGTTTTACTATAAATTTACACTGATCGCAATAGACTATGTTACTGCATATGTACTCTGTAAATGGGAAAAAGAGAATAAGTTATATTATTAGAGTCGCAGGCATATAATTTTCTTCACTGCCCTTAGTAGTATACGTCGATTTATTCTATTAGTACCATTTAGAAAGCTACTGTCTTTGGACGGATTGACTCAAGTTATACCAAACAAAACAGCGATCTGTCATATTCAGAGAGGTTATGTGAGTGTCGTGTACTTTTAACTTGAATCTGTTATTATTATTAGTTAGTTGAATTTGGCATTCTATATTTTGTTTTTGTGTCATACAATAAGATGAGTTCAAGAGGGGCTAAGATATTGTTGTGTAACATACAATTACATGAAAATGCACAAACACAAGGTATGTATTATATTATGATTATATTATGTAGGTACCTGCATATTTTGTTTATTAGGATAGGTACCTAAAACATAGTAATTCTTAATAGATGATGAAAATATACGAAACACAGATGGATTGGGAACATCGATGGACGTTAATAATGATGATTCCACTATCATTAGTGTACAAGCTGAATTCGGTGATAATGACAATGAGAATAATAATTATAATTTTGAAAAAATCCTTGATGAGACAATTGAAACAAGTTTGATAATTAAGAGTTTACTTATAGAGGATTCCGGAGTTGACGTCACAATACGCTACACCAGCACCATTTGTGGTGAACTATGCAGAAAAACAAAATGTGATTTAAAACGTGAATGCGATAAATATAGCTATTGTTATTGTATTTTTAAAAATGAACTTTTTAAGCCCAGTAATTGTTTTTATGCAACCATTTTGCAGACTAACCATATAAACATATAGCTATTTGTCTGCATAATTCACATCACACATTGTCACTGCTAGAAGCGCTCTTATTTTAACTCCCCTATTGTCATAAGATGTAAGTACCTAATACATCATCTTTTAATTGATCAGATATTCAGCCGAATACTATTCAGTATCTTGTACATAGTAATGAAGTAGAGTATAATACATTTGATAAGGTTTCTACCTTACCGAGTATCTGCCACAAGAAGACTTTTTAAAATTATTTTATGAAAAAAAGACATTGAAGGAAATCCGTTTCTTTGGCACAACGCAAAATGGTTTAGATATACTAAGCAGTTTGGAACTGTTTTCTTTAAAACTACGCTTGACGAAGCTGAACCGTTTAAGGTTCTAAGCCTCATAAGACGAAAACATGAAGATGTGAAACTTTCAATGCTACAAAGGTACATTGCCTATTTCTATTGAAAAGAAAAGGGATATTATGGACTTACTTCCTCTAATAAGTCCAGTTTTTAACGATTTTTTAAAAATATAAAAACAGCTAACATAAGTGATACTCTTCTAGATGGTGACAATGAATCGGAAGAAATCTAATACCACATTACTTTGGTTCTATTTTCTTATTATTTTTTTTTTTTCATGTACCTACCAACTTGCGGTGTGATTACTTCAATAAATAAAATTATATGAAATTAGCAAAAAAAAATCTTATTTATTATCCCTATAGTTATTGTTATTACTACGGTTTAAGTAGTACATGTACAATTTTTTATACGATTATAACAGTATAAGTCAAATTATTTAATTATTACAAACAATTTTTGTATTTTTAAAAGAATTTAATAAAGAGAAAGTTAAGGTAAATCAAAAGTACAAATACAAAACAAATTAAAATCATAATGTTCGTTTCTACAATCATATTCAACCATCTGTATAATGCTAAAAATTTTAAATGGCCATCGTACAAAATGTTTTTTTTTGACTTATACTCTTTTTACCAAGCACCCTAGATATTTGGGATGGGTATTGAAGTCATAACCATCGATAGTTGTTTTTTTTATGCTGTAACATCGATGGCTAGAAAACATCGAAGGAAAAACATCGATGTTTAAAAAAATCGATGTTTTTTCGTCAGCCAGCAAAAGAAATTCAAATCATGAAATTAAAGAAAAAAAATTTATTGAAACACATATGTAAATACAGTATAGTACACAACACATATAAATATAAATTATATACAGGGTGTAAATTAAAACGCGGGCCATAGGCGTTAAACATGGGAAATCAGTTTTTCCGTGCGCAAATGGTTTTAGACGAAAATAGTTCATATAAAAATTGTAGAGAATTTAATTCTGCATCAAAATCACTAACCAGATTTTATTTTACACGTCTTGTAATCTGTAAAATCGACTTTAAAATTTTATAAATATTACTAATATGTAGTGATAACCATGGCTAGTGGAGGAACACAGAACAGTCCATTTCGCTCCAACCAATAACAGCTTTGACAGTTCGTAAAAAAATAATGTCTTATTTTCCGTTGCGAATTCTAATATAAAATAAATATGGCGAAGGCTTAACATCGATGGTAAAAACATCGATATTCTTCGTAAAACATCGATGTTTCAAAAACATCGAGTACTCGATACCCATCCCTACTAGATATGTAACAATATGAAACTGGAAAAATTTAAAAAACTGCAGAACCGATCTATGAGAATTATTTTAAAATGTCATAGATACACAAGTATACAAACAATGTTAGATAAGTTAGGTTGGTTAAATGTTAAACAATTTGTAGAATTGAATGTGCTTATTTTCAACATAAAATGTTATTGGGAAAACTACCAGAATATTTAGTAAAAAATATAAAATATAATAATTATATACATACAAATGTTACAAGAAATATGCAAAATTTTAATGTTACACGAACTCATAAAACTAGTACTTGTAAGTCAATTTACCACAAAGACCTGATTACATACAACAACTTATGTAAAACAGTAAAAGTTGCTACAACATTAAGAGAATTTAAAACTAAATTAACGTAAATTTATGAAGAAAATATGTAATTTATTTACTATTTACCATACTTACATAACTGTTTATTCTATTGTAATATTATTGTAATGTATTAGTGGAACTAAATAAATGATATATTATCATTATTATTTTTTAGTTATTCTGTATCGTTTTTTCTTCTCTTTCTACAATATTTTATTTTTAAATCCTTAACTTTTATTGAATTTATATGGTTTACGGCAATTATCAAATAATTTTTTTGAGAAGTTATATTTAGTTATTTGAACTTTAAATCGTCTACTAACTTAATGAGAAAACTCTGTAGAAAAGTAAACAAACTACATACTACATTCGCGTTCTGGTGTTTACAAATTAAAATGTAATAATTGTGGCGCTAATTATGTAGGTAAGACGGGAATGAAGTTTATGACAAGATTTAAAGAACACGCTCGTTGTTTCAAGTTTAATAATGGTTCATCCAGTTTTGCCGAATATATATACTCGACACTGGTCACAAGTTAACAAAGAGTACGAATTATTACATTTTCAACGCCACGGTAGAGTTCTGGATTTCCTCGAACACCTGGAAATTAAAAAGTCTTTACGTGACAACGAAAAACTTTGTCTCAATGATCGACCATATTAAAAAATAATGCACTAATAGACATTTTACATTGATGTTGGCAAGTTTTCACTTGATTTTTCACGTTCCTTGGCCAGTTTTCAGTTTTCTCAGCTCTCAGCTCTTGTTATGATATTGGTTGTCGATGGAAATGTTTTTTATCCATTCACAGTGAATATTTGAATTATTTTATTTATTTAAATTATGTTTTTAATGTTTTTATACAACCTTTCTATTGGTTTTTCTCCAGTAGTTTTTTAGTGTAAGTTTTGGTATGATATTTATCTTACATTCTTATTTTCTGTTATGTATTTTTATGTAGTGTCGACGATTTACTTAAAAATGATCACTAAATGGTCGAAACCGGTCGCACTTTTGTAAATAAAGTATTAGAACAGTGTGAACTAAGACGTGAGGATTTCCCTTTCATTCCGCGTTCTATATAAAATTTTGATATTAACGGTTGGTTATAATATACGCTAATTATTAAAAACACTTTAACTGTATCAGCAACATAACTATTCATTTGCGTCTCATTATCATTATGAGATGTAAATATTCATTTGTTATAATTTTTGCTCTGTTCAATTTATGAATTAGTACAAAACAAAACAACACCTTCCGTACACCTGTATCTTTATTTAGTAAAGGCTTCTGGCCAGATTAGATTAGTATAGGCCACTTTTTTTGTTGAAATGTTATTGATTCTCTCTCGTGTTTTATAAGATAAAGAAAAAGCCGGAAATAAATCTAATTATTTTTACCAGGTAAATTACCTCATGTATAAATAGAAGGTTTTAAAAATTACCTGAAGGTCTTTCAGAAATAACCATTAAGCGTGCATTACACGATAAAGTTTTTTTATGTGACTTTAAAAGTGTCTTTATAATTGACCTTATCAGTCTTTTCACACGATCAAGATTTAAGTGAATTCAAATATTCAAGTGTCACAACTCCGTTATACCAACATAAATTGTACTCATTCAAATCTCTTCAAATTACGATTACAGTATTCAGCCGATTTCACTGCGTACAAAAATAAATAATTATATATATCCTCCAAGATTTCAATTTATTCTCTCCATTGTCTCATTTTAAGTTTAATGTGAATCAAACTCTTGTACATAAACAAAATGACATTTGACAGCTACTTCGTCTCTTTCAAAACATGCACAAATTCACAAATGTCTGGAAGGCAAAAAAAAGTTTCGGTACGAAACGGAAGTAGCGGAGCATGAAGAATTATAGTCCGAATGATTAGAAAAGAGGAAAATTCATTCTTAAAATCATAGCTGTTCACTTAGCTTAAATTTTACAATTTTACAACTTTTTTTAAGTAAAGTTTCAAATTTGCTTTTATTATTGTTAAGTTGGATATGCCATTATTTAAAAGTTTAACCCACTTACGACAACAAAATATGAAAACGATGGTACCGAGACCATTGAAGATGCATTAGAGCTATAACTTACGGTGATATGCGACATGATTATGATGACTTCTAATCTCAAAGTAGTAATAGAAAAAATGCTGCACAGAATCCACCTTTGTTCAGTGATCACGATGACGTGAAAGTAATTGAAAAATGTGTAGTCCCAGAATTATACATTCCACAAGAGTTCATGAATCATATATTTTGGAAAGGACTTGTACCAGTTCTTAGAGAGAAAAAGGCTCTCCTTTTTTCCGATCCAGTGACATGTCTGGCTCACGAACTAGTTTTTTGCCAGCGTTTCCTTCAAAAGATCTGCCTTGATAGTCTTGATACTACATTCAGCATCTCAGGGTAAAGGAGAGTCTTGTTTTCTCCAGAAACTAGTACAAGTCATTTCCAGAATATATGAATTACGAACCCTTGTAAAATGTGTAATTATGGGACTACACATTTTTAATTTACTTTTGCATCATCGTGATCATTAAACAAAGGCGGATTCACTGTGCTTCTACTCTGTACAGTAATTTTTCTCGAACCACTCTGAGACTGAAAGTCTTCATAATCATACAGTATATCACCCATGTTTTAGCTTTTAATGCTTCTTCAATAGTCTCAAAATAATCGTTTTCATATTTTGTTGTTGTAAGCGGGTTATAACTATCAAATAATAGCGTACCCAATTTCCAATAACATTCATAAAAGCATATTTGAAACTTCACTCAAAAAAAATTAATGAAATTGTAAAATTTAAGGTAGATGAACTGCTATGATTTTAAGAATAGATTTTCTTCTTTTCTAATCACTCAGACTATAACTCGTCATGCTCCGCTAGTTGCGTTATGGTTCTGAAACTTTTTTTGCCTTCCAAACTCATAAAAACAATTTCTTGTTTCAAGAATTTTTTTAGATTTCCTTTTGTTTGTCCATTCGTTGAAAAAAAAAAATTTCTTATAAAGTTATTAGGCTCAATTAAAAAAATTAATCGTGAATATAAATATCTTCTTTTGCATTGTAATGTATTTTAAAATTTTATTTTTAAAAATATTGAAAAAGAAGTGGTTTTAATTTTAAATGATAAGTTCCTTCAAAACTAAATTAATTTTCATTCAAGAATATTTATCACACCTATAAAAGTTTGCAATGAAAACGGAAATCGGATTGGCACTATCAAACATATTTTTCTTCATTTAAGAGGAATCTGTTTATTCTAAGTAAACGTGTTTGTCAGTGCAGACATCTGTGAGTTGGTAAGGCAAAATTTAGATAGCCATGGAAATAAAAAACAAATAAAACAAAATATTAATTAAAATCATAATACTTTAATATTTAATGCTTAATTATTATAAAAGACACAATGATAAAACAAATTAAAACCAATAACACTGAACTCAATGGAGCGTTCTACTAAATTAAATAAATCATACAAAAGGGAAGAAAAGAATAGCAGCAAAATAAAGAAGTTTTAGTTAAATTAAATGCTCAAATATGTCTCCATTCTGCGTCAAACAATAACCTAATCTATCATAAAAAACGCATAACATTCGCTAGTTGGTAGCACGGTATTTTATTACATTCCAGGGATATTCTGTTTTTCAGTTATTCTAAATCTGGATTTTTGTAATCACTGTAAATTTTGTATTTTAGATGTCCCCATAGAAAAAAATCATTTGGCGCTAGATCCGGAGACCGTGCGGGCCAGTGAATTGGTCCGTCTCTACCAATCCATGTATCGGAAAATATCATTAAGATATTCTTTTACAATTTTTGTATTGAGGTGGACAGCCGTCTTGTTGCAACAGTACTTCACGATCATTGGGCAGTACTTCAATTACCGGTCCAATATCATTTATCAGCAGATCATAATAGGACTGACCAGTTAAAGTGCCGTTAATGAAATATGGCCCAGTAATATGGTTTTTAAAAATTGCAGTTCAAACGTTGACTTTTCGGGGATATTGTGTATGAGTCTAACATACAGATATTCATGATTTTTACGCCAATATCTAAAATTTTGAATATTAGGCTCATTATTGAGTGTAAATGTGCTTTCGTCGGAAATTAAATATGTTCAATAAAATGTGAATCTGCATATAGTTTTCCAGCATTAATTCGCAAAATGTTGCTCTCAGAAACTTATCTTCTTTATTTAATTCCTGGTGTGTGCCATATTTAAAAGATTTATATTTTTCTTTTTTTAAATTAATTCTTGCACTACTAAATGGAATTGGAAGTGTCTTTTTCAGTTTGCCGCAAACTTAAATTTTTATTATTTTCAATGGCTGCAATTACATTAATTTTATTTGCTTGTCTTTCTTCATTTTCATCTGCAATTGGCTTATGACACTTGTTTGGTGCACGAATTTCTTCATAACTATTTCCTCTGTAATGAAATTTGACAATCAAAATATTTTCTTCGGTACTGAACAAATCCATTTTATTATGCACAAACGAACAGTGATGCAATTTATTGATTACAACAGTGTAGACACAATAATTGCAACAATTAAAATCAATAACACTGAACTGAACTGTCAGAATGAGATTTTGTATGATTTATTTTTTATTTCCATGGCTATGTGATTTTTGACGAAAATGTCACATCTTCTATTATATATTGTATTAAATGAGGAATTTATATAAGTAAAAATTAATTCTAAACAACTTTTAATTCTTATACTTTTGCTCTTAAATGTACAGGAGAACCAATTTTCATACATTTTTAAAATTCCATATTAATCTCCTATGGGGCCTATTCTGTAACTTACCTGTTATTTTTAAACAGCCTGTTAAAAATTTTAACCAATAATAACAAACGTCACTAAATAAAAATAAAAATTTCATTTGACAGACATGTTTTTATTGGTTTAAATATTTAACAGGCCGTTCAAAATTAACGGTTAAGTTAGAGTATATGCCCCTATATTCCACGTTTATAATACTAGAACCAAATTCCGTTGCAGCGGGTCTCATATTATCATTATTTATATTATTTTTGTTGTTCAATGTATTAATAATGTATTTTTGATACAGTGCACTATAATTGATTGCTGATACAATGCAATTCGCTAGTGTAATTATGTCTGAGAACATCCTGTGTCGCTATATGTAATCCGAACTGTTCCATTTGAATTATTGGTATCTATATAGACGAACGAACATGAAAGGAAACTCCGATAATTTGTAAGCAAATGTTCCTGTGTCGATTAATTACCATAAATAATGATGTGCACATAGTAAATCGTATCGCTAGTTAACGATAATAGGAATATTAATAATGGAAAACTAAAATCATTGTAAACACAGTAACAAATCCAATACTAATTGAAAAAATATCGATTATTTAATACCTTGTAGTTACCAAAGTACGAACGTAAGTAGAAGCAAGAAATGCTTACTGACAAAAAGTTTCCCGATTGTGTAGTATAATTTTATGAGATACCATTAAATAAATGAAGCCAGAAAACACAAAGAACTTGAAGTGTTTCTGGGTAATGTTATAATAAAAGACAACAACAATTTAATAGTTTAAAGTATGTAATGGTTATTTTCTTACTTAACTAATCTGAGCATTAAGATAATTATTTCTCTTACATCTGCAAGGATTGGATTCTACCAAAGAGAATAAATTATTAAATTTTTTATCTCTGATTCTACACAAATTGTCTCAAACAATGGAGTCTGTGTTCTGTTATTATATTTTGATTATTTTATACATAATTTCAGGCACGAAATTTGTAACTCTTTTCGAAGAAATAAGTTCAAATATGGACAGAATAACACAGGTAGATGTTCCGCATTCTAATATTATCAAAGTATTTGACCGGGTTCATTATTATCCCAAATTATCAAAATAAATTAAGCATAATTGGATTCCTCGGTTCCATATTTCGATGATTCGATGCAATTTAAAATGTTCCCGTTAATATTCTCGAGTGCCTTAGGTTTGTTTGCATATTTTATATTTCATAAACTTTGAATTCGTTTTGCACACCCCACACCGATGATCTGAAATTGGTCACTTCTAATTTAAATAAACAAGTATCACACTCCTTGTCGTTAAATAAATGTTACCAACTTCACACGCAATCAAATAATTCATTATAATTACAAAATGTTAATCAAAACAGTTATAGGGGATCTACAAATTAATTATGACAAAAACTATTATTTAATCATCATGTAAAAACTATTGTTAATGAATCACATAGAAACTTAAGGTGTTTAAGTAGAACAAGTAAAAATTTCAAGAATCCTTTAGAAATTATAAAATAAATAAGTATATCATCACGCCTTTTACATATTACGTGTGACATGAAGTGCGATTACCAGCTGTCAAGACATGCCCACAAAAATGTAAGTGGAGTGGGGTACAAACTGTGGGCTGTGGAATTTTAATTGAGGATCTCACAATCCACAGTTCGATGCGTTACAAATAGCTTTTTACGCCTTTGAATTATTAATTATAAAGCTTCATAATTCTCTAGTCTGCTATAAACTGGACATGTCTGTTATTTGGAATCGTAACTGTAAAAAATATAGTTTTTATTAAGAATAATAAAACATTCTTATATTTCTTTAACAGCAAATAAGGATTTGTTGATTGCACTTATATTATCAGATGTAAACACTTCAACATGCTCACTTTAGAGAGCAGAAAATAGTTAATTGTATGTTGCTTCTTTTTAAAACATTCTACAATATGCTTTTTACTAAAACATTTTAAAGTGATAAAATGACGTATCCATGACTACCATTTGTGATAAAATATTGATTACCTGTATAATATTTTCAAATGTAAAAATAATACGGTTCGGACTGCTTCCTTAGATGATACACAAGAAAATATTTTTAAAATAACGCCAAAAAACATAAAGTTTCATCAAAAATCTAGATTACGAACCAATTTAGAAAATTTTGTATTAAAAAGAAATTATAATCTAGATGCTGCCATATAAGTTGTTAGTACACTAGCAAAAATTTTAACGGTTTGTGCGTATAATATGAAATTATTATTATTTTTTGTGTAAGCCCATTTGGAAAATAGTCTAATAAAATATATTTCGTGTCCGCTATTTTGCAGGTAAAATTTCTTCTTAAGATTGTTGCTTTTAGTAACATTCTTTCAAAATACAAATTAATCTATAATATTTAATGCATGTTCCAGTTACAATAACGATGTTGATGTCAAAGTAGAACGATTGTCAAAATGTTACACGGGAAGTCTCTAATATGCGAAATTCATCAAATTGGACTACATACATACATAACATCACGCTATGTCCCACTTAGTGGAGTAGCACGAACCCAGAAAAACAGTCAACCAACAATCAATCTCCTCCAAACATTCCTATCCTGACACACCACTTTCGCCTCGTCCACATTCATAGTGCGATTCATACATGCTCGTTTATTCTTCACACTCGGAATCATTCGTTCACGCAACAAACCATCAATCATACCCAACCAGTTATTCCTCGGACGCCCGCGCAATCGTTCACCTTCAATCTCACCCTCATATATTAGTTTCACCAACCCTTCTATCGACATTCGCTCAACATGTCCAAACCACCTCAACTGACTCACTCCCACTTTCTTAACAACATTCTTCTCAATCTCACACTCATCATACACCAATGTATTCCGTATACGATCACGTCTCGTATACCTACATACTCCACTCAAATATCTCATTTCCACAGCAGTTATACGTCGTTCATGCTTCTTCATCCACACCCAACATTCAGAACCATACATCAATGTAGGCACTAACACACCATTATAAACACTCAATCGAGCATCTCTAGATACATTCACGTTTCGAGCAAATGTACCCAGAGCACCCAATACCTTGCACCCTGCAGACACTCGCCTTTCAATCTCCCGGTCAATACGTCCATCCCTCGAGAACATACTACCCAAATATACAAATTCATTCACTTGTTCCAGTCTCACACCATTCACTGAAACATTACAATCAGTCACCAAATCATTCTTCTCAAACACCAACACTTTACATTTATCGACATTCAATAGCAGATTTAAACCTTTCCCTACTTCATTTATGCTCACAATCATTCTTCTCAATTACTCCTCAGTTTCACTCAACACCACATCATCCGCATAAGCTAACGCAGGCACTACACGTCCACCAATACGTACACCATCCATTCCATTCAATGCCTTTCGTAACAACACATCCATATACAAATTAAACAACCAAGGAGACATTCCACAACCCTGTTTCACACCAACATCTATACGAAACCAATCACTCAATCTGCCATCAACTCTCACCGCAGCCTCACTTCCTTCATACAACGCTCGAATCGCTCCCAACAAATTACCATCCACACCGTACTCTACAAGTACATCCCACATAGTCTCTCGAAGAACACTGTCATACGCTTTCTTTAAATCGAGAAAGCCACAGAACACCTTTTTGTTCTTAGCAAGTGACTTCTCAACAATCATTCGAAGAGAAAACAATTGATCTGCACAACCTCTCTCAGGCAAAAAACCTCCTTGCATACCACTTAACTTCGAAATTGTTAAGGCTCGTACCTTATGAATTAAGATTTTTCCATACAACTTCCCTACCACACTCAATAAACTTATCGCTCGAAAATTTGTACATTCACTCGAACTGCCTTTGCCTTTAAATAAATAACAGCACGTTTCCAATCATCAGGAGCCACGCACCGTTTCAAACAAAATCTGAACAAATAAACTAACCAATCAAATAATCTTTCACCACCATATTTCAACATTTCATTTGTTATGCCATCCAAACCGGGAGCCTTACCATTCTTTAGACGCATCAATGCAAAGCTGACATCACCTTCATCTATATCCCATTCAACGTTTCTAGCATTTCTTGCATTTCCTCCTCTATTATTCACTCCATTTACACCACCATACAATTCCTTAAAATACTCACACCATCTATTCCTAACATCTGACTCATTCCACAACAAATCACCATTCGCACTCTTAATTGCTTTCACTGGTCTTGTACTCCCACCTCTCAATCTCTTTACAGTCTGCCAAAACATTCTCTTATTCATACTAAAATCATTCGTTAATCTTTCACTCATCAATTCATCAAAACGTGCCTTACTTTCTCTTACGGGTCTCTTGGCACATTTATTCTTCCTCTTGTATTCCATCAGGCATTCATCACGCAAGTTCCTGGTACATCCTTCACATTCAAAAATTTCAAATACGCCCTCTTTTTCTCCTCAATTGCTTCTTTCACTTCTACATTCCACCATGCATTCCTCGAACGACAGCCTAACTTACATTCACCACAAATTTCTTTCGCACATTGAAGGACAATGCCCTTAAATTTCACCCAAACATCATTTATGCAACAATCAAAATTAGGCTCACATTCAGGCAAAGATTCGTTCAATTTCTCTACAAATAACCCTCGAACATCCTCATTCTGCAAAACATTGGATTTCACACGAAACAAGCTCCCAGAACCTTGTACCCTCATTCTCTAACACTTACCTAGACGTATTCGCGACACAACCAAATAATGGTCATTCGTTCCAATCTCAGCCCCTCTTTTCACACGCGTATCAACAACCAAACTCCTCAAGCGCTCATCATACAAAACAAAATCAATCACACTACGTCTATTCGTACTTACATTCTCCCATGTATATATATGAGCTAACTTATGCTTAAAAATGGAATTGGAAATGAAGAGGTTCCGCTCCATACAAAAAGAGACTATTTTCCTACCATTATCATTCACTCTAGAATCCCCAAATTTACCTAACGCTACCAGACACACTACTCTTTACACCCACCCAACCATTCAAATCACCACAAACAATCACTTTCTCGCCAGGATCACACGCATCAATCACGCTATCTAACAAATTCCAAAATTGATCCTTTGCAAGATCACTTTCAGATTCAGTTGGGCCGTAAACGGATACAACGAAGATTCTATGAAAGCCTACCTTTAATCTGCACCATAAAATTCTCTCCGAAATACAACCATAATTTCTAATACATGCTTTCATTCGTTCACTTACAACCATACCCACACCATGTTTCGCTCTAGCATTCGCACACACACCCGACCATAAAAAAAACATTCCATCCATCTCTTCCTCGCCACAACCTTTCTGCATCGTTTCGCTCACACATAAAACATCCACATTATACGTACGCATTGCAGACATCAATTAATTTTTCTTTCCATTTATACCTCTCACATTCCACGTAGCAAACTTACATTCATCAAACTTCGCCCATTTATTCTTCATTTTCACAAAATGAAAGATTGAAAAGAAAACGGGTTCTCTCGGTACAAGAGTAGGAGTCAAGGTAGCTTACCAGGCTTATCCTTGATAAAGAAAGAAAGGTAATAAATTATAACATACACTTAAATATACATTGACAAACCCGTAACTATCCCGTAACCAATGTAAATAAAATGAAAAAACGTCAAAAAATTATGCAAAATTATAAAAATTAACCTAAACTTGAATATAAATTAAAGATAATACTTAGCTTTATTATGTGTGAGGTGCTGAAACCAAATATCACTAAATCTCAGTAGAGGAAGGCGAAAAAGCCAATCAAAAGTAAAAAATTAGACCAGATGACAGGAACGGTCCTACTTCTGTTCCACCGCACACACTAACTAACTGGGCATAATACTGCAAATATTTTTTTATGGACAGTTTAAAATTCCAGAAACGTTGAAACAAGAGTTCAAATTGACCATGCATTAACAATTAATTTTTTTTATTTCTAAGTTCACTTGTCACATTTAGAGTCCTGAAGATGACAGTTGTTGCTGTCGAAAGGCCGGCATAGTTTTTTAAATATTTGACTGCTAGTGCGTTGTTTAGATTTTTTCCAACATAAATTACTCCTACATTACTCACTAATTTATTAACTTTTGGAAATTATGGTCAAGGAAAACACAATTTTTTCATAATTTAAAATGTTTATCCCTTAATGTTATCTCTTACTTAGGTATTTCTTTTTATGTAGGGAAAAGAAAAAACATTTTTTTGTAATGATATGTCAAAATATATAGACAAACATCAACGTGTGTAGTTTTGTGAGTAAATATTAGATAAGAATAAAATATTATATTATGTGGGCGAGAGATTATGTACTGGTCATATCAGATTTTTTTTACCTATATTTACTTATACTTGTATTGAAGATCAGGGTATTGATAAAGAATCATTCGAATTATTAACTGATTCAAATGATATAATAAAGGAACTTATCCCAAAATTTGGCCCGCAATTAAAATTCAAGAACAAATTTAAAAATTAAATTCAGAAATGAACATATTATTTTATTTTATTTATTGTACAATAATTGTAATTTCTCCTATTTTACAGAAAACCGTCGAGTCCACTGAAACTTCAGCAACAGAAACAAAAAGTGTAAATAGTTCTGATTTGGATAGTAATTTAGTATTTGAGCCTTCCCAACAAATTACCGACACAAACATTTTATTCGTGGATGAAAGTTTTGAATTTGTTAAACTCAATACTTTATAGGAAGTTCGAAAATAAATAAAGGATGACAGTAGCTTTACTTTTGTCTGACTCTGTGATGATAATGTCAGGGTTATTTAATATGAATTTCTTTGTGTTATTGTAAAATAAATAAAGGATGACAGTAGCTTTACAAGGAACACTACAATGCCATGAGCGAGTTACTGAAAGATACTAATACATATAAACCAATTAAAAGAGATCCCACCAGTAAATTTCAAACTTTCAACAACAAATTAGCGCAACAACTCCTGGATAAAGATTATATAGATAGCAACACTTGCAAACAACTTAAACTATATAATGCGTCGTTCTCCAGAATATATGGCTTGCCAAAGACCCATAAGCCACATCCAGTGCCTGTACGTCCTGTTGTCTCAAGCATCAACTCCCCATCATATAAGTTATCCAGTTATATTTGTAATATCCTTTCCAACATTAATGAAGAATTCTCCTACAACATAAAAAACTCTTTTGAATTGGTAAATAAACTTAAAAACCACACTAGCATACCCACCGGATACATTCTCATCTCTTTAGATGTCACATCACTTTTCACGAAAGTCACAAAAGAACTGGTCCTAAATGCCATAAATGTTTATTGGCATCAGATTGAAACACACACCAACATAGATCAGGAAACGTTCAATCAACTCATTGAATTTTGTTTTCACATCAGTTATTTTTGTTTCGAGACTCAATTTTTTCAACAAATTGAAGGCTGTGCTATGGGGAATCCTGCTTTACCTATTTTTGCCAACTTGGTTATTACTGATTTATTAAACACATGTATACAACATTTACCTTTTGAGATTCCATTTTTATATTTATATGTTGATGACATTTTGACAGCTATTCCGGCCGATAAGACAGAACACATTATCAAAGTTTTTAATTCTTTCCATCACAACATCAAATTCACTATTGAAACAGAAAAGGACAGACGTATACCGTTCCTAGACATAATGATAATAAGAAATACAAAGGATGAAATTATAACTGATTGCTATAAAAAACCAACAACGTCACAAAGAATTTTAAACTATCGGTCGAATCATACGGTCAGTCAAAAAATTGGAATCATTAAAGGCGAATATAATAAGATCCTCACTTCAAGCAACCAAGAATTCCACACAAAAAACTTGAACAATTTGCGCAACTTACTCAAGATTAACGGATACCCTCACAGTTTCATAAACAAAATTTACAATCAAATGCAAGATAAAATTAATAACAACAATCATAACAACACAAGTACTAACATACGTAATCCCAACCTTATATACTATAAAATACCGTACATTGAACACCTAACTTTACAAATTACGAAAGCACTAAAGAACGAACACAGTAAATTTGTTTTTTACTGTAACAATAAGGTCGGTAACTTATGGACTAAACTTGAAACTAAAGTCGAAGATAAATATAAGTCTAACGTCATTTACAAAATCAACTGCACTGATTAAGAAGGAGTGTATATTGGCCAAACTAGACAATACCTCAAGAACAGGATTAATAATCATAAGAAAGATTGTAAGAACTTAAACTCAGATAAAACTGCACTATCCAATGATTGCACGGAGCTGAAGCATAGATTCGACTTCGAAAATGTTCAGATTCTTAATACAGAAACGAACTTCAGGAAACGCAACTTCCTTGAAATGATCCATATTTTCAACAACAGCAACTCCTTAAATCACAGAACTGATACAGAAGGTCTGAGTAGATGTTACCAGCATGTTCTACAATTGTTTCTTCCCGCCAACATACCACTCTAGAATTGTAATGTTTAGTTTTAATTTTATTTGTTAGTGACTTTAGTTAAGTAGTTTTTTAACCTTGAGCTCTGTGATATTTAGTAATACTGTAATCGTTGTACGTGTAAGTTATTCGTTATGTTTAATACTGTGTTATTTATTCATTTTATTATTTCGACTTTAACTTCCTTGTAAGTTATTTTAATGTGTTGTTTGTCCAATTTTAATTTGTTGTTATGTCTTTTATGATAGGCACTGATGAAGAGTCAATATAACTCGAAACGTTTGCGATGAGAAGTTGAGTTTTCTTTTTTCAACATTCATCTTCCAACATCCAAGTCCCGATTCTAGATACATATTAATATTTAACTATTTCTGGATGCGATTTACATCAATTTAAGTTAATTATATAGTTAATTAAATTTTTTTAAATTAAGTATTATATTCTAGGCTCGTTAATAGAAAACAGTAACTATGATCTGGGATTACTGTTACAAACGAAGAAAAAATAAATATTCCCTAACGTACGTATAAACTAATATTATACTGTTAAAATAATGTTATATAATAACAATTGAAATTTTTATAGAGATTAGAAATTCTCTTAAAAGTTTTCCCGGTGGAAAAATCGTTTTAATTGAAAAAAAAAAAACAATATGTGCAATGACGTACGACAAAAATTATGTAAAGTTATAATAAAATTTCTTGTAGCAAATAGTACTGACAGGCAGTATGAAATAATAATAAATTATTTTATTTCTTAAATTAAATTTTTAAAATTAATTCAGAATAAGTCAGTACCTTTTCTATATGCTGCGGAGGAAATTACTCTGTTATTTCCAAAGGAAAGTAAAGAAATTTACATCAAAAACATGGAAATAAAAGAAAATTACCACGTGGAAAATTCTGTTCCAAATACATAAATTATATACATTCTTATAAACAAGCATCAGCGCCTTGCATTTTAAACGGTATGTATTGTATTTTTTATTATTTATTTTATTAATAAGCATTTTAATTTATTGAGGAGAATTAAAAACAAAAGAGATCATAACAGATGAAGAAACGAGTGCATTTAATACAATAAAAAATATAACTGAAACAGAAGATAAAGTTGGAAGGCGTGCTATAACTGCTATAATTTACGAATGAAGGAGTAATTTACAAATAATAATTATTTTCATATCTTTCATGCCTTGGCATTGCCAAAGGGCTATATATTAGTATGTATTTATTTCACATATCAAAAGAATATTTAATTAATATATTTTTTGTGCAACCAGACGCGAACTAAGCATTTCGCTGCCACAATACAGGCCTCGAAATTTAATTTCGCGGCTGTTGTTATGGAACGGCAGCGAAATAAAAAATGATTGTTTTTTACCCTATTTCAGGCCGTTACCATAAACAACGGCCTTAAAATAGAGTAAAAAAAAACAATCATTTTGACCCTATTTTTTCAAAACTAATGGTTTTGTTTATCAAATGTCAATCCCATAGCCACTTTCCAATTACAGTAAAACTGGTAAAAATTAAAAAAAATTGTAATTATATACTTTTATGGTTGTACAAAAATAGTGTGTACACCTTGTTCGCGATATTATTTATCGCCCTCGAGAACAATTTTTCTCTCGGTACGCTAAAGAGTGATTTCGCGACAATGGTATACATATATCTATTAGATGGAAAGCGATTTTGATTGAAAATGCCCTGGAAAAAGTAATATTTTATACACGCAGTGGCCTAAACCTTCAAGATTTCCGCACATTTTTTACATTTTGTACTGAAACTACAAATAGGTAACTACTAGTACTAATAGTTATTCACGTGTTGCATGCAATATTTTTTCCAATATCTGCTAATATACTTTTTGAATAAATCTAAAATGACATTTAATTTCAATATTTGACATAAATGTTTATGTTTCATCTTATTTTGTTACCAACACTTACTTAATTCTAACGTGGAAAATGCGTGCAGACAAATATTAGCTTACTATATAGACTCAAATTACCTTAAAATACATGATGTAAGTAAAATACAAAATAGAAGTCCTCAATATTTTTTGTCGTTGGAAAATATATATTGTGGTGCAAAAAGTATGATATTTTTGTCAAGAAATGACGTTACAGAGATAGAAAAACGTAATTTTAGACGAAATTGTCTAAATTTTTTAGTTGAGAGTGCACATCAAATTTATTCTCGGTTCCCATTTAATTCTGAATATATGGAAGGATTAAAATTATTATCTTTTTTGGATCCTAAAAACATTGCAACTATAAATAGTATTGTACCAGCAGCAGTTCATCTTCCAAATTACTAGGCAGATCTTTAATGAATTAGATCGGGAATGGCGACATTTAAAAAATTAATTATTTATTGAAACCGAAAATCGAAATTTTATTCAATTTTGGAAAGATATATCAATATTAATAAAAGGTGATGATACCGCAATATATCCTAATTTAATTAAATTTGTATCCAAGATATCAACACTTCCTCACAGCAGTGCATGCGTTGAAAGAGTTTTCAGCACCATTAATCTTAATAAAACGAAGCTAAGAAACCGACTTGATACTGCGACACTATCCGGAATATTGCATAGCAAAAGATTAGTCAGTGCCAATAATAGTAAATGCTACAATTTCGAAATAAAAGATGATCTCTTAAAGCTACATAGTAATAATATGTATATCTACAGTAAATTTAAATAATTATCTGTTAAATCTAATTTTAGTATCTATTGCTACACTGCTAGTTGTTACTTAGTCCTTATCGAATATAAGGGACTG
Organism: Poecilus cupreus; assembly: GCA_963942605.1. Taxonomy (NCBI): domain Eukaryota; kingdom Metazoa; phylum Arthropoda; class Insecta; order Coleoptera; family Carabidae; genus Poecilus; species Poecilus cupreus. The sequence goes on along the minus strand of OZ012719.1, from coordinate 29,280,651 downwards.
ATTTTTGTGATATATAGAATTATAGGCAAGCCAAATGGTGTTTATTTATATTTGCTGTAATATATATATTTTTTTTAATTTTCTGTTATTTTTTCAAATATTATTATAACAATGTGAGAATACGGATTTATTTATGTAGTTAGTTAGTTTATTTATTCATGCCTTTCGGCCTAGAATCTATACAAATTTTTACATCTTATTTCTATGGTGATTACATTATATAAGTTCACTAAAAAAAAAAAAAACTATGTTATACGTTTTCTTCTTTCTAACATCCAGTCTTCTCCTGTTCCTAGGTCATTTAGTAAGTAAATTTCATCTCTTCTTTCTCTTTCCGTCTCTCTGCAAGAAAGTCTTAAATGTTCTAAAGATTCCTCTTCTCTGTCACATAATCTACATCTATTTTCTTCTGCTGACAACCAGTACATGTTACTTCTTTCCTCATTGCCGCATCTAAATCGAACTATTGGATTTATTTATATATGTATATGCTGTTTTTTTTATTTTCTAGTGTTGTAATTTGCTATTTATTACCTAAATTTTCTTCTATTTTCGGGGGACCGGATAAAACGTTTTTTGAAAAAGTTATCAAATTTCACGCGAGTATAATTTTAATTAATCTGGTGACAAACTGGTTATTTATTAAGATTATCGTTGGTGATTTTATTTTTTGACCTGGCAACACTGTCCCGCGCTAGTGAAAAACCAATATATCGCGCTGGCGCGCAGCTGCTAACCACGCAAGCGAAGCCATCATGAAATTGGTACTTAAAGTAAAATTCACAATAGTTTGTATCGTTTAAATAATAGTATAAATGTACATTATATTATTTAAAATTTTGCATAAGACTACACGCATTTCATAAGAATTCTGGACAACTATATATATAACATACAAGTATAACAACAGTTTGTGTGGACATTTGTTTAGGAAGGTAGGTACCTAAAATGCATCCTTCAGAGTACAATTAGCCTAAATTCTAGTGTCATGGGTGCTGCCTTTCCATCTAGCTACTATATCGAGGATTTTTGTGTTAGCATCGCAAACTACTTGAATGTTTAGAGAGTAAAATCCTTTTCGGTTAGAGTAAAGAAGTTGTTGTCCACCATCAGGATTTTTTTTTTTCACGTGGGAACAGTCAATACAACCCACTTTTTCTTTTAAGTTTAAGTCTTTGTATTACAAGTGTTAGTTCGTTAAAAAATATTGGGCTATCCAGAGAAGGATATCGTGCATTATAAAAGTTTGTATTAAATCTTGTTGAATTTTGTGGGAGTAAGATCTGTAGATAGTTTTCCCAATCGTTTATTGCGATATTATTAGCATAAAAGGGTTTATTGTACCGAAAAGTTTTAAAGCTTTTCAAAACGATTTTTTTTTACATTAACCAGTTTTAACTGTTGAAGTATTCTGTTTTTGAGTTAGCAATCAAAATTTCTTTTGCGAAATCTCCGGTATCATTTTCTTATAATGTGTTTTTGTACCATGCAGGCTTTATTGTACCAGATTTGTTTGTTCATTTTCGACTTATTATTGGTTTTTATAGTAGAAACCATGTTAGCAGACTTTGCTGCATGATAAATACTAATTGTAAAAAAATTATAAAGTTCGTTGTAGTTATAGTTATCTAAAAGGGGTGCTTGAACTACGAGTTCTAGTAGTAAGTCACTATATTCGTTTTTAAATTGATTATTTCATTTTAAAACACTTTTAGCTTCCTGTATTATAAGAGCCTTCACATATAATATTTTAGATGGATCATAATTTATTGAGTCTGCTAGTGTAACAGAGGTTGGAAAGTGATCTGACAAATGAATGGAATCAAAGACTGTAAAATCTATAGTATTTGCAAAAATAATAATTTATCCATACCAAATCAATGACACTAAAGCCACCAGACGACGTACATGTTATTTTGTCCTGCTTCTCACTTGTGCTTCTTCCATTTACCAAAACAAAACCGCATTCCTCCATGAGCTCTACCATTTTTGTCCCCCGCTTGTCCACTTTATCGTCCTCAGTTTCTCTAGAACAGCTTAGCCGAAGGCTAGGGAAATAATCTTCATCGTATTGATTGAGTTTACCATGTCTGGCATTAAAATCACAGCCAATTATTTTGTTTCCCTGGAAGTTATTTAAGAAGTAAGTTATGATATTTTTGAAATTTTTATTTCTGTAAAGCAGTCTTTGTATGGTCTGAGGTAAACTGTACCTAGTAGTACTAGTACTGTGAGTGAATGCTAAAAAAAATACAAAACTGTGTTTCAAGTAATAATTCAAATTTAGTATTATTTTTATAAAATATAATTATACCGCATCGTCCTCTCCCCTTTCTGAATATTTTATTGGCTAGAATTAAGTGGTTATTATAGCTTTAAAAATACCAAGGAAGTTTATTAGGAATTGATGTAAGCCATGTTTCACTGAAGCACAGTGTCATGTTTTAAAAAAAAGTTATAATCCTCAGCATATTAATTGGACGAATATCTTCAACTTAGTACCATGCACTTATAAGCTTTGTGGTTGCCAAAACGTTAGATTCCGTTATGTGTTCGTTATTGAAATTTGCATTATAGTCGTGATAATTATTGTCTATAGAATCAATAATATCTTTAATACTATTTACATAATAGTAATTAAAAACAATTAAAATTAATTTGATTTCTGTAAGTTTGTTATCGTTATATATTATTTCCTCAAAATTGCTTAATACTTCGCAATTAAGTATTTTTTTTTCATATTAAATTTGTATCGTACTTACAGTTATTCATTGGGGAATTTAATACATTTGCTTTTCTTTTTTTATAACTGATACAGTTAGATTTCTACAATATTTGTACAAACTCCAATCATCCTTCATCCCAGTGAAAATATATTTTTTGTACGAATTATCCCGTTTTTTTATTATCGGTAACTTTATTATTTGTCATTTTTGTTTTGATTTAATTCTAATTAATTTATTTATTATTATTTGGGAAGTCGACAGTTACCCAATAATAGGCTTCCACGAACTACATGTATATACATACCGACAATTACGAAGTAATGAATTGTATAAGATTCAACATAATTTCATATCGATTACAATGAAGTAAAAAGTGCGTTTTCAAATTGATTACTGCTTGAACAAAAGAGATCTAAGTGTTGATATTTAATATTATAGCATGTCATTAATCTATTTAAAGGAGAATTCTTATAATTGTTCGATTTTATGCTTTTAATGTAAAATAAGTAATTACTCCTAGTATTCGCTGGCGGGGTGTGAAATTGGAGGTGTTCTATAATGCAATGTTTATCAATGTAATTATTGACTACTTTAAATAAAAACATCATATCACCTATGGATCTCCTTTGTTCCAGTGAAATTAACTTAAAATCTTTGATTAGCGCCATAAGTCATGTTTTCAAGTTAAAACTTTTCTTTCATCAATGAAATAAATTTTTTCTGAACTGACTCAATAAGTTCCATATTTTCGTGGTACAAAGGATTCCATACAGGAGAAGCATATTCTAAAATCGGTCGTACAAAAGCATTATATAATATGATAAATGATTGTTTTCTATTGTTAAATTTTGCCATTCTGTACACAAAACCTAGTCGTTTGTATGCTCTTTTTGCAATAGAATCTACATGCTCATTCATCAGTAATTTGAAGTAAAATATAATGCCTAAATCTCGAATCGATGTTTTTGGAGTAACTTATGACATAACATTTTTCTAGGTTTAATGCTAGTTGGTTCATATTACAATAATTAAACAGTTTTAACAAATCATCCTGTATATTAACAATCATCAATTACATTTACTGCTTTGAAAATTTTGAGATCATCAGCAAGACGTTGCAATGGTTGAAGCATTTAGAAATAGAATTATTAAAAATATTTAACAAAAGGGGTCCTAAATGTGAACCCTGTGGCACTCCAGATGTTACTAGTATCTCACGTGACTTATAGCCATTGCAGACAACTAGCTGTGAACGATTTTTTATGTAAGATTCAATCCAACGTAAAAGTGACCCATGAATGCCATAAGATAACTTGGCCAATAATATATCATGATCGAATTGATCAAAAGCTTTGCTAAAGTCCATATACACTACAACCACTTGAACTCTATTGTCCATACACTTACTTATATATTCTGTGAATGGGATCAAATTATTTAAGATTGATTTTTTAGAGCAAAAACCTGTTTGCTGAAGTATAATTACATTGCTAAAATCAGATTAAATTTTTTTTAGTAATTAGGCTTTCAAGAATTTTCCCAAATAATGGAAGTATGAAAATTGGTCGGTAATTGTGTATATTGTAACGTTCGTGGGTTTACACGTTTTTATTTAAACAATAAGAAATCTTATTAATAATAAGTAATGCATAATTATTATAATAATTAGTAAAAGTTCATTAACACTAAGTATATAACACTAAAATAACGATTACAAAACCTTATAAACTAACACTTATCACTATTATAAATAAACACTATTATTTATTTAAACTAGCCGAGCGATATTTATTTATAACGATATATTTATATTCAGACCGAGCGGTATATTTATGTTCACAAATTCTTCTTAGTAGCTCGGGAGTCAATTGACTGACTGACTGACTCAACTCGAATAACTGAGTCCGAGTCAACTAACTGACTGCCTCAACTCGACTGAGTCCGACTCAACTAAACGACTGACTGACTGGTGCCGGCGATCGCTCTTTTATATGGCACGTTCCTTGTTTCTGGAAGATTCTGGAACAATCTCCATTGTGGAGCGAACGCACCTGTTCGAACACGCTAGTGTTGCGTCATTCACTCGGCGGCGCGGCGTAGGCCGGCAAGCTTCAACTTGTCGCTGCCGCGTTCGTTACAATATCAAATTGTGGAACTATCATTTATAGATTTTAAAATATTTTTCATGAAATGTATTAAAAACATGTATTAACATCGGTATTCCTATATTTACAATCGCATTTTATAATGCTATCTTCTAACATTTCACAATTAATATGTTTGTAAGTTTTATGTCCATTTATTATCTTAACTGTTTGAGGGAGATGAATTTTTACAATATCGTGGTCGGTATTTTTTAGTGTACTTAACACAGTATTTTTTACGCAAAAATTGATAGTTATAACTAAGTCAATTAAAGTTTTAGACTGAGAAGTTATTCACGTGTTCAGTCACTAATTGTTTATAGCTGAAAGATTCAATAAAAGTTTCAATTTTGTTGGATAAGAACCACAGACAGACCAGTCAATATTGAAATCACCTACTAGTATGAAATTATCTTATTTTATTATTTTAACACCAGTCATCAAAACCATTTTCTTGAATACAGAACTTAACATTTTTCTTATGTAAACTAAAACACCTCCTGTCTTTCTGTTATCGGAATCGCATCGAATAATATTGTAGTTGGAATACTTAGTTCACTGTCCAGAATATCACTAGTTGTTCGGGTATCAGAAAGGCATATGGTTAACGGCTTCTTATTTTTGATGAATTGAGATATTTCATTCTTATGTGCTACGAAAATTTGTGCATTAAGGTGAACAATGTTGGTGTTTGAAATTCCCACATTATCCTTAACATTTCTGTACAGGATGTTTCCTTTAAAACGACCAGCGCTTTATTGGGCTATAAAAAAATATATTATATACAAAAAATGACCTGGAAAAAATGCCCTATTTAATAGAAATACGAACAGAAAATTAAACCAGTGGTTCTCAAACGATAGAATAAAATTATATATTTTTAAATAATAACCTATATAAATTTTTAGTCCATTAGGTAGAGAATTTTTTCCTGATTTCAACGACATAAATATGATATGAGGTTCTATAACAATTATTTTGAGAAAAATGGTATTAAAAATCAGAAATAATTTTACAATATTGAAATATGCTGTGCAATAAACAACTATTAACACGATTATTGCCTAGGTCGCAACCTTCTTATATCTAAAATAAAATACTAAGAAATTAATAATAAAAAATGAACTTCGCCAGAAAATAATGAAAAAACATAAAAAGAAAAACAATATGATGCAAATTATTTACGATTTATGCAAACATAGGTATTTTTGGTATTTTTCACTTAAAAGTATTACTTTTTTAATTTGTGTTCATAAACACCTCCTTGATTTTGAAGACAAATTTCAATTCTTCTTCTCAATTCGGAAGATGTAGCACATCTAATAGATTGAGCATCTAAGCCTTTAATTGCTTGATGAATGTTATTTTTACATGCATCCTCAATTGTTTGAGAAACACTAAACACTTTGTTTTTAAGATAGCCCAAAAAAAAAAGTGTAATGGAGTTAAATCAAGCGATCTAGCAAGCCAAAGTATTGGACCATTATTGTCTATCCATATATCATCAAAAAGTTGATAAAGTCCTAGACTGACATGTTGTGTATTGTGTGCTGGAGCTCCATCCTTTTGGAAATAAGTTTCTCTATACTGATTTAACGACAAATTGTTAACGAATAGGGTTAAGTACGTCTCTATTAAGATTTTGTCCATAAAATACATACCCAATAATTATGTTGTCTTTAATTCCGCACCACATGTTAAAAGACCAATAAACTTGATGATTTCTGCTTCGATTTATGTTTAAATTTTCATCCGTCCAATAATGAATATTGTGCCGGTTAAATAGTCCATTTTTAGTAAATTTACTCTCATGTGACCAAATAATTCATCAACTTGCGACTTTATTATGAAATTTTGAGTCAAAGTATTTTTAAAAGACGATATTTATATTTTTTTATAATTTTCCATATTGACTTGTTTCCAATTTGAAACTCTTGTGCCGCTTCTCTAGTAGATGCATTGGGATTAGCAGCAAAAAATGCTAGCACAGCAATTTCAATAACTTCATCAATTATTCTGGGTTGACGTTCCCTTTTCAACTTACGAAATGACCCAATAGCTTAAGCATTTCGAAAAATTTCAATATTTCACGAGTGGGTTGCAAATTTTGGGGATAAAGCCGTGAAAATCTTTATATTGTTGAATTTAAATTTCTTCCACACTCTCCATAAGTAACAGTAAGATTAAAATAATCTAAATTTAGTTTGCATTTGTTTATTACATAAACTACTTCAATATTGTGAAGTTATTTCTGATTTTTAATACCATTTTTCTCAATATGATTGTTATACAACGTTATATCATATTTATATCGTTGAAATCAGAAAAAAAATATCTATATAATGGACTAAAAATTTATATAGGTTATTATTTAAAAATATATAATTTTATTCTATCTTTTGAGAACCACTGGTTTAATTTTCTGTTTGTTATTTCTATTAAATAGGGCCCTTTCTCCTGGGAATTTTTCGTATATAAAATTTTTCTCTAAAGTCATTAGTTCGCCCAAAAAAAGCGCTGGTTGTTTTAAAGGAAACACCCTGTATATATAGTTGGTTCTATTTTTTTGAATCTCAATTTTCTTACAATAAACTGGGCATTTCACGTCTAGAGCTGAGTGACATGTATCAAACTTGAAATAAATTTTTTTGTTTGCATAAATGCAATTGATAAAATTGAAAAGATTTGAGCTACATTCTTTAAATTTATGTTTGCCACCCAACTTCGAACACGTTTCATTATTTTTACTTTCATACAACGTATAATTTACCATCACTCTTAATTTTTTTCAAGGTTTCACCGTCGGTTTCAATTATTGCATTATATTTTTGACCTCTTTCATAAATTTTTTTGACAGTAAGAACTGATGAGTCAATAATATTTTCATTTTGCCTTCGTAAATATTGTACAATTTCGGTTTCTTTCAGGTTATCATTCAAGCCTACTAATTTCAACAAGGGATTTTTTAGTGCACTTAAAGATACGTTATATTTCTCTCCTAATAATTGAGAAACTACTCCTAATTCCTTCACATATTCCTGCTTCTCATAACGAATAGCAATACCACAATCTTTAACATTGTTAATGCCCATTATTCTTACGGATTGCTGCGGCGGACTAATATTGTGTTTTAAGTCATTCCTAGTTTTTGACTCTTTTGTTCGGCTTTAAGTTTAACAATAATAATTATAATAATAATAATAATATTAGTAACTAAGAATAGTTATTTACTTTACAAGAGGGCAAAGTAAGGAATCACACGAGAGAAATTTTAGCACACGAAGCCGAAGGCTGAGTGTGATAATTTGATCGAATTTTGGAGAATAATTCTGAATAATTGTACTTCAAGACCATAAATCGAGATACGTGCCTAAAAAAATATAACATAATAGATGTAATATTTATATGGTGACATTTGTTGTGGTAATCGATCTAATGATTCACAATTCAATACTTTGCCAAAGAGCTACATACCTATTATATTCGAAGTAAACAATTGAATTTTAAAAGGCCCCCTGACATAGCAATCCCTGTTAGGTTTTTCAGCAGAAGTTTAATTGATGAATTTCCGGACACCATATCCGTTCGTTACTGCTTTATATATGTTCAAATCATAATAATTTTTTTTTTAAATATACTTTAGTTAAATAAAAAGATGGAAAGGAAAATAAAAAATCAGTAAATACTTCAGCAGTTATACAATCTACTCGATTATGATGATGATATAATTTTGTTATTACTAATATAATGTTAAATATCTTTATCATTTCCTGTTCTTCAAATATTCGGAAATGAAGTTTCATATAAAAATTGAATACATATGGTTTTTCGTCTATTTGAGTTATTAGGTCGTGAGAATGTTTCTTCAAATAATTGTGGTGCATTTGGTTATTCTTCTGTGTGCAATTAATAATACAGTTAAGTATAAAAATATTATTTTATAGAAACTACGGCTTTTTCGTGGGGTGCATAATAGTTTTTCATTTAGAATGAAAATATATAATTAGATAAAATATTTTACCACTCATGGCGAAATGTGTCACTACCTGGTACATAACTGGTAGATTATAAAGACTTTTGGATTCAATTCTCTACAAATATATTATCTTTAAATACAACGTATCGAATTTCTAAACGTATTTTATTCTTCGTTTAGCAATTCGGAGCGTTGTATTTCAATATAATATTTGTAGAGAACTTAATGAAAAATTCTTTTTTTATATTTACTATGAGTTCTGAAAGATTTTTCAACTTTTTCCAGATCTCTAGGCAAATAATTTTAGAAAGAGGCGAAATAAAATATGCAAACAAACAATTCATTGACGCAAATTTCACAGTTTCCAAAATCAATCATACTACATACGCTGCTTCTATCTATGGCCAAATATTTGTAAATGTGCCAGAAAATGTTACGGTACAAAATAAAACAGAAAGATAAGCTTTTAATATTATTTCATTAACTCCATTTTAGGCAGAGATAAGGCTCTATGGATTTTATAGTAATGTGTACAAAGAACTACCCATAGCTATTAGACGGACACTTTGCGATATGCTTAGAATGGAATACAAATGGATCAAACAAGAACTGAGTAATGGACACATTCCTGATAAGTGTCCAGTCAAAAAGGTAGTATAAATTAGTATTAAATGCATAAATTAAATAAAGGTAATGCGACTGAAATTTAAGAGTATATTGTTCCAATTTAATTTACCCAGGCATTAGAGGAACCTTTACTTATAATATTTTTGTAATGACAGGTTAATTATTAAAATTGTATTTGATGTTACAATGAATTAAAATAAGTCTTTTTGTGTTGAGCTCATTTATCTGCGGTCGAGGCATTAGCCGAGGTTATGCATATTGTGCGAAACACAGAAAGACTGTTTAACATATACTATTTTTTCTTCAAACGGAGCCTCTGGGCCGGCCCGTGGACTCGGGGGGCTTCGGTGGGTCTCTGGGTCGGAGCCCCTGAGTCCTAGCCGTGGGGGGCGCGTAACCCCTGAGTCGGGACCGGGGCCGGGGCCTTAGCACCAGTATAGTGCGGATTATGTTTATACAACTGGATCCAGTGAGCTGGTTTTTTTAAATTTTTATTAAAGCGAGATTAATTTGTGTATACATCTTTTAATTGAACGAATTCTGATAAATTTTTGTAGACGAACAATAACGTGTGATAAATAATATAAAAATAGCAGCGTTACTATATTAAATTTTATCAAATTTTCTTTTGCACCTTAAAGACTCGTTCAGAACTTGGACAACCCCCCAACAAATAACGCCATAAGCTAGCAAAGAATTTATGTTGCCAAAATAATAACATATCAGTGTTTTAAAATCAACATGATATCTTAATCTATTCACAGCAAAACTTAAAGGACATAAAATATTACATGCATATTCATAATGTGAATAAAGTTTACATTAGGGTCTATGTACAAACATAAAACTGTCGTTTTATCAGTTTCATATGGATAAGTATACTTTCATTACACTGTTTTTGTCTAGTGGTGAAATGCATTAAATCTGTTTTAGACTGATTATATAACAGCAAAATTTCGTCACACCACTCAAGACCCTCCCAGACCCCAGGTCCTTGAACTTAAAAAATGATTATATATGTAAAATTTTCCATCGAATGTAATTTAAAGAATTTTTCATATTTAAGGGTACTTACTATTATGAAAACTTTCTTCCAAATGCTGGAAAATTTCCTATAAATCCTTGGAAAGCGGATAAATTTCTAATCGTAATTCGAGCTATTTACAATGTTGTGGAAGTCGAACTTCACGTTTATTTTCGTATCGACACTGATGAAGACTATATACCTCACTAAAATAATAATAATAATAATATTTATTTAACCGATTAGCAAATACAGCACAGTGCCTACTTCAAAAGAAAAATTAATTAAATTGGAATATAATATAATACACAAAATAAGATAATTGTTTATAATATAATTAAACAGGATTGAGACTCTCAGCATCAAAACAAAACATAGATTTCAGAGCACAAAAATTCTTGTCCACTAGATATTCCTCCACACTGTAATAACTTTTAGAAGTTAACTTTGCACATATAACAGTTTTAAACTTTTTAAGGTTTAAATCTTTTATATCTTGCGGCAATTTATTGTATAATTTTCGATTAATACTGTTAATGTTTACATTTCTGGCAGACAGTCTGGAAACAATTAAATCCCTGTTTTTTCTCGTTTCATACTTATGAATTTCAGCATGAGTTTTAAAGCTAGCAATGTTTTTCTTAATATAAACTAAGCAATGTAGTATATATTGCGAATAGAGTGTAAGATACCGTTATTCTTGAAGAGCTCTTTACAAGAATGGGTTAGACTTACTCCAGATATTATTCTAAGGGTTTTTTTTTCTGCATTATAAATATTCTGTTCGCATGCGGTGACTGACCCCAAATCAGCAATTTTAGCCGCAGAGGGACTTACTACAGTGTATATTTTACGAAGAGCAAACAAACATGTTGCTAATTTATTACTGGTTACTTCGATATTGCTTTTCCAGTTTAGATTTTCCTGCAGAAGCATTCCTAGATATTTTACTTTTGATCCATTATTTGAATTGGAATTAACAAAATCAACAATATATGTTTTATCTCTATTTAAAAGTAATAAATTAGCTGCAAACCATTCTGTAGCTTGACGTAAGATTTCATTCGAAGTTTCTTCCAGTGAATTAGTACAAGAAATATGATTTACGAAAGTTGTATCATCCGCAAATTGAATTGTTTTTACATTCATATTTACCGGTAAGTCATTAACGTATATTGTGAATAATAAGGGCCCTAAGATGCTTCCCTGTGGTATACCTTTATAGATATTTTTAATACATCTTTTAGTATCATTTACCGTTACAATTTGCTACCTATCTAATAGGTAAGATTGTAATAATTTAAAAGTAACTCCTCGAAGTCCATAATGTTCTAATTTAGCAAGTAATATTTCGTGTGATATGCTATCAAAAGCTTTGCTTAAATCAACAAATATCGCTCTACAAAATACTTTTTGTTCCCATGAATCAGTGATTGTTTGAATTAGTGATAAGAGGGCGTCAATGGAGGACCTTCCCTCCAGGAAACCAAATTGTTCATCAGCTAGATAGTTCTTAATAACAAAGTATTTTAACAGTCGAGCTTCAATAACTTTCTCTAAGATTTTTGAGAATACTGGCAGAATTGCAATTGGTCTATAATTTGGGGCAGCGTCACGAGCGCCAGTTTTATATATTGGAACTATTTTAGCTATTTTAAATTGAATAGGAAAGACTCCGTTTTGCATGCATGCATTAATTGTTTCACATAGAGGTTCTATTAAATAATCCGCCACAGATTTGATTAGGGTAGTATTTATATCATATAAGTCCATGGAAACTTTGTTTTTCATTTGGCGTATAATATTAGAAATCTCTATTGGCGTTGTTGGTTCCAAAAAGATAGAACTATTACAATTGTTTACTTTCTCAAGAAAACAATTGTAATCATGATTTGTAGGGGGCAGTTAATAAGCAATTACATCCGCCATAGACACAAAATGATCATTAAATTCATCTGCACTTATATCACATTTTTTATTAATCACATTTCTCCCTGATTCATTATTTATTAAGAAACATTGTAGTTTTGCTTTTATTTGTTGATTTAGCAAGTGTATTATAATTGTGCAATTTACGAGACTCTCTTACCTTATTTTGATAGAGTATTTTAAGTTTATTATATTTCATCTTTAAGTCTTCTATGTTCTCATGATTACCCAATTTTATAATTTCCCGCAAAAACAGTAAATGCTCGTGCATGTGCTTTAGTTCTGGAGTAATCCAAGTGTTGGTTTTTGGCTTGATAGTTGCTGATTTGGAATGGATTGGAAAAGCAATATCTCTGTAATATAAGAATGTATTTAATAATATATTAGATTTTTCCTGTGGTTTGTTTTCAGCGTAAAGGTCATTCCAAGATTCACGAGATAACAAGTAGGTTAATGTGCTCAAATTAGACTCATTGTTATAGTTTCTTAGTTGTTTCCTGACTGGTCCAGATGAGCTATCATCAGCCATTTTAGGTTCACTGAGAAATATAATAGAGGAGTGATCCGATAGACCAAAATCCTGCACTGAAACTGAAAAATTTGACTTTAAATTTGTAAACAAATTATCAATACATGTTTTACTGTAACTAGAAATACGTGTAAATTGTTGCTTAACTGTGAGGCTCAGCCCATAACTAGACATCAAGTTAATTATTTCATCTTTATTACTATTAACACTCATAAAATCAACATTAAAATCGCCAACATTGTTATACGTATTTAAAATTTCAAGTACTTGGTTTAAAATATTGAGAAATACATTGAAGTCTCCATTTGGAGATCTGTATAATGTTATGACAATATATCTGTAGTTAGTCAAATAAACAGCACAGATTTTACAGTTTATTTCTACAGAATTTATATTTAAAATTTCACTGGAGTTTATATCTTTTCTCACAAATATTAATACTCCACCATGTATGTGTTGTACTATATTGAAACAAGAACCAGCATAATAGCCCTGAATTTTAAACACAGCATTTTGTTCCTTTTTGAGCCAATGTTCAATTAAGCAGATTATACTAGCATTTATTTTTGTATTTATAATTGCAATTTCATCACATTTATTTGTTAAACTGCAAATATTACTATAAAATAATAAAAGTTTCTGAAATGTTTTACCACTGGTTACATTTGCGTCAGTTTTAAAATTTTCCTGCCGATTGCCTACGAAAAAAATTAAAGCGTTTAACAACAATACGGTCGGGCCAAAATTCATTGTTATTGACCGTTGAGCGAATATTAACATAATTGAAACATACCAATTATTCTCAGATAAATAAATATCACTAACTACTTAGCTAATAGAAAATTAGATGTTCGAAATTATATTTCAGGCTTACAAATAAAATACCCTAATTCCAATTATGTTTCTGGATTGTAACTTTGTATATGTGTCAGTTGTTTATTTACATTATATAAAAAGTTTGTTCATATAATCAGAAATAAATGTTTCCTTAAATTTATACATTTGATTAGAATTTTGTTTCTATATGTTGCCTTTTATTTAAAACTCACTGAATTTGAAAGAAAATTAAAGCTATGGAAGTATCAAGTGCTGTGAGGGTGAGAAAGGAAAGTTCACATTTGACAAAACCTGAATAATATATTCAGAATAAACAATTTACTAAGTATTTTTTTGAATTGACTATAATAAGTATTAAAGTAAGTATGATCTCTTACGGACGTCATCTGGTGTCAGGGGCGGCAGGTCAGGGTTTGCACTAAGATGAGCGACGTACCGTCAAACGAGGTAATATGGAACACACGAAGTTGGTGGTTGTTTTTGAAATATGCTCAAAATTTTAAATCTTGCGACTACATGCATGCCGTTTTATTACAAATGTTATCTAGAGTGTTCCTCAAATACGCAGAATTGAATGCTAGCCTTCGAAATAGTAAGTACAATATTGTTCAGAAGTTATGCCCCATAACCCCTCCACAGGTACCAAAACTGGACTAATAACCGACAAACGTTCTCGCTAGTCGAATGAGAAAGATAAACGATACGAAATGAAGAACAGGTATATAATTCATTGTTTACCTGAGCCAGGTAAACACCTCGTAGAGATTATCAAATTTCACAATTCAGATATTATAATATTTGGCAAAATGCAAGTGAATATTGGATGCTGTACACAAGTTCGATGAGGCATCCAAACTTTTTGAAATAATAATATAATAAAACATTTACCAATATAAATACAAAAAAGGGGTGATATTTCCATTTACGAATAAAGTACCGAAGAAATTATTCGCCGAATAAATGAAAAATGTCGCATCGAAATCATACTTATTGTTATTTTGTTTTCTGATTATATTGTTAATACCACAATGTTACATGGAAACAAACATTTAAGACTCTGTTTAATACTCAATGTTGAAAGATCTAAAATAATTAGTTAACTCCTCGCTATACAATACAATTTAAAATCATTAACCAATATTCAATATTCATTTGTTGGCATTAACTTTAAAGTGGTCGCAGGCCGCTGTTGATTGGAAAGGGTGGAATTTCCAAACTGATGCTAATGACATTTTCTTACCCCACTTTGTTTTTAAGTACGCGAAGTAGGAATAAATAGGTTACATGTAATTTTTATTCTTGGTTCAGTTCTTGAGCAATTAGAATATTTTGTGTTGTGATAGAGAAAATTTCATTGGAAAAGAGAGGAAGAATAATTGTTCTATGGCAAGTTGGGTGGAGTATCGGCGATATTGCAGAAAATCTCAGATTGATGTAAGTATTTTTTTACATTTATAAAATTGGTCCTTATTTAAAAATATAAACCAGGAATTAAACATTAAAATTATTCAAAATATCATTTGTCAAACTTAAATAATACGACTTATTGTATGTTTTGTTTCCCATGGTACTCTGGAAATAGTTAAGAATTATGTATTTTATTTTACGTCACGTATTTTATGACCAAAATATATCACATCCATAAATTTAGCGAAGCTTTTTAATTTTGAACATTTTACCTATTTACACTATTGCTCTAAAATTAATAGATAAAAACTTAGAACGAAATTAAAATATTTAAATTGTATTTCCTATAGTTAAAAAAAAAAATTGACACCCGTGTTACGTGTCTATTTGTCCTTCTGTTATTTTTATTACTTCATTTCTTCGTGCTCTATTTACTCTCGTTCCTTTCGTGATTTCTGTACCTAGAAAATAAACATTTAGCTATTCACCTACTATCTTCTATTTTATCTTCCTACCTTTCCTATTCGTAATTTGTTCTATTGTTCTTCATTATTTCATCGTTTGTTTTCTGTTTTAATTTTGAGGTTAATTGTTTCTGACAGTTGTTGTTTTAGTAATATTTATTGTAGTTTCGTCTGGTGATTTTATTTGTTTACGCGGGAACGCCCTTACTGAATTTGTTCGTCGTCGCACCGCTTCGAGTGTCTTCGTTTCGTGAGTCCTCATCTATCTCGCTCCCTCATATCTTTACGTCTCTTTTCTTTTTCTTTTGTTTGCCGATTAGTTTTGAATGCGTTTTGGCGCAATATTCTCATACAATCTTCTATCCTTCTTTATGTGTTCCTTTTTGTATGCGTAATGCACTTTTTTTTTTGGCAAAAAATTAAAAACTGCGAATGTTCGCGAAATTTTGCACGGGGTAACTAGTTACGTGGAGTTTGGTTCTGAGTCCCTTGGGAGGAAGACGTAGTTTTTTTTTTTCGTAGCTGCTTTATTTTCGCGAATAATATATTAATTCGAAGTTTTGTTCGAATCCAATTTCTATTTTTCGCTAATTGTTTCCGCGAGTGGTTTTGTTGGCGTTCGTTATTTTGCGGCCACCCGGAAAGCCCGTTGAGGGGATTTTTGAGTGCTATCGAGCGAGACGCGTCAGGCATTGAGACCTCCGCCTCGTTCCATCCGATCGATGGTATATTAGTATTAGTTTTATTTATAAGCCACAAATTTAAGTTAGGTTTGATGTTATTTAATAATTTAAATGCATTGTTAAAATGTAACAAGTTGTTGAATTTAGTTTGTAATTATACCAGAACACATACAATGTATCTTAGCTTTAGGACCTAAGTGTCATTACTACACCAACACTTGTAAGAAAAATGACAGAAACAACATCCTTGACCTTCTTGCTTCCTTTGAGAAAACAGTTGACCATCGCAATTACGATCTCTTAAAAGAAATGAGAACACGGTTATGTCATCTAGTCAACTTCCATTTCAGTAAGATAAAAAATCCTAATCTTAAAACATTTGAAATTGTTTTTCTAAATTGTATAATAATAATAATGTGTTCCTGTATCTCCTATGGCAGCATAGGGCCGGAATTCCACCGATTTCAATGGCCGAATGTTTTACTTGCATTAACGATGTTGCTGATGGTCAGTCAACAGACAACTGCAAGGGACCGCCGGCTTATAGTGACCTCCGAATCACTCAGACCCATCTGTGGTCGTTTGTCAGAGCTACGAATTATAATTATTTTTTATAATTCGAGATGTATCGTGCGGGTCGCGAACCCCGACCGTCAGATTACAGACTGTAAATCTGAGCGCTCTTAGCCTCTTGACCACCAATGGCAATAAATTGTATAATAGAGACCTGCATATTTCTAAAAAATAACCCAAACTTAATAGTCACACGTGCAGATAAAGGTAACATCACAGTTATATTAGAAAAGTCATTCTACGAAGAAAAAGTAGATGAGTTGCTTTCTGACAGTTCAACTTATAAACCACTTAACAAAGACCCCACTTCAAATTTCAAATCATCGAACAACAAAATGATTGATAGTTTGGTCAAAAAAGAGTACCTTAACAAATTTGAAGGTAACTTTTTAAAAATACACAATGCCATAAGCCCAAAAATTTATTGTTTACCCAAAATACATAAAGTGGATTGCCCAGTACGACCTATAGTAGATAACACACAGCCACCTAACTGTAACTTAGCAAAATTTATAGCCAATATTCTCTCACCATTAAAACTAAAATCACCATATTACTTAGACAATTCATATACACTTATAAATAAATTAAAAAATATTAAAATTCCAAATAACCATAAACTAATTTCCCTTGATGTAAAATCTCTTTTCAGTGTAATACCACATGATCTAATTTTCAAAGTTATTGAAGATAGATGGGATGAGATTTCCCTACATAACAATTTAAGTTTAACAGATTTCTCTAACTGCATTAAATTAATTTTAAATACCTCCTACTTACAATACAAAGACAAATTTTACCTACAGACATTAGGTTGTCCCATGGGCAGTCCGTTGAGCCCCATATTGCAGAACTAGTTATGAATTTCCTTGAATCGAAGGTCTTGCTGGACAATCCACAATTGTGTATCGTTTTTTATCACAGATACGTGGACGACATTCTCTGTTGTTTACCAGATCACTGTGCCAATGAAATTTTACAAAAATTCAATTCATTTAACCATAACATCCAATTTACCTTAGAAATTGAAAATAATAACCAGCTCAATTACTTAGATATCAGTTTAATACAATCTAACAACACCTTGATTACCAATTGGTACAGAAAACCAACCAATATTACCCTATAAAATATAATCTTATTATCTGACAATAAATTTCATCTGGACAACATTAAATTAATAAAAACAACTTTACTTAATAACAACTACCCTTTAAATTTCATTTCGCAAACAATAGAAACAAGACTGAAATTCCTGGAAAACAAAGACAATGATTCGTTACCCCAAAACAAACCTAAAAACATCTACGTATTTGTACCATACTATAAACACTTGGAAAAACCTTTAAGAGGAATCCCCAGTAGCTTGAAAACCATGGTGTCGTATTTCTTGATTTACTTTTTTTCATTCACTCTATTGAAATGATTTTTGTATTATCGAATAATAGAGACATTGCTGCTTCTACGCCTAGTTTTGAAATTTCAAAAAAAACATTTTAATTACTTTTTATAGTATGTTAAAGTTGCCTATCTTTGAGAGCACATAGTTATTTTATGCGGATTTATATCAAAATTTTAAATCTAAGGAAAGTAAAGTACAACCTTTAAAAATTTCTAAATATAAAAATTAATTCCAAAAAACTCTTTTTTGTATTAGATTTTTGTGAAAAACGATAGCGAAGTTTTCTTATTTTGAAACAAAAATACGTGCATGTTGGTGCTGACGCCAAGCGACGAATATCAACATTACACTTAAACTCCGCCTCTATCTACAGAAGTACACTCAGGAAAAAATTTGTAGGCAATATTACGCGTTAGTAGTTTTTGTTGTTCCGTATTCCGTATTGTTGAGCAGTTTCGTTTCAACAGGAAAATGAATAGTCGAGTTAGTAAGAAGGGTGGCTTGTTTTTGAGCAAAAAAAGAAAAAAATGTGAAAATTTAAAAATGTATAACAGGTATGTAATATACAATGGTTTTAGAACAGAAACTTCATTAATAAACCATTTTATAAAATTCAGATATGTAGTGGCCAATTTGCCGTATAATGGAATAGAATCACGAACATCAGACAGCAGAAATACGTATGTATTTTAATTATTATTATTTTTAATGATTAGCAAATTAATAATCACACATTGTTTTCAGAAACAATTCGGTAAGTGAGATTTTACCAAGAAATACGAATAGTACATTATTTCTCCCCGAAATGAATAGTAGTGAAGAAGAAAAAAAATTAAATGTTTTATCTCTGGTAATTATTAGATTATGTAGAAGTTGGTACTAATCTTAGGTCTGCATTTTTTCTTCAACTAGATTATTTATTTTATTTATTTTTAAAAACTGATAATTAGGGACTATAAATATCGTTTTCGGTTTTTAGATAAACATCTTTCTATTTTCAAATAAAACGTAGCTGGTACAAATTTTTATAGTTTATTTATTAGCTATGTATTGAAAATTGTAATTTTAAATTCTAATTTAATTTAATCCTATTTGAAGTCAGATACGTCATTTTGCTTCTTATGCAGGGTGGTACTGCGATATTCGAAACAATTAGTGAGAACCGCCAAATGTGCGCACATGGCACTTGACTCTCATTGTTGTCCACGCGTTGCAAAGGCTAGTTAGTGTCTGAGCTCTCTCCGGCCTATCTCAAGCAGTCTATCGCGCACAACTTTGTTGTGAATCAAGTAATTTAAATTCGGCGAAATGGATTCTCCCAATGAAAGTGAATACTTGTAAACTATATAACTTGTTTACAATAAAATTTGTTTGTTATTTAGTTACTGAAACATTTGGAAGATTTTTTTTTATAACATGTAATTTAAACGTTCACATTAAAATAAACCAAAGTCAAAAGTCATACGAGATCCCACTGTTAGACAAGTTTCACAGTATTCTTTAACCATTTCTTAATAAAATAAAAGCAACAGCAGCATTTTTTTGAAAATGTTCGAATAATGCTATAACTGTCATATCATAATACGTAATATGCAAATCAGTGTTAATTTTCAGTTAACATAAGTTACCTAGCAAATCTAATAATATAAGTAATATTTAACAATTAATAAATAATTATTAACAATAAATGTATAATTACAATTTAATTCGCACTATTGGATCCGTCATTTTATTTTTAAAATTTTGTGTTAAGATTTTGATCAGCGATCTCAAAATACCCTATATATGACATTTTATGAAAATATGACAATTTTTAAACTGTTTGTCCGCGATATTGAATCCGCCATTTTGTTTTTGAAAATTTAGATTTTAGATTTTTTAATCAGCGATTTAAAAAAAACCGGTATATTTATTTTTACATAATTTGCATAACGTTTTCATATTTTGGCCAATTTTTCGGCATTTGGAACTCCTGTGCAATGGAAAGCAAATATTATAAGCTTTTATAAAAATTTGAAACATTGCTACGATCTATTGGAAAATTGATGTTAATATTTAAAAAATCGGAAGATATATTTATATTTCTTGTTTTCCACTTTATAAATTGTGTTTTTAAAGAAAGTCTAGTAAAAGAAAAAATACAAACTAACGCAACAAATTTTGTATAATTTATATTATATACAATTATTTTGTCGCCTATTTTATAAATTTTTTATATGTAGGATAACACAATATCTTCAAACATAAGTGAGATAAGCGTTCCACGTACCACTTCATTTTTTTCTGATACAAGTATTAATGAAGAAAAGGAAAAGAAATTCAATGATTTGCCTATGGTGACTGTTGCAATATTTAGAATTTGGGATGGCATTTAGTCAATTTTATTTTAATTCCTTCCTATTTGCAGCCAGTTACGTCTATTTTTGCCGAAAGTGACGATGTTCCAATTTCTGTCAACAAAATAACGGGAAGACGCATTATTCAGTTTGCTCATTTCTTCCAATCACTTAAAAATATAAACAGACATGGAGACCAATTTGGATGTACATTTAATAATTTAGAAATTTCGAGGGAAATAAAACAAGGACTAAATTCCATAATAGAGTTAAAATGCAATATGTGTAACAAGATTTTTCTAATTTCAACCAACGAACAAAAAAATGAATTTATGGATACTTTAGATATAAATACAGCTGCAGTTGAAGGAATAATGAGCATAGGTTCTGGTTTTTATAATATGGAAGAATTTTTTTCGGCCATGGAAATTCCTTGCATGGACGGAAAAACTTACGAAAAATATCACACTATTGTTTCCGATGGCTGGGAAAAAGCAGCTTACAATAAAATGATAGAGGCCGGCAAGAAGGAAGCAAAGTTTGCCATTGAAAACGGGAGCGTTGATGCTAATGGAGTACCCTGCATAACTGTGGTAGCTGATGGTTGTTGGTCAAAACGAAGCTACAGAACGAACTATAACGCATCATCTGGAGCTGCGGCTATTATTGGCCATCAATTTGGCGAAGTACTCTACATAGGTGTGAAGAATAAATATTGTTCCATATGTATGCATGCTAAAGAAAATAAGACATCTATTAAACCTCATAAGTGTTTCAAAAATTTTGATGGTTCTTCAACATCTATGGAATCATGCATTTTAGTGGATGGATTTCAAAATAGTGTGGATATGCATGGAATTAAATATACAAAATTAATTGCGGATGGTGATAGTAGCACATATAAGAAAATTTTAGATAGGAAACCATATCCAGATATAACAGTGGAAAAAATAGAATGCCGGAATCATATACTTAGAAATTATTGTACTAAATTAAAAAATATTTGTTCAGATACTCGTTTCCCATTGCATTTAAGAAAAATTTTGAGCGGAAGAATTTTGCGACTGAGACGATCTATAACAAGTGCAATTAACTACAGAAAATCAACGAATTTACCTATTTCGGATAAAGTACTAAATTTAAAAAATGATATTGAAAATAGCATTATGCATGTGTTGGATGAGCATTCTAAATACAACGCATATTACTGCAACAAAAAAACTGTTCCCGAAGAAAACAAATTTTTAGAATTAAAAAGGTGCACAGAATTATTTAACCGAATTATGATGGTTGTAAAAGCAGTATCGCGACATGCACGCAGTCTTATTTTTAATGTAGACAGTAACATCGTCGAACAGTTTCATTCTGTCATTGCAAAGTTTGTTGGTGGAAAAAGAATAAATTTTGCCAAAGGTCGTTCATATCAATCCCCTGTGTCACGCTGCTGTTGTATCATTTAATTCAAAGAACCGATCACATTATACATTACACAAAACACTTATTGGAAAGAGTCCCTCAAAAATTAAAACTAAATTCGAAGTAAAAAGAAATGAAAGAGCAAAAAGATCCTTAGATTTTAGAAAGATTAATAAACCATCAAAAAAAAATGCCAACGAAAAAAGTGCAGGTACTGACTATGGAATAAATTGTCAACAGCCTGATATGGACCATGAAGAGTTTGAAAGAGAAAAAAAAATATTTTTAGAAGGATTAATGACTACAACAGAGAAACGCTCGACATTTGAAAAAAATACTACGAGTATTTTACAAGCAAGTAGTGGCTATTGGCTAGAAGAAAGGAAAAAATTATTGACTGCCTCTAATTTTTATAAAGTATGTACTCGGCGACCAACTACAAGTTGTGCAAATTTAGTTAAAAATTTATTATACGGCGAACAAATCTTGCACGTTCCAGCAATAAATCATGGCAAATTAAATGAATCTATTGCTAGACAAAAACTAGAACAACAAATTGGAATGAATATTAATTTGTGTGGGATGTTTATAGACGAGGAGTTTCCTGTTCTTGGCGCAACACCAGACGGTTTGATAGGATCTGACACATTAGTGGAAATCAAATGTCCTTATAATCCTTTAAATTTAAAAATAAACGAATTAATTGATAATAAAAAAATTACATTTTGGAAAAAGGATGAAAGTTGGTTTTATCAAATTCAGGGGCAATTGAGAATAACTAATCGCAAAAAATGCATCCTTGCAGTATGGATTTCGACCGACGATTTTCTAAAATTGGAAACTATTGACAGAGATAATGATTTTTGGATAAAAAATATGCAAAATAAATTACTAAATTTTTATATGGATTGTATATTACCGGAGATCATCGATTCCAGACACAAAAGTAATATGACAATTCGAGATCCGGAATATATAATCGACGCTATAAATAAAAAGAAAATTAAAAAAACACTATAAGTTTTGTTTTTGCAGAAAATAGCACCGGTTATATACGTATTTATTGCTTCAGTATGAAGATGAGATAATTGCAAATACAATAGGGATACATCGGGAAGTAGACGAAATAACAACGCAATAATTGAAACATACAATCACTAACCTAGCACACCAAGTCGTTCCTGGATGGGGACATAATTTCCAATAATTTAAATGTTTCTTTTCAATGTAATGGATTTAATAAATATTTGTATTATTTTATTTTGAAGTGTTCCATTTATTTGAATTAATCATATTTTATTTCAGGTTTAATTATTAAAGAATTAATTTTACTGCGGAATATGTATATACGTCTGACAGGGATTCTAACTTACCAACTAAATTTAATATGATTTGGTAACTTTTCTAGGGAGATTCGTTTAACTAATAAGTAAGTGAACAAATAAAATTTCGGTATACCCACACAAATATGAAGTAGCATATTAAATTTAGTAGCTATCCGGGTATTTAACTAGAGTTTATAATACTGGGCCTAAGTTTTGTTTTATTAATATATGATCAAAATATTTCTATTAGTTCTCGAATGAAAAATAATAAAATGTAAATTTCTATTTCTATTTTACTATCCGTGTGATATTACTATTTCCCACCGTCGCGTCCGGCGTTGAATCAAAACAAATGACATGAAAGGATTCTCAGTTTCTAGCAAAATTTAACACCGCGTGGCTGTTTATTGTTGGAGCGATGAGGTAAGATACTATAGCATCTAACCTCACTGTGTGGAGTGTACTATGACTATCACGTGATACAGTCAGATTTAAATCGTTCACGCCTATAGCGTCATCCCCCTTGCATCCGACCCGTCCCGCAAAATAAAGGTAGTCCAGTGGGGATAAAACTGAGTTCAGAATTAAATTTTAAAATAGCATTTAAATCATCAGCCAACACAAGTCAATTTTTCACCAAACTTAAATCACAAACTAACAAAGAGAATCAAAGTAACTTGGTTAAATATATAATATCATCACGCCTTTTACCCTTTAAGGGTGTGGCACTCTGCTTACGCAGATCTCGGTAGGTGATATATTTTTGCGTATGAAATGCGGTTACCAGCCGTCAAGTCATAGCCCCCAAAGTTGTTAGTGGAGGGGGAACTACAGGGGTTTACAAGTTGAATTGTCAGAATTGCAATTCGGTGTACATAGGGGAAACTAAACAATATCTAAAAAATAGAATGAAACAACATAATTATCATGTTAAAAAATAACAACTCAAACCACAGCGGTTTGACAGAACATGCGATTCTGCATAAACATTCGCCAGTCTTTGCCAACGTCTCTGTACTACATAAAGAAAACAATAGATTTAAACGATTATTTTTTGAAAGTTGCTACATCATCTGTCACTCGGATACAGTCAACGTAAAAACAGATTACTCTACTTCCAGCGATCATTACATTAACATATTTAAACATTTTAAATCAGGTTAAGTTGTTGTTCCTGTCAATTTTTAATAAGATCATTCTTCTTGTTATTTTCTTGTAGTTCACAATTTACACACTGTGGTGCCTTGTCTAGTTATTTTTATTGTATTCAGGCAGTCTTACTGACTCCGCCGTGTTGGAAGGTCGTCAACTAGGCGCAAAGTAGCAGCAACTTAAAGCCACAATTTTGATGTAACTTAAATTCGTTCTGTGCTACTTTGTGACCTTTACCTTCGATTTATTAATTTAAAAACAATGTAAACAACTAATTTAAATTAATATTGTCAGCTACTTATAACTTTTAGGTAAGTTTAAAGAACTTGTCAGCCATTTTTGTATGATTAATTGTATACTTATTCTAGACTTTGAAGATGACCTCAATTTAGGTCGAAACGTCGTCGATTGTAGACTATTTATGAATTCATAAATAAATATATTTTAAGCCAACTTATCCATTTTTCACCTTTTGAATTTTAAATGGACTAGTAGGTAAAATAAATAATATCATATCGAAACGCCCACCCTGAATTTAAGTAGTCCGAAGCAAAAAAAAAAAAATCAACGAAGCGAAAAACTATGTAGATGATAATACTTAAAGTTATTCTGGATATTAAAAACTTATAATCGAACGGCTTTTAATAAAATGGCTAACGTATAAATTTATAGTAATGTTAAGTATTTGTAATAGGAGGACGAATCAGGGAAAAATCCACGGTTTGACGAAAATGTATCCACTGCAGAAAACAATTTCGCCGAACCCTGTGAAAAAAATTAATTTAGGCTTGAGTTTGGCAAAAAGGAATTCGACGAACTGACAGAAATAAAAGCGTATGGAAAATCACGAAAACAAGAGTTATAAAGAATTCTTAAACCTTGGCTTTGGGAGCATGATATATCAGAGAAAATTTATTCACACACAAAATTGCCGTGTGGTTTCATGTATAGAAAACACTACTTAGCATTAAATGGAGATAAAGGCTATATGCCCGGTAATTTAAACAAAAAACAAGTATTTTTTCTATAATTTAATTGTTACCAAATACTATGTGGTAATGATGGAACGTGACGACCATTTGAGCGGCGAGAAATGATTTTCAGTATGTGGTTTAGTATAACATTTATTTTATATGAAAAACAGTACAAACTTGAAAGACGTCAAAAATCATGAAAATTATTTTTTTTTCCACAATTCAACTATTTTATTCTCAACTGTTTTCGAGACTAGGAAATTTGATTATTCCCAACACTCCTCCATAATCAATTTTCTTCTCAGACCTTCGAAGACCTTCTTGTTGAGGGGCTTCGTCAAAATATCGGCGAGTTGCTCCGAGCTCCTTACATGTTGTGGTTGAACCTTTACTCCCAAGTGTTCTTTAATTAACTTCCTTGATATGTTTATGTGTTTTTTTTCCTTTTGTGACCCTTCCTTCACTAGTGTTTTTCAGCATACATATAGCCGACTGGTTGTCCACGAGTAAGGTTGTTGGCTGTTCGAAGTCCTCGATCCACAATTCCTTTCCAATTCGTCGTATCCAACAAATCTCGTCTATCGCTGAAACTGCTGACTCGAAACTCTGCTTCAGCTGTAGATGTCGCCACTAGACGTTGCCTTCGAGTGCTCCAAGTGATCGGTCCTCCGCGCATCACTAGTATTTCGCTCGTTGAGCGTCCTGACTCAGAATCTCCTCCGTAGTCGGAGTCCGAGTAAGCTATCAAGGTGCTGTCTCCATTGAAAAATATGCCTGAGCGGATGGTGCCTTTCAGGTACTGGAAAGTTCGCATCACCATTTTCCAGTGACTCTTCTTGGGCTTGTCACTGAAACTACTCAAGTGGTTCACTGTGAAACTAATATCTGGTCTTGAAATTGAACTCAAATATAGGAGGCTTCCTATTGCTTCACGATATGGGGTAGATTTTGGTGCAGGTTCATCATTAACGTGCTCCTCTGGACTGGCCAACATGCCTCGCTCTATTGGCGTGGATACTGGATTACTGTTTTCTAATTTGAAACATTCGACAATCTTGGCTGTAAAATTTTCTTGGTTTACAGAGATCCCGCCTGGTTGCTCATTGATTTCCATTCCCAGATAAGACAGTTTTCCGGGAAAGGTTTTGTCATAAGTTATTTCGAACTCTTGATTCAGTCTGTACAGAAAATCACGCATGTCCTTTTCCACAGTGCCCGCTACAAGTCCATCGTCGACAAAAAGCGCAACCAACATGGTTCTGTCTGCGTTGTAGAAAACGCACGGATCGTCATCCGTACTGCTGAGATCTAGAGATTCTAAATATTTGGCTATCTTGTCGTTCCATACCTTTGGGGCTTGCTTTAAGCCATATATGCTTTTTCTCAACCTACAGACACGGTCGGTTCCGTCACTGAAACCTTCTGGTTGTTGCATATATATTTCTTCTTCTAGATCGCCGTAGAGGAAGGCTGTGTGAACGTCAAACGTGGCTAATTTCATCTTTCTTGAAGCTGCCAGACTGAGGATAAGTCTAATAGAGTCGTATCTAACCACGGGACTGAAAGTTTCGGAGTAGTCAACTCCCTCTCTCTGCTCAAACCCTCTTATCACCAATCTGGTTTTTGATTTTCCGTTCTGCTTTTCGCGCAAAACCCATTTGCAAGTAAGGGGCTTAATGTTCTCAGGTGGTGCCACTAATTTCCACGTCTTCATTTTTATCAGCGACTCGAATTCTTCTTCTATAGCAGTGCGCCATCGTTTGTCCTTCAAGGCTTCTCTGACTGGAATGTCCTCAATGTCTCCTATCACGGCGACTTGATTGCGGTTCTCAACTTGAGCAGTTTAACAATCATTATATCTGACAGGCATTCTCAGCGTCCGACGATCTCGCAGAACTCAACCTGTTGTCTCTCGTTCTGGTACTCTGTTCGGTATTTCAAAATTCTCATAGATGTCATTGTTCACGCTTCCCGATGAGTTTACCTCGTTGAGTTCTTCTGAGTGATCCATCTGGTACAATTCCAATTCTGTCTGTCCATTTTCTCCCTGCATCTCTCTGTCTTCCTGTCCTTGATTTTGTTTTTTGTTGTTGTTCATTTCTTCGTCTTCTAGCTATCTCGTTACATCTTGACTAGCTTCACTAAATATCACGCTGTCTGAACTAACGACATCTCGTCGTCCTGGCAAAAATATCCTAAAACATGGCGAGTCTGTATCATATCCGACAAAGATTCCTTTTTCTGATTTCTTGGATAGTTTTGTTCGTTTGTGTTCTGGAGTTAACACATAACAGGTTGATCCGAAGCTTCGCAGTTGACTAAGTTTGATCTGACGTCCAAACTAAAGTTCAGCAGGACTTTTGTTTTCTACAGAGCTTGTTCCAGTCTGGTTTATAGTAAATACAGCGTAATTTATCGCTTCAGCCCATAGTTTCTCACTCAGATTCAGAGCGTGTATCACAGATCGTGCAGATTCCACTATTGTTCTCATTTCTCTTTCCACACGTCCATTCTGTTGCGGCGAATATGGACTAGACTTGCTGTGAAAAATTCCGCGCTCGTCCAACAGTTTTCTGGTGATGGCATTCTTGATCTCCGTTCCGTTGTCTGATCTTAAACTCTTGACCCTTTTTCAAAATTGATTCTCCACGGTTCTCAAGAATGTCTCCAGCTTTCCTGCCGCTTCATTCTTATTTCTGAGAAAATAGACGGTTTTAAAATGTGAAAAATCATCCTTAAATAGGAGAAAATATTTAGCTCCTCCTAGTGACGGTTTACTCATCTCCCCCAGATCGACGTGTATCAGATCTAGTATATCCTCCGAGACTTTGGGATTCAGTGGATGGAGTATCCTGTGCTGCTTCCCATATGTACATCCTTCGCAAATGTGATTTCCCCAATCATCTACAAATTTGACAATGTTCCTATTCAATACATTTCTGACGTGACGGACGTTTTGATGGGCCAATCGTTCATGCCATTGTCTGATAGACAATGTAGATAGACATTTGTCTGACTCTTCCAGTCGAAATTTCATTTTGTATAACTTCCCGACTCGTTCAGCTATTGCAACTGTGTCTTTTACATCGATTGTTTTGTAAATTGACATATTTCGGTTAGCTGATTGAATGTATCCTTTGTCGAGCAGTTGTGAAACAGAAAACAAATTAAAGGTTAGTTTGGGAACGTATAAGACATTTGTCAGAATGACTTTCCGCCAATTCGATCCGTCAAATGCCTCCAACTTGACGTTTCCTATTCCAATTCCTTTAATTTCAGACGCGTCCCCAATAATGACATTTACATGATTTTTCAGGTCTTCGTAACTTGACAGCCATTCCCTGCGGTAAGTCATGTGCTGTGTTGCTCCACAATCCTGGTACCAACAATTTTTATTTTCTTCTTTCTGTCCGTTACAGGTTAGCTCAAATTGTGGACAGACTTATAGTGACAAGGGCTCGACGACTATTTCCTTCATCTTTGCTCTTTACTTGATTGAACTTTCTCTCTGACGTTTCATTCGGACAATCTTTGGCAAAGTGTCCTTTTTGCTGGCAATTGTTACATGCGTAGTTGTTTTTGCAAAAATTTAAATATTTCTGACATGGTTTATTTTTGAAAAACTTTTTAATGTGGCCTTTCATTCCACACTTAAAACATTCAACCGTTGAGCGTACAGGCTGACTTGAACACAGTTTTCCCTGCTTTTTCGTCGTTTTCGAGAGTAGTACATTCCTGGACGTTGATTCGATAGGCTGCTCATTCTCGTTCAGTCGGTCCTCCTCCAGCCTCAGACGTTCGATGAGTTTATTAAGATTCTTTTCCTGGGTACTCATGTTGTCCCAAGCTGACCTAAAATGATGCAATTTGGGCGGTAAGGCTCCCAAAATCCTGGTCATCACCCAGCTTTGCTTGACCTGTTCCCCTGCTGCTGCTAAATCATCCGCTAATTGTTGAATTGACATGCAATTCTCGACCACCGACTTGTCACCATCATACCGAAAACCAAAAAATGATCTTTGCAAATTTTCAACTGACATTTCAGACTTTGTTCCGTATAATATGTTCAATTTATTCAACATTTGTGCGGCTGATGTACAATTTGAAATCTTCTTTGCAATGTTACTGCTAACATTTAATCCTATGTATATTTGCGCTTCTAAGTCCCTTTTAGTCCATTGTTTCACATTATGTTCTTTTGCTTCACCTTCCGGTTTAGCTTCTGCACCTGTGGCGATTTCAAAGATTCCCTTGGACTTTAAAGTTAGATCCAATTTGAACCTCCAAGACGTATAGTTTACATTTCCCTGCACGTCCTCTGACAATGTTTCTAGTTGTGTCTTGATCGACTCCATGACGGACAATTTTCGGTTGACTTTGTTAACTGACTATGACTGACGAGTAACGTTGACTGACGTGAGCTGACTGGCGTTTCTTCTATTACGGCGTTGACCGGACTGACTTTAACGATTGATCTTTTTTTCTTTTTAACTGACTGGAATGACTGGCGAGTGACTTTCTCACTTCTCAGTATGGCCGTTCAGTACAACGAAACTGGGCCTATAACCTGATGGAACGTGACGACCATTTGAGGGGCGAGAAATGATTTTCAGTATGTGGTTTAATATAACATTTATTTTATATGAAAAACAGTACAAACAGTTTGCTCCGATATTGAGGTGATAATTCCCTGGGAGATGGGTGAACCACGGCGAGCTACAGTGGAGACGGGAGTGGTTGCTCAAAGGGTAAAAATAGGGCGCCAGTTGATTGAGCCGTAAAGGTTCAACCGGAAGGGTTGACCAACAAACCGAGTACGGGGAAACTAAGGTCGTAGACAAGTAAGAATTACGTAAGTATAAACTAGATGTATATTGTAAAATAAGTAAATATACCGTTGAAAGGTTAATATATGCGCTGAATCTGATCGCACCGATGTGCGCGCGGAGGACTAAAGTACAGCGAGTTGTTCGCGGCGAAGCAATTAGGACTATAGACAAAATCACAAGTTTTTACAGTGTGGCAGACATAGGCAATGTTATTCTTATGGACTGAAACCCAGCCTAGTTGCCAGTTTTACACTTACATTATTTCATGATATACCATTCGTTTATCATGCTTGTAACACTGTAAGTTTACAGTATGAGTATTTCATAATGAAATGTTAGTACAGAGGGCTAAGGGTTGTAAATCTTAATAGTAGCGCCGAGAAGAAAAGTTCGCAGTTCTCAAAAGTTTGAAAATATTAAATACTTACTTTTACTTTACAAGAAATGTTTTAATAACAGTTTCTTAGTAGAGATAGTCTTTTTTAATCTAATATATAAATTTAAGAAACA
Organism: Poecilus cupreus; assembly: GCA_963942605.1. Lineage (NCBI taxonomy): Eukaryota > Metazoa > Arthropoda > Insecta > Coleoptera > Carabidae > Poecilus > Poecilus cupreus. The sequence continues at coordinate 29,249,788 of OZ012719.1, read as the reverse complement.
TTACTTTTTAATTATATTTTTATTTTGGGATAATTATGACAGTCACGTCATAAATAAAGAACAAAGATTTTGAGAAGCTGATCATTTGCAAGATGATATTGATTCTGTAATTATTAATCTTAATGAAACAAGTGACGATACTGATATTGAAAAAGACGAAAACATGTTTTGAGTGTTTGAGTACCGCTGATACACTTGGGGTACATTATATTGAGAATGCAAAACAAAGTAACCAGGACCTTACTTAAAAATTTACATTCTATGTTATATTAATCTTGTATTTTATAATTTTATAATATTTGCTTCTTTACAATAAATTGACTAATCTATAATATATAGTGCTCTGTTTGACTCCGATGATGCATGCGGTGATAACACAAAAAAGAAAGAGCTAAGTAGATCAGCGAAGCTGAAATGACGCCTCAATACAATGTCGGTACCAGTAATTATTCAGTTCCGAACCTAACTAATCCAACTCAGAATGTTCGGGAACTGAGCCAAACTTAAATTTAAATAGGTCAACTTAAAACTACAAAGCGGGAACAATCGCGACCGAAGACAAAATCACCTAGCGCTTAAAATCACTCACACATCATTCATCAACACATTCAGGATTTATTATCGGATGGCGGTGTACTAAAATCATTAAAAAAAGTAAAGCTGAAGGCTGAGAAAGCAAAGTTTATCAGAAACTGGACTGCGCAGCTTATAAAAATATTTAAAGCAGAATGAAACGTGTCAAATTTTTAAGGGGTGCAACTGTTTAAATTTAAATAAACTAAAATGACTTTAAAAACAGTGGCTGAAGGCCGGTAACACAGAAAGAAAAATAATTTTTGTTCTGTTTGACGCCAAACGCCACGACCTGCATGTGTTGGCGTCAATCAAAACAAAACACGACACAACATACAATAAAATTTAAACAGCACTACTGTGGGTTATTCCAAATTTCAAAAATTGACAGCACAAGCTGAAAAGACAAGTGCTGAGGGCCAAAAAAACAACATCAAACTCGTAAGCTAAACCGAGACCAATCCAGGAACACTCAACCCAAAAATACATTCCTGAATGGTCGACAACTAAAGCTCGTACGACGAGTTTAAGAGCACGACGCGAAGCGGTTTGCATTTAACGTCGCTAGTGCTTAAAAAGCACTTATGCACGTGTGTCATACGTTATTTTTTATTATACCTGCATCATACTCTGGAAAAAACTGGAAAGCAACATTTTGATTTCGATTCATTTCATAATTTTGCGCGTGTGACGTTTGACGTATATCGTTTACTTGGAGACTGGTTAGCATTTATTGTTTACGTTTACAGTTTTGACAGATATTAATAGTAAATATTTTTGTTACGAACGCTGTAGCGTGTTTTAAACTATTTACTATATAATGGAAAAGTATAAAGATGCATCTAGCTCGGAACTTTATAGTGAGTGTTATAACGTGTTAGAGGTACTTTTAAATAATAAAATAAATAAATATATCATCACGCCTTTTACCCATTATGGGTGTGGCATTCTGCTTACGCAGATCTCGGTAAGTGATATATTTTTGCGTATGAAGTGCGGTTACCAGCCGTCAAATCATAGCCCCCAAGGATGTTAGTAGAGGGGTAACCACAGGGGTAAATGTAAATTGGTAACTGTCGGCAGTGGGATTCGATCTGAGGATCTCACGATCAGTCCGAAACGTTACCACGGAGCTACTTACCCCATAGGTACTTTTAAAATAAATAATAATGAAAATTGTGGCAATGTCAAAGTTTTACTCATGCGCAAAGCCTTCGCTCAGGTATTAATAAAATCGAAATATAGGAAAAATTAATTCCAAATACAAATATCGTATGAGTTAAGATCGTTTTGGGAATGTATATTTTCACTTCGACCACTACTGTAAGTATGTCATTACTAAACAAACTACTAACAATGTAAATATGTTATTACGAATAGTGTTACGTACTGATTTATCATTACGTAATAGTTTTCCATAATGAAGATTCAATTTAAATTGGCACTACTGCCACACTACCGCTGTGAACGCTGAAAGCAATGATACCAAATATAGCAAAAATGTAGAAAAAATTTTGCAGAATCATTCTGAATAATTGTACTTCGAGACCATATCGAGATACGTGGCTAAAAAAATATAACATAATAGATGTAATTTTCATATGGTGACATTTGTTGTGGTAATCGATTTAATGATTCACAATTCAATACATTGCCAAAGAGCTACATACCTATTATATTCGAAGTAAACAATTGAATTTTAAATGGCCCCCTGAGATAGCAATCCCTGTTAGGTTTTTCTGTAGAAGTTTAATTGATGAATTTCCGGACACTATATCCGTTCGTTACTGCTATATCTATGTTTAAATCATAATAATATTTATTTTTTTAAGTTAAATAAGGAAAATAAAAAATTAGTAATTACTTCGGCAGTTATACAATCTACTCGGTTATGACGATGATATAATTTTGTTGTTACCAATATAATGTTAAAAATCTTTATCATTTCCTGTTCTTAAAATATTCGGAAATGAAGTTCCATATAAAAATTGAGCACATATGGTTTTTCGTCTATTTGAGTTATTAGATCATAAGAATGTTTGTTCAAATAATTGTGGTGCATTTGGTTATTCTTCTGTATGCAATTAACAATACAGTTAAGTGAAAATATATTATTTTATAGAAACTACGCATGGGGTGCATAATAGTTTTTCATTTAGAATGAAAATATATAATTAGATAAAATATTTTACCACTCATGGCGAAATGTGTCACTACCTGGTACATAACTGGTAGATTATAAAGACTTTTGGATTCAATTCTCTACAAATATATTATCTTTAAATACAACGTATCGAATTTCTAAACGTATTTTATTCTTCGTTTAGCAATTCGGAGCGTTGTATTTCAATATAATATTTGTAGAGAACTTAATGAAAAATTCTTTTTTTATATTTACTATGAGTTCTGAAAGATTTTTCAACTTTTTCCAGATCTCTAGGCAAATAATTTTAGAAAGAGGCGAAATAAAATATGCAAACAAAGAATTCATTGACGCAAATTTCACAGTTTCCAAAATCAATCATACTACATACGCTGCTTCTATCTATAGCCAAATATTTGTAAATGTTGCAGAAAATGTTACGGTATCAAATAAAACATAAAGATAAGCTTATAATATTATTTCATTAAATCCATTTTAGGCAGAGATAAGGCTCTTTGGATTTTATAGTAATGTGTACAAAGAACTACCCATAGCTATTAGACGAACACTTTGCGATATGCTTAGAATGGAATACAAATGGATTAAACAAGAACTGAGTAATGGACACATTCCTGATAAGTGTCCAGTCAAAAAGGTTAGCTTAGTATAAAATGTATAATTTAAATAAAGGTAATGAGACTAAAATTCAGGGTACATTCAAAAGGTAAAATTTTATTTATGTGCAACACATTACAGTAAAAAATTAAATATGGAAAAATAGGGAAATCATTTTTTGTGTATTAAGTTGCTCCAATTTAATTCACCCAGGCATTAGAGGAACCTTTACTTATAATATTTTTGTAATGACAGGTTAATTATTAAAATAGTATTTTATGTTACAAGGAGTTGAAGTAAGTCTTTTTGTGTTGAGTTCATTTATCTGCGGTCGAGGCATTAGCCGAGGTTATGCATATTGTGCGAAACACAAAAAGACTGTTTAACATATAATATTTTTTCTTCAAACGGAGCCTCTGGGCCGGGGCCGTGGTCTCGGGGGGCTCCGGTGGGCCCCTGAGACCTAGTCGTGGAGGGCGCGTAACCCCTGAGTCGGGGCCGGGGCCGGAGCCACAGCACCAGTATAGTGCGGATTATGTTTATACAACTGGAGCCCGTGAGCTGGTTTTTTAAATTTGTATTCAAGCGAATTCAATTTGTGTATACATATTTTAATTGAATGAATTCTAATAAATTTTTGTAGACGAACAATAACGTGTGATAAATAATATAAAGATAGCAGCTTTAGTATATTAAATTTTATAAAAATTTTCTTTTGCACCTTAAAGACTCGTTCAGAACTTGGACAACCCCCCAACAAATAACGCCATAAGCTAGCAAAGAATTTATGTTGCCAAAATAATAACATATCAGTGTTTTAAAATCAACATGATATCTTAATCTCTTGACAGCAAAACTTGAAGGACATAAAATATTACATAAATATTCACAATGTGAACAAAAGTTTATATTAGGGTCTATGTATAAACATAAAACTTTCGTTTTATCAGTTGTTGAGATAGATTGTGTGTTCATGCGGATAAGTACACTTTCATTACACTGCTTTTGTCTAGCGGTGAAATGCATTAAAGCTGTTTTAGACTGATTATATAACAGCAAATTTTTGTCACACCACTCAAGACCCTCCCGGATTTCAGGTTCCTGTACTTAAAAAATGATTATATATGTAAAATTTTCCATCGAATATAATTTAAAGTATTTTTCATATTTAAGGGTACTTACTATTATGAAAACTTTGTCCCAAATGCTGGAAAATTTCCTATAAATCCATGGAAAACAGATAAATTTCTAATCGTGATTCGAGCTATTTACAATGTTGTGGAAGTCGAACTTCACGTTTATTTTCGTATCGACACTGATGAAGACTATATACCTCACTAAAATATTAGTATAATTGAAACATACCAATCATTTTTAGATAAATAAATAGCAAATAGAAAATTAGATGTTCGAAATTATATTTCAGGTTTACAAATAAAATACCCTAATTCCAATTATGTTTCTGGATTGTAACTTTGTATATGTGTCATTTGTTTATTTACATTATATAAAAAGTTTGTTCATATAATCAGAAATAAATATGTTTCCTTAAATTTATACATGTGATTAGAATTTTGTTTCTATATGTTGTGTTTTTATTTAAAACTCACTGAATTTGAAAGAACATTAAAAGTATGGAAGTATCAAGTGCTGTGAGGGTAAGAAAGGAAAGTTCACATTTGACGAAACCTGAATATTATATTCAGAATAAACAATTTACTAAGTATTTTTTTGAATTGAACATAATAAGTATGAAAGTAAGTATGATCTCTTACGGACGTCATCTGGTGTCGGGGGCGGCAGGTCAGGGTTTGCTCTAAGAAGACTGACATACCGTCACACGAGGTAATATGGAACACTCGAGGTTGGTAGTTGTTTTTGAAATACGCTCAAAGTTTTAAATCTTGGGACTACATGCATTCCGTTTTATTACAAATGTCATCTAGAGTGTTCCTCAAACAAGCAGAATTGAATGATAGGCTTCGAAATAGTAAGTACATATTTTGAAGTATTGTTGAAAAATATAATTTATTACCCAGATAATTTATTCGGTAAAGTGCCTTCTCTGTATATGTAAATAAATATTACCAATTTTGCTCGCTTATTTTTTTTTTTTTCTGAGAGGAACATAATCTTAATAATAATTTAAAAACATGTGTACAATCTGTTAAAATTAAATTAAATTTCCCGTATTTCAGGGTTAAATGGAACAGCAATGCCGCGCAGATATAAACGTATGTTAGGGGCTGAAATTCAGAAAAATTTATGTAATATTATTCCTGCTATACCTATGAGTACATATTTTGTGTTTTTCATTTTATAATTGTATTAATTTTGATATTTTTAGCCTAGAATGGACGTTTATGTTGATATTAATGTAGGCAGAAAATATTAATTAATATCTAATATTAAAACTTTCTAACTTTGTACGAATATTCATTTTCTTATTAGTTTTCCACCGTCTTAGGCAACTCTTCGGATTCTTTTGAGACTGTGTAGTAGACATGATTCTCAAGGGAACCACCAAGGTTAAGTCAGTTCTAATTAATTTTAAATCACCTTTTATTAACATTAGATCAGATTATTTAGGTTTAGATTAACGTACTAGATAGTAGCAAAGATTTCCCTAATTTTAGTTTTATAATCAATTTGGGTTTGGCATAGTTTAAATTTTTGTCACATTAGCTATGCATATTAAATTCTATGCTAGTTCGTACATTTTTCAAGCGCAAGCTTATAATTCTCGTTCATGAGCGTTTGATCTTTCGCCAGGGGCGGCTAACTTTCATTTATCGAGTGAGGAAAACACTTTAAAATTTATGAAATTGTACCGAGACAATGAAAATCTTTGGAATATGTTTAGCCCAGAATATAGAAATCGTGAAGTGCTGTACGTCGATGCAAGCTATTGTAGATGAAATGAATGTACCAACCTCTTCGAGAATTAAAACTTTACGTTCTACTTATTATTAGTTGGCGAAAATTGAAAAATGTGCACGTAGTGGCGTTGGAATTGATTTTGTTTATAAGAAATAGAACGCACTGCTTTTTTAACAGCAATTCTGTACTATGTATTCCGGAAACTGGAATTCCAGTCGCCACCTACCAGTGTCCTTTCAGCCACGTCTTATGTCACATAAACAGAAATAATTTATAAAGTTGAACAAATAAAATATAAATCCAATTCTGTATCACTATTATTATTATTCGATTGCAAAGTATCACATGGTGGCAGCGGTTAAAAGTAATTGAGTGAAAATGGCAAGTCCTCCAAAAGCCTTTGAACCAGGACAAAATCCGGCAGAAGCGTGGAAAAAATGACGACAGACTGTAGAAAATTACTGGATAGCTACAGAATTGAATAAAAAGTTAATTGTTGAACAAAGGGAAACAATTTTGCACCTCATAGGAGAAAAAAGAATATACTGGGTGGTCCATCGGTCTGTATTTTTTATTTTATGCGATTATTATAAATATTACCGAAATTTATTTCAGACAAAGTTTATTTTACATTAAAATGCCCATGTATCTGCAGTATAAGTTTTTCTACCGGGTGTTCCATTTTGTCGCAAAGATATAAAACTTTATATTTTTAAATGGAACATCCTATATATTTTTGCAGAAGTTGAAAGATTTTTTATTTCCCTTTAGAATCGTTCTTATTCATTATAGTCCTAAAATGATCAGTACAAAAACTATTCACGTTTTTATTAATTAAGAATCACACACAGAAAGTATGCCATGAAATTAAAAACAATGAATAAATTTATAAAAAATGTTCGAACTGAACATTAGTTCAACTACTAAACATAATATAACAAAAAAAGTTGTTAAACTATGTGAAAATAGTAAATAATAATTATTAAAAATCTGACATCAACTAATCTGATTCACACACAATTTTATTGCATATTTTCTATGTGATTAATGAATCATAAAAACGTAAATAGTTTCTCTACTGATCATTTTAGGACAATAGTGAAAAAGAACTTATGTAAAGAGAAACATAAGATCTTTGAAATTTTTACAGACCGATGGACATATATATATATATATATATATATATATATATATATATATATATATATATATATATATACACACATATATATATATATATATATATATATATATATATATATATATATATATATATATATATATATATATGATATTTAAGGCAGCAAACTTGAGATAACTGTTTTTTACTAATAAGAGAAAGAATTTTATGTGGGGTTAGAAATAATGAACTACGAGAAAAGCTTTTAGAAACGAAAAACTTAACATTGTCAGATTGCACCAATGCGTGTCGAGCTGAAGAAGAACCTAAGAGACAAGTTTTTTATTACTTTACGATTTGTTTTATACCGTAACATTTGCTTCCTTTTGGGATACTTCAATATATTTCTCGACATTTCCAAATGGGTTTTATCCTGCTAAAAATTTAATTTCCATGTTTCTCAGTATACATTTTGACCTTTTGCGATGACAGTCCAGAATTCGCAGAATAGGTCTGAATACATTATATCAAGTACATTCCGTCTTTCATAAAGATGAAAAATAAAAGAAATTATCTAGTAAACTCATTGAAATTATTCATTTCATTTTATTTACTTTATTTTTGATATCGTATCGTAATCTCTGCAATCTCAATATGTTCTATGTATGCCCAAAGATTTCGCGCGCGCAGATAGAAATAAAATCTAAACTGACTGCCTATTAGAAAAAAAAAAAACCTTCATTTTAAATACTAACATAGTGTTACTAAGATCATTTTGAGAACTCTATTATATATGTTATTGTAGCGCATAGATGCTGAAAGCAATGATAACACCTATAGCAACAATTTAGGAAAACAATTTAGATAATTTTGAAAAACCATTCTCAATAGACACATGCCCAAGAAAAATATAATATATAATAGATTTAATTTTATATGGTGACCTTTGTTGCGGTAATCGAACTAATGATCTAATGATTAATATTTCAATACATTGTCATAGAGCTACCTGTTTGACCTATTATATTCGAATTAAACAAATGAATTTTGGAAGGCCCCCTGGGATAACGATCCTTATTAGTTTTTTCGGCAAAAGCTTAATTGATAAATTTCCGGACATCATATCCGTTCGTAACTGTTATATCTATGTTAAAATCATAATATGTTTTTGTTTAATATACTTTGGTCAAGCAAGTGAAAGGAAAATAATAAAAAAAAATCAATAATTATTTCGGAATTGATACAATCTACTCTACTACGGACGAGTATACATTTTAATTCTTACTAATATAATTTTAATTATCATTATCATTTCCTGTTCTTACGATATTCAGAAATGAAGTACCATATAAAAATTGAACACATGTAGTATTTCCGTCTGTTTGAGTTATTAAGTCAAGAGTATGTTTATTAAAATAATTGGGGTGCATTTGGTTATTCTTCTGTGTGCAATTAATAATACAGTTAAGTATACATACCGGGTGGCCCATCGGTCTGTATTTTTTCACGCGATTATTTTAAATATTACCGAAATAGCATCAAACATAATTTATTTTACATAGAAATGTCTACGTATTTGCTGTACAAGTTTTTCTATCGGATGTTTCATTTTTACGCATTGATATGCAACTTAATTTTATTTTAATTGGAACTTCCTATATATTATTGGAAAATTTTATAGATCTTTTGTTTCTCTTTAATGCTGTCATTATAGTAATAAAATGATCAGTACTAAAACCGCTCGTTTTTTTAATGAAAATATGTCATGAAATTAAAAACAATGAATAAATATATAAAATATATTCGAATTGAACATCAATTCGACAAACTAAATAAAATATAACAAAGAAAGTTTAATAATCTAAGTGAAAAAAGTAAATAATAATTATTAAAGATCTGGCAAATATTATTGCTTAAACATTCACACAAAATTCATGTGTTTAATTATTAAATAAACATGAATTATTTCTATACTAACCAATTTAGGACTAAAATAAATAAGACCTGTTTAAAAGAGATAGAAAGATTCATTAAAACTTTTAAAAATTTTTCGTTTAAAATTATAAAGTTGCTTATCATTGTGCGAAAATGGAACACCCGGTAAAATACTTTAATGCAATAAAACATTTGTTAAAAACATTTAAAGTAATCGTAAGTACAAGATAAAATACAGATCGATAGACCGGCCTGTATATTATTACATAAAAACTATGGCTTTTTGCACTTAGTGAACAATAGTTTTTTATTATTCAGAATAAAAATAAAATTTGATAAAATATTTTACCAGATGCAGAAATTTACAGAAATGAGTCACTTTGCCTATTTGTTAGCATAAATCATTGGGACATTGCAAAGACTTTTAGATTAAGTACTCTGCAAATATATTTTCCTATTTCACGTACACAAAGTCAATTTTGTGATTTTAGAATAAAAAAAAAATTTTTTTCTTTTTCCTCAATTTTGTGACACTGTTTTTCTCAAAAACAATGCTACAAAATTGAATTTTGTGCAACTGTTTTTGAGGAATTCACTATTTGTAAAATTAACAGTCTGTCAAACTTGGGGCTGTCATTGCTCACGTAAAATTATTGAATCGGAGCCTCTGCGTCGGAGTTGCGGCCTGGGACCCGAAAGGCCCCGCGGGCAAAGCCCCTTGGTCACCAGTGGTGTATTAAACATGCCGTACAATTTTATTTTTCTTGAATTTATGAACGTGAAATAGGAAAAGTAGTATGAACAACTCGTGTTACAATGACTTTTTTTGTAATACGAGTATAGTTTGCGTAAACGAGCCGCAGGCGAGTTACGCAAAATACTCGTATTTTTACGTGAGCAATGACAGCCCCAAGTTTGACAGACTGTTAATTTTACAAATAGTGAATTCCCCAAAAACAGTTGCACAAAATTCAATTTTGTAGCATTGTTTTTGAGAAAAACAGTGTCACAAAATTGACTTTGTGTACGTGAAATAGGTAATATACTATTAAGTACAACGTATGAAATTACTAAATGTAATTTTTCGTTTAGTAATTCGAATATAATTTAAATATAATATTTGTAGAGGACTGAATAAAAAAAGCCTTCTTCAAATTACTACTAGTTCTGACAGTTCTTTTTTTCAACTAAAACTCATATATCTTTTCTAGATCTCCAGGCAAGTTATTTTAGAAAGGGGCGAAGTAAAATATGTAAACAAAAAATTTCTTGATGCAAATTTCACAGTTTCCAAAATCAATCATACTACATATGCTGCTTCTCTCTATGGTCAAATATTCGTAAATGTAGAAGCAAATGTTACGGTATAAAACAAATCATAAAGATATTAATATTATTTCATTAATTCCTTTTTAGATAGAGATAAGGCTCTTTGGATTTTACAGTAATGTGTACAAAGAACTGCCTATAGTTATTAGAAGAAAATTGTGCGATATGTTTAATATAGAATACCATTGGGTCAAACAGGAACTAAATAATGGCCACGTTCCTGATAAGTGTCCAATTAAAAAGGTAAATAAATTTAATAGTAATGCGTAATTTCAGTATAGGTAATACGACTGAAATTAAGGGGACATTCAAAATGTGAAGTTTTATTTAGGTACAACACATTTTAATAAAAAAAAAATATTGTAAATAAGTAGGGAAAAGATTGTTTATATATTTAAAAGCACGAGCATTATTCCAATTTAATTGGCAGTCATTAGGGGAATATTTATTTATTATATTTTTGTAATAATGGATTAATTACTATAAATTATATAAAATTACATAATGGGTCTGGTTCGTATTTTCACATTATTTCTAAAACGAAAAATTCCTTGTTTGTTTCTTGTGTTGCCAAATTATAAAATAATATCGAACTTCTATTATTGATTATGATTCCTATTTTAAGCCAGGGCTTCTAAATGATTTACAGCTAGCTATGCATATCTGCATTAAGGATGTTCTAAATGAAATAGAGCAGTCTCTTATTGAATTTCCTACAACAAAGATAAATAAGCAGTTAAATTGTAAATGTTTCCTATTACTTTTGAATTGTAGAAAAATTGTGATGGTAGCGTTAGTTCACCGTAACTTTTAAAAATAACTTTTGGTTTTTTGTTACTTTCAACACGATTTACTTTGACAAGACGACTTTTAAAAAGCGACCATCAAAAAGGCGTGTAATAAAAATAGCGCACGCTAGTAAATTGTTTTATTTGACTTAATCTTGTCTTTTAGAGCGTGCGCTATTGTTATTATGCGCATTTCTGATGTTCGCTTTTTAGAACGCCCCTTTTTGATGTTGGATTTATAAAAGTTATCTTATTTTACCAAATTTTCGAGCGATAAGTTTGTTGAGTGTGGTAGGGAAGTAGTACGAAAAATCTTAATTCATAAAGTGCGAGCCTTAACAATTTCTAAGTTGAGTGATATACAAGGAGGTTTTTTTGCCTGAGAGAGATTGTGTGGATCAATTGTTTTCTCTGGAAATAATTGTTGAGAAGTCACTTGATAAGAACAAAAAGATGTTCTGTGGCTTTCTCGATTTAAAAAAAGCGTATAACAGTGTTCTTTGAGAGACTATGTGGGATGTACTTATATAGTGCGGTGCGGATGATATTTTGTTGGGAGCGATTCGAGTGTTGTGTGATCGATTTCGTATAGATGTTGGTGTGAAACCGGGTTGTGGAATGTCTACTTGGTTGTTAAATTTGTTGATGTTGTTGTGTTAGGTGAGCAGCAATTAAGAAGAATGATTGTGAGCATAAATGAAGTAGGGAAAGATTAAAATCTGTTGAATGTCGATAAATGTAAAGTTTTGGTGTTTGACAAGAATGATTTGGTGACTGGTTGTAATGATTTGGTGACTGGTTGTAATGTTTCAGTGAATGGTTTTCGAGGAATGGACGTATTGACCGGGAGATTGAAAGGCGGGTGTGTGCAGCAATTGCTCGAAACGTGAATGTATCTAGAGATGCTCGATTGAGTGTTTATAATGTTGTGTTAATGCCTACATTGATGTATGGTTCTGAATCATTATAAAGAAGCATGAACGATTTATAACTGCTGTAGAAATGAGACATTTGAAAGGAGTGTGGGGCTTTACGAGACGTGATCGTATCCGGAATACATTGGTGTTTGGTGAGTGCAAAATTGAGAAGAATGTTGTTAAGAAAGTGGGAGTGAGTCAGTTGAGGTGGTTTGGACATGTTGAGCGAATGTCGAATGAAAAGTTGGTGAAATTAATATATGTGGGTGAGATTGAAGGTGAACGATTGAACGAGCATGTATGAATCGCACTATGAATGTGGACGAGGCGAAAGTGGTGTGTCAGGATGGGAATGTTTGGAGGAGATTTATTGTTGGTTGACTGTGTCTGGGTTCGTGCTACCTCACAGAGTGGGATATAGCGTGATGTTATGTATATATGTTAGTATGTACAGTTTATTTTTCTTGTGGTGGGGTTCACGTCACTATCTTCTTTCTCATGATTTGCAATAGTGGGAGAAAGTGAGAAAGAAGATAGTGACGTGAACCGCCAACAAGAAAAATAAACTGTATGTATGTAACTTTTCGGAGTAACCCTTTCAACATTATGCAAAGTAAGATAAAATGTTTGTGCCAATTCACGAATTATTTCAATAACATGAAAAGCTGTAATGCTTCCTCACTAGTCACACGTTGTGGGTTATAAATGCGGTCATGCAGCAAGAGAGATTTGAACTGAATCTGCGTGCGGAATATTAAATCATAAGTGTTTATTGTTGGAATTAAAGTTATATATTTGACTCTATAGACATTATGTGAATAACAATATCTGTGCAATTATTTATTTTTAAAAAATGTACAATATCGACATTGTTCCTTATTCGTGGCATTTGTATGATATCTACATCATTTCAAATAAAATGTGTTTTATTTTTATTTTCGTGAACTTGGTTATTTAAAATAAATTACGCGCTATTACAAATTTTGCTCTACTTAAAAAAGATTATGTAAGTAAAATTTTCTTTTCTAATATTTATATTAAACTATTTCTCATATTTAAGGGTATTTATTACTATAAAAACTTTGTTCCTAATGCTGGAAGGTTTCCTATAAATCCATAGAAAACGGATAAATTTCTTGTCGTGTTTCGAGCTATTTACAATGCTGTAGATGCCGAGTTGCACGTTTATTTCCGTGTGGACACTGATGAAGACTATATACCTATCTAAAATATTAATATATTGATCTGTCTTACATTCCAAGTTGATTATTTTATGCTTCTTCAATTATATATTGGAGAATATATTGACTAATAACGAGTCAATAAATATCATTAACTTCTGAGAAAATTTAAAATTAATTTTAGTATTAAAATTAAATAATATTAGATAATTCCCAACTAAAGAATATTAAAATAAAATTGAAAAGGAAAAAATAATGGGTACACTAGTCACTTTGGGTATAATTATGTGTATTGATTCATAAAGGTCAACGCTCCTGCTCAGATTGACCCTTCCTCAGAATGAACTACAAAGAACAAACTTCTAAATAATTTTATACAAGAATTATTTTTTCCTTTTCAATTCTAATTGGTAGTCAAGATTATCATATACAGAATGTTTCTATACCTCTGCACGAAACTTTAATGACATATATAATTTGATATACTGATTATAGAAAAACCGAATTTTTTTTTAAATTCGCTAAATTTAGGGTATTTCATTCCTAGCGTATATTTTTAGTGCCACTAGTTTGATAGTACATTAATTATTTAAATTATGTTACTTTTGAATTTGAAAAAATCTTTTTGTTCTATAATCAGTACATTAAATTATAGTATATGTCATTAAAGTTTAGTGCAGAGGTATAGAAACATCCTGAATAAATTTAAATAAAATACCGTCATACCAATTATATTTTATATTTATAAATTTGTATATATGTTATATGCTTTTTAACATTATAAAGTTTGTTTCATATAATGGGAAATAAATATATTTTGTTAAATTTATATATGTGATTAGAATTTTGTTACCATATGTTGTTTTATCATTGAATACATAATAATGTATACTCACTAGTTTTATTTGAAATTCACAGAATTAAAAAGAAAATTATAAGAATAATTTTCTTATGAGTTGAAGGTTAAACACTTTAAATTGATCGTTTCATTTTCTGATAAGATAAACAGCAAGTTTCTTTTTGCTCTCCTGATAATATTCCACAAAAACAACTCTGAAGTCATGCTGGTTATGTAGAAACATTGAACTTTTATTTTAGAAGGCATGCATACCTATTTTATAAATATGGTAATTGTGAATATGGTACAATCCAATATATATTTTCTGTAACATAGAGAAAGAAGTGCTCTCTCACGTTCGTATTTGCTAACCAGAAAACATGTAAATACGCACCTGTTACGTGAAGAGGTTATGTATGCGTAGCTCCATTAATTGCCCACAATAATGTACAGAAAGTTATACTTTTCATAAATCTGAAGTCTCATCCAAAGTTCTTAATAGTCTTTGTTTTAACCTGATATAGTTGACAGGAAATTTTTTTACTACAATAATGACAGTTTATATGAAAAACGTAATTTACATATTTGGATCAATCAGAATTGAGAATTTTTGACGTATCTACCAATCAAATTTCCAATATAATCGAAATTTGATTGGTCATTCACGGTGCATAATTTCCAATACAATCAAAATTTTATTGGTACACGGAGAGAAATTTATATTAAAAATAATATATTAAATACTAAAATACTAATTATCAAAAATACTTATATTTAATGTAATATCCAAATTTATACACCAATTGTAGAAAAACTTATAAGTCAGGGTGACTACGCAGCTTTCAAAATTGGGGCGCCATATAAATTACTTGAAAAACTGATTAACGAAAATTATTGGCCATCGGGAGTTTTAGTACGACGATTTTATTTTAACTACCGATTTTTAAGTCAGGGAAACCAAATGATATAAGAAACTATAGACCAGTAACTATCGTAAATTCAGTTTCAAACGTACCTATTTCAACATGTTCTTTTCAACCATATGTATATATATATATATATATATATATATATATATATATATATATATATATATATAACCCGATTTTTGGGTACTTTGAGGATTTTTTCTTCGCCTTTAGGAAAGGATAAACCCTAATGTCTGTTATATTGACTTATTCGGTATTGATCTGGGAATACCAGCCAATTTGAAGCAAATTGAAAAAAGTTATTGGCCAGAATCTAAAAAATGTGCGAAAAACGGCGTTTTGAGGTGCTCGGTGCTGTCTGGGTATTCATCAGAAAAATGTTTCAACACAACTCCACAACTTTTTGGATGGAACCCTTTCATTTTAGACCCTAGAGAACGAAATCTATTTTTTTCGACCCACCCTAATATATATATATATATATATATATATATATATATATATATATATATATATATATATATATATATATATATATATATATATATATATATATATATATAATCATGCAAGACCAGTTATTATTGAACAGCAACATGGTTTCATCCATAAAAGAAACACAGTTTCAAACCTAATGACCTTCTGCCACATCGTTGGAACTAATATAGACTTAAAAGAACAAACATGTAATTTATACAGATCTATTGAAAGCATTTGATAGAGTAAATCATAGTATACTTGTTACGTTTCATTTTGCCTTGCGCTCATTATCCTACTTTTCTGATTTCCTTGCAAATTCCTATTGGTCATATTCTTGTTCTTGTCATTCATTCCTCACGTAGTTAATTTATTTCATCCGTAAAGTTGCTGCAATTTAGTTAACAAGTTAGATGTTTTATATATTTTAATGTTGACAAAAGTAACGTACCTGTGAAAAGCTTTGTAGATCTAATTTTAGCTTATTCCAACCTTGATTTAACTTCCGCATCGCAGTAACCTATATTGTGTTTGTATTAGTATCTTCATTTCACTACTCGTTCAGTAACAGATTTCATTATCCATTCATCATTCATATCGTTTTGTGTTGATTCTATCATTCACCTTGCTCGTCAGCTGTCTGTGACAGGGGTAACATAACTATTTGGTTGTCTTGTTAATTTCGTTCCGGTAGACCATCAGTTGTACATTTCTGTTTAGAGGCAAGCCTACGGCGAGGGCGCGTGAACTTACAACGACGCTGAATTTAACGTTCATGAACTGCGTGAATTTACTTGATTTTTCCGGATTTTTTTAACAAAACCGTTACTTATAGTTTTTCAGTCAAGTTGCAAAGTTGTGTTTTTTTTATTAGTAGTTTTTCGTAATTGGATTACGATAACTAGACCAAGTATTTGGGATTATAAAATTCACACTTATTAGAATATTGTGTATATTCTACGGCTAGTCCGGATTCAGCAATTGACGCGAATTTAAAAACAATTCTTTTAGCCGCATACCATCTTAAGTAAGAGATAAAGTCCAGTTAAAAGAAATTCAGCATCGTCATAAGTTCATGCTACTGATTCCGTAATTCTTTTTAGGCTGTTTGTTCAAATCCGAATGTTTGTTCAAGTCCGAATATTTATGCATGTACGGATATTTCTGATGACTAATTATTTTCGAATACTATTTATTAGTATTGAGTCATCTATTATTGAGACCTTAAGACTAAACACCTTGGGTCGTTCCGCTTGTTTGCATTACTTGTGCGGTTGGAGAGCACTATATTCTGAGGAACAATTGGCGTCCTGGTTGTGATTCCAATTTGCAAAGAAGATCTCGTCATCGGTTTGGAGTGAGACTGTACGTGACGTCACCACATCCTCCGGTCCGTGGCTCGCATTTGCCGCCATCTTGTTGGGACGTAACTTCGTGCCTGCTCGGAATCCCTCGGACACTTGCCGACAGTCAAGCCGTTCAACACCAGGCAGCCCTCTGCAACACAGCATATCACTAGCATCAGAAAGTGTCCGCTAGGTTGACGCCTGATGACGCATGACTTTGAGTGAGAGAGACAACGAAATGAGTCTGACATTTTAGATTTGTGCTTGGTACTACATAGAAGAGAATTGTTTGTTTTTAACGTTTTTCGTATTTCTGCGATATTTAATTAATATGGGTCGCAAGTGTTTATCTCCCGATTGCAAAAATGGATATGACAGCAATAAAGAAAAATTGCATTATTCCATGCTCGAAATGAGCAGTTAGAATTGTTTTATTATGCATGAGTTTATATTGATGCGGCTCAGGCTATATTTTAAACAAAGGCAAACAAATATAAAGCCCGTTCACAAAGAAAACAGAAAAATGTCCAAATTAAGAAAAAATTAGATAATAATAGTTATTTACTTTACAAGTGGGCAAGTAAGGAATTACCCACGAGCGAAATCTTAGCACACGAAGCCGAAGGCTGAGTGTGATAATTTTATCGAGTGAGTAATTCCACTTTGCCCACGTGTGAAGTATAACGTTTTATCCAACAGATCTTAATAAATGAAAAATTCATTAAAGAAATATTATTTGACAGTGACATATGCTTTAAATGTTTAAATTAAAATATCAATCGAAGTAGTTACCAAGGTGTTGTGTGTTTTTATTATTGTTATAAATAAAAAAATACTCACTAGTGGCATTCCTCAAAATTATACCCGCTAGTGGGCAATCTGTCACTTTGCTTGTTTAAAATCGCCATAGTTATAGAGCATTTATTGAGAGGTGTTGGATAAAATATTTTTTTCCGAAATCGATACTGAAGTGCACGATATTACAAAGCGATGTCAACCAAAAATTAGATCAAGTTAAACTTTATCGACTCTTATGTCAAAATTTTACTTCACAGACTCTTATGTCCAACTTGAATTACAAAGCTAAAATAACAAACAAATTATTCTATAATTTCTATTGGCGAATTTATTTATTATTTACCGGATATAATGCAGTTACATGCAGACCACAGTCTAAAAATAAATAAAAAATTATAACCACATTTAACACTTTAGCAAGACTTTTGTTATCACAGCCATTCCCGTCACTGACGCTTTTCAAATACATAGTGCTATTTATTTATGTTTAATATAAAAAATTATACTTTAGTGCCTTGAAATAGAAATAACTATTTTGTGTAATAAAAAAAAACCTATCTTTTTAAATAATAGTTTTTATTTAAAAATAAATAACTGTTTAAATGTAAATGTGTCGTGCGAAGTGATAGTTAAATTATCTAGTAAATTATTAGAGATATCCCAATATTATATTACATTGTTTTTTCTAAAACCTAATAAATAATATTCAGAAACATTATTAATTAGAAATCAAAATTAAAAGTAAATATGAGCATACATATAATGCAAAAAAATGGATTAATTCCCTTATTTATTTTCCGGAAATTTTTCAATTCCTTAGAAGTTTATTATTTCAATATTTATCTGTCATTATGCAAAGTGCAATTTAGTTACTCATGTGTTTTCTTACAATAATTATTTATTATAACTAAGTATCATAAGTAAATATACGCACATATTGCATTACTTTTGATTTACATCACTCAAGGTAGTAAATTTTTTGTAAAATTTTTATAAAAAATATTTTGTTAAATATCTTGTCATATATTTATGTATTTTGTTTAAAATATATTGATTATAATACGAATATATCTTATCTTTTTATTTACCCGTAATTATCAATTTTATATCTATTTCCACTGCTAATTTGGAATTCAAAATTAAATCTTATATTAACAAAATAGGTGTGCAACTTAAAATGGTTATATTTGAAATTTTTTGTAAGATACTGTTGACAAAAAGCAAAAGAAAACATGAATTATCTTATTACTCCTATGAATTTCTCAGACTCATTGATTTGTCTCACTCGTCTAATCTGCGCACTCTCTAGACTTCATTGCTGCGGAAGCAATAGACCATTTTAAAAATGTGCGCGACCTCTACATTCAAGTTTCGAACTACAAATTTAGTGCCGTAAATGGCGGCATTTGGGAAGTGTCACAATGAATTCAAATATTTTAATTTTAAAATGCTCATGATACAAATGAAAATATAAATTAAAATCGAAATAAGTGTAACATGAGTATTAGTCAACAATCATTTGCATAATAAAACTACTAATAAAAGTTTCATAAGTTTTAAGAATTTAAATCAAACCTCAAACTTTACAGCAGAGGGAGAACTGTCATATAGACCAGGGGTGGCCAACTTTTTGTATAACAGGGCTGCGGGCTGGATTGGAACTTTACGTGTTCCGGAGTTGGCCAGCGGGCCGGACATTGCCCACCCCTGATATAGACAGAGAAGAGCATACGGCACTAAATTTTGTTGCAGTCTCACAGTTCGCACATGCGCTTTGAATTTTTGAAATGGTCTATTCGCGCACAAGTTTCCTGTCCTTCAGTATAGTAGTTCGTGACACCAGGGTACCTCCAACTCACAGCTAAGCGATACCAACATTTTCCTTTTTTATTTTACTGCTATTATTATTATTAATGCTATTGATTGTTTCATTTTATATTATTTATATTTATATTTGTAATTTGATTGTTAATTCGGGACAAGTTAAATGCATTTTATTATTGAGCGTAGACCATTTTTCTACTGCGACCGAAGGACTGTTTGATATTTAATAATCGCGCCAAGTATTCAAAGGGTGGTACCATCGCGTCGAGTACGTCGCTGCGCTACTTTGCATTCACTCTGAGTTTTGGCCCGCATTCCTTCCGATACCGCGACTCACGGCGACCCTTCGCGTCCGGCAGTCCCTTCATTTGTTGCTCAAGTTATTGGACGTTCCAGTACCGTACGGCATACGTTGTCCGAGTTTTGTATTCTTAATTCATTCATTTCAATATAATTACTTAGTGTTATATTTCGCGCGGAGGTTGGTAGTAAAATTGACAGTGAACGTACGATTTTTAAGTCTTAATGACAAAAAGCTCAAAATCTTTTAGAAAAAAGTGAAAAATTGAGTTTATTGTATTGCATAATAGAAATAGTAAAGTGTTGTTACGATACAATTGTTTGTGAATTTTGTGACAGTGTAATACAAAAGTTACAATTAAAAGACTACAATCGGGCTCGTGATAATACTGTCGAAAGTCGTGCGCGCTAAAGAGACAAGTCAACTGTCTTAAGCGGCAAGACTTCGCTCGACCTTGCTTACTCGCACAGTGTTCCCAACTATGTTGAAAATAAAATCAACAAATAATATTTAGAATAATATCAAAAGAAATTAAAATATTAACATTAAGAATTAAACTTTTCTCTTTAGATCTCACAAAAAAAACTAACTTTAAAATACGTTTATTAATAAATAAATTATATTAAAAAAGGTATGGCTTCCATAGATGACATACAAAAACTCCTTCAAAACCAAACTTTACAAATAAACAAACAATTCGAAGCAGTGAAAAACACAATAGAAAAATTCGGCAGCTGCGTTCAAAACAACAAGGAGAAATGTGCTTTACTAGAACTAGAGCTCATGGCTAAAGAAAATAGAATTCAATCGCTTGAAAGAAAAGTCAGAGAAAAAAATATTATTCTATTTGGAATAGACGAAGAACCCAGAGAAAATCTCAGATCTAAAATACTCAATATAATTAACAGTAATTTAAAAATAAATTGGATTTCCGACAATAACATCGAAGATACAAAACGCCTAGGTAAATTCGTTAAGGACAGCAGACCCCGTGGAATACTAGTTGAATTTGATTCTAAGCGCTGCAAAAGAGACATTTTAAGTAAAGTGAAACTTCTAAAAAATACTCACATAGTTGTTGAGGAGGATTATCCACCTAACATTATTGCTGTACGAAAAATCCTTAAAATATGACAAATTAATTGTTAACGGAACACCATATACCTCAGAAGACCTCAGCCCTACCGAAAATAGTAACTCACGTAATCACGAAACATCTCCCCTTCGCAGAAATTCAATATCATTGCATGATCTGCGTCAATTTCATTCCGAATCAGAACCCGAAATTGAAGATGAGATATATTCTAATGCTCCAAAAACCAACTCTTCCACGAAAACTGATATTAGTAGATGTACTATATCAAATTATAATAAACCAGAACCAGAAAAAGCACCTCAGCAACCATCTGTTAGTACAAAAAATATCCCAGAAAATAATAAAAACCAACCTAAAAGCAATACTAAGGTACAAAGTTCCATTGAAAAACATCTCAAAATAGTAACTCGCTCTGCTTCAGTATCAAAAAACTCCCCACGGATTGCTTCGCCAATACCAAAGTAATGTTCTGGAATGTAAATGGACTCAAAAACATATTTAATTTAAATCGATATGAAGAGGAAATAATCTCAAAACACGATATAATTTGCCTAACGGAAACATGGTCCCAATTCGAATTAAAACAAGTACCCCACTTTTTACGTAAATACAAATGTTTCCAACAAAAAGCTGCGAAAGAAAATAGAACTGGTAGAGCAATTGGAGGCCTTCTATTATTTGTTAAATTACAGATTAAAAACATAGCAATTGTGGAACAGGACTTTCATTGGATCTTCTTAGAACTGAAAACCAACAAAGGCAATATTATCATTGGTACAATATACCTCTCACAAAATTATGATTTCCGTACTTTACTTGACCTAATCAGAGATACTGTCGAGTCTATAACCAATCCTTACCCTCACCATACTATTATAATTGGTGGTGATTTTAACGTCAGAATTGGCACCTTAAATCAAGCAGAAGAAATAATTTTCCAAAACTCCTCTCTCTCCCACTCAAGAACAACATTGGACAACAGAATAAAGGCCGTGAATTAAACGAACTTATGGAGTCAGAAGGCTATTATGTTGTCAACGGAAGAGCACTGAGAGACACGCCTGCTAATAGAACATATATTGGACCAAATGGTTCAAGCATTATTGATTTAGTCTGGATAAATCTTAGCGCTGTTCAACTCTTTATAGACTTTTCGGTTTTAACAAATATTACTTTATCAGATCATATGATCTGCACAGTATCACTGCAAAATTTGAATATTTCCAAAGAAAATTCTTACGAATGTGAATATCCACCACATACAACAACTAAATTCTTTTGGGACCAAAGTAAAGCAGATCAATACAAAAAAATATCAATTCTTTAACTATAATAGATTATGATAATATTGATAACATGTACATACATCTGGTAAATGGAATAAAAATAGTATTAAATGATATGGGACTAACCAAAAATATCACTCATAATCCTTATAAAACCATCAAATCAAAAAACAAACCATGGTACAACAATAATCTATATAGAATGAAAACGGAAATAAGAAAACTCTTGCGAAATTGCAAAAAAAACAACTTCGATAAAAACAGCTTGGAACTATACTCCACAGCGAAGAAAGAATACCGTGAACACCTGGAATTTCAGAAAAACAGTTATTCTGAAGAATTGAAACAAAAATTAAACAACATCACAGATATAAAAGAATTTTGGACAACAGTCAAATCTGTATACTCAAGAAATAATAGTAACCAAAATCCAATTAACATAGAAAGATGGGAGATATTCTTCAAAAATTGGTTTGGTCAGAAATCATATTCAATATCAAACTTCATAGACGTCAATCACCCATATCTTGATAGGAAAATAAGTATGGAGGAACTAAACTTTGTATTCAATAAACTAAAATGCAACAAAAGCCCAGGTAGTGATGGAATCACAAATGAACACTTTAAAGAACTTCCGCCTACATGGAAAGAATACATAAGAAAACTATTGAATAAATTTCTTTCAACAGAAAACATTGCACACGAACTATAAATTATAACCCTCACATTAGTCCACAAAAAAGGCGCGAGATCAGATGAAAATAATTACAGAGGAATAGCCCTAGTGAACACGCTCACTAAACTGCTAACTCACATAATAAACGCCAGAATCGAATCTTGGACTGAAGAGAATGGTATTTTGCCCGAGGCACAAAACGGTTTTAGGAAACATCGCTCATGCATTAATAACCTATTTGTCATCGATACAATTACAAGATCTCGTATGTTAACCAATCCTGAAGGAACTTTTTGCCTATTTGTCGACTTCCAAAAAGCGTTTGACTCTATCAACCACGAAAAACTGTGGCATAAAATATTTACCCTGGGGCTTTCCGGAAAAATAACTAGACTTCTAAGGAACATCTACAATAATGCAAGCATCCAAATAAAATCAAACAAAACATCATCAAAGCTTATCCCCATCACCAAAGGAGTGCTGCAGGGGGAATGCACGAGCCCTCTGTTATTCGCTCTATATACAAGTGACTTGGAAGATCATATCCGGTCAAAAAATCTCGAAGGCATAAGTATAAATCATCAGCTAGATATCTTAACGTTACAGTATGCTGACGATTTAGTAATTTTTGGAAAATCTCAAACCAACATTCAGAAAAAGCTCTTTGCTTTACAGGAATATTGCTACAAACTGGACCTAAAAATAAACCCTACAAAAACACAAATAATGCATTTTCATTCAGGCAGACCCCCCAAACGGAAAGTTAAATTTACTTGTCAAAATCAAGAAATAAAGCAAACTTCCACTTACGAATACTTGGGAATGACTTTGTCAACTTCCGCTCTTCACAACAACCAAGCAAAAAAAGCCGTCAGTAAAGCGAACTGCATCTCGGGCAGTATAAAAAGTACTTTAATTAAAACCAAAACTTATAACTGGGAAACAATGATGAAGCTATACAATTCCCTATTAATACCAGCGGCTTTATATGCAAGTGAAATTTGGGCACTAAACCACATGGATTGCGTAGAAAAAGCCCAAACTCAATTTTTCAAATCCATGTTCCACATGCAAAGAACAACACCCAATTACATTATAAGAAGGGAAACTGGTCAAAACAAATTAAACATAGCAATTTTGCAAAGAACACTAAGCTGGTGGTACAAAATTTTAACCATGCCAAACAACAGATACGTCAAAGCATGCTACAATAAACTTCTTGATCTTAACTTAAAAACTACAAAAAAATTTACCCCAGAAAATCATTCAAAGTATAATTGGGTAAAACGTCTACAAAACATATTACAGGACGCAAACTTTGACTGGCTTTGAAATGAGCAAAATGCTGGAATACTTAAACTCGAATTAAATAATATTCTTAAAGCCTATTCCGAAAAATTATATAGCATAGACACTGAGCGAATAATTAAATCTTCTTACAATGAAAAATACTCTCTTTATAACATAACTTTCAATTATCTGCAACAAAAAATACCTTTAAACGTCCTACGTGTGATTATTCAGCTACGGAGTGCATACACAAAGAACTCACAACTGTACTTAAAAGGAAGGACCTATAAATTCCCCAGCGAGGAGATCTGTAATATATGTAACAACTTTGAAGAAGACACTATCCAACATTTCCTTTATAATTGCCCCATATTCAGTCTAATCAGAGAAGAATATCTTCAAAAGCACATCGAACTAGACAGTAATAATAATCTGCTATCAAATTTAACAACTAAGAAAATATATGACATATACAACTATGTAACTTCATCTTTAAAACTAAAATTATTTTTCATTGAAAATTAGTTCACTAATTCATAACTAAAAAAAGTTCAGTGCTTTCCGCAAATGGCCTGTTTGACTCGTTTCTTCGCTCATGACTCGAGTAAAAAAGTGAGTGTTACTAAAATGTATGTGTCAACCTCTCATCTGTGACTCAAAACCCAATTTTATCATGTTCCAATTACTCGCCAGGATTTAATGAAAATTAATTATAAACTACAATATGTTCTTATTTATAATGTCAAAATAATAATTGCCTACCTCCTTTGTAATAAGCATTGCTTATGATACAAATAAATTATATTATTATTATTATTATATTTCGCGCGGTTTATTTGCATCCCTACTGCTACCTGCCTCTTGTCCACTATTATCCTGCGAAGTTGTCGGTCCCTTCAGTTGAGCTGTCGACGCCTTTCGATCGACTGGCGCCCACTGAATTGCAGAGACTACATCCCACGTTCGCTTTCGTCGAACCAAGCCTTCTCCATCTGAGCGACGCCGAGGCTCAACCCAGGATAATCGCTACCATTGTCAAGTACTAAGCCGGGTTGGTTTGTTTGCAACCTCCAGGGGAGTGTAGCATACTACTACACAAATTAAAGTCCTTTTCCATTGATGATAAATTAATTATGTTAATAAATTCTTATTTAAGTGATCGAAATTTATTTGTGAAATTAGATGATACTTGTTCTAATAATTTTGTAGCAAAATCAGGTGTACCGCAGGGCTCGATCTTAGGACCCGTGCTTTTCATAATTTTTATCAACGATATTAAAAAAAATGTACGTAACTCTGAATTTTTGCTTTATGCGGATGACCTAAAGATTTTAAAACAATTAACAGTCTCGACTTTTCGAATCGTTATATCGTTAAAACAACGAAAATCACTAAGGTGGTATTCTACAAATAATTATTTGTTATTCTATAACGAATATTTTATTACGAGTTAACGTAAAGTCGTTATTAAGTTAAATAACGAATTTCGTTAAAATGGTATTTTGTAATCAATAACTTGTTATTATGTAACGAAAAAAAATTACGATTTTCGCAAATTCATTATTTCTGAACGACAAGAAAAAGAATTCGTTGTGGTTACGTTATATGTATTTTTAAAGATCCGGAATTATTGATGTTCTTCCATTATTTAGAATAAAATCATGAAAGGTAATATAATAATTCAAAGGTAGGTGTCAAATAACATCACTAACCTAAACTTTAATTTAAACAGAAAAATCTGAGAAGAATTCATAGAAATCTGAGATATATAAGTGTTCCATTTTCTATGCCAGATAATCAAGAGTAGCCGAGAGAGATTTTACAAATGAATTGTTACCATTCTTGGTACAAAATAGGAGAGCAACTGCTATTCTCAACTTGTTAAAAGTACATACATATGCCTCAGATATAATATACTCCATTATTCAAATGGTGCCATGTTGCCATTTGTCAATAGTTGCAGAAATTTAGGTTTAATTCTTGATTCAAGATTAAAATTTCAGGAATACTTTACTCTCCTGATTAAAAAAGCATATTTAGCATTAAAAAGCTTTATATGAATCAATTTGTTTTATGTAAGAAAAATAAACTATTATTTGCAGAGAGTTTTGTACTTTCGATTTTTAACTATTGCGATACAATATATGGTCCATTTCTAATTACGTCAGACAGTAATCGTAGACAGAAAGTACAAAACGCCTGTGTTAGGTTTGTCTGTAATTTACGCAGACGACAACCTACATCAGAACATTTACGTGAGTTAAATAGGATAAATATGCGGGAAAGGAGACAATTGCATATGGCTTTCTTTATTCATTCCATTATTCAAGGTACGAAACCACCGTATCTATTTCGTAAAATACAATTCAGAAATGATTTGAGAAATAGGATGCTCAGAAACAATGTTCTTTTGCATACTCCGAAACACAAAACAGCTCTTTTCCAAAATGCCTACAGTTTCCAATGCCCTTTATTTTACAATAATGTACGAAATAATATAAAAAGCCTCAACATGAAAAATTTTAGTTATAAAAATGAAAAATCAAATTTTCAAAAATCATTATCTTTGCAAAAATACATTTGTGAATATTTATTTTAAGCTTTAAGAATTATAATTTCAATTAAAAATATATTTCTATTCTTGTTACTTTTATTTTATGTATGTAAAAATAATTGTTATTAAATACACAATGTATACAGAAGAAATGGTTAAGTGTAAGAACAGCTATTAGCTGAACTTTTGCCACATAAAATAAATTTATTAATATTATTATTATTTTGTTCACCTCTGCAGGGTACGTTAAAAATTGTACAACGACCTTTTAAAGGCAAGTATATATGTCGTAGGCATTTAGAATAATCCGGCATTTAGCTAAATGTCTAGGCATTTAGCGAAATGCCGGCAATTAGATGAATTTTACTTCATTCTTCTATTTGACTGGCGGAATCAGGCAATTAGACGAAAAATCGCGCATTTCTCCATTTGGCGGGCGCGGTTTAGGCACTTAGAAGAATCATTCATAATATTATGAACAATTTTATAAACAAATATCACTTATTTTAAATTTTTACATCAAGGGGGTTGCTATGAAAGTGTAGTTTGTTGATTATAGTTGTAACTTTTCACAAATTTTTGTTCAATTTGACATATATGACAGTTCAAGTTCAAGGTAACGCTGCTCCATCCTGAGACGTTTCCCAAATCATTATCTTACGAATGTTCACACTGTTACACATGTTGTGTAGCTTATTCGAGATCATGAATCTTTTAAGTCAGTTCAAGATCGGGGTAAAATACGATCTGATCACAACACAAATATTGAACAGAATGATTTGGACTGTCGCGAGGGTTAGCCAGAGTCTAGTAAGTACTTGAAGAATAAAACTACAACACACATATGAAAATTACACATTAATTAATAGTACATTAGGGCAAAAATCACGTTCTTACCTCCTACAAAATTCCAGTGTTTGATACCAAAAGATTTACCTTGCCTTGCGAATGGATACTGACGTCTTGATTTAGTTGGTAATAAATTAACAGTAATTAATGTTGCTACTTGCGTAATTTCGAATAGTATTCTCATGGTAATTTGTTCTTCAGCTTAAATATCGTTTGAATACATTTTTAGGTTAGCTTTCACGACGCAAAAACAGATGTATTGCGCAGTAGCGTAGTGTCTACACCATCTATGCAGTCATATGTTCTTCATTGGCGGGACATCTAAATTCTAATATTTTTTTTAAGAAAAACTTAGAAAATGTTATTCATAAATATTGTTCCTCTAGACGAGTTCTATAACTGGTTAAATTTAATGTACCTATTTATGTTAACACCCTGTATATATCCACCGAAACCCCCCGAACCTGAAACATTATTAGAAATTTAAATAAAAAACAAGAGAAGATTAAAATATAATTAATATTTAAATTCGCCAATCAGTAGGTTTCTCAATTGATTTAATGATAAATGAAAAATATCAAGGTGTTGATATTTTTCATTATAGGTCTGCATCAATCTACTGATAGGGGAATTTTTGTAGATGTTTGTTTTACAAGTTGATACAATAAATATTGTTAATGAACACTAATTTGAGTTGGATATTATAGCATAGGTTGTATATTTTTGTGGTAATTAGTTTTGGGATTATGTAAGATATACATATAAATTGAATGAATAAGGTAGAACAGTTTAGTTGTGTGTTGTATTTTCGGCGAGAATAATAATAAAGGTATTTAATAAGAGTTATCCACATTTTATTTGGCATTGAATATTCCCTGTCCCTAACAGTTCAGAAGTGGGATTACAAAATCCGCGTTCACAAAGTTATATTGAGTTACATTAAATATGTCTAAAAGAAAACAAGAGTGGTGCGTGCAAGATAATGGTGGTAATGAATCAAGTGAAAATGAGGAGTCAGTGTTAAAAACATTAATTGAAAATCATTTAAACAACTTGTTAAATAAAACAGTAAAAAGGAAGAAATTAAATGAAAGTAATTATACTGGTAATCATAATGATCGCGGAAATATCATTCCAATTTTTAACCCGGAAGAATCAAGCTTCACAGTAGAAAATTGGATTCAGAAAATTGAGCAGCTATCAAAGATACATGGTTGGGATGATGTTACACGATCGTATTTAATGCAATCAAAACTCGAAGGACTAGCAAAAATATGGCACGGTGAGTTATGTTCTTACGAAAAATCGTGGAGTGAGTGGAAAAATGAATTAATAGACGCATTTCCGCCACCACAAAATTACGCCACATTAATTAAAGAGGCAATTAACCGTCGTAAGTTACGCAATGAATCCATGGCAACCTATTACTATCAAAAGAAAGCGTTATTGGCAAGATGTGAAATATTTGGTACAAAGGCAGTTTCATTAATTATAGACGGATTGCCAGAACACTTGCACGATAACGCAAAAGCGGGAGCATACGAAAAACCTGAAGAATTATTTAAGAAATTTTTGTCTGTGGCCGGTAATACTTATGGATCGACGCGGTTCTCAATTACGTCAGAACCCGGACCAAGTGGATATAAGAAACCTAGTAAAGGTACAGAATGTTACGCGTGCAAGAATACTGGCCATACCGCAAAGTATTGCCCGCGAAACACAGACAAATTAAATGGAGTAAAATGTTTTATATGTCATCGCGTTGGACATAAAGCCAGAAATTGTGAAAGAAACGGAACACCTCGTGGAAGTGATAAAAGTTTTGTACCATTCAAGGTGGATGAGGTAACTCGTATATCGAGTGGCCAGACACGAGAAGATCCAAAGCAGAAAGACGTTCCAAGGTGTACAAATTGCCAGCGCAGGGGCCATATCGCAGACAAATGCTGGAGAAGCGAACGCAACACTCAAACTAGGGGAGTATTACAATCATATTATTTTAAAAATGTTAGGGTAAATAACGTAGAAGCTGTAAGTTATCTAGATACTGGTAGTGAAATCAACATATTATGTAAGAATTTTGCTATGAAATTAAAATTAAAATTAACTCCTGTTAATTCAGTAGTTAGGTGTTTTTCTGGTCAGATAATGTGTCCAAAAGGCAAAACAACCGTATCAGTTACTATCGATAATATTTCTATTCAAACAGATGTTATTGTTCTTGATGAACCGTTGAGAAAAATGGACATTCTACTTGGGCAACCTGTAATTAACAACTCAAAGTTAACATTAATTGTTCATGGCCAAATGGTAAAATTATCAGAAGTTTCTGCTGAAGAATTTGATGTGAACAATATTGACTGTATACAAAGTAACAAAAAGATTAAAATTTTTGTAGCTGAAGACGTCACTGTTCCCATTTCGTCAACTCAGCTGATCCCAGTTCATTTCGATGAAAACATTCACACAGTACTAGTGGAACCAAGGACAAGAACAGTAGGAAAACTAGAATTTTGTATACCAAGGATACTTTTGCAAGGTGGAAAAGGATTTATAGAAGTAATCAACATAGGAGAAGTTCCTGTATTTTTCACTATAAATGAAGTGATGGTTAGAGGTATTATCATTGATATGCTCGTACATAACGAGGGCTTAGTAGTTACTTTAGAAAATTCGTAAATAATTTTGCGAGTAAAGCAGAACCTCTGAGTAAACTGTTGAGGAAAAATGTAAGTTGGGCTTGGGGAAATAAACAAAAAAGTGCCTTCTATGAGCTGAAAGATATTTTGACACAAAAACCTTTATTAGCAATATACATTTCTAAGTTAGATACGGAATTACATTGCGATGCAAGTAGTACAGGGGTAGCCGGCATAATTCTACAGTATCATGGAAAAGAATTAAAGCCAGTAGCTTACTTTAGTAGAACAACTAGCAAAGATGAGTCATTATATCACAGCTATGATCTAGAAACTTTGGCAGTGGTTGAATCTGTAAAACGTTTTCGCATATATTTAATGGTTATTCATTTCAAAATTTTGACAGATTGCTCTGCAGTTCGAAGTACATTCACGAAAAAGGATATTACTCCTCGGGTCGCTAGATGGTGGTTGTCAATTCAGGAATATGACTTCGAAATTATACATCGACCAGGAAAAATGATGGAACACGTCGATGCTCTAAGCAGAAATCCCCAAATGGTAGCTTACTTAGAGGAATCCGATTGGATTGTAGGAGTTCAAATGCAAGACGAGAAAATACGTATAATTAAGAAAAAGTGAACTGAAAAGCTGGACAATGATATTATGGTAACATACAAAATGGATAATGAAAAATTATTTAGAAAAATTCATGACGGGTCCTATAAATTGGTTATACCGAAAATGGCGAGGTGGAATATCATGAGAAAGTACCACGACGATATCGGTCACCCGGGATTAAAGAAATGTGAAGAAATTATAAAGCGACAGTTTTGGTTCCCTAAGATGACAACCTTTATTAGAAAATATGTACGTTCCTGCTTAGATTGTTCATATAAGAAAGGAAATTATGGACGAGCTGAGGGACATCTCTTCCCTCTGGAAAAACCAGATCAACCAATGCACACCATTCACATAGATCATCTGGGCCCATTTTGCGTAAGTCAAAACAGTAATTCTTATTTGTTAGTAGTAATAGATTCATTTACAAAATTCATATTCGCACGACCGACGAGAACCCTGACTTCAGCTGAAACAATTTTAAAATTAAAAGACGTATTCAGTATGTTTGGAGTACCAAAGAGAATTATTGCTGATCGTGGAAATGCTTTTAGAAGCAAGATGTTCAAGAATTTCTGTGGTGACAATCAAATTAAACTTGTACTAAATGCAATTGCATCACCACGGTCAAATGGGCAAGTAGAGCTTTATAATAGAACCTTACTTGATGCAATAAATACTAGTACTGTTGATGAATGTGTATGGGATGATAAGCTGAGCGACATAGTTTGGGGATTAAATAACACTGTAAATAGTAGTACAGGACTACTAAACCTAGAGGCATGTAAGAAATATGCTACATCAAAAATGCAAAAACAAGCTGACAGAATGAAGAAAACATTCGACAAGAAAAGAAAGGAAAGTACTAAATATGCCGTTAATGACCTGGTTCTGTGGAACGGAGCGGAGAAAACTGATAAAAATGCAACAAGGAAGTTAAAATTGAAATTTGGAGGGCCCTATAAAATAAAATTAGTATTAGGAAATGACAGATATAAAATTATGCCGCTCAAAGGTATAAAAGGTTATAAACGATTTGATGCAGTAGTTGCGGCAGAGTCACTAAGGAAGTGGACTGGTGGTGTTTTTCATGATTCTGATACTAGCGATAGTGAAGTTAATAGTACAGAAGAATTGATAGACTTGTTAGAGGGTTAAAACTTCTGAAGGGGTGATCTGTCTGGTGAGGGCAGTAGGGACCCGATAAGTAAGCTTTTGGGGGTGACCTGTCATAAGAAAGGCAGTAGGGACCCGATAAGTATTCTGTGGGGGAGACCTGTCCTGAGAAAGGCAGTAGGGACCTGACTGATACTTATATTTATATATGGGTGATCTGTCTGGCGTGGACAGTAGGGACCCGGTAAATGTTTGGGGTGATCTGTCATGAGTATGACAGTAGGAACCCGTACTAATTTTGTTTCTTTTTTATTTAGGTTGAACATATTGTTCTGATTTAGTATTATTAATTTTTCTGCTTTATGTGTGTTACAGGTTTGGAAATAAAAATTCGCGAGGGCACGAATAGGTCAGGACGGCCGAATGTTAATGAACACTAATTTGAGTTGGATATTATAGCATAGGTTGTATATTTTTGTGGTAATTAGTTTTGGGATTATGTAAGATATACATATAAATTGAATGAATAAGGTAGAACAGTTTAGTTGTGTGTTGTATTTTCGGCGAGAATAATAATAAAGGTATTTGATAAGAGTTATCCACATTTTATTTGGCATTGAATATTCCCTGTCCCTAACAATATATTTTTAGATCTGGTATTCTTTGCAGAAGCATATAAATTAAATAAGTGTATAAAAAGTTCATTGTCAATTATACCGTGAATTGCTTTATACATAAATATAATATCATTTATAGTTCTTCTGTTTTCCAGTGATAATAAATTAAATTTCTGTATTATATCAAAATAGTTTGTGAATTCAATATAGAACTTTTTGCATAATATGAAAATGAACTTTTTCTGAACAGATTCTATTTGTTTGACATACATATTATAAAATGGATTCCATATGCATGTCAAGTATTCAAGCTGTGATCTTACAATGGCAGTATAAAGTAATATATAAGACTCAATTTTTTTTAAATGAAATGTTGTTCTTAGAACGAAACCAAGTAATCTATATGCTTTTGTTACAATGCTACTAATGTGATCATTAGGCAATAGTTTACAATGATATATTATACCTAAATCTCTAATTGTTGTTCTAGCTTCAATAATCGTGCCATTTAAACTATTATTGAAACTGAACTGATTTGTTGGCATGTTTCTTGTATAATGAACAATGTAACATTTATTTAGATTTAATATCATTTTGTTAGCTTCACACTATCTATATAAATTTAGTAAATCATCTTGTAAGAATGTTGGAAAATAATAAATATTTGGCCAAAAATGGTCATGTATTCGCCTCAAAAAGGTTTAGTGTGCCATCAATTCCGAGTGAGATTAATTTAGGGGTAGATTTTTGGTTGGAATGAACCTTTTGCCAGCTTTGAAATCAGGATCTTGAACTTTCGCCGCTCGTATATCGACCAATAAATTAGAAAATTATTTGCAGCCGCTAAATGAAAATCAATATCACTGTTTAATTTTTTTTATTTAAAATCTAAGGAACGGTACCACTGATGGCCGATAAGAAAGAACTAACTGCTTTGACAGTTCCGGGTCGCAGACTTTTCCTATTTAATAGAATGCCCTTTGGGTTACAAAACTCTCCCACATGGCAACGGTTGATGGACCGATTATTTGCGGCCGCTTTCGAGCCATATTTTTTGTGTATCTAGGCGATATAATTATCATTACATCTACGTTTCAAAACCACCTGGAGATACTAGAGCAAATTTTATTTTAGTTTTTAATGCCGGCCTAATAATCAATAAAGAGAAATGCAAATTCTGCTGTTGAGTTAAAATGTTTAGGTTATGTGGTCGATGCTACCTGTTTACACGTCGACCCGAACAAAGTCAGTGCCATTCCAGATATTCCAAATCCAAAGTCAGTATATGAAGCCCACCAATTTATAGGAGTTGCCTTTTGATACAGACGTTTAATCCCTTCATATTCGACCGTTCATGCGCCACTTACGAAATTACTTAGGAACTATCAACCATTAAATTGGAATTAGGATTGCTAGAAGTCCTTTAAAGTTTTTCTGTCTATTTTCTTTATTTCAGCCAACGTCCAGTATACTGTGCCAATGCTGTATGTTAAAACTGGCACAGCTAGTGTTTTAATAGCAGTTGACTTATTTTTAGCTGTTAGTTTTGTAGCTAATATTAATCTGACTCTTCTGTAGTACTCTTTCGTTACTTTTTCTTTCATTGGCTCATGTAGAATTCTATCTGTTTCTTCAACACCTAAGTATTTGTAAGCATTTATATGTGCTTCCACATCTCTAATGGTATTTTCATGTTCTTCTATGTTATTCATTGACCTCATTAATCCTTTATTTATTGTAGTCTTGGCACACTTTTCCCACCCAAATTCCATTTTTATAGTTTCGCTGAATTCTTTAACAATTCGTATCAAGTCCTCCATCTCGTCATCATTTTTGGCAAACAATTTCAGGTCGTCGACATATAGCAAATGCGATACCTTCTTCCCATTCCTTTTTGCTTGTTAACCTTGGTTTGTGTTGTTTAGGAGTTCTGGGAGCGGATACATGCAAAATAACAATGGTGACATAGAATCTCCCTGAAAAATGCCTCTCTTGATATTAATATTTCCGTAGTTTTCGTCTACGTTCTCTGATTTTAATTTCAGATTTGTGTTCCACATTGGCATTGCTTGTCTCAGGAATCTTGTAATGTTTTCATGTATGCCATATATATTCATAACTTCCAAAATCCAGCTATGCGGCACACTATCGAAAGCTTTTCGGTATTCTATCCATACCATTGTTAGGTCTTTTCGTTTTTTTTCTTGCGTCATCAGATATTGCCTAGGATACTAGGAGGTGGTCTTTGGTTCCATATGTATTCTTCATACATCCTTTTTGTTCGGGTAGGAACAGATTATTTATATCTAGATGGTCATGTATTCTACTTGTAATAATTGATGTTATTAGTTTGTACATTACTGGGAGGCATGTACTTAGCCTATAGTTCTTTGGGTTATCAGTTTCATTTGATTTTGGTATCAAATATGTAGTACCACTTATGAGCCAAATGGGAATATGTTCGTCTCCCATTATTATTTTTCTTACCGATTCCACGATACTTTCATGCAGTGCAACCAGCCTTTTTAGCCAAAAATTTTGTAATCTATTTGAACCTGGTGCCTTCCAATTTGTTGTTCGCTTAATTGTTGCTTTGACTTCTGTTGTTGTTATATTTGCCCATCCCATTTTTAGATTTTCTTTCGTATCCAGTCAGTGTCACTATCATGTTCATTTCTTTCTTCCCACATTTCCTTCCAGTAATTGCAGGTTTTGTTGGAAGCTTTTCTATTTGAGTTTTCTCTTTGCCCAGTTGTCTGTAGAACTGTGCGGTGTTGTGTTGGAACATCATGTTTTGCTTGTACCCGTTTGCTCTTTTGGTGTATCTTTTTATTCTTTGCGTTTTAGCCGCTATTTTTTGTTTAAGTTCTTCTATTATAGTTTTTTCGTCCTCTTTGTTACACATTTTGTACTTTAATATCAAAGCAGCTTGCGTTCTCTTGTTTCTTACGGTTCCGTTGCTTAGATCTAAAATTTGGGCTAGATCTTTTCTGTGTTCCTGAATTTTATTTGAATTCTTATTTTTCACGGTGGTTCTTTAGTGGTTGTTTGTCTAGTGCGTTGGTTTATCTTCATTCCACACTCTTCTGATATTATTGTTGCTGATGCATATAATATATTGTTGACATCAGTTTTGTTGAGTGATTTATTGGAAATTACTTGGACGATAGCTTTGTTGGTGTTTGCTATGATATGCTTGCTATTCTTTGTTTCCTTGATTCGTGGCAAGGGGACACGCTCTGTTGTTCACCTTATTTCTTCTAGTTTATAACATAACTTTGTTATTATCATACTTATGGCCTCGTCATCTGTTCCCTTTTGTTCCACTTGGTAATCATCTTGTACCGCATTATCTGCTTCTAGGTCTTCTGAGCTTTTATTTCGAATGTTGTCAACGTTTATTTTTATTTGTTCATTTTCATTTCTGGGGGGGGGGGGGGGGGGTTCTAAGTATTCCTGCACTTCTTTCCTGATTTTGTTCAACTCTCATAGGGGCAACTTATTACTATGCTCAATAAATCGTCTCTGTGTAACGAGCATGTTAGCGTTTATGTTCAATCTTGTTAATGGATTTCTTTGTCTCCATATTTAGTATGCCCCTTTAGTCAGGTTTTTCGGACTTACTTTCTTTGCATAATAAAAGCACCGCATCACCTCTCTGTATTCTTGTAATGTCCAAACTATTTTTTGTTTCCTTCTTTAAGGAGTTTGCTCCGGAGCAGAAGAGCTGCAGTAAAGTACCTCTTTGCAGAGATCTTCTTCCCGTTGCTGTTGTTCTGTTACTTGAGTTTTGGTAGTGCTAGCAGTGATATTTTCTTGTCCGTTGTCATTGTTATGGTCATCTTCGTTCAAGTTCCGTCCTGGGTGAGGTCGGTTTCGATCCGGATTATCCGGCCCGCCTCGCTTTGCTCTACTTCTTGTGTGCATTACATAACTTTCATACAGTTTACACCTGTAGTACGGTTGGATTTTATAGCTAACTGCCAGCTTTTGTTTCAGCCGCCTCCACTGGAGAAACAGACACTATTTGGTGCCGCACACTTTGTGACAGACGCGCCAGGTTGGTGGACTCCGAACCTCCTGGTTACAGCCGCGTCCTGTGCTACTTTTTTGGACCGCCCTGGAATATCTCCCGGTTTGGATTTGAAGACAGATCATTTTTTATAGTGGTAATATAATTTTTGTGCAATGTATTTACTAGTGATTTTACTTTTGCTCTATATTCTTTAAATTTATCATAATAGCAAGTGAAATTATGTTGTTTGTACAGATTGTGGTAGCGTTCCTTAATTTTAATACACTGAATCAACTCAGAATTAAACCATGTAGGATACTTGTAGCTCTTAGATTTCTTGACAGCTTTGGGTATGCATATATCAAAAGTACCATATAAAAGTTCATAGAACTTGTCTAAAGCTAAATTAACATCATTGCATTCAAAGATAGGAGTCCAGTCGACATCACTTAGTAAATTAAACAACAATTCATAATTCCCTTTACTGAATTGATAATAATATTCTTGTTTAGAATTTAAAAGCGGTGTGTTCTGAGCAGATTTATAAGTAATTATTAGTGAGGGATGATGCGCATCTTCAGGTACTAAAGCGTCAAGACATCGAGAGACGGAACATTGATCTATATTAGAAATGATAACATCTAAGAGTCGATCATTAACATTTACAACATTGTTGAATTGTGACATATTTATCAGATTGATAAAATTTACAAACTGTTGTACACTGTTGTCTGGACGAAATTGGTAGTATATAAGTTGATAAGATTAGGTAGGTTAATATCGGCTAATATTATAGTAGGAGACTTATAAATAAATGGTAACATTGAAATGGTGTCGTAGAATTCATTGTAGTCTGCAGTAGCAGCGTCGGGGGGTATGTAGACAACAACTAAATAAGCACTGTTATTTCTAACAGTGTACTTGACACAAACTAATTCAACTTTGCAAGATTTACAGGTAATTATTTGTTTGCACGGATTAAGAAGGCTGTTGACCGCCACAAGAATTCCGCCACCTCTTGATTTGCCTGTCAAAGCCGGGTTGCGATCGCAACGGAACACTGAGTAACGTTTATCAAAAAGTTCACTATCATGAATATTGTCACCAATCCAGGTTTCAGATAAGGCAATAATGTCATATGCACTAGCCGTACCACTTAGATAAAGTTCTAAAAGTTTCGTATTAATACCGCGAACATTTTGGTAATATATGCTATTATTACTGGTATTAGAGATTCTTAGTTTTTTGAACTTACTATGCACGGAACACCGTTCTTGTATTTAATAGTTATATCAGTTTCACCGCCCGATTTACGCCTTTCGAGTTCATTACGCACTAGAGACAAGTGCTCACGTTGTTTTAATGTTAAATCGTTGCCTATTTTAATATCTTTTAATTCGGGATTAGCTCTGAATTTAGCCGAGTTTTTTAATAGTGTAATAACGTCAGTACGGTTATTGAATTGAACTTTTATAGGGCGCACCTTATTATTAGCACGAACACCAACACGCACTGATTTAAGTTCATTAGAGGTAGCTACGACCGGTGAAATATATGTTACAATTTTTTTCACCTCTGACTGATCTTGATTTGTATTTAAAGGCAGTCCGTAAATCATTACGTGCAAACTACGTTTATTACGATCTATAATCTCCGATGCAATATTTTCGAATTCGACTGATTTTTGATATTTATTGCTTTTAAGTGATAATAGTTCATTCTTAATTTCTTTCAGTTCAGACTGAAGGCTCTGAATTAATTCCTTCAAATCGGAGATGTTGTCATTAGCACGTTTGTCAAATGATGCATTACAGAGATCACAAAACCATTTAATATTCTTATTTGATCGTAGAACACGGGTATCCGATTGGACAAAATTAACGCAATCAAAATGACTCACAGCAGAACAAAGAGTACATTTTATGGAGTTTTTCGAAGTAGCAGACTCATTACAAATTTTACAATTACACTTGTAGTGGGTGCATAATTTGTGATGTATTAGTTTGCATATGTTATTATGCCTGTCAATATATTCCACTTTTGCAAGTTCCGAGCAGTTTGACATTATGTGGTGTATAGTTTCGTTTTCTTTTCTGCAAACTCGGCAGACAATTTCACCTGTTGACCCCTGTATCCTCCTGCCTATGTACCTCGTGTTGATTGCCTGTTCTTGGGATGCTGTAATGAGGCTTTCTGTTTCGCCCGTGTAGCCATTTGTAAGATGCTTCTTTGTCATATGCAATGCCTTCCATATTGCGAATTTTCTGTCCGTGCAAAGGTTTATTTCTCCATTTCTCATACAGTTGTGTTTGGTATAGGGTTTTGAGCTGCCATGGGGAACATTCATGTGTTTCTATGCTGTCTATTTCATGTACATCATCTTCTTCTTCTGCATGTTATTCTTGTGTATGTTCATTTACCCTATTTTCATGCTGCTGTACTGGCTTATTGTCTTTAGTTTTCATTTTAATTGCTTTCTTCGTGACCGATTCTGCTTGTGGGAGTTTTTCGTCATATTTCTTTATGATCTTAACTATTGGGTCTATTAGTGATCTCTTCGATAAATAGTAACTCAGACTATAAATCGAGCTGTAGAATGCACCCTCAACTTGTTGGAGACCTCTTCCACCTTGGTGTCTTCTCATGTATAATTTCCTTGTTCTCCTATCGATGTTCTGTATTTCAAGGAGTGTCCAGTTTATAATCCCAAAACTGTATCTTAGTACAGGGACAGCTGATGCTCCTATAGCTTGGAACTTGTTCTTGCAGTTTAAATTAGATTTGAGGATTTTCTTTACTCTGGTGTAATATTATTTTGCCAGTTTTATTTTCATTCTTTCATGGTCAAGTCCATCACCCTCATCTATTCCCAGGTATTTATATGTTGTCCCAGGCTCTAGGGCTTATGTACTGGTGTCATCTTCTAATATTACGTTTTCTGTCCACCGTAATCGTCCACATTGAAGTGTTGCAATTGCTCATTTGTCTAGACCAAATTTCATTTTGATGTCATCCGAAAATCTTTTCACAACTTCCCATGATTTCTTCAGTTCAGTTTCGCTTTTACAGGTTAATTCCAAATCATCCATATATAGTTGGTGAGTAACAGCTGTAGATACGTAGCAACATGTTGTTCAGCGTAAATAGTTATATGATGTAGCCATGTTTCGATCATAATGAAAGCGATGAGGACATTGAGGATGGTCAGAAGTTGTATATACTTGTAAGTAGTGTGAGATAACTAATGATATAAGACTTGGATTGTTTAATTAGTATTCATTGAATTATGTAAAGTCTGTAAATAATAAGAGAATTGTATTATTGGAAGTCAGTTAGGTGTCATTGTTTGTAAGAGGCAGTAGTGCTATTAAATAACATTGAAGCTACAATTTGTTAAAAGTACATACATATGCCTCAGATATAATATACTCCATTAGTCAAATGGTGCCATGTTGCCATTTGTCAATAGTTGCAGAAATTTAGGTTTAATTCTTGATTCAAGATTAAAATTTCAGGAATACTTTACTCTCCTGATTAAAAAAGCATATTTAGCATTAAAAAAGCTTTATATGAATCAATTTGTTTTATGTAAGAAAAATAAACTATTATTTGCAGAGAGTTTTGTACTTTCGATTTTTAACTATTGCGATACAATATATGGTCCATTTCTAATTACGTCAGACAGTAATCGTAGACAGAAAGTACAAAACGCCTGTGTTAGGTTTGTCTGTAATTTACGCAGACGGCAACCTACATCAGAACATTTACGTGAGTTAAATAGGATAAATATGCGGGAAAGGAGACAATTGCATATGGCTTTCTTTATTCATTCCATTATTCAAAGTACGAAACCACCGTATCTATTTCGTAAAATACAATTCAGAAATGATTTGAGAAATAGGATGCTCAGAAACAATGTTCTTTAGCATACTCCGAAACACAAAACAGCTCTTTTCCAAAATGCATACAGTTTCCAATGCCCTTTAGTTTACAATAATGTACGAAATAATTTAAAAAGCCTCAACATGAAAAATTTTAGTTATAAAAATGAAAAATAAAATTTTCATAAATCATTATCTTTGCAAAAATACATTTGTGAATATTTATTTTAAGCTTTAAGAATTATAATTTCAATTAAAAATATATTTCTATTCTTGTTACTTTTATTTTATGTATGTAAAAATAATTGTTATTAAATACACAATGTATACAGAAGAAATGGTTAAGTGTAAGAACAGCTATTAGCTGAACTTTTGCCAAATAAAACAAATTTATTAATATTATTATTATTTTGTTCACCTCTGCAGGGTACGTTAAAAATTGTACAACGACCTTTTGAAGGCAAGTATATATGTCGTAGGCATATAGAATAATCAGGCATTTAGCGAAATGCCGGCAATTAGATGAATTTTACTTCATTCTTCTATTTGACTGGCGGAATCAGGCAATTAGACGAAAAATCGCGCATTTCTCCATTTGCCGGGCGCGGTTTAGGCACTTAGGCACTAGAAGAATCATTCATAATATTATAAACAATTTTATAAACAAATATTTTAGGCGGTAAAATTCAAATTTGATAATTTCTTATCCAACACTAAAAAGTTGAAAATTATTTTCCACTTCATATATGGTTTATTTTCCTTCTCAAAAAATACAACAGATGTCTCTGCTCGACAACTTGGATGTTCCTAAGTATTTTTGGCGGTAAAATGCACACTATGTTTTAATAGTAATACTTCTTCGCATGTTGACGCGAAGTGGGCATAGTATTTGTTTGGACATTTTTGATTGCAAACACATGTCACTCAGGGGGATAATTTCATCTTGGGACTTAAGGAAATATATAGCATTTGGAATAATTGTCACAAACTGCGAATCGTATTTTGTAGGTATCGGATAGAAATAATAAAGTTCAAAATTCTTTTCAAAATAATTGAAATAAAATATATTATTCGAGTAGGCTCAATTTTGCAATTATCCTTTAAAAGTGATTCAAAGTATAATATGTTTTCTGGTTTAGGTTAAAAAAATATTATATATATATATATATATATATATATATATATATATATATATATATATATATATATATATATATAGGTATATATTGATCTTGACAAATGTCACTTGTCAACTTTTTCAAATAAATTTTGAAAAATATCAAACAAATGAACTAATAAATTATTATTATAAAAGTAATAATATGTAAAAGTGCCTGATTTTCGGAACAGCCAGTTCACTGTTACGTCCTATTCTTCTCCTCTATTGCCGCTCTGTAGGCAACTTCTCCTACGCCTATGTAAATATTCAGGTGGTCCTCGGAATAGGACGGCGAAGGGATTTTGCGAAGGTTAAGCCATTGACTTAAGTCGTCGGATTAATTAGCGATTTCGCGACTTTACAAGTTTTCACTTTTTTTGCAAAAAAATACGTTAATTTTTTATTTGACTGTTGGTGAGAGCACACGCACTAGTTTTGTTGCATTTTTTTGCGTTGGTTTGATACTATATCCATTGTGGGATTTTTTATTGGTGCGTGCTCAATTGAATTATAAGTTTATATATTCATCGGCTGTGCCGGATTTCAGTTGCCACAGTTTTCTATTACTTTTAAGCCGCCCTACAACTAAGGTAAATTTAAATACGTAATTATAGAAATAATCACATGTAAATAAAGTAGAAATTTTATTAGTCAGTTGTATTAAGAAAGTACATTAATTAGTTTTGTTGAAATCGCTCTAGTTTCATTAATTTGGCTTAACTTAATTAGTGGCGTACCGACTTCGCAAAATATCCTAACCGTTCGTATTCTTCTAGGCTTTTTTTTGTTGTTATCGTTTATTTCGCACTCTACCATTCGGGTAGATTTGGTGTGCGCTTGAACTGAGCGGGATTTCGCCGCACCTCATCAGCTCATTGTTGCGAGCTCAGTTGCGGCCATCTTGGAATTTGGGCTCCCCCGCTACAACGCTGCGTCCGCTACCATTCGAACCTCGGAGACACTCGGCAGCCGATCTTGTACGAGCCTACGTTTGGCAGAGCCAGAGCCACCACTCCGTCAGCGGGAAGACGCTACACTCCAGCCAGCGTGCAGCTAAGATTTTTTTTGTTCATTGTTTTTCATTCACTTCGGTGGCCTTATTTGTATT
Source organism: Poecilus cupreus (assembly GCA_963942605.1). Taxonomy (NCBI): domain Eukaryota; kingdom Metazoa; phylum Arthropoda; class Insecta; order Coleoptera; family Carabidae; genus Poecilus; species Poecilus cupreus. The sequence continues at coordinate 29,206,887 of OZ012719.1, read as the reverse complement.
TAAATTGTTGTTATTGTCGACTTGTTCCCTAACTGTCTGATAAGAATCGGATCACTTGGTTATTTTGTTAATTTGGAGTGCTCGTTGCACTCGGAGAACCGTAGCTCGTGCGTACGACGGGTAGGCGGGTAGGACGAAGCCCAGTTTGGGTCATTCCATTTCGCGCGTCACGAACGACGTTGGTACCATCGGCGAACCGTGATCTGTTGTGCGCTACTTATTGGACCCCGCGTTGTCCTCTTCGCTTGTCGCGGACCACCTCCTACGTAATCATCCGTTTATATTCATTGTTTCATTGCGAGCTGATCTGTTTCGCATCAGTCTGCGGGCCAAGTTTAAAAAGTTACTTCATTTCTGTACATATTTATTATTCAATATAATTTGTTACTGTTAATTATCGGGCTTGATTGTTGAATACCCCCCCTTTTCCCGAAGGTTAGTTGACCAACCTGATTTAGGTTGAACCGAAGGCCCAAGGTCGACTGGCGCCCACCCCTATTTTCAGATTGAAGACCCACGACCCGTCTCCACTGTTAGCTGGCCGTGGTTCAACCGCTGCTTGCGCGGGATAACCCTTAAGGGGCGTAGCATCACAAACATTCTGTTGAAGTTCAAGGTAACGCTGCTCCATCCTGAGACGTTTTCCAAATCATTATCTTACGAATGTTCACACTGTTACACATGTTATTTAGCTTATTCGAGATCATGAATCTTTTAAGTCATTTCTAGATCGGGGTAAAATAAGATCTGATCACATCACAAATATTGAACAAAATGATTTGGACTGTCGCGAGGGTTAGCCAGAGTCTAGTAAGTACTTGAAGAATAAAACTACAACACACATATGAAAATTACACATTAATTAATAGTACATTAGGGCAAAAATCACGTTCTTACCTCCTACAAAATTCCAGTGTTTGATACCAAAAGATTTACCTTGCCTTGCGATTGGATACTGACGTCTTGATTTAGTTGGTAATAAATTAACAGTAATTAATGTTGCTACTTGCGTAATTTCGAATGGTATTCTCATGGTAATTTGTTCTTCAGCTTAAATATCGTTTGAATACATTTTTAGGTTAGCTTTCACGACGCAAAAACAGATGTATTGCGCAGAAGCGTAGTGTCTACACCATCTATGCAGTCATATGTTCTTCATTGGCGGGACATCTAAATTCTAATAATTTTTTTAAAGAATTTTAACTCGAAAACTTAGAAAAAAGTTATTAATAAATATTGTTTCTATAGACGAGTTCTATAACTGGTTAAATTTAATGTACCTATTTATGTTAACACCCTGTATATATCCACCGATACCCCCCGAATCTTGCGAAATACGGATTGAAAAATAAAAAATACGTCCGAAATCTTTTCTAAAGTTCTATTAAACGGTACCAAATGTAAACTACCCCATCATTCACCGAGGAGGAAGGGTATTTGATATATTGTAGCGGTTCATGCGATATTACTACTGTTGATGAACCATTAGTTATTTGTAGAGTGTTTATTTATTTTATTTATTTATTTATTTTTATTTTGAGGGAACACTACAGTCACAGACCAAGACGGTTCCACGTATACATACATAAATTAATTAATATAAATGTAAATGTAACAGTGGACTGTGGCAGTGAAGCACAGATCTGTTCACGTGCTGATTATTGAGTAAAACGAAAGGTATACTTACCTGCTGATTCACTGCAGTACGCCTCTCGGAGACAACCTGAAGAAAGGACGGGCAACAGGAAGCACAAAGAATTAACGACCGACAGCGAGTGTATTTAAATAAATATAATTATGATGATAATGATAAATAAAATATAAAACAAATGAAGACAAAATATTGTAGTTAAATATGACTGAATTCCACCACGGACCGACATCGGATCTGCGCAGTCATACGCGATGATGTCAGCACACGTCCCATGACCGCTTACTATACTTAAAATTATCACTAAATACAACATATTCATTTTAACCCAAAATACAAATCTAAATTATAAAAATTAGCTATATTCTCGAGTTCCTAATCCACGGCTCGTCAGGCACGTTTCCGCAGCTCCTCGTGAGGTAGCGACGACGCTCTGGTTGTGGTGGATTAGCGATCTCGGGCTCGCTACCGGTGGTTCGAACAGAATCGCCAGTTCTTTCCAATGTTGCTACTGACTCACTAGATTCAGACGAGTCATTCAGGGAATCGCTTATCTCAGTAGAATCTGTAACATTAGGATCATTAATCTGTTCGATTATATCTGGAGAAACGTTTAATTCAGCTGGTGGAAGGATCAAATTACTACCCATACTACAGTCCGTTTCCTTGTCACTGGCACAGTCAGATGGAGGGTGTTGGGCGTTACTATAATGTTCTAAGTCAGCCTGTGTCAAATGACACCGCTTGAGCCTATTTACGTGAACTTTCATCTTGCGCCTACCAAAAATTTCCTTTATTACCGCATTAACGTCCTTAAGATCGATGATACGATACGGTCCGGTCCATTTTTTTGTCAACTTATTACTAGTCCCAATTTTAACAGCGGGGATGAATAAGTAAACTCTATCGCCTAATTTCAAATCGGACGGTTTAGCCTTTTTATTAAAGTTTTTATGCACACGATCTAGATTGTTATTCAAAAATTCTTTAGCTCTGATGTGCGCTAATTTAAGTCTTTGCATAAATTCGGCTATGTAATTAGTATCCGTATCGTATCGCGTTCTAAGGGGTCTACATATCTCATCGAACGGAAGTTCGATGTCACGCCCAAATAATAAAAAGAACGGACTTTCACCTAACATAGAATGTGTTGTGCTACAGAATGCTGACACTGCATAAGGCAGCCATTCGTCCCAGTCGCGATGTTCTGAGTTTATGTAATGTGATAACATGTCTTTCAACGTACGGTGTGTACGCTCAAGGTTAGCATTGGTTTGTGGACGATAAGCTGTCGTGAGCAATTTTTCAATGTTTAGCACATTACACACTTCTTTAAAAAGTTTTTAAACAAACGGGGTTCCTAAATCAGTCAGTAGTTGTCTTGGTGTCCCATGTCTTAGAATTATTTCTTTAACAAATAATTTTGCTATTGTCTCTGCCTTCTGTTCTCTCATTGGGAACGCTTCCAAATATCGAGTCGCGGAGTCTTGTATCGTCAGCACGTATTTGATACCGTTGTAGGTCGTTGGTAAAGGTCCAACCACGTCCATAGCGATTCGTTCAAAGGGACGGGAAGCAAGTTCGGATCTCATTAAGGGGGCGGGACGTATGTGAGGTGAGGATTTACGTTGAGCGCAAGAAATGCATTTATCGACATATTCTTTGATGTCCTTTCTCATTTTTGACCAATAGAATCTCGAACTAATTTTACCAAAAGTTTTGTCAAAACCAGCGTGTCCTGATAACGGCGAGTCATGATATGCGTGCAAATGTGCAGTCTTAGATTTTTCGGTACTACCAACTTGTCCTCAAACCTTTCATTATCTGATTTCCAGAGAATCCCGTCGTCATCTAAAAAGTACGCGTCATCACTCTGTATATTATTTATGATAGTAACAATGTCTGGGTCATTCTGCTGATCGCGCTTTAGTGAGTGACGGTCCCAAATAATAGGTTCGTAATGTTTCTGGAACAATACTCTGACCGGCTTGATTCGTGATAAAGTATCAGCGTTGGAATGGGTTTTCCCGGGCCGATACTTTACTGTAAAATCGTACTCAGACAAAAGTAATGACCAGCGTAGTAACCGATTATTTGGTTCCGACATACTCATCAACCATTTTAAGGGTTGGTGATCCACAATAGCTATAAATTGCTGTCCATACAAGTAGAAACGGTAGTGTTTAATACCCCATACTAATGCTAAACATTCCCTCTCGGTGGTACTATAATTTTGTTCTGATTTACTCAATTGTCGACTTGCATAAGCCACTGGTAGTTCTTGTCCGTCGTAAATTTGACATAAAATTGCACTAATCGCGTAAGCTGAAGCATCCGTACACAATATAAATTGTTTCTCAAAATCAGGATATTTCAAGATCGGGTCTTTAATTAGAGAATCTCGCAAGAGCACAAATGATTTTTCCGTTTCCGTTGTCCAACAGAATTTACAATCTTTCTTAGTCAATTTTGTCAGTGGCAAAGCAATGTCAGCAAAATTATGTATGAATTTGCGATAAAAACCTACAAGTCCAAGAAACGCACGTATGTCTGTGGCATTGCTCGGCCGCGGGTATTCCTTGATGACGTCTATCTTATCGGGATCAGGTTTCACTCCGTTACTACTCACTATGTGACCCAGATATTTTGTCTCACTCAGCATAAATTTACATTTATTAGGATTTAATGACAAATTTGCCTCACGTAATCGGTCAAAAATAAGTTTTAATTTACTTATGTGCTCATCTAGATTATCTGAGCTGAAGCAAATAATATCATCCAAATAAACAAAGCAGTGCGTCACCGTGAGTCCCGACAAAACAGTGTTCATCAGTCGTTGCCAAGTACTGGGACTGTTCAACAATCCGAAAGGCATTCGCTTAAATTCGTAGTGGCCCCATGGAACAGAAAAAGCTGTTTTTTTCTCTATTCCGCGGGTCCACTTCCACTTGCCAAAATCCTTTCGTCAAGTCTAGGGTGGTAAATTTAGTGGCTTTTCCTAATTGGTCGATTGTATCATGCAAATTTGGGATAGGGAAAAAGTTCATCTTACTAATTTTATTTAGTTCTCTATAATCAATGCAAAATCTAAATGACGATACACCAGTAGGTGATTGCTTTTCAACTAAAACTACTGGGGCCGAATATGGGCTTGTTGAAGGACCAATAATGTCACTTTCTAACATTTCAGTTATTAAGTCTTTCATTACTTGGCGACGACTAAAAGGTACTCGGTACGGAGCCTTTGCCACCGGTTTTTCGTGCTCGGTTATTATTCTATGTTGAACCATAGAAGTCGTTTTGAGCGTTTCATTCTTTGGTTTGAAAATATCAGCATGCTCTAATAAAAACGATTTTAATTTATCGCAATCGGTGGTCTCTAAGTGATCTAACTGAAACTCTTTTAGAAATTCTACGCTGTTTATTACATTTATCGAGACAGAATTTTGTTCTACCTTTCTAAAATCTTTATTTTCTGATTCCAAATCCGCTGCTACAGCATGACAAATGGGGATTTTCGTATTAATTCTAACATTTTCAGAACTGAAATTTAAGATCTGAAGCGGTATATCGTCTTGCTTAGCCTGTACATATTTTACTAGTGTACGCGCAATTAGAACACCCGGTATATCTACCGCTCTCGGTTCTAGTACATACAGACCGTCTGGCGTCCGCGAGCCTAAGCGTACCGAACCAACAGCTATATGGCGCGGTGGAATATTTATCTCATACTTTAATTTCACTACAGGCGTGTTTTTACTACAAAAATTTGCTGTGTTAGCACTAATATTTTCACAATTGCTTTCAGCATTATATCTCAACATTTTGCTAATCTTGGAGTCAGATTTTACCGCCACGGGAAATTCAATTACTTCTGAATTCCGTTCAACTGTATCTAAAGTTACTTTATTAGAAGCTAATGTTGAATCATTCGACGAAACTGCTAACGTTGGCGAAATCTGAACCTCACTATCTGTTACGCTACTTACACTACAAACAACGTCGTCAAAGTTATTGTTCCGTCTGATGTCGGTTAAACTTAATTTTGTCTTATTGATTATCACTGTATTATCTTTAAAGCTGATCGTAACATCGTGCTGTATTAAAAAGTCGACGCCTAATAATCCATCTGATTTAAAGCACAAATCATCGGGACAAACTACGAAACAATGTTTGATTTTTCTGGAACCAACATTTAAGCTAATAATGACAGCACCGTCATTCAATAAACTATTGCCAGAAACATCTACTAATACATCTTTCGTCTCAAAAATCGACAAATTTAACCTTTCAGCAACACTACGTTTAATTAAAGATACAGCGGCTCCAGAATCTATAAGAAAACTATAATTCAAACTATTAATTTGGAAAACAATTTGCTTAGTTATGTCTTCCTCTACATCAGCGACCCTTGGAACAACTTTAACGAGTTTTGTAGCGGTCCTGCCAGACGTTGGGTCGTCGTCTAGGCATATTTGGAGTTTAAAGGGCATGTATTCTCTGTTGCTAAATGCCCTGGCTTTACGCACGCGAAGCAAAATTTCTGTTTAGGGTGTGGACAAGTGCTTACCGTATGATCTAGACTACCACAATTAAAGCAACGTCCTCGCATTTGTTCGTATCGCTGACACGTGGTTAATTGCGTCCTATTTTTCTTAGCATTCGCGTTTTTATTCGAAACTTGAGTCTTTGTCGTTGTCGGTCTCGGTTTGGGAGTACTAGTTACTGTCCTGATGTTCGACTTGTATGGGTCAGCCTTGGTCTCTTTATAAAGTATGTTTAACACTTCCTCACAACGTTCTGCATATGGCAGCGCTTCTTCTATCGTCTCAAATTGCTTGATTCTACAGATTTCGTTGGCTAATCGTGTTTCTAATCCATCAAGAAATTGTTTAATCAGTAATGACTCCCGTTTAATCTTGGCTCTAAATTTTTGCATTTCGTTTTCACCTACTACTGGAAATACTTTCGCGCCCGCTATTTTTAATCTTAGCGCATTTTTTTGCAAGCTCTCATCCCGTTTTCTAAAAATCTTATAGAACTCCCGCTCCGCTGAACCCGCATCTATCTTTGTACCAAATAAATGTATAAGCCAGTCCCGCATTTCTAACGTCGATTTTGGTCTTTCATCTATTGGCAAAGAATAAAAATATGACCTAGCGTCCTCCCGTAATTTTAACTTAATTGCAGTAAACGTTTGTAATTCTGTCAAGTGGTAACATTCAGCTACCGTGGCTACGTTGTCTAAAAACGCCTCTAAATCTGGGCCTCCCGAATATGTCTCGATTGACTTTAGCGCATGCATAGCGTTGGGGTTGTCGAAAACAACTTGCTCTGTGGGAGAGGGTGGTGAACCTGGGAAAGGTGCTGTAGGCTTTTGCCAATTTGTTTGTAGATTTGGTAGATGATAAGAGAACGGTGCGTAAGGTTGGTGTTGTGATGTAGGTGCAGATGGAGCATAGCTCAATAACTGAGCAGGCGGTATTACAAAATGCGGATTTGCCGGTACTGGTAACGTGGAAGTAATAGGTGCATACATATTGGTCGTGGTGGTAGTCGTGGTTGAACTGGTCGTAAGCGTAGTTGTCGTCGCCGTCGTCACATTAATAGTGGTTTCAGGCATCGTCTCGTCAATAATCTAGCCTACCCTTTTTTTAATAGTAAACGTACTTTTACTATCCTACCGACTGCGCCAATTGTAACAGTGGCTTGTGGCAGTGAAGCACAGACCTGTTCACGTGCTGATTATTGAGTAAAACGAAAGGTATACTTACCTGCTGATTCACTGCAGTACGCCTCTCGGAGACAACCTGAAGAAAGGACGGGCAACAGGAAGCACAAAGAATTAACGACCGACAGCGAGTGTATTTAAATAAATATAATTATGATGATAATGATAAATAAAATATAAAACAAATGAAGACAAAATATTGTAGTTAAATATGACTGAATTCCACCACGGACCGACAAAGACTGTCTTTTTGTCCAACTCAAAAATAGCTCCTGCCATCAAGTTGATCGTGTCATCATCGGCTGTGTCTGCAAATATCAAAAGAATTTCTTGACACACGCAATAGATGCTTGTGCAATATTAACAATTGATATTTGCAATATTCGTACAAGCGCTTTTATTGACCTATAAAAAATACTAAATTAAGCAAATAATAATTTAGAAAAATGCGCTTGTTACATAAACAAAATTATAAAGACTGAAACATTATTAGAAATTTAAATTAAAAACAAGAGAAGAATAAAATATAATTAATATTTAAATTCGCCAATCAGTAGGTTTCTCAATTGATTTAATGATAAATGAAAAATATCAAGGTGTTGATATTTTTCATTATAGGTCTGCATCAATCTACTGATAGGGGAATTTTTGTAGATATATCATTTATAGTTCTTCTGTTTTCCAGTGATAATAAATTAAATTTCTGTATTATATCAAAATAGTTTGTGAATTCAATATGGAACTTTTTGCATAATATGAAAATAAACTTTTTCTGAACAGATTCTATTTGTTTGACATACATATTATAAAATGGATTCCATATGCATGTCAAGTATTCAAGCTGTGATCTTACAATGGCAGTATAAAGTAATATATAAGACTCAATTTTTTTGAAATGAAATGTTGTTCTCAGAACGAAACCAAGTAATCTATATGCTTTTGTTACAATGCTACTAATGTGATCATTAGGCAATAGTTTACAATGATATATTATACCTAAATCTCTAATTGTTGTTCTAGCTTCAATAATCGTGCCATTTAAACTATAATTGAAACTGAACTGATTTGTTGGCATGTTTCTTGTAAAATGAACAATGTAACATTTATTTAGATTTAATATCATTTTGTTAGCTTCACACCATCTATATAAATTTAGTAAATCATCTTGTAAGAATGTTGGAAAATAATAAATATTTGGCCAAAAATGGTCATGTATTCGCCTCAAAAAGGTTTAGTGTGCCATCAATTCCGAGTGAGATTAATTTAGGGGTAGATTTTTGGTTGGAATGAACCTTTTGCCAGCTTTGAAATCAGGATCTTGAACTTTCGCCGCTCGTATATCGACCAATAAAGTAGAAAATTATTTACAGCCGCTAAATGAAAATCAATATCACGGTTTAATTTTTTTTATTTAAAATCTAAGGAACGGTACCACTGATGGCCGATGAGAAAGAACTAACTGCTTTGACAGTTCCGGGTCGCAGACTTTTCCTATTTAATAGAATGCCCTTTGGGTTACAAAACTCTCCCACATGGCAACGGTTGATGGACCGATTATTTGCGGCCGCTTTCGAGCCATATTTTTTGTGTATCTAGGCGATATAATTAACATTACATCTACGTTTCAAAACCACCTGGAGATACTAGAGCAAATTTTATTTTAGTTTTTAATGCCGGCCTAATAATCAATAAAGAGAAATGCAAATTCTGCTGTTGAGTTAAAATGTTTAGGTTATGCGGTCGATGCTACCTGTTTACACGTCGACCCGAACAAAGTCAGTGCCATTCCAGATATTCCAAATCCAAAGTCAGTATATGAAGCCCACCAATAATAGGAGTTGCCTTTTGATACAGACGTTTAATCCCTTCATATTCGACCGTTCTTGCGCCACTTACGAAATTACTTAGGAACTATCAACCATTCAATTGGAATTAGGATTGCTAGAAGTCCTTTAAAGTTTTTCTGTCTATTTTCTTTATTTCAGCCAACGTCCAGTCTACTGTGCCAATGCTGTATGTTAAAACTGGCACAGCTAGTGTTTTAATAGTAGTTGACTTATTTTTAGCTGTTAGTTCTGTAGCTAATATTAATCTGACTCTTCTGTAGTACTCTTTCGTTACTTTTTCTGTCATTGGTTCATGTAGAATTCTATCTGCTTCTTCAACACCTAAGTATTTGTAAGCATTTATATGTGCTTCCACATCTCTAATGGTATTTTCATGTTCTTCATTGACCTCATTAATCCTTTGTGACAGACGTGCCAGGTTGGTGGACTCCGAACCTCCTGGTTACAGCCGCGTCCTGTGCTACTTTTTTGGACCGCCCCGGAATATCTCCCGGTACCCACCATATCTGGTGGGCGTTCCCCTATCCGCCACCTTAGGAGGCGCCCCGTTTGGGAAAGTAGCGAAAACCTGGTCGGGGTTATTATTATTTCTATTTTGCCAAAATATCTGCGTTTTGCAGGTTAGGTTAGGTTAGGTTAGGTAGACTTTCTTGTTGTTTGTATGGGATTTCGCCCATACAGCCTATTATCACTGGTGTTTTGTGTACCACGTTCATATTTAGCATGTTTTTCATTTCGTCTGCAAGAGGAATGTACTTATTACTTTTATCCGCAAATGTTCGATTGAAGCGATGTATTTTCCGTGGAGTGGATTTGATTTCCACTGCGCTTTAAGTTGTTGGAGGTCTAAAATTTCTTTTTCGGGCTTAAACTCTTTATTCCCTAAGCACAAAGGTGTTAATTTGTTGTCATGTTTAGCAATAGTACGGTGTAAAACGCTGGTCTCTGCTTTTTGGTAAAAGTAGACTCTCAATTTCTCTACCTGTTTGTAATGGCGTGTATGGATACTCGGTATTCCTCTACCACCAAGTTTCCTTGGTAGATGAAAACGCTCCACGGCACTATGCGGATGATGGACTCTGTGCTTTGTGAACTCTTTTCTTGTTAGAGTATCAAGCGCGTGCAGTTCTGTGTTGGTCCAAAGGAGTACACCAAAGCTGTATGTTAGGACAGATGTTGCATACGTATTGATTGCTTTACTGGTGTTCCTAGCTGTTAATCCGGATCTCAGCATTGCTCTTACTCTAGTTTGGTAGGTATTTGTTAGTTTTTGTTTGCATTCCTTTTGTTCTATACCTCGGGCTTGTGCATAACCAAGGTATTTATACGTTTCCTGCTCCTCCATACCTTCCATTTTCCCTTGATTAGGTATTTCGACACCAGTGTTCTTTGTCCATTTTCCTCTTATACTGTTAACTTTACATTTGTCTAACCCAAATTTCATTTGGATATCTGTGCTGAAACGGCCAACGCATTCTATTTGTTTTTTGAGGTGGTCTTCATGTCCCGCAAATAGTTTGAGATCATCCATATACCAAAGATGGATAACCTGGAGTTCTTCTATGGTATATCGTTTCTTTAAGTTGTTTAGCTGGGAGGTTAATACTGAAACAAAACCATAGCGGGCTTAATGCATCTCCCTGAAAGATGCCACGCTTGATGCTGACTTGACCTGCCGCAATACTTCCTTCCGGTCCATTTGTGGTTAAGGTGGTGTGCCAGTGCTTCATCGCGTGGCTTAAAAAGTTAAAAATATTATTTTCAACTTTTTATATTTGAAGAAATTCCAGCAGCCACGAATGCGGAACGCTATCAAATGCTTTTTTGATAATCAATAAATGCAGTGTATAACTCCTTGTTGACGTAACCCGTTGTACCTACGATTATAGGGATAGTGGTTGTCTTTGTTCCCCACATTCTTTGTATCTCAATGGATATGTCTATATTTTAATTGCTTCTCTGCATCTTTGGTCTCTATATTTTCATCGGCCGGTATGGATACTTCTATCAGGTAGGTCACTCCTTGCGTACGGACAATGATGTCTGGTTTATTTGCCCTTATTGTCCGATCAGTTCTTATGCCCATATTATTAGTATGGTTGTCTTATTGTCTTCACTATTGACAACTGTCTGTGTTTATGTTTATACCAGACATCATTCTCCACGGGACACCTTTATTTATTTATTTATTTATTTTTATTCTACAGGATGAATCCCAATTACAGAATAATTTTACTTTGGTAACAAGTACAAGAAATGTACATAATATATAATTATAAACAGATACATAATCATAAAAAAAAAGTAGTTATACAAATCATTAGTAAATAATATGCTTAAAGTTACAAAATAATGTTGTTGAGCTTACGTTTAAATACAGTAAAGCAATCGGATAAATCTATATTGTTACAATATGTGTTAAATGCCCTGCACATTGAATTAATAACTGAGTGGAAATGTGAATTCGTACGAGAATCCTCACAACGAAATGTTACTGAACTACGAACATTGCATGGGCGAACATGAAAGTTAAGATACTGGAGTAAGGTCGTATCATCTATCACATTGTTAACAATCTTGTAAATAAATATAATTTGGTGTTTAGTACGTCGCCTTTGCAAGGTATCGATGCCAAATTCCAGCAGCAAATCGTCATATATCATATTTGGCCATTGACGATAAAGTCTATAGAAACAAATTTTATAAAATTTCTTTTGGACATTCTCTAGTGCTTTAATCTGGTACACATGATATGGGTTCCAAATAACACAGCCATACTCAAGCTAACTACGAACAAATGACGAAAATAAAGTATTGAGACAGCGGATAAGTTGAAAATTTATAGTTGTTCGCAATAAGAAACCCATATTTTTACAGGCTTCAGATAGAATTGTGTCAATGTGCTTAGTAAATAAGAAATTACTTTGAAAATGGATTCCTAAGTCTTTTACAGATTATACACGGCTCAATACAGTACTGCCCATCATATAATTGAAGTATATAATTTCCTTTTTTCTTGTGATAGACATTATGTGACATTTGTTAACATTGAAATATAGCTGATTCCTGAGTGACCATAAAAATATACTATTCAGATCATTTTGCAGTTTTACACAATCAGAAATATTACTAATTGAATGATATATTTTGAAGTCATCCGCAAAAAGCAAACATCGTGAGAACTTGACAATAGAAACAATGTCGTTAACAAACAATATAAATAATAAAGGACCCAGAATACTACCCTGGGGAACACCAGATATGGAAACATACCTACTAGAGCAATAACCATTGATGTAGACATACTGAGTTCTGTTAAGTAGATATGACGAGAGCAAATTCAGCAGATCAGCACAGAACCCAATAGATTTCAATTTATTAAGCAGTAAAGCATGAGAAACTGTATCAAACGCTTTCGAGAAGTCAGTGTATATAACGTCTACTTGCTGATTATTCTCTAAAGCGTTACTTGTAAAATGCGTGAAATTCATTAAATTAGTAATGGTTGATCTACCACGCATGAATCCATGTTGGTGAGGACTAACATAATTTTGTACCTGGCTGTATATGTTTGTATACAACACATATTCAAAAATATTTGCAAAACGGTTCAGGCATGAGATTGGTCTATAATTTTGCAAATTGGTTCGATCTCCAGATTTGAATATTGGACAGATTTTAGCATCTTTCCATTTGACGGGAAATGACATCATCTTAACACTGAGATTATACAAATAATGTAACGGTTGCAGAAGAATTTCGGAGCAACCTTTGATTATATAAATAGGTATGCCATCAGGGCCAGTTGATTTGCTGTTGGTTTGCCTAATTATTGCTGTATAGATTTCTTCAAATGACACTGTGCTAATTTTAACATTTGATAAGTCATGTACAGATATATCGACAGTTGTGGCATTAGAAGTACTGTTATACTGAAAAACACTTTTAAAAAAAGAAGCAAAAGCCTCAGCAACTGCATCCCCACCAGTAAATGAATTTTCACCATCAGTAAACGTCGATGGGATGCCATTGCTGTTTCTTTTACTTTTAACAAACGACCAGAAATGGTTTGGATTTGAAGACAGATCATTTTCTATAGTGGTAATATAATTTTTGTGCAATGTATTTACTAGTGATTTTACTTTTACTCTATATTCTTTAAATTTATCATAATAGCAAGTGAAATTATGTTGTTTGTACAGATTGTGATAGCGTTCCTTAATTTTAATACACTGAATCAACTCAGAATTAAACCATGTAGGATACTTGTTGCTCTTAGATTTCTTGACAGCTTTGGGTATGCATATATCAAAAGTACCATATAAAAGTTCATAGAACTTGTCTAAAGCTAAATTAACATCATTGCATTCAAAGATAGGAGTCCAGTCGACATCACTTAGTAAATTAAACAACAATTCATAATTCCCTTTACTGAATTGATAATAATATTCTTGTTTAGAATTTAAAAGCGGTGTGTTCTGAGCAGATTTATAAGTAATTATTAGTGAGGGATGATGCGCATCTTCAGGTACTAAAGCGTCAAGATATCGAGAGACGGAACATTGATCTATATTAGAAATGATAACATCTAAGAGTCGATCATTAAAATTTACAACATTGTTGAATTGTGACATATTTATCAGATTGATAAAATTTACAAACTGTTGTACACTGTTGTCTGGAACGAAATTGGTAGTATATAAGTTAACAAGGTTAGGTAGGTTAATATCGGCTAATATTATAGTAGGAGACTTATAAATAAATGGTAACATTGAAATGGTGTCGTAGAATTCATTGTAGTCGGCAGTAGCAGCGTCGGGGGGTATGTAGACAACAATTAAATAAGCACTGTTATTTCTAACAGTGTACTTGACACAAACTAATTCAACTTTGCAAGATTTACAGGTAATTATTTGTTTGCACGGATTAAGAAGGCTGTTGACCGCCACAAGAACTCCGCCACCTCTTGATTTGCCTGTCAAAGCCGGGTTGCGATCGCAACGGAACACTGAGTAACGTTTATCAAAAAGTTCACTATCATGAATATTGTCACCAATCCAGGTTTAAGATAAGGCAATAATGTCATATGCACTAGCCGTACCACTTAGATAAAGTTCTAAAAGTTTCGTATTAATACCGCGAACATTTTGGTAATATATGCTATTATTACTGGTATTAGAGATTCTTAGTTTTTTGAACTTACTATGCACGGAACACCGTTCTTGTATTTAATAGTTATATCAGTTTCACCGCCCGATTTACGCCTTTCGAGTTCATTACGCACTAGAGACAAGTGCTCACGTTGTTTTAATGTTAAATCGTTGCCTATTTTAATATCTTTTAATTCGGGATTAGCTCTGAGTTTAGCCGAGTTTTTTAATAGTGTAATAACGTCAGTACGGTTATTGAATTGAACTTTTATAGGGCGCACCTTATTATTAGCACGAACACCAACACGCACTGATTTAAGTTCATTAGAGGTAGCTACGACCGGTGAAATATATGTTACAATTTTTTTCACCTCTGACTGATCTTGATTTGTATTTCAGGCAGTCCGTAAATCATTACGTTCAAACTACGTTTATTACGATCTATAATCTCCGATGCAATATTTTCGAATTCGACTGATTTTTTATATTTATTGCTTTTAAGTGATAATAGTTCATTCTTAATTTCTTTCAGTTCAGACTGAAGGCTCTGAATTAATTCCTTCAAATCGGAGATGTTGTCATTAGCACGTTTGTCAAATGATGCATTACAGAGATCACAAAACCATATAATATTCTTATTTGATCGTAGAACACGGGTATCCGGTTGGACAAAATTAACGCAATCAAAATGACTCACAGCAGAACAAAGAGTACATTTTATGGAGTTTTTCGAAGTAGCAGACTCATTACAAATTTTACAATTACACTTGTAGTGGGTGCATAATTTGTGAAGTATTAGTTTGCATATGTTATTATGCCTGTCAATATATTCCACTTTTGCAAGTTCCGAGCAGTTTGACATTATGTGGTGCATAGTTTCGTTTTCTTTTCTGCAAACTCGGCAGACAATTTCACCTGTTGACCCCTGTATCCTCCTGCCTATGTACCTCGTGTTGGTTGCCTGTTCTTGGGATGCTGTAATGAGGCTTTCTGTTTCGCCCTTGTAGCCATTTGTAAGATGCTTCTTTGTCATATGCAATGCCTTCCATATTGCGAATTTTCTGTCCGTGCAAAGGTTTATTTCTCCATTTCTCATACAGTTGTGTTTGGTATAGGGTTTTGAGCTGCCATGGGGAACATTCATGTGTTTCTATGCTGTCTATTTCATGTACATCATCTTCTTCTTCTGCATGTAATTCTTGTGTATGTTCATTTACCCTATTTTCATGCTGCTGTACTGGCTTATTGATTTTAGTTTTCATTTTAATTGCTTTCTTCGTGACCGATTCTGCTTGTGGGAGTTTTTCGTCATATTTCTTTATGATCTTAACTATTGGGTCTATTAGTGATCTCTTCGATAAATAGTAAAACAGACTATAAATCGAGCTGTAGAATGCACCCTCAACTTGTTGGAGACCTCTTCCACCTTGGTGTCTTCTCATGTATAATTTCCTTGTTCTCCTATCGATGTTCTGTATTTCAAGGAGTGTCCAGTTTATAATCCCAAAACTGTATCTTAGTACAGGGACAGCTGATGCTCCTATAGCTTGGAACTTGTTCTTGCAGTTTAAATTAGATTTGAGGATTTTCTTTACTCTGGTGTAATATTATTTTGCCAGTTTTATTTTCATTCTTTCATGGTCAAGTCCATCACCCTCATCTATTCCCAGGTATTTATATGTTGTCCCAGGCTCTAGGGCTTATGTACTGGTGTCATCTTCTAATATTACGTTTTCTGTCCACCGTAATCGTCCACATTGAAGTGTTGCAATTGCTCATTTGTCTAGACCAAATTTCATTTTGATGTCATCCGAAAATCTTTTCACAACTTCCCATGATTTCTTCAGTTCAGTTTCGCTTTTACAGGTTAATTCCAAATCATCCATATATAGTTGGTGAGTAACAGCTGTAGATACGTAGCAACATGTTGTTCAGCGTAAATAGTTATATGATGTAGCCATGTTTCGATCATAATGAAAGCGATGAGGACATTGAGGATGGTCAGAAGTTGTATATAATTGTAAGTAGTGTGAGATAACTAATGATATAAGACTTGGATTGTTTAATTAGTATTCATTGAATTATGTAAAGTCTGTAAATAATAAGAGAATTGTATTATTGGAAGTCAGTTAGGTGTCATTGTTTGTAAGAGGCAGTAGTGCTATTAAATAACATTGAAGCTACATTGGTGTATTATTTGTGTGTGTGTAAGTGTATTTATTACCCTGAGTGAGAGTGTTTCTAACAGTAGTTTCTCCAGGAATATGTTTTCGTCCTTATAAATGCAGGTCTTGCTGCTGTATTAGCTTATCTAGTTCTAAAGAGTAAAATATCCCCGATATAATTATAATAATAACAAACTTTAATGCCCAACAGAAAACCAATTACAGGACACATTGAATATTACATGAATAATGTAATATAAACTATGAAAAAATTATGTAAATTTAATACAGAAATTAAACAAAAATGTCATAAAAATAGGTGTCTGCATGTCGGCACATGAGGTGGACAGGCGAGCGCTGCTGTATTTCCGTATGTGGTGTGGGAAGATGGAATGTCCTCGAGTATCTAAATGCAAGTCGTGGTACTAAGAAATGAATACAAGATAATAAATTAGGAGCATCTATTTTGTTCTGAAGTAGCATCCATAAAAATCTGGCACAGTACTTATCTCTTTTGAAAGCCAATGACTGCATGGAATGTCGCAGAAGTAGAGATTCTTAATCAGTTCCTCGGACGGGATAGACATTCTTAATTTTATATGAAAGAAATATGCGATGGATGCGTTCGACAGCTAAACTTTGATAGGCATAATGAGGGAACCAAATAATGGTGGCGTATGTATGGTGAATACATAGGAAAAATACAATGACCGACGTAGAGAGGCATCATGAAACATTCTGGCTATCCTAATTAAGAAGCCTAGGGTTCTGCTGGCAGAAGATCAGACGTTTTCTATCTGTTCGGCGAAACTGAATTTGTACACAAATGTGATTCCTAAATCTATTATAGAATTTTGCCGGAGTAGAGTTACGTCAGACATAAGATAAGGAAATTGGATGTGCTTAAGCGTCGACAGTAAGAAATTACGTAACACTTGTCGGTGTTCAGTATAAGTTTATTATTTTCACAGCAACGTCAGCATCATATGAGGCTATAGTGTCAAATAATTTAAGATCGTCTGCATAACCAGTTATGTAAGTCTGCTTACCATGGCAATTTGTAAGTTTTATTTGATTGTTTGTTTGTATCAGCACCCTTAAGGACCCCGTACACGCTACGGTTTGCCTGAGTAGGCAAACCGGAGCTTGTATATCACAAAACTGTGCAGGTTCTACGATCTGTGTAAATACTAAATTTAGTATATACCACAGTTGCAAAACTGAACGCATGTGGTGATATCTGGTTATTAAAGTGCAGGTTTGTTTAACTTTTTGTTAATCAATTATTTCTTATTGATGTGTTTGTATTTCTATTCTATGAAATATTCGATATATATTTTTTTAGATAAACATGACTACACCGTTTGCCAAATCAATAATTGAGGATTTCATTGAGATTTATAAATTTGAAATCTTCGTAAGTTCTTCCCGTTGTAAGAAATCTTAGTTGTACTTAGACATTCATATGAGGAAATCGATTTTCTTATAATAGTGTCTTGCTTCTCAATATAGGGGGTTACCATTGAAAGTAGTCTGGCGAAAGTTGCTTTGTTCATTCTTAGATTATTGAGAAAATCTTTGGGTTCAGTCAACAAATTGATACGGCTGTAGTCTAATCTTTTAGTAGCCAATCTTTAATCCATTATTTTTGTTTACTAATCATTGAAAGGCCTAACAGTACTATCGCATCGGACTCTGTTTCCAGTAGGACTAATCAGTTTTACCGGAGCCTGTATAGGCACTCGCCTGCACAGGAATACCTGTGTAAGCCAACCGTAGTGTGTATGGGGCCCTTTATGAAGACTAAATCGCAGTCGAAACGCTGATGTTTTATTAGATTTTATAGAATTGACTCCTTGTCGAAAAATTGCGTTTTATTATTAATTATACTTGTAATGATATCAATATGTGATAAGTAAGTTGGTATCGTTTGTGAAAGCTTAAACAATAATACTAGCAGAAAAATTATCCCAGTGTGCCAAATCATGGAGCCATTTTTCAGTTAAAGATGGAGTAAAGAACATCGTTTAATACTTTCCAGGAAAAATGCTGTGTTAGGTTAGGAGGGCATATAGATAAATCTATGGCGGAGAATAAATTGTACCGCACATTTATATACGTAGATTCTCCTGTATTTAAGAGGACTGCAATATATTTTTTATATTATTCCCCCATGCATCTGTTTGGGTTGTACTCCATAACAAACATAGTGCATTAAAATCTCCAACCAGAAAATACAGTGGTTACAACTTACTTATAATGTCAGTTTCAGTGTGAATTCGAAAGGTAAATGTTGCAAACTGTGTATTTCCTGGGTGAAAACTATTGTAAAGCATTTGTTTAAAGTCTTTTCTGAAGATGTCGTAGGACATAAGGCTCCTGGTTATTCAATAGTATTGCAATACCACCATGCGCTCGCCCATCAGGAACAACATCGAGACGTTCACTATTATTATCCTCTTAACGAAGATGGAACTAATTTAACTAATTACCGTTAAAAACGATTTTACAGGGAATAGATACAAAAATAAAATAAAAATACTTTCTTATACCTGAGCCTTTATACCTTGCCGTGTCAGGGTTTGATCGTTGATTTGGACTGTTTTTCTGGATTCTTCTTTCAGAATTCTTTCCACCTGTTTCTATTTATAGTGTGGGTTTTTTGCCTTATTCCAATCTTCGTTGCCCGAGTATAACGGTCTGACATTGTTATTCTGTTCTCGGAAAATTAACTGACGAGTCCAAACCGTCTTCGTTGCCATTCTTATGTAGTGTAAGTGACAAAATGAAACAGTGTTTTTTGTTGTAATAGGTACCGGAAATTTCGAGAATTTAAATGAAAAGAGCTTTTTAAATGTTTGATTATGATAGCTTTTCGAAAGAGCAAAATCTTCAAATATAGCGATATTATATTAACACGCGTGTCATTAGAATATACAGTTATCATACGAATTGTTTGCAAAAAGTATTAATCGTTTAAGGTACGATACAAGAGTTTGAGGATTTTCTAGTTGCAGCAATAATAAATATTAATTACTTAATTTTAATCTGCTAACAAATGAGCGCACATGTGTATTAAAAGTTGACCTACACATAATAAGGTATAACAAAATCTTCCAACTTTAGGTAGGCTGTCAAAGCCTTTTGGGATACTTCAATATATTTCTCATAATTTCCAAATGGGATTTACTCTGCTAACAAATGAAGACCGTTATCTTTCAGCCGGATCATGACCTATTAGTTGAGTTCTAAATGTTTTATATCTTATTTTTTCCATCTGGTTTTCCCTTGTATCTTTAGGAAAACAATTTAGATAATTTTGAAAAACCACTCTCAATAAACACATGCCCAAGAAAAATATAATATATAATAGATCTAATATTATATGGGGACATTTGTTGTGGTAATCAAACTAACAATCTAATGATTCACAATTCAATACATTATCATAGAGCTACCTATTTGACTTATTATATTCGAATTATACAAATGAATTTTGGATAGCCCCCTGGGATACCGGTCCCTATTAGTTTTTTCGGCAAAAGCTTAATTGATAAATTTCCGGACATCATATCCGTTCGTAACTGTTATATCTATGTTAAAATCATAATATGTTTTTGTTTAATATACTTTGGTCAAGCAAGTGAAAGGAAAATAATAAAAAAAAATCAATAATTATTTCGGAATTGATACAATCAACTCGGTTATGACGACTATACAATTTTATTCTTACTAATATAATTTTAATTATCATTATCATTTCCTGCTCTTAAATATTCCATATAAAAATTGAACACATATAGTAATTCCGTCTATTTGAGTTATTAGGTCAACAGAATGTTTATTCAAATAATTGGTGTGCATTTGGTTATTTTTCTATGTGCAATTAATAATACGGTTAAGTATACATACCGGGTGGCCCATTGGTCTGTATTTTTTTTTAAGGAATTATTTAAAGTATTACTAAAATAGAAATCAAACAAAATTTATTTTACATAGAAATGTCTAAGTATAAGCGGTATAAGTTTTTCTACCGGATGTTCCATTTTTACGCATTGATATGCAACTTAATTTTTTTTATATATGTATATTATTGAAAAATTTTATAGATCTTTTGTTTGTCTTTAAAGCTGTCATTATAGTAATAAAATGATCAGTACTAAAACTGCTCGTTTTTTAAATGAAAGTACCTAGGTTATTAAATTAAAAACATTGAATAAGTTTATAAAATATGTTCGATTTGAACATCAATTTATCAAACTAAATAAAATATAACATAGAAAGGTTAATAATCTAGGTGAACAAAGTAAAAAATAATTATTAAAAATCTGGCAGATAATATTATTGCTTAAACATTCACACAAAATTCATGTGTGTAATTATTAAATAAACATGAATTATTTCTGTACTGTACTACTTAAAAGAGAAAGAATAATACATTAAAACTTTTTAAAAATTTTCGTTTAAAATTTTAAGTTGCATATCATTGTGCGAAACTGGAACACTCTGTAAAATATGTGGATATTTTAAAATAATAAAAAATTAGTTTGAAACATTTAAAGTAATTGTAAGTACAAGATAAAATACAGATCGATAGACAGCCATGTATATAATTACATAAAAACTATGGCTTTTTGCACTTAGTGCACAATAGTTTTTCATTCAGAATAAAAAATAATTTGATAAAATATTTTACCAGATACAGAAATGTACAGAAATATGTCACTTTGCCTATTTGTTAGCATAAATCACTGGTACATTGCAAAGACTTTTAGATTAATATATTTAAGTACAACGTATGAAATTACTAAATGTAATTCTTCGTTTAGTAATTCGAAACGTTGCATTTAAATATAATATTTGTAGAGAACTGAATAAAAAAGCGTTTTTTAAAAATACTACTAGTTCTGAAAGTTTTTTTCAACTAAAACTCGTATATCTTTTCTAGATCTCCAGGAAAGTTATTTTAGAAAGGGGCGAAGTAAAATATGTAAACAAAAAATTCCTTGATGCAAATTTCACAGTTTCCAAAATCAATCATACTACATATGCTGCTTCTATCTATGGTGAAATATTTGTAAATGTGGAAGCAAATGTTACGGTATAAAACAAATCATAAAGATATTAATATTATTTCATTAATTCCATTTTAGGGAGAGATAAGGCTCTTTGGATTTTACAGTAATGTGTACAAAGAACTGCCCATACTTATTAGAAGAAAATTGTGCGATATGCTTAAAATAGAATACCATTGGGTCAAGCAGGAACTAAATAATGGCCATATTCCTGATAAGTGTCCAATTAAAAAGGTAATTTATTTTTATAGTAAATGCGTATTTCAGTAAAGGTAATACGACTGGAATTAAGGGGACATTTAAAATGTGAAGTTTTATTTATGTACAACACATTTTAATAACAAAAGATTGTAAATAAGTAGGAAAAAGATTTTTTATATATTTAAAAGCACGAGTATTGTTCCAATTAAATTGGCAGCCATTAGGGGAACATTTACTTATTATATTTTTGTAATAATGGATTAATTACTATAAATTATATAAAATTACATAATGGGTCAAAAATTCGCAGTCTGGTTCGTATTTTCACATTATTTCTAACACGCAAAATTCCTTGTTTGTTGCCAAATTATAAATTAATATCGAACTTTTATTATTGATTATGATCCCTATTTTAAGCAAGGGCTTCTAAATGATTTGCAGCTAGCTATCCATATCTGCATTAAGAACGTTCTAAATGAAATAGAGCAGTCTCTTATTGAATTTCCTATATCAAAGATAAATATACAGTTAAATTGGAAATGTTTCCTGTTACTCTTATTTGTAGAAAAAATTGTGATTGTAGCGTTAATTCAGCGTAACTTTTAGAAATAACTTTAGTTTTTTTGTTACTTTCAACACGATTTACTCTGACAAGACGACGTTTAAAAAGCGACCATTAAAAAGGCATATAGTCAAAGTAGCGCACGCTAGTAAATTGTTTTATTTGACTTTCAACTTCTGATATACGTCTACGTAAATCCAAGTTACTTCCAATATTAGAGTCAATTAATAGTTTTACCACTTTAATATTTAGCGCGCTTTTTTATCACGCGCCTTTTTAATCTTGTCTTTTAGAGCGTGCGCTATTGTTATCATGCGCATTTCTGATGTTCGCTTTTTAGAACACCCCTTTTTGATATTGGATTTTTGAGTTACCTTATTTTACAAAATAGTCGAGCGATGAGTTTGTTGAGTGTGGTAGGGAATTTGTATGGAAAAATCTTAATTCATAAGGTGCGAGCCTTAACAATTTCTAAGTTGAATGATATACAAGGAAGCTTTTTTGCCTGAGAGAGGTTGTGGATCAATTGTTTTTGTTCGAATGATTGTTTAAAAGTCACTTGATAAGAACAAAAAGATGTTCTGTGGCTTTCTCGATTTAATGAAAGCGTAGGACAGTGTTCTTCGAGAGACTATGTGGGATGTACTTGTAGAGTGCGGTGTGTGAAGGAAGTGAGGCTCCCGTGAGAGTTGATGGTAGATTGAGTGATTGGTTTCGTATAGATGTTGGTGTGAAACAGTGTTGTGACTGTTGTGGAATGTCTACTTGGATATGGATGTATTGTTACGAAAGGCATTGCATGGAACTGATGGTGTACGTATTGGTGGACATATAGTGTCTGCGTTAGCTTATGTGAATGATGTTGTTGTGTTGGGGGAAACTGAGGAGCAATTGAGAAGAATGATTGTGAGCATAAATGAAGTAGGGAAAGATTGAAATGTAAATGTAAGGTGTTGGTGTTTGAGAAGAATGATTTGGTGACTGATTGTAATGTTTCAGTGAATGGTTTGCGTGGGATGGACGTATTGACCGTGAGATTGAAAGGCGGGTGTGAGCAGAGTGCAAGGTATTGGGTGCTCTGAGTACATTTGCTCGAAACGTAAACGTATCTAGGGATGCTCGATTGAGTGGTTATAATGGTGTGCTAGTGCCTACATTGATGTATGGTTCTGAATGTTGGATGTGGATGAAGATACATGAACGACGTATAACTGCTGTATAAATGAAATATTTGAGAGGAGTGTGTGAGTATTCGAGACGTGGTCGTTTCCGGAATATATTGGTGTTCGGTGAGTGCCAAATTGAGAAGAATGTTGTTAAGAAAGTGGGAATTAGTCAGTTGAGGTGGTTTAGACATGTTGAGCGAATGTCGAATGAAAGGTTGGTGAAACTAATATATGTGGGTGAGATTGAAGGTGAACGATTGCGTGGGCGACCGAGGAATAAGTGGTTGGGTATGATTACTGGTTTATTGCGTGAACGAATGATTCCGAGTGTGAAGAATGAACGAGCATGTATAAATCGCACTATGAATGTAAACGAGACGAAAGTGGTGTATCAGGATAGCAATGTTTGGAGGAGTTTGATTGTTGGTTGACTGTGTTTCTGGGTTCGTGCTACTCCACAGAGTGGGATATAGCGTGATGTTATGTATATATGTAACCCTTTCAACATTATACAAAATAAGATAAAATGTTTGTGCCAATCCACGAATTATATCAATAACATGAAAAGCTGGTATGCTTCCTTACTAATCATATCGTTGTGAGTTCTAAACGCGGCCATGCAGTACGAGAGTTTTGAACTGAATCTGCGTGCGGAAGTTTAAATCATAAATGTTGGAATTAAAGTTACAGATTTGTCACTATAGACATGTGAATAACAACATCTATGCAATTATTTATTTTAAAAAATTTAGAATATCGACATTGGCCCTTATTCGTGGCATTTGTATGATATCTACATCATTTCAAATAAAATGTGTTTTATTTTTATTTTCGTGAACTTGGTTATTAAAAATAAAATATGCACTATTACAAATTTTCTTCTACTTAAAAAAGATTATGTAAGTAAAATTTTCCTTTCAAATATTTATATTAAAGTATTTCTCATATTTAAGGGTATTTATTATTATAAAAACTTTGTTCCTAACGCTGGAAGGTTTCCTATAAATCCATGGAAAACGGATAAATTTCTTGTCGTGTTTCGAGCTATTTACAATGTTGTGGAAGTCGAACTTCACGTTTATTTTCGTGTGGACACTGATGAAGACTATATACCTCACTAAAATATTAATATATTTATCTATCTAACATTCAAGTTGATTATTTTATTTTTCTTCAACTATATATTGGAAAATATATTTATTAATAACGAGTCAATAAAAATCATCAACTACTGAGAAAATTCAAAATTAATTTCAGTATTAAAATTATATGTTTGAAATAATATTACAGAATTCCCAACTAAGGAATATTAAAATAAAATTGAAAAGGGAAAAATAATAGGTACACTAGTCACTTTTGCTATAATTACGTGTATTGATTCATAAAGGTCTACGCTTCGGCTCAGATTGAGCCTTCCCTGAACTACAAAGAACAAACGTCTAAATAATTTTATACAAGAATTATTTTTTCCTTTTCAATTCTAATTGGTAGTCAAGATTCTCATATACAGAATGTTTCTATACCGCTACACGAAACTTTAATGACATATAATTTGATATACTGATTATAGAAGGCACCGAATTTTTTGAAATTCGCTAAAATTTGAGTATTTCATTCCTAGAGAACATTTTTAGTGCCACTGATTTAAGGGTATATTAATTATTTATAATTATGTCACTAATGAAATAAAAGTATAAACACTGCCTACAAATAATAATTTATTATTTATATAGGTACCTGATGTAATGCCTTATTTTTATATTAAATCAGTGACACTAAAAATGTTTACTAGAAATGAAATACCTTAATTTTTTTTGAATATAAAAAATTCTTTTTGTTCTATTATAAACCAGTGACAATAAAAATATTTGCTAGGTATAAAATACGCTAATTTTTACGAATTTCAAATTTCTATAATGAGTATATAAAATTATATATATATATATATTTAAATAAAATACCGTAATACCAATTATATTTTAAATTTATAACTTTGTATATTGCTTATAATGGGAAATAAATATGTTTTGTTAAATATATAACTTAAAGTTTTATTTATAGTCGCTTTATTTTTAAAAACTTTTATTTTGTTACTAACAAAAGTACAATTTTAATTCAGATGTTTTGCGTTTAACAGTTCAACTAAGACTAAATACAATATAACATAAAATATTCTAAGACAACTACAATCTTATCTAATTATTCTTAAAGGGGTGTCATGTTGCACCGTGGGGCAGTGCTGACGGTGCGGTTCCCATCTTCTGGGGCGATGTAACTCCTCCCTCCTTAGAACAAAGCTCCCCCGCGAAGTTGAGATTCTTCTGGTTCAGCTTGATGGTTTTGTTGATTTCGTTTAACCAATTTTGCGGTTAAACGTTTACATGAAACATAAATAATAATTATAACTATTCCTAAGTATAATAATATTGTCCAAATGTTAAGTGAATATCTCGTTAAATTATGTTCAATTATTGTAGGAGTGTGGATTGGGATATCTTCAAGTTAAATTTTCCTTAATTTAATGGTTATGTTTGATATTTTATTTTCACTAAGTTTGAAATTAAATTTTGATAATATTAAAGGTGTTCCAGATGTCTTCTCCAAATAATTTAATGTTTTTTGTTTAAATATAATCACACTTATTTCCTTTTATTAGGTATACACCCACTAATGTTTTAATGTTTGTGTTATCCGGGCACTGGACCGTGATTCTTTCTTCTTCTGGAAATATTCCCAAGTATTGGTTAATTTCGGGAATAATTTCGATGTGGTTTTTATTGATTTCTAATTTTGTGAAATGGCATTGGCTTGAGTTTCCCCTGAGCAGGATGTCTTCTACACAGGACGGGTTGAAATGAGCGTGAAACTCATTTGGGCACTGGTATACTCTGCTTTTAGTATACATGCTACTTAGAGGCTTTATTTCATTATCTTTAGATTTTAAAAAGTAATTAACGTCAGGTATTACAGTAACGAATTCTGACTCATACCTAGTGGGTAATGGATGCAAATAATTTAAATCAAAATCCTTTTCGAAATTTATTGGAATTGAAATAAAATAAATTATCTGTGCGTTTTCAATTTTACAATTTACTTTTAACAATGACTCATAATCCAACATATTTTCTAACTTTGGTTCAAAAGGTAATTGTCCTTGATAATAATGCGATATTCTATATAGTTCTGATAACAGCTGTTCGGGATTTATGATAGAGGGGTGCAATGTCCTCATCTTACAAAATGTTATTGCGTTTTCAATATCTTGAACAATATTCAAGATTGTACAATTGTACTATAAAGTGTTATTAATTGATTATACAGGTCTTTTACGAAAAGAATTTCATTCAGATTAAGATGAAGGTTTAATAATTTATTCAAATGTTCAATTTTTTCTTTTAAAATAGATTCATTATGCCGAATGTTTTGAATTGTTGTATTAAAATTTCTTATTAATTTATTATTAACAGAATATGCCAGTTTTAATTGATTTTCAAGGTGATATTGGTTTTCTTCTAAATGTTTCAAAATTTGATTATATCTTTTGCCATCTTCTGCGTCCAAATTTCCTGTTATTTGTTTAAATATGGTCCCCAGGCCATCTATAAGGCCACGTTTACTTCTTGATTTTGAATAAAGTGTCATTCGATTTAGTTTTTCGACGATATTTCCACGAACATATTCCAAAATTTTATTATTATTTTCAAATTCAGTTAATTGAATGGTTTTATTAGCCACGTTTAGTTTTAAAAGGTTATATTGTTTATTTAAGTTGTTGAATTCATTTAAGAGTGGGTTTAGGTCGTAATAGTGTACAAATGTGTGTTGAAGTTTTTCTAATTTTGCGGGTCCCAAGTTTATTGGCAGAATGCCTCTGTTCTCCGTTATGTTTATTATTTCGGATCCATAACAGAGAATGGCAAGTGTCAACGTGACTACCGTACATGCGGTTCCGTTACACGCGAAATTCGATATCGATTTTACCCCGGTAAATAGCGAAAAATTGGTGGTGAACTATATTAAAGTGTAGAGAATTAGGTGGTGTAAGACAAGTGACAAAAGTGCAGTGAGTGCCTAATCATACAACAAACAAATAAAAAGTTTAAAGTGCCAAGGTCGAACGAATTGTCAGAAGGTGCGCGACTGAACAGCTGAGAGTGCGGTGAGCGCGCAACGCGTAAGCAAGTGCTGATCAGAACCGGCTTAAGCCCAAAACAGTGCGACGTGAAATCAGGTGATGAAAGCAGCAGCCAAAAGAGAGAGGGACCTAAACTCAAGCACTGAAGAGGAGCAAAGTATATTCAGGAGGAGTAAAATAATCATAAGATCACCGGAGACTATAAAAACACTCAATGCAAGGATAGAACAACCCGAAAACGATTACAAAATGAGTGACATGCAGGAAGTTAAAGAAATGTTTAAAGAATTATTAAAAGAGGTAAAGAAAAATTTTAAGGAAATTAGAACAAACACGGAAGAAATAAGAGCACTCAAAGAGGAAATGCAGACAAAGGAAAAAACGTGGGAAAAGGAAAAAGAAACCCTAAAAGACAGAATAAGTGAACTAGAAAATAAAATGGAGAAACAAGAAAAACAAAAAAGAAAGCTCAATATTGTGGTAAAAGGAGAATTCACTCAAGAGCAAGACAAAAATAATTACACGCAAAGTCTAATCAAAGAAAAGTTCGGAATAGATACACGAAAGGAAAGCACAGTAAAAATCAACGAAAATGGAAATTGGAGAACATACCTAAAAAAGTTGGGAACAGAAGTCAAAGATAATGGAAAATAAATACAAACTTAGCAGAGAAAAAATATATATCGAAAATGACTACACGATGGAGGAAATGAAAGTACAAAAAGAAATTTTGAAAATAGGGAAAGATGAAAAGATAAAGGGAAAAAGAGTGAAAATAGGCTACAAAAAGATAAGAATAGATGACGAACAGTACGTATGGGATGAAAATGAAAAAGGTGTCGTCCAAATCAGCAATGAATCAAAAAACTTAAAAAACACATTAACTCCCGCAAACCTAAACAACACTTGATAACGAAACAGGCTATGAAAAAGGAAATAAGAAAATCATTTGTAATAGGAACTTGGAACATAAGGTCAATTAACGGAAAAGAGGAAGAATTAGTAGAAGAAATGATAAAATCAAAAGTGGATATACTAGGTATCACAGAAACAAAGAAGAAAGGGAAAGGACTAATGCAGTTAATAAAAGGATACTGGATGTACTGGTCAGGAGTAGACACAACAAAGAGAGCAGCCGAAGGTGTAGGAGTCATAATGCACGAAAAATACATGAACAGAATAAGTAACAAAAATACGTAAACGAAAGGATTATAAAAATCGACCTAAAACTAGAAAAACTAAAGGAGTATACACTTATAGTAGCATATGGACTTAATGAAAATGAGAATAAAGAAAGCAAAGATAACTTCTTTGAGGAAATTCATACAGAAATAAATTATTATTATGGGAGATCTGAACGGGAGAGTCGGTAACAAAAATACAGGACTAGAAATCTACCTAGGAACACAAGGTGAATCAACAATAAATAACAACGGAAACAGGATAATAGACTTGTGTATACTAAACGAATTAGCAATAACAAACACTTTCTTCACACATAAGGACATTCACAAATACACTAGAGTAGAACCAGCAAAAAATGAAAAATCAATCATAGACTATTTTCTGACCAGCAGAGATATTCAAAGAAATATTACTGACGTGAGAGTATACAGAGAACCAGAAATAGATAGCGACCACTACATGCTAAAAATGTTTATGAAAGAAAACGTAACAGAGCATGAAGAGAAAAGAAAAACAAGAACAAATTATAAAATAAGAAGTTTTAAACTAAAAGAAGAGGAGTTCAAGGTAAGATACCAAAACATAATATCAGATAAACTAAAGGGCTCAGAAGACATAGAAGGAGTAACAGAAAACTGGGAAGAATTTAAAAAAGCGGTGTTAGAAGCGTCAGAAGAGGTATGCTGAAAGACAAAAATATGCAATAAACAAACAAAGAAAACACCATGGTGGACTGCAGATATTAAACAAATAGTAAAAACTAAAAGCAAAAATGGAAAAAATACCACACAAGTAAATCAACAAAAGATTACGAAGAATATAAACAAATAAGACATGAAGTTAAAAACAAGATTAAAATTGCAAAACAAAAAAGCTGGACGGAGTTCGGAGAAAAAATAAAAGGAGCATTTGAAACGAATCAAAAACTATTCTACGGAATGCTAAGAAATATGAAAGAACCGAAAAAGAAGACACTACTAAGCATAAAAGACAACAATGGAAAAATCATAGAGAAAGAAGAAAATATCATGAAAAGATGGAAAGAATATTTTATGGAACTCTTTGAAGGCAAACAAAGAAGACAATCTAACACAACCAAGAACAAAACACGATTAAATGAGAATGAAGAACGAATAGAAGAAATAACAATGGAAGAATTATTGAAAGTGATAAAAAATCTAAAATATGGAAAAGCACCCGGAAAGGACAATATCACAACAGAAATGATAAAAAACATAGGTGAGAAAGGAGCAGAACGAATGCTAAAGATAATCAACATAGCAGCAAGAGTAGAAAGTACACCGCTTGACTGGCAAACAGGATTAATAACGCCCATATACAAAAAAGGAGATACAAAAGAATGCAAGAATTATCGAGGGATAACTCTACTGAGTGTAGTAGGTAAAATATACGCCAAGATATTAGAAAACAGAATAAGACCACAAATAGGAAGGACGCTAGAAGACACACAATCTGGCTTCAGGCCAGGCAGAGGAGTGCAAGACCATATCTTCGCACTAAGACAAATATGTGAGAAAACAAAAACAACAGGAAAAGAAGCACATATATGTTTCATCGATCTAGAAAAGGCATTTGACCGAATAGAAAGAGAAAGCGTATGGAGGAGTCTACAGAGAAGAGGAATAAACGAGAAGACAATCAATCAAATAAAAAGTCTATACGAAGTGTGTCTCAACTACGTAAGAGTAAGAAACGAAAGCTCAGAGGAATTCGTCACCGAAACAGGACTTAGACAAGGATGCGCGCTTAGCCCCTTATTATTCTCGATAGTACTAGACGAGGTGATAAAAAGCTGCAGAAATAATTTTAAAAAAACTTACGATAGGTTTCTGGAAAATGAAAAAGATCGAGCTGTCAGAACTATGCTATGCCGACGATATGGCAGTACTAGGAGCAACAGAAAAAGATCTCCAACATAATATAGACATCCTGCACAGAGAACTAAACAAGAAGAACATGAAAATAAATATAGAAAAGACCAAAATACTGACGACAAACAATGAAGAAAAGGAAACAAATATATTTATAGAACGGAAAAGACTAGAACAAGTAAAAACATTCAAATATCTGGGAGTGCAAATAAATGAAAAAGGAAACCTGGAAGAAGAAATAAGAGAGCGGATAAGTAAAACAGCAAGAATATACAACGCAAAAAAACAAGTTTCTCAACAAAAAAGAGGTACCGAAAGAAGTAAAAGTGCAAGTTTTCAAAAAAGTTGTGACACCCATACTAACATACGGCAGCGAGTCATGGACTACGACGGAGAAAATAAGAAGCAAAATACAAAGCACCGAAATGCTATTCCTGAGGAAAATAGAGGGAAAGACGAGGCTAGACAGGATAAGGAATGACACAATTAGAGAATGGCTAAACACCAAGCCAGTAACACAAACTATACAAGAAGGACAACTGAGATGGTTAGGACACATAAACAGAATGGAAGATGACAGAATCACAAAACAAATATACGAAGCAATAGGGACAGGAAAAAGAAAAAGAGGAAGACCCTGTAGAACATGGAACCAGGACGCACAACTGGCAGTGAGAGAACGAGGAGGTAACTGGGCAGAGATCAGGAAGCTCACTGCAGACAGACAAACCTGGAGGGAGTTCTGGAAGAGGACTCCAGAGAAACCCAACCAACAAGCCTGACACCGAAAGGTATTAAAGGCACTGCATTAAGTAAGTAAGTAAGTAAGCAGAACCCGAACAACTTGGAAGATTTTTAAATTTATTAATACATTTTTTAGGTTTTTTTTAATATTTGAGAGGTGAATATTTTCAGCTGTATTACCGTGTCTTACATTTATTTTTGCGGTTTTTTATTTCGGGTTTACGCTTTTAACTATTTCTGCTTTATATTTATTACGCGTCTTTTGTTGTTTTTGATGATTTTTTTACATATACTCGTTCTGGGATTTCCGGTAATTCATCGCGGTCATCGTTACGTTTATTTATAATTTTTTATTTATTATGTAATTTTTCATTTATTTTTTTATACAGTAATTTCATTTTATCTTTATGATGAGATATATAATTATTTACTAATTGTTTATCAATTTCAATATTAAATGGGGAATTTATGTCTAGGTGACCAAGTATTATTTCAAATGGTTTCAATTTAGTAACGGAATGTATTGTATTATTGTAGGCTAAAAGCGCATAATTTACTTTTGTCTCTATAGCTTCTTTTTTGTATTCGTCTTCATTGTTAAACAATCTTATATGTTCTATTAAAGCTGAATGGAATCTCTCAATGATGCCGTTGGATTCAGGATGTTGTGAACTAACGAAATGAATTTTTACTTTATGTAATTCTAATAATTCTCTAACTAGAGAGTTTTTAAATTCCAAGCCGTTATCTGAAATGATTGTGTCTGGTATACCGTGGTGAGTGAAGAATTTTATTAAATTATTTACAATTTCTATCCCTTGTGCTGAGTTTAATCTGTATGCTTGAGCATACTTAGAGAATGAATCTACTACTGTAAGAAATTTTACTTTTTCTAATGTAATGCTATCTACATGAATAATTTCAAAGGGTTTCGTAGGTGTGGGAGTAATGTTGAATTTCAATTTTAACGGTTTTCTATCATATTTAGTTAACTGACAGATTTCACAATTATTTATATAAGATTGGATGAGTGTTCTCTGTTTTGGCCAGTAATATTGTTGTTTGATTCGAGCTAATGTCTCATCAAGTCCGCGGTGGTTGGTTTTTCCTTCGTGATAGTTCTGAATTAATTGAATCACTTCATCTTCGTCGTATAAGTCTGTTAACATTCTTGTACATTTTACAAATTTTATACTAGAATTTTTGAAATATATTTGAAGTACTCTACTGAATTTTTCATACAACTCATTTTTGAAATATAAATGATATCTAACTTTAGGTACAATAAATTCTAATTGATTTTACATTTGACCATTGTAATAAATCTTTACCACATTCTAATTTTGGGATACTTAAATTTTTTATTTTATGTTTTTGACAAAATATCTTTAAATTTAAAAGTGTATAAAACATATCTTGATTTGATGGCTTATTATAATGATTAATTTTTGATATTAAATAAATTATAAATCTGGTTTTACTTTTTAAGTAAACTAAATTATATAATTCAGGATTTTGAGCGTTTAATTTATGTAAATTTTTAAATTTTTCTCTAAATTGTTTAGCGATACCACGAAACATTTCCAAATCTTTACTTACACAATGAGCAAGACTCTCATCGTGAGGTGCGTTAAAAAGATCACCTTCTACTTCAAAAATTTTATTATCACTAGGTAAATTATTTTGTTTACTTTCTAAGTACATTTGGTACTGAGCAAATGGTGATTCTATTTCTAAATTTTCAGGGGAATTTTGAATAAGTGTTTCGTTATTTTGTGATATACGGCTCAAAGCGTCGGCATTTGTATTCAATTTACCTTTTTACCTCCCGCCTACCTCTAGGTAAGGGAGGTATTGTTTTTGGTCAAAAAATTGGGTAGTGAGTTTTCAATGAATAAGCACGTTTTAGGGTCCCTACAATACGATTTTACTATTTTCGTGATGATGTCTGTATGTATGTATGTATGTATGTATGTATGTGTGTGTGTGTGTGTGTGTGTGTGTGTGTGTGTGTGTGTGTGTGTGTGTGTGTGTGTGTGTGTGTGTGTGTGGTGTGTGTGTGTGTGTGTGTATGTGTGTGTGTATGTGTGTGTGTGTGTGTATGTGTGTGTGTGTGTGTGTGTGTGTGTGTTTGTGTAGTCTGTGGCAATTTTTTCGTCTCGCATAACTCAAATACTATAATACCAAAAAATACAATTTTGTGAATTATTGCTACTTATATTTAAATGAAGAGTTGATTAGATTTTGGATAAAATTGGTCAACCGGAAGTAGCAGTTTACTTGAAGCCCTTAACAGTTTTTCGTGAAAAACACGTTTAAATTTGCTTTTTCAACAATTTATGTTATTTTGAAAGTTGAAGAATATTTAATTTTACATGTGGTTTGATTACACTAATTTTATTAATTTCCTTTAGATTTAGAGATAATAAAATATAAAAAAATTAGATTTTACAAATCTTGCAATCCTAGTACACCATGAAAACATTTAAAAATTTTCAATTTTTTACGAAATATGACACATGTCATTGTGATTGTGAAGCTGTTTTCTTAGTGAAGTATATGTCATAAAATTTAATAAATATACAAAAGAACATTAAAAT
The DNA here is from genome assembly GCA_963942605.1 of Poecilus cupreus. Taxonomy (NCBI): domain Eukaryota; kingdom Metazoa; phylum Arthropoda; class Insecta; order Coleoptera; family Carabidae; genus Poecilus; species Poecilus cupreus. Next base: position 29,172,783 of record OZ012719.1, on the reverse strand, counting down.
TCTCAAATATAAAGAAAATAACAAATAAGAAGGTATGTTTCTGTATCATCAAATACTATTTTGTACCGTTTAAGAGTAGTATTGGGCGGGAGGTTATGTGCTGGCCACATCAGATTTTTTATATACGATTTCATAATCGAATTCCTCTAATTAATTTTTGACTACACTGTTTCAATGAAAAAAGCCATTGTAGAGGTTTGTGGTCTGTAAAAATTTTAAATTTCCGTCCAAAAATATAGGGCCGGTAAGTATTGTGTCGCCTAAACAATAGATAAAAGTTCTTTCTCTATTGTTGAGTAGTTCATTTTAGTTGTATTTAAAGTTCTACTTGCATATGCAATGGGAAGGTCATTACCTAGGCTGCCTTGCGATAACACGGCGCCAATCGCAACATTGCTTGCGTCGCAGGTTATGTTGAATTCTTTCGTGAAACCGGGGTATTGTAAGATTGGTTCATTTATTAAAAGATTTTTACAAGTTTCAAAACATTTAATATAATCGGGATCGTCAATGTTTATAGTAGCGTCCTTTTTTAAGCATTTAGTGAGAGGTTTAGTGATTCGAGCAAAATCTTTTATGAATTTTCTATAATAACCGAGGCGTCCTAAAAAGCCTTTTATTTGCTTCGGGGTTTTCGGAATCGGATAATTTTGAATAGCTACAATTTTATCAGAGTTTGGCTTTACGCCATTAGGGGTAACAATATGACCTAAATAAGCCACTTCTTTTTGTAAAAATTCTGATTTATCTAATTGTATTTTAAAATTTGATTTTCTCAATCGGTCAAAAACTAATTTTAAATTATTAATATGTTCCTGGAGGCTGGTGTAAAAATTAATAATATCATCTAGGTAAACCAAGCATTTGTTATTAGTTAAACCTCTTAGAATATTATCCATTACGCGCTGGAAAGTAGCGGGGGCATTTTTTAAGCCAAAGGGCATACGTAGAAATTCGTAGTGCCCATCTTCTGTATTGAATGCTGTTTTTACCTCCCGCCTACCTCTAGGTAAGGGAGGTATTGTTTTTGGTCAAAAAATTGGGTAGTGAGTTTTCAATGAATAAGCACGTTTTAGGGTCCCTACAATACGATTTTACTATTTTCGCGATGATGTCTGTATGTATGTATGTGTGTAGTCTGTGGCAATTTTTTCGTCTCGCATAGCTCAAATACTATAATACCAAAAAATACAATTTTATGAATTATTGCTTCTTATATTTAAATGAAGAGCTGATTAGATTTTGGATAAAATTGGTCAACCGGAAGTAGAAGTTTACTTGAAGCCCTTAACAGTTTTTTGTGAAAAACACGGTTAAATTTCCTTTTTCAACAATTTATGTTATTTTCAAAGTTGAAGAATGTTTAATTTTACATGTGTTTTGATTATACCAATTTTATTAATTTTCATTAGATTTAGAGATAATAAAATATAAAGAAATTAGATTTCACAAATCTTGCATTCCTAGTACCCCATGGAAACATTTAAAAATTTTCAATTTTTTCTTCGAAATGTGACACATGTCATTGTGATTGTGAAGCTGTTTTCTTAGTGAAATATATGTCAAAAAATTCAATAAATATACGAAACAAAATTTAAATTCTCAAATATAAATAGAAAATAAACAAATAAGAAGGTATGTTTTTGTATCAAATACTATTTTGTACTGTTTAAGAGCACTGAAATATAGGAATTCCTATATTTCAGTGTTTAAGAGTAGTATTGGGCGGGAGGTTATGTGCTGGCCACATCAGATTTTTTCTATATCTATTTCATTCATTTCAATCTGGTGGACATCGTCCTAATTTATCTAATAAGTCAGTTATGTTCGGTATCGGGTATTTATCGTCAATTGTTTTATCATTCAACTTACGGTAGTCTATGACTATACGCCACTTTCTTTTTCCACAGGCGTCTAGTTTTTTAGGCACGATCCAATTCGGTGACGACCATGGTGAACATGATGGTCTTATGATATTTTGATCAATCATGTTTTGTATTTGAGATCGTACTTCCTCTTTATGAATTTCCGGATATCTCTATGATTTGATGTAAATAGGAATTTCGTCTTTTGTTTTAATAGAGTGTTTAATTTGGTTCGTAAAACTCAACTGGTTATTTTCTAAATGAAAAAAATCCGAATACTCGTGAATTAATTTAGTGATTATTAATTTTTCTTCTTCATTCATATGTTCAGTACGAATTTTTGATAAATCAAATTTTAAATTTTCTGTTTGTATAAAATTTAAATTCGGACTAGAGTACGTTTCGTAATTATCAATACTTTCAACGTTAATTGGTTTCAATAAGTTTAATTTGATTGATCATTTGATAAGTTTATTACTGTGCAAAAAGCATGATAATTTTGGGCTTTGGGTACACATTCGTGAATTAAAATATTATTAGTTTTTATTTCGGGGATTAATATTGTGCCGTCTTTCTTATCTACTTGAACTCTGATTACCTTCTCAGTTCTCGGAACTAAGATAATGTGTCTACTTTCATGTGAGATGTTGTTAACGTCTCCTTTATTCTCGGAATTATGATGATTAATTTTAATTTTCGAATTTAATGTAATTAATAAATTTTGATTCAAGTCTATAACTGTTTTTAATAATTTCAAATTATCTAGTCCCAATAAGATATCAAATTGATAGTGAAAATCAAAGAGGTGATATTTTAAATTTAGGTTCTTTTTATTTAAATTAAATATTTTTGAAGCTGGAATAAAAGTACTATAATTTTCTGTGGATGTACCGTGAGCTGTCGAAATTTTGAAAGGATCATTAATTATCGAGTTTTTAAAATATTTATATGCAATATTTGGTTTGATAAAGGATTTAGTACTTCCTGTATCTATGAGAACTTTTAAATTATTCTCGGGAAAAATAATGTACGGTAATTTACTTTGATTATTAGTTAAATTCATCAGTTCGATTCGTTGAACAGGTGCTGTTCTATTTCCGAGGCTACTGCTCCTAAAAAATGGTTTTGTTCAAAATTTTGAAAATCATAACTTGGATTTTCATCTGAATGTTCTATTATGGTGTTTTCGTTTTCGGGAATGCAATTTAATTCGCATTCAGCGTTGATTTCATTTTCATCTATATTATACATTTCTTCGTGTACAGTGTTTTGCGCGGGTCTAGCATATTGCTGAGACGGTCCTGGTCGTGGTTGGAAAGTGTTTCTTGTTGAAATACTCATGGGAGTTGGTTTATAATTATTCGTAACTCTTGTTTGTTGTGTAAATTGTCTTGGTTTTTGAAATGTATTTTGAGTGAATGGTTTTGGAGTTTGATATGTGTAATTATTTGTTTTTTGGAGTTGAGAGTAATGAGTTATTTTAGGTGGTAGTTTATTTTGTTGGAATCGCGAATTATTTATAGGTTGTTTAAAATTATTTTGAATCGGTTTAATATTTTTAGGTGACTCGAATTGAAAGTCATTTGTAAGCATATTTAATGCGGAACTTAAGTTTTGAGGATTTTTGGCACGCATAAGCTGACCAATGGGTTCTTTTAACCCTTTGAGTAAAATTCTCAAGGCATATTCTCTGAAATATTCAGTTAAAACTGGTTTCTCATTATTATTTTTATCTACGATAGTGTGTAAAATTGATGTTTAACTGTTAGTTTCAAGTTTGTAAAACGGTTGTTTGGTAACACGATCCCATAAGTCATGGGCAGTCACGGGTTGCCAAGCAACGAGTGATTAAAATTTTTAAAACACGCCAAATTTGAAAAAAATTTGTTATGGCAAACTTCTCATTTAATATTGTGATCCTACTTCATAAATAAAAATATTTTTTAAATATTTTTTGGTGTTTTTCATTATATCGTAGATATATTGAACGATACACATACGTAAAGCGTTTACTTTACGTACTTGTATCGTAAATAACTATTATGAGTAGCAATGTAAGATGTTATCATGTTTAATACTTTTGTAATTTTATTATAAAAGTCAAAAACGGTTTCGTTATGATTCTGTTTGAGTTCTGTTAACTCGATATTTAATGTGAATATATCACGTTTATCTGCATATGTGCTAATTAATGCATTTTTTAAATCATCCCATGTTCTAATGTCACAGGACGCAATGTTAACGGCGGCTTCGCCTTTAATTTTTGAATATATAGTACACATTAAATATTCATTTTGGAAATCATTTGGGTTGGCTAAATTGTAAAATGTATTTACTAATTTTTGGCAGACTTCTATGAATCTGGGCAATAATTCTCTTTCACCATGAAAGTCAGGAACCATGTCCAAATATTCTTTTCGTAGTGGTACTACTGCCATTGTGTTTGTTTGGAGAGTTGCTGGTTTCAGAATTATTCTTTTATCAATGTGTAAATTTTGTGTACGATCTTCTAGATCGGAGTCAGAATCGGACTAAGTGGAATTTTCTGTGTCTGAATTTAAATTAAAAAGTGTTGAGCCTCTAAGCGACATGTACTTACAGCAAGAGAATCCAGTACATTGGTCCTTGGCTGTGTTGTACTCTTCCTGGGGTTGTCCTGGTGTCCTGGGCTCGGTCGCGCTGATGTCCTCTCAGCTCGTACGGGTCAGGTAGGCAGGCACCGGCTGATATTCGCTCAGCTGGCGCGTCAGGATGCAGTTGGTATGCGTTTAACTTCGTCAGAGACTTCAACTTTTCACTTGCGACTTTTGTCGATTGCCAAATAAATCGTTAAACGAAACAAAATTATATCCGTTAATTTTGTTTTGGCAATCCTACCGACTGCGCCACTTAAAGTTTTATTTATAGTCGCTGTATTTTTAAAAACTTTTATTTTGTTACTAACAAAAGTACAATTTAAATTCAGATGTTTTCCGTTTAACAGTTCAACTAAGACTAAATACAATATAACATAAAATATTCTAAGACAACTACAATCTTTTCTAATTATTCTAAAAGGGGTGTCATGTTGCACCGTGGGGCAGTGCTGACGGTGCGGTTCCCATCTTCTGGGGCGATGTAACAAGTATATATATATATATATATATATATATATATATATATATATATATATATATATATATGTGTGTGTGTGTGTGTGTGTGTGTGATTAGAATTTTGTTTCCATATGTTGTATTATCATTGAATACATTATAATGTATACTCATTTAAAATTCACAAGATTAAAAAGAAAATTATAATAATAATTTTTTTATGAGTTCAAGGTCAAACACTTGAAATTGATCGTTTCAACCAAATAATATAAGAAACTATAGACCAATATCTATCAAATTCAGTTTCAAAGGTATTTGAACAAGTTCTTTTCAATCGTATATAAAATCATGTAAGACCAGTTTTTATTGAACAGCAACATGATTTCGTCCGTAAAAGAAAAAGTTTCAAACCTAATGGCCTTCTGTCACTTCGTTGGAACTAATATAGACTTAAAAGAACAAACAGATGTAAATTATACAGATCTATCGAAAGCATTTGATAGAGTAAATCACAGTGTACTACTACACAAATTAAAGTCCTTTTCCATTGATGATAAATTAATTGTGTTGATAAATTCTTATTTAAGTAGTCGAAATTTATTTGAGAAATTAGATGATACTTGTTCAAATAATTTTCTAACAAAATCAGGTTTACCGCAGGGCTCGATCTTAGGACCCTTGCTGTTCATAGTTTTTATCAATGATATTTCAAAAAAGTTACGTAACTCTGAATTTTTGCTTTATGTGGATGACATAAAGATTTTTAAAACAATTAACAAGTCGAGAATCGCTAAGGTGATATTCTGTAAATAATAATTCGTTATTCTATAACGAAAATTTTATTACGAGTTAACGTAAAGTCGTTAATGCGTTAAAATAACGAATTTCGTGAAAATGGTATTCTGTAATGAATATTTCATTATTTTGTAACGAAAAAATATTACGATTTTCGCAAATTCGTTATTTCTGAACGACAATTCGTTGTGGTTACGTTATATGTATGTATTTTTAAATATATTTGACTAACACTATTGTCATTATGATGAATGGTGATCCGGAATTATTGATGTTTTTCCATTATTTAGAAAAAAAAAATATAAAAGGTAATATAATACTTCAAAGGTAGGTGTCAAATAACATAAATAATTTATACTTTAATTTAAACAGAAAAAATCTGAGAAGAATTCATAGAAATCTGAGAGATATAAGTGTTCCATTTTCTATGCCAGATTATCAAGAGTAGACGGAAGAGATTTTACAAATGAATTGTTACCATTCTTGGCACAAAATAGGAGAGCAAGTGCTATTCTCAACTTGTTAAAAGTACATACATATGCCTCAGAGATAATATATGCCATTTTGTTTGTTAAATATATTTTATTCATTTAGATTTTTACTGCACTGCATTTTTACGCTCATGGTAGTCAATCGGAAAAGACTACAATGCTGTTCTGAGCAAGCATCAGTAAGCAGATGTATTTCCGTAGTTAGTAATGCCATAACTAGTTACTTAATTCAGCGTTACATTAAATTTCCAAGCACAGATTTAGAAATAAATTTGGAAAAAAAAAATGTATCCACAACAAATATTTAAAAAAAAGTAAATTGTATTACATTTTATTTCATATTTTATCAAAAATTTCAGTTTCCTGGCATAATTGTCGCCATAGATGGGACTATTGTACCTCCAGCAACGAACGACCCAATTTTTCCAAGACTCGTTTTTATAAATAGAAAGGGATTTCATAGTATAAATTGTCAAATTTTAATTCACTATTACGGCAACAGTCGGCAGATTTTGTGGAGATCGTATCAGAGATCAGATTGATTGATTTTATTTTATAGATACGTGATTCAGATTTAAAAGTATTGGTAATAAATGCACGTTATCCGGGATTCGTACATGATGCTGCTGTATGGACTCTTCCAAACAGAATATGGAAACAAAATATTGAAACGGAGAAAGAAATACCTGGCTTCTCGGTTATTATAGTTTTCTAATTATCTAAGTAAATTATGTTTTTTTATTCTCGGTGTATACCTATAGGAGATTCTGGCTACCCGTTGCAACCGTTCCTAATGACACCTATTTGATGCCCCGGAAACTCGCCTGAATTACGATACACAAGAATATACTGCAGTGTAAGAAATACAGTTGAACAATGTATAGGAGTATTTAAAAACTATTTTAGATGCATAATGAAAGACAGAACACTTCACTGTAAACCAGATTGAGCGGCATATATTATATATTCATGTGCGGTAATTTATAATATTTTAAGAACGCGCGGACTGTCTTTACAGGAAATGAAGACAATATTCCAAATGACAACGTTGGCTTGCAACAACAAGATGAAATTTATGATTGGCTTAACATTGGGAGAATGACAAGAGTAACTTTTATAAGGGCACATTTTAATTAAATAAATGTAAATAAATACAATACAGTATTTCTTTTTTACAACTGTTAAATGAAAATAATTATAATAGTAACAATAACAAAATATTATAGTATTCAAGTTATAATTAATTATATATCTAGTTCAAAAAAATAAAAAATATATATCATCACGCCTTTTACCCATTATGGGTGTGGCACTCTGTTTCCGCAGATCTCGGTCAAATCATAGCCCCCAAAGATGTTAGTGGAGGAGGAACCACAGGGGTAAATTCAAATTCGTAACTGTCGGCAGTGGGATTCAGCATTTGGGTATTTCAGCTTGAGTTTCAATAATTTGATCTTTGCAAGTTTTTGTTGTGCCTTTGCAATTTGATGGAGAGATTTCTTTATTCCACTGAGTTAATCCGCTATTCCCGACATCATTTCTCTATTTTGAAGTTGGTTTTGTGCATATGCATCAGTAACTTTTTCTACGGGCGTTTTATGAGTTTTGGTTTGATGTCTTCTTGACGCCTGCCCAGTAGAGATGTTTTCAGCAGTTGTTTCACCTGTTCTTATCTTTTTTTAATGCAAGTCCCTTGTTTTCTAAATTAACTACGGTGCTAGGCTCTTCCAAAATTGAGTTAATTATTTTCTCTATAGTATCTAAATTTACTGTAATATTAGCAGAATTCGGTTATCCGGCTGCGATTACATTTGGTGTTCCAGCAACAACAACGCGCCTAATAGTATCAAGCAATTTAATCTCTGTTTGATCTAGAGTTTTCTTACAAGGTGGACCCCTACCAGTTCTTAATTTAAAAGCAGCAATTTCTCTTGCCTTTTTAAAATCTTCCTAAACATATTATGCAAAATCTTAATTTTTGTTAGACAGATGACAGGAATTCTATTGTCCAAAATTGAATACTGTAGGATATGCTTGCACCACAGAGCTTGCTAAGCCATAATGATCCATGAAAATAATTTTTTTTTCTGTTAGCGAAATATTACCTTTTTCCAGGCATTTGGTGTCCTTTGCGGACCAACAATAGTATTTAAACCTCGTGTTAACTCTTCATATGGGTCATTCTACGTGAAATCGGACAAAAAAAGTCAACTCTCTCAGAGTTAGCTATAAATGTGTATACTTATTCATTTTGATCAAAAACTAAGTAGGAAGTATTTGGGCCATTCTACCGGGTATTAATTTATATTCTAAATATTCATAGTTGGCTATTTTTGCCTACCCGCAGAGAGCACCTGGGAAAAAAATTCTATATAAATTCAACAATGAATCCAACTTAAACAAATGAATGATATCCTAAAAGAGCACATATTAGGCTATTCAGATCAGAAAACGAGAGCATTTTTATCATAGTTGTCAAATGTTATGTGGCAAAATGTAAAAATCCCCCTTTTTTTCAAAAATCGATTTCTCAAATACTCCATCCCAGATTTCGCTGAAATTTAACCCAATTATAGAGGAAGATGCATATTTTAACATATCAAAAATTCACGTTATTGTTTTTCGATTTTTTAAAAATATTTTCGTTTGGTTCACATACGATTTGGTCCTAATTCAAACTGAGCAAATATAACTTAACTTCTTTAATTGTCAATTCTAGTTTCAATGAACGTTAGTACTTGGTATTTTATACATTTATAACTATTAGATATTAGCTGCAAACAATTTAGACCGAGAAACTCACAAAATATATCTTTTTCATTTCCGGACTTTCAAACTACGCGCCAAATCAACCTGCAATCAAAAAAGGACGAATAGTCATGCTGTTTTGATTGCGACCGTCTGTTTATGCCTCGAATACGATAACTGAAGTACGAGAATTGCTATTTCTTAGCTCTCAGTGTATCTTTGTCAATCTTCAGGTAACAACGAAGATATACAGAGGACTAAGGAATCCTCCTTTACTCCTCTTATTGTGATAAAATCATTAGGCATCTTCAAAATATAACCTCATCTTGTATAGTATTCGTGACAGCATGGTAGAGCTAAAAATCTGTAGTCTGCAAAATAATGTTGCTTGTTCGCAAGAAGTTAATTTCAAAACAGTGAAATCGCTCTCGGAAAGGCACATATTTTTGTTGCAAAGACGAAGTGGAGTTGATGACTTACAGACAATATGCAGCAATCACGAAAAAATGTTCCTATCATTTTATCATTTGAAACAAGTGCAATGTTGCGATCCACTACAAATCCACATAAATAAAGTCCGGAATTCGTTATGGACCGTTACTGAGGATTTCGAAAACGTACATAAGGATCATTATCCTCATGTATTAGAAGGTAATCTTGCGGAAAATATAAATATATTAAACATGTTAATTTAATTTTACTCATTTTAATTTTTATACATTTTTAACAGGACGGAAGTTATGTCTAAGCTGCAAAATGACCGTCAGCAAGGATGTTACAACAGACTCTCCTATGAATGACACCCCCAAATATGTCGTAGATGAACAGTCTTTGCTAAGAGAAACGTCGGGATTATCTCTTGCTTCGAGCCTCGATCAAGCTTCAAGCACACACAGCGTATTTTTGACACCTCCAGAACTAACACTGGAAAGAATCAACGATAGCTTGAGAATGATGAATTTGCAACCCGTTAATAAAACGCGGATGTCGAACTCGACTTTTAAGTCGCGTAAAATCAACGAGATATGCTTTTAATAAGATATCCGGAATTGATAACACTGAAGGTATGTGTAAGAATCGATCAAACTAAAACAGAATAAATGTATCATAATATTTTCTGATTAATCACGTGCAAACTTTATATTTTTATTAATGAGACCGAATTAATTCTTTCAGATGCGGACACGGACCCAGACTCAGATTATTCAGAAGCTGGCAAGGAATTGATTTCTCAACTGAAGCGAAAATTCCCAGTCATTGATTCAAACGGTGACAAAATGAAACTTCTGTCGGTGTTACCTGCAAGTTGGAGTCTATCAAAAGTTCAACAAGAATTAAATGTTGCAAAGCATATGGTAGTTAAAACTAAACAAATGGTGGAAGATCAAGGCGTATTATGTACATCTGCGCCTTAAGTGGGAAATCTTTTGCCTCCAGAAACTACTGATCAAGTAATATAATTTTATTTGGACCCAGAAGTCAGTCGGGAAATGCCTGGGAAAAAAGATTACGTCACTGTTGCCAAAGACGGAGAATGGAAGCATATTGAAAAAAGATTGGTGTTAGGCAATTTTAAAGAGATTTTCCTATGTTATTCTGAGAAGTATCCTGATTCAAAAGTGTCTTTTTCGAAGTTTGCTATGCTGAGGCCCAAAGAGTGTGTTCTTGCTGGTGCATCTGGAACGCACACTGTCTGCGTATGCACAAATCACCATAACTTCAAGTTAATGTTGCTGGGCGTTAACTTAAAATCATTGAAATTTAATGACAAATCATTAAATTCATACAAAGACTTTTTGAAGTGTATCAAATGTGCCTCTCCGTCGGAAAGTTGTCACTTAATGCAATGTGATGATTGTCCTGGGACTGAAGGATTAAAACTACTTTTGGAGGATCATTTTGCAAACGAGTTTGTCGACCAGATAAGTTATAAACAGTGGGTGCAGGTTGACCGTTGTACTTTAGATGGTATAATTCAACCCGTTGATGAATTTATTGACGTTTTCATTGCCAAATTATAAAAACTGTCACCACATGATTATATCGCGAAAAAACAAGCGGAATATTTTCGGAGTCTCAAAGAAGAAATTAAACAAGGAGAAGTACTTGTGATTGCAGACTTTTCTGAAAATTACAGTTTCGAAATACAAGATTCTGCCCAGGGTATGCATTGGAACAATGCACAGGCCACTATTCATCCTTTTGCGTACTACTATCGACCAGAAGAAAACAGTGCTGTTCAAACGTTAAATTTTGTAGTTTTATCTGATGATCTAACTCACAACATCGCTTCAGTACATTTTTGTCAAAAATTACTGATAGAGTTTTTAAAAACAGTGGTGGCGAATTTTCGAAAAATAATATATATGTCGGACAGAGCCGCGTCACAGTACAAAAAATCGCTTCAACATTATGAACGTATGTTTGCATGAGAAAGACTTTGCTATTCCGGCAGAATGGCACTTTTATGCTACGTCACATGGTAAGGGACCCAGTGATGGATTAGGAGGCACTCTAAAACGCTTAGCAACTCGAGCTAGTCTCCAAAGACCGTTTGACAACCAACTTCAGACACCAGAACAATTATACCATTTGGCTAAAGACAACATCTCTGACATGCAATTCAATTACGCCTCAAAAACTGATATTGCTAATCACACGAAAATGCTCAATAAAAGATTCGATTGCTCTGCATCAATCACAGGGATTCCATCATTTCATGCATGTCTTCCCCGTGCAGATGGTCACGCTTCCATGAAAATGCATTCATTTTCTAAAGAGGAAATTCAGTTTCATATTTTACACAATTGGGATGGAGAAGATACACCCGCTACTGCAAGACCCGACTTGCCAAGGGCGACAAGGTAACGTAATCTCATACACTTTTCGATCTATATAGTAAATTTAAACCATTGAACGTTAATTATTGTTTATAAACAAATTTTATTTTGTTTTCAGATCAAGCAAAAGGAAGAAATACTCCAGCTAAATTTATTTATATTCCAATTTATGAATGCGAATATTTTTGTACACAATATATAATAAAAAAATTGCTTCTTTTCCAATAAAAGTATTAATCGTATTGTACTCACCTTTGCGAGTTTCTCGGTCTAAATTGTTTGCAGCTAATATCTAATAGTTATAAATGTATAAAATACCAAGTACTAACGTTCATTGAAACTAGAATTGACAATTAAAGAAGTTAAGTTATATTTGCTCAGTTTGAATTAGGGTCAAATTGTATGTGAACTTCAAATGAAAATATTTTCAAAACATCGAAAAACAATACCGTGGATATTTTTGATATGTTAAAATATGCATCTTCCTCTATAAGTGGGTAAAATTTCAGCGAATTCTGGGATGGAGTATTTAAGAAATCGATTTTTGAAAGAAGGGTGATTTTTACATTTTGCCACATAACTTTTGACAACTATAATAAAAATTGCTCTCGTTTTCTGATCTGACTAGCCTAAGATGTGCACTTTCAGGATATCATTCATATGTTTAAGTTGGATTCATTGTTGAATTTATATAGAATTTTTTATTATAAAGTTTATCAAACGTATCCATTTAAAATATACCATAGTTTTCAATTGTATATGTTCAATTTTATTAGTCTCTATTAGGGATTGAGAGTACGCACAAATAATGTTTACAAATGTGTTTTATTAATAATAGGGCACAATTATAAGTATCTCGATCACTGACAGAAAAATACCATACCTTTTGCGCAGAATTGCAGTTTCAGTCCAGGAACAGTCTTCGTCAATGCATCAGCTACCATTTCTTCTGAGCGAAGATGTTTATTAATAGGATAGTCGTTTAGTGTTTGTCTTCTAAAATGATACCGGGTGTCAATGTGTTTAGATCGGCTGTGTAGGACCGGATTTTTAGCAAGCTTTCCGGCTCCTTGGTTATCATAAGATAGTTTGACGTGGCTTAGTTTATGAAAACCCAATTCCTCGAGAAATGAATGAATTTGAATAATTCTTTAAAAGCATCGGAAAGAGCCATATACTCGGCTTCTGTAGATGAGAGGGTAACAGTGCGTCAGCATCTACGAAGCCATGAAGAGGTCGACCAGTCTTCTCGTACGTAAGTGGTTCCCTTGAGGTATCGGAGTATTCGTTTAGCGGAAGTCCAATGATTTTGATTATATTTCGAGTTGAATTGACTTAAATAAGCATGAGCGATGTCGGGACGAGTTCCGATGGCCAGATACATTAAACTTCCAATCAATTCCCAGTAAGGATAAAGATAAGAATCTTCGCTGCTGCCTGTTTCTTCGTCAATTTTAGTACTAGCAGGTAAAGCCGTATTTGTGGGATTACAATTCTGCATATTGAATCTTTTTAGAAGTTCACAAATACATCCCTTCTGCGATAATTTAATTTTCGTACTTTGAGAGTCCGACTGTTGAGAAATTTCGATTCCGTGTCAAAATTTGGCCTCGCCCAAGTCCTTCATGTGAAACTCATGGTTCAGAATCTGCTTGAGGTTCTTCAATCGTCGTTCATCTCTGTAGGCTACCAAAATGTCGTCCGCATAAATTAAGACGAACGTGTTTTGGTCGTGGTCGGTGTACACACAAGGATCAGCAGCGGTGAGAAAGAATCCAGCGGTTTGAAGTACGCCATTTAAACTAGCGTTCCACTGTCTTCCTGACTGTTTTAATCCGTATATGGATCGTTTTAATGTACAAACGTAATCACCGTTGGAAAGCCATCATGCGAGCCTTCTGGCCTAGTTCGCTGTTCTTTTCTTCAATAATCATCCTGGACAACATCTTCTCTAGAAGCTTTTGTTTCTCCATGTATACCGTGGTATCCATTGATCCGTAGAGGTATGCTGTCGACACGTCCATTTGAGCATTTTGCATGCCGGTCTCAGCAGATAACGCGACTAGGGTCCTAAGTGAGTTAAGTCGTGCTCGCAGAGCGAAGGTATCGTGGTAGTCTATACCTTCACACTGAGCAAACCCCTAAGCAACCCCCCAGGATCCGTCGGCATTATATTTATTGCGTAGAATGATTATGGATCCAATGAGTTTAATGTTGGATCTTGGCACTAGATCCCACGTATCGTTGATGATGAGACTCTTGATTTCGGAATAGATTGCATCCTTCCACTCGTTTGAGTCAGGACCTTTTGTGGCATCGTTGAAGGAGATTTCGGAAGCCATCATGGCCTTCTGAGAATCATGCCATTCTATTACGGAGTCATTATCTTTGTTGCGGGTATTAGCTTCGAAGTCATAATATGTGTTGACAGAATTTGAAGAGATGTCGACATTTTGAATATTATTTGCAAGGACGTCCCCTTTTCCCGGTAAATATCTTCTTTGGACGGCCAGGGCCTCGTCTAGGCTGGATACTTGCAATGACGTCTTGATATTTTTCTTTCGTAGGATCATCATTGAAATGACTTGGAGGAGTTTCGGTTTCATTAATTGGTTCTTCATTTGGAGTCTTCAGAATTGGGAAACGGCCTGCTTTAGTATAGTTGGAGAGGAAGTCTTCGAAATTGTCTCCAGAATTAAATTGGTCGAGGAATTTTACATCTCTGAATGTGTTGATCATCTTCTTCTCTGGCACCCATATTCTGTATGCCTTCGCATTGCTGAAATATCCGACGAATGTTCCTTGTTTAGCTTTGGATTCAAATTTGCTTCGATTTGTACTTATCCAGTACGAATGCTTCACATCCGAAAATACGTAGATGACTGATAATGTGTTTACGCGCGGTTCATAATTCGAACGGAGTTTTGTTTTGTCAACGTTTTGAGATGCAGCGATTTCTTACGTAATTTGCGGTGGCTATGGCTTCAGCCCAAAATGACGGAGGAAGGCCTGACTGCAGGAGCATGCACCTAGCGGCTTCGACGAGCGTCCTGTTGCGACGTTCAGTTACACCATTTTGCTGCGGAGTGTGAGGCGTGGTCAGGCGCCTGCCGATGCCGTTATTCTTGAGAAAAATAGTTTCGATAAATTTTTCAGCGACTTCACTCTTGGAGTGAATGAAGAATATCTCGCACCAGCTACTGTGATCGTCGATCATTGTTACGAAGTAGCGAGCACTTCCCAGAGATTCAATTCGCATTGGGCCGCAAACTGCAGTGTGGACAATTTCTAGAAGATTGGCTGATTTGCTCTAATCATCGATCATTGTTACGAAGTAGCGAGAACTTCCCAGAGATTCGATTCCATCGGGCCGCAAGCGTCAGTGTAGATAATTTCTAGAAGATTGGCTGATTTGCTATTCCGAGTCTGAAAAGGAAGAGCTGTTAGTTTTGCCATGATACAAGTTTTACACGGAGAATCAGCCGATTTTGTATCAATACTCAGTCCAATGGTTAACTGTTTTTGGCACATGGATCTGAGATATTTTTTATTGAGATGACCTAAGCGGTCGTGCCACATGTTAATTAAAGATCTCTTGCAATTAGCAGTGGCAAGCCCAGCGTGAGACTGCTGCAGCCGGTCATAGAAAAGATCTCGGTCTTGGTCGGTGATCATTTTGATATCTCTTGCCGCGTCTGTGATGGTTGCCTTAGTTTTTATGAAAGTGACCAACGGAGAGAAGATTGGTGTTCTTATATCCGGAACGTAGAGCGTATTCTGCAGTTTAATATATTTGTCGAGTTCACCGATGGAAGAAACGATTCTTACATCACCTTTACCAGTGACTTGTGTGATGACATCATTAGCTAATTTAACGTTGCTCGAGATGGGCGTTGATTCGGAAAACGGCTGCTAATCGTTGCACAAGTGTAAAAACAGCCGGTGTCTTTGCACCACCTATTTTTATTTTTGATGTTGGTGAAATAACCCGTTTCGGTATTTACAAAGAAGTCTTCTTCGACGGAGTTTGCTTTTGACCTCTCTAATTTGTTCTTGTCGGCCTTTTTCTTCAAATAGCAATCAGCGATCAAATGACCCTTCTCCTTGCAGTACTTGCAAAAGAGTTTGTTTCCTTGATACTTATTTTCGTATTTCGCATTGGTAGATGTCGGTTTGTGTTTATATTGTTTGGTGTATAGCGCGCCGTGTCAGCTCTCTTTGAAGTGTTCATTAATTGACACATTTGTTTCGATTATTTTTGTTTTCAGTCTCAATATCCGGAAGAGTATCGCGTGATTCGATAGCTCGTCTAAACGTATCATAACTACTCGGTAGACTTTGTAGTAACATCAGGGTGAGTAATTTGTCGTTGTCAATTTTCATTATCGCGAGCATGTCAGCGACTTGAAATAATTACATCTTTTGTTGCAATAAATGTTTAAGAAGCGTGGCCATACGTACAGGCCCTTCAGGCACATATACGGTCTCGATTTTGTCCCAAACTTCTTTTGACGTTTGACATCCACGTGTGTGTTTCAATTCGGACGCGCTTATTGATAATAAAATGTCTAGCCTTGCTTTAAGTTCTGAGCGATCCATCGTTTAAATGCTGTAGTTTGTTCCGCCGTGGAATTTTCTGATATGACAGGTTGTTGAATGTCTCCTGTAACCCCACATGTAATTTTTTATTAGTAGTGCCTGTGCGTGGATTCGCCAGGTGTCGAAGTTGTCTTTCGTCAACATTTCCAAACATGTTGAGTTGATCATGTTCATTTTATACCGTATGTCGAAATTAATTCGGAGAACAAAACTGTTAGGTTCTGTGATGATGAATATGATATCAGTTCAGGTGCAATTGATTTCTTCTCATGAAAAACACTTACTTTGTTGTACTGTCGATGCACAATCGAGAATGTTCGAATCTGGCGGCACTGATCGCGAATTTGTATTAAACACTTTGGAAACGAACGATACGACTTTACTATTACTTTTTAATTGTCACCATATTTGGGCCCATAACCTATTAGGGATTGAGAGTACGCACAAATAATGTTTACAAATGTGTTTAATTAATAATAGGACATAATTATAAGTATTTTGAATACTGACAGAAAAATATATTTTTATGTAACTGATATAAACAACAACAACAAATTAAAATTGGCATGGTAATACACAAATAATAATAAAAATGCCTACTTTATATAAATACAATGAACAGTGAAAGTTATATATCCAACAGTCTCCAAAAAAGGCGTCAACTATTTGAATGTATATTTATTTATATTGTTTTATCAAATCAGTTCTATTTGAGTATCTGTAAAATCTGTAAAAATTTTGATAAGATAATATCTGAATTTTCCATTTTCATATCCTAGAGAACAAATCCTTGAATAAAACTACTTTTTGTTACAAATATATATTTTTATTTAAATTTATGATCCTTGTGTACATGTAGTAAATATGCAATATATTCCGTATTACGTTAAAATATAATGAATATTAAAAACTGTATATATTATATATTAATATTTTATCCACTAGACATAAAAAATGTACTAAATTTTTAAAAATCTGACGTGGCTAGCACGTAACCTCCCGCCCAGTACTACTTTTAAACGAACAAAATACTATTTGATGATACTGAAACATACCTTTTTATTTATTTATTTTCTATTTATATTTGAGAAATTTAATTTTATTTCGTATTTTTATTTAATTTTTTGATATACATTTCACTAAGAAAACAGCTTCACAATCAAAATGACATGTGTCACATTTTGTAAAAATTTTTAAATGTTTCCATTGTGTACAAGAAATGTAAGATTTGTGAAATCTAATTTGGCTCTCAACAAATGCTCTACAGCTGGCAGATCACAAAACAGAAGCAGTCCTGATCACAAGCAGAAAAAAGTTGGAGACTGTAACTATTACTGTTGGAGGCTGCAATATACCTTCACAGCCGTCATTGCGATATCTCGGGGTGCAGATAGATGCCAGGCTGCGATTCGACGAACATCTGCAAATCATGAGTACGAGAGCCGCAGGAGTAACTAATGCCCTGGTTAAAATTATGCCTAACATTGGAGGATCTAAACAGAGTCGCAGAAAGCTACTATTCAACGTCGTCAGCTCCATGTTGTTGTATGCAGCCCCGATCTGGTCAACAGCCGCGTCAGTGGCATCGTACGCATCACAGATGACCTCAGTGTATCGTAGGTGTGCATTACGAGTGGCGCGTGCGTATCGTACGGTTTCTTATGATGCCGTGTATGTTATCGCCGACATGCCACCAATTCATCTGATGGTAGAGGAAAGGGCCGAGATATACCAGCGCAGATGCGAAGATGGGCTGAATAATCGACGTATCATTGCCCAAGATGCGATGTCTGAGTTGTTAGCACGATGGCAGCGGCTCTGGAATACATCCTCAAAGGGACGGTGGACCTACCGTCTCATACCAGATGTTGCTGCATGGATCGGAAGACGACATGGAGAGGTGGAACACTACCTCGTACAATTGTTGACGGGCCATGGCTGTTTCAGGGCGTATCTCCACCGTTTTCATTTGGATGACGACGCGTCATGTCCAACCTGCTTAATGGTGCCTGAGGATGCAGAGCATGTGCTCTGCCATTTTCCGCGCTTTAATGAGAACGCGAGATCCTACGTGATAATCTCCAACTGCATCTGTCGCCAGAGAACATCGTTGGGGAGAAGCTTGCGTCCCAAAACACCTGGAATGCGGTATCTGAATTTGCAGCCAAAGTCATGAAGAAACTTAGAATTGCTGATAAAGTCAGAAGAGGCCAACTCGTGGCTTAGAAGAAAAGGACAAATAGTCAATCTATAGGGCGTATAACAGCCAGTTCACCCTTCGCGAATTAATGCTTGACGGCGGTCCCGCGGAGCGGTGGGTTGCAACGGGAGGTGGTTTTAGTGGGTAGAAATCCCACACACCGTGGGGCACGGGCTTCACGGCGTCTTTTAAAAAATTTCGGAATTAAAAGTTGGTGTACAATCAATCAAGTCTTTGCAAAGCGGGAAAGTTTTACTAGAATCTACTAGTGAAGAAGAATTGTCTATAATTAGAAATAAAATTAATGAAATTTGCAGCGAAAAACTAGAAGTTGTTTCTGTAAAAATGAATGAACCTAAACTTATTGTCTATAATATTCCCGAAAAAATTTATTTACATAATGCGGAAAATACAATAATTGCACAAAATTCTGAATTACAACTTACACAGGGTGATTTGGTACCAAAAGTAATTTTCAAGAACAAGAAAAAAATAAAAAATTTGGTCGTTGAAGTAAATCCAGAAATACGTCGCAAAATTAAAGAAGTCAAATTAAAAAATAGGCTGGCATATATGTTCGAATGATGATTATATTGCACTGAACAGATGTTTCAATTGCAGCAAATATAATCATAAAGCTGATAAGTGCAAAGGGGAACTTACATGTCCTCATTGTACAAAACACCACAAATTAGGCGATTGTAAAGCAAAAAGAGAAGAAGTGCTGTGATGTCCTTACGGTCTGCGGCGGCTCTGGAGGACGTCACGTTGGTAACGGAGGATGCTCGGGCGCCAACCGATTGCTCGGATTTCTCAGTGAAGCGGGGTTAGGGTTTTTGTGCAATAAAAAAGACGTATTTGTTCACTAGATGTAGGTTGATATTTATTAAAAATAATATGAATTATGTACAGATGGAAACGTGATAAAAATAGGTTAACGAACGATGTAAGGCAGGCAAACAGGTTTCGCGAAATTAGAGCGCGTACGCGGATCAATCGCGAGTAAACAAGGCGAAGTCGGCGGTGTGTGTCCGAACGCGAGGTATAAAGCGGGGAAGAGTCAGCACACACTGACTACGAATTGGGTCGGGGTAGGTAGAGGCTAGCCAGCGCTCACTGACTAACCGAAAAGTGTCTCAGCACTCACTGATACACTAAGGTACGAGCGTCGGTCAGCACACACTGACCGACCGGGACGGACGTTGGTCAGCACACACTGACCAACAGGTATCAGACGTTGGTCAGCACACACTGACCAACAGGAACGGGCGTCGGTCAGCACACACTGACCAACAAGCTATCGGCACTTATCTGGCACACACCAGGCAAGAGAACTCAAGCTAGAAGGCACACACCTTCTGCCTGTTTGCTCGCCAGCTCTCGTATTTATACCCAAAATCCTCCCACGAAAACAAGGAATTAATTGTTCGCGTACGAACCCCAAAAATTAGCAAAAAGATCGTTAAAAATACGAAAGACGATTCAAAATTGATTTTTACGAATTTATTTGATAGGTTGGCGACTAGTCACGTGACCTACTTTAATTTTAAAATTTTTAAAGAGTGGCCCGACCAGGGTTTGAACTGCGGTCCGTCCGCGCACCAAGCGAACACTGACTGACTGAATAAATAGCTTTATTCAATAATTACTTATATTTAATACAAATAACTTAATTTATATTGTGTGTGTGTGCATTGTGAAAGTGTAGATACCTGTTTACAACAAAAACTTAACTCTACAGTGTGATTGTTTATGAATGAACTTTAAAAAATGTATTTGTGTATGTAATGTGTTGGTGTGCTTATCTTTACTTATTTTATTTACTATTAGTTTAATATATACAAAAGAGCAAGTTACTCATAGTATTTTTAACAATGAAATCCTTAAATCTAAACTTACAAACTAATTTGGAGCTTAAATCTAAAAATGGCACATGCCTAATGTATGTGTAAAAAATTTAAATTAATGGTTTAATTTATTTGTAAAACTGTAAAACTTATTAAATAGTCAACAAAAAGGTATTTAAAAAGCTAACAATAACAAATAAATAATAAGTACTTTTCGTAGATATGGTTGATAAATTTTTAAAAATATTTAAATTACTCCTGGAATTCCTCTTGGAAAATAGGTAAAGTTTGATATGGCAGTTTGTGTTTTAATGTAATTTCCGTGTTGTTGTGTCTGATTCTTGTGATGTTTCTTGTAAGTTCACTGACGGAGTCGTATGTTTGTGTAGTGTAGAATTTTTGTGCTAATTTGCTAATGTATTCGTGAATGTAGGGTATTTTGGTTTGTTCGTGTAGATGTGTAATTCGTGTGTATCTGTCATGTCCTGTTACAAGTCTCAACATTTTGTTTTGCAATCGTTGAATAGGTTTCAATGCAGTTTCTGATAAATGCGCAAAAATTGGAGCAGCATAAGTTATTGTTGGTCTGATGAGTGTGATGTATAGAAGTCTTTTAGTGTCTGGTGTAAGTGTACTTCTGTGTACAAGTAATGGGTATATTTGTTTGATTGTAAAGTGTGCTTTTCTGATTGTGTTTTGTATGTGTTCAAAAAAATTTAAGCGTTTGTCTAAATAAACTCCCAAGTATTTAACTGTGTGTTTTGGTGTAATTTTTTGTGTTTTTACCTTAATAGGTGTGTAGATTGTAATGTTTGAAAATTTTCTGCTGAAGACGATGGCTTCAGTTTTGTCAATATTCAATTTAATTTTCCAATCATTAAAATATTTTTCTAAAATGTTCAAATGAATTTGGATCTGTCGACCAGCAACTTCAGCACTATGACTGTGTGCATAAAGTGCAGTGTCGTCCGCAAAAAGAGCAGTATTTGTATTTGCAAATGTCGGTATGTCATAGAGGTAAATTATGTACAATAATGGCCCCAAGATACTGCCTTGAGGTACCCCAGCCTGTATAGATGATTTAATTGAAAAAATATCATTTACTTTAACTTGAAATTAACGGTCACTTAGATAATTTTGAATTAGTTTTAATAATGTTTTGGGAAGATTAATTTTGTTTAATTTATAAATGAGACCAGGAATCCAGACCTTGTCAAAAGCTTGACAGTTACTTTATTTTTATTAAAATTTAGAGTTATATCATTTACAAGTCGGGCTAGCTGTTGGGTGGTAGTACGTTTTTGTCTAAAACCAAATTGGCAATCAGGTAAAATGTTATTTTCCACTATAAATTTTGTTAATCTATCGAAAATAATTTTTTCTGTTAATTTGGATAATGTGTTTAGCAAACTAATTGGTCGATAATTATTTGGTTTAAGATGATCTTTTTTAGGTTTAGGTACTGGAATAACCGTTGCTAATTTCCAGTTTTTTGGAAAGTATTCTAATTTTATGCAACTGTTTATTATATAACAAATTTGTACAATCGATTTTTTTGAAAGGTTTTTTAAAATTTTATTTTCAATTCCATCTGGACCTGGGGCCTTATTGTTGGGAAGTTTTTTTAATTATTTTAAATATTTCTGATGGTTTTGTGTAAAGTTTATGTAGCGTTTGATTGTTAGTATAGTGTGGAGTGTTTGTGATGTCATCTACTGTGTTTATAACATGTTCATGATGGACTGTGTTAATAGTGTCAAGAATGTGTACTTGTTCAAATGTGTTTGCTATTAGATCAGCCTTCTCCTTGTCTGTGAAATATGTTTTATTGTTGTGTTCATGTGAAATGTTGATTTTTTAAGTGATTTTGTGAATTTCCATAATGAATTATCGTGTACGTTTAATGTGTTGAGTTTGTCTGTCCAATGTGTATTTCTGTATTCTTTAATTTCACTTTTAATTAGTTTATTTAGTTCATTCATGTTGTGTTTGTGTATTCTGTCTTGTGTCATTTGCCAAAGTCGTCTGTGTTGGTTTCTTTGTGTGAGTAATTGTGTAACATGTGTTGGGAGTTTATCTCGATGTGTATTAATTTTGATTTGTTTAGTGTGTTTTTGTTTTACTGTGTTAATGATGTGTGTGAGTGCTTCAACTTCGTTATCAATGTCATCTGTTGTGTTGATTTTGTTACTAATTACAATGTGTGTATCCAATTCCTTCCTAAATGCCCTCCAATCTGTGTCTTTGTATGATGTGATGCGTGTTAGATGTTTTTCCGTGTGTTGGTTACCTAGTGTGAATGAAATTGGATTGTGGTCAGAGCTTAATTCGTTCAAACACACCGGGTCTGTGATGTGCACTACATTTTTATTTAAAATGACATCTATTGTACTTGGTGATGCTCCGCTGTGTGGGAAATGAGTGTGTGTAAGAGTTGTACGTTGTGTGAGATGATATGTGTGTACAGAGTTCTGCCGTTCGTGTTGGAACGATTGCAGTCCCAATTTTGGTGAACTGCATTGAAATCGCCAACAATCAAAACTTTGTTTGCAATGTTGAAGAATGTAGTTAAGTCTCTTTGTGTGAAGTTGTTTTGTGGTCTGTTGTATGCTGATATGATGTGGGTGTTGTCTAAAAGCCTAAAGCAAAGTGTTTCTAATGTTGTGTCTGGTAATGTAATGCGTTGATGTGGAATTGTGTGTTTGATTAGCGCACAGACTCCGCCAGCTGCGTATCCATCTGTGTCCCTGTCCTGTCGTAAAACTGTGTATCCCTTAATTTTGAATTTATCGGTGTTTGTAAATCTTGTTTCATTTATGAGTAATATGTCAGTGTCATGTGTGATGAGGAAATTAATTAATTCAAGATTTTTAAAAATCATAATCAATTAAATTTTGGGTAAATTGTAGCATTAGCATTCCTTTCTGTTGTTTATTTGTGCACTGGGCCATTTTAGAATTTAAATTTTTTATGATACCTAAAAATTTAGAAATATTTACATGAGTGTTAAGTGTGTTTAATTCATTACAAAGATTTTGAAAATCGTCTAAAGCTGGAGCAGGGGAATGTACAGTGCTCCGATTGGTAAGAGGAGCTGTCAAGCTCGGGAACTGCGACAAATTTATGTCAGGATTCTGTGTCTGCTGTGTCTTCTGGGTGACGTTTGCACGGCTCTCCCAAACGTTGTATGACGGCTGCGGTGCGCTCACATACTTCGGCGCCTCCGCCGAATTTTGTTGATGCTGCTGGGGTTGATTCTGTTTGCCTAATCTTGCTATTCTTTTGATGTATACCGGGCAGGATATGTTGTTCGCTGGATGTGCTCCACCACAATTAGCACATTTAGCTGGAGTGTCATTTGATTTTTGACATTCTTTCGTCAAGTGATTTTGAGCACATTTTAAACACTTTGGAGGTGAAAAGCAATTTGCTGTCGCATGACCCCAGACTTGACAGTTATGGCATTGTATAATATATTTCTTGTTTCTGTGCCTTTCCCATTTTATTTTTGTATACAAAATATATTTAATATTCGATACAAGGTCAGTTAGTTTACATTTTTGGCTTGTAATTATTAGGTATAGAGGTCTAAAAGTATTTTTCATTCGGAATACATTGATTACTTCTACATTTGATGACTTTAGATCTTCCTTCACTTCTTCCGTTGATGGATCACTGTCTAAGCCTCGGACGACAAAAGCATGAGTTTTGTTAGGTTTTTCGGTATAAGTGTAGTGGGCAATTTGGTCATTAATTAACTGCTGATGTATTTTTGTTTTATCTTCTAAATTATTAACATATAAATTTGTAGAGTTATTAGAAAATTGCATTTTGAATCCTCCAGGGGCATTCTTTTTTAGTTTGTTTATCAATTCTGAATGGTTATTAAATACTTTTCTTATTATAATTGGCGTGGGTTTCTTGATTTCTTCAATTTCTAATTTGTCAAATTTATTTGATATCTCCAAAGGTTTAGGTTTAATATTTTTTCTGTTAATACTAGATAATTTTGTTGCCTTTCTTTCGCTGACTGTCTTGAATGATTGATCATTATCTTCATTAGTACTTTCGTCTTCCGAACCGCTAGGATCATGAAATTTTAGTGACATGACGCGACGTCTTTTGACGGCCGCGTCACCAATTTCCTTACTCATAGAATTCCTCAGGTATTTACCAAAAATTTTTTACTACTTTTTAGCACCAATGTTTAAATGAACAATTAACAGTCCTTTTATATTTATATTTATTATTTATTTGTGAGATGCTTTTTTCCGCAGTAATTAATGAAATATGCAAATATATTTTTCACTGTGAAAAAAACACAACAGCTTATTTAAAGCGTTGCTATGGAAGTCCCAAGCGAACACACTGTCCGCTCGGCCACCGACTCACATACAATACGGACATGTTCCGGCGCATAAATCGTGACATCGTCACACTGCATAAACTGTATAAATTGGAACAAGTATAGTAAAATTGAAAAAGTTAATGAAAACCATTCTGCTCTAGACAAGATGTGCCCCTGCTACCAAAACGCTTTTTAAAAAGTAATACAAAATACTAATTATTGAAATGGCTCAGCAAAATTATTTAATAAGTAATGTAAACAGGGAAACCAATCAAGAAACAATAAAAATTTTGCAATTAAACGTGCAACATTCAAGGGCAGCTACACAAAATTTATTACAAATAATGGACCAGAAAAATATTGATCTAGCATTCATTCAAGAACCACATTTGGTGGATGGTAAATTAAGAGGATTGCCAAATCATCTGCGAGTATATGTTCAAGGTGAATGTCACAAGAGAGCAGCTACGTATAATTGCCAGAAATAATTTTATAAATATTATAAAATTAACTCAAGTTTCAAGTGAAGACATGATTGCTGTAGAGGTTAATTATAACAATACGAAATTTTATGCTCTCTCGCCATACTTTGATATAACCGAAGATATATACAAACAAATTTGCTACAATTGACAAAAGTTAAAATTGCAAAAAATTCATCATTTATATTTGCAATTGGTTCCAATTCCAGATCAGTGATGTGCCATGATCTTCAAACAAACCTTCGAGGCAGAATTATGGAAGATTTTATAGCAACAGAAGAAATATATTTAATAAATGGAGAAAATGAATGATTTACATTTGATAATGGCAGGGGAAAGAGCAACATCGACTTGACATTATGCAGCCATCAATTAGTAAAGGCTGTACAAAATTGGACAATTGAGGATGAAGAAAGTTGTTCTGACCACAGAATATTAACATGCGATTTAAAATTGATTAATAAGAACTATGCAAATATCTTACCAAAGATCTAAATTTATAACTAAATCAGATAAATGGGATATATTTGATAAAAATTTAACTAATGAATTCTTAAAACTAATTAACGGAGAGAATGAAAGTGTTACTGTAGATAAAATAGACGAAGATTTAAGAACGAGAATACAAGTAAAAACAAATTTTATTTTGTTTATTGAAAATTTTAATAAAGCGTTAAATACAGCCTGTGTAAATTTCGACTATCAAAAGCACAGAAATATGAAAAGAAAGGGAGAACTATTCCATGGTGGTCTGAAGATTAAGCATTAATGTGGAAAAATGTTAACGCTCTTCGTCGAAGATTTCAAAGAACCAGATATAACGAAACACTTAGGAAAGAAAGAAAGAAACAATATTTTGAGGTTAAAACAAAATACTCTGACAAAATTAGAAAAGAGCAAACTGAGTCTTGGAAAAATTACTGTAATATTTCAACAAAAAACAATCCCTGGGGTACAGTCTATAAAATGGTGGCTTGTAAAGCAAAACGAAATTTTATATTGTCAACAATAAGAGACAAGACAGGTAATTTTACAACTGATACAAAAACTACCCTACAACACTTATTGGACGAATTAATTCCGGAGGATAACTTTGAAGATGATAACGAATACCACATTAAAATAAGAACGGAAATGCAAAATCCGGTAAACACAAAAGAAGATGAACTTTTCAAGCATGAAGAAATTGAAGAAATTTAGGTTAATATGAACCCAAAAAAAGCCCCTGGGCTAGATGGTATTTCTAGTGATATTTTATTAAGAACTTTCAGAATATTCCCTTTATTTATTACAGAACTATATAATCAATGTTTAATAAGAGCACATTTTCCAACAGACTGGAAGATTTCCACTATAGTTCCAATAATTAAACCAGGAAAAGAAAACTCTGAAAATGCATCTAAATTTAGACCAATAAGTCTAATTAATGTGGAAGGGAAGGTTCTTGAAAAATTATTGATAAACAGGATAATGGGTCATGTGAACAG
The DNA here is from genome assembly GCA_963942605.1 of Poecilus cupreus. NCBI lineage: Eukaryota > Metazoa > Arthropoda > Insecta > Coleoptera > Carabidae > Poecilus > Poecilus cupreus. The sequence goes on along the minus strand of OZ012719.1, from coordinate 29,145,989 downwards.
GAATAATCTAATGAATGAGAAACAGTTTGGCTTTATTAAAAACAAAGGAACGACAGAAGCAATTTTGAAATTAAAAGATTTTGTAGAACATAGTCTAAAAGAGAAAAAGGTAACTATGGAAATCAAACTGGCATTGTTTATAGTTGAGCACAATTTTTCATTTAATGCAATGGAACATCTACCTTCTTTAATTTAGGCAGTATGTTTAGATTCGGAAATAGCAACTAAAGTACATCGTAGTAGGACCAAAACAACTAGAATTGTTAACAGAGTAACAAGCCAAGTCAGTTTTAATAATTTTAAACAAATATTACAAAATAATAAATTCTCAATCATAATTGACGAATCCACTGATCTAAGCTCTAAAAAAACATTATGTATTATCACACGAGTGTGTCATGATTTACAAATAAAGGATAATTTTTTTCAATTAATTCCATTGGAATCATCAGCTGATAGTATGACGCTCACGAACTTCATTAAAAAGGCATTTCAAGAAGCAGAAATTAATTTACAAGGTAATGCAGCAATAAAGTATACCTAATGCAATCGTATTAATATTATATTGTTTTCAGCTAATCTAATTGGATTCGCATCAGATGGAGCTGTAGCAAATGCAAAGGTGGCTATATGGACAGGGAGAATAAATAGGAAGGAAACTTTATTGATGGAAAGGGAACAAACCAGTCGTGGTTAAATTGGGAGCGGCTGAATTGGGAGCTGATAAATCATGACAATCTTCACTTAAAATCATGTAAAACTTGTAAAAATTGACTTTATTAAAATGCAGAACTTCTTATAGCTAACTTAACGTTGCACTAACTTATATAATAAATGAAACTACTTAAATAACTTAAATCTACATAAAAATATATATTTTACGTAGCGCGACTTCAGATGCCTAAAATTCCAGGTGGTCGTCTGTCTTAGGGATGCAAGGGGATGTTATCGAATCTGAACTATCGTTTCTAAAAATATCTCGAGATAACGATAGCTCAGAGCGTAACCGATGAAAGTCATCTTGTTACAGAGCAAATACAATGATGGGAAAATTCTATCACTATTTTTAATAAAATGTATCTGCCATTCATTTCACTTGTGTTCCTCATATACCTCGAACACCAGAAGATCTCGTACGATATATATATATATATATATATATATATATATATATATATATATATATATATATATATATATATATATATATATATATATAAAAGAATATCAGAAAAGTTTCAAAATTTATTAAATATAAAGCCACATAAATTACTTCATCCCTCACAAACGAGATGGCTTTCATTACTAAATGTTATAAAGCGTGTAGTAGAGCAATACGAGGCTTTGAAAGTATATTTTACAAACGCAGTACACGTTGATGTACAAGCTGCAGAGATAATAAGAAATATGTTTTAATTTATACTAGAATTAAATTTTAAAATTCCGGAGTCAGAGAAACCGCAGTTACCAGTTCTGCACAAAAATATTTGCACTATTGTAAAATCTATTTTAGATTGTTACATGAAACCAAAATATCTAGATGGGCCAATTGAAAAAGTGTAATTTAAAAATCCTCATAATTTTCTTCCATTGGAAAATATTTACTTCGGAGCAAAGGTATACCTTTTTATAGAACAAAAAAGACAATCATTATCTCCACTTGTAGAGACAAGTAGGAAAAATGGAAACAGGAAATTTTAATACTTTTCTTACAATAACTGAATTTGTTTTCAACTTATTGAGTTTACCTCATTCTTCCGCAACATGTGAAATAATTTTTTCAGAAGTAAATTTAATGAAAACAAAAATTAGAAACCGATTAGACAACGATACAATAACAGGAAACTTTTAACGAAACGTTTGCTCAAAGAGAAACAAGCAAATTGTTTTAATTATCCTGTAGATAATAATATGCTTTCTTTAATGGATAAGAATATTTATAAATAGACATTACTTCTTTATAGTAGATTAACTGCAATTCTATAAATTTAAAGATCTGTAAATAATTTACAAAATTCAGTGAGATTTAACTTTTTTATATAACGCCTATTTTCAGTTATATACATATCTATAAAATTATAAATTCAGTTATAATAATTCTAATAACAACCTGATTAAAATAGTTTTTTTCTTTTTTAATAATCTGTGATTTTTCTTGTCATTATTTATTTGTTATGCCAGAATGGTATACATTGTTTAAAAATGTAATTTATTATTAATAAATTGAATATTTCCAATAAAACTATATTATTTGTAAATCAATATATATAATTTAAATTTACCGCAAAATTATTGATTCAAAGATGCACTATATAGTATAATGGATTATTGCCTGATATTTATTTTCACAAAAATTTTAATAAAATATTAAATTTATGCTAATTAAAAATATATTATAAATCTATTTATTTTTTTTATTTTCTCCTGAAATTTATAAATAATGTCGACTGAATTTATAAAATTTCACCTGGCAACACTGCCCTGAACTCTGTTCCAGTTGGTCCACGTGAGAAGAGGCCGAGAGTCTCATCTGACAATGAGGAACAGCTACCGTCTTTTCTAATAATTAAGCGCAATGACGGAGATTTTAACAAAGTAAGCTCCTTTTAATATCTAAGTTAATAAAATCTGTTGCCGGAGAAACGAAGGCAGTTAGAAAAACAAGGGATGGCTTACTTATCGAAACTAAAAATAACTACCAGTCCCGTAAATTATTAGAATTAAAATCGCTTGGTGAATTTGAAGTTTCAGTGACTGCTGACAGAAGTAAGGGCAAGTAAGGGCATTATTTACTGTCGTGATCTCATGAACTGTGAAACTGACGAAATCCTGACCGAACTGAAAGACCAGGGAGTTTATGAAGTATTAAGGATAACTTCCAAAAAAAGTGAAACAGAAAAAAAAACACCATATCTCATATTATCGTTTAAGTCTTGTGACGTGCCAAAATATGTCTATGCAGCAATGTATAGACTTCCCGTTCGCTCCTATATTCCCAATCCTATGCGCTGCTTTAATTTTCAACGATTTGAACACACGTCTACTAAATGTAATAATCAAAAAATTTGTATATATGGCGAACCTACTCATGAAGGAACCAGCTGCACTAATGTCAAATGCGTTAATTGTAATGGTAACCATCCCGCGAGCTCGAGAAAATGCCCAAAATTTAAGTTAGAATACTCGATCATAAAGTATAAAACAATAAATAAATGCAGTTTTCCTGAAGCTATAGAATATATCACCAAGCTCGGTCCATCTTTAACAACCTCATACGCGAAAGTAACATCTAAACCTGTATCAAATCTCCCTATCAATGTGTCCGATATCATATCTGTTATCATTCCTGAAATGAGAAAAATGGCCCAAGACATGTTTACCGAATTTGCAAAAATAATTGCTCCACTAGTCCAACTTAAAATACCGTCAACTGTAGCACCTGTAACTGAAACAAATAAGACAAAAGCAAATAACAGCACCGCTCAAATATCAACTTCAGGGTTTGCTCTCCCTGCTCCTATAGTCCGACAAACCAATGTTAATGAACCAAATGTACTTTATCACTCGCCCAATGAGGATTCCGACGCAAGCAGTGCTGCATCTGCAAGTGGTGCCTCATCAAACACCACTGAAACAAAAAAATAAAATAGAAGAATGTTATCACTCCTTCTGTAATTCTTTTACTTTATTTAATCAGTTATAATTTACAGCATATAACAATAAATCATTATTAACTATTATTAATTTCCTCCAATGGAATAGTAACGGCATTGTCTATCATCTTACTGAACTACAAATGTTACAAGCTGAGTATAATCCTTCTTGTGTTTGTATACAGGAAACACATCTGAAGCCTCAAGAATCGTTCAATATACGCGGATATAACATTATTCGTCATGATGTTATACCAGACGGACGTGCGCATGGTGGTGTTGCACTGCTGTTAACTACCCGTTCGCCTTTTTAGTCTGTAATATTCCACGCACCTTCGGGCAATTGCAGTGCAATTATTTATGCCGAGAAAGATAACAGTATGCTATATTTCCTTACCTAACCCCAATTGGAATCTGAATGATTTTGAGGCAATTATCAACCAGCTTGAGCCACTGTTTCTTCTTGTAGGTGACTTCAATGCTCACAGAAAACTATGGGGTTCAGTTCATAATGACGACAGAGGAAAACTTATTGAAAACCCATTAGATGCAAACGATATGGTTCTCCTGAACACAACCTTCTATTCCTTCTCTATTCAAAAGATGGAAACATGATGCAGCAAATTGGGCAGGTTTCGCTGATGATATCTTAGTTCCGAAACTGTCAAATAATACTAACATATCACTCCGTGATATTAACATATGTATTTTAACATCAGCAAAAACCAATATTCCTATGACTTCGTCTCGACCTTATAAGAAAAAAGTTCCATGGTGGAACGCAGAGGTAGCCAATGCTGTAAATGCAAAGAAACGTGAGCTTAAACTATATCGTCGGAATTCCAACCTCGCTAATCAGATAGCATCATAGCAGCAGTCGGTAGTTCAAATAATTACTCACCTCAGTTCTTACTCATTAAGGATGAGGCTAAAGTAGAACTTTATTAAATAGCTCCGTGGTAACGCGTCGCCCTGTAGATCGTGAGATCGGCAGTTCGAATCCCACAACTGACAGTTGCCAATTTAAATTTACCCCTGTGGTTCCCCCTCCATTCTTTGGGGGCTATGATTTGATGGCTGGTAACCACACTTCATACTCAAAAATATATCACTTACCGAGATCTGCGTAAGCAGAGTGCCACACCCATAATGGGTAAAAGGCGTGATGATATATTTATTTCATTTTTTTTATGTAAACCAAGTATACAATTATCCTATCTCTATGGAGGGAATTTGTAAACGCACTTAAAATCACAGGGAATACATTACTAGGCCCTGATGCTATCTCTTCTGCCATGATAAAACACCTAACTTATGAAATGAAAACATACATATTAAACTACTTCAACCAAATCTGGCACGCTGGTGCTTATTATGAGACCTGGCGTAAAGCAATAATTATCCCTGTACTAAAACCTGGCAAAAATCCTTCTCAATCGACCAGCTATCGGCCCATATCTTTGACTTGCCATTTTTCTAAAGTGTACTAACGAATGATTAACCATCGGCTCGTTTGGTTCCTTGAAACGAATAATCTTCTTGATCCGTTTCAGTGTGGTTCACGAAAACAACACTCTGCTACAGATCTTCATATAGCTCTCACAAATGCTATTCATTGCAATTTCCTTGCTCGTAACCACCTAGTTGCAGTGGTCTTCGATCTGGAAAAAGCATTCGATATGACCTGGAGACATGGCATCCTCAAGCAACTATATGACTGGGGTCTACGTAGCAACTTACCACTCTTCATCCAGAACTTCCTGAGTAGCCGTTCATGTAGGGTTCGTATCGACTATACGCAATCCTCCACTCGGCGTCTGGAGAACGGAGTGCCTCAAGGATCTACCATCAGTGTGACACTGTTTATGATTGCCATCAATAGTGTTGCACGTGATTTACCTGTATATGTGTGGATCATTGCTTGTATGTTGATGACCTGGATATTTTTACGTCTGCTCGCACTGTAGAGGAATGTGAATCCCGACTACAACAGGCCATTGATACCGTATCTAGAACTGCAATTGCACGCGTTTTTCGTTTCTCTACAGAAAATACCATGTAACGGTACAATTTAATCAACAGTCACCTGTCATCTCATTTGATGTCTTTTGTTTCTTCATACTGCAACCCTAATTTTATTTAGGTATTTAGATTTGTAGAATTATTACGAACCTTAGTGATAGAAACAAATTCTTGAAAATAAAATATAAACAAATCAATCAATAGTTGGATTGACATTGAAAAGCTTTGTAAATTTTGTGAGAAGTGTTTCATCATTAAGTAGATAGTGTTATTGGTCTGATTTGGATTGATTTTGGATGCGCTAATATTACCTTCGGGGATTATTTCTGAAGCATTTCACAGGAATTATAAAATTCCACGGTTTGACCGGATCTATTATTCACAAAATACAGCTGATACTTTAAGCCGCCTAACATCATAGGTTTAGGTTTTGTTATTCTTTTGCCGAATTTGTAATAGTAATAATTCTTTTCTTTTCAGGCTTTATTTCTTTTTTCAAAGTTTCTATTTTCTATTTGTTATTTTATAATTTGGATTTTGGTTTGGTACTTCATATTGAGTTTTGAAGTATTGGGTATTATGGAGTGGAACATTGTATTGGTTGCTAAATTTTGGAGCGATCGATTACGCGATCCCAACATCGGATAGATTGGACCAGCTAACTGCGCTCGTCTATTCAGGAAGCAACCCTTCTCTTCTTTCTTCGTCTGACATGCTTCATCCACAAGACTAGCTGACGACGAGAGAACACAGCTTCGCGTGTTTCAGATAAGTGAAACTCAATTTATAGTTGTATTAATTTATTTAAGTTAGAGACAGTTGTTAAGCGGCTGTTACAATTTAATATTCTTGGATATACGTATATTGTTATTTAATCTGAAACTTGACTTAAGAGTAGCGTTAGTTTATTGTAAAAGCAGGTCAAGTACCTATAGAGTTCTGAGATACGTGTGACATTCGCATAGGCTACAGTGTGGTTTATGCATAGCCGTAATTTAAGGGATCGAAGTATTTCATATAAGATAAACGCTCCTACACTAATACGCTGGTTTTTAAAAATTTGTTCACAGATTAATAATTTGAAGAATATATGTAAAACATTGACTGAGAGATATCAACAAACAATTGTATCATTTTGAAATGATAAGGATATTCAATTAGAATTATCTTACGCCCCTAATATATTTAGATGATTAGTGCTACTAAAGTGTTATTAATTTATGTATTGATGTACCATATGATTTAAAAATTAAAAGTTTTAAATAGATTTCATACGACTATTTATATAAACCAGGTCATTTCAGTGTATCAGACATTATTGCATCTTTACCAATATTTCAACAAATAATTGATATTATTACTATTAAAAATATCATTATGTTCATTACAAAATCATGGGATACCCTATATTTCGATGAAACTACAAGCATTTAAAATTGCAGAATCATCTGAAATGAATTTAATTTTCTTAAATATATGAAATTCTTTCTTGTTTAGATGGGAAGTATATTGTTGGAAAATATGTATTTGTGCAACACTAATTTTTATGATAAATGAATTAACAGAACTGGGGCCTAATTCTTAAAATCACGCGAAATTATTCGCATACGACAATATTCGTACGATATGTTTCGTGCACGACTAGCACTATGCGTATGGGTGGTATTCTTGAGTACCAAACGAATTTTGGTCGAAGTTTGCGTGTACGATTGTCACGATCAAACGAACGCAGCACATCGCGGCCAATGAAATTGAAGTGTTTCAGTTCAAATTGTTTTGTTGAAATGTCAGTGTTTTGACATTTCGCGTATTATTTAATATTTGTTAAGTTTTCTTTCATTATAATATTTATGATCATTTTATTTTTTTGTGATATCTGTGCTGCCATCTCTTGGAAAAAGGAGCTCGAAACTCAATTGCTTGCCATGCGCCAGGGCAGTGTGCAGCGAGACAGCATAGTAGCAAGTCATTATATTGTACTGTGTATATTACCTGTTATCTCCACAAAATAAAACGATTAATCCACACTAGAAAGTTCATTTCAAAACTTAACATGGTCCTTCGACCCGGATGTCAAATGTGAAAGTGTTGTGAATTACGAACTACATAAAAAATCCAAAGAAACTCTATGCAAAATTTGAAGCATCGGAGTATCCATTGACTGGTTGAGCGAGAACTTCGATCGCAAGAAATTTACGAGCGGATGCAGCTATTGCACCAATGAGCAAGAACTTCGATCAGAAGAGATATACGAGCGGCGCTTTTATGTTTCCTTTTCAAATCCTAAATAAGTAATATCCTTATTGAATTATACTATCCCAAAATGGAATCAGAACTAAAACAGTTGATAGTAAAAAACGCACGTTCAAAAAACAATTAACATTATTTGATAAACATCTATTGGATTTAAATATTGAAGAAGATACCAAAGTAGAACAACTTAAAGCGCTACAGAGTCGGTTTAATAAAGTTGAGCCATTATTAGATTTATTTATCGAAACAATCAATGAAATACGTTCTATACAAAACAAAGATGTAGATGAAAATGAGTTGATTGTATTTCAAGACAAATTCTTTGAGGTCATTTCAAAGGCGGCAGTCATTATCAATAATAACAATTCAACAGTCAAAGTCAATGTTCATCAGTATGTAGCAGAGTGACTGAATCATCTCCATCAATGCAGAGGGGTACGAAGGTAGTTTTGCCTACAATAAACTTGACTATATTTAATGGTCGATGGGCGTCGATGAAGATCAATTCATTGATGAAACACCAGAACGAACCCACCTTTCAAAATTGTTAATGTCTTCCATGACGAATACAGGGAATTTCTCTGTGACAAAAAATGTTAACATGAAATGAGACACAAAGATACGTCTGAAATGAGACCCGTTTGTTTCCTCGATGCTCATCGATGAAAAATAGAGGAGCCTCTATTTTTCGTCGATGACGGGTTCGTTCTGTTGTTTCATCAATGAGCATCGATGCTCATCGACGCTCATCGGCCAGTGTGCCATAGGCATAAGCGATTCTCTTTTTTCCTTGTTTATGATTTTGTTATTTCGATTTACTAATTTAATTGGGTATTATTAATCTCGCTTCACGATTTCAATAACCTAGCATATTCAGATATTTTTATTGATGCATATATTACTTACTTTTGTAAGAATCTGGTCTTACCGCGATTTTGGTGAAGCAGTTTGTGTCGCTGACATTGAGTCGACAGCCAGTAGGTCCACACCACGGCTCTTAGGACTAATTTATACCCTTCATTATCGTTAGCGCGACGTGATACTTCGCCGCGAACAACTCGTTGTACTTTAGTTTCCGCGCGCACATTGGTGAGATCAGATTCATCGCATATTTTATCCCTTCTACTGTATATTTACTTATTTTACAATATACACCTATTTTGTACTTACGTAATTCTTACTTGTATGCGACATTAGTTTCCCTGCTCTTGGTTTGTTGGTCAACCCATCGGGTTGAACCTTTACGGCTCTATCACCTGGCGTCCCATTTTTACCCTTTGAGTACCCACTCCCGTCTCCACTGTAGCTCGCCGTGGTTCACCCATTTGCCAAGGAATTACCACCTCTATACAGAAGCAACTTTGACACTAGGTATGATTTGGAAATCGCAACGATTCGTTAAATCGCAAATATTTTATTCATAAACGTTCGTTAACGTTTCGTTAAAATGTTTACTAACATTCGTTAAATTAACGTCTCGATTTTGACAAATTAAATAATTAACGAATGTTTTCATTGGTGTGTCATCTGTCAACTTGACCATGGTGTGTAATTTTAAATATGTATTTTTCAATCAATATTGTTATTATTGTTCTATAAAATTATAAGATGTCATCGGACACGTAGGATAATTCAGATATAGAATTTATTAATAATGAACTTGAAATGATAACACGAGCGAATATTTATTCGAAAAATATGACGAAATTGATTTTAAAAGTAAAACTTTAGCTGATATCTGCTGTACTGCAGAGACTATCACAAAAAAATCGCCGATCTTATTTGTGAATCAAATATTAGTAACTTTGCGACTTTATGCAACTGGATCTTTTCAGCAATTGTTGGCTGATCACATTAATACGAGCCAACCCCAAATGTATTCGTATTACCTGAAAAATATGCTATAATCAAATTTAATTTGTTTTCACGCTGCTATTGTCGCTATAAGAGTTCAAATTATTACATCATCTATATGTTGCATTATACTCTTATGAAACTGTTAATTATTCGAAAGATATTTATAAAATTTACTTTCATAATGGGATTACAATACTTTTTAGTATATCTGCACTTAACGCTCTTCCACGGAAAAATTTTTACCCCTTTTTTCTCGCTCACATTAACATATAATTTAAAAGTCTGTTGTGGGTACCACAGCACCTCCTGCCATAAATTTCTTATCAATTAATTCATAAACACGGACCACCACCATCAAGAAATGCGTATTCCTTCAAAAAATTTAGTTTTCAATTATAACACATGTCAAAAAATATGAACATGACAAACTGAAGTTGAAATTTCATTTGTGCAATAGTAAAAATTACTAGGAATATAACTAAATATTTTTAACGCGGATGTCAAGAAACGGTTCGTTAAAATTAAACAATTTCGTTAATGAATTTACTGTCAAAATTTAACGAATCGTTTTCTAAACTGATCATTTAGAACCGATTCGTTTGTATAAAGTTTTATGAATACGGGCATAAGTCTATATTATGTTTTCGTTAAGATTACGAGCATTGTCGCGGATGAATTAACTACTGCTGACTCTAAGGTTCTATGCCACAGGAAATTTCCTGCGCGCAAATGGAGATTTTTCTGGTGTGTGCATAAGTACAGCGTGTCGTATTGTTGCGAAAGTTTCACAAATTACTGCTTCCCTTGGAAGCTCAATTATAAAGATGCCACATACTTTAGATGAAATTCGACCTGCTCAGCAACTGTTCTATGTATCAATTTTCGCATATTATTGGGTTTATTTATTGTACGCATATTAAAATTTAATCTCCAGGTATGCTACACATTTCTTTTATATATTATTTTCATTGGAAACCTAGTTTGTTTGATTTTCTGAGCGCATATTACTATTTCTAACATACATGGCCGAAGTATTCCGAAACAGAAAAGGATATATTGAATATACAAGTTTTCTGCGATACGAACATGAAAGCGATTAATATTGTTGCATGGTGGCCAGGATTTACTCATGATTTAACAATATTCTCTCATAGTAATTTGCACACTTGATTTCAGAATAATACTCGGCGATGGTGATTACCCCATAAGTCATTATCGTCTCACTCCATTACTAAATCCAGTTACCTCAGGAGTAATTCGGTACAATAAGACACGTATCAGGACTAGAAACGGTTCTTTGGATTTTGGAAAGGCCGCTTTAATGTTTTTAAGCCTAGGCATGAGATTGAAACAAGAAACCGTGCAAGCTGTCATCGTTGCAAAAGCATACTTAAAAAATCCTGTGAGAGATGCTAAAAAAGAAGAACCATTAATTATAGAAAATATGCTTGGAAATGAAGATGCCGAAGTAGAACAAAGAGTCGCTGAACTCATTAGACCCGAAAGAGTAAGAGACAATGCAGATAGACAAGCTCTCTACTTTTTAAGGTACGCATAAATGCTAATATGTATTTCTTATTTATCATTGTTATATTTAATTTTCTAGGTTACTTTGAGGACTCAACATAAAAAATTATGTAATTAAGTTAAAATTTAGTTAAATTTTTATTATACCCAGGAATATAGTGTTTTTCCTAGCTTTGTAACATTTAAATTTTTCCATTCCACAATATCCACTCAATTTTTACACTGACCATTTTTTACACAATTTTGTTTCCAATTATATATAATTATCATTTCACTTCTCCAAGGAACATAGAGCTTCAGTGAATTTCTTCCATCTAGTTCGGTTTTGGGCGGTTGTTTTAGCTTCTTACCATGTTTTCTGTTTCTCTGCTAGTTCCCGGTATATGGTTCTTTGCCATGTTATTCTGGGCCTTCCAACGCGTCTTGATCCTTGTGGATTCCATTCCAGTGCTCTCTTTGCGATATTGTTGTCCAGCCTTCTTAAGGTGTGGCCAATCCATCTCCATTTTCTTAATTTAATATCTTGTTCTATTTTCTTCTGTTTTGTGAGTTGCAATAGATCTTTGTTGCTTAATGTTCGTGGCCAAAACGTAAACTCTCTGCGTAAACTCATATTTGCGAAAGTTTGCAGTTTTGCCAACAGTGGCTTTGTAAGATTGCATGTTTCTGAGCCATAAAGAAGTATCGACTTTACATTGGTATTGAATAATCTGAGTTTGGTATTATTCGAATACAGATTTGAATTCCATACATTGTTTAGTGAACCCATCGCTCTTTTTGCTTTAATGATGCGATGTTCAATGTCTTGTTCATTTCCTCCGTCTGTTGCTACAATGCTTCCTAGGTATGTAAATTCTTTTATATCTTCTACTTCTCTATTGCGAATTCGAAAGAGGCAGGTGTTGTTGGATGTCAATCGCATGGATTTGGTTTTCTGCACATTTATAGACAGGCCTGCCTTACTGGCTTCGTCTACCAGGGCTTGTAATTTGCTTGACATGTCGTTGAAGAAATGCGCTACGAGACAAATGTCATCCGCATAATCAAGATCTTCGAGTCTGGTGAACGGTGTCAACCATATGCCTCGTCTTTCAACTGTTGCTTTACTCATTACTTGGTCTAATACAATATTAAAAAGAAGTGGCGATAGTACGCACCCTTGCCTAACGCCTGTTTTTAGTATGATGGCGTCACTCTGGGTGTCCTTGTGTAATACTTTGCATTGTGCATTTTTATATATGTCTTTTATTATTTTTATAATTTTTGGAGGTACTCCAATTTTTCCAAAGTATTCCAGAGGTATTGATGATTTAAACTATCAAAAGCTCGTTGAAAATCAACGAAAAGGAGATATAAAGGAGATCGCCATTCCACTGAATGTTCTATGATGATGCGCAGTGAATTAATGTGGTCTATGCAGGATCTTTGCGGTCTGAATCCGGCTTGTCCTGGTCTTAGGTTTGGTTCTATGATCTCCATTAGTCTTGACATTGGGACATGACAGAAAATTTTGTTGACAATATTTAAGAGAGTTATTCCTCTCCAGTTGCAACACTGTTAGAGGTTACCTTTTTTCGGCAGTTTCACTATTAACCCTTCTTTCCATTTTGTGTCAATTACTTCTGAGATCCATGCGGATTCGATGATTGGATGAAGAAGGTCGGCTGCAGCTTTTGGATCAGCTTTGAAAATTTCAGCTGGGATGTTATCAGGTCCTGCTGATTTATTTGCTTTGAGTACTTGGATTGCGTGCTTAATTTCCAGTTTGGTTGGTGCCGCATCGTTTATTCTTAGCATTCTTGTTTAAGAAGGGCCTTCTTCTTGTACTTCTACTACTTCTTCGGTACAAGGAAGTGCATCTTGTTCGCCGCTTACTACCATGCTGAAGTGTTCATGCCTTCTTTTTTGTTGATCTTCGGTTGTAGTTAGTAGAGTCCCGTTTGCATATTTAATTGGCTTTTCTTGCCTGTGTTGTCTATTACATAGTGTACGAGTTATACTATATAATTCTCTTAGAAGGTTGTTTTCCGCTGCTGATTGAGCTCTATCTGCTAATTCGTTTGTCCACTTCCTTTTATCTTCTCGTGCGCTTCTCTTTACTTGCTTGTTTAGTCGGTTGTATTCTAGCATAAGGATCTGTTTCTTTCTTGTGTGACTTCCTGGTTAATTTTGGACTTGTGATCTTTTCTTCTTTGTATTAGCTCCCAAGTAGTCTGTGTTATCCATTCTTTTCTTTCGTGTGTTCGGGTGCCAAGTAGCTCTTCCGATGCTTGGACTATAGCTTCTTCTATAACTGTCCAATTGTTTTCAATTAATTTTTTTAAATTTACATTTACATCACAATACATTTAAAATTGATTTGATTTTTTAAATAATTTTCTTTAAAAATGAGTCAAGAATGTCGAGCGTGAGTTTTGTGGTTAAAAGTGCAAGAGAAGCGAGCTTAACTATAGATAGACATAAAGGAGAAAGGGTACTAGGGACGGTGGAATATAAATATGATGGGTAATTATAGTTGGTCACTTCACAGAGAATAACAAAAAGCATCACATCGGAGAAAAAACATATACAAGGAATATTATAGAGAAAAGGAAATAAAAAAATCTTAAGCACACAAAATATTCGCATTGAAGTAAACTTGGTTATCGTAAGTAAAAATTGTAGCATAATCAAATAAAAGTACAAATTAAGTTTTCCTTATGTATAAAATTTTCCCTATTTAGAAATTTCATTTGTCATATTATGAGAAAACTGTGGGTGCTCAAGAAAACGAATACCATATACGGTTTCAGTACCCAAAAATATAATACTTAGATGTATTGGTGTAAAAAGTTTTTACAAATATCTTGTTTGTTGTCCTTTGTAATAGTTAATAGTTTTTTTCTCTCTCTACTAAAAATGAACTATGGGTGTCCCCCCAAAGCAAAATTCCTAGCTACGGCACTGCTTCTAACAATTTTTATTTTTAATTTTTACTAAAGATTTTAGTTATGTATCACAATAAATTAAGTAGCCTTTTTTATGGCTTGATCAATACATTTACAATAGTGATAGACGCTATTTTTTCCTTGTGTTCCATTTCTTTTTGTACCAGGTCTATTTGCAATTGCAAAAGCTTTATTTCAAATTTAAAGTAGCCTCACTATTTAATTGGATACCTTTCTCTCTTTATCGATTTTTATATGCAGCTTTTTTCTTAACAAATGGATATTTATTGAACGGTGATACTAGTAATTCTAAATAAATAAGACATTTTAAAAATTAATATGTGCCATACCATAAATTCAATTGAAACCTTTTCTTTCTCTGGAAATGACATGTTGTGTAGAATACATATTATATTCTTTATTAACTTCTTTGGACGATGTTACTGAAGCGGTCAAGGGTATTTCTGAAGTACAAGCTATGGGAAGTTCATTATTTAATTTTATTGTTAAGCACTTCATTAAAAATATATGCACATATATCTTGATATGTTAAACATACCTGATGAATTTTCATTATTATATGTGGACAATTCAACACTTTCTTGTAAATAACTCAGAACATCTGAAATATATTGGTTCTTATAAAGATTTTAATTATAATAATAGTAAAATACTTCCAGTGCCATCTAAAAATTCAATAACTATATTATTCCCCATTCCGTCAGTTTGTGTTTGTATCATCGTCTTCGGTAGTTCTAGAAATTAAATATAAATTGTCACAGTATTGACAAATGCAACATATAGAACTGCATAGGATGAAACCATACCTTCAAATTCGTTTGCGTCATCGTCAAACATGGAACTCAAGCCAACCATACTTGTTTTACACACTGAAATAATTTTTCTTCACATATAGCAGTATCAGGTCTGAATTTCTGAAACCACCATCTGTTTTAATTTGTTCGTTTTTTAATCGAGAACATTTTTTTCTAATGTCTTCTCAAACCATCGTATTTGGTGCGAATTGATTTGGCAGATCGGGAAAAGTTACCACTAGAACCATTGAATTGTTCAGCTATTAGGTATATTCCATGATTGGGAACTTGTACCATCTGTTTTTTTATTATTTTCTATAATATGCTTATATTTCAACGCTATGTCTACAAGTAAATTAATTTCTGTTTCGGTGAAGTTTACAGCTCTTTCTTAACTGATTTGTTTTCCATTTCACTGCAAACTAAACATGTGAACATATATATCTCTATATAAAAAGAAGATAACTGCTCCACCGATTTTGACAAAAAAAAATTGTATGTGTTCTCGGCATTGTGAGGAGTTTTTTTTTTTTAAATTAAAAAAATTGTTTTTTTTTATTGCGCATTATGATTATTGTTTAATTCTACGGGTATAATATTTCTTGTTTTAACTCATTCGATCATATTTCGAGTCTCCCCACTTTAGAGGCGTTTCTTAACCGCGGAAATAAAAAATTTAGGTTCGCGTCAGAGACGTAATAAATCTATTATACGTACGAAAATCTATTACTTATCAGCAAACGCGTTATACTGACCTGAAACCGAGGAACGAAGTGACGAGCTTGCTTCGCTAATGTACTTACAAAGGAAGCAAGGAAACGAAATGACGAGTTTGCTTCGGCAATACACTGACATGGAAGCGAGGAACGAAGTGACAAGCTTGTTTCCCAAATATACTGACATGGAAGCGAGGAACGAAGTGACGAGCTTGTTTCGTCAATACACTGACATGAAAGCAAGGAATGAAGTGACGAGCTTGCTTCCCCAATATACTGACATGGAAGCGAGGAACGAAGTGACGAGCTCGCTTCGCCAACATACTGATGTGGAAGGGAGGAACGAAGTGACGAGCTTGTTTCGCCAATGTACTGACATGGAAGCGAGGACGAACGAGAACTACATGCAGTGACATCTATTTAAATCGAGAGACCGTACCGGACCAAGCTAGTTATTTACGCTTGCAGCATTCGATATTTGACGATGAAGATCAAGATTTTCTTGAAAATTCCAGTATAAGCAGTAGTACTGACAAAGACTTAGAATTGTTTTTAACTGTCGACAGAAAACAGCGGACAAGAATACCAAGTTATGTAGAGAAAATTGTCTTAGCATATAATGAAGAAGAATTTCGCAAACATTTTCGGATGTCAAGAAATACTGCGAATATTTGTATTGGTAATAATTATATCACACAGCACTCACTATTTTTTAATACATATTTGAAATTAATTTTAGAACAAGTTACCATAGCACATGTGTTGTTTTCTCATATAACTTGCCGAGAAAATGTTACCCCGAGAAAAGCGTTTCTGTTTAATCTGTGGTACTTATCAAATCAAGAAACTTTCCGACAAATTTATGATCGATTCAATGTAACCGAGAGCTGGTGTTACAATATAATTAAGAAAATAATTATTTGGTATCATTAAATCCCGTATATATAAAATGGCCAACAACTGATGAGCAGGAGAAGATTGAAATAAACTTTTCAAGAAAAACAAGGTCTACTTGGCGTTGTGGCAGCAATTGATGGTTCGCATATAATCATAAATATAGCGAAAGAAGATCAAGAGACATACTACAATAGAAAGGAAACACATAGCATTTTATTACAAGGTGTTGTAGATAATGAACGGCGTTCAGACATTTATTGTGGTGAACCAGGTTCATTAGGTACATGATGCTAGACTTTAAAAAAAATCTACATTATATGAAAAAGTTCAGAATGACACTTTAGATTTGGGTAACCATTATATTTTAGGAGATTCGGCTTATCCTTCTCTTCATTGGTTGGTCCCACCGTTCAAAGATAATGAACATCTTACTGAAGAACAAAAACAGTTTAATTACAAACATTCGTCGACAAGAATAGTGGTAGAAAATGCTTTTCGTTTATTGAAAGGACGTTTCGGGAGACTCAGACATTTCGACAATAAAAACATTGATTTTATTGTAAAATGTGTTGTATCTGCATGCACACTTCATAATATGGATAATTCAGATCAAAATATTGGTTTATACGAGTATTTAGATGATTGAAAAACTGTATCATTTATATATTGTTGCTTTTAATGTTATTTTAGTAAACATACGTTTCTTTTTATAAAGTTATTTTAATTACATATATTTAATAAATACACACACATTTTTCAGTCTTTCAAAAAAACAAAATAAAATAAATTCTACAAAAAACACCTATAAATCACAGTTGAGACAACGAAAAAAAAATTAAAAATATTCCACTAAAAATCAGAGCTGTAAATAGTAGGTAAACAAAAAACGGTAAATTCATTATGAATTAAATCACTTAATTTTGATTTAATAGTAAGTTGTTCAAGCGCAGCTATTTTTCTCTCTTCTAGTACCATTTTCTTTGTCAGTAAGGTAATTTTTTGGTCATGTCTTTCTTTTTTTTTTTTTCTTTTCTTCTCAATTCCTATTCGATTTCCTTTTATAAAAAAATTAATTCTGTAGCTGTAGCCTTCCGTCTTTTTATTGGAGATTCTTCCTCCTGTTTGTCGTTGTTATACACTGTATCAATACATGTTTCTGTTTCTGCAGTCTCACTAGCTTCCAGATTTTTATTTTTTATACATCCAGTAGGCTTGTCGCCTAAAATTTAATACATTTCTTTGAAAAAATGGAATCTAATAGGGCCTCTTCCACGTTTTGCTTTATTGTCTTTACAGACTTTGTAGCTCGTAACAAGATTCTGACACTTTTTCTGGCAAGCTGTTGCGGTGACCTAAATATAACATTTAGTTTTTATTATAAATACTTATGAATGTTTTTATTACTTACTTCAAATCTCATGCTGGTTAAATCGTTCACCACATTTAACCAGACATGTTTTTTATGTTTTGGAAGGTATAATTCACCGTAGTGACTTTCTTCTGTCCTAATTAATAACACTGTCTGGTCGTAGGTGCAATTTCTCTTTTCCTCTATAATTTTAATAATTTCTTCATAAATTAAACAAACAAACTGTTTCTTACCTAAATCACACGAATACGACGTGATTGACCTTATACACAGATTACAAAAGCAATAACATTCACATTTGATTTATAAAATGCCGACCATTAGGTACCCCCTCTACCAAATTGAGTGTTTGAAATCATTTTGAGCTAGCTGTTCGGGTAGTACAGCATCGGCAAGGGGGCAAGTGGTTTTACTCAGAACTCAGCTATGTCACAGTATAGGTGCTATAATCTTATAGCTATAAGCTTATAGCACCTATACTGTGGCTATTTTCTGTCAAAAGAACAACGAGTATATGAGTTTATCTGAAGGGAGCTGAGATTTTGTCCAAAAAGAATATACCTAATATGTTGTAAAGCAGTTGTGGTACAGTAAGCCCTCCTGAAACCAGATTGAAAATTTGGCTAAATTCCAAAACTATTTAGGTAAGACCCAAATCTGTTGATGTATAACTTTTTCTAAAATTTTCGATAAAGTTGGGAATATACTAATTGATATAAAAAATTATAAATAATCAGGCAATTGATCCATTTTTACTGTAGAAATCTGTTTTTAGAATATTTCGCCAAGAGATAGTTCGTTGCAAGTCTTGTGTTAACTACGGATTAGTTTGCTGAACTATTTTCCTTTTGCAATGGACTGTTGAGTTCCTTGATTTTCAACGTAACTGCTGTTTCGTTCTGTAAACCATTCAGTAGAATCTCTGACGTTTATCAGCTCCGAGATAGTCACCAAAAATCTATAAATATTATGCATCGCTCTTACGTCCTTGAATAATAATTTATAGTGTGCTTCATTATTTCGATAAATAATAAACGGTGGTTCCAGTTCAATATGTAAATCTCTTGTTAAAGGTCCCATGAAGTGAAGAATATCGTTATCATTTAAAATTATTGCAGTATAATAGTTTATGTATTTACGGGAACAAATATAAAGTGTACTGCCTATGTGCGTAAATCGAAATTCCTTTGTGGCTGGATGCCAAACATATACCATAGTTTTCTCAGCCTTCCGTATATTTTTTTTAATTTCGGGGTTCATGCGCAGTAAACATTCTATATAATAAGGTGATTGTACCTCTGATCTCTGCATTTTAGGTTATTTATTTGTCAATACCCAAACTCTATATTCAATTGTTACCAGTATGTAATTTGCTTCACTTTTCATTTATCACTGTGCAACGCATGTACAATTATTTGCTTGTATATTTTAGCTGTCGGGGTAGTGCAGCATCGGCAAGTGGGCAAGTGATTTCACTCAGAACAACTCAGCTATGTCACAGTATAGGTGCTATAAGCTTATAGCACCTATACTGTCAAAAGAACAACGAGTATATGAGATTATCTGAAGTGAACTGAGTTTTTGTCCAAAAAAATATACCTCATATCTTGTAAAGCATTTGTGGTACTGTAACCCCTCCTGAAACCAGATTGAAAATTTGGCTAAAATCCAAAACTATTTAGGTAAGACCCAAATCTGATGTATAACTTTTTCTAAAATTTTCGATAAAGTTTGGAATATACTAATTGATCTGAAAAATTAATAATCATGCAATTGATCCATTTTTACGGTAGAAATCTGTTTTGAATTAGATTACCACGGAACGATGACGTGTTTTTACATTTTAGAAATAGGTTGAACCACAGCTTATTTCCAATACACAATCTATCCCCACAACTGTTAAAAAGAAAGTTTTAGGTTTGTAACACTGTGTAAGAAGAGAGGTGTGTCGACTCTCCAATATGGGGCTATCTTGTGTCGTTAGTTCTTCACTTTTCCGTGCGGCGCGCTAGTATCGTTAGAGGGTAAAATAGCAATGAACAGCTTGTCACAATTAAGTATCAATTTAAAGCAACCTAAAATTAAAATACGACTGTAGAGATAAAAGTTGATGGAGGTTAGAATGATCATTATAACATTAACAGTTTGGAATGAAATGCAAATATATACTCACAACTATCGTAATTTTGCCGGAACATATTCAATCCATT
Source organism: Poecilus cupreus (assembly GCA_963942605.1). Taxonomy (NCBI): domain Eukaryota; kingdom Metazoa; phylum Arthropoda; class Insecta; order Coleoptera; family Carabidae; genus Poecilus; species Poecilus cupreus. The sequence continues at coordinate 29,125,743 of OZ012719.1, read as the reverse complement.
TTTCAAGCTCTTCATGATTAAACGGAATGTGCTTACTTGTGAATTGTCACTTGAACAATTCGCGACAAAACAATTTCTCCCCATAGCTTAAAGGCGTGTAAATCTGTAACATGGACCGACCGGTGGCCACCATTTTACCCTCGATGCGGCAATTGCAGCGCCTGTGAGAAATAATACAACTAACGATGTACGATTGACACCGTTCAGTGGATAGCTAAGGAGACGACACACCTCTCTTCTAACACCGTGATTTGTACATAGACCCTAATGTACATTTTTTCACATTGTGAATATTTATGTAATATTTTATGTCCTTTAAATTTTGCTGTCAAGAGATTAAGATATCATGTTGATTTAAAAAAAAATAGATGTTATTATTTTGGCAACATAAATTCTTTGCTAGCTTATTGCATTATTTATTTCGAACGAGTCTATAAAATTTAATATACTAACGCTGCCATCTTTATATATTTATCATACGTTATTGTTTGCCAACAAAAATTTATTAGAATTCATTCAATTATAAGATGTACACACATATCAAACTCGCTTTAATAAAAATTTAAAAATCCCAGTTCACAGGCTTCAGTTGTAAAACATAATAAACGTAATATATTGGTGATGTTTTTTTACAATGCCTTACCAGACAACATTAAAAATTGTAAAACTATTAACGCATTTAAAAATACTTTATTTAGATTTTTTTATGATAAAGCCTATTATAATTTTAAGAAATTTGTTAATTAATATTGTAATTTTAAATAATGTATTTTGTATTAACTATGTTCTATATCATGTATGATCTTATGGAGCCTATAAAAAATAATAATAAAAAAGATGAGAAATAATACAATCAAGAATACATCTATTTGTAATATGTGTAATTTGCAAGATAATATCAGGAAAAATTAAAGTGAGCATTTGTAAGTTAAATGTATTCACGCCCGTGGAGATAGAATTCAATACGTAATCTCGTGAGGATCACTTGGTCCCTTCTTTTTTTTTTGTCTTGGCCATGTTTCAGTCGTTGCTTTGATTTGCTTTACTTTGTTGTTCGTCATTTGTGTCTATTATCTTTTCCATGCTTCAATTGATATTGTTTTAATTTAATCAGCTCGTGGTATGTCCATGCTTCTATATTTCGCTGATCCATGGTGGTGCGCCTTGACTGACGATACCAAAGATGTTTTAGTTGGCTCACTGCTGGAATCGGCGGGCTGACATGTATGGTTGCTAGCACACTCGAATCGTAGGATCGCACTATTTGATTCCACTAAATGATAGGGGTGATCACAATAAATGAACACTGACTTGTTGATTAAATGGTTATATTTATCTGATTTTTTACGGTTCTCCTTATATATATATATATATATATATATATATATATATATATATATATATATATATATATATATATATATATATATATATATATTGTTAGAAATAAAAAAATGAATAGGAATAAAAAAAATAATAAACCACAACTAATCAAGAAAACACCAGTTTATTAAACCAAAATATCAGCGGAGCAGCAAAGAACCTGAGCGATCCGAGTACTCGCGTAAGAATGACGAGACATCGGTCGACCAGCAGCGGCTCAAACATTTACATAATCAACTCGTAACAAAACTAAAATAATTAAGTAATCTCATAACACTAAAATAATTAGATTATCTCGTAATAGCTAAGATAATTGAACATATTCCTAACAGAACATATTCCGAACAATAAATACGTAATCAATAAAATAAACATATTCCTAACACGGTCAGCCTGACGGAAGCTTCGCTCTCGAAGCTTATCGAGATTTTACACAGGGCATGCGTGGTATCCCTCAGCATGGATTTGGAAACTGCGAAGCTGTTGTCACACCGATCGGCATCCTCGTAACGCCGCGTGTCGCTTTTCAGCTCAGCAGAACTTATTCGCCCTGGGTACTTGCTGCTGTTGCTAACAAAATCAATCAACAAATAATAATTAGAAACTGCAAAACAAACATCGTGTTATAACTATTTTTTTTGTCTCTTCCACTTAACGTGAAAGAAGCCATCGACAATAAAACAAAATCAAAACTAATGACAACATTAAATAGCAAGACCGCAGCCTTCGCTTCGGCTCTACCACCACAGGGTACGAGACCGACGTCCACAACAATAACAGCGAGACCTCAGCCATCGCCTCGGCTCTACCTCTACAGGGTACGAGACCGGTATCAACAACACGAACAAGCACCCCACCCTCAAGGGGTGAGTGTGACTTGTTGATTAACGTGGCGGCATCTGCCTTGCGGCTCTATCCGCCACGACCCCCATGGGCTTGGGATTGAGGTACGCTCAATCAGCGCGGCAGCTGAGAAACACATTACTGTGCACCCGCTACCTACCAGAATCGCCTTCAAGGTGCAAGCCTCTCCAGCCTCTCTGGTGAGAGGGGACCTTGTGCAGGTCAGTACCCGAGCAGTAACGCTGCTCACCCGGCGGCACTGTCGCCAGTGCCTAGCCTGCTAGGCTTTCAACCACTGCCCGCACGATGGTCCTTCCCATGGCTGGCCGGGACAAGTCCCGCGGGCCACCAGCCCCCGTGGGGGGTTGGTTCCAACTGTACTGGACCAGTGGTGGCGAGGGAAGAATTTCTTGTTAAGGGTGTTACGACATAACACATGGCTTCTTTGACTGCTTTATCTACTTTAATTCCTGAGTGCGATGGGTTTCACTGTAATATAATATCTTTGCCTTGGAATTGGATGGCTTCGTGTATGTTGTCTTGTATTTTTTTGGATTATTAGAGATTTGTTGTATTTAGTTTGCAGATTGTGTATGGCGCTTAGTGAGTCTGTGCATATGACGTATTGTTTGTCTTCGTTTGACTTTAGTATATATTCCATCGCTTTAACTAGGCTGAGTATTTCGGCCGTGGAATTGTTGCAGATAAATGGTAGCCTATATTTTAGTATACTTGTTGGTGTTATGACACTACATCCTACTTTTCTCTAGTTTTTGGATTCATCCGTGAAAATATATTTGTGTTGTTGGGAACGTTCTTTTATTTTAATGAACTCGCTCTGCTAGAGCTCGCGTGGGGTAATGTTCTTAGGTTATTTTGTTGGATATAAGGTAATATGGGGTTGATATGCTGTCGAAGCGGATGTTTGTTGTAGAATTTCTGTTGTATATGGAGTAGTTATATGTGTAATTTATTGAGGTTTTGGTTTATTTCTTGTTGTAATATTGTTCTGTTTTTAATTTGTGCTCTTGTAGCGACTATTTTGGAATATGCCGGGATGTCTGGATCATCTGCTATTTTAGTTAAATAGTTGAGTGCTAGGCGTTATCTTCTATATTTGAGTGAAGGTTCACCCGCTTCAACGAGGATGCTGGGTATTGGGCTAGTCCTTAATGCTCCAATCGCAAGCCTATTTGTCGTGTTGTGAGGGTCTAACATTTTTAATTTTGATGCTTTTGAATATGCATTGCAGGCGAAATCTAGTTTAAATCTTACTAATGTTTTATATATATTCGTGATGCAATTTATGTGTGCTCCCCATTTAATATTTGCTAGAGTTTTTATTATGTTAAGTCCTACCATACATTCTCTTTTTAGGTTTATTACATGGGGTACCCAGGTCATTTTTTGGTCAAATGTAACTTCAAGGAATTTGACAGAGTTCTTTAATGTTATTTGCCTGTTATTAATCTTTAGTATAGTAGGATGGCTATGATGTTTTGTCATTCTGCAAAAATGTATTGCTTGTGTTTTGGAACGAGTATCGACAGCCCGTTGTTTTTGACCATTCTTCAATTCGCTTTAGGATAGAAAAGTGTAAATAAATGCAATGTAAATATATGTGCGTTAATTCGACTGTAAATACTAATACAACTATAATAAATGTTTCTAAGTAATAAAAATAATGTCACACACAACCAACCAAAAAAATATTGCTTAATTACCAATACAATAGAAAAATATGAATAATATTAAACTAAATAAATATAATAAGAAAATAACAAATAAAGTACTACTCGTATTCGTGCACAAAAAGTAGTTGCAATTTTGTGTTCACGTGTGCATAATCTATAATATGCACGCAAGTCATTATTACGGTTAAATATTGTCAAAGGGTTGTCAGACGATTTGAAAACCGCTATAGTCGTTCGAGGCAATGGGGATCCTCAAGGTAAAGAAGTTGCAATTAATGCAAAGATGAAACCTAGAGACATAGTTGAATTTCTGTCTGCTTATACAAAACCTAAAGGTGATTCTCGAAACACTCGTAACTTTGCTCGCCCGTCGAACATAAGTCAATTCGGTTTCCGCATACGGAGTGCTATGAAGTTCGATCCGAAATGTTTTACCTGCGGTCAAGAAAGACATAAGAAAATAAATTGTCCTAAGAAACAGAGAACTGAATTCACTATTTCAAATACCAGTCCAGAAACAACAGGTATTACATCCCCCAAATTTTGCAATTTCTGTAAAAAAAAACAGGACACTTTAAAGATTCATGTTTAACAGCGTTCAGCTACAAGCGAAAAATATACCAATGACGTAAGTTTTTGTCAAAAATGAAACAGCCAAAAGGTTAACATAATACCCGCTATTATAAAACAAATTGCAGTGGACGTATTAATTGATAATGGATCAGATATTTCTCTTGTTTGTTACATCAGCGTTTAAATCAGTGTCCGTAAGAGTTTATTACACGACTAAATTTAATATGCTACTTAATATTTGTGTGGGTATTATAAACCAAAATTTAATTTAATCACCAAATTATCGTAATCGAATCTCCCTAGAAAAATTACCAAATCACATTAAATTTAGTTGGTAAGTTAGCATTCCTGTCAAAATTATATACATATTTCATCTAAATGGCGACTGTGAAATATATTATTTAATAATTAAAACAAAAATAAAGTATGATTAAATCAAATAAATAACATTTTAAAATAAAATAATACAAATATTTATTAAATACATTACATTATTGAAAGCTCAATTAGTACGTGAAATATGAAATTTGATATTATCATAAGTTACTGGTATTAGAATTATATTTTTGGTGTGATGAAGAAAATAGTACAAGATAGAAATTATAGTAAAAAAGAAAAATTTAAATTATTAGAAAAAAGTCCCAATCCAGGGACATAATTGAAAACAAAAGAACAGACTCAATGAATATACAGCCTAAGACAGCAGTATGGGGAGATATAGCTGATTAATTTAATTAAATATAAAGTTCAGGACAATAATATGGAATTTATTTGAATGTATTATACGAAAATATTAAAAGAAAAACTAAAAAAGATCAAATCTAAGGAAAAGGTAACTGTATGTTATTTAATGTGGGGCTCGTAAAATATAGAATATATTTTTATTTAGACTGAACTATATAAAACTGAAGCAGGTACATAACATAAAATAAATAAACAGATAAAAAACTATCAATTATTGAAACGCTATCAATCGATGATATCCACAAAATTTTTAAGATATTAATATCTTTAATATTTAATAATAATTGTCTTTATTTACTACTTACTATCAATTATTTGTAGAACACAAATATATATTAACATTAAAATATACTTTTAGTAGTTTACTAACTAAATTTAATACCATCAAAACTATTCTCTTTGTTAAAATTGAGAGAAAACACTCGGTAAGTTTCAAACAAAATTTTTTTTATTACGATACGTATTTCGAAATACGTGTAACAAGGCGAACATTCAGAATACGATTTATTGTTTTTACTATCAAAGCGTTTTTAAAATATCAAGTTTCAAACTGCGTTTGGGACTTGAACGCATCGAAAATCGCCTTGACAGGAGTTCTTGTTTTCTTGAGGTTAAATTATTGCTACACATGTGTGTTAGAATTTAGTTATCATAAATAGTCATTTGAGTTTATCGCGGCAAATATTCTGAAATATCGGCTTGAGACGCCATCTGGGGTTGACAGATTTACGAAGCGGTCTGGTAACCCTAGATTAGGTTTTAGTTTTTAGGTAATTTTTGTGCTAGTTCTGTGAGAAAGGTTTTCCCTTCCTCTCCACCACATGTGGGGTAGATGGGTAGTTTGGCTAGCACAAGAGGAGAGTTAGTTTTCGGATCTTAAACAGAGCAGACGTCTTTTTACGTCTGCTGTACGCTACAAGATGTAGCATTTAAATAAAATTTTGTTTTGCTAAATATGTTTTGGTAATTGCAACCTTTAAGCACATTCATACGTTGTCGCCGCTGTAATATTTGTATTTGTTTGTAAATTGTTAAATTCACCGTTTTATCATTTCATTAAATACCATTTTTATCATTTTAAAAGTGTGTGTGTTTTAATTGTCACCCCTAAGTATCAGTAACAGCCCGCCGTGCTACATACGTATCGTAATAAATAAATTTTGTTTGAAACTTACCGAGTGTTTTCTCTCAACTTTAATTTTTCAATATGTTTCAACGAGAACCGACATTAAAATCCATTCATTTTATCCTCTTTATTTAATACGCTGATATAGTAAGAGGCTAAATTTATATTACCTTTATAATACACTTTTTGTAAATAGTAGGTTACTTAATTTATAACATACGCTATTAAATTTTAACATTCGTTTATAATACTGGGCCTTTGACGCGAGATGGTAATGTTTACAGACGTAGACCTGTGCAACCACTACCAACTTGTGTGGTCCAACAACAAAAACACAACGTAAAAATCGTACTTAATGGGTCAATTCTGAACATATTATCTGTAAGATCGTAAATTCATAAATCTGTTACCTACGATACGCCCGTAACTAACAACTTTACAGATTTACAGTTTTGCAATTCTCGACAGGTACCTGTAAGAAGACAACTTACAGATCAACTTTACGGTCACGAGACGATTATTTTACGACATTCGCCTAACTTCACAATAATATTTTGGTTATCTGTAAGCGACATGTGACAGATAAAATAAAATATTTAATTATTTATACTTATACATCCATTTAAAATGAAGTAAGTACTGAAAATGCTTAAATAATACAGGGTGGGCCATTTTAAGTTGCGTTCAGGAATATCTCGGAAACGAAGCATCGGATGAAAAATCCAAAAAACACGACTAAAATATTTTCGAGGGGGACATCCAATGACACCAAATTCAACCCCCCCCGCCCCAACCCTGGTGGGGTGGGGCGGGGGTAAGTTTGAAATCTTAAATGGGAACCCCAAATTTTTTTTGCAGATTCGCATTCAGTGACATCAAAATTTTTGCCTCCGCCCACCCCCTCGGGCCAGTTGGGCGGTGGGAAACTTTCAAATTGGTTACGGGAACACCCACTTTTTCTCAAAGATTCGCATTCTACGTTAACAACTACATGCAGTACCAACAAAATTTTCACCCCTGCCTATACCCCGACCCTGGAAGGAGGGGTAGGGGTGAGTATGAAATCTTAAATCGGAACCCCAAATTTTTTTACAGATTCGCATTCGACGTGAAAAACTAAATTCAGTAACATCAAAATTTGCACCCCTGCCCCCCTACCCCGTGCCAGTGCCGTGCACCCCGTTGGTTAGAGGCGACTGGACTCGAGAATCGGATCGAATCTTCGAGAAAAAGTGGGTGTTGCCGTTTCCATTTCAAATTTTCCCGCCGCCCCACTGGCACGGGGGAGGAGGGCAGGGGCGAAAATTTTGATGTCACTGAATTCCGTTTTTTACGTAGAATGCGAATCTGTAAAAAAATATTGGGGTTCCCATTTAAGATTTCAAACTTAACCCCCGCCCCACCCCCCAGGGTTGGGGTGGGGGGGTTGAATTTGGTGTCATGGGATGTCCCCCTCGAAAATATTTTAGTCGTGTTTTTTGGATTTTTCATCCGATGCTTCGTTTCCGAGATATTCCTGAACGCAACTTAAAATGGCCCACCCTGTATATTAACTTAGTCGAAATTAAATTATTTATTGATTGAATATATGGAATTACAAATTCGTGGCTGAAAAAAACGAAAACGGATGATCATTGTTAGTTCTGGAGGCGCTAAAATATTACTAATATTTTTTAATACTTTACTCACAGACGACTGACTTAAACATATCCAATAGTTTGAACCAACTGGATTTTGAAAAGAACTACCACACACAAAATATAAAGTTACGAAAACCCTTAAGTGAAATTGTTATTTTTCATATAAATTGGTAAGGAAAAATGTCTGTATCAAATACCTTAAAAGGAATACGCATTGTTGGATAATCTCTGTTAAACTTCGCTAAGTAATCCAATAAATAATATAACCTTGATTATTAATTTTTAACTGATTTAATACTTAGAAGTCTCTAGAGGGAATAAATAATAGTAGTGATAATATTATTCATAAAATAATGATAAATGTTCGCATTCTACAGTGACCATAAGAGTTTACAGGCACCTGAAACTTCACCGTAACTTTCACAGATATCTGTAACATTTTTACGATTTTCTGTAAGGAACAGATGCTATCAGAATTGCCATTTGACCTGTAAGTATTTACAGATCTTACAGACTTTACAAAATTGCTCAGAATTGGCCTATAAATCTTAAATTAATACTTAAGTACCTTCAAATACTTAAATATTTAGCAATTACTAAAATATTTAAAAAGTCCTTAAGTATATTTAGGGTACTTAATTATATAAGAAGTATAAAAAACTTAAATTTATCCCCTAAGCCTTAAAGTTATAAGAAATCTATAAAGAAATAATAATTCCACTAAAGATTACATTAGAAATGCGTGTAAAATACAGATTGCGAATAATATTCAAACTAACAAAACTAATAAAAATATTAACACTGAATATAAAATCATCAAAAAATTAAAAGAACCGTATTTTACTTAAAAGCAGATAAAGGTAATAAAATTGTTATATAGATTTCTTTATAGATTTCTTATAATTTTAAGACTTAGGGGATAATTTTAAGTTTTTTATATTATTCTTAGCCTTAGATTTTCATAATTTATTTTATATAAGAAGTATTAAAGAATTTTCTTTTGGTACTTAAGTACCATTTTAAATCTTATGTACAAGTATTTTACCTATGGTACCTCAAGTACTTGAAGTGCTTTGGCTTAAATTTCAAGTTTCAAATTTCAAACATACATGAGTACAAGTATTAAAAAGTATTTAAATTGGTACTTAAGTACAAAAGTATTTAAGTACTGTCCAGCTCTGTAATCTTAACTGAAATTTTGTATCTCCTTCATAAAATCGTTTATTTGCCTCCAATAGGCTGTTTTGAAATTATTTATTTCAAATGAATACTTCATGAAATTATTTTTTGTTGCTTTAACATTTATTTTTGGTTCATTACTAGTTACACCTAATGTAGTCGGCAAATTAATCAAATTCGAACAGACATATAATCCAATATTTTAAATATTTTTTATGAATTCAAAAATTACTTGTTTCATTTCAGCAGCATTCTAGATAGCATTTACAAGAAAGTATTACCTCCAATTCTACTGAATACTACGAATTACTATCACTGCAACATGACAGGCCGGCTCGTATGATTTTTGTTGTCCTAAATCTTCATATCCTATAACTTCATCCCGAGACATGTAAAACATCTTCAATTTCAACGAAATTTTTTCTACACATAAACTTATATATTTGTCTAAAATAGTTTTAGTTATTTTGTTTAAATTTTCAGTGAATTTATCATTCCATCCTGCATTGAATCCTATGAGTTTAATATATCTTTGCAAAGAAAGTTTTGTTGGCAGGTAAAATGTTTTCATTAGTGTTCTATAAGCTTTTCCTCCTTTGAAATATAAAGACAAATAGAATTGTTTAACTATATGTCTTCATATAAAAACAATTTTCTGGACAAATTACATTGATTAGAGTTAATTAATGCTAATTCCTAATTGCATATATTGCATATTTGAGCATTCTTTTGTATATTTTTACAAAAGTTGCATATAGTTGCATATTTTAATATTTTTAAGACCTTGTCTAGTGATAAACGATCTGAAATTTCTGGTAGTGCACATTGATAATTCCCAAGTATTGGAGAAGGCCGCAATAAATAAAATGCAACGGAAAAAGCAATAAACAATAAAATAAGCAAATTTACGTATGTTTCACTTTTATTTTTTTTAGAAAATTTTGAATAATTTCTTATTGTAATTATGTAAATATGTCATAATCTTATAATATTAAGTTTCTAGAATTAGTTTATATGTATATTAGTAGTATATATGTTAATTGTGAATCAAGACTAAGACTGTATTGTGCAATAAAATTTATACTTTTTATCAAATAATTAAAAGATTGATATTTGTGCATATATAGTGCATATTTCCCAAAAAATCAGTGCATATATATGCGCATATAATTCAGCTTTTTCGTGCATATAATCCGCTCCCTGCTGATAAATTATTTGTTTTGTTATTTACTACGTCTACCAATATATTTGTAGAATTGTGTATGCCCTATTGTATCGCTTTTATTAGACTCTCTATAGTTTCAACAGGATTGGAAATGCACAAATTTGTCGTAGGTGGTGGATTGATATGGGCGGCCTTAGCCAATATTATTCTGCGGGCGGGTAGGTCTTTGCGAGGCCCTTGTTTTTGTGGAATTATTTTTAATGGTGATGCTTGATGATAAATGAAAAGTTATAAATAAATAGAGTTTTAAAATTGTTTATTGGAAATTAACAAAAATTAATAAACACTAAGATAACAAATTATTCATCATGATAAACTAAGGTGCATTAATGTCAAGGATTCAGAAATGATGTGTGCAGCTTTTTCTAAGACTAACACCATTAATTAAAACATAATAATTTAACGAATGAGTTACGTCATTTTTAATAGAAATAATAGCCAGACCTGAAAGCCGCGATCTTTTCATAGTATTCCGCAGATATGTTTTATAATTTTTATCTCGAAAAACTTCTTTCTGCAAACGCAACTGTTACAGGTGTCTTGGCTATAATTCTAAAATTTCTTGATCACCACTTCTTATATATTTACATAAAGACCAACATAGATTGTCTTGTACCTGCTTTCTTTTGATAGCTCGTTTTCTTTTTGAACTACCGGACTCAAATTTTCTAACGGCATCACGATCACGCGAACTCATATCGCAAATATTTTTCACACATAAAAGTATTTAATAAAATTACAATCAATGTTTTTTACAAATTCACTCTTGTATTTACTGTAAGAATTATGAATTAATTATATTACGTTATTTGCGTAAGATCTAATATTATCAATTATTGAAAGATAACGGTTATGCAACGCACATTGCTGCTCTAATATAAAAGCATAAGTCGACGACGGTTAACAGGAAACATGAAAGACAGGGAATCCGCGAACGTAACATGAAGAAAATGGAGTAGTAACACGTTTTGTTTAGTCCTTGCAGTTGGCAGTACTGAAACGAAATTTCGTCAATGTGAGAAAGAAACATTCATTGGAGTAAACGAGACAGATACCAGCGCGATAACTACCAAGCACGAGAGCGAGTGGCGTGACGTGAGTTTTATACTTATAATGCGCGGGACAAGGCGCGAAATTCAAATAAACTTTTGTACTATTAGTACCTAATATTTTTCTACTTGGGGTAAAGAGCGAGGCCCCGGGCGATTGCTCTGCTCGACGCCCTTGTGGATTGATGTAATAACTTGTACGTGAAAAACTAAGCTGAAAAGTATGATCCTTGAAAGATATTCGCGAATAAACTAACAATTATGAACTGCTAATATACTATTACAATTTTTTAATTTAGTAATTATTCTAACTATATACGTACAAATACTTATTAGCGACAGGGAATATTTAATATAAAAAAAAATATATGGATAACTTTTCAACAAATATCTTTATTTTCGTTCTCGCCGTAATTCAAAAACACAATCGAACTGTTCTACCTTATGGAGTCAATTTATAGGTATATTTTACATAATCTCAAATTAATTACAAAAAAATGTTACAATTTATGCTGTAATATTTGACACAAATTAAGGTTTATTAACATACTATTTATTTTAAGAATCTTTCTGTATTTTATGCAATACAAAACCGAAACTTTTGTGTTTTGAATATATAGTGTTAGTTTACAGTTTGTTCAAGTTCTGATTATTTTATTACATATTAATTTAATGTTAAAACATACGCTACGAAATACAAAAAGTAAAACAGTCGCACAAAAAACCCAAGGTGAAATTCACACAGTGATAAATTAAAAATAAAATAAATAATATATGCAAAAGTATTGTTCTCATACTATTACATTTTCCTACAATTTTGAAACAAAATAATTTATCTCTTTTGGATATTTATAACAAAAGAATTATTCATATAGAAAAAGTCTTATTTCAATTATAATGGTGTATTGTATAATCATAATTATAAATAAACCTAATCGTAAAATTTATTTGCAGTCGATAAAGAGAACTTGCTAATATGGGATCTTATTTTGGAGTAACAGATTACATAATTTTTGCAATATCTTTATTATGGTCGATAGTGATTGGTTTGCGTTTTGGTTGTTTTGGAAGTAAACAAAATTCTGCACAAGAATATTTATATGGAAAACGAAATTTGAAAGCAATTCCTGTTGGACTATCCATATACAGCAGGTATTTATAAATATATTACCAAGCTATTTTATCATTTCCTCATTCTATCTGCTACAGCACATCTCGATATACAGTGTGGCTGAAACATTAATATTTGCTTTATTGTACATAGAATTTCCGTAACTATGAAATATCATTTATTTAATCATGTGTATCATGTACTTGTTGAATGATAACGAACTCGTATTCGCTTTCACTTGCAATAGTGTAATTGAAATAAATAAATGAATATATCATTTCAATTTTGAGCATGGTATGCTGTTTTCGCAGACCTCGGAAAAAAAATTTTAAACGAGGAGATTGTGTAATCGGCTCTTGGTGGAACATTATATACATATATTAATTATTTTTGTATTTTTATGTTATCGTTATTATTAAAACGAGGAATGCGGTTACCAGCCTTCAAATAACACCGTCACATATGTTATTCAGAAAGGGAATACAGTTTAAAATTTTAAAGTGGCTACATTGTTGACTGTAGGAATCGAATCGGAGATCATATGAACTTCAGTTCGATGCATTACTACGAATATATTTGAGTTTGTTAAAAAAAAATAATTCAAAAACCTGATGTAGTTTCAAAAAAAAAAATTATTCACAGGACTTGTTGATCGATTTCGGCGATCTTCAGAAGCAATCGTTAACTGAAAAATATACAAAGTTTACACAGTGTAAATACTACTAGTATACCGTTACAATGATTAACGGGAGAGTTCATTGACTAACTTCTTAAAATTAAATGAATGAAATAAATCCACCTTGTCAATGAATACGTTTGAGCCGCTTTTAATGGCTTCTTGAATCTCAAATGCTTCTAAGAAGTTCATTCTGTAGCCTTTATTGCTGAAATGTAAAATTTCCAAATTATCAATGTTGCAGGTGTAATTTTCTTTATTCAATGTTTGGCCATGTTAGAATCAGTAATTTTTTTTTTATATTTATAATATCTCATGTTCATCAAATCTAATCTTAAATGATCTAACTGTCTGTCCAATATAAATAGCGTTACAATCATTACAATTTAATTTATAAATACCAGTATTATCTAATTTATCTTTATAGGTTCATTTATTATTGACTAAAATGTTTTTTATAGTGTAATTGTTATAGTAGGCTGCAATAATGTTTGATTTTTTAATTGGTAACCTATAATATTATTAACATAACTCAATTTACGATACTGTTTACAATCTGAAATGTTGGAATGATTTCGGTAATTTTTGTTGATAATGACTTTTTACTTATCAATGATATTCGGATTGTATCGACTATTATAAGCTATTAGTTTAATAGTTGAGTTCTAAATTAAATTTATCTTTGGTTAAAGGAATATTTAACAGTCTCTGTACATAACAATTAAAAGAAGACATTTTAATATTATTGGGTTGGTTTGAATGTGCTGGTATGATAGTGTCAGTATAAGTACGTTTTCTAGAAATTTTATATTTAAAAGAAGAATTTACACGTTTAATTGTGATGTCTAGAAAATTAATTTGGCGATCTTTTTCAATTTCCATACTGAATTTGATAACTTTATTATTACTATTTAGAAAGGATAATAGTTGTTGTATTTGTCGGTTAGTGCCAGAAAATAAACATATGATATCGTCCATATATCGGTACCAAAATTTAATCTTCTTAATTAGTTGAAAATTATAATTAAAAATTAATTTTTCAAAATTGTCTATGAAAATATCTGCTAATAAAAGGCTTAATGGGGATACCATAGGAAGACCATTTTATGTAAAAAAAACGGTTATTAATTTCAAAATAATTTTGTTCTAAACAAATGTCCAGAAGGGATAAAATTTCAGCTTGTAAATTTAAATTTACATTGTTTTCGTATAAAGGTTCAGTATAATAATATTAAGCTCATTAACAAGAAGAGAAGTAAATAACATCAAACGATACTAGTTTAGCGTTGCCAGGTAAATTCACATTTTTGATATTATTTATTAATTCTATTGCATTTTGTATTCTAAATGAGAGTTTGAAATCTAAAATTTCTGTTAATAAATCGTTTAATAATTTACAGATTAGATATGGAAAGTCGGTGCTTGTATACTTGAAACTACAGGTCTTATATAAAAACAATAAAAATTGTCAACTGTTTCATAAAATAGTCTCAGAATAAAAACAATGTTATTAATTCACAGAGACCAGCCAAGCCAATCAATCGGTAACTAAAGACGCGTTTCGCTCTTATTGGAAAAAAAATTAGTTAACCATTTTTTTTTATTGGTTAGACGTATTTAAGTTTCCAGTTAATTGTAAAACGAGTTTAGTGTAATCAAAAAGTAAAACCGGCTTGTGAATGTAGGTTAACCCAAAATTTTATGGTTAAGTCATGTGTAGAAACATGTTTGGTATGTTTTGGTTATGCGAAATATATAATTTTGACGTATTTTGACAGCACATACAATTATTACAAAATCTGTGAATCGATTATGATTACAATGCAAAATTCTCGTTCAAAGATTTTACAGAGGACGTAAACAATTTATTATTAGAAATAGTAAGTGAAAAGCAACAGAGTATAGAATGTAAGCAATTAAGGATTGTAAAACACAAACAAAATCAGCGACCTGGCAAAAAATTACAAAAAAATATAAAACATTTTGCGGTCGAGTGTCACGAACCGATAAAATGTTAATGGTGTCAACGACCTGGTGGTGGCCGAACCATCAACAAAATTAAAAATTTGTTCATCTTCCGTACCGGACGAATATTCGTTTGAAGTCAACATGCAGCCGTCCACAAAATAATTAAAAGTATTTTAAAATTTAATTTATATTCGAGTAAAAAAAATCATACGAAAGTTTGAGAATAGTGGCACCAGTAGAGATGTAATCTAAGCTCAACACACAATTATATTCAATAGATTTTCAAAACAGCACAATAAAACAGTGAAATTATGAAACAAGTAATGGAAGCCCAACAAATATAATCTTAAATATAAACAAACAAAATAAAAGAAATGACATTTCGTAGTTCTATTTAGCCCACAATAGGCGTTGGGCGTAACGGCAGACGCGCGATTTGCACTTTTCATATTTCTGGCCAATAGAATCAAACTTGTGACGTCAAAATATGTTCAATTCTTTACATCGCTTTACTGCAGAATATTTAAAACAAAACAAAAAATACTTGACTACTAATTATGCCGTAAGTGTTACGCGATTTTGATATAAATTTGTCATATTTCGCTTATAGTTTATGCGGCCATTGGAATTGAAAAAGAAAAAAATCTGGTGTGCTCACCACACTTCTTTCTTATAAATATAAAACCAAATAAACACGTATAACTTGTTTCCTACGTAGGACTTTATTTCGACAGTTATTTGATATGTAAATGGTAAACCTGTTAAATTTTTTATTCTCATTGTAACTATGAATTTAATTTAAAATAGATATCTGGTCTTCAAAACTGTCTAACTAATAAAACAAATATTACTTTCATAATATTTCACACGACACATACTTTTGGCACTTCACAGTAATTATTTGACATCTAGATGTTAAAACCACAAAGTAATAACATAGGAAGAGACAAAACTCAAATTATTAAAATCGAAGTGTCGACAGCAGCGCACCATAAGTAGGAGGAAGAACTATAATGACAGGTAGCATATTTTAGCGGTATATTAAATAATTAAAAATATTCATTGAAATAAAAGTTTAAGAAAATATGTATGTGTAAATTATATTTAACATATGTATATTTTACATAATAATGAATATAATATTAAATTATGAACATATTACAAAAAATATTAGAAATGAACACAGGAACTACTATTCTAACTTCTAACAAATATTAAAAATTCAATAAATACACCAACGTTTCGACTGCTAATCAGTCTTCATCAGGGTGCTGATACAAACAAACAAACAATAAATAAACATACATATGTCAAGGTAAGCAGACTTACATAATTGGTTTTTAAAAAATAAAGAATATCATGTAAAAAATTATTTTACAGAAATCTGTCGTCAAAAAATGTATGCTTCTCCATCATCTCGTTTTTATTCATTCAACATCCAGTCGAGAAACAACCCACCTAATTAAAAATTGAATTAAAGAAAAATATGACTCATTTTATATACGGTTAAAAATAATTATGTCCGTTTAAATTTTTTAATTATTTTTGCATTCAAAACTAGGCATAAATTCTCTGAACATTTTTTAACCGTTGTTTATCGTCCACTTCTTTCTTCATTGTGAAAATATGATGCAGTTCTAAATTTTGTGCTAATAAACAATTTTGACAATTTTCACAGTCGTAATTTAACACTAACTTAACTAAATAGCAAGTTTCGTAAGCTAATGTATGTGACTCTAATGTATCTAAAAAAATAAATTGATAATTGGGAATCAGAATAGAAGAAAATTCATTTTCAATAAGTTTTTGCATTCTCCTTATTGGTGTATTTGTAATAAAGTCTTGCAAATTATCCAATATTTTACCTTTATCGTTTTCACAATTAGCAATACGACTATGAGGAGCAATTAAATTATTTAATAAACTTGTTTTTAAACCATCTATAAAATGAAAACAATTTGGATGCCGAATACCATGTTGCTTATTTGTCCAAATAAATTTTCAATTGCATCTTGCTGTAAGTTCCTAGTTCTTAGATATAATAAACCCAGCTCTTTGACACATTATCCCAAATATCCATAACACCACTAATAGTAATAGTCCAGCCTTTTTTATCCCTGGATTCCTGGTTGCATTTAAAATTTTCCAGTTATCAATTCGCTTCAGTATATTCCAAAATTGAATATGATTAGATAGTCTGCTAACAGTATATCTTCCGTCGACTGGTTTCTGTGCGCTACCGTTTAAACTATCAAATAATGAATCCACATCACTAATAAATTCTGCTGTGTAAATAGCTACTGACGGTATTCTGTTGTCTCCAATTAGAATTGAATTGATTGTTGCTGCGATATTATTACTCATTGTACGAGCTGCTACTTTCACTTTCATTTTAATTTTTTGAGTCTTTTTAGACGTTAAATGCTGCATTTTCAGTTTATTTAGACTTTGACATATTTTAGTTTAGTCAATTTCAAACGCTTTCATTATATATTCCCATTTAGCAATTTTCCCTATGTCGTTCTAGTATTTTTTTTAATAAATGTGGTATATCATGTAAAGTGACAATTTTTTAATTATTTACAACAAAAAAGGATCAGGTTTATCGTTTGTTTTCTCTTGTCATAATTGTGACAAACAGGCGGAATTTGTAACACTTTGGTCACATACTACACGTATTTAAGCCTGTGTCAAATGGAATATTTTTTTAAAATGGGTGACTAAGTTACTTTCGACGGCTTTAAAAAAGTTTGTAGGAATCTATAGCATCGTGGTCCACGTTTAGAAATTGCTAAGAATACACTTTATCTTTTAAGGACCATATCTGCCCACATTTTCCTCTTTTACTATTTTTAAGTTGACTATTCCAGAAACTTTTTTGATGATTGTTATTAATATAAGTAAATAATTCTGCAGAGCTTAATTTATTTGCTCTTTTAATTCTGTCTTTCGCTTTGACAACATTTTTTTGAAGAATATGTAATCTGGTATTAAGGGGCCTGTTTTATTTATATAGTTTCAATTTTCTAGGTGATAAATCGGTGCGTTAACTTGGCAGAATAACTGAAGGCACAAATTATGAAACATAAATTAATAATTTGTTATTAAATTGGGCCTATTTGTGCCTGTAGTAACATTTCCTAAATATTAATAGTTAAGAAGATATTAACGTTTAAATAGTTATTTGTGTATCAAGTGCGGATAGAGCATTGTTTGTTGCACGCGGCGAGAAATTGTTGATCGAGGCGAAGCCGAGATCAACAACTCGACAAGTGCACCGAACAAGCTCTATCCGACGAGATACACACAATATTTTTTCTACAATCGTTGAACAATATCAAGCTGTAGAAAAAAATTAATTTTCAAAATTATCTTTGGTCACGCCTATAAAAATTCAGTAAAATTGTAGTTACCCATGTCACCGTAATCATGACAACGTTTATGAACAAAATAAAAATTTTCAAAGAAATCATAATTTGACACATGGAGTACATTTGACATATGGAGTACATTTGACATAAAGTCTACAGAGTGAATACGTTTATGGTGATAAAGTTGAAGTGTATGTACGTATATGCCAACTGTATTTGCAATAGCAAAGTTATTACCAGAAAAATCCAATGCATCATATACTTTTACCTAATTTATTTTTGTTTTGTTTTTGTCGCACTAGTGCGACAATATGTCACTTTGTCGCCCTAGAGCGACAATTTTGTACATTTCCTAACCAAAAATGGAATGACAATGTCGATATTGTGCAACGATTGTAGAAAAAGATTATTGTGCCAACTTCTCACCAGCAAAAAAATAAGAATTGTAAAATATTATTTCACCAATAATTTGGGCTTAATTTCGGCCAATTTGTGCCTTTAGTAAAGTTTCCTAAGTATTAACAGTTTAAAAGTTATTAACATTTAAAACTGTCATTGTGCCAACTTTTCATCAGCAAAAAAAAAATTGTGAAATTTCATTGCACTAATAATTTAGGCTTAATATTAAAATATCAATATTAAGTAACTTGCAATGGTATGAGATATTTTAAGCGTTAACATGGCAAAAGGTAAATTTTAATACCTTTTACGTTACCGGATGTAATGTTACTAATAATTTATCTATAATTTGGGCTTCTTGCGGCCTTGGATTGGATGTTAAAAATACCTAGTTTAAGCAAATTACAGCTGTGTATATTTTTATTTTGGAGCGTAAACTTAGCGGAATTTTTTTAAAAGAGATATTGTTAATTTTAGAAGTTAAATTTTCGTAGTATTTTTAATTGGTAGAATTAAAATGTAAATAGTAAGATACCACGATTACTAATACATAAAATGCAAACTACGTCACTTTGTAAAAAAATTAATAACAAGTTATCATTTTTTTATTAATATATTTATTTACAACTGGCCCTGAGAGCCATTCAGCAATCTGTTACGTATATGCTGTGAGGAGATAAAGCAATCACCCTCTGGTGATTCTTCTCGATTTTTTATTTCTTAACAATAATTAGTAACTATTTACAATGTTTGATTATTTAAATACATAGGTCTAAGAGCTTTGTTCCATTTAATCTTTTGATCTCTCCCTCGTTGTTCAGAAGGTGTATTGCTAGTTTGTTCGAAATATGGTTTAGATTTTTTTCGTATTTCTCTGAGATAGTTTTTATTTGTTCTCTCACGTATATGGCATTTAGATCTAACTATCATCCGCAGCAATTGATTTTGAATACGTTGTATTGTATTTGTATTAGTCTTTTTTGCGCATCCCCATAGCTGGATTCAGTATGACCACACTGGAATTTTAATTGTCTTATATAGCAGCAACTTGTTGCATAGTGACAGCTTCGAATTGCGTCATATTAGCCAGTAATATTTTTAAATTTTTATATTTAACTGTTTCTTTTGGGCTAAGATGTGATTTTTCCAGGTGAGTCTAGGATCTGGGTGCATTCCGAGATAGTTGACATCTGTTTTTTTTTTTTTTTTTGGTTGAGCTATACTTGACATTCGGACAGGAGGATTGTTTTGTGGTGAATGTTATTTGTGCTGATTTGGTCTCGTTAATTTTGATTCTCCATTTCTTTGCCCATTTCTCTACGCTGTTTAGAGATTCCTGTAGTAGCCTGGATGCTTCCTCCGGGTCTTTATCTGAAGCAAGTAATGCTGTGTCATCTGCGTAGGTAGCGGTTGTTATGTCTCCTTCATTAGGTAGATCTGCTGTGTATATTTGATACAAAATGGGCCCCGGGACACTTCCTTGTGGTACTCCCTCATTTTTTGGTGAGTCCTGGGTACCACACGATCAAATGCTTGGCTGACATCAAGGAAGGCTGTTGTGTAGTATTCTTGTTATTCTAGGCTATTTTCTATTTTCTCAACTGAATGAATTTGTTCTATTATTGATTCAATTATTGATCAAAATTGGTGCTGCGGGATTATGTTGCTTTCTTCAATTTCAGGTTTTAATCGTTTGAGGATTACATTTCTAGCATTTTGGAGAGTACTGGCAGGAGTGGTATAGGTCTGTAATAATAATAATAATCACGTTTATTTCTAGAGACATTGAGAACAATGTGTGAGAACAAGTCAATAAAAATTACAGAAAATTTAAATTATAAAAAGAATTTTGAACAAGGAAACGTTTAAGTTATTTTTAAAACAATTGAAAGAGTTCACAGATTTAATTTCTTGCGGTAGGAAATTATAAATGTGCAACCCAAGATAATGAGGAGACATTTGCCCAATTTTAGTTTTACCAAATGATACTCGAAAGTTGTCTTCCGTTCTCGTATTTATTGAATGAAAGTCACTTTGAAATGCAAATTTAAATTTGTTTTTGTAAATGAAACAGCATAATTCTAATATAATTATGCTAGTAAGAGAAAGAATACTAAAATTCTTAAACAAATCTCTGCAACTCTACTAGTATCAGCTATACATCTTAGTATTCTTTTTTGTACTAAAAATACCTCATGGGCCTCTGAAGACGTACCCTAAAAACATACACTGTATCTTAATTTGAATTCTACTATAGCATAATAATACTTTAGTAATTGTTGTTCAGTTAAGAAAAATTTTAAATGTCTAATTTGATAACAAGTACTGTTAAAAGAGGCGACGATTTCCTTACATTGAGATTTACAGATTTTCGTCCATTGTCAAACCTACAATTTAATTCTTTGAAATCTATGTAATCTATAATCATAAATCAGAAATATTTCTCTTTTGATAATTATGAAATTGAACAAAAGTAGTTTTAATCTTATTAAGAAATAGAAAATTGTCATTACACCAATTCACAAACTAAGTACACAATTATTACATTTTTGTTGAAGTTTCTCATCATCTTTGTTTGAAACAACAATTGATGTATCATCAGCGTAAAGCGATAATGTATTGGTTTTTAAGTGAAAAATTAATATCATTTGTATAAAAAATAAAGAGAATAGGAGCAAGAACTGTTCCTTGGGGCAAACCAACATTAATTTTGAGATTTAAGCTCATTTACATTCTTGCAAGTATAATCAATCGATACATATTGTAACCTATTTGGTAAAAAGCTTCGTAACCACACTAGGGGTGCCCCACGAATACCCATACATTCGAGTTTACCCAAAAGACGATCATGATTTACGCAATCGAAGGCCTTGCTCAAATCGCAAAATACCCCTAAGGGCATTCCACCGTCTAAAGC
This sequence comes from Poecilus cupreus, assembly GCA_963942605.1. NCBI lineage: Eukaryota > Metazoa > Arthropoda > Insecta > Coleoptera > Carabidae > Poecilus > Poecilus cupreus. The sequence goes on along the minus strand of OZ012719.1, from coordinate 29,103,845 downwards.
ATGAACCAATTCTTCATAAAAATGTTGAATTGCGTCCTGTGTGTACGAGTTAGCTTGAAAACCGAATTGATTTTTATCTAATATGTTAGTTTTTTTTGTAACGAATCTGGTCTTTGTAAATAGCAATATTCAAATAGTTTAGACAGAGAATACTGATGTTAAAGTTACAGGTCTACAATTGTTCAAATCATTTCTATTTCCCTTTTTGTGAATAGGAATTATTTTATTTATTTTAAATTTTTCTGGGAAAAGTCCTGTTTCAAATGAAAGATTAATCAAATAAGTTAAGGTGTAGGAAGTAAGTTCATGTGCTGGTTTACCTAGTTTTAATATTAGAATAATGTGTGAAGATTTCCATGGAGTGGGAAAATATTGGGTTCTATATATTGCATTATAAAATTGTGATTGCTACAAGTGCTTTCCGTGGGAGGTTCTTGAGTACAATTGCTGTTATGAGGTCGTGGTCGGGAGGTTTTTTAATTATTTACATGTTTCATTTCTTCTGCTATTTCTTTTAAAGAAAAATATTTCATCGGAGGGGATAATTGCAATGGGTCATTTAAATATTCTATTATTTCATTCTCTTCTGTAGATTGCTCTGTGTGTGGTTGAAAGGTGTCTTCTAGATAATGACTAAAACTTCTGTTTTTTCTTCATCTGTTCTTGCACAGCTGCTGTCCGGTTTTCTGATAGGAGGAATCAATTGTTTGGGTCTTTTTAGTTTTTTTGTTGCTTTCCAGAGTGCATTGTCGCTCGTAGCGTTTGGTGAGATATTACTTACATATTCTGGGAATGACTCGTTTTTCATTCTGTGCAGCGTTGTTTTGATCTCCTTGCTTAACTTGTTTAATAGTGTTTTATCGTTTAGATTTCTGCTTTGTTGTCACCTTCTTCTCGCTTTTCTTTTCTCTCTCAATTTTTCTCTAATGTGTTTTGGATAGTTAGAGATGTTGTCGTTATATTGCTTTGATTTAGGTGTGGATACTCGTGCTGCTTCTTGTATGCTTAATACTAACTTTTCTATTGGTAATGAGTTCTGATGCAGGGTTTCAAAATCTGCTTTTCTTCATAACCATTCATTTTTAAGTTATCTTGTTCATGAGGCCAAACAGCAAAGATATCGTCCACATAACGTAGCCAGAGAGAAGGTTCCATAGGAAGACTCCAGAGTTACTTCTTCAAAAAATTCCATATAATAATTAGCTATGGAAGAGAAAAAAAGGCGAACCCATGGCTACACCATCAACTTGTTTGTAATATTCATGGTTGAAAATGAAGAAGCTAGATGTCAGGCAATGATGGAATAAACGAGTAACATTTTTCTTAAAATGTCTTTCCAAAATCTTCATGGTATCTTGAATATGTAAACAAAGACGAAACGTCAAAACTGACAAGAATGTCATCGGATGACAGGTGAAGATTCTTGATAATTTCAACAAAATTTGAATGCTTTACATATGAGGGTGAAATACTAGTATATGGACGTAAAAGCTGGTCAATATATTAAGACAATTCAAAGGTACTTGAATTAATACAGTTGGCAATGAGACAAAGAGGTACTTCTTTATAAGTTCTTTGTCTAACTTAGATTCCTTCAACAATTTTGTCATTTGGTACTTGACAGAATTCAAAGGATTCTTGTCCACTTTGACATATGCAGGATCACTAAGTAAATCTTGAGCTAATAAAATAAATAAATAAATATATAATCACGCCTTTTACCCATTATGGGTGTGGCACTCTACTTACGCAGATCTCGGTAAGTGATATATTTTTTCGTATGAAATGCGGTTACCAGCCGTCAAGTCATAGCCACCAAAGATGCTAGTGGAGGAGGAACCACAGGGGTAAATTTAAATTGGCAACTGTCAGCTGTGGGATTCGAACTGAGGATCTCACGATCCACAGTCCGACACGTTACCACGGAGCTATTTACCTCTTGAGCTCTCTTGACATAATCTTCCTTATTATTCATAAGCGATGCTTGACGTAATGCAAGTTAAGCTTTAAATTCTTTGGAAGATAAGTTGTTTCTTAGAGGCTTCGCATGCTTCAAAATTCTCGCAGTACTTGTACGAATCTCCTGTGCCTGTTCTTATGGAAATCTCGGGGTAACAGTCTCAACCGCTGTGACGAGCTTTTTGTTGGAACACGTTGAGGAGCGATACCAAAATTCATGCCTGTGGACAAAACAGGACTAGCAGTATCCGAGAGCGAAATATTACTTAAATTAACTACTAGTTTATCTTGTTGTATGGAGTTCATGGTAAATATGAGATGTTGTTTTTTTGTGGAGAATAAAATATTTATTTATTTTTTTGACTGGTACTCACCGAATCATGTAGTTTTCCATTCTAACAAGAATAGTATTTTGATGTCCAGTGTTCTTTATCTATACAGGTCCTCAGGAATATATAACAACCATATAAATTTCTATCAAGTCTATCTAATTCCTTCCGGATAAACTGGATACGTTCTTTAAGTAATATAAAACCAGATCTTCGTAAGATGTTACGAGCGTGTTCCGTTCTAATGCTGGTCTTGATTTGTAGAAAATTAGGTAAAACATTGCTATCCCTACACCTTTTAAGGAAAGCCAAATAACATAGTCGTGCAACCTTCTTCTTGCTTGTGTTTTCATAAACTTTAACTTCTTTTATAATATTCTCACCGTAAAGATTCTTCAATAAGTGGCAAAATATTGTCAAGAAATAATATCGTAGTATCCTTTGCTCCACATATAAAATTACAATATATGTTGAAGAGTGCGAAGGATATTATCCCGCTTCAGTCCTCTGGAATTTATAAAATTCCATGTGAATGTGGTAAATATTATATTGGACAGACCAGCAGAACAATTACTACAAGAATTTCAGAACACAAATGGGCCATTTGTCTCAACCAACCAGATAAATCTGCTTTGGCTAGTCATGTCATCGATCATTTACACAAAATAAATTAGACCTTGAATATTTTATAACTAACTTAAATGTGAAGCGAGAACTGCTGATTGCTATTGATTTTCTGTTTTTTAACTACTTTAGGCGTTCCATAAAAATATTTTATTGTTAAGTTCTTTTCACCATAATTTATTCGTTTCAACAACTCTGATTTTAAATTGTTTAGAAATTTTCTTTGAGCTGTCGTTCGGTCAGAATAAATTTTTAATGTTTTTCTTATATTTCAGTTTGGTCAAGGCATCTGGCGAATTGAAAAAACATAATTTTAATGGTCTGGGATTCGCTTGATTAGGGGATAAACGACTTAACCTGAAGAAATTAATATTTTGGATCGATATATTTGCGATTGCTGTATAATTTGTTTTATTTGTTCTTTATCGATTATTCTTTGTTCTTCTTTATTTGATGACTTACTTTCATTAAAATTCTGTAGAATAATATTATTTTTCCTTCTCTCCCTGTCTTAATTTCACTTATAATATTTTCTACCTTTGGATTCATTGGGTTTTGTAGGTGTAGATTGAATATGATTTTTTAATTCTTTTATTTCGATCTGCAGTGAAATAATTAAATCTCTTAGTTCAGCAGCGAAAGATGGCTGTAATATTTTATCTTGGCTGTTCACAGAGTAAAAATTAATTCACCGATTTTTTAGATAAAAAGCAAACAATTTCTGCTACTACGTGTGCACAAAAAGATTTCATCCATCGCATTTCAAGGACTTTTTATCTTGCACATCTTGTTTGCAGTAGGTACACTCCAATGATATTTTAAAGAAATAAAAATAAAGATGTTTTTAAAACGGATAATAGTTGATGCAGAGTTCACTAATTGAATTAACTATTAATTAAATGTAGAAGTGTCTTGTGATTTATTGTTGATTTTTAAATTCACAGCTGACAAATATAAAGTAGATTTCTGACTTGGATTAGTTAGGGTCCTTACTGTTGTTAACACCACCCAATAAACACAAAAAAAAAACGGATTTAAGATGAATATAATTTACTAATATTCAAGACTATAGGAAAGCAAAAAAATACGTGTACGCTAAGTATTATTCTCTCTATCAATAATAATAATTAACGAAGAAAGTGAGCAGTTCACGTTTGACAATGGAAGAGACAAAAGCAACATTGATTTAACTGTAATCAATCACTATCTGATAAAGTTGTTAACTGGAAAACTGAATTGGAAGAAAGCTGTTTAGACAATAGATTTTTGAAGTATGAAAAACTAACAGCCGAATTCACCAACATACTCTTGATCAGTGATCAACTGATCGAAAAATCAAGCTGATCCGTGGATCAACATAAGTCCTAATTCACCAACGTGATCCATGAATCAAATAACCATGATCAACTGATTATCACATTTGTTTTGTTATTTGACAGTTCCTATAATTTTCATTGTGTAAACGATTCTTTTCTGTCAAAAATAAAGTAATTCATCCTTACTTTTTTGGAAACTTCTTATTACATAATATCTTAAAGTAAGTAGAACTTGATTTAATGCTGGTACAGATTATTTCTTTCATATTTTTGTTTCAATATAGTATAATAGGAACCGCATCTTAAATTCATTATTATTATAAATATCGACAAGATTTAATCTTCTTCGAACCGTTCATGGTTCTGCAGTGTTTTGAAAAATGTTGTGTATGTGTCTGTCATTCTGTCGGTCTGTGTGAATATCTGGAGTTATGGTTTTTCAAAACTACTAAACATAAAATTTTTATATTTTGTATATATCAATTAATCAATTAGATACCCTTGAGAAGTGCCTATAAGTTTTTGGTGGTAATCCAATAACCGGAAGTGGTAGTTTGCTTAAAGAACCATGAAGTTAATTTGATATATCCCATTGTACATTATCGTTTAATGACAATTTTTGTTATTAGAATAATGTTTCAAATATTATAATCTACAATTGTTGTTTGAAACATTTCTCTCTTACTGTTACCATTTACGAATTACATGTTAAAGAATAATTGAATTTTGATATTTTCGTTTAAATCTGCTATCCTGTGCTTTTTGAAAAAAACAAAACAACAGTTGAAAAATGTAATTTTTGACAAGTGTCATAATTGAAATATAAATTTATTAAAGAGATGATCGTTTCTTGATAGTGATGGTCCGTGTTCTTGCATTGCTTGATAAGAAAATTATGGCGGGATGTATTTCGGCGCCCCCAACAGTTTTTAATGTAAATTAGATACACTTGTCAAAATCGCAAATGTCAAAATACTGATCAAAATGAGTGATCAGCGTTTGATTCATGGAATCCGACGAATCAGTTGATCACTGAATTTGATCACCGGATTAGCTTGATTTTCAGTGGTGAATTGCATTGATTCACGGATCAGCGTTGATCAGTGAATCAGACCTTGATCAGGGAATGGTGAATTCGGCTGTAAGGGAAACAAAATAGAAAATTTTCAATGTACAATAGATTCAAATATACAGGCTGTTCATTTTAAGTGGTACACTATTGCTATTTCGAGAACTATAAGAGCTACGAGGTCGGTTAAATTAGCAAACAATTTCTATATTATAAGACAATTAAAATGAGCGAAACAAGAATTTTTGTAGACCAGTGGTTCTCAAAATGCGGGGTGCAACTTTCTTATTTTAAATGGCAACCTACTTTTTTATTTGCTTATTCGATTCAGTATTTTTTTCTGAATTCAATGATATTCACATGTAATGACCAAATAATACAAAATATTTGAGAAAAATGCAAAATTAAAAATGTATAAATTTTATTTAAATATGCAGATACAAAGTTTGCCATGGAAGAAAACAAATAAGTCAAATGCAGAAATAATTGAAAGAACTATAATTATGAGATATTATTAACTTAGTTGTTACAATACAGAAATACAGAGGTACACATAAAAAAAACCAATATTAAAAATTGTTTGATTTATTTGTTTTCTTCCATGGCAAACTTTGTATATGCAAATTTAAATAAAAAGATATATTTTTAATTTTGCATTTTTCTCAAATATTTTGTATTATTTGGTCATTACATGTGAATATCATTGAATTCAGAAAAAAATACTTTATCGAATAAGCAAATAAAAAAAGCAGGTTGCCATTTAAAATAAGAAAGTTGCACCCCGCATTTTGAGAACCACTGGTCTAAAAAAAATCTTGTTTCGCTCATTTTAATTGCCTTATAATACAGAAATTGTTTGCTAATTTAACCGACCTCGTAGCTCTTATAGTTCTCGAAATAGCAATAATGTACCACTTAAAATTAACACCCTGTATTGTTAAAACCGAAAATTGGGACGTATTTGATAAATATGTACAAGAGGAATTCCAAAAAATATAAATTACTGAAAGCCAAGAGGTTAGAGCGGAGAAATTTGATGAAATCCTGGTTAGTAAATGGACCAAAGGTGAAGTGGATTTTGAATGTCTTATTAAAAAGTACCTTAAAACCCAGAAGACAGCTTACACGAAATCTTTCAAGACTTCAAGAAATAAAAAAACTTTGATACGAAAAAATTTGATTGCTGTACGTAGTCGTAGACAATATCAAAGAACGAAAAATAATTCAGTTCTTAGGGAAGAAAGGAAGAAACAGTATATGAAGCAAAACGTCACTTGTAATACATATAGTCAAAATAACCCGTGAAATTCGGTATACAAAATAGCTACCAGAACAACGGAGCCCACAATAACGTTCACAACTATTAAAAAAGAAATGGTATATATGAACCCGAAGAAAGCTTCTGGTATGGACGAACTAATGAATACCATTTACTGTTGATGGCCAGCCACCAAAATCTAATCAGTTCTGAATTTTAACGTCCAAGATCTAAATTTAAAATTTAGATATTGTATTCTCATAAGAATCTGATGTGGCCACCACCTAATTTCTAAAGAATGTTTCAAATAAAAATAGTAACCAATGATATTTTACATCCTTTTTAATATAACGAAATTTATTGTAACTCAATTATTTATTAAAATGTATAAAAAAAAATTGGAAGTCTTCAAGTAAACTATCACTTCCGGTTGATAGATTACTACCAAAATCTAATCAGATCGTAAACTCAACATTCCAATTTTAAATGTGAAATATTTAGATGATATCTTTACTAGATTTTGAGTCACACCCTAGACGGCGTTGTATTTTCCACTTTCCGCCATGGATTGTGCGTTATTGTCCCACCGTAATAGCAGCTGATCACTTTTTTCCTTATTAATTAAAGACCAAGATTCAATTGAGTTCATACTCAGCTGACCGTTAGTGTGACTTTTTTTTAAATTTTACTTTGACCAAACTACCCGAGTTGCGGGTAATGTCCCCTTGGGGAACTAGCTAATTACGTTTACGGTAATTGCCTTTTTTTAAACAACTAATTCACAAAGTTTTAGTTGCATTAGTATTAGTGTCCCACCAGTGGACCAGTTGACGATCACTACACGTCTTATACTAGCCTAAACAACATATTTACAAAATATTATCGATGTTAGTTTGACAGACGATTTTGTGACGTTGGCTCTTGGACTTTGATTTTTTTTTTAAATATAAGTAATTTTTTATTTATTTATTTGACCCCATTTATATTTACAATCTATCTGTACACAGACATTCAGTAAATAATAGTGATAAAGGTTAGATGACATGGGAAAGTACTGTACTTACATTTACTTAATTACTATAATTTAAATTGACTAATTAGATAATAGTATGAAAATACTTAATCCTAAGATGAACTTATTTATATCTATCCGGTAAATATAGAGGTTTGTGGTGTTTATAACGTTTGAACACTATCGCACTGCACAAGTTTCACGGCGGGTTTATTTTTGTGAAATTTAAGTCTTGGAATGATTTCTTGCACTCATTCTGGGGATTTTTGTTCTTTAACGGAAATAATTTGAAGATCTTGTGAAATTGTCCAATTCGGGGCACACCATGGAGCACAGATAATCATAAAATGGATTTTTATTGCAATCTTTCGATGTTGGAGTTACTTGCTGACCACCATAGTTTGATGCCGTAGGTCCAAACTGGCTTGATTATTACCTTATACAGCACCAATTTGTTAACGATTGAGAGGATGGATTTTCTTCCGATGAGCCAATACAGCTATTTTATCTTCAAACCCAGCTGCTTCCGTTAGGTCTAAATGTGTTTACTTCAAGTCAGATGTCTGTCTAAGTACATTCTCAAATATTCGACGTCGTAGGTAGCTGGTGGTTGTTTAGAAATACTGGGGCGCATGTGTCTCTACTGGTTGTAAAAGTGATGTGGGTGGATTTACTTTCGTTGCGGCAGATTTTTAACCAACACTAAATTATATCCAGATTCTTTTGTAATAATTGAGAAACTGTACTGTGTGCATTTCTAAATCGAAATTAATAATGTGGAATAAAGTTTTTCTCCAGAATAATTGGATACAGTCTTCTGAGTAGAGCTTTGTCAAATAGCTTGGATAAAGTTGGTGGCAAGCTGATTGGTCTATAGGAAGTTTTGTCTTCTGGATTTTTTGTAGGTTTTGGGATAACAACAATTTGAGCGATTTATTATTGACGGCTGGTAACCGCACTTTATACACACAAATATAATCACTGATCGAGATCTGCGTAAGCAGAGTGCCACACCCATAATGGGTAAAAAGCGTAATGAAATATTTATTTATTTATATCATTGACTAAAGAAATAACGGAGTCGAAAGACTGCATTGAATTAAATAGAATGTGAAGAGGAAATTATGTCAAGGACATTAGAAGGTTTATAACCTACTAATAGTTGTAAAATAAAGGATTGATTATTACCTTATACAGCACCAATTTGTTAACGATTGAGAGGATGGATTTTCTTCCGATGAGCCAATACAGCTATTTTATCTTCAAACCCAGCTGCTTCCGTTTGGTCTAAATGTGTTTACTTCAAGTCAGATGTCTGTCTAAGTACATTCTCAAATATTCGACGTCGTAGGTAGCTGGTGGTTGTTTAGAAATACTGGGGCGCATGTGTCTCTACTGGTGGTAAAAGACTGCATTGAATTAAATAGAATGTGAAGAGGAAATTATGTCAAGGACATTAGAAGGTTTATAACCTACTAATAGTTGTAAAATAAAAGAAGAAAATATGTATTTAGAAAAACTGTATAGTCAAATAATTCAATTTAATTTAAAAAATAATATTCCTAAAAAATAATCAATAAAACTATAAATATAAATTCGTTGGAAAAAATCATATTAACGAAGAGAAATTAAATATGTAAAAAAAAAATCCTCATTCTGAGATAACTAATTATATTATGCTGACTGTATTGTTATGTTTGTTTCTCTCTCTTCCTATTTCTTACTACACTAGCAGGCAACCTAGATTTAGTGATTGAGATAACCATTTGTATTTTCAGAAGAATATAATTTTACAAGTATTATAATATATTATTACATAACGAAGGCAAAAGAAGCGTAAATATATAATAAAATATGCGGACGTATGTATATAATTGCGCACTGAAAATTTCCTGTGGCACAGAACCTTAGATTTTACAGTATTTGGTTCATCGGTGACAATGTTCTTGATCTAAACATTACGATTGATATTAGTTCATAATATGAGTATTTAATGTAGTTTGAAGTTATTTTAAACCACGTAAATAAAAATAAATAACGACAACAGCATACACACTTGTCATAGTTTATCAAAAATTGTTCTATAATTCGGACGAATATCAATTTGTTAGGAACTGCCTTGCTCTATGATATTTTAATGTTGTTTATATTTTCAGTATGGTTTCAACAATATCAATAATTGGTGTGCCTTTAGAGGTATACGTTTTTGGAACACAGTTTGTGATGAGTTCCATTGGGGCCCTGATGTCAATGTTTTTCGTTTGGTCATTTATTCTGCCAGTTTTCAATGGAAAGTTGGATATCAAATCACCATATGAGGTAAATAGTTCGATGGTGGTGAGTTCGATGCCCACAACCTACAACAGCGCCACTTTTAATAACCCCTCCTTCACTAACATCTTCTTGATCCGTGACTTGACAGCTAGTAACCACACTTCACGCGCAAAAATATATCACATACTGAAATCTGTAAAAGGCAGAGTATACTGTATTCTCTAGTAGCTGAAATAAACCGATAATTTATTACCCTATAAGACGAAATCGGAAACTGCCTAAGAAAAATATTGTTACTACAAGTTTATAGTTACATAATATTTTCTTCAAACCTTTTTACAGACTAAGGCCCGGTTGCACCAACGATACTTAAAATATTAATGAAAAATTAAGTGGCATAATTTTGTTGCATCAACCTACATTAACGTTAATGTTACATTAAACGACCCATTAAATTAAGAACCCGTTTTTTTTGTACTTAATTTTTTAATGTAGCATTAATATTTGACATATGTCAATGTTTGGCATGTTCTGTTTTGTGAATATTTTTGTGTCCATATATTTAACAATGAAATGTAAATAAACATAAAATTATTGTTATTCATGAGGTGGTATTTTTGAAATATAATATTTTAAAAAGAAATGTCATCATCGTCCTCATCATCTGAAGACGAAATTTATAGTATAAAAATATTACCTTGGCCAAGAATTTTCAGAAATAGAAATAATCCCTTCGAAATGCATGATGAACTGAACTTTAAAATACACTGTAGACTGTCAAAAGACACAGTTGTGATTTATATTAGAGTAACAGTGCATCATATTACCAACAGAAACATTTTGTTATTTCGATGTACCAACTGCCCATCACGTTCAGGTAGTACGCCACTAGAGTTTTGCAAACTGTATTAGGTATATTAATATACACAAATCTACTGTTTATCGTATTATATCACGGGTAATACCACAAATAGTTTCTATTTCGAATCAGTTAATAAAAATTGCTAATACTTAACTAGAAATTAGACAAATACAATCTGATTTTTCATAGTATTCGTAGATTCCCTTGTCTTAGATTTAGTTAATTACAGCCATATAAAAATCCACAGTGCAGTTAAACTTTCGTGCGGATAAGACGTGAGCGGTTCCTCGCTCGTGCGAGAAGTCGAAATAGTTTATGCAGCAATTTAATTGTGCCGCGAGTTTTCATTGTGAAATAAAAGAAAGTGCAATTAGCAAAATTAATAATTAACACAAAGTATCTGGGTCATCATGATAGATGACCCAATCAAAATTACAAAGACCAGATGGTAGTATTTATCTAAGTTCTACCAAAGGGAAAAAATTACCAGAAGTCCTACTCCATATTAAAATCGAAACATATGCGGAAAATACATCAAGTGAGCTAACTCCACCCTCAAAGAGTCAAATTGACCCAACAGCACCATCAACGAGCCAAATGGACCCCGCAAAACCTCAACCACCTCCCGCAACTCTAACAAGGAAAATGCTACAGCATATAACCGATAAAAACGAATGGTTTCCTGCACCTAGCAATAAAAGAAACCGAAATAGGCAACAAGAAGAAAGAAACGTCAAACAAAAAACACTTTAAAACTACTGTCTCGGAGCACCTACAAAAAATTGTTTTCTAAACATCTCAACAGATAATGAAGACGAACCTGAAACAGAAACAGGAAATAAAGAAATTCGGCTACCACCAATTTTCGTACATGCTATCGAAATTATAAAACCACTGACTGACATGCTCTAAGAAAACGCCGAAGATGACTACTCACTAATATTAGTAAGTAACTCGCAAGCAAAAATTCAACTTAAAACTGGCGAAACTTACAATAAAAAAACTGAGTTTCACTCCTATTAATCTAAATTAGATCGGAAATTCAAAAAGGTAATTCGAGATCTACATCACACAGTAGACTTGAATGACCAAAAACAAGAAATTGACTCACATAATGTTATGAATATCTCCAACATAATACATAGGGTATTTAAAAATCCACTGCCAATGTTTTTTGTTGAAACGTAATCCAAAGAAAACAACAAAGAGATATACAATATAGAGTTCCTGGTGAGAACAAAAATCAAGATCGAACCACCCCGACCAAAAAAAGAAATACCGCTATGCCAGCAGTATGGCCACAAAAAAGCTTCTGATACAGAAGTGCTCGATACGTCAAATGTGCTGGAGATCATCACACCTCAAAATGCGAATGGGCAGAGAAAAAGAACAAGAACGTAAAGTGTGTTCTCTGCAGGGAGAACCACCCTGCTAACTACAAAGGTTGTGCTGTATACAAAGATCAGATAAAAATAAAATCCGCTCCACTTCGTCCAAAACACCAGGCAACAAGTAATAGATCAAACTTAAGCCAAAACGTTGCACGCTGGCAAATCTTTTGCTCAAACTGTACAGCAAAATAATACTAAAAAAGAAGAAAACGAAACCGTTAGCAATGTAACATCCTCATCCAGTGACGTGACTAAACTCAAACACATGATGAAAGGTTTGGAGGAGCAAATGGGCATCATGCTAAATCTTCTCACAATCCTCGTCTTGAAGATGAAATAATGCCTCAGTTCTTACGTATTGCATTCTGGAACGCCAACGGTCTCAGACAACATATCGAAGAAGTAAAACCTTTCCTAATAAATGTAAAAACTGATATATTGCTGGTTTTAGAAACTCAGTTCACTAAAAATATTCCTCTAAATAATATTTACACTACGAACCATCCAGACGGTACCACGCAAGGAGGTACTGCAGTAATAATCAAAAGTGCCATAAAACATCATGAGCTTGCAAAATTCCAAAAAGTACATATACAAGCCACAAATATCGCCATTGAAGAAGAGCACAGAGAAATTACCCTGTCAGCACTCTACTGCCCTCCACAACAATAGGGCTCAATACTGGTTACCTCTAGAGTCAGAGAACTACTAAAAGCCCCTGAGAGAAAAGGTCTGCAATTTGTGTAGACGGGTGATCCAACGTACTGGCCGACAGATAAATAAAAAGTCCCAGATCTGTTCGACTTCTTCACGACAAAAGGTATTTCAAAAACTTACCTAAAAGCTATCTCTTCTTTCGATCTCTCATGTGACCTCTCTCTAATAATTTTGACTTATAGCACTAAAATCATAGAAAATCATAAGAAACCATCTCTTTATAATAAGAAACCAAACTGGGACTTCTTTAGTGAAATAAGAATAATATAATAACCAGCAATACCCCTTTAAGAAATACAGGCGCCTTAGACAATACTATTGTCCACTTCAATAACATAATCCAGTTTGCCGTTGCGAAGCAACCCCCGCAGACAACATAAATACACAGATTCAAGTCTGTTCCGCACTAGTGAAAAGCAAAATTACTGAAAAGCGTAAACTAAGAAATATCTGGCAAAAATCTAGTTCTAAACCTGACAAAACAACCCTAAACAAAGCCACCAAAGAAATAACTCAATAGCTAAATAATAAGAACAAAGCAATTGAAGAGCATCTAAGCAATCTGTCAAATACTGAGGCGAACAACTACTCCCTTGGGAGAGCAACTAAAAAATTAAAAGACCCCAAATCACATGTTCTCCTATAAGAACACAAGAAGGACAAAGGGCAAGAATACAAAAAAGGCGGATGTGTTTGCCAGGCACTTCACACAAGTTTTTCAGCCTTTTCCACCAGACAGCGTCGAAGAAGAAAATCTCCGTTAATCTTTGGATAACACATCCTCTAGTAACATATAAATAAAATATTTCAAAACTCACGAGTTTTGGAATATAATCATAAATAAACTAGACCCGAAAAAAGCCCCAGGTGTTGATTTTATCACTGGAAAACTACTCAAGGATCTACCAGTGAAATGCATTAGATACCTAACTATCCTACTCCGTTATTTCCCAAGTCAATGGAAAGTCGCTCAAATCGTTGTCATCCCAAAACCTGGCAAAAATCCAGAAGACGTAACTTCCTATAGAGCAAACATCCTGTTATTGTATCCTATTATTCTGGAGAAAAACTTGATACCAAATCATTAATTTGGATTCAGACATGAACACGCCATAGTTGAACAAATTCACAGAGTCGTAGAAGCTATAAACAACAGACTTTAAAATAGGATGTATTGTTCAGTTGCATTTCTTGTCATCAGTCAAGCTTTTCACAAAATTTGGTTACTTTTCAAGTTGAAATGTGACACCCCACCAGTACTTCCAACTCCTCAAGTCATACCTCTGTAACTGGCAATTCCAGATAAAAAATTAAAACGCAGCCACTAATCTCCACCCAGTGAAATCGGGTGTACCCCAAGGAAGTGATATTGGGCCGATTCTATATCTTCTGTATACAATTGATCTTCCTACCCTGGATCAAACAACAATTGCTACATACGTAGACGATACAGCAGTACTGACATCACATTCGGACTCAAAATTAGCTTCGCAACTTTTACATTAGAATCTGGATCTAATACAGTGTTGGTTGAAAACTTAGCGAATTAGAGCGAACGAATATAAATCTACAAACACCATCTTTACCACCAGAAGAGACACATGCGCCCCATTATATCCAAACAACCGCTAGCATCCTCAAGCTGAGGATGTCAAATATCTAGAAATGCACCAGGGCAGACATTTGACTTGGGCGTAAACACATATGGACCAAACGAAAAAAACTGGGTTTAAAGGTAAAACAGCTGTATTGACCATCCTCTCAATCGAGAACAAATTACTGCTGTATAAGCAATCAAGCCAGTCTGGACCTACAGCATCGAACTATCGGGGTCAGCAAGTACCTCCAACATCGAAAGATTTCGATCAAAAATCCTTCGTATGATTATCAATGCTCTATGATTTGTCCCCAACTGGACAATTTCACAAGATCTCCAAATCTCAAAATGCCTTGCTTTAAAGAAGAAATCCCTAGACTAAGTGCAAGATACATTCAAAGATTAAAGTGTCACAAAAATTAACTAGTCGTGAATCTTGTGCAATGCGGTAGTGTTAAACGCTTAAAACTTCACAATCCTCTAGATTTACCGGACCGATATAAATAAGTTTATTTTAGGATTAAGTATTTTCATAATATTATTATGTTATCTAATTTAGTTAATTGTAATTATAGCAACTATAGCAAACTGAATAAATTTAAGTAAAGTACTGCCAATGGGCAGTTACTTTCACATGTCATATAGGTTTTAATCACTAATATTTACTGAATATCTTTACAAAGATAGATTGTAAATACTAATGGGACCATAAAAAAACATAAAAATCCAATCGGCAGTAAGGAATAATGATGAACTATTTAGAAACTGTATAGGCTCGTGTTCTATTTACTTTCAGGTACAATGCAAAGTCCAAATTTATGCACATAATGGCGAGTTGGACGATCTGTCCATGTCAGGACAGTACCATCTTTAACGATTCGCTTTTGAAAGCAAATTTGGAAGAGGAATGTATCCTAACTTTTGCTATTTGTTAACACCTTTACTAATTCCAACCACACGAGCTGAACAAAAATACAATAATGTCTACATCATAATTAGAAATACAATAAAAAGAACGTTCGGAATATGGAAATGAAGATTTTCTTGTCACGCAGTAGAATTGAAATTTCAAATGAATAAAATATTATAGTTAAATGTTGCCACTGCAGTACTTTATAGCATGTTACTTGAAAGTAAACAGCAATATTTGTATCGTTATGAAATTCTGACGTTTGTCAAGTTCTGACAAAACAATAGTGAAACTAGCTACATGACACGTTAAAAGTTAATATTTTTGGTGCAACGTTCATTAGTTTAAAGTTTCGACAAAGTTTAAGTAATCATTAGTTAATAAAAATTAAAGCATGTGTTGGTGCAACCGGGCCTAAAAACTGTCACCCAAATACAGCAATGGCTGCGCTTGTCTGCTGTTGTTTAACCCATTCATGGTCAAACACAAAAATAATTAGAATTTTATTTAAAAAGTTATATATGCTTTATTTATGATTAAATTAAAAGACAAATACAAAAATAAAAATGACAATGTATATATGAAAAATAATGATAGTTTGCCAGAATGTATGAACTAAAACTAATATTTTGATTTACAATTTGACTTTACAAAAATTATTTATTATAATACAATATTTTTCACTTGACATCTAGGTACAATGCTTTCGAACATGATTCATTTGTTCTACACTGTATCTAGCCAAAGTATCACAAATGAACCATTAAGTTTAAGTGGTCATAAAGTCTTTTCATAAACACTTTTATCACGTTTTTTACATTTTGCATTCATTTGATCTCTACAGAAGGTAGTATTCATAAACTAAGATTTTTATAATTTATTTTCTTATATATAACTATTTTTAAACATATTACTACAAATATTGTATAAAAGACCGTTCTTTAAAAATTTGCAAAACTGTTACTACTCGTATTAATACAAATTGAGCTCAAATACATGTATATATATATATATATATATATATATATATATATATATATATATATATATATATATATATATATATATATATATATATATGAATTTAATAACTTATCAGAAAAAAATATAAAATTATAATTAAGTTTTACCTATACCGTCTCACAATGTTGTGACCTCAAAGTTATATGCTGCATTTTAGTGTAAATAAATCATTTATCATTGTGGGTGGTGAGAGGGAGAAACGAGGGGGAGAGAGGAGAAGGAGACAGGAGAGAGACAAAAAGGGGAAAGAGAGGAGAGAGAGAGAGAGAGAGTATTATACATTTTCGACATACTTTCAAATACTCCAATGAACGTGACAGCAAAGAGAAACCTATCGAAATAATTGGAAATAAAAGTTAGAGAATTAAATTTCAATCATTAGAAGGCTGGGTGCTGAGTGGCCTGACGAATCTAGGAATCAGTTTCACTCTGGTAAACTGCACAGTACGAGTGTTAAGTTCAGTCTGTTGTCTTGTCGTCTGATTTGCTTGTATATTTTTCTCCCAACTTTGGAACGAATTTAATTTGAACGTATCTTTACGATTTGTTTAAAATAGTATTCTTTATTTTAGTATTACGAACTGAGATTCAACAAATCGGTACGTTATTTATCGACAGTACTCTACATACTTCTTGGAATTTTAATACTACCCCTAATTTTATTCTCAAGTTGTCTAGCATTTTCTGAAGCGACTGGAATTAACATTAACATCTGTACGACCGTAGCGGGGAGTATTTGCATCTTCTACACACTTTTAGTATGTAGCAAGTTTAGTAAATGCTATAAAAATACGTTGTTAAATATTTCTTAATTCAGGGAGGATTTTCGACTGTAGTGTGGACAGACGCGTTTCAAGCAACCATTATGTTAGCGACTTGTATTAGTATGATGGTGCTAGGTGTTGCTAAAGCAGGGGGATTGCAGGAGATTTGGGCTAAAGCCGAAGATGGACAACGCATCAATTTTGTCAAGTAAGTAAATCATGACACCTTCAGATGTAGGCGAAAGTTGTGTGAATTGATAGTTGAAAAATACTTGATTTAACTTTACTACCTACCATACTACCATAACTGAGTTCAAAACAAAATATACTATAGTTAATGGTTTATATTCGTTAATTGAAATTGAAAAATAAAATGACATTCTTATATGTACTACTCAAAAAATATATTCTTTTATAACGTTATTGAGATTTAAAATGAGTGACAATTCAATTCTTATTTTTTGCATAATCTACAGCGAATAATAAAGTTAAATAGATTTATAATTTATACATGTTTTATTTTGCAATAAAAAAGGAAAAACCTTTTCAACAAGTTAATTAGAATACGATCTTGGTGAGATATGAAAAACTAGTCAAAATAACTTCTCCGAAAGTAAACTGTACATGGGGAGCATTCTATTTTTGAAGCAATCATACAAGGCAATGAAGAAATATTACGTATTATAATATTAAGTAACTGAAAAGTCTCAAACAATTAAGACGGGTGACGTAATCCAAAATCCAGTCCAAAGAAACAAGCAATGAGAATACAAACAATATAATAGATATAAGAGGTACATGTATATAAAGCAATAAAGTATGAAATGCTTGTATACTGCATTTGAGAATAAGAAAAATAGTAATAAATCAAAATTTACAAGAGTAGTTTTGGATTTTTGTCAGCTATGCACATACCAACAGAAAAATGAGATATAACTTTACTAGGATGCACATAGAATGCCGCTCACTTTACACTTGTAACCAAACGTACTTTTCGAACAATAGAAACACCGCTATAATCGTACCGTTAATTTCTTTTGGATCTTTACATAGACGGGAAACAGGATTTTTAAAGTAAACTATCCAAGTTTTAAGAATTTATATTATTATATTACATAATCCAATTTAATAGTGGTGGTGTTTCGCGCTCCTTCACCCTTCACTTGAACCTACACTAATTCAGTTAAGTTGAGTTCGCAGTAACAGGGCGTTAATCAGAGTACCCTATTATTGCGATTGAAGATCTGAAGATTGGAGAGCAGAGATCCGACGAATTGCCAGAAAAAAGGAAACAGGAAAAAGAAAGTTTCGTTGGTGGAATTGCGGAGAACTAGGCCACCCACAGAGGCTTTACAGGAAACTGCAAAAGAATACCCCAGTGAAGATTAAAGAAGGAGAAAAGCACTCGGAAAACTAAGTCGGGTTGATGCGAAGGGGCGATCGTCGACTCGTAATCTGGTAGCCCCACAGTCTATCGGTTATGTCGCATCCCTGCATCATCATGCCAATAGCATCTTCGTGGAAGGGTTCATTGACGGAAGGCCACTTAAAATTCTGCTGGATATGTGACTTAAAATTCGTCAAAGTAATAAATAAAAAAAATTCTAATCCATAACGTAAACGCGATTGTCATTTTACGCATCCTAGGATAGTTTGGTGTACGGCCGTTAGCTTTTAGACAGTGAAGAATAGTGGGGTTCTGAATAGTATTTAAAATAATCAAATTATACAGGATAATCAAATGATTATACAGGGCGCCACGTAATTTTTCACGAAAAAAAAAACGAAAAATATTTAACAATAGCTACCTATACCTGGCGTTCGTATAATTGAAGTCTGAAAACGTCAAAAAAAGGAGGTTTTGCAAAATAATAACCAATATTTAAAAGTGACCTATGACGACAATAAAAATAAATAGAAATCAAACAGTTTGGTGAAGCGGATAAGCCCGCAACCTGATCGACAACCATACGTCGTATTTTTGGCCAACGATGGACGCAGGCGCGTTTCAGCGATAACAAAACTATCTTCAACAAAACAATAACTACAACAAAGTAAGTTACTGTAAGGCTCGTTATGGCAATGAGTGTGTCTGTACATAAGACAATATGTTGCTCATGTTCGATGACGTGTAAATAACGTTGCAGAGCAAAGTGAATGGAATACAACTCAGCACCAAAAACAGAGGAAGAAGGCATTAAAGTGAAAATATGTTCCTCATCTTCGAAGATGAAAGAGTATTAGACCCATTTGTTTAGATGAAAGTAGAATTGGTGTAGTTTTCAATAACGAGACAAAATTCCTGGACATAAAGGAATGGAATCCTTCTTATATTTAGTTAAATTTAACTCAGTATTTATTTGACGAAAACACAAGGATAGTGTATCCGAAATAAACTGAGGTAAAATATCTCCATTGACAGTTTATCAAACTTTTTGACAAGTTGAAGAACCATGGATAGAGAAAGGTGAAACTGTTGAAGAAGAAATTACGAGCACGCTCGTCCTGAACCAGAGAATTATACATAAAATTCCAAGGTTTAGACATAATTCGAGGTGTATAACTCATGCATTGTCGTGTTCTTCGGATAGAAAGTTAAGGCAACCCTGATTCACAGTATAGACTGCGAAATGAAGAAGTACGAAAGGCGCTAGTTAACATATGGATACCGGTATTATGAACAGCATCTAAACGGTTAAAATGTAGTTGTGTAGCGGAACTGAGTACAATAGCTTCAAAATTAAGTTTTGACATTACAAGTAAATTGCAAAGTCGAGTAAAGAATCTTGATCAGCATCCCACTTAGTGCTACCAACTTGGTTGGTAGTACCAAGGCATTTTAACGTATTCAAAACACAACTGTAGTCTGCAGCAAGATCTAGGATATGCTGCTTCCATGTCTAGATACAGATCAAAAGTCAGACCCAAAAATTTGACCCTATCTACGCACTGAATTGGAGAACCATACAACCGAAGAGAAGGATTGTTGTGGGGAGTACGTAAGCGACAGAAATCTATATATTTAGTTTTTTCCGCAGAAAAACGAAAACCCCTAGCGGTAGCAGCATTAGAGATGGTGTTAATAGCATCCTGAAGGCGATATTCGCACTAAGGAATGCTAGACGCAGAAGTGTAAATGGCCAAGTCATCGACATAGAGACAATGACGGTCGGGGAAAAGTTCAGCGCAATGCTATCAATAGCAATTAGAAAAAGAATTACACTAATGGTAGAACCTTGTGGTATACCATTTTCTGGGGAGTGAAAAGTAGAGTAGATATCACAAATATGGACTTTAAAAGTGCGATTTTCTAAAAATGAAGATATAAAAAGTGGTAGATTGCCACGAAGTCTCCACTCATGTAGCTGTTTCAAAATACCATATCGCCAAGTCATATTGAATGCCTTCTCCATATCGAAGAAAACATCAGCGAATTGTTTTCGTTGGAGAAAGCTACAATGAATGTCATTCGTTTGCTGAACATGGAGATCAGTGACAGAATGACATTTTCTAGAGCCACACTGAAGAGTATCCAAGAGACGATTATGTTCTATATACCAACAAAGCCCGTAGTTAACTATACGGTCATATATTTTACCCAGATGACATGTTAGTGATATGGGCCTGTAACTAGTAGGATGTGTGGCATCCTTGCCCGGTTTTAATATAGGTAAGACGGTGGCTTCTCGTTAGGTATCCGAGAAAGTACCGCTACGATAGAGAAGAAAAATTGAGAATATAGGATTTCATTTCAGAAGGGAGATGTATTAATATGCAACAAGAAATGTTGTCGGGACCGACAGATGTATTTTTCGTTTTGCTAAGTGCCAAAGTGAATTCAAACATTGAAAAAGGAAGGTTATACACCTCATCGCTATCAGAAGAGAAGTCAAGGGGGGCTTCATTCGTTTCTTTAATATTAAGAATCCTTAGTTTTTGCTACTACTGACAGACTCAAAATATAAAGCTAGGCATTCAGAGATGTCATTATGGTTGGTGCTTAAAATGTTATGGATATGAAGATAGTTGACAGTGTGAGAATTTTGATAACCATGCAAGTACTTTATTTTAGATAATAATATTTTAAAAAAACACGTCGAGCATGAGCTCGGGCCTTATTATAAATGATTTGGTTATTAGGAGTAGGTGAACGTAGGTAACACTTTAAAGCACGTTTCTTAACACGATAGCACTACCTACATTCGTGTTCCACCAAGGGCCCATGTTAACCGGATATAATTATTTGCTGATCTTAAGATAATGAAATTAATATCGCAAAGAGATACATTAATATTGTCTGATATAACTGGGACAGTTATTTCCGCTGAAAATCCATCCCAATTAGCAGAATTAAATTGCCATCTATGAAGAAGGAAGAGAATAGGAGATCAATATAGGTAAATGGTCACTGAAATATTTGTCTTCAAGCACATTCCAGGAGAAGTGCACAGCTTTGGAAGTAGAACATATTTACAAATATATGGTAGCAAAGGAATTTGAACGTAAATTAAAATAAGTAGCGTCCCCTGCATTTAGGAGAACTGCGTCGATGTTATGAAGAAGGTTCTCAATAACACGTCCTCTATCGTCAGACTGATTAGATTCCTATAAAAAACTATGTCCATTAAAGTCACTGACAAGAATGAACCGTGGCTTAAGCTGATTTATATTATTCCAATTAAAATTCGGCTATGTTACAGACTGTAAACTTTCTAAGCGAATATAATTGAACTGCAACTGCCAGAAATTACGTTTTTAGGTTACATAATGTGTATGGAACAGGAGTAGTCAAAAGGATCGCTACACCGCTTAGCTAAAATTAATCTTGAGGTTCAAGATGAGTTTCTTGAATGCAAACACAGCTGGAGCTCTGAACAGCTAATAGCAGTGTAAGCTCGTGAAGATGAGTGACAATACCATTGTAGTTCCATTGAAGGAGTTTAAACATTTGAAGAGAGAAATGAAAGAAAACAAATTGTGTTATATGAAATAGCTGAAGAGCTCATAGATAGAATACAAGCTCTAAGAACGAGGCTTGCCCTTGGGCCAACCTCTTCTATTTTTTCTTCTTATTGTGGGCAGAAGAATGCCCGGCGACAGTGGCAGTACTGTCATTACTCGAATTGTCAATATCCTATGAACGATGAACATTAGGGATGTTCGGTGTAGGATGATTGATTTGTGGAGTGTTGCCCGTAGGCACGTACTGGTGGCATTTTAACAAATTTTACACTGGATGCAAGAGACGAAGCGGTTGGTGTTTTAAATTGGTTTTGGGAGGCAAATAATTGAACGAATTCAGTGAAAAAAATTTGTGAACCCTGGCATTAGCAGAGACGCCATATCAGCATCGTTTAACGGCGGAGGAGATTTAGACGTTAGCGTATGAATAATGTATTATGCTGTACATGCTGCCTTTCTTCGGGGAAGCTAAATTTTGGACAATTTCAAGAGCTGGAAGGATGGTTACTTTGGCAGTTAATACAAATGACATTACCCGATTCAGTTCCGTCATGTGGGGGTTTTCCGTAGATGCAAATTTTTGAATTTTTACAATTGGTCGAGGAATGTCCGAATTGTTGGCAGTTGAAGCAGCGACGAGGGTTAGGGATATACGGACGAACAGGGAGACGATACATGGCAGTATATATATATATATATATATATATATATATATATATATATTTGGACGTCACAACAGTTAACAGTATTTTCCTCACGGCCATTTTTTCTACTAATTATTCTTCGCACTTCAATCACACCTTCCTTTTTCAGTTTACTCAGGATTTCATCATTCATCATAGAAGAAATAAGGGTGTTATGTGGCGTAATGCAAACAACATAATCGCCTAGGATCGCAACTGCTACTAATTTTCGTGATTAATTTGCAGTTTTGACTTCAATAAGAAGGCCGTCTTTAATTTTTCGGATGACTTTGACATCCCCAGCTATGTTTTTAATCAACCGAAAGATAAGGCTTGCTCTTTTCTACAGCAGGAATTTAAGTGCAGGCTCCAGCTCGTCGGAATTGACGCGGGCTTGCTTCTCCCTTTAAATTTAAATAATAAATTATAGCACAAAATGGCGAAAAAAAGAATGTAAGATCACAGGAATAAAAAATGGCAAAAGAAACGCACCACAGGTGGGCATGGACAAGCAGTGAAAATTTTTTTCAATGATTAAAATTAAACTAAATCATACCTTACCGGAAAAATTTTGTCGCTACACTCGTTCATTAAAATTTTTTGAAGCACTTTACAATAAAGTCGTAAATAACTTTTACGATAAAACCCCTTTTCAAACAAAAAACTGCGGACGGCTATCTGACAGGTATGACCTCTGACAGGTACGTTAGCTTGAGTGTGTTATTTATTTATTTTTGATGTTAGGGAAGCCAACATTTAAAATTTAATTTTACAAAATTATTAACAAATAATAATGTAACAAAACAAAGTAGAAAACAAACAAAAAGTTATGTAATCACTTCTAAGTAATTGTACATCTCAGTTAATTTTCAAATGATTCTGGGATAAATAGAACAGGTATAAGTGTTGATAGTTGTTATTGTATTCTAACAATTATTTGAATTAAATTTAGTATTGTAGAATAAGTTATTATTTTTGGTCTTAATTGCTGGTACATGAAAATTTAATTTATCAATAATCTCATAGTTATTAATTTTATTGTCAACTTTTTTACATAGAAACAACATATCACTCCAAATTAAATTTCTGTGTTTTATATTTCACCTTAACCGAACCCGTTTGAAAAATAAACGTTACAATATGTACTTCTCATATGTCTCAACAATTTTGATGCTTCTACCACGAATATTTGTGTTCGTGTACTTACAAAAAATTCTTTAATTAAATAACTCAAACTCAATAATGACTTGTATCCTAATGCATTATTTACTTTTAATAATGAATAAACAAATATGCAACAGTAACATTACTCATATAATTTTACTTATATTTTTATTAAATTTATTCAGCTGGAATCCAAATCCATTTCAAAGACTGAACATTTGGGCTGTAACAATAGGAATGTGTTTCAACTATGCATCGCACATGGGATGTTCAGCATGTAGCTTACAGCGGTACATGTCATTGCGCACAAAAAACGATGCCAAAATGTAAGTCAATAATCTTCTAATTCATAACAATATTCCTTTGAAATAAATTTATGTGGAAATAATATTTTCTATTTCAGAAGTATTGCTGTGGGAAGTTTTGGGTATATAATTATAACGTTAATTGGATGTGTAACAGGATTGAGTATGTATGCTTTCTATCAAGGATGCGATCCTGTTCAAAATAATGTACATATTTTGTATCATATAAAAAACAGTGCTGATTTTAATTTCTTTTAGGAAGTAAGAGGATACAATCAATTATCCGCTTATTTTGTCTTGGATACTATGAAACATATTACAGGACTTTCAGGACTCTTTAGTGCAGGGATTCTGAATGCGGGACTTAGGTAATATAAACTGTTTAATGTTGGGCATGAGGGCAGAACACAATTAAAGGCGAGACAAATGTATTCATTAAAGATATAACTGTGGCGTGCGAAGACCACAATTTTTGAGAGTGGAATGAAAAAAGGTGTGAGCGTGTTGTATGTGTAAGTAATATGAATACGAAGAGCGGGAAATTGAAATGAGTAATTAGATCCAACATTTAAGCCGATTTATATGCGTTCCCTGTAGAAATATGTGCGAAATCCATACACCTAAGAACATAAAGAATGGTGTTAACATCCGCATATATTTTTGTACCATTTATTAGCAATTTTATGAAATACAAATTAATTTGTATTTTTCTCGTATTGTTTTAATTTGTAAGAATAAAGAATAATTTATGTAAGTATATTTGAAACTCAGAATGTACAGGCTACCCCACATTCCAGGAATGCATGTCAATTTGTTAAATTATACATATAGAAAAAGTAATAAAAGATCCAACTCAGTCGGTGACCAAGACGCAAAGCAAGAAACTTTTGTATAAATTAAATTAACATTTCGGCAATATAAATTTCTGCAATTAAGTTTAAAATAGTGTTTCTTAAATAGTCAGATACAGAACTAATAATGCAAAAAGCTTACAGTGGACTTTGTAATGACGTAATGTAAGAAGTAAAGCGATGTCCAACAAACTAACTCAGAAATCAGCTTTAGTATTATTTTTGTACAGTACTTTTGTTATAGAATAGTGCTTAATTTTATATTGTTTCTTTCTCAAATTGGTTCAAGTATATATATAAAAATAGGTCATTTGAATATTCGATCTGTATCATCTTGTTTTTTTGAATTTAAAGAGTTCTTGGTTGATCATGAATTTGATATTTTAGGTATCAGCGAAACTTGGCTATCCGCTGCAGATTATAGCAAAAATTTTTCTATACCAAATTATACATTGCTGAGATGTGATAGAATTGGGAGAGGTGGTGGAGTAGGAATATACATAAAATCTTGTTTATTAAATCAAACCACTCCTCAATCTTTGATCAAAAATAGTGCAGCTCTTGAACAATGTTGGTTAACTATGAAGCTAAATAATAAGCATATTGCCTTTTGTACAGTATATCGCCCACCTGCAGGGAGTGTTACCGATTTTTTTGATGAACTTGAAAATTCATTTAGTTTCATTTTTCCCCAAGTTGATCATCTCATATGTTTTGGAGACATAAATATAAATCTACTGAATTTGAATAATTCCTCAGTTCAGTTGTTTAGTGCATTTTTAGAACAATTTAGTCTAGCTCAAATTGTTACGGAGCCAACTCGACTTACTCACATCTCTGAAACTCTCATAGATGTGATTATGACATCTTGTCTTGATTTATGCTCTGAAGCTGTTAACGTAAATGTTCATGATATATCTGATCATATGCTCACCATATGTAATGTTAATTTGCAGCGCTCTAATATTCCTCCTAAAACTATGTATGTTCGCAGCTTCAAGAACGTCGATTTTTCTTATTTCTATGATACTCTTAACAGCCTTGATTGGCATCATTTCTATATTTGCAACGATGTAAATGAAAAACTTTCCATTTTCAATTCATACATTATTTCTATTTTTGATATTCATATGCCACTTCAACAAATAACCGTACGTAAACCGCCAAAACCATGGATCACAGATGTTATTAAAATTATGATTAAGTTTAGAAATAATGCTTTTTCGGATTTCAGAAGAACGAGAAGTCGTGCACATTGGGAATATTACAAATCCCTGCGAAACTTGGTGGAATAGATTTAGTATCTATACGGCTGGAAAAGCAAGCATATTTTAACTATAAAATAAAATGTGAAAGCTCTAATGTGTGGGATGCTTTAAAAGAGTTTAATATTAATTCTAAGCCTCAAATTAATTTGTCCAACATAATTTCCGATGTCAATTCCGTTAACACTCACTTCCTCGGTTCCTCTAATATTCCGCAACCTGACCCTCATACTCTCTCCTTCTATAATAACAATTGTTTTGACGCAACCGCAACATTTTCTCTTAATATAATTGACGAAAACGAAATTTATAAAATTTTTTTATCTCTCCGTTCTAATTCGGTTGGAGTCGATGGTATTCATTTGAAGATGTTAAAAGTTGTTTTCCCTACTCTCCTACCCCAACTGACTCATCTTATTAATTCCTGTATTCTTTCTTCCACATTTCCGGATGTCTGGAAAATTGCTTCTATAACTCCCATTCCTAAATGTAATAACCCCACTTCCTATAATGACTTACGTCCCATTAGTATCCTGCCTGTATTATCCAAGGTTTTAGAAAAAATATTGCACTCGCAAATAGCAACATATATTTACAGTCTGAAAATCTTACCAGACACACAGTCAGGATTCCGCCCTGGATTTAGTACCACTACTGCCCTGCTTAAAATCACTGACGACATCATACAGTGCATAGATAACAAGGAAATGGTGCTTCTTGTTCTTCTGGACTTTAGCAAAGCATTTGATACCATCAGTCATGAACTGTTAATAGCTAAACTAAAGTATCTCGGTTTTGATGAAGCTAGTCTGAGTTTTATACATAGTTATTTTTATAATAGGAAGCAAAAAGTGGTGAGCGACGGAAATAATTTCGAATATTTAAATATTACCAGAGGTGTCGCACAAGAGTCTATTTGTGGTCCCTTATTTTACACTTTTGATCTACATAAGTGCGTTTCCTCTTCATCTATACACGTTTATGCCGATGACACCCAGATTTACCTTCCATTTACTCCTGATAATTATGAGCAAGCTGTAGCTTCTATTAACAGTGATCTGGCCGAGATTTCAACTTATGCACTGAATAACTGTCTTCTTATTAACGAAAGCAAATGTGCAGCTATGCTTTTTGGAAATAAAAATTGTAGGAATTATTTATTAAATAGTAATCTGTTGAAGGTAAATGCAACATATAAATTTCAAATCATCTTATAAAAATTTAGGTCTGTTAATTGATTGTGAGCTGAGATTCTCACAATACGTTACCTTACTAATCAAGAAAGCTTATCTTGCTCTGAAATATTTGTATATGAATCGCTTTGTCTTATCTACCAAGCACAAATCATTATTGGTGAACTCCCTTGTACTCTCTGTATTTAATTACTGTGATGTTATTTACGGTCCTTGTCTTACATCATACGACAGCAAACGAATACAGAGGGTACAAAATATGTGTGCTAGATTTGTGCTCGGTTTAAAGAAGTTTGATTCTGTCAGCGCTCGCATCCCAGATTTGGGATGGCTCACTATGCAGCAACGCCGTACACACCATTCTTTCATCAGGCAATCCAACGTACCTTCACGATAAAATTGTGTTTCGTGGTCATTTACACAAACGCAATCTGAGAAATAATGCACTTATTCATATTCCAATTCACCACATTTCTGTTTTCCAGCGCAGCTTTGTATACAATTGCTCATTCATTTTCAACCAAATTCCTATTGAACTTAAAGAGTTAAATAATGCCCTATTTTCGTTTCATTATAAAAGATTACTTTTACAAAATTAATTGTTTACTATTATGTATTACTCATCTTTTTTTATTGTTGTTCTGCTGTATCACATTTGAATTTATACTGCAATATTTATTCATAATTTTCTTATATCTAAAAATTTTTATACATGTACTGTACATTTCATATATAATGAAAAGGCTAAGTGTAAGAACAGCGTAAGCTTACTTTCTCCAAATAAAATAAAATAAAAATTAAATAAAAATTTCAATAAAGTAACACAAGAGATATATCTGCGGGAGCACATATTGCTTTATAATAGGACTCGTAGGAAGCATAATTAGTAGAATATATTTATTTGTTATCTTGCGATGTTTAGATTTCTACACTCTCTATAATTACATAATCATGTGAAAAATCAATTTATTTATACTAAAAAAAAACTTGTGTTCAAATATTTAACTTATTTCGATGTACTCTCTCCATCCAATCAGTGTCTGGGTTTTCGTCGTGTAGTCTCTGTTGTGTAGTCTGTTCTGAATTTCCCGTCATCGTCTCTTGTCCTGTAATTTTTTTCTTCATTGCCTATTCTAAATCTTGCAATTATTGTCCGATTTTGAGATACTTTTGTCATATATAATAATATTCTGCTTGTAGTCAATAGGAATTTATATCCTGGTTTATAAGTTGATTTATTTATCATTTCTCTTCTTAACTGAATCTACATGTCTAGATCTCTCCGTATAATATTGTCCACCATGTTCTGACATAGATTTCTTCATCTTTCTAAATCCGTCGTTGAATATCCGTTTCTTTCCTAAAATCTTACCCTTTCGAGTACTACTACTGTAATTTTTTACTTCTTCTTTGTCGCCACTTTTGTTTATTGAACTGATGATGTCTTTTCTTCACCTTCGTAAGAAACCTTTTCTTCTTCAAATATTATTTATTATTTTTATGGCCTGTCAACTGCTTCCTTTTTTACGTATATCCATGCCTCGTTTTGTTTCCATTTTCACCTGCAACTTTTCTTTTTTTGAGTTTTTATATTTGTCTTCTTATATAACTTTTTCTTATATAGACCGTCAGACTCTATGTGCTTCGGGTTTCTAATGATATAGTTCATTATATTCTTTTTTTTCACTCTTCTAGAAAGTTTTCTTTTCTTGCCCTGCCGATTCTCTTTTTCTAAGTTTCGTTGTATAAAGTCGTCGTCTTTAAATATATTTTTCTTTTAACATTTCTTGATATATCATTTTACCGTCATCAGACTATTCTCATTTTTTCTTTTTCTGTTACTATTCCATTTCTAAGATTTTCTAATTGTATGGCAAGTTGCTGGTGATCTGATTCTATTCTATATATTACAGTGAAAGATTTTATTTTGCCCACTGCTTCTTCATTTGTTATGCAGAAATCAATAACTGACTCTCCGTTTGGACCTACATGAGTAGATTGCCATTCTTCGTTTCCCTGCATATGTCCATTCAATATTTTGAGTCCATTTTGTTCTACGAATTCTAGTAGCTTTTCTCCATTTAATTATTTTGTACTATGATTTCATGATCTTTTCACTCCTTTCTCTAGTGGCTATAATTTTTTCTTCTTCCCCTATTCTGGCATTAACCTCCTCCTAATAAAATCTGTTCCTTCTATTTCCTTGTATTAGTTTCATTTCTCCTTTGCTATATATTGTTATTATTTTCCATTTTTTCTCCTCTTATTAACAGTGTTCGTTTCTCCATTTGATCCAGAACTCTTCCCTCCGGCAATTCCTCTAATGTGTTTCTAACTCTAGTATCTATTACACCTTTAACTCTTGGATTCACATCTCTACCAACCCGATAAAATCAAATTCATTTATGCAATTCCAAAAATTATTGTCTTTTTTTTTAATGTCGTAGGGTTCCAAAGTCCTATTTTAGTCCGATTGAAATTATCTTGTATTACTTTATTATAAATCTTTCATTATGGCGCTGCGTTACTTCAAATTAGCACTTATTTCGAATTGAGGGCCGACTTGAATGTTATACAAAAACATATGAGTAAACAAGTGCTCGGCTCATTCTAGCCCAGAATAATAAATTGTGAGGATTATAATCTACAAAAGATAACACATATATATGTACCAGTAAATCCGATGTTAATGAACCTCTGCCAAACCAAAGTTTTTTCGAAACCATTTAAATTTTTAAAATAACTTAATGTTTAATTATTTAGTACAAAAAGTAAAAATATCGTATTTATTTGAAAAATTATCAAATTCTGTATTTTAGGAATAAGATATTTTCAAAAACTGTTAATAACATAGTCTCATTTTTAGTTCGTTTTCCGCAGAGGCTAATACACTAAGTGGAATAATTTACTACGATTTCATTCATAATAATTTCCCAAAATACAGCAGTGACAAAAAGGGAGCAATGGTTATGAAATTTATTGTTCTAATTATTGGTGTTTATACTATATCAATGGCGCCGGTGATGGCAAAAGTGAAATATTTAATGCAGGTATGTATCTTAATACACTTAGTATTAATCAAAATATTATATTAATTAATATTTTTTACAGATGACTGTATCGATATCAAGTACAATAAATGGAGCGAAATTGTCTTTGATTATTCTTGGAACTACTTTTCCGAAAGCTACGGCTCGCGTAGGAATACTTCATTAATTTTTATTTGATTTATAAATAAAATGATATTATTTTTAGGGTGCAATATGTGGAGTTTTCACTGGAGTTGTATTTATTTGCTGGACTGCTATTGGTGCAACATATTATGATGTTGCATCCTTATATCAATTACCTGTTTCAATAGAAAACTGTCCTCAAATAAACACTACCGATATATTATTAAATTCTACACTAGCTTCAATGAATTATACGTAATTTTTCATGGTATAACAGAACATGCAGAATACTCAGAACTTTTATTTTTTAGAATATCCGGAACTACTAAAGAAGAACCATTTTTCATGTATAAATTATCGTTTTTATTTTATACGTTCTTCTCTGCGATATTATCAATCGCAGTTGCTCTAATAGTCAGTTATATAACCGGAGTAAACGATGTTGAAACAATGGATCCTCGATTACTTATAGATTATGTAAGGCCAAAGAAAAATATAAATAATTCTGCAGAAATGCAAAAAATGTTATTTAAATAATATGTAGAAGTTAATAAATTCCTAAATAGACATTTGGAAAATATACAAAAATGTTCTCAATTAAAATAGAGATTCGCATTTGTATTGTGCAAATAGTTAATACTAAGTTTTATAAATTCTTATTGAAATGATCTATAAATTTGTTGAAATATTATTTGCATAAATTCTATGCATTTTAATGAGAGTGTATTAGTTAAATGGTTTTCGGGTACAAGTTTTGTTTCTATAAGCAGGGTTTACATTGGTATAGTAAATGGGTTAGTTGCTTGTACCAGTAACCTGCAAGACAGTTATTAACCTAGTGTTAACCTCCCAGGCTATCTACTTACCACTGTTCTTCCCCCACTAGCGTATTTGGTACTAGCCTGCCGCCTTGTACAGTACACCAATGTAAATATTTGTTCGCTAGTACAATTGGCAGCTAGTGCCAGTAAATTTCTGTTTTGTAAAGAGTCTTACTAATACAAGTACACATAAATTCTTTATAAGTGTAGACATCCATTGTTTTATGTCCGAGACAATAGACTAGACAGGTTAGCTACTAGTACAAGTAACTAAGCTAAAGCGGGGTTTACATTGGTATAGTAAATACGTTAGTAGCTGTACCAGTAACTTGTAAGACAGTTACTAATCTAGTGTAAACCCTAAAGGACAGTACTTGTAAAGCCACTGTCCTTCCCCCACCAGGGTATTTTTACTAGCCTGCCGCCTTATATGTCTACTACGCCAAAGTAAACATTTGATCGCTAGTACATTTGCAAGTTAATGCCAGTAAGTTTCTGTTTTGTACAGAGGCTGTCTAGTACAAGTGGACATAAATACTTTTTAAGTGTAGACATCCACTTGTGTCCGAGACAGTAGGCTAACCAGGTTAGCTACAAGTACAAGTAACTAAGCTTAATTACAACACCAATGTAAATCTAGCATTTTGTGTCGCATTTATAAGTTTTCATATGGCCTAGTTGTAATAAATAAAAACTGTTAAACTTATATTTATTATTTTAAGTACCCTTGAGCAGTCCATTAAAAATAATTGCAATTAATAAATTTATATATTTTGAAAGATTATTTTTTGACATTTTGCTTATTTTTTGTGTACTTAGTAGATTTTAAAAACTAATTTTGAACTGTCAATATTTTATTTTATATTTATTTTTTATGTTATACTTTTATTACATCGATGTTATTTTATAATTAATCTCAAATAAATTGTCCTAAAGAAGGAACAAATATTTCTGAAAGCTTGACTATTAAAAAAGAGCGTTTAAATTTTTTCCCAAACGACTGCTATACTTGCTATAAAAATCAATCAAATATTTCAAACAAGATATTTTGAAAACCATTCAATCGATTTTTGAAAATAAAATATTTATAGAATCCTTATACTATCTACTATAACATTTGTATGAAACATGTTTTTTACAATCTGTCCAATTTTTCTTTTTTAATTGAATTGCAAGATAAATTTTAACAAACTGCAACAATCATTTTAAACAAAGTAGGCTTTCTGCCATTAAACAACGAAACAAATGCCGAATAATAAACACGATTGGGAAACTTGAAGCACGTGTTTTCTAGTTTGTACGAGTACGTTCAAATTTAAATACTTTTAGACCTAGTTCTTTAGAAATATCTTAATTTAAAAAAAATAATTATTTACTGCTTCATCTTGAAAAGTTATTTGCTAATTTGTGTATAAAAATGCATAATTATTAAAACGCTGAACTTCTTGACATGTATTTGGTTTTTGGAGAGGCAAGGCGTAATGCACAAGAAGAATATCAACTAAATTTCCGCATTTTGAAGAAGCTGTTTTTTTTTTAAACTATTGAAGATGAGCAATCGAAGAGCATCAGATTAATAGGAAATAGATTAGATGTAAATCGCGTGACAGTTTAACAAGTTCTGAGTGATCAAGGTCTCCGTCCATTTTCTAGACAAAAAGTGCCAGCTTTGGAACCTGAAGACTTCCAGCTAAGATTGTAGTTTTGTCGTAGGTTTCTTGAACGTTGCCATCTTCAAAGGTGTTTTGAAAAGTATATTTTATTTACAGACGATGCAACATTTATTCGCGCGCATCTTGATGACTTACCGCTAGACATCAGATAAAGAATTTGGAGCACCGGATCACACAACCCGAGATGTCATAGCACTACTAAATAGAAAATATCCGAATAACTAGCCAACTCGGAACCCCGACCTAACTCCCCTAGATTTCTTTTTATGGGGTCAGATGAAGACCTCTGTACACCAGTAAACACCGAATTAGAACTGGTGGCTAGAATAGTAGATACAGCAGAAGATATAAAAGACAAGCAAGCAGCTCTTGCAAGTGTCTCTTCTAATATTAAAACACGCGTTGCTACGAATGGAGGCCATTTTGAAAATCAAATTTAGTCCTTTCCTTGTTGTTTCATTCTTTATTGTTTAATTTTTCATTTTTGTTTGTTTGTTTCTTGTTTTTCTTATACTCGTATAATGGCAGCAAGTCTACTTTGTTTAAAATGATTGTCTCAGTTTGCTAAAATTTTTCTTGTAATTCAATTTGAATAAAAACTTTTTTTGACAGATCGAAAAAAATGTTTCAGACAAATATTATAGTAGATAGTTTAAGGATTTTATAAATGTTTTATTTTCAATAATCGATCGAATGGTTTTCAAAATATCTTGTTTTGAATAATATTTGATCAGTCGCCATTTTGTTATTTGATAAAATAGAAAATAATTGTACATACAAATATTTTAGAGAACCGAAAGCAAATGCTGAAAGTTTTTGTATTTTTTAAATATTTCTTAAAATATGGGAGTAATGACGATTTTCAAAAAACAAAATAACTATGTAATGAGGCTCCAAATAAAAAAATTGAACTAAGAAAAGTTGTTTGTTTCAATGGGCTCTACCTGCCGTTTTCGGGTGTAACTACTTAGTATGAATACCCTGTATGTATTTCATATGACAAAACAGAATGTTCGCTAGCATAGTACAAATCTTTAGCTACTTCTGATGACACACTATGAACTGAACCGGGGGCCCCGGGAGCGGAGTCCATAGTTCAGGGCCGCGCCCTGCCCGGGGGCGGAGTACCTTAGTCCGGGCTGCGGCTTCGCGGGGGGCAGGGGGCTTAATAGTAACATTGTGATTAATTTCTATGCCGCATATGGAGTACCAAAATATGAATAATAATACGCTTGTAAAAATAGATATTTATGCATCCAACAGCTAGTCATGTGCAGAATCAATCCATTAACATTATAAAAGAACCCCAAGTTGGGCAAAGAGGATAGCCAAAAGCTGGATTTTGATAATGAGCCGGAAAAATTATCCAGAACTCCTGCAAATAAACAATTTTAATATCTGAAAAGATCAAATTTAATCAAAGTACTCCCATGAAATTTAAGAAAAATGCTTATGATTTTCAAATAAGACATACTTATAATCTCTTAACGGAAGTAGCAGAAAAGCACTCACAGCCGAAAGACGAATGATCGAGAGAGCACTTTTTTGTGATCCCATTCATTTTTACAATCTCTCTACATATGTGTCATTCTTTCTGTAATCGGCAAAAAAACCCACCCTCTCCAATTTTGCTGAAAATTATTTTAATGGCTTATTTCATCATAAAAAGAAGTTAGGGACCGATTGTAGAAAGATTATTGAATTACTTAACGTTAAATTTAGAATAGTTTATTTTCAGTGAAATCGAGAAAAACCTGCTAATAAAGTATAGGTATATAGGGCAATACTGGTCAGGAGTTGAAACCAACTTAATTTCTCTCTTTATAGATTCTATTTGAATGCTCAACGTGCTCAAAGATGAAAGAGTATAATCCGAAAAAACGTAAAAATGTCTTTTTCTTCAAAAATTAATTTCTCAAATACATCATCACCGATTTTCTTCGTTTTTATACTGCAAAAAATTTAAAAAATGAGCTTCAATTCCCTGAATTCTCGTCTATATTTTTTTTTCAGTCATTATCGAGATATGGTCGTTTAAAGTTGACCAATCTATTTTCATGCCTAGTACACATAATATGTCATGCATCTTTTGCACGCCTCCCGTTAATTTTTTTTTTAACTCTTAAATCTTATTAAGAATTGGAATGGTGAGTCGGATGCTCGAACCGGAACATTAGGGAGTCTGCAAATATTGATAAAAGCAAGGATATTTCTAGAACATAAACATTTATTCATTTGATCCTACAAATATTTATTTGTATTTAGTATTTATGTTTTTGATGTCAGCATAGAATGGTCCCGTTTTCTTTACCTGGAAGTTACAAAGATATTTGCATACTTTGTTATTAATTTACTTGCCCAATGGACTCGCCATAATATTCTAATGCATTGATCGTTATTTCAGCCTCTGAAAAAGAATGACTTTTCAATATCTCATATCCTCCGTCTCGTGGAATACACGAATGCAATCTACGGATTCCTTTTACTGGTTCAGCGCAACGGTCCTGTTTATCCATTTCGATTTGGTGGTTGCAAATTTCTTCTTTGGAGGCGAAGCTCACAGTTATTCCTGCGACATTGTATTGTGCCAAAGCAAACATTTCTTAAATCGTTCGAATTTGACTTTCGCTTGGAACTGCAAACTTACTTTAGTAACCCAACGCTTTATTGTCCCACATAGACCATCGTTCAAACCTTTTCCATGTGATGTCGAAAAAAAAAATGGCACGAGGAAATTCTTTTCTTGAAGACACGTTCAGTACGTTATTTGTATTGTGCAGATGAACCATCTGACATGTATATTATTTTGGCTAGACTTTCAATATTGGTCCTGGTCTTGAAGAATTCAATTAGTGACTTTTGGAAGTAATGCACTGCAATCGTATTGTGTGTCAAGCCATCCGAAATGACAACAAAATTCATGGGTTTCACGTTTCCCGTTTCACTGGATCGAAAATAACACGCAAAAGGATGGATCGTAGCTTATTATGTACATAGAGTATATTTACAGTTATGCAAAAAAAAAATTCTTAAATGTTACTATTAAAATAACTTCAGTACGCCTTCATAAAGCAATGCTTTTTTTAGAGAAAAAACGGAAAAACTTGACAGCGCCGCGGAAAACTAAAACAAAATTCATATGTCCGTATAGGTGTATAAAATACAATTCAATAAAAATATATATATGTTGTTCCATTTAAAAAAAGACAAGCAATTCTCGTCAAGCCGTTACGTAACATTCTGTATATGTAAAAATAATTTTACGTTATGCTCCTTGAGTAGTATTGTACCATTTTCTTGACTCTTATGTAAATAACTATTTTAAATATATTCTGTATAAATTACCAAAGTATGTAAATAAATGCCAGTTGCTAGTCTTATGTTTGTAGTCTACTTTTTCATACTGTTGGCTGAGTGTGAGACATTAAAATCTATATTATACAAATTAAAATACTATTAATAAGTTTAAATTCATTTATACTTCATAAAATTATTTCACTATGCTACATAATATTTGCATTTTTTATTTATTTATTTTTTTACTACGAAGGTGGAAGTGGACTAACTACTATGGTCACATGCTGCCTCATGAGTGGATGATTATGAATTTACGTGAACAACATAGATGGCCATGCTCTTCAGAGGCATTTGAACCCACGACACATTTAATTTTTTATTGAACTTTAGGCCATCCAGCAGAACAACAGTATGTCACGAAATAACTTAACATAAAATATGTATACTTAAGAGCAAAAGTATTCGACCAACCATTACTTTTCAATTAAAAGTGATTCTTAATATTAAACTGCATCTTGTACAATACTAACTAATTTACTCATTTTGAAGAAAAAGATTTTTTCTTCAAAATGATTAAATTTTTTTTCAAAAATACTGCTTAATGAATTTTATTAAAAAGAAATTATCACCAACTATCGAGAGATGATCAGCTTTCGTTTACCGATAGTGCCGTATGTGAGATGATTTGCAGCTTCAAACAATGTATTGTATCAAGATTTCTCTGAAACAGTGGAGCGCGTGGCACTTGCAATTTGTTTGCATAGCAAACAATATTAAAATTCGTGTAAGTATGGATACATCTCCTGAAATTGCAGTTCAAGCTGTTGCTCGGCTTCAAGCTGGTAACAGTCAGCGATCTTGGCAACTGAACATAAAACGTTGTACCGTTCAGAATATTTTTGAAGGTTTTTGGAAACTGGTCTTTACGTGGCCAGAGCGAAAACAGGTAGACTTCTGTAGGAGATGATCGCTTTATTAGAACGATCTCCTTGCGTAATCGCATGTTAAATGCTGTCCAGCTTAAACAAGAACTTCGAGACGAGAGAGGAGTAATAGTCGCTGGACTGTTAGAAGATGACTTCTTGAAAATATGCAAAGGAGCCGGAAACCTGTAACGAGTCAAAAATTGACGGCAGCGCATCGTGCAGAGCACCTACGTTTTGCTCGTGAGCACGTAAACTGGACATTGGAGTAATAGAACTCTGAGCTCTTTTCAGACGAGACCAAGATTTGTTGATATGGTAGCGATACAAGAGCTAGAGCTTACCGTCGTCTTGAAGAACGATTTTCACAATGCTGCATAGTGGAGCAAGTAGCTTTTGGAAGAGGTTCATACGTGTTTTCATGCAAAACCCCGAACTGGCCCATATCCGCACAGGTAACGTAGGCGGTGTAACTGCTCAACGCTATATTTCTGAAGTCTTAGAGTAGCATTTGTCCCCTATGCTGGCTTCATTGGCGATAACTTCGTACTTATGCAAGATAATTCAAGACATCATGCAGCTGAGTTTGTTCAAGATTATCTGAACCAGCCAAAAGTCGGGACATGAATCTGATTGAGCATATGTGGGATGAACTCAAGAAAAGTACAATATAGCAATTAGTAAGAGGGGGGTCATACGAAGCAGGTATTGAGTAAACCGCATTTGTTCAAACTTGTATTTATTATAAATAAACTACGATAACAAAAATTTTGTTAACACGATAAACAAAAGCTAACCAGAAATTAATTTGGTATTATTTTAAAGAGCAACAATCGGGCTTTGATATGATATCAATGCGCTATTTCATAAATGTAAGAAATCTTTCTTTTGAGATTAGGTTAGATGGCCAAATATTTTGCTCTCACAGTAGCAGAAACATATGAGTTGTATGGAAATCAAATACAAAAATTAAAAAATAAACATTACAAAGCATGAAAGCAAATATAAGTAAAATAAATAAATGACAAATATAAACTAAGAAAGTGTAATTAACGCGTAACAATTTAGAAACTTATTAGAAATCTTAAAAGTTCTCATGGAAGTACTGAAGATATCATGAAATGGGAACATAATCTGTTAATTTAAGAGTTCATGGCTGAATTAGTATTTTGACACTAAATTGAAAAAAATATCGAGTAACCGAGTTGGCTATGACGGTTTCTGAGATTTAAATTTCAATAAGAGTTCCGGATCCAGATAAATTGCCTGGTTATTTAAAAATTTTGAAGCTTGGATATATCAAGTAGAGTTCTTGTATTCTTAATTGAAAGAAAATTATGAGCAATATCAATAAATTTCTTTATATATTTAAAAAAATTGATTTGAACATTTTCAATGCGGTTTACATAGATTGTATAAGAAGGTGACCAACAACCAACATACATACTCAAATTCTAATTGACTGAAAAATGTACAAAAATTTTATTTCTTGTGGTGTACCAAAATATGTAACATTTGATGCGAAATGCCCAATTTAAATAAATGCTACACCATTCCTTATTATATACGTTAGTTTTCCTTAAATATTGAAAATTAAAATATTGTGGAATAAATGGTGAAATTGTAACTAATTAATTAAATATTTTTTTCAGATGACAGATGTTTAAATTTGCCGCGATAAGAATAGTTCCAAAATTTATAATTTCTTCTGTTTCAAAAAATATCAGATGTAGTTTGTTTTGTTTAGTTTAAATTTGAATGTAAAAGAATATAGAATTATAAAGAAAAAAATTAAAATTATAAAACAAATTTATTTGTTTAGGGTAATATACGTTCAGTATTAGTTATCTATGGTTGGTGTCATTGACTGAACTTGGTTTTGTCGCAGCTGTTTTCTCGGCAAGGTTGATTTACAAGTAGCAATGGAGTTGTGCAGAATAAATGAATGTTGCTCCTTGAATAAATCGGAGTTTTTGCAAATAAAAATGTTAAATAAACAAATGACTCGAATGCGAACTTCCACAACTGAAAATGTTTTTTGAAATTTTCGATGTGTAAGTATTGAGTACAAATTGATACATTAGGTAATGATATTTGTTTTGCTTTTTGTAAAACACTATTGAAACAGGAGTTAGATTCTAGCACAAGTTTTTTGTTTATATAATTTGCAATTACCGGTGAATAATTATATTATTGTTTTTTCAGGAAACAAAATTCATGAGACAAATGGAAAGAGACGAGAAAGCAATTTGTGGGTACGGTCAAAAATCGTTCTAAATTTCAGGTAATTAATTATTTGTTGTATTTCTACATTAATTTGCAACTAGTCAGACAATTACTGTATTATAAATTGAATTCAAATTACTCAAAATCGTAGAAAATTAGGTACTAATCTAATTTATAGGTTAACAATGCAGCTTCCTTACACGCTAAGTCCGTTGACCAATGTTAAAACAAATACGGTAAATAATGTTTATAAAAAGTCTTATATTTTAATTATGCCAGTTTCGGCGTACTGTGCATATTGCATATAGGGAACGGGCACACATGTGACCTCGATCATCTGTTTGGGTATTAACTGTCAGTGAAGATTTTCAGTACATTTGTTTGCTCGTTTAAAATTTTTTTTAAAGGTTTTATTTTTAATATTGTGTGTGTTTGCGAATATAGCTTGTGCGTTGGGGTACCAAAAGTGCGTAAAAATAAAATTTAATTATTTCATTCTGTACGGTCTTCGTTGTACCACAGTATAAGAAATTCTGGTAAAAGTTTACTATACGCCCTGAAGTGTTTTAGATTTTTGCCGATAGGCTGCGAAGCAGTCGTCTGTAAAAAACTAGACCGTACATCCAGTGGCACCAAAACAGTGGGTTACAATAAAAATTTTAGCAACAATTTAAAAATGAAAACTGATAGTAAAGATAAATATAAATTGCATTTTAGAATGGTAAATCTGAGTTTCAAGATTTTTTATGTAGTTATTCTACAAACATAACCTGCTAAAAACACTAAGACGTACAGCCAACAATTTATAGAATTGTTTTGGAACCACATGATAACGTAAAAATCCCAAGATGCAACAGTGTTACTCTGTGCACGCGTCAGATTCAGGGCGTATAGTAAACTTAAGCCGAAATTCTTATACTGTGATACTACGAAAATAAATTAATTAAATTTTATTTTTACACACTTTTGGTACCACAACGCACAAACTATAATCGCAAACACACACAATATTAAAAATAAAACCATTAAAAAAATTTTTAAACGAGCAAATAAATGTACTGAAAATCTCAACTGACAGTTAATACCCAAACAGCTGATCGAGGTCACTTGTGTGCCCGTTCCCTATTATTTACTTTCGATACTTGGTTATATCCGTAATATTGAATACACAATAATATCAATTTAATAATCATAAAGTTTTGTTGTTATTACCCGGTTATATTTTAATACATAGTTATATGTATATCAAGGCACTAAAGTGGCTATCGCCTCGTAGAATAAATTTCATATTAGTAATAAAAAAAAAACTTTAATGTCCAGGTATGTATTATATTTATTTCCAAAATAGTTAAATTTTTAATTAAGTACATAAATAAATAGCTAGCCGTTGCGACGTGGATGGCTGTGATAAAAGTAGTCAAAGTGTCAAATAATTGTTTATAATTTTCATTATTGTTTACATTTCATAGAAGTGGTCTGCATGTAATCTGCATTAAATCCGATAAATTATTATCAAAGGTAAATAATACATAAATTGGCCAATGTTATTATAGAATAATATGTTTGTTGTTTTAGGTAATACTAAAAGTTTGATAAATGAGTCCGTAAAGTTTAATTTTGACATAAGAGTGTATAAAGTTTTACTTTAGCTACTATTTTGGCTAACTTCGCAGTGTGGTATCGTGAACTTTAGTAACGATTTCGGAAAAAATATTTGTAGCAAATTAAAAGAATGTACATGTCGACTATTTCATAAAATTATAATTTACGTTATGCAGTATATCTTTTATTATAGCAAAAGTAACTTCAATTCTTTGAAAAAGTATGTATGTATTGTTCTGATCTTCAAAATCATAAAAAAAAAAATGCTGGATAAGAAAAATTTCTCTCGGTTCTTGGAAATGTTTATTCTCATCTGGTCACATACGCATAATTTTATAATGAATATCAGGATCACTATTAAATAAATTTCTTAAATAATTTTTTGTTGTATGAGACAGTTTATTATTTTTATTTACTATTAATCAAATTTAATATAACTTTGTTATTACTTCGTTTAACGTTGTTACTATAAGGGCTTGATTTTAATTTCTGTGATGCATATTAATTGCTATTTTATTTT
This sequence comes from Poecilus cupreus, assembly GCA_963942605.1. NCBI lineage: Eukaryota > Metazoa > Arthropoda > Insecta > Coleoptera > Carabidae > Poecilus > Poecilus cupreus. The sequence continues at coordinate 29,062,082 of OZ012719.1, read as the reverse complement.
GTCCACAGACGGAGAATTTTCTGTTCAAAGATAAACCTACATGCCTCGAGATGTGTCAGTAATTCTTCCGAACTCAACAACAACAACTAAGAAACGTGTTTAGCAAGGAGTTACTGGTATGTTATTACTTCAATTTAATAATAGTATAATTATGCAATATTATTTCAAAGGGCATGGTTTGATGGATTGTCTTTGTTTTTGGTCTCTTAATTTTAAATTTTGCTTATGTTGATTGTTGACCTACCAAAACCAATCTTAAGTAATTTAAAAATAAGTATAATTTAATACTAATCATAAATCAGGTTTTTAATTTCGACATCTTTAACTCTTTGACTAGGTACACACTAAAAACACTTGTTTTCATTATGTATTAAGTATTAATTTGTGGTTCCCATCCACTAATATCTTTGGAGGCTGCGATTTGACGACTGGTAGTTGCACGTCGCACGTGAAATAAGTATATAAGGTTCGTGCAGTTACGTCACCAAAATGGCTACTGCCAACTGTTTGATAGGCAAACAATGTGAACTCTACTATTGAATGCATCGGCTTATTTTCGATTTGCTACTGTTTACGTTTACTAAGTTTTATAAGTATGTCTTCGTATAATGATTTTTTTATGCTGTAGAAGAATGTCCGTCTAGATATTTAAAGAAAATATAATTAATAGACAATGTTGATCCCCAATAAATAGATAAGAAAAGTGTGTAGACCGACATTAAAAATTTTCCCAAAGTGACGTTCATAGACATTACTAATTATTTATATTTATTATACGCAAAAAGTGCTTACACACAGGGAAAAATTGCGAGGATAAATAAAAGCCAAGATGCGTATAAATTTTATAAGTGTAGTTGGTTATTTTTAAATAGTTTTAAAGTTGGAGTGATTAAAATTTTGAGTAGGTAAATAATAGCAATCAATATTACTTGATATTTATTCACCAAGCATTTCAAATAATGACATATTATTTTCCTAGTGTCACTTACTACATCATTACTTGCTATAATTAATGCATAAGCTTGGTCCTTGCATTTTTTTTATTTCATTTTTTATTATTGATATCTGTAACATTTGATATTCTAAAAAACGACACATTTGGCCCAATTCTCTGGTCCATCTTTTTCTATTTTCTTAAATCTTTTGGCGAAGTTGTACATACGATACATAGTGATGACGTAGTTTATATATAATCTTGCTGTTATTCTTGATACAATGGGTAAAATCCAAATTAACTATAGCACTTGATTCTTTTTGAATCTGTTTTTCATTTAAATATTTCCCTAAATTTGTAAGAGGTAAATAAGAAAACAAACCTTTCAGATCATCTAATACCTTGACAGCTATGGCGATTACATTGACAAATAAAGTAGTGTACTGTAACTTTGTAAATTAAGTTTTGTATTGATATATTTCGTTTTTATTTAGTTATGTCAAATCGTTCTTTACTTTCTGGATGACCCTCAAACTTCAAAAACAAATCCATGATTTGGCCCAATTCTCTAACTTAGTTGTTATTTTTAATCACTTGCTAAGATTTTATTCCAATGAAAATTCTTAACACACAAGAAAAAATCAAACTTTCACTTGTAACATTTGTTTCTATTTGTCAAAAATATTAGCAAGTGATTAAAAGTTAACAACTGAATTAGAGAATTGGGCCGATTGCCTCCATTTGATTTACTACTACATCTAACTATGCAGCAAGTTACTGGCATTACTACTGTAAAGTAATAAATAAGTATATATTTATTTTTTATTATATTTATATATACATAAATAGTATTTCATAGGTATCTTCAATTTTACGTGTAAATAAATATTTACAAAATTATAATTTTCGATCTAATTCTCTAAATATAAAAATTCGTTTCTGGATGTAAATCACTGCCTGCCTATCAAACAACTGACAGTAGCCATGTTGTGACGTCATCTGCACGAACCTTATTGCTCGCAAAACCGAGTGCCACACTTAAATGGATAAATGGCGTGACGATATATTTATATTTTTTTTTGTCTTAACTCTTTCAAGCACAAGAATTTTATGAAAATAAAAGCCCTACCGGCACAGAATTTTTTTTATTGGAATATTTTTGCGAAATACGTATATTCGAATAATAATGGTTTAAAAAATTAGTCTAAATATTTTTTTTATTTAAATTTTATTATAATTAGGTAATTACAAGTGTGGTATATCTAATGTACCACTATGCCGCTATAGTAATATTATTTTACATTGGTAACGAAATATTACATTATTAATATGTTTACTATAATAATAGGTTTTACATATTATGGTACAATTTAAAACAGTTCTTTTCTTTTTTTACACATAGAGGAACCTTGCACGTAGAACAAGCCCATTGTGTGCGTACTTGTTTTTTAATTGTACTACACATAGCACAGCGTCGTCTAGTACTGAATGTTGGTTGGTGGGCTGATTCTTTATATCTGACTGCAGGTGGCACATACGGTTTATTTTTTTTAATTTGAATTGATGCTGGAGAAGTTTTAGTATTTTTGTTCACCACAGCATGAGATACAAATTCTTCTATCACTTGTCTTCTAAAGTCTTTATTTGTAAATTGTGGAACATTTAAATACTTATGTAGAATGAATGCATTTATTACGCAAGCGTCAAGAAAGTAAAAAAATATTCTATGCCACCATTTATGTGATTTTCTATCTATTTCATAACTGTTTTTCAGCTGATCAAATTTATCAACAGCACTCATAAACTTATTGTAGTCTGTAACAATAGTAGGACATGGTATTTCAACCACAGTGTTATCTTTTTCTCTTCTGTTTACAACTGTAACATCATTTGCATCATGGTAATTGGATATAAGATAGACAGTCCTCTTATCTTTCCACTTGACAGCTAACAAACCTGTATCACTGCTATAGTAATCAAAATCTCCTCTTTTTAAACTTTTGTCCGATAAGAAAGTAGGTAAAAATTTTCTCGTAGAATTAATAGTTCCGCATGCGTATATATTTTCAGTTTTTAAGTCTTCCATTAGCAGTACGCTGCTAAAATAATTGTCAAAATATAATTTATAATTATTATTTTTAATATCTTCAATTAATTTTCTTACAACGGCTCCACCCAAATCCTTTTGAACAGAATCTCCGCATTTGCCAGTATATATTTGAAAATTTAACATGTAACCTGACTCATCAGCTAATACCCAAACTTTATAGCCACGTTTAATTGGCTTTTTAGGCATGTATTGTTTTATTGACATTCTGCCTTTAAATTTAATCATGGACTCGTCTATAGCTACATGTTCATTGGGTACAAAATATTCTTTAAATTTAGTTTGTAAAGTGTTTAACATTGGCCGTATTTTGTAAAGCTTATCATAGTTATCCGCATTTCTTTTAGGTATAAGTAAATTGTTGTTCAAATGAATGTTTGATAAAAGCCAACCAAATCTGTTGACCGTCATTAAAGAACTTATATATGGGTCATGTAAATCTGGACTACTTGACCAAAAATCTCTGTAACTTGGAAGTCGTTTAATTCCCATTAGTAAATTTATACCAATAAATGTTTCTATTTCGGTTAAAGATGTTGGTTGGTAGCATTTTCCAGTTTTTAGCTTGTTTTGTTCAGCGTACAAGTTTGTCTCAAATACTATAAGCTCTAAAAAATCTTTGCAAATAAATAATTTAAAAAGATTTGCAGGTGTTGGATATTTCAGACCACGAACATAATCACTTGGACCACCAGAAATTGAAAAATCATTAGGTTTATTTACATGATTAATTTTGCTCCAAATTCTAGGAACAATTGTGTTGGTTGATTGCACGGCGGATTGATGTACGTTTTGAAAAGAACTTAACGGTAAATCTGACTCTGACTCATTATCAGATACTTCCAAATTCACAGAAAGTTGCACATCTTGTGTTTTACTTTCCTCTTCTGTATCTGTAATTGATTCTGTGTCGGATGGTATGCTCTCAAATTGATTTAAATCATTGTCACAAAAAGACATGAGCTCTTCTTCAAGTTCTTTTTCCGTCAATCCCCTTGAGCAGTACATTTGAACTATTTTGGTTGTCTTTCTAAAAACACGAAAAAAATATGTTACATTGCATGGTGGTACATATATTGGACTATATAAAAACATCATGAACAGCACAATTAACTTATATATATTTCATTTTAACATTTTTATGTACTAATCTAATATAAAATTTGTTAAATTGTAGCATACATACCTCTCAAATAATTCATAAACACGTATTTATTTATTTTGAAGATTTAACCTCACTAATGATGCTTGTGCAGACAGGTCACATATAACAGCAACTATACACAATGAACTATGCCTATGATGCCATCTGCAGTACACTAGCAGAGCCTCAGCGAATCTCTACACACTATGGTACACAATGAGAACCACACTGCATTATCACAAAAAAATATTATAAATGTGGTATAGCCTTTGTACCACCATGCATCCAAAGTAACAAATTTTGTGGTACAAATGTTGTACCAAGATGCTTGAAAGAGTTAACGAAAAAGGTTATTAACCTACTCCAGAAAATGATTTTCTACTTAGATACCGTAGAATAAGGATTGACCACCGAGATGAAGTTGACCGAAAAATTGGAAAATGTTTCAGGACTTCATAATGCAAACATTGATTTTTATAAAATAATTTTCATTACGATTTTCTTTAAAGAACAATACTAGTTCACAACATATACAGTGAGTCAAAGTAAAACTCATACACCTCGAGAAATTATGGAAATATAAGTTTATTTTTACTTTGGAGAGTTTTGACGTCTTCCAATACAATGTTACGGATGGTTCCGCATTCCTTCTATGCAGCCAGAAAAAAAAAAATGCCGTTGCATGTTTGCATCCACCTAAAATAGAGAAAAATATTTACATGATTTTTATTAAAATTTATATAATTAATATTGCTCGCTGATGCATAACAGTCATTGCATTCACAGCTAACAATAATGTCTTGAAAATTTTCATCGGTAACTACAGTAACACTGTAAGCAGTTTTATGAATACGATGCTCCGGAGTCATTTTCCCTTTTACAGTACAAAGAGAAATTATGGAAATATAAGTTTATTTTTACTTTGGAGAGTTTTGACGTCTTCCAATACAATGTTACGGATGGTTCCGCATTCCTTCTATGCAGCCAGAAAAAAAAAAAAATGCCGTTGCATGTTTGCATCCACCTAAAATAGTGAAAAATATTTACATGATTTTTATTAAAATTTATATAATTAATATTGCTCGCTGATGCATAACAGTCATTGCATTCACAGCTAACAATAATGTCTTGAAAATTTTCATCGATAACTACAGTAACACTGTAAGCAGTTTTATGAATACGATGCTCCGGAGTCATTTTCCCTTTTACAGTACAAAGAGTACTATCAGTTTCTATCTTCACCTGTACATATCCCACAGCCTCATCGCCGTAATTATTTCTTCCAGCTTTTAAATGAAAAAAATAATAAATAAGATATAATACATACTGCTATTTTAAAAATAACCTACCTTTCTGTTTTGACATTTCTCATTTCTGGATAAAGCATTTTTTGTGAAAAAATCTAGTACCATCTCAAAACGAACAGTGGGCAAATTACTGCTGTCTCCTTTTCGAAAACCAGAATCCAGTTTCAAACAATAACAAATCACACTTGACTGAGAATTCCCTCGATAATGAATCCACTTGGTTAGGTCCACTAAACGAAATTGAAAACGTGTTGAATGACATAGGTTAACAAAATGTATCTGTGGTAATCAAACATTTGAGTACAATAATCTTACAGCTTATTTATGTTTCTTCCTGAAATAACTATATACCATGGAAAGTTATTTTAATTCCATTTGAATAATTTTCCGAACAATAAATTAGAACATTTATGTTAATAATATTATTTAGAATTCCTACTGTTTGAGACCCACAGTTTCTCTACTATTATGTCACAACATTTAAAACAAATCATTGTGGCTTAATGAATAACAATTAAGACTTTTTAAAAGTGCAGATTGGCTTCAATTTAGGTATAGCTTCATAAAAAAATAAATAAATGGTGAAATACCCCAATAAATTTACACTGAATATAAAAACATCTTCACATCGTCGCCACTGCAGATCTACCCTACTTCGTCTGCCGCGACCAGTTTTAATATCGTACTGCACTTGGCACATATTGTATTGAATAGCGGGAAAATAAAAATATTATTTTTTATATATAATTTTATTATAACATATTTCAATACGGAGTACATAAATAAAAAAATATTATTTCAGATCAACAAATTAATTATAAAATAAATTTTCTTAAAATTAAGTAAATCCTCATTTGCTCCTCCCACTGATAGCAAGTATTATTTTTTAGGACCTGTTTGCACAATAATAGATTTTCTACAGTGGTAATATTTGATGACTTTCTATATTTGTTTTTTATTACGGTTAATAATGAGAATATTTTTTCTGATGCAGCGCTACTGTGTGGCATAAATATGGTCATTTAAATTTTTTTTATAATATTGTCAAACTGTCGCCCCTGATTAATCTTTTTGTTTAATCATAAATTGTATTAATTCTTCTATGTTTGTAAATTGTCTGTTCGGTTTATATTCGCTGAGGAGTCTCCACTCTACATTTAAATCTTCTAATGATTCTGAATTTATTACGTTTGGAAATTTATTAACTAGGTTGATTATCGATGGTTTGGTGGCATTAAAAATGTTATTAATATTTAAAATATCTGCTATGTCATTTTAAAAGTCAAATCCGTTTTTATTTCTGTACATAATTGTATATAACAATTGAGACAGTTAACTCGTATTTTCTGTAGTTCTTGTGGGGTTATATAATGAAAATTTTCCGCTAAGGATGTTCCAAATGCTGCGCCCTAATAAATTTACGGAAATAGTCTGGATTTTTAGGGTTAATTTTATCTGTAGAAACTCTTTCAAAAACATCAGGTTTTAAATAGAATGGACATCGTTTTATAATACATAGTGATTATTGGCATCATAATGTGGATTCTAGGCTTCTCACTTTGACGTTCCATATTCATTTTACAAATTATACTTAAAATATGGAATTATAATTTAAATGTATTTATTTAAATTATTCATAATCATATCAATGCATCCCATTGTTCCAAAATTCTATTTACCACAGCCTGTAAAGAAAGCCATCTTGTTTGTGATGGCCGTAGTAGTTTGTGTGGCTCAGCATTATCAAACAACTAAGTTGTGCAGGATTTCGAGGCACATAAATGCAACGAATGGGACAAACATCCATAACAAAAAAATTAGGTAACAATTCTTTTAACTTTGCAATTACCCCGTTTAAATGGCCCATCATGACCGAAGTATTATCAGAAACAAATCCTATTATATTTTTCAAAAGAATTGCATGTTTTTTAAACATATTTATCAACACATTAAAAATGGCATCAGGCGTAGCAGATTCCAATTTAATAAGCCCGAAAAATGAATCTATGACTTTTTCTTATTTCTCGCAAAAAAAATCGAACAATAATAACTAAACATTTACATATCCGTTGTTTCATCAATAATAACGGAAAAAAAGTTTGTTTCAAAATATTAGTAACATAAGCTTGAGAATAAGGACCGACTTTATCGTTAACTAAGCTGGCAGTCTTAGTTCTAGAGCATTTGACTGCTCTCATAGTTTCAAGGTCGGGAAGCGAACAAATAAATTTGAGTAAGAGTTCAGAAATTAAGAACAGCAAATTATGTTCTGCTGCAAACATAACTAGTTTTAATTCTGCGATTTTGATGTTTTTATCCAATTTCGGTGTTTGTGTATTTTCCATAGTTTGCTGAATATTCACCGTACCATGAATCTTACGTTTATTTTTTGCGTGAAGCTCAAATTTTCATGGCGTTTCAGATGCCTTTTTCCACCTGCAAACGACTTATTACAAACATTGCAGTACGACTTTCCTTTCGCACAAGGAGTGGAAGGTGAGGGAGTTGAAGATGAGTGAGGTGAATGATAATGTTGGCGATGAATTAGTGTTTCCCCCTGAGGATATACCTCAAGAGGGAAAAACCGATGAAAACCCTAAATACCCTCCTGTTACAATAATCTAACTAAAATATTAAAAAAATTGAGACAGTTCCAAACAACTGTCACAAGAGAAAGGTCAGAATGTAGATATTCTCTAGAGGTACTAGATCTACAATATTGTGATTCAACTTTAGGGTATCTTTCAATATGATGTTCAATTGCTTCGCGAATTTGTTTGTCTCTGTTCCTAATTTCTACCTCCTCTCTTCTCTGTTTCAACAATGCCCATTTCGTTTAATTTTGAAATAGAAAATCTAAACTTCCCATATTCCAGTATTGCTTACAAATTTCATTTCTCTGGTCATAAGTAAACTTAAAACATTCTCTACCAATCTTCTTACAATAGTCTACATTGCAAGAATTTAATACTTTTCTGGCAGGCATAATTTTATTTGTGCTCGGTCTTTTATAGGGTAAACTATACAGTTGTTGGCCCCCTTAACGTTTTCCAAACCATTGCTGTTCTATAGTTTTGCTATTATTTATCAATTCCACTTTTATAACTAAGCAGTGTGTAGTCAAATTTTGAAAGTTTTAAATTATATATATAGATTTTTATTAATAACTTACCTTGTTTTAATGAAATTAGTTGTTAAACACAAAATATGTGAAAAGTACACTTATTGGCCTTTTTGGTATAGTTGTTGGCATAGTGGGAAATTAAATAAAAAAAAAAAAAACACATTAGTATTATTATTCTTTATTATTATCACATGTAAGTAACAATTTACTTAAATTTTAAATGATATATGAGTAAATATAATTCTTATTTTTTTAATTTATTTTTTGTACATGCATTACATGTAAACATATTTGTAAAATTACTGTCACTTTCTTTTAATTTCTGTAAGCAACTAATATGGAATGTTCGAATGCATTTAGAACATTTAATACCAGTTCCATATTTGTTGATATAGTTACAGCAAATATAACAAATTCCTTTATACAATTCTTTGGGAGATACATCAATCTTCTGATTTTCTTCTGATGTACTTGCTTTTATTAAACTTAAATTAGAAATATCAGTTTTCTTACTTTCTTCGGGTTTACGTGCTTGAATTGCAATGGATATATCAGTCATTTGGTTTTCGACAGGTATATTTGCTTGTCTTAAAATTACATTAGAAATATCAGTCGTCTGATTCTCGTCAGGTCTATTTGCTTTTTTAAAATTTATATTAGCAATATCAGTCTTCTGGTTTTCGTCAGGTACACTTGCTTGTTTTAATATTACATTAGATATTATTACTGGTTTATTTGCATGTTGTATATTAACATTTTTTGGCTTCTTATTAGCTTCGGATTTTTTATTACCTTCATTTTCTGCTATTTTTCGTTTTTTAGGCTTAATTTTTTTTGTCTTTTTTCTCTTGTTTCTTTATTTGTTTCTTTCTTTCTCTCTCTTGATTTCTCAAATTTTTAGCTTCTAATTCTTTCAACTTTTCGTTAGCTTTCAATTCTTTCCAATTCTCCGATGTTATCACCCAAGGCATTTTTTCTACAACTCTTTTATTCTTCTTTTCAGCTGTGTTCGGCCAGTACAGATGTTCTCACAGATTTCTTCTTACTGTAGTATTAAACTTTGTGTATTCTTCCGCTTCATCAGAAATAGCGCATGTTAAACTAAATTTGTCATCGCTAGTTTTTACTGGAGTTATATTTTCCGGCATTTGTGAATCAATAATTATAGGTACGAGTATATTTGAATTTACAATATTCAATGCATCATTAGACAAATTAAAAGAACAGTTAGCTGATTTTTTTTCAGTATCACTAAGTACTTCTTGGTTTTTCTTCTCAGGGATAATATTTTCTAATAATTCGGAATGTACAACAACGGGTTTTTCAACAGTTTTCAAGGTATCATTTACAGAATTTGTAAAAAAGGAGGAACCGCCCTGTTTAGTTTCATCTATTCTTCCCCCATAATTTTCATCTTCTTTTGATTGTGAATCTAGATTAATAGATTTATTAAGGTCTGAATTGGAAGGAAAATTTCAGAATATCCAATAATTGTCTCAATTGCTTCCATTGAATTAAAGTCAAACACAATAGGCAAGTTACGGATGTCTAAATAATCATCATTTAAAATGTCATTATTATTGTTTTTTTCAACCTGATAACTATTTTCTAACTGATTTTCTTTTGGATTTATAGCTTCTTCATTTCTGTTAGTATCCTCCAAATTGTCCGAAGACTCATTTTCAGTATTTTTTATATTTTCGCTTTTCCAAATTCTTGCCAAAATTTATACAAAGTAAAAAAGTCTTTATTTTCATTTTCGGTCATTTGCTTCAGGTTTTCAAACTTTTTAATTCTGTCGACACCGAAAATTGTTTTAAATGTATCAATTTAAACTTGAATTTTCATAATGATTTGTCATATTATTTTGAGAATTGTTTTTCCAAGATATTTACTGTAGTCAATAGAGTTGGGATCCCAGGGAAAAATTCCACAAGCTCTAAAGCCATTAATTATTATTTCGGGTCGAATTGTAGAGTCTATAACACATTTTAGTAGGGGTGAAAATTTTTGTTTCGTTAATTCCTCTCTTGGATGATTTCTCCGCCACTGAATGACTCCTTTCCTCCACCCGTTTTTAAGTGGTTTGAAAGTCGAAACATCACAAGGTTGTAAAATTCGTGTTGCGTTTGGATATAGAGCTATTAATTCAATTTCTAGTTGTGAACACAAGTCACTTAATTTTCTATCTAAATGAGTTTTATGACGGTCTACAAATAAAATTATAGGAAATTCAATTCCCATTTTTTTGACAAAAGGATGGAATATATTTCCTATATACTCATAAAATATTTCACGTTTCATCCATCCAGATTCGCTGCAGGCCAATCCCCAATTTTCTGGTAGAGTAGTAGCTATTTCACCAGGTATCCTTTTATAAGGGTAAACAACAAGAGGTGGAACTGTGTCACCTTTTGCATTGAATGAAACATAACTGTTAAAGCACTTTTAGATTGTCCCGAATCAATTTCGTATACATTACGGCTTCCTTTTGGATCCAAAACTCTTTTATTTTGTGGACATAATAGGAAGTTGGTTTCCAAAACTCTTTTATTTTGTGGACATAATAGGAAGTTGGTTTCGTCTCCGTTAAAGACTCGTTCGGAATTTTGCAAGATCAAGTGTAATTTATTCTGTTCTAAGTATTCATAAATTTCGGAAAACGACTTTTTAATATTTTCTTCACACACCCTCGAAGATGCTTGTGTAACTGCTTCACTTTTCCTTTCCGATATTGATGGGTGACGTCTTAAAAATGCTTTATATCAGCCATCACCAGGTTAATTCTCTTTAAAGGGATTCTGTCTCGCTTCCTTTTCTAAATAATCTTTCACGGACGCTTTAATATCCTCTTTTGGTTTAGGGAAATCTTTCCTCTGATTTTCATTTACCCAATGAACTAATGTGTTTTCTTCCTCCAAGGTAAGAATTGGGGAAATACCATGAGTAGTTTTTACAAATTTGTCCGATAATCTGAATTGGAGAGTGGCTCGCGGAACATTGAATATATTCGCAGCTTCTCTTTTAGGAGTTCTATTCTTTATTGCTTCAAGAGCTTTTTCTATATCATTTTCGGTGTATTTTGTATTATATTTAATTCCTTCTATTTTCTTGGGCATTCTTATGTAGAATTTGATACCTACGTAGGTAAAAAAATAAAAATTTAATGAAGGGAATAAAATGAAACTAATTAAATTACAGTAATTGGCATACCAAAGTTACAAATATTGGCCGGGGGTCAACTACTGTCAGTCAACCTAAACAAAAAAATTCAGTTATTGGCAGGCGGCCAATAACTATGAAAATGTAATTTTCAAGGAACATTAGTTGGCCCGCAAATATTTTCTATATATCATAATATAAAGATCGATTTAAAGTCATTTTTTACACAAGAAAGAAAAGCATAATAATAAAAAAGCATTTACAGTGATATTCAAGATAAATTTGTTCATTAAAACAATGTATAAAATATAGTGTTGCTTACGTGTTGAACACAAAACATACACTTTGACGCACGACCGAAGTTAGACATGTACTGCAAGAAACAATGTAGCCAATATTCAAACAAAAAATTATTGATATTTACAGAAATACCAACAGTTTGTATACACTACATTAAAATATCACTAAGTAATACAGATTTCTTAATAAAAACCAAAATGTACTCAGTGGCCAATAACTATATGAATTACCTTATTCCTTTCCTAAATTTCTTAAAGTATTTGCCATTTTTTTCTTGTTTACTCTTGTGTTTTTTCACGAGTTCCTTCCTTTACAACTCCTTCAGTTACAAAATCTTCAGGTTTTGATAATTGACCATGATTTTCACATGACATGTTTTCCTGTTGGAAGTGATGCAAAACATTTGTGACAAGTACTACATATGTAATCCTTGCAGTTTCTAAATTCACAGGGTGGAAAATACGTAGGATCTGCATCTGAGTCATCAAATACACTTAACGAATCACAATCTAAAAATTAGTAAGAAAGAAGAATTATATAGAGTTCAATTAATAGACATTTTTTAATTGTACCTGCACTGGGTTTCCTAAGTTACAATAAGTGTTTTGAAGGGTTGCAAGTGAAACATAATCTACTAAACTATCATACTCGTCTTGTCTGTCTGTCTCTGAGATCTCTACGTGATTCATTATTTCACGTGTGGAGAATAATATCTACAAATTTAATAAGTATTTTTATTGTATTGTATGATTTTTTAATAACGTATAAATATTTTATTTAAAAATACTATATTTAAATACTCACATTTTAACTGTAAAATTATGTTAACTACTCTCTAAACGAAGTACAACAACGAATTGAAAATGAAAGCAAAACAGTATTCAAGTTAAGCTTTGTTTACATGAGATACGCCACAACGAAAATATCGTGAGTGATATTATAAACTCTCACAAAGAGACTTATCTTGAGTTACGTCTATTTGTGTGATTTAAAGGTAAACATTTTTGAGATACAACAAGCAGCTCTTCGGCAAGAACACGTAAACTACTGCATATTAAGTTACGTTTCTTTGTCAGTATGAAAACAGACCTTAAAGAAATGATCTGGACGGCGTAACTCATTTTTCACTTTTTTGAGATACGTCGCTTTGTGAGATGGACGACGATATGTCGTCCACCTGTGGATATGTGTAAATTCCGGATACTTTGTTGCTTGCTCTTAAAAATGTGCACACATATGTTTCATCCTCTTGAATTTTTACTGTCTTAGCAACATACTGTTTAATGCTATTTTGTCTGATTTCATATTTATTAATACATAGTCATTACATTAAAGTTCTCCCTCCCAGTTTTCCGTTCTGTTAGTAGAAGTTTGATAATGATTTAGATTAGGATTTTCTAAATCTGAAAAGCTTTCTACATCATTATCGCTGTATATTATTAAAATATCTGAATCAACAGCAATGACTGAGGTGCTTTCAGATTGAACAGGTTTTTTCTTTTGTTTCTTCTCATTTATATTTTGTTCGCCGGATGTTGAGGCTACTTGGAGGTCTTCTTGCGAAACACTTTTGCCTGCTTCCACGTTTAATTTTTTCTTTCGTGCTCTCAATGAACCACAAGTATTAAATCGTGCTTTCTCAAAAATATCTTTTAAAGATTCCATTATTTCAGCTCCTTCGTCAGTTTCCACTTCCTTGGGCAGCTTATCCAAAATTTTGAATCTGTTTACTGGAACCAATCTAGTTGTCTCAAAGCCAGATCTTACATTATTGTTAATGTTTACATAAACTTTATTTAACGTCCGATTTAATAACTGAGGAAATATATCTTTTCTTATAACTCCCTTGTTCTTCTTCTTCTATGTTGTAAGAATTTCTCTCCATGCTGCTTTAATTGGCCGAAATACGCTGACGTCTAAGGGTTGGGTCATATGTGTGCTATTAGGTGGCAATAACACAAAACGAATATTATTCTCCTCTTACAATTACTCTTCTCTCTTACCTTTCGATGGCACACCCGGGGTGTGAGATGAAATGAGAACAGTTGCAGAAAAGACCTCGGCTAGCTTTGGTAATTGAGAGCAAAGTTTGGGGTTCGGGACCGAGCAGGATTCTTTATTAATTAGGATAGGCGCCACCCAAGCATAAAATAAATAAAGCAAAACACGAACAAATATATAGCTCAGGATATATATATATATATATATATATATATATATATATATATATATATATATATATATTATAGAACTTGAACTTTGAACGTAATAACAATTGATTAAATTATGTGTAAGCAAATAAATATTACAAGTTATTGACAACTTACTTTGGAGCGGCACTGCTGTGGTTCGTCGATCAAGAACCAGAAATCTGCAAGCCAGGGTTTCACAAGACGCTTGTGAGCAGGATTCGACTGAATACTATGGAGGTAGAGCTTCTCCGTTTCTGCTACTGCTGCTACGACTCGGGAGCTGTGATCGTTAGCTCGACAAGCCAAATCAGTAGAATTTTAGCTAGCAGTCCTGTTGGCGGCTTCGGACAGCTGTAGTGGCGGGATTGTAGTGCTGAACCCGTGTTGAGCTCTATTCTGGTGTTGTCGAGTAACAGGATTCACTACTCACTTACAGCCACCGATTGCCTAAGGCCTTAGCCCTGGTATAATCTAAAACAGTACAAAAATAAGGCAGTACCAAACTCCCAAAGAAGGTATCGCAACAAAAAAATAATACAATAATTTTCCAACTAATGAGCTCGCAAATAATGAAAACAAAATACAGAAAATTTACGCAAAGCCATGAGCAGGAGGAACATAGAACGTCAGCAGTACAGTACTCTAATGATGCATGCGATGGTAACACAAAAAAAGAAAGAGCTAGAAAAATCAGCGAAGCTGAAACAACGGCGCGATACAATGTCGATACCAGTGATTATTCAGTTCAGAATGTAACTAAACAAACACAAAATGTTCGGGAACTGCGCCAAACTTACATTTAAATAGGTCAACTTAAAACTACTAACTGGTATACGACATTTTCAAAAATCGCAAAGCGGGAATAATCGCGACCGAAGACAAAATCACCTAGCGCTTAAACCACCCGCGCGTCATTCATCAATTCATTCAAGATTTATTATCGGATGGCGGTGTACTCAAATCATTCAAAAAAAAGTGAAACTGAAGGCTGAGAAAACAAAATTTATCAAAAACTGTCTACAGAATTAAAGTTCATATTGTTAATATCTTAAAGAATTCTTAATAGTTTAATGTTTAATACATTTATACTTACTTTAATATATTTTAAGAAGTTGTTAGGTGTTGAATAAAGAGTGCCGTTTTCATACATTTCAAATATTTAGCGGAAACTTTTTATTGCTAGTACTAGTAGTCGTAATTTAAAAAAATCCCATTTAATATTATTGGCAATTTGGTTTCCTCTACCTCCATACTTTTAATTTAATATTATAAATTACACTTTTAGCCTGAGTTTTGGAGAAAAAAAAATTAATGATTTTAATTGTGTTTTTAGTAATAAAAGTTGACGCTTTCGTTACTAATAAAAAAATTTAACTGTTGCTAGGTTACACTTTAATCCTAGCCTTAAAAGTACTTTTAATCCTAGCCTTAAAAGTAGATTCTATATTTCTGTAGATCTTGAAATTCCCAGTATTTAAACTACCTAAAAACATTAATAATATTTAGAAAATTATAATCTTATTCCTCATGGTTAAACACTAATCATTCCCAGGAGCATAATTCAAGAATTGGTCAATTTGTTACTTCGTTAAAACTCTGATTTTTTAGGAGTGTACTTGTTATTTTCTTTTTCGAAGTAGACATAATTTTGAGAATTTTCCTATACCTACGCTATAATTGAGATTTAGTGTTGCCTTAATCATTGAATATTGGGACCACAGGGTGGAACATATCATCAACAATAGAACATTTGCAAGCGAAATAAGTTTTTCAATTTTCGATGGGACATATATGACCCAATAGTCTTTTCAAATCAATTTTTTTTTAAAATAAAGTCGTCGCGAAAGTGTTAATTACTCTAAATATTACATTGTGTAATTAATTTTCAGGCTAAAAGTACAAAGTGTTCAACTTCCCTTTTACAGTTCTCTATATTTAAAACTTGTTTGCAGACAGACATGAAATGATTAAAGAATTTCTTGTATGTCCAAAAATAATTTGAAGGCATTCTATTTGACATAAAATCAATATCATTGCAGTATATAATTAATTGTAATAAATTGTGGAGTTATTTTTAAACCAAATTAAAGAAGAAAATATATTAATATCGACATTTGTGGCACAAAAGATATAAAATATAAACAATTTAACCATTTTATGAATTGGAGAGTAAATAATTAAACGCATTGAAAAAAGTGCTTGTGTCTGAAATTTTAATTTCGTTTCATGCGTTATTCCAAATCTGTTTCCAATTTTCTAAAAAATATATTTACCTCGAGTGGTATTTGGATAGATTATTCAACAAGATACACTATTTTAACCATTTTTATTATTGGAACCACTTTCAAGACGTAAATTATCACACATTTTGCAAAAAAATGACTGACGTTTAAGCGAAAAGAATAATTTATTTAAAAAATGGTCATGGTAACGGGATTATTGCTGGGGCCCGTATATTCGGTGATATATTGTTTTGATTGGTCAAAATAGATGACGTGTAAGACTCTTATTGGCTTATTTACTATGGCGTTGAATAAACGAATATATTTTGTTGTCACGATGCGTATTATTTTTAAATATCACGACTCCAAAGCAGGAGTAATTTCTAAAATACCTACTACGTTGAGTGTATCAATACAGAACATTCTGATAATACTGAACACACGAGTGATATTCGTTATGATTATATAATGAATAAAATTGATGTCAACATGTATGATATATTTGACATTTGCAGTGGCGGCTCGTCAGGTGAAGTAGGTGAAGAGCTACTTCACCTACTTTTTGAGAGGATAGAGGATAAATATTTTTCCATAATTTGAATTTATGAATCAATAAATTTTCTTATTTAAAAATATATAAAGATGTTTTAACAATAAAGATTAAATTAACACTGATCTACGCCGACCCGCATCACGAGTATGTATTGAGCAACCTTAAACCACATCAAGTGAAGAGTTAGAACTATATGTGCACCATTGCGCGCGCATCCTACAGCATGTATCTTGGGTTGTCATGACAACCTCATGCTCTCCCACCACTCACTTAAGCGGTAGGTGAATAGATTTCAGTGAGCACTGCACCTTGTATTGTTTTGCGTTAAAATAGTTCTTGATATAGCTGTTCATCTGCTGATGTAGTTATATTATTGAAGGTATTTCTAATGAATATAATTAGAAACGAACAATAATAATTAATATTATTTGCAACTGTTCTATTTATAACATATCTTATAGAAATTTACCTACTTTCCTACGTACGAGCCGCCACTACACGTTTGTTGATAAATAGAACAACGTGTTATTTGTGATTGCTGTGCCGATGATTATGCCTGTAGATCTAAATTTTACATGAGACCCTGCGACTATTCAAAAGCGAGTATACCATTTCAATTGGATAACAAAGCAAAATTTTCAAATGCCATGGCTAAATTAGTTATGAATTGTACGATATATTAAATACCTGTTTTCTAACCAAAAATTGAAATTCCAATAACGTAGATGAAAATACAAACATTAATACTTTATTATACAACGTTTATTTTTGTATTTGCAGGACACACTTTAAAGATGAAGACGGAAGTATTATGTAAGTACAAACGAAGACAAACCACCGGCTCCAAATGGTCCACTTTTGTACCATCGTGGGTTTTTTCAATTTCGATGTTTTACCAGGTATTCGATGTTGTTATTTTACTTTGTAACCTAGATTCAATTTATGATTACTTAACTACATTTACTACAATGTTTTATGAGCACTCGGAAACTTTTGTGTTTAGTTCTTATCGTAATTATTAGAACTTTTCCTGTACTACCAAAATATTTTAATCTTTACGTAAAAACAGATTTTAGTACATTGTCTATTAAGTGTATTTTACTACAATGAATATATTTCACTTAAAACATGCTAGTATTTTATTATTAGGTACCTTTTAGTTTATATTTTGTGTAGGAGGAAAAATTATTTATAATATTTTATATCTTTGGAAATTACGATTAATTGAATTACTTTACATGTCAGCTAGTTTGTCTGAATACATTTTCATGTCGTATTTTAATTTTACGAAATACAGTAACTTCTTTAAAGTTTTCTTTCCTCTGTTATCTTCTTCCAGTACAGCATTTGTCACTTCATATAGTTTTTCTTGGACATATATTATTATACGAGGTCTGTTCAAAAAATACGCGGACTTACGTCATAAAACAAAATGTACTTTATTTAGAGGTTACATGTCTGGGTCCCCTTCAAAATACTCTCCTCCCCAACGCACACACTTATCCCAACGGTGTTTCCACTTGTTGAAACACTCTTGGTACGCTTCTTTTGTAATGTCCTTCAGCTCCTTCGTCGCATTTGCCTTAATCTCGGGAATCGTCTCAAATCTTCTTCATTTCAAGGGTCTTTTGAGTTTGGGGAACAAGAAAAAGTCACAAGGAGCAAGGTCAGGTGAGTAGGGCGGGTGAGGAAGAACAGTGATCGAGTGTTTGGCCAAAAACTCACGAGATCTGATGGCTGAATGAGCTGGAGCGTTGTCGTGATGGAGAAACCAGTCACCACTCTTCCACATTTCTGGCCTTTTGCGACGGATGGCGCCCCTCAGACGTTTCAAAACTTCAATGTAGTAAGTCTGGTTCACTGTGGAGCCTTGGGGGAGGTACTCGTGGTGAACAACGCCGTTAGCATCAAAGAAAACTGTCAACATCACCTTGAGCTTGGATCGAACTTGGCGAGCTTTTTTGGGTCTGGGGGACGTTTCACCCACCCACTGGGACGATTGGACCTTCGTTTCAATGTCATAACCGTAAACCCATGATTTATCACCTGTTATGATCCTTGACAAGAAGTTTTCATCTTCTTCTGAACGATGAAACAGTTCCTGACAAACCTGGACGCGATTGGCTTTTTGCTCGTCCGTCATCAGACGTGGCACAAATTTTGCAGCAACGCGGTGCATCTTCAATTTTTCGGTCAAAATCTCGGAACAAGATCCAACTGATATCCCACATTCTTCACCAGGGTGTTGATTTTGTCGACGTTCATGCCACTTGAAACATGCCGTACGCTTCATAGCAACATCACAGTAAGCCGTCTTGAGCATAGCAAATGTTTCAGTTGCAGATTTTCCAAGTTTAACACAAAATTTCACAGCAAGTCGTTGCTCCTTCATGTCATTCATTTTGAAATCCGATAAACGAAAAAATCGCACTTCACTAAAAACCGCTTAACTATTCAACAAATGAAGATATCTGCAATCGGAAAACGGCGTTATTATCAGCTGATCTGTACAAACTAGTGACACCAAGCGGATTCCCCTGCAACCAACTAGAGCCGCGCAATTCAAACAGTCCGCGTAATTTTTGAACAGGCCTCGTATCTAGGGTATTTCTGAAATATAATTTGCAGATCCGTACTTTCGCATCATTCTGGCGAAAATAAAAAGCATTATTATTGTCCCTTTTTTTTTCTTGTGCCGCCAATACGTACGTACTGATATTTTGAGTTAATAGGTTCCATATTATTTGCAATAAATTGCCGTTGTTTTTCTAAAAGCCCTAATTCCCAATATGATCGAGAAATTTGCATTCGTTCGTCATCAGTAAATTTAGAGAAACATTTTAAATCATAGTATTTTATCTAAATGATAGGTAAAATAGTTACAAATTATAAATAAATGTTAAATGCGGTATTTTATAACAAGTCTGGAAACTAAAGTTAAAAATGTGCCAGATCTTGAATTTTATTAGACTGAACCAAAAATTAATATACCACAAGATTCTGATAATTTTACGGACAGACATAAAAAACAAGTATATAAAGATAGGTACGCCTAATCACAAATCCAAATAGCTACGCAATGCAATATGCTCAATACCTTAAAAATATTTTGGATATAACAGTTATACAGGCGTAAGTCAAAATAATTCATAATAAAATTTCAAATTTGTTTACATTATTTCAGTTACAGTCCTAATGTAGTATACCTCAGAAAACAATAGTCATAAATAGTACAGTTTTATTTGCAATATCGTCTTAATAATAGTACACCATCAAACAAAATATCTTTCTACAAATTTGCCTATAGCTTGGTGTACTTTTGCATGCCGTTGTAGATGTTATTTCCTGCGGTATGTTTTCAAGCAGTTTAAACATAGAATTTTTTTCCTCAGTATGCGCTTTCGAATACCGTAATAGAGAAGATCGTGAACAGCGGGCAACTATTATTTAAAATTCATACATGAGATTTCATATGGTAAACTTAACTTGCCTCGTTTTTATTTTTTTTTTTTCGAATACGTTTTTGTATGATACAATAAATGTGCTTCGCCGAACGCGCCCCTTGGAGCTCCGCGGTCTCCTTTTCCTGAAAGAATTATGATAATTATAAACAAAATAAATTAAAATCAATTTTATGTAAACATTTATTAAAAAAAAAAAAAACAGAAAAAATATAATCTCAAATTCGTAAAAACGTCAACATATCAAATAATAAAAAAAAAAAACTCACCGGGCTACTTATCCCTATCAAAAAGCAAAAGTAAAAAAATATATGTATTTTTTCTTTAACGTGTTGTAAACAGTAAACATTTGTCATCGCTAAAAGACGTCAGGTGTCAGATGCCTAGCGTGACACGCGCTTATTAAATTTGTTATTTGTAATTTCCATTTCTCAATCTGTTGTTCCATTTGATCTAAGCTACAATTTTCATAATCCAAAGTTCCAACGAGCATCCTCGGTTGAATATTTAATTTAAACGGAAATGATCCCAACTTCTTTTTAAATGATTCTATTTCGTCATTGGAGGAACACATACGTTGTACATGGTTCCGTGTACTAATTTGGAAATCCCATCCCACTGAATTGCCATCATTTGCTAAGATTGTATCCGTGGACACAGGTGGTATTATACCTTTCACCAGTTTTATTAAATTTTTACAAAATCCTGAGTTTTCTTTTAAATCGCAACATCCCGTAAATTTAGTTCGTTCAGCTTCAGTTAAAAATGTAATTCTAGAAAGTATCGGTACTGAAGTTTCATACGCGATCGCCTCGGGCAATATTTGAAAGTACGCTCCTGTGTTCACCTCTACTGTTTCGATCCATGCCGGAGTAATGGTTACCAAGATTAACATTATTTTTAACATTTTAACCCTTAACTGGTATACTAGTTTTGTCAAATATAACTGGTATTTTGGGGTCACCGTTGACCCCAAATTAAAAGTAGCGACATTCTTGAAATATTGCAAAACTTGACAATTTTATAGCATTAGTCACATTTCCAATATCAGGTTCAATGATTCAAATTAAAATACTAGACAAAATAATAGAAAATAACGTTTATTTCAGCAAAAATATAAAATACACAAAATAAATAGAAATTCTAACACCGTTTACAAATTATTGAAAAAATAATAACAAAATAATAATTTTAAGGTCCCCAAACTTTTTTTCCGCTACTTCATTCATCACTTGATCCCCTGAAATGAATAATATCATATTTTATTGAACTATAAACAAAATGACAACAACGTTTCTACCTACATTATTTGGTCTGTATTACAAGAGATGCAAATCATTTTTTGTATTCCATGTTCTCTACACACAGTTTTAGCACATGTGCTACAAGTTGTTGGATATTTCCGGTCCTTGCAACGTGGACAAAAGGCACATCTCTGTCTTTTTGCGGCAGGGGGAGAGGGAACATTTTTTTGATTTGAGATTGGAACTTGCAAAATCATTCTAATTAGATTCTTGAGTTCATTTGAAATATTCAAATTTAAGCGTTCATGCAAATGATCATTTATTAAGCTCTTTCCTAGAGAAATATTGTACTCTCTTCGAGTTTTTATAGGTTTTAAATTGGCTGCAGCAGTGTAAATAATGAAAGAATTTACGCCTGCAATATTTAGTAATCCGTAGAATATTGTAAGAGGCCATCGGCGACTTCTCCTATTGCAAGAATAACTTGCACATTTCTGGTCCAGACTGTCAACACCTGATTTAGTGGAATTGTAAAATTCTATAATTTCAGGTTTCTTAGATTGGTCGTTCACCGTATCCGTATGATGCATGGTACTAAGTAAAATAACGGATCTGTTTTTTTTGGGCACATAAGACACCAGAGTGCGATTTCCAGCGAATCCAAAAATTGATGAGCCGACTTTTCGATCTTTATTTGGCTGGAATTGTGATGGTACATCTCTCTTATTTTTTCTTATTGTGCCGACATAAGTAAGGCCAAGAGATTTGAGTTCATTTACTAATTCGATAGATGTGAACCAATTGTCCCCGGTCACATTTCTATTTGTGTTTGCTATTGGTGATACTAAAGATAATACATCGAGAGTAGGAATAGATAATTTTTTTTTGTTCGAGTTTTGCCTCGCTAAATTTTTGCCGGTATAAACAAACGCGTTCAGTAGGTAATGTGTTTTAGCATCACATAAGCACATAATTTTTAGACCATATTTTGCAGGTTTGCTCTTCATGTACATTCTAAATTTGCATTTTCCTCTAAAAGGAACAAGCATCTCATCGACAGTAGCATATTCAGAACATGCATAATTATCACTGCAATTTGCTGTAAATATCTTGAAAATTTCTGAAATAGCAGCTAACTTATCTCCATCGGCAATTCTTTGAGCTCTACTATCTGCATTGTCAAATCTTATGACAGTTAGAAGAAACATAAAACGTCTCATTGGCATAGTTGCTCGGAAAATGTCTCTTCCTGTTCCATCAGTTGCCCACAAAGATGTCACGTCCTCTCGGCCAGATTTAAAAACTCCAGCCAGATATAACAATCCCAGAAATGCTTTCAGTTCACTAATACTCAAATGATTTATAAACGTAGCATTACTGCTACTGTAATTTGCACTCAAGTTTGTAATTTTTTCATTTGTATGTTCTAAAACTGTTTCCAAAATATCATTCGTAAATAATAATCGCCAAGCTTCATAAGGCGTAGCAGGTTTTGCTATTCTTGCTGGTCCTATCAAGCCGGGATGATGTGTAATTATGTTTGTTGCTGCAATTCGAACAGAAGGTCTTGGTGCTATCTTTGCCCATTTATATCTGTTTTTTCCATAAAAGCAAGAAAAACGACGTATGGAAGATGATGTAGAAGGACCCGGGGAATTAGACGTGTCTGACGAGGAAGAGTCATCTTTGTCTTCCACTTCCACGTTATCTATTTGTTCGCTTTCCTGAACTTCTTCCTCTGAGTCCGTGTTGTGATCACTATGTTCACTTTCCGCGTCCGATATGTCATCATCACTTTCTACAAACTCTTTGTCTAACACTGAATTGTCATCGTGATCACTATCTTGCATCAATATCTCCTCCAGTTCCTTATCCGTCAAAAACCGTCGAGACATGTTTTCATCAAAATAAAAACGTAACTGGTATCTTGGGGTCAGTCGTAACCCCAATTGTTTATATTATCGACACAAGACACCGAATCACCACGCGCGTCTAGCACTGACTAACTAACTGTTATTAATGAAGCTACTGAAATGCTCAGTGCAGTGTTGCCAAAACTGCGTCTTTTATGTACAAGTTTGTACGCGTGGGGTCATCTGTGACCCCAGGATACCAGTTAAGGGTTAAACATTTTTTTTCCTAACTACTATTACTAAATCTACTATTATTTTTAAATGAATATTAATATACTAAAAAATGATTATTACTATACTTATTATTCAATTATTATATTTTTAACCAACTAGTCACGACGCCTATATCTGTATGTACTTGATAAACCTTAAACTATGATTATTATTTATATGATTACAAATTAATATTTTTCTGATTACATATTCTTACAAATTATTATTTTTATGGTTATATCTTCTTACAATTCTATTAAGTTTATATATTTATTTTAACATAATTATTTATTATTAGTTTTCTTTTTCTTTTAATACTTGTTATAGGTGGCTTTTCACCACGTCATTATGCCTCTACGCCCCCACGCGAGTACATAACCGAGTTTTCGAGCGGTGTCCACGCTCTACGACCCCTAATTTCTGACCTCACATCAGGTATTTTGGTCAATCCTATCGGCTTCTCGCCTTTATTTGGTTTCGCACCAAACTGAAAACTACCGGCTTCGCACCGTTTTAAATTTTTACAAATACTTTTCTCGGCTTCGCACCGTTTTTAATTTTTACCAATACTTTTCTCGGCTTCGCACCGATCCCACTGCGATTTCTTCGGTGACTTGTACGGCAAGCTTCTTCCCTCCTGGTAGTGTGAGGGTTCCTCCGGTTATTCCCTCGAGACTGAGATCTTGGGTTTTCTTCGGGCTCCGGCAAAGAGGACAGTTACTGTTATTGTTGGCGCGAACTCTGTTCGGGAATAGATAAATGATATACGTCGCGATGGCCAGGCACAGGATGGTGATGGTTACTATATAGGTAGCATATAGTGAAAAGTGGTCGGGTTGATCTTTGGCTTCAGCCAGGTGGACTAACCCGAGCGCTGCTGCGTGATGGTTGTACAGCAGTTTAATTACCGCAACTGTAAGGATCGCGTTCCAGATATAAATCAGCAGATCCTTATGGTGAGAGAATACATCTGGCCTGGACTACTCTATTGGAGAAAATGCCTCTCTTGCCCAGTTCTCGTCGGTGATTCCGCTGATGGCCGATAGGTTGAGGTGTGGCACGTGGAATGTCCAGTTATGGTTGAGATATTCTGACAAGTTGTCGTAGACCGGGTGCGTCTCCGGTAAAAGCGGGTTGATTTTCAACGACTTGAGTGTTGACCACGTTGCTGGTAGTACGTGAATGACTTGGAGAACCCGACTGTCTTCTCCGCAGGGCACCCGGGCTGGTATAACTCTCATAGTGTTCACATACAGTGAGCAGTTACACGGCAACTGGACTTGGAGGGCTCCTGGTTGACCTATATGTAGGGGGTCTACTTCCCGGATATCACGAGGACAATGAATGCGTGTTTTTGGTTGGGGATGTGTTATCACATACGTATCAGGTCTAACCTCTGAACTAACTGTTTGATCTGACCGGTAACAGCGGAAAGCGCATGCCGTGTGATTTCTTCCACGGTCGCTCCTTCATACATCTTAAAGGCACACTGCGGCCCGTAAACCGCATCAAAAGAGAACCGCGGCAGATAACATAGGCGGTCGTGATAAGGCTGGCATTGATGTAGTCTGGCTCCGGAAATAGGTCTCATGTGCGTACCGCTGACCGCAAGATACATTGTGTCATGCATTATGACGCAAGTGTCATTGTGCCATCCGAAAGGGGTTGTAAGTAATTCCACTAACTTCCAAGTCTTCCCTAATTGAGTCACAGGTACCTTGACGTGGATGATGATCTTCCTTGAACTGATACCGCAATCTACAATAGGTAACTTGTAGTATTGGGACAGCTGTCGTCTTGGAATAGCTAGTTGGAGTCTATATTCCTTTAAACGATGTTCTAATTTGTCTAGATCGGCGGCTAAAATGCCTGGGGTGAGCAGAGCAGTTGGTATGTTGTAGTCTTTGCACGCACTCAAAATGTCATTCTGACGCATCATCCTCAACATATACACGTATCGTTTTAACGCCTCAAAATCACTCCAGTATAACCGGCTCAGGGCGGACTGAATGTGTTCTACTTTTTCGATTAAAACAGTATCCTCAGTCTCAATCAGCTGAATTCGTTTGGTTACCGTCGTGAAAGCTTCAGTCATTTGTTTATCGTAATTTTCATAGTTGCTCGTGATTAAAGTTAGGTGTTTATATTCCTCGTGAATGCCCGTCTGTATTTGCTCCACTTTCTTGGCCAATTCTTTTTCGTTCATTACGAATGATCCCATCTTGGTCTCGGTCATAACCCCACAACACCAGTTAAACGCGTCACCAATGAAACCTAACGCCCTCACAAATCTATGGCGCTGGGAGGCCTGCGTTGTCTCTGGTGGCGGCTGAATACTGCTATCTAAATGTTGCTCGAGTTGGCTGGGACGCATCTTTTCTAACTCGATAAAAT
Organism: Poecilus cupreus; assembly: GCA_963942605.1. Classification (NCBI taxonomy): domain Eukaryota; kingdom Metazoa; phylum Arthropoda; class Insecta; order Coleoptera; family Carabidae; genus Poecilus; species Poecilus cupreus. Next base: position 29,035,812 of record OZ012719.1, on the reverse strand, counting down.
ATTCTGGATCCAATGAAGCATCTAATTTGTCAAAAAGGTCTTCATAGATGGCAGCCATTTTCTGAACTTGGGTGGCGATGTTACAGTTTCTTGTGTCATTCTCGCACTCGTAGATGTGTTGGCCCGAGCGCTCTTCAGTATATCGCTCCACCCACTCAGCTTCGTACGTCAGTGGTATCGTAGCCTCGTAGGTTATCGCATCCGGAAGTTCCTTCCAATACGCCCCCGCTGATATGCGAACAGGGACGGCGATGCTGGATCGGCCTTGGCTTATCATTGAGGCCGTGAAGATAATACTGACCCTGTAACAACTGGCTAATTGGTGTGCCCCCCTATACCCTCCGTTCATTGGTCCCCATAGGTGCATAAAGTAAAAAGAATTTCAGTTACAAAAATATATTTAAAATTTATTGTTAATTATTTAAGGAACACAAAAGGTAATCTTACTTAATTAAAAATTATATGTAGTATATTTAAGAATGTATATATGGTATACCGCGAGGTTCTTTAACGCATAATAAACTAATCAGTCTTATAAAAATCAGGAGATTTATGCTATTGTTTATATTCTAGCTTAAAACGAGAGTAATTAACTAAGTGAATTCACCTAAGATTAGAAAAATATGTATTTTATTTTTGTTTTGTTTTTTTGTTTTTTAACTCTTTTAAGGACTATCAAGTAAATACTCAGGACCCTAGCTATCTAAGGTGGACCTCGCCCTCTTCCGATCTCAATGCAGAAGATCGGGATGGTAGAGTTCAACGGCTGCCTGCATTTGCCGGGTCCTGGTCAGCGTACAGACGCCGAACGAGTAGTGCTGGTTATGGTTAGTGCAAGCTCCCCGCCCAGGGATGTCGAAAATGCGTGGCTCATTGGGGACGACAACAATGTCCCCCTCGTAATGCTCGGCCACGAACATTTTTGCCTCTATGTATCCCTCCATCATCAGCACCACCGGTTGTCGCCTAGTCACCTGGCGTATGAGGGCGCTCGCTTCGTCCTCGGTCGCATCTCCGGCGTGCCACGAGATCGCGTGCGTCGGGAAGGCTCTCATCCTCCACCGCTGTTCGCGGTCGACTTCCGCCCACTTGCAAGGGGGCCTTATAATTAAGGTCACCTCACGAGTCGGCGTAACGATGGTTACCTCCTTCGACAGGTAACCGAGTGGCCACCGTTAGCCCGACACGAAGATATATACCGGGCCCTCACTAGACAGGGCCGGCTCCGCGACTGTCGCTTCGGGGAATTCTACATCATTTATCAATAAAGGGTACGGGGCAGGGGCAGGTGGTGAGGTGGACACTGCGGCGGATGGTGTAGGGTTGGCCTTGTCATCGCTAGCGCCATACAGTGACCACATGTCGACGTCCCGGACTGGGCTTCGGGGGAGAGTGGCTTCTTTCTCGGTCTCGGAGGGCGCTGGGCTGTAACCTCGTCATAGCTAATTAATGCATCCGGGATGCACCGCATGTCGACGCCCAAGGACTTGGCGTCAAACTTCGGCACCGCCCCCTCCTGGTCCAACAACCGTAGCGTCGCCTGCAGATCAAAATCCGCCGCCATGCCGCGCCTCTGATGGAAGTCCGAGTAGAACTCCCGCAAGACGGCCCGAGCCCTATCGGTGCCCCAGTCGGCGTAGAGAAGGGTGTCAAGGATCTCCCCCGCCACCATCATTTCTTCTAGTTTCCTCACCTCCCGGTGGAGCCGCTCCAGCACTTCCTCGTCGGTCCCCATGAACTGGAGGTTCATGAAGAGCCACTGCTCTACCCCGTAAATCATTGGCAGCACCAATTCCCTAATAACGGCGATAAGGAAGTCCGCCGCCTGGTTCCCGGCCTTACCTTCGATGGCCGCCGTTGCCCGGTCCCGTAGCCGGAGGCACTTGAATACCACACGGCTTTTCAGCTCGTCGAGGGGGCTAGAGGGGGAGGGTATTGGTTTGGTCAAGAAATTGGTAATATTGAATTTTTTTTAAAAAAAACCCCACCCCCGCAAATGGCTAGAGATTTTTGCTATGCGTTTGTATACACTCATTCTTACTTTAATACACCTTTAAATTTATTTTTTTTGTGTACCTGATTTGTTGTCATATTAATAGCTTGCTTTTACCTTACTCTTAAGTCACTGTAATTAACTTTACTTACTTCCCTTCCTTGCTTCATTTTTTTTTTTATTGTGTTCTATAAATATTTACTTAATTTTCTTCCGCGGGCGAGTCCGACTCTGCTCCGCTATCTTCACCGCTGATTTCCTCCTTATCGCTTACATCCGTTTGTTGTTTACTGCTCCTCAGCTGGCGACGGTCACCTCCGTCGTCGTCAGGAGTCCATGGTTCATGATACGGCTTCATTCGCGCAACATGCACCGTTTCTATCTTCTCTTTTCGCCCTTTCTTATTCTTTCTAATTACGTAGGAGACGTCTGATTTCTTATCAATAATTTCGTATGGCCCATATCATTTTGTTAATAACTTATCGCTCTTTCCTACAAATCTCTCAGGGCTGTATAATTTTACTAATTGACATCTGTGTCGTGTCCTGCCGCGCGGTATTGTACGCGAATGTTACGTGCGGCAAATATTCGTCCCAGTGCGTCTGTGCAGTATTAGTATAAACGCTGAGCATGTCTGCGATAGTTTTGTTTAGTCGCTCGGTCAGTCCGTTTGTTTGTGGCCGATAAGCAGTAGTGAAACGCGCTTCTGATCCCATTATTCTTAATAAATCAGCTACTAGTTGAGATTGAAAGACTTTACTTCTATCACTCAACAATATTCGTGGTGATCCGTGTCGGCATATGATTTGCTCAAGTATGAATTGAGCTACGGGCTCGGATTTACCGCTAGGCAAGGCTTTTGTTTCTGCTCAGCGTGTGGCATAGTCAGTGGCGACGATTATAAAATTTTTTCCTTTCCTACTTTTTCGAAATGAACCTAAGAGGTCAATGCCTACGCGATCAAATGGCAGTCCGATGGATAATGGGTGTAATAATCCCGCTGGCTTGCAGTTTGCCATTCCTTTTCTTGCTTGACAATCATTACAACCTTTTACATATTTTTCTACATCTTTTCGCATATTTTCCCAAAAATAACGGCTACTAATATAATGCGATGAAATGTTTTAGCAAATTCCAAGTGGCCTGCTAATGGTTCATCATGATTACTATAAAGAATTTCTCCGACTAAACCCTTTGGAATCACGAGTAACTTCATTTCACCGTGGGGAGATGGATTACGTTTATACAGTATTCCGTCTTCGTTTAATTCAAAATTTTTTGCTCGGCGCTGCAGTAAGGCAGTGCCGTACTCTGGATCCTTTATGGCTTTTATGAGTTCGGTTAAACTATCATCTTTAGTTTGGAGCTGAAGGATGTCGGCTGGCATAGCAAGATAGGTTGCAATGTCTACGGCTTCTTCTTCATCCTGACTCGTTGCTTGTGTGGAAGGGTAGCGTGACAAAGAATCAGCGTCTGTGTGAGATTTACCACTGAAAAATCTCGTACTGATCATCTTGAAGTTTAACGCTCCACCTAGCGAGCCTACCTACGGGGTCTCGGACTGTACGTAAACATTCTTTTTCCGTGATTGAATAATTAGTTTCGGCTGCTGTTAATCGTCGAGATATGTACGCCACTGGGTGCCAAGCATCGTTAACATTTTGTAGTAATACGCCACCCAACCCGACGTCACACGCATCAACGCGAATCTCGATTTCGGCTTTAGGGTCAAAGTGTACAAGTACAGGTGCTGAAGTTAATTAATCTTTTAAACATTCTATTTCTTTTTCGTTCAGTTTGAAAGTTACATCTTTTTTAGTTAAGTTATACAGCGATCTGGCTATTTTTGCAAAATCCTTAATGAATTTACGGTAGTAATTATACAGTCCTAGGAAGCTTTGAATATCTTTTACCTTCTTTGGTAATGGAAAATCACGTATCGCGGTCAATTTCTTGGCATCCGGTGAAATACCGTCCACAGTGAGGTGGAATCCTAACAGATCTATTGCAGTTTGCAGATAAGTGCATTTAGTTGGTTTTAATGTTAAATTTGCTTCTCGTAAACGTTCAAACACGTGTCGCAATCTTTTTAAATGTTCTTCGAATGTATCACTAAATACTACTACGTCATCTAAATAAATGAGGACTTCTTTCCATTTGAGATCTTTGAAAACAGTGTCGGCGAGGTTCTGAAAAGTGGCTGGGGCTGAGCACAAACCAAAGCTGAGAACATTAAATTCATAATGCCCGTCCGGCGTTATAAAAGCAGTTTTGGCTTTGTCTTCCTCTTTTACTGGTATCTGCCAATAGCCACTAAATAAATCTAAACTGGAAAAATATTTTGCGTTACCTAAATAGCTCAAAATATCTTGAATTACTGGTAATGGGTAAACATCGGGTCTTGTAACGGCGTTTAATTTTCTATAATCCACACAAAATCTTCAGGTATTGTCTTTTTTCTTCACCAGCACTACCTGTGATGACCATGCTCCGTAGGATGGTCGAATAATATTGTCTGCTAACATTTCTTTTACCTGTTCTTGGATTATTTCTCTTTCTTTGTGTGAAACGGGATAAGGTCTCCTGTGTTTATTTCGTGCTCTACATAATGAGTTAATCCTATCTGCTTCGAATTCCAGGCGAAAACGTCGCTAAATTCGTCTATTAAAGTTTGAATTTGTTCCCGTTCATGCTGGGTCAATTCTGTGTTAATATCATGCGTTTTTTCCTCCTCCTCTTTATGCATTAATAATAAATCTGGCATAGCGTGGTTAAAATAATTATAAGCGAAAGCGGTTCCCTTAATTAACTTAATACTATAACTTTTTACATTTTTTACGCATGCGGTCCATGTACCATTGTTTTCCTCGTCAGACCATAACATAGTTACTTCGATTCCGAATTTAGATAGCAGATCTTGTCTAATAACGATGTTATGAAATGCATTCAATGACCTTACTTCCTTCAACTTGCATTGTACAGTAGTACCTGCTTCTAATTTCAAATCATTCAACAGGGTGAGTTTATTCTTTTCTCGCACAGCTGGCAGGCAGTCTGTCGTCGGCCAGGTTATCGGTTCGCTGCCGCACTCAGCCTCGCAGTCGCTTATCGCGTACGCGCTAGCCGTGGTTTCAATTGTTGCGCGCTCCAGTGGCGTCTCATCAGCGCGGTATTTTGCTGTATCGAATTGAATTTTAACGGCTTCTGTGGGTGATATTCCTGTAGTGATTTCTTTGGTGTTGAAGTCTATTACGGCTCCGTGATTAATGAGGAACTGGATTCCCAAAATAAGGTCACAGGGTAAGTATGGCACTACAAGAGTGGCTAGGTCCGTAGTCCACGGGCCCATAGTGATTGTCGTACTCCCCAGTATCGGAATTATCTACGTGACTGCTCGTACCTGCGCGATTGTTCGTATAGCTGGTACAAATTTGCGTGGCGATTGATTCCATTAGTGTTTCTCAGCAGGTATTCCATAAGAAGATTAAAGAAATTTATGAGGGACTACTTTACAGGGTTGTACTGGATAATATTTTCAAATGAGTTTTACACAAACAGACACAAGTAATATCAAAATATGAAAAATTTTAATAAAATTAAATATGAATACAGTATTGTCATTGTCGTTCAGTAAATATAAACATATATTAATAAAAAAACTTATTTTTTATTTTACATCTATGTTATTTTACTTAGGTGATTAATCGATAGCAATATCATCACCAGTGTCGTCACTTGACTGTCCAACATTTATAATAAATTCATCAATAATATTATTGAAATTTAAGTAACTGTTTTCTATGTCTATCACATGCCGAACACTACTAGCCCAATTTCAGTCACTAATATTATTTATTTCACTTTTAATTAATTCTACAACATTAGCGCACACGGTTGGTGTAACATTTTTTCGTCTAATACTTGTTTTAAATTGTCCCCAAATTAGTTCTATACTGGCAGATTCACGAAAAGAATTAACGCTAATTCCATTTTTTTCAACCTCTGTAACTTTATTTCTAAATTAATTAAATTAACAAAATGTGTCAAATTTTATGTTAACCTATCTTAACTACAACCTGTGTTAACATAAGTATGTTTTAAGGATGGTAACTGAAGTTACGACTAATAATAAAAATAGGATTAGCGCTAATCCTTTTTGTGAATCTGCCCTATAGGATTTAATATACAGTAATACGGAGGCAGTCTTAATACAGTATGACCAAATTTTTGTGCCACTGTATCGGACACGTGCATTCTTTTAACAAGTTTTATTTGTGCTACTTCCAATAATTCACTTTTACTGTACGATTCTTCAAAAAATATATCACGATGATACAAATATTCTTTAATTTCTGTTTTATTACTAGATTTAGTGGGTATTTTAATTAATTGCCTGGAATGGTAACTAGCGTTATCAATAACTATTACACTATTTGCTGGAATATTTAGTAATAATTGACCGCCAAACCACTCCTCAAAAATATTAGACGTCATATTATCATGGTAATCCAAACAAGCGTTTCTCTGCGAAGACTACTAACTGCACAAGTAATATCACATTCATCTTTTAATTTTTGATGCAATAATCTTAGTGAAGGATATATATTTTCATTGTAAAGCGAATATATTTTCCGACGAATAACATCTTTTTGAAAATCATTCAAAATTCTCGATTTTCCAGCATCACTTCTTTGTTTTTTAACCGGTACACCTTCTTTTATTATAACAATTGAAAAGATAATCGTATTAAAAATTTCGGAGATTTGAAGCATCTAAGCCAAAAATTATAATAATCCACTCCTGAACATCAGACAAACTTGCACCCCGCTGGCTAGGGCTGGCTTATCCCATTAGCAAGTCAAGTCAATCGCCAGGCAAATTCGAACACGCTATACCTAGGCGGGTTAGACTGTCGTGGCGGGGGGTTTTGTTGGCGACATATCATTTTTACTAATCTTTCCTCTAATGCGGAAAAATCGAACGCGTCTTCATTGCGGGATGGCTTCCGTTCGTCCTCGGTTTTCCGTGTCACACATCAGATCAATGGCGTCTTTGAGTTCCGTGAGTGTTCGATCGCGACATACAGCTACTTTTTCTTGTAAAGATGGTAATAAACCCCTCTCGATTGTGGCCCGTACTTGATCTTCAGCTAATGGAGTGGCTAACTCATCGTGAATATTTAACATACTATAATAATACGTGCGCGGATCTTCGCCTTTTTTCTGTACTCTCGTACACCACTGGTCCCACATCTTCCGGTCATACCCGAGCGGAAAGAATTCGGCCATAAACGCGTTTATCAATTCAGGCCAGGTCAAATCTTGATTGCGAACGGTGTAAGCGCGATACCACGCCTCCGCTGGACCTTCTAGGTACATATCGAAATACGCGAGATTTAATTCGTCCGTCCATTGATTGGATTTGGCTGCGCGATCAACGGATCTGACAAATTCTATGGCTGTTAAACCCTGTTGCGGGTCGAATTTTTCAGGCACCGTAAAGCGCGGCCGTGGAGGTTCCTGATCCATACTGACTAATGAAGAGGATGTAGACGTAGATCGAGTTCTTGGTGTTGGTGATTGTGGAAAATTAAGCGGTGTACGCGGCAGTATTGCGTCGTCGGGGTCTCCTAAGTTTGAATTTTTGCTTGCGTCGTCGGGGTCTCCTAAGTTTGAATTATCGCTAAGCAGGTCACTTGCTGCACTATTATGAGCTGAGAAATCTTTCGGACTAGTTTGTGGCGGTGTTAAAATTTAGTTGACTGAATTATTGACATCCGTGTTGTTAAGTTATGTAAAGTTGAATTATCTTGAGGAACGTTGCTTTCCGTATTGTTACTATTATCTTCTGAATTATTAATATTATTTTCTCGTCGCGGAGGTGTACGTAGCATATTACGATTTAGAGTTAAGCTAGCTACTGAGTTCGTACGTGGCCTCAATGAGTAATTATGACTCATACTTCATACAACAGAGCGAAGGATGGTTAGTGTTGAACACCCACATATTCGATAATTATTTGCACTACCCGGCGCTTCCACCAAATGTCACGTTTCCGGGGGACTTAGTCTAATTGAACACCGGTCGAGTATTCATGAAACATGACTTATAATTCTTGGGTAGCTCTGATGGTCAATTATTGAATGCAAATGCAAGTATGAGGTGGATGCACAAAATCAAACGCAGGCATAACTAGCATTATGTTTATTTAAAGAACAAAGTTAAAAATGTACTTACAGTTTACACCACTCTGCAGTCATCTTGAGAACGGAAGTCGGCAGTAGTACTTCAGCAGGTCGGCTCGATGGAGATCGTGTAGTTTCTAGTGGCACGCACAAGTCACTACTCATCCCCATTCGAACAAGGTTTGCCTTTTTATACTCCTGGCCCACTTCCGTTAACAAACCACATTAATTCCTAATAATACTTAATTTAGATTTCTATAAGTCACCCTAATCCTACGTTAATGAATATTACGAAATGCGGGCCGTTTATTGAACATGCAGCTGGCCAAATATGGTAGCGTGGGATCATCACCAACACTGATAAGGCAATATGTAATATGACGCCCTTTCAAGTGTCATAAGAAGACTAATTGCAGCGAATGCCGTTGCATCATCTCCGCTGTCGTCATTTATCTGAATCCAAAGTCTATCAATATCGATAGTGGTTGGGACGTGATGCATCGCTAACCACGGCATTTGTCATAATATTCACAACGATCATGCTGGTTCCGCTGGGTACCGCTCCTTTGACACCCTCCGCGGTCCTCGAGGTGATAGGGTAACATGTTGTGTGAGAGGGTTCCGTGGAGCGCTCATTCATAAACTATTATAAACCTAACATGGCTTGATAGCGAATTTATTATCAACCGAGAGTTTCCGGCTTGCTCTCAAACAATGAATATTAATAGCCGAGCTATCCGGCAAACAGAATGATTAGAATGTATATAAAAATATTCTAAGTTAATCATGAGCGCGACAATATTCCTGCATATATTTATTGTTTGCTTTCATATATCGCAAAGAAGCCTGACAAATACCCCCACGTATACCTTTTTGAATAAAACAATGCATATCTATATCGGTAATTAATTCTAATTCTATAAAAGTCATTTTTAACATGGCATCCCATCTTAACCCTGGAGCTGTATAGTAGTGGGCAGGGTCGAGTTTATAAGTTTTCATACACACATTACGGAATTGTTCGAAAATATCTGTGAGCAATAATACATCTGTTTTGCAATACAAATCAGAATAATCTCTTAAAGTTTTACACTTAAACACGATCCATACAGTCTTGGCATGGTTATATTCATTTTCTGTTATGTTATAATTATTCATTAAATCATCAAAAAAATTTTTATGTGGGAGTACAGTCTCATTTAGTATCTCGAATGAGTCCATATATTTATATGGAAAAACACCATTTCTACGCAGTAATTTAAAGTGTTCATCTTCGGAAAAATATTTTCGCACTTCAAAACATTGCTCATCCTTTAAATTATTCGCTAGCTTCTCCAACGCACTCGCCATAAACCGAAGCGAGTTCACAACTCTTAATTTCATAAAAATTTTATTTTTCTCCCCCATTTTATTGTCATACTCACCCACACATAAATGTTTTCTAAAAGAAATGTATTATTCCTTGTTTTTCGGAATAATATTAATTTTTTCCTCATCACAGCCAAATTCTTTGATAAACATGTGGACGTCATTGTTTGATAAATTATGAAAAAAAACTGGGAACATTTTTGGTATTTTATAATTAAGATTACACTTAGAGCGAGCTACACCTCTAAATTTCCCTGTAAGATGATCATGATCTGCTACTTGATCTTCAGCTTTCAACGCTTTATTACATATATGACATTCTGTGGCCGTATCAAATAAATATTATTCACTAGCAGTTAATTTTGTCATAGGTAGTACAACACTTAAATGCTTATTATATATTTGTCTCACATCACTATACAGCTTATTACAAAATACTTTCACATAGTCTTCCCCAGTGTACGTTACAAATTTTGACAGTGAATCGTCAAATGAACACTTAATGTTGCATGCAAAACTGTATGGAACGTGTTCATGTGTTTTATTTGTATAGCTATTATTCGGATCTGGAGAGCATGTATCAATGGGTTTTAACAGTGACTCGAAATCTGCGTATACAACAAATGGTGCACGCATTTGTCACTCATAATTTTGAAATTTTAATATATTGCCGGGGATCATATCACCATATCTATCTAATTTAATATCCTTCGTTGGCATTATAGTATAAACTTTACTACAATCATTCGCCCGATGTTGTTCAAAGCCAGCTTGTGAACTAAAGAATATTAGACCTCCATCACATACATATTTTTTTACTGTTATGTGAGGATATTTGACTCGTCACAAGTCATGAAAAATCCTTTATCCACACATAGTGACCTTTAACACCATCTTCTAAATATAATAAATTTATATGTTCTTCTCGAGGTTGATTTATGTGGTAAATCGGACCCAACACATTATAATTGCTCGTCTTGTAATTACATTCTAAACCATACAAATTAATTGATACATTATTCATGGCTTCGAATTTTGAAATGTTTCTAATTTGCATGAGGAATTCTACACCAGCATATTTTAGAACCTTTTCATAATTTGGGTATGAGCTAACTCGAACTGAATGATTAATCACAGGATAGAGTGCAGAAGTTACAGCCCAAAGAAAACAATATTCTTCGTTGTTTTCAACATTAATACATGCTTTTTTATTTCTAAATTGTTTAGGTAGTTCTATAAATGATGGGCCTCGACTTGGCTTATATTTATTAATATTAAATTCTCGGTGAGATATTCCCCGTAATGTCCACCCAGAATCTCGCTCCTGAAATTCTTTACATTTTGTTTTTATGGTGGAGCACATATTATCATAAGCGTCAGAAAATTGATTCATACTAAGTGATACCTCTTGAAATTTAGAGTTAGAAGATTTTAATTCACCCGCTGGATTTTTTCCATTAATATAAAAACCAAATAATTCTAAATTAAATTTAACACCAGACTTATGTGATTGTATGATTGTTTTAATCAATTCATTTATAATATTTTTATTACCTTCTAAAAATTTGATAATATCAATTCCTGCCCCGTTTATGCGGTAACTTGCTATTCGCTGTTTAAAACTGGAACAAATTTCCACTACGTCTTGATTGTATGGTTTAATCGTCGCTTGAAGATGCTTCTGCGTTCTCAAGTGTCCTGCATACTTGAATTTTGTTGTAAACTCCTCATCACATATTTTACTATACGGGTTGGATCCCTGCTGTTGCTGTTGGACCTCTGTTAACTTTATTTTTTTAATGGATGGTTGCGCTTGATTTTCCTTGTTTTCAGCATCCGAATATAGATTATAATTAATAAACTATTTTTTATTTCCTCACAATTGTTAACTTACCGTTGTCGTTATGCTTTCTTTTCATATGACGTTTACGCGCGTCATTACGTGTAAACGACATTGTGCATAGTGCACAATTAAAGTATGCCGTTCCGTCTCCATAACATTTTTTTGCACTTCACACATTCAATCATTATTGTAGATATTTTAAACACTTTTAGTTAACTGCCGGTGGCTCACTTGTAACTGATAGCAATTAAACAGTAATGCGCTATTTATTATCGTTTATTCAACGGATGTGCAACTGTGATAAGACATAATGAGTGTTACGGAAGATAAGCCATATAATTTGTTCTAGAAAAAAATTATGCTCTGGTCTTTTTCCAAATATTTTGTACACTTTTTCCTTATGTAATACGTCATTTCAGATGTACGACATGTGATATCTCCGAGTGTTACAAAAGATAGGTAATATAAATTGTTCTACAATAAAAATTATAATTTAGGTTTCTTCCAACTATTTCTTACACGTTTTCCTTATGTAATACGTCAATTCCAACGCATTTCAAGACGTTTTTCATGGCTAGACGCGAATTTGTGATTAAATCTCACTCTATTTCGGACCTTATTCTTAATTTTTCTTAATCTCACATCTAATCTTAATCATCTTAATCTTTGTCTAATATTTCTGTCTACTACTTCTTATTACCTTTACTACGTATTACCTGTTATTATCACCTTTACTATGTATTACCTGTTATTACCTTTACTACGTATTACCTTACTATTAATTTTACTACGATATAGTATTAGACAAAGACAACCACAAATTTATGAATGAACTATCGCGTCCTCTCGCACTCATTGCTCTTATGGACGCGGTGGCTGGTGGCTGGTCTAGAACTCTAATTCTTTCCTCACTATCATCAAATTCTTTATCTAATTCTTCATCAACTTCCATTGTTTCTACAAAATTAATTTCAATAGGATTCAATGGTTCAATTTCAAGAGGTTCTAATATTTCAATTTTAAGAGGATTTTCATTTATATTAATCAATGTGGTTATTGCAAAATTATTTAAGATGTTTACAAGTGCTTAGGCATTTCTACGCCATTCTCAAAATTCATGTGATTTAGTATACCGTCAGTCATTTTAACAGGGAGTTTGACAACAATTGAAGTTCGAGGTGGTATAGTAATTGATTGTAGAGGAATAGGATTCTTATTATTACTCAATTGTATTTCTTTATCAGGATCAAAAATGATTCTAATGTTTGCATGTGGTGTTGTCTAATTGTAACGTTCACGTTTGCGTTTAATTGTTTTAAAAGATCAACACCGATAAAGCCATCATATTTATTACTAAATTTAAATAAATAAAATTTATATCTATCAGTGATATTTAAAATTTTAAAAAGTGAAATTTTAGCGACTTCATTATGATATGAAATGTCGTGAGCTGTTTGAATATTAAAATTTTGTGGTCTAGATGTGATGGTTTAAAGTTGGATTGTAAATTTAATGTGCTTTGTCTTTGTGTGGAATAAAGGAAATTTTCTTCTTCAATGAGTAAACTCATTGCTTTTTCAAGACTATCACGGTTTCCAAGTCTGACATTCGTTTGAACGTTCAATGGTAAACCACGTATAAATGTTTTTAAAGCTAAATCGTTATCTTTAGCCTGTCTAATTGTTATTTGTAAGGTTTTTAATTTAGATGTTATTAGGCTTCGTGCGTCTTGACATCTCATGCCAAAGTTATAAGGTGGCTCATTTTTATTAGAACGAAGTGAAATCAAATCTTGGATCAAACAATCTATATTACGTTGATCACCAAAACTGAGGGATAGAGCTTCTTTTATCTCGTCCCAAGTGGAAAGTTCTGTTCGTGAACCAATTAAAATTAATGCTCTGCCTGTTATGTTACCTAGCACTAGTTACTAAAAAATTATTTAAAGCAAAATTAGTTTGGGTGCCAAAAGTGTTTATTAAATTTTGACATGAATCGAGAAATATTCCCAGCGTATGAGGGTTACCTTCATAATTTGGAATAGAGTCTACATATAATCTTAATAATTGATAATTTTCAGGATTTGGTTCAAGTTGTGGTTGTGTTTGTGAGATCTCTATAACTGTATCTGCGAGGTTAAATTGATTCAATAGATCGAATAAGTTTTGTAATTCGTTTTCACTCATTAATTAGTAAAATTATAACTTATTAATATTTTCTATTATAGTTGAACTTCAAGCTTTCTTTTAAAATAGGATTCTTGGAATATAACAAGAATTTGGTTTATATTGAGGAATTAAGCGTATTCACAGTATTATTTGTTGCATTTCTTCTTAACCTAGTGCCTATAGGTTCGGACGATTTTGTTCCACTCCCAGGTCTTCGTATTCTAGGGGGTCTGGCTACGGCGATGCTGTCCTTCACCAGGCTGGCTTTGGCGATGCTGTCCTCCACCAGTGCATTGCAATTCTCTCTTCTAACTCTCTTCTCTTCTTCGGTACTGTAGGGCTCGCGACAAACCGATATCCGCTCGATTTGCTTAACGGCTGACTCCCGGACCGAAATACTCGATAAATTGTTGAGACAAAAGTTATCCGTGCGATACGTCTAACTTCGAGTATCCTACAACGACTGCGCCAATTTTAGATCTTTTTGAGAAGATTGAGTTTAAAAAAAATTGAATTACAACGGACCTTATGTCTTTATTATACTTGTTCAAAAGTTAACCGACAAAAGATGTTTTACATATGTTACAGCAGTATATATAAATGTTTCTTATCTAATTCTACTAAGTATCTTATTTCTTCTTAGTAAGCAGGTTGCTCTCTGTACTACCTATATGCACTTGTGGGATCGTTTATCGCATTCAAAATGTACTGTAATATTTCAGTTTGTTCAGTATTGAACAATGCAACATTACTTTCACCTTCTTGTTGCTCAGCGTCTCGGTCAATTTAATCATCTAAAACATCGTCATTTATTTGATTTGGTTCTGGAAAACCAAACTCTTTTAATTGGAACCTTTGCACTATTAGTATTTCTTGAATGTATCTCAAGCATTTATTTTGTGACGTTTGCCGTGAGTAATACAACTGATAATCTTGCATCATGTCGTCTTTAAATTTATCCCATTATTCAACTACAATTATGGACGTGTGGAAACAAATTAAATAAGCAAACAATTCACGCAATTGTTTCGGAAATTTGTCAATTACTGCTTCTTGCATACATTTAAGGCACTCATCGTTATTTGCTAATAATCCTTTAGCGCGAGCTGCTTCTAAATATGTATTATATTGTTTTCCGTCTACTGTGCGCAAGTCATGGAAACTTTTTGCACCTGAAGCATTAACTAAGAGCATTCGTAAGTGGAATCGCTCGATGTCTTTCGGACTCACCGAAATATTATGCCAATGGGCGGTTTTATTTATTTTTTTCGCGCCTGTCATATATTCTTCCTCGTATACACGTAATATTTAGGTATATCCATGTACCGGTAATGATGAGTTGTAATATCTGTTTGATTTAACAAGATCCACGCTGTAGTGTAGTGTTTCGTTTTGCCGCACGTTGAACTGCCTGTTTAACTTTCCCCGGGGCAAATGAACAGCGAGTTCGTAAATCGTGTGGGACTTGTCTTGTAATGGATACTCGAGCGATCGCCAACAACTTTCAGGAGGTGAAACGTACCGTGTATTTAAATATCCGTTTATTTCGTCCCATTGGACAGTTTTACTTTTATCTACTTGACCGAGTTTTATCGAAGCGCAATCGTGACCTTTACAGAAGTATTTGCAAATGTATTTAATACACCGATGAACAAATCTCGACATTGATGTAAGTTCGATATTTTTTCAATAAGTACGGATTGAATGGAATAATCCAACGATTGTCTACTGTATACTTGGTGGTTCCATTTCTAAATAAAATGTACATTTTCGAAGTGGATATCCGTGTATGTTTTCATAGGTTTCATTTCAGAAATCTGTAGGATATTTTTTCGTGCACTTATTGTCAGCCATGCAAGGCGAATTTTTATTTAACATACCGCAAGGACCATGTATCATGTGTGTGTCTTGACAATTTGGTACAATTCTGTCTCTAAGTTTTCGTTTGGAATTTCTGCACTTACTATGGCATCAATGTCATCTTTGTTGCGAATCTTACTTTCTTCATCGAGTGTAAGTAACAAATGCATATGTGGTAAACCGCGTTTTTGAAATTCAATTACGTACATGTAGGCCACTACTTTACCGAAAATATCATCGTGAAGAAATTCATGAAAATATTCATAAAATACGCGTGCAACTATGTCGGTTCTGTCTGATGCCGTTTGACCTTCACGTAATTGTGCGGTAATTTCAGGCCATTTTGGGTTCCATGTTGCAGTAACAAACAAATCTGGTTTCCCGAATTCACGAATTATAGCCATTGAATTTTGATACATTTTTGGCATGAATCTACTGCCGCCTTGGAAACTTGATGGTAAAATAATCATTGTACCGGGTTTTGCACCTTCTAAATTTGCCAAATTATTAATGTGATCCATTAACCCACTATATAATTCTACTCTGAGGGTGGGTTGATTGAGCTGAATGTACGATAGTCGTTCGCTTTCAATTTTTACGTACGCATCTACAATGTATTGCTGTGTTAGTTTGCCGGCTTGTAAACAAGGATTAAAGTCACCCCGATCAGCTAAACGATTTATATAAAATTGAAGTTGTGTCATTTTTTATTACCGTCAGCTTGGCGCAAATGCATTCCCCAACCAGCGTTGCCCCGTGGAAACAATAGTGGATAGCACATACGGTCACAGTTTTCACTATACTGATTAATTCGAACGCTGTTTTGACCCCTAGGATGTATAGCTGTCACGTTGACATGTGGGTTCGCCGTTATTTGAGTTGAACACGACAGCTACTTCATTGCAAGTGGGAACGTTGTACGTGCGTTTGCCTTTCATTCGATCATTTACTAACCACAGCTGTATTTCCGGTACAGCTTGATTATTTTGCCCATTTTTGGCAATTTCAAGAGTTTCGAACTCTTTCAACATTTTGAACGCCTCGTAATATGGATTTATTTCTCGAATTATTAAATCCAATTTTTGCATAATATCTAGTTTACACTTTTTGTTGTGGTCATCGTTCATTCGTTTATTTAATGCGTCAGCTGTGTCGATTATGTACAATTGCGCATATTTTTCAGATTCGCCGTTTGCGGGGTACAAGGATGTGGTACTGTGATAAATTTGACCATGAATACGGATTGAGTATGGGCCTTGACCTGGCGGTGAAGCTATTTGAGCCCCCATTGACGCAGATGCTAATGCGCTGATATATGTTTGAATGTTATCTTTAAAGTTCCTGCTCTCTGAATTATTTTCCGTTAACAACTCTTGCATATATGCAGGATAGTCTGTTAGTTGATCAGGGATTAGCTTTCCCTTGCGAAAGCAATGGTTGAATTAACCGTCTGATGGTTTTTCAAATGCGATATTCTTTGATTTACATATTTTGCAAATGACATTCATTTCACCCATGCTATGCTGCTCGACAACTTTATCGGTCTTAGTTGCTAATTTAAGAGAGCTTTTGGTATCGTTAAAAATTTTTCTCCTTTGTTAGCTGCTTTACTATTTTCAATTTTATTATTTGATTTGATCTCTCTCTCTCTCTCTCTCTTTTTTATATCTATGTAGGCGTTTACGTTTTTCGGATATTGTTTCATTTAAAATTAACTTTTCAAAATTTATCTTTAGTTTATTTAACCCTTTCACCCCGACTTTTGGCCTTTAATTTTTTTTTAATTTAATGATACAAATACATTGATAGGGACCTAAAATAGTTGTGTGACAAGTTTGAAAATTTTTTGGAAAAAAGGCTTGGGACGTATAAGCCCCAGCAGTGTTGTGCTCTGGGACACATACGTCCCAGTAGTAATGTAATAATACCAACATTTCAAACTATAATTCTTTATTCTTATACTATTGCAACTACATTTACATTATTTTTTTACATTTTATGTATGATAAAGTGTGAAACAAGTGGCACACAACGTTACTTGACTTTGACGACATGTGAACTTGGTTCATTTTTCAATTTTTCTTTCCTTTCAACGAATGCATCTATTCGCCCGCCAGCTTCTATCGGGAGGTGGTCGCTAATATTTACAGAAAACTTGACCTTTTTTGAAATTCTTCCTTGCTTTCTTGTTCTTGTAACTGTAGCTTCTGATCTTCCTACGCTTATTAACTGTTCAGCCAACTCAACAACAAAATCAATGAATTCAGATTTTTTGCGATTTACTTCTGTATAGATAACAAAGGCATTATAAACCTATAAAATACTTTCTTCCACCATTTAGTACTTTTTCTGTCTAAATCATATAAAGTAATCATATGATCGGCGTGATCTACTCCGCCTATATACTTGTTATAAAATATGATGGCTTCTGGGCACTCAATATCTTTTGATGTACCATTTTTCATTTTTCTTTTTATAATCCCAAGAGTATTGTCAGGGCAGTTACTCATTAACAAAACATCCTTAGTGTCCTTCCATCTAACACCTAGTATGCCTTCTGCACAACCAGCCATTTCACTTTCACCTCTTTCTAATTTACCTCCAAATTTTGGTGTATTTTTTCTATTTGAGATATATGTTCCTAGAGTATTAAATTTTATGTCATCTAAAAGATTAGTCGACGTAAAGAAACAATCAAAGCACACTACTACATAGGGGCTTCTGATTGTTTCAGTCAGTTTATGAACAACACGTTCGCCAAGTGTTCCTTCAGTAGGATCAACTTCTTTGCCACTGTATATGTTGGTATCATAGACGTAACCAGTAACAGCATCGCATCTAGTCCATAACTTAATTCCACGTTTGACTGGTTTCATCGGCAGATATTGCTTGAGACTTGACCGCTTTTGAACTTAGCCATTGCTTCATCTATAGATTGATACGTGGAATCTGTTCTTGCCGATAGAAAAGTCTTTTTCAAGCAAGATATTAAATCTTCTAGATAATAAATTTTAGAGGCAGTTTCTGGTTTCTCAGGATCATTGAAATACAACTTTGAAATTAGCAATGTAAACCGATCTCTGGATATAGCTTCTTTTATCGCAACATTTCCGAGTGATTTTTTTTTGCGACCGGTACATTTGAAGATCCGGAACACGATTATACGACATAATAAGCATGCACCCTAGTAAGATCTTTATCTCTCCGGGAGATGTTGTCTGAATATCCCTTTTCTTTGCTTTTTCCAGTAACTGTACGCGAATATTTGTATAATGACTTATTTGTATTTTAAGACTCCTGGGAAAAAGTTTTAAAAAACAATCAAGTACTGTCGAGTTTCTGTTTATATCTGCTGTTATGGTTGCCTTTTCTTCTCTCGGGATAGTTTTCTTTGCTATGAAATTATCTACATTCCTGGTCCATAAAAATTGTGTGGGTGTTGGTATAGGAGGAGCATCATGTTCATTATTAGCTATACTGTCGTTATCACTACTTTCAACTTCTGTTTCCTTATTTCCGTTGCCACATTCATTGTCGCTTTCCATCTCTACTTCTTCCTCTGTACTCTCATAATCTTCGTCTGAACATTCATAGTCCGAGTCTTCACTGTCATCGCTTTCATGGTAAGGATCTTCTATATCCGACAAAAGGTCAGCATAGTACTCTAGTTGCTCCTGTGGGTAGGCGCTTTCGCTTACGATCCATCCTAAAAAAAATTCCCTATTTCAGTGCATGATATTCTGCTGGGATATATGTGTCCCACACTTCAGTTCTATATTATTTGTCCCAGACGGCAAATAGAAAAATAATAAACATGCCACATTATTTACACAATACTTACTTGCAGTTCAATGATGAATAAACTATAAATTTTAGCTAAATTTGCTAGCAAAATGCGTACGTGCTGAGATAAATCGCTTTAGACCGCCAACTAAACAAAAACATGTGATAAAGTTAGGTTACGATACCAAGCCGGGACACCGTAACACTGAACTATCCCATCCCAATACATTCTAAACCTATGTATTTCGCTGCAGAATTTTTTAAAAATTGTCGGGATCTATATGACCCAGCAGAGGCGAAAGGGTTAACCTTTGTTGTTTTTTCTCATCCGTTTCTTTTACAATACGAACAGAGTCATATTCTCTTTGTTGCTTTAATCGTTTCTCTTTCTGTTCATTTGTTTCTACTGCTTTCCTTTTTTGATAATTTTCGCTTCTTACCTGGTGAATGACCGGAAATAGCGTTATCTGGCGCGTCCTAAACATTTCTGCAGCATGCGATCTAAGTCTGGATATATCGTACGTTTCGTGTTCGTGATTTCGATTAAACAAAATACTCGTACAAAAAGCAATCGCGAATAACCCGCAATCATAACAATTTGTCTGATTTTGAACCTGCGCTATTCTAATTGGAAATTCTAAGGGAAACAAACGTGTTACGTACATTTTCACATCTTGTTGAAGTAATCTTTTATTCGTGCTATCATAACTTGTTACGGTAGCTCCATCGTAATATGAGCTAGACCAGTGACCAATTACACTGTTCTCAGGTCTTTCGTACATAATTTGAATATGTTTCGCGTTTCGTGGAATTGGTTGAATATGTTCTAGTGCAGCTATATATACAGTAGGTTGTGATGCAAATTGAGATATTGCGCGAACCAAAGAAAAGAAATTATCTATGTGGATATCTTCTAAGTATCCTTGTGTATTAAGTACCATATTTATATCATTGTTCGATAAATTACCTAATAATCTGTCACTATCGTTTTGATTGTTAACCGCTGGTACGTTGATAATTTTAACCGTTCTTTTAACAACATCGCTTGATTTGACAAGTTTGGATTTATGTTTGTTTTTTTTTGACATTTTGATATTTTTGTATTTTCGTTTTACGCTTAATTTGATCTTTGGATGGTATTTTTATTATCGCTGTTATAAAGGTTATAATGTGTATGTTTGTTATTATTATGAGACTGTATTTTATGAAACAGTTAACAATTTTTATTGTCTTTATATTTTTAATATAAATGTTTCATAGACAGTTTTCGATTTATGAAAACATTTACTTCTGCTGAAGTTTAAGAGCGGTAGATGGCTCTGGGAGTATTTATTTACTTCTCATTTCCATTTACCAATCTGTTGGGATCTTAGATCTCGCAGGGCCAGTCAATCGGTGTCACTGCTTCACAGCAGTTGACGGGTTAAACTACACTGATGAGCTCCAATAAGAGCGAAACGCGTCTGTAGTTCCCGATTGATTGGCTTTGCTGGTCTCTGTGCATTAATAACTTTGTTATTATTATGAGACTGTATTTTATGAAACAGTTGACAATTTGTATTGTCTTTATATTTTTAATATTTGTTTATATTTTTAACGAAAAATATATTTAAACACAAGCAAAATATAATTCCTTAAAAACAAGCGTATAATATCCCCTAATTATTAGTATGCTATTTTAAAACGCATTCTTTATATGTAATGCTGTATTACATTGAGTACAAAATGTTGTGTCTGACTTTCCTTGAATGATGGTAAGTGATCCATTCGATCATATCTGGAGTTTTCTTGTAATGATAAAGGTGGTTTTTCGCAGCAAGCGACAGCGACCGGAGACCGAGAAAGGCGCAGAGATGGACAACGGGCGACCGAGACAATAGAAGAAGAGCTCTTTCGCAACGAGCGACAGATCAGTGCGTTAACACCATTGTGACTGATGCATTTGTAGTGTTTGTATTACTATGTCTGAAAATAAGAAAAGTGATTTAAAACGTTTATTATTAGAGGAAGACTTTATAATTTTTATGAAAAATGTGGACGAGCATCAATATATAAAACGAAAAAAAGTGGGTCATTTCAAGTTGTTAACCCTGCAGCGGGCGCGCCTCTCATAATTACGAAAGCGGGCGCGCGGCGCATTGAGTGCGCCGAGCAACAATTCACGTATTTTTTGACTATTTGTAGAGAAAAAATATATTTATTACACAGAATACATATTATGGGAATGTTTTGTATATTATTAAGATAGGTAAAATGTTACAAAAATAAAATAAACAATGTAAACTTAAATAATATAGCTAAATAGATACACTATAATAGTTAATAAAACCACTGTCTGGTTCGGGTACTGCACAATCCCCACACAAAATCTCGGTTTTTGCGTGATTTTTGCAAACAAAATTTCCGCAGGAATTGCAGCTGATTGTGGTGTTTATATTTTTTGCTCGTCCGCAAGTTACACATCTTCCTCTATTTTTTCTAGAGAGCTCTAAATCTTTTGGCTCCACGATTTCCTGGTATTTTTGTAGAAAAATTCGTATATCTTGTGGTAGAGTTATTATTTTCGCGCGTTCTGTCATAGTTTTCATTAACCCTTTAGGTCCTAGTGGTTCCACCGTGGAACCACATAGAAATTAAATTCTTTTTGGCGTACTAGTTAGCGAGCGTTGGAACCACCGATCCTATTAAGACTTGTAGTGGCTGGGTATGACCAGAAAAAATTTCGTCTTTATAAATTAAATTTTTGCGCATTTTTGTCATTATGTGTCTGTAGTTCAGCGAGGGTAGTGTGCTCTTTTGTTATTGCATTTCTTATTATTCAACATAATCATACAATTGGCATTGTAAGACATGTCAGGTGGGATTGTCTTACCAATACGAAGAACTGTTTTGAAGACTTCCATAAAATATAAGTATATTTAAGTACTAGTGGTACCTTTTGTATGTTTGAGGTAAAATATTTTTTTTTTTCACAATAATTGTCATTTTAATAGTTTGTCTAATAACGAAACAATTGATAAAAATATATTTTTCAAAAAAAAATTTAATCCGGACTTAAAGGGTTAAGCAATTCCATGTATTTAATTTGCAGTTTCAGTCTTGTCCGATACTCCAATTTTCTCCAACCAGTTGCTAGATATATACAAAAATGATCAACGTCGTCCATTTTTTCTTCTTGTTGAAGAGGGCCAGACTCTCTCAACTTATTTAGCAACTCGCCCTCTATTTTACTTGAGACATTGCGTTTTCCTAAATAATACTGAGAAATTAATCTGCACAATTATCAAAATTTTTATATTTACGTTTTAATACTCCACTACTGCTCGGTGTATTTGGTCTTGAACTAGGACTTGCAGTTTCCTGTGCCGAAGGCCTGGATGAATCGCCACCACTGAGCAATCCTAAATTTGATACGGTTTTGAAATATATTATAATCAC
This sequence comes from Poecilus cupreus, assembly GCA_963942605.1. Lineage (NCBI taxonomy): Eukaryota > Metazoa > Arthropoda > Insecta > Coleoptera > Carabidae > Poecilus > Poecilus cupreus. The sequence goes on along the minus strand of OZ012719.1, from coordinate 29,013,175 downwards.
AATTCACAAATGTAGTAACATGCAAAAACATAAGATGTAACTTGCTTTTTCGTAGTAATGGTGTCATCAAGAAATTTGAGTAAAACTCCGTATTTGTATTTATTTAGCGTGCTAGTAGCAGCTGAACCACTCGGAAGGTATTTGGTCTTTTTTATTCGTATGTACCTGTTACGAAAAGTACGCCAGCGTTTTTTTAGTTCTTCTAAAGACATATATTCTGAAACAAAATATTTGTACCGTGAGTTTCAACTAATATCCAATATTTAATAATCTGTCATTAACGTATTAATAAGCAAGCATATCATAAACATTTCTCAAACTGTAATCGGAATTGTACCAAGTAATAAGATGATTTATTTTAAAATTAAAATAGTAAATTCCTTTGACTATGTTGCATTTTATCTGGAACAGTACTTCGTATAACTGGTATTTATGGTAATGACAGATTAGCAAATATTGTATCAGTTGAAACTTACGGTATGCATATTTAATTTATAACATAAAAGGACAATAATTAACCTCTTAATTCATTATGGATTTCATTCCATAAATCTTGAATTCGTAGTTTGGATCTCTGTGCGACCGGTAATCGGCAGTCGAATAGTGCGGGTCTCTTGGCAACTTCTGATATCAACAATTCATCGTTATCGAATTCATCTTCTGCGTCATCAAGATACTCGATTGCGTAATCGGCATTATTCTGGCTGCCACACTCGTGTAATTTACCAGCACTGTATGTGTCACCACATCGTTCACAAAAATTAACCTACAAGTATAATCATGAAAATAAAAAATATTTTTTAAAATTCATAATATGCTTACAAAAGACATTGTAGAGAATATAATAACCTAAAAATTATTTACTGGTGTTTTACATTTGGCATATAGTGCTATCTCAAATTATTAGAGAGAGATGCTTCCGTCATCAAGGTCAGACTGCATCGAGTAGAGAGTAGACGAACACGGTCCGTCACTGCAAGTAGTTTCGCGCGTTTTCAAATTATTTAAATTGAACCAATCAAATTTCACGACGGACGCACTGCAACGGACGCGACGGATGCATGGAAATCCACCATTAGACGTAAAGTTACATAAATTATATAATTGCAAAGAAATATATTTATGCTCTGCCCTTTTTATTTTTAATAATCTGGTTTTGACACGAACTCTTAATATGAATCCATGTACGATTTTTCAATTTTTCTGATTCAATTTCTTTACGATCTGTGCACGACTGCATTCCCGGTACTATACTACTTTTAATAAAACTATTTAAATGTTTTTTAACAGCATCTTTTCCTGTTTATTCCATGGATTTCTAATATTTTGTTTATGTTCCTCATATTGGTAATTTTTATGTTCTGGAACCTCTTGAGAACCTTCTTCTTCAAGGTCAATATTTCGTATTTCTTTATTAATTCGTCTTTTTTAAGTTAAGAAAAAAAAAACTGTTTACCTATGTCTTCGAGTAAATCTTCTTTTTCCGAAGAATCCGAAGACAAATTTAAAGGTACAGCGGTTTCTCCCGGTTCTTTTATTTGTTCTGAAATAATAACATTTATTATGATAAATTACGTCGCTTTTTTCTGGATTTTGATGTTCCCTGGGGGTAATTTGAAGTTTAAGCTTAATTATAAAACAAAGATTTATATTTCAGTGACAACTAATAGGTAGGTATAATTTAATCTTCATTGTCAATGAAAGAACTAATGAAAATTATTATTTTTATAAACTTACCATATTGACTATTTGTTTTAATAATGGACGAGCCTGAATTCTGCTCGCTGTCAGAATCCAATTCTGAAACTATATTTTTCCATGTAATAACTAAGAAATAAATAAATTATAATTATTAAAGTAGTAAATAATAGAAAAAAAAATATTCAAGGTATATGAGACTTATAAATATGTGGCAAACTTTTATACAATTTGGTAACGAAATTAACTACCTGATGGCAAATATTCGGAACCGGGACATTGATAAGGTTCATATGGTTCATCATCGCAGAATAGTCTACGCCTAGCTGTGCTTAAAAAATATAAATTAATTTTTGATGCACAACGATATAAATCTATATACTAGATGCCAACTGTTTTTCTGATATATATGATATGCAATGTAATTTTTTTTTTGCTAGCAATTCTGACATATTGCTTTTACAGTGAATGTGTAAATACACAAGATGTTCAGAATTAGAAACTGCAACCAAGGAGCGTTTAGTGATATTAAACGTTCTGTTCTTTTGCTTCGTATCCATGGTAAAATAAACTATTGTCGCTCGTAGCTAGCGATAAAATAAAATTCCTCAGAAAACAAACACACACACACACACAAACTCATGCTTCTAATGCCCGTTTGCACCAACATGACTTAGGTTTTAAGTTTTCTTAAATTTTAAGTTTGACATAAATTTCTTTGCACCACCTACAATTTGGCGACTTAAAGTTCTAAACCAACCTTAAATTTAAGCCCTCAGAGATTGACGGCTTAACGTCGACTTAACCTATAAAACCTTCAGTTTTTGTACTTTGCCATGGCTAATATGCTAAATTTTGACTTTTTGGCGATGTCATAAACATACAAAACAGAATAAATAGAAAAATTTACATCAGGGCTGCATATTTTGATACATACAAATGACAACGATTTTTTTAAACGATTCCGTTTGACAAAAGGAACGACACATGAATTATTCGAAATGATTGAACATGATATAGAGTTTGTAAATAACAAGTAAGTTAAAGTTGATAACTTATTATTTTTTGTACTACCTACATGATTTTCCAGGAATAATAGTGTACACAGTTTTTTTATTAAATAAAGATAACTTTAAATCGCACGATAGATCCTCATCGATACTTTCTTTAGGTCCACCATCAGTTTTATTTTGTTGTAATTTAAAATCGGCTATTTTTGCTCCAATTATTTTTTCAAGATTTTTGTAATACTTATGAAGTGATTCAACACTTCTTTGCATATTTGGAGCTTCAGCATTAAATTCAGCTGCTATAATTTTACATATTTCTTCCTTCTTTCTAGTTGACACTGCATCGGATTTTTTATTTTCTATGATATGTTTATATTTTCCATTTATAATACTGAGAAGAAGTAATTTTTCTTCAGATGTATAATTTATATCTCTATTTAGTTTTTCAGGCATTACTAAAATAATCATTATTCTTTTTTATAGGTCAGAATTACGAGTGTATTCATACAAAACTAATGCATTAATTATGAAATGCAATTTTTTAAATGAAGTAATGTTCAATATTATATAATTACTATATTTATATAGGTTATTACCGATTTATACTTAATTAATACGTACTGCTCACATATGTCAAAATACCTGTGAAGTTAGTAGTTAGTGAAATTCCCTGGAATATCTAGTTGAACTCGGCTCAAATATTCCTTGTGCAAACGACTTATAATTTATGTTCGCCTTAACATTAAGCTAGTCTTAATAAAGTCGAGATTAAAATTTTGTTGGTGCAAACGGGCATAAGAGCTGTCTGGCCCACGCGCGCGCAGACATACACAAACACGCACGCGCATACGCACGCACGCACACGCGCGCACACAAACGGAAAAGATACCCTGGATGCGGAAAATTTTGTCAATAGAGAGTTGACCAAAATAATGAAATGGGTAAAAAATAATAAAATACAATTTCATGAGAGTAAATCTTTAACAATGTTAGTTACAAATAAAAGATCACAATTAAAGAATGAAATTAATACCTATATTTTTAAATAATAAGAAGATGAAACAGGTATCAACTATTAAGTATGTAGGTATTTTTGTAGACAACAAACTCTCTTTAAATAACATAACCGAAAAATGTTGTGAATTAATTCATATATTGGCTAAATTGGCAAAAATATCGTGGAGCTTACAACAGGAAGCATTAAACATTATCTACAAATGAGCTATTGTACCTGGGTCATTCTACGTCATTCTACGTGAAATCGGACAAAAAAAAGTCAACCTCCTCAGATTTGGCTATAAATGCGTATACTTATTCAGGTTGATCTAAAACTAAGTAGAAGTACTTATTTGGCCCATTCTACCGGTATTAATTTATATTCTAAATATTCATAGTTGGCTATTTTTGCCTACCCGCAGAGAGCACTTGAGAAAAAAATTCTATATAAATTCAACAATGAATCCAACTTAAACAAATGAAAGATATCCTGAGAGAGCACATCTTAGGCTATTCAGATCAGCAAACGAGCAATACTCCATCCCAGATTTCGCTGAAATTTTAACCACTTATAGAGGAAGATGCATATTTTAACATATCAAAAATCCACGGTTTTGTTTTTCGTTGTTTTGAAAATATTTTCGTTTGAAGTTCACATACGATTTGGCCCTAATTCAAATTGAGCAAATATAACTTATCTTCTTCAATTGTCAATTCTAGTTTCAATGAACGTTTGTACTTGGTATTTTATACATTTATAACTATTAGATATTAGCTGCAAACAATTTAGACCGAGAAACTCGCAAAGGTGAGTACAATATTACAAAATTTAACGTTTGAACAGCACTGTTTTCTTCTGGTCTATAGTAGCACTCAAAAGGATGAATAGTGGCCTGTGCATTGTTCCTATGCATACCCTGGACAGAATCTTGTATTACGAAACTGTAATTTTCAGAAAAGTCTGGAATCACAAGTACTACTACTTGTTTAATTTCTTATTTGAGACTCCGAAAATATTCCGCTTGTTTTTTCTCGATATAATCATGTGGTGACAGTTTTTTTTAATTTGTCAATGAAAACGTCAATAAATTCATCAACGGGTTGAAATATACCATCTAAAGTACAACGGTCAACCTGCACCCACTGTTTTTATAACTCATCTGGTCGACAAACTCGTTTGCAAAATGATACTCCAAAAGTCGTTTTAATCCTTCAGTCCCAGGACAATCATCACATTGCATTAAGTGACAACTTTCCGACCGAGAGGCACATTTGATACACTCCAAAAAGTCTTTGTATGAATTTAATGATGTCATATAAAAGGATATTACTTGATCAGTAGTTTCTGGAGGCAAAAGATTTCCCACTTTAGGCGCAGATGTACATAATACGCCTTGATCTTCCACCAATTGTTTAGTTTTAACTACCATATGCTTTGAAACATTAAATTCTTGTTGAACTTTTGATAGACTCCAACTTGCAGGTAACACCGACAGAAGTTTTATTTGGTCACCGTTTGAATCAATGACTGGGAATTTTCGCTTCAGTTGAGAAATCATTTCCTTGCCAGTTTCTGCATAATCTGTGTCTGGGTACGTGGCCGCATCTGAAAGAATGAATTCGGTCTCATTAATAAAAATATAAAGTTTGAACGTGATTAATCATAAAATATTATGATACATTTATTCGGTTTTCGTTTGATCGATTCTTAAACATACCTTCAGTGTTATCAATTCCGAATATCTTATTAAAAGCATCACTGTACGCAAATAAAATCTCGTTGATTTTACCCGACTTAAAAGTCGAGTTCGCCATCTGCGTTTTATTAACGGGTTGCAAATTCATCAATCTCAAGCTATCGTCGATTCTTTCCAGTGTTAGTTCTGGAGGTGTCAAAAATACGCTGTGTGTGCTTGAAGCTTGATCGAGGCTCGAAGCAAGAGACAATCCCGACGTTTCTCTCAGCAAAGACTGTTCATCTACGACATATTCGGGGGTGTCAGTCATAGGAGAGTCTGTTGTAACGTCCTTGCTGACGGTCATTTTGCAGCTTTGACATAACTTCCGTCCTGTTAAAAATGTATAAAAATTAAAATGAGTAAAATTAAATTAACATGTTTAATATATTTATATTTTCCGCTAGATTACCTTCTAATACATGAGGATAATGATCCTTATGTACGTTTTCGAAATCCTCAGTAACTGTCCATAACGAATTCCGGACTTTATTTATGTGGATTTGTGGTGGATCGCAACAGTGCACTTGTTTCAAATGATAAAATGTTAGGAACATTTTTTCGTGATTGCTGCATATTGTCTGCAAGTCATAAACTCCGCTTCGTCTTTGCAACAAAAATATGTACCTTTCCGAGGGCGATTTTACTGTTTTGAAATTAACTTCTTGCGAACAAGCAACATTATTTTGCGGACTACAGGTTTTTAGCTCTGTCATGCTGTCGCGAATACTATACAAGATGAGGTTATATTTTGGAGATACCTAATGATTTGATCACAATGAGAGGAGTAAAGGAGGATTCCTTAGTCCTCAGTGAGAGCTAAGAAATAGCTATTCTCGTATTTCAGTTATCGTGTTCGAGGCATAAACAGACGGTCGCAATCAAAACAGCTATTTGTCATTTTTTGATCGCAGGTTGACTTCAAACGAAAATATTTTTAAAAAATCGAAAAACAATACCATGGATTTTTGATATGTAAAAATATGCATCTTCCTGTATAATTGGGTAAAATTTCAGCGATATCTGGGATGGAGTATTTGGGACATCGATTTTTGAAAAAAAGGGGGATTTTTACATTTTGCCACATAACTTTTGACAACTATGATAAAAATTGCTCTCGTTTGCTGATCTGAATAGTCTAAGATGTGCTCTTTCAGAATATCATTCATTTGTTTAAGTTGGATTCATTTTTGAATTTATATAGAATTTTTTCCCAGGTGCTCTCTGCGGATTGACAAAAATAGCCAATTACGAATATTTAGAATATAAATTAATACCCGGTAGAATGGGCCAAATAAAGTACTTCGTACTTAGTTTTAGATCAAAATACGCATTTATAGCCAAATCTGAGAGGGTCGACTTTTTTTGTCCGATTTCACGTAGAATGGACCCATGTGCTATTAAAATTCAATTTATTTTATTTTTTATTATTAATATTAACCATGTTGTAATATATGTAAAGTAGACAATAACTGTGTGATGATAAAATATCGAATATTGAAATTGCATGTATTACTACATATTTAATTAATATTAATTATGAAACAATAAAGTGAATTTTATTCACATAGAATTTAAATCTATGCCCGATAATATAAAAGCCAATTAGGTAACCAAAACAACTAAATTAAATTTAATACTTCAGTTGCCAGTCGAATTTTTGACAGTAATGCTATAATTGCCATAAATAAAACCAAGTCAAATTTGTTGTATTAAATTTAATTTAGTTGCTTCGGTTACTCAACTGCCTTTTATATTTATTGTCGGCCATTAACATATTTATTTGTTATCGGGCATTACATTTTTTTTTGCAGTTTTTTTTTTGTTTGATTATAAATCCAATATTTTACATTCTTCCATGATCTAAACTTGAGAACCGGCTCTTTTTTAATACATGCTTCACAATCTTCTTTGCCCGGCACTTCGCTGGCGTGTAGAAAATGTGACAAATGCCGTTTCATACCTGCAATTTCTGAATCACTCCAGTGTACCTAGTATAGAGAAATATCAATTAAATAAATATATTAACGCATATAGTAATAAAAACAATAAAGTGAATAAAAATTATAGATGACCTCTGGTTTTCTCTGATCCTTTCTTGCTTTTTGGAGATGCTCTGGCTTTTTGAAGGATAAAGTTTTATGTCGATTCATGAAGCTGTAATACCAGTCTAAGCCAGGGCGATCATCCTTGAAAGGTGTTTCTAAATTTCTTTCTTTAACGAAGGTTGATATTAGATCTCGTAACTCTTCCTTATTACATGGATATCCCATTCGTGCTCGAGCCTTTAAACATTCCACCTATTTGTTCTTCTACCTCGGCCCCTAATACAATAGAACGTCCACCTCCCATTTTTGTTTCTGGCACATTTCTGCCCTTTATTCTATGGAAAATAACTGCTACGGGGACATTATATTGTTGTGAAGCCTGACGATAAGTGCAATTTTTATTCTTTACGTCACTGACTGCCCTTAAAAGATCATCTTGTGAGTATCTCACCACAGTTTTCTTCTTAATATACTTCCTGGGCATGTTTGTTCTTCCCTGGAATAAAATAAATACAATTTTAGAGCGATACATTTTTGTTTACAATTTCCCCAAATTAGCGTTTACATTTTCCCCAGAGGCACATTTAAAGGGGTAATTGTAAACAATGATTTGCTCTGTGTAAACTGGTAACACAGAAGTTAGGTTATCAAAATACGTTTATTTATGTTATATTATTATCATCATAAACAATAAACAGTTTGAAACTTACCTTTCAGTACCTTTAACTTGAACTACCGAGTGATGTGACCGAAACAACTTGCAAACTTTAAAACAGCATCCAAAACTTTTCACCATTACTCGCATCGAATCATCTGTATTGGACTACACTGTGCGTCTGTATTACCGGCCGAGATGTGTTACCTGGCTTATGCGCGCGAAACTATTCTATTTTGAATTTTTAATAATATACAGCGCTGTATACAATTACCCCGAGTTCACATTTACCCCACCTGACCCTAATTGCAAAGAAATATATTTATGTCCTGCCCTTTTTATTTTTAATAATCTGGTTATAACACCAACTTTTAATATGAACCCATGTACGATTTTTCAATATTCCTGATGCAATTTCTTTACAATCTGTGCACGACCGCATTCCCGGTACTATACCACTTTTAATAAAACTATTTAAATGTTTTTTAACAATATCTTTTTCTGCTTTAGTCCACGGATTTCTAATATTTTGTTTATGTTCCTCATATTGGTAGTCTTTATGTTCTTGAACCTCTTAAGAACCTTCTTCTTCAAGGTCAATATTTCGTACACACACACACACACACACGTGTTCTTCTACACAAATCAGGACATAGTGTGTAACACAACAAAATGGGCACAGTATTAATAAAGCACTTTTTAAATATTTTGACTACTTTATGCCACCTATCTATCTTCAATTAGTACAAATATGATAATACACTCCATGGAAAAATTATATTTCGGAAGATATGCTTTAGCTTGTGTCCTAACAAAATGAGGATTTTAGTGTAAAGTGTCAACACTTATAACTATCACATGTGAGGACATAAATTTCTATCAGTAATATAAAAATGAGGACCTATTGTACTAACTGATGCGCACCAAACGGCGAAATTTGGTACTACGATGCTTTTTAATTGTGTTCTTTGTTCATTGGAATATAGGATGTTCCTGTCAATTTGTTTTCTTACTAACGTCAAAATAGGTTATTATTAAATAACCTCTTCTTATACTGTTATGAGTGTTGGTTAATAAAATAATTTTTCAGCAAAAGTATGTAACGTTTATTATAATAAATTAACTTTCACTGCTGTGGAGCATTATCCATCAGCAATTCTTCAGGTAATATGTCCAGGTATTGATAAATAATAGTGTTTTTAATTGATGTTTAATATATTTATATTTTCCGCTAGATTACCTTCTAATACATGAGGATAATGATCCTTATGTACGTTTTCGAAATCCTCAGTAACTGTCCATAACGAATTCCGGACTTTATTTATGTGGATTTGTGGTGGATCGCAACAGTGCACTTGTTTCAAATGATAAAATGTTAGGAACATTTTTTCGTGATTGCTGCATATTGTCTGCAAGTCATAAACTCCGCTTCGTCTTTGCAACAAAAATATGTACCTTTCCGAGGGCGATTTTACTGTTTTGAAATTAACTTCTTGCGAACAAGCAACATTATTTTGCGGACTACAGGTTTTTAGCTCTGTCATGCTGTCGCGAATACTATACAAGATGAGGTTATATTTTGGAGATACCTAATGATTTGATCACAATGAGAGGAGTAAAGGAGGATTCCTTAGTCCTCAGTGAGAGCTAAGAAATAGCTATTCTCGTATTTCAGTTATCGTGTTCGAGGCATAAACAGACGGTCGCAATCAAAACAGCTATTTGTCATTTTTTGATCGCAGGTTGACTTCAAACGAAAATATTTTTAAAAAATCGAAAAACAATACCATGGATTTTTGATATGTAAAAATATGCATCTTCCTGTATAATTGGGTAAAATTTCAGCGATATCTGGGATGGAGTATTTGGGACATCGATTTTTGAAAAAAAGGGGGATTTTTACATTTTGCCACATAACTTTTGACAACTATGATAAAAATTGCTCTCGTTTGCTGATCTGAATAGTCTAAGATGTGCTCTTTCAGAATATCATTCATTTGTTTAAGTTGGATTCATTTTTGAATTTATATAGAATTTTTTCCCAGGTGCTCTCTGCGGATTGACAAAAATAGCCAATTACGAATATTTAGAATATAAATTAATACCCGGTAGAATGGGCCAAATAAAGTACTTCGTACTTAGTTTTAGATCAAAATACGCATTTATAGCCAAATCTGAGAGGGTCGACTTTTTTTTGTCCGATTTCACGTAGAATGGACCCATGTGCTATTAAAATTCAATTTATTTTATTTTTTATTATTAATATTAACCATGTTGTAATATATGTAAAGTAGACAATAACTGTGTGATGATAAAATATCGAATATTGAAATTGCATGTATTACTACATATTTAATTAATATTAATTATGAAACAATAAAGTGAATTTTATTCACATAGAATTTAAATCTATGCCCGATAATATAAAAGCCAATTAGGTAACCAAAACAACTAAATTAAATTTAATAGGTACTTCAGTTGCCAGTCGAATTTTTGACAGTAATGCTATAATTGCCATAAATAAAACCAAGTCAAATTTGTTGTATTAAATTTAATTTAGTTGCTTCGGTTACTCAACTGCCTTTTATATTTATTGTCGGCCATTAACATATTTATTTGTTATCGGGCATTACATTTTTTTTTGCAGTTTTTTTTTGTTTGATTATAAATCCAATATTTTACATTCTTCCATGATCTAAACTTGAGAACCGGCTCTTTTTTAATACATGCTTCACAATCTTCTTTGCCCGGCACTTCGCTGGCGTGTAGAAAATGTGACAAATGCCGTTTCATACCTGCAATTTCTGAATCACTCCAGTGTACCTAGTATAGAGAAATATCAATTAAATAAATATATTAACGCATATAGTAATAAAAAACGTTTATAAACTCACTATTTTATTTGTAATTTTTTTATTTTTTTGTTTTGTTACATCTACGTCAGTGTTTTATTTCTGAGATGTGTCTTCATCATTAAGATCATGTACAGGGTCTTCCTCTTCTTCAATTTCAATACCTATAGTATCGAAATTTTTGCCTTTATATGTCTCAATATTACCCGACTCCATCGCTACTAATAATTTACTACCTTTCGCCAGGTATATTGCTGATTCAGGTAATTTATAATACTCCTTATGAATTTTTGGATCATGCCCCATAAAACTCGCCAGACTCTCAATTTCATTCTTTCTCAAACTCATTACTTCGGACATTGTGGCAATGTGTTTTCTTAAATTTGTATATCGTAGGCGGTCAGGGTGTTTAAGGTTGCAATTTTGAACAATTTTCCTAAAAGCAGCGCAGCCATCGAAATGTGATGTATCGTTTAATTTCCCAAACACATACGGATTAGTTTTAGGGACACCTGCTTTCTATCTTAACTTTATTAGTAGAACTATGTTATCTGCTGTATTATTTGGCATGAGTAGAGGAACTTTTCTACCCCGTTTCCCTCTAAGCTCTACATAACAGAACTGTCTACCACTTCATTGTCAGAGCGAATGGAGCTAGCTTTTAAACTGGAACTGCATTGTATTAAAGAGAATCCTATTTCCTATATCCCGTGCTAAAGATGGATTTTTATACAACCCCGTTTTGGATCTATGAGCTCTAATAACTTTAATTGTTTACCAAGATTAACTTGTTTAACTGCTAATAATAATCTGCCCAATTATCGCATTTTTGTGATACATGAACATTGAGATGTTTTTCATCCTCGGCAGAAAATTTTTCACATAAATTAGATCCAAATTTAAGTATTAAACAATCATTTTTAACAACTAATGTTATTTCATCTTGATGCATAATGGACGACACGCGTTCCTTTAATATTTTACTCGTATATTTATAAGTAGGTAACAGGCTTGCACATAGTTTCATACATATGACGAAATAATTATTTCCGATCATAGAATGCTAAGCAATTTGAACATGGTAAAAACTCACTGGCAACCTTCGATTTTCTCTCCGGTCGCCGTTTTACAACCATTTGCCCCACACCAATTTCTAATACTCTTGAATTATTTATAAAATTACCTTCCTTCCTTAAACGGGCCAATATATTTTGCTTTTCTTTGTTACATTGGATCCCAACAATTTGATTGGCTGATCTTGATGTTTTCTCTTTAAATGTTTTGGTGACTGTACGACTAATTCTAAATAAACACGCTTGTTTTTTCCCTCGTTTAGTTTTGGCATTTATTAGTATTGATGACGTATCATGATTTTCAGATGATATAGAGTTATCTATAACAAAAAATTACAGTGTTAGTATAGGTACATGTTTATTATATAATGGACGATTTCAGAAATGTAATGAGCATGCGTAGTTCAGAGTAGAAAGAGACAGACCCATGTGCTAAGAAAAAACTAAAAAATGTCTTGAACTATATGCTGCCTTCCTGGTGCAAATATAACATAAAAATTTTATTGAAGAAAATAGTAAATAATTCACTATGTTTTATTGGATATCATGGCTTTAAATAAATTTATTTCAACTTATATCGTCGTTGACGGCGTTTCGGCTATGATTACAGCCATCTTCAGGTCTAAATTAAAATTACAAAATATAGTGTACACTTCCATTAAAGTTATATCACAAAATGTAATTATCTAGTGTTAATTTTTTTATAAACTTAACTTCATTATAAACCATACAGCAATTATTGTTGGATATAGGTACTTGGGTTAGACGTAAAATTACATAAATTATGTAGGGTCAGGTGGGGTAAATGTAAACGGTTTTTGCATTTTAAAATTTGAAATTACATATCTTATGTTTAATGAGAAATTTTTGACCACTGTAATAATGTCCATATAGTTTTAAATGTTTTAAACATTTTCTCCAGATTTTACCGCCATATGAGTTGTTATCCAAGTTTCAAGGGCTGTTTACAATTTCCCCAACGAAAAATTAAACTATCCAAAATACAGGGGTAAATGGAAACACGCCGTTCGTTGTTCTATTGGTCTAGTAGTGATTTTTGTTGGGGAAAATGTGAACAATATTGCAAGTAAACATTTTGAATATATCTAACTTACTTTACATGCGTGTTTACAATTTCCCCTATATACGGTTATGTACTTGTATATAAGCTACAAGTTAACAGAATAATAAAGAGGCAGTTAAAGAAACGTGTACTTCATACTTTATTTAAATTTAATGCTTACAAATATTAGTTTAACAAAGTTTATTGTTCGAAAACGCTTACAGTACCAGAAAAAATATGAATTGTTTTTCTATCTCTCGTCAATGTTTTTGGCTCAGGTAACACGGCCTCAATCATTTCAAATTCAATTGACGAAATATCAGTTTCTTTTTCAACGAATTCAGTTCCAAATCTGTCGCTGCGCCTAAATCCAATAATTTCAATGTCTCCACTTTCTTCATCTACATTACGTACACGGCAAACATATTTATAATTCGTGCTTTTCCTTGATCCTCCAAGAAATTTTACCAATATATATATATATATATATATATATATATATATATATATATATATATATATATATATATATTCCTGGCTTAATTAACTGCCATTCTGGTAGTTTATATTGAACCTCTGAATACATATCTGCTGCAACTTCTTCGGCCCATTCATTTTCGTTTAGCTCTTCATCTGAGTCATCGTTATAAGGAACTCCATCGCTTTCTTCTTCGCTTGGACTGTCCTCCTTACGCTTTCTTTTTAATTTATCTTTGGCTGCCTTTTTTTCGCGAAGTTTGTCTTTTCGTGTATTTTTCTCTTCTTTTAAACGTTCTGCTTCTTTGAGCCGTTCAATAACTTCAAAAGTCGTTAAAACCTCTCCGTACTGAGCCTGTTCCAGTCTTGGTGTAACTTTTTTGGGTTCTGCAGAATTTCTGTTGGGGTCCACATTTAGCGTTTTAACAATTGCTGATGAGAAAACACTAACAATATCTGCAGCAGTAGAAATACGAGTACGATCATCAGTTTGTAAAATAGCAGATGTAGATGGACCTGGCCGTAATTGTAGTGGTTCCGTTTCTTCTTGTATGGAAGTTTCTTCACTGTTTGTTTCTTGTTCGGCTTCATTATTTTTATTCTGTTGAATTTCGGCATTTTGAACGGCTTTCCGCTGATTTTCTTTGAATCTCTTTAAATCAATAGAATTAAATTCGTCTTCTGGAAACTTTTCTGGGTTGACTGGAAATATTCCTGTGGTTACAAATCCGCTTTTAATATTTTTTTCAGTAAAAGCTTCTTTCCAGACTTCCCCTAAAAGTTCAGTAAATTCATTCTTCTTCAGTCGTCCTACTCCATGCCCCATGTGTTTCTTTCCATAGGCAATAAGCTTTTTCTCCCAGGAAGATTTTACAGGGCCGAAAACACACTTATCTAGAGGTTGGAGCCTGTCTGTTAAATGACTTGGAAATTTTACTAATACGATTTTATTTTCAAGTGCACACTCAATGATTCTCAAACTTATGTGGCTCTTGTGTCCATCATACAACAATAACGCTTTCTGGTATGGCATATTTTTTGTCACTCGTAAATCTTTCACCCACTTTACGAATACAGAATGGAACCAATTAAAGAACTGAGGTTCTTCCATCCAACCATTTGTGGATACGGCATAAACTGTTCCTGGGTAAGCCTGTGTTGATGTCCACCTAGCCTGTACTGCGCCTCCTTTAAAAACAATGAAGGGCGGCAAAAATGAACCATCGGCCGCTACACAAGCCAGAACACTTGTTGACTCTCTTCCAGAGCCTCCTGAGACTCTTGAGAGAGCCTTTCCTCGTTCTCCAATGGCCTTTATCCTCGATGGATCATTTCCAAAACCACTTTCATCAGCATTGAAGACAAATGCAGCTTCATCAATTTCTTCATCGATAACTACCTTTTCCAAGCAATCATAAAAATTATAGATGACCTCTGGTTTTCTCTGATCCTTTCTTGCTTTTTGGAGATGCTCTGGCTTTTTGAAGGATAAAGTTTTATGTCGATTCATGAAGCTGTAATACCAGTCTAAGCCAGGGCGATCATCCTTGAAAGGTGTTTCTAAATTTCTTTCTTTAACGAAGGTTGATATTAGATCTCGTAACTCTTCCTTATTACATGGATATCCCATTCGTGCTCGAGCCTTTAAACATTCCACCTATTTGTTCTTCTACCTCGGCCCCTAATACAATAGAACGTCCACCTCCCATTTTTGTTTCTGGCACATTTCTGCCCTTTATTCTATGGAAAATAACTGCTACGGGGACATTATATTGTTGTGAAGCCTGACGATAAGTGCAATTTTTATTCTTTACGTCACTGACTGCCCTTAAAAGATCATCTTGTGAGTATCTCACCACAGTTTTCTTCTTAATATACTTCCTGGGCATGTTTGTTCTTCCATGGAATAAAATAAATACAATTTTAGAGCGATACATTTTTGTTTACAATTTCCCCAAATTAGCGTTTACATTTTCCCCAGAGGCACATTTAAAGGGGTAATTGTAAACAATGATTTGCTCTGTGTAAACTGGTAACACAGAAGTTAGGTTATCAAAATACGTTTATTTATGTTATATTATTATCATCATAAACAATAAACAGTTTGAAACTTACCTTTCAGTACCTTTAACTTGAACTACCGAGTGATGTGACCGAAACAACTTGCAAACTTTAAAACAGCATCCAAAACTTTTCACCATTACTCGCATCGAATCATCTGTATTGGACTACACTGTGCGTCTGTATTACCGGCCGAGATGTGTTACCTGGCTTATGCGCGCGAAACTATTCTATTTTGAATTTTTAATAATATACAGCGCTGTATACAATTACCCCGAGTTCACATTTACCCCACCTGACCCTAATTGCAAAGAAATATATTTATGTCCTGCCCTTTTTATTTTTAATAATCTGGTTATAACACCAACTTTTAATATGAACCCATGTACGATTTTTCAATATTCCTGATGCAATTTCTTTACAATCTGTGCACGACCGCATTCCCGGTACTATACCACTTTTAATAAAACTATTTAAATGTTTTTTAACAATATCTTTTTCTGCTTTAGTCCACGGATTTCTAATATTTTGTTTATGTTCCTCATATTGGTAGTCTTTATGTTCTTGAACCTCTTAAGAACCTTCTTCTTCAAGGTCAATATTTCGTACACACACACACACACGTGTTCTTCTACACAAATCAGGACATAGTGTGTAACACAACAAAATGGGCACAGTATTAATAAAGCACTTTTTAAATATTTTGACTACTTTATGCCACCTATCTATCTTCAATTAGTACAAATATGATAATACACTCCATGGAAAAATTATATTTCGGAAGATATGCTTTAGCTTGTGTCCTAACAAAATGAGGATTTTAGTGTAAAGTGTCAACACTCTTATAACTATCACATGTGAGGACATAAATTTCTATCAGTAATATAAAAATGAGGACCTATTGTACTAACTGATGCGCACCAAACGGCGAAATTTGGTACTACGATGCTTTTTAATTGTGTTCTTTGTTCATTGGAATATAGGATGTTCCTGTCAATTTGTTTTCTTACTAACGTCAAAATAGGTTATTATTAAATAACCTCTTCTTATACTGTTATGAGTGTTGGTTAATAAAATAATTTTTCAGCAAAAGTATGTAACGTTTATTATAATAAATTAACTTTCACTGCTGTGGAGCATTATCCATCAGCAATTCTTCAGGTAATATGTCCAGGTATTGATAAATAATAGTGTTTTTAATTGATGTTTCACTTTAAAAATTCTTTTAGAAAACTACGTAAATATGAGGAGTGGACCAGCGTCTGAACAAGTAGCCAGATAAATAACTGTGGTATCAAGAAAAATATAAGTACGAGGGTAGCTTAAAAAGTTTTGAGTCAGAAAATTAAATTGGCGTTGCTTGCCATAGCTAATCCAGTTTTACGATTGCTTCATAAATATACTTCTGTAACATTCAGCTTTTATAGATACTCAATTGTTGTGTGACAGCTACATACTTAGGTCATTATGTCAGTCAATGTTATGTATTTTTGAAAAAATGGAAAAAATCTATCTTATCGTGCCGTGATATTTGATAATAAATAAATAAAGATGATTGGTTGATAACGTGTTGGAGCCTCAAAAACAAGAGTATTTTGCTTTAGAACATTTTAATTATAGTATATAAACTAGTTTTTATTTAGTCAGTAACATAGAAAAGAAATGTACAATTATATAAATTATGATTACAGAGTAAACATAACAAAAATGATATTTATGCAAAATTGTTGTACAAACAAAATAATATAAGATAGTAGTGAACAGTAATAAAAGTTTAAAATCATAAACTTTAATAGATTTGAAGTAGTATATCGTCTTAAATAGAATTGGTTTTAGTATAGTTTATTGTTAAAAAAGTTGTGGTTTTCGGTTTATTAAAAAAAATATAACTGTTAGATTACACTTTAAATCCTTGCCTTTAATAGTTATTTAACAGTGTATTTATTAATACACTGTTAAATAACTATTAGGCGATTCATAATTGAAACATGTCGATATTATATATCGCTGAAAAACGCAGGAGTTAATTACAATATTTTTCCATCGATGATATCGTATTAATTAGAAGAAAATTTAATTTAATTTCTTGGCTAAGTGAATCGTTTGACAATTTTTCATCCTCCTAATCCGTAACACTGTGGCACAACAGAAACTAAATACTAAAACCAATTATTAATGCATGATTTTTATTAATAAACTATTTAGGTAGGTAACGTAGCAACAGAATAACTTAAATTTTTATCAAGCAATTAATTTATATTCTAAATAATATATAATCAACGGAAAAAAATTATAACTAACTCGTGTGTTAATCGGTGATTAATAATCACAATTAAGATGTCTCAATTATTAATCGCCCTTATTAACAAATTTGACAGTTAAATAACTATTGAAGATAAAATTTAGATGTGTAATCTATCAACACATAAATATTTTTATTAGTTATTTTTTCAGTTTGACAGAACACAATATTCTATTGGTCGGTTCAATTTAATTTTTGAAAATGATTTGCCTACTTCAAATCTATTATAGTCTTGGTAGTTTAAAGTTTTTTTTATAAAAAATTCCATTTACTACTAGAACTCATTAACGATTTTTTCGCAATTGGTAATTGCGGACAAAAGCTTTAATCAAGTCCAACTCCGAGATTTAAGTACTTTTTCATTAGAAATACATTGCAAACATTCTGCTTTGCCTGGCAAATGATTATCCGCAAACATAAATGAAGGAAGCTGCCGCCACACTGCTTTCTTCTCTAACTGACAATGTTGTACGACTGTGTATCTATATTAATTAAATAATTACATTATTACACAAATTACATAATACTGTTCTATTTAATATAATTACATATTTTTTTAAATTTTGATGATGTATATAGTGAAAGCTCTCATAAGCGGACACCGATGGTTTCAACTTTTTTGTCCTCTTATGGGAGATGTCCGCTTAAAAGAAAGCTCTATTTAAAGATATGAAAAAAAAGTCAAATTTACTAGGAACTTTTTTTTATTGAAAATATGTAGTTGAAGAATATGTATATGTGTACAACCATATCTAAAAAATAATATATACGTACATAAAACTTAAGATTGAATACAAAGCAAAATATATTTGAACATGTCGAAAAAAATATTATTTTTTTAAAAATCTGTTATTTTTAACCGTTTCAACTTTCTACATTTTTCTTGTACTAAATAATATTAATAATACGACTCAATATTTTTTAGATGTTTAAACGCTATAAAATCTTCTTTTGAAAACTTTTTTAGGTTTTTAACAACCTTCGAGGCATCACATCATCACTCTCCCGAACAACTCTGATTTTTTCATCTACATGATTTTCGTTTTTCTTTCCATTTTCTTCTCTATTTTCGTCCATTTTTCTTCAGTAAACAATCTTTTATATCTAAATTAATAAAGTCATAAGCTTTGTCTCATAATCTATTCAGCTTGAGTTTTGCTTAATTTGAATCTAAAATTATTTAAATAAAATGTATAGCTTGTTTAAATAAAAATGCTACAATAGTCATACATTTCATCCAATTTGCGAACATTTAAATGTTCTCGCTCTGCAAGGTTACTCAGTTAATCAACTCCATTTTCTGCTTTAATATAAAACACATTTTCTGGATGTTATTGCCACACAAGTTTCAAACTATGAACATCGGACACATATAAAACACTGTACTTCTGCAAATAGGGTAACCCCCTGCGTTAATGTTACCCTGATAGGAAATACTGAGGCTCTTTATGTCCGGTTTCGGAGTTTCGCTTCCGCTCATGAGAGCGTTTTGGGCCTGTCGGGAAAAACTGTGTTGCCCGTGTCCGCCCGGTAGAGAGTGCGCTTATGAGAACGTATTTTATATAGGAATTGATACCCAAAAACACGGTTCCAAAAAAACTGTCCTGTTATGAGAGATGTCCGCTAGTGGGAGCTGTCCGCAAAGAGAACTTTCACTGTATTTAATTTTATTATTACCATCCAAACCAAACACATCATGTGATTCAGGTAAACGAAGTCCTTCCTGAAAAAAAATATACGGTAAGTATGGAATATTGATAAATTTTTTATAATAGTTACCATATATTGCAATCTGAATTTTCATTTTTCATTCTAGACAGGGTAGGATTAAGATGCAATTCCTTTAAATTTTCGTCATCTTCATCACTTTCATCGGCCGTATCTATATACAAGTTAATGTCATCCAAACTTTTACCTTTAAATTAAGAAATTTTACCGCTTTCGAAAACAAAAAGAAGTTTGGATATTTTCGCTAGATGAACAATGTCATCTGACATTCTATAAAATTTTCTGTGAATTCTAATGTCGTGGCCCATAAATTGGCCAATTGATCCATTTCATGTTCCTTTAAATTTAATATTTGACACCTTTTGGTCACATGTTTACGTAATCTAGTCGATGTCAAATTCTCGGGTTTCTTTGCTCCACATGAATTTGCAACAAAACGCAGGACGTCGGAGCCTCGTAAACAGCCAAAATTCCCGCGGCCAAACATACCTATTTTGATCTGGAATGCCTGTTTTGTTTCGAAATTTAATCAGCAAATCAATGTGATATACTGTGTCTTGTGTCATCAGTATTGCAACTTTTCGACCACGTTTTCCGCATACTTCCACATGATAGAAATTGCTAGCAATTTTTTTTTTCTACATCAGATAAAGATTCGTAAATATCATTTTCCGGGTTCATTGTTTTTTTTTTTTTGCTTCAAAACTGTCGATGGTAACTCGTTGTATTTCACCCACTCTCCTTCTATTAAATAAAATTAATTTAGCTAAAATTAGTTTTGACAAATTATCGAAATCTGATTGCTGATTCCATTTCGCTCTACACAATGTTTCTGAGGCATGTTTCGATATATTCGAAAGCCATTGATTGTCTATTTAAAATTCTCCAAACTTGCACTTTTCAACATATCTTCTTGTTTAACAGATTCGATAATCAGAATATCAATACATTTTTTTTAAACTGTGTCCCAATTTTAAAGCTAACACTGGAATTTTAAAACTACCTGTTTCCAAATTAAAACCGGTTAATTACTGTACAGCTCTTATTAATAAATCAAAATATTTCGGTTGGAAGATATCCGACAACTGCTTTATAACTGAATTAATTCTTTTTAATATAATTACTAATCTTTTTTTCTAACTATTTTTTTACACTTTTTCCTTATTTAATACGTCATTTTCGATGTACGGCATGTGATAAATCCGAGTGTTTAAAAAAATAAGTCTTATAAACTGTTTTAGAATAAAGATTTATGCACTGGTGTTTTTCCAAATATTTTTTACATTTCCCTTATATAATACGTCGTCTCCGATGTACGACGCGTCTCTATCATAGCTGCCTTAAAGACGCGAATTTATGAGTAAAAGTCACTCTCACTCATGAACTTCCGGATCTTAGTCTTAGTCTAATATTTCTGTTTACTAGCTGTTATTGTTGAATCTAATTAAGATTTTTCAATTTGCCGCTCTTCATATACACACCTGCAATCTGGCGCCTCGGACAAGACACAGATTATTGATTTTTCACATTTTATAATCAAGTTTGCTATGTACGGCACATGCCTATAGTTTGTTTTTCTGTTTTGTCAAAATATATACATGTTGAACATTCGTCTAGTGTTTTTATTGTGATCTACCCTCATGCCCAACAGTTATCACTATCACCTTTACTACGCATTACCAATTATTACTATTACCGTTACTACGTATTATCTTTTATCACTATCACCTTTACCTGTTATCACTATTTTTACTACGAATTACCTGTTATCATTATTACCTATACTACGTTGTAGTATTAGACAAAGACAACCTCAAATTTATGAAAGAAACTATCGCGCACTCTCTCGCATCATTGCTCTTATGGACTTCCGGCGGATGCGGTAGCTTGGTCGCTGCGCCAGAACTCTTCTTCTTTCCCTACTAGTGTAAATATTTACCAAATCAGAGACAGGTGAGCAACTACACAGACAACTTGATCTACCTTGCAAAGACCGACTCAGTTCACAATCTGTATCTACATCCAAGTAAAACCTACAGATTCAGTTCATAATAATAGAAGCACTTGGAAGCATTTAAATTGTTTAAAATATATCGTGAGTACATGTATTCTTATTGTTTGATATAAATTGAACGTTAGTTATTACAGGAACATTACTATAAATGATTTTTACAATTCATATTGAGTGCCAGTTTGGATGTGTTTATGCAAATTCATTTTACTATCGAATTATTTCATAAAAACGTAAAATATGATTACATACTATCAACATTGAATGTATTGGAAGATTTGAGAGCCAGTGTAATTACAAAAAGAAACCTTTTTACATATATCGAAATTAGTTTCTCATCATAAAAACACAGTTGCTGATTGTACAAAATGATTCAAGCATCTGGACACACTTTAATTGAATGAAATTCATTACAAGTACATAAAATATATCTATACAATTTCAAATTAACCAATTTTATTGCAGCAAATAGATATTACAAGAATTACATTTGATCAAATTAATTACTAAAGTAAAGTTATGGGTTCTTCAAGAATAAATCTCTAAAATACTATACATATACGCAAAGAATGATTAATAACATGTTTAACTGCAAGTGTTTAATATATTTGAGTAGTTAAAATGGAAATGCAGTGTCTTATTATAGTGTTATAGTGAATTTTGATTTCAATCAAACATCATACATCACTTTCCTTGAAGACGTTATTATCCTACGAAATACTATAAAAGAACGTAAAATATACCCAAATACTATTGTAAAAGCACTTTGAATTACGTTAAAATATCACATTTTCATCTCATAGATAATTCACACTTCAGCAATTTAAATTTCCCGATATTCCAGGACATAATTTGATAGAAAATTATTGATTATGGATTGTTATATTTATTCAAATTAATGGTGAGTGAACATATATTATTATTAATTATAATTTATAACATTTTATTACATAAATACTTATATTATATTAAGGAAAACTGCCAAAACCAGTGATAGGCCTTGGGACAGTGCTATACAATAAATATATTTCATTCTTCAATAGAAAATCTGAAAATAAAAATAATAACAATTTGTATATACTCCGTAAAATAAAAAATAATTATATATTTTTGAAATACTTACATAGGTTTTATTATTGTTTTTCTTATTATTATTTTTTTGTTTATTATTTATTTTTTTCTTTTTATTTTTGTTGTTTTTTTTAGCCCGTCGTTCTAAAAACGTTGTAATATTATAATATTATTTAAGTATATTTTATACATTACTTACTATTTATATTGTTTTTTTTTTAGTTTTTACCCTTCCCTTTATCTGTAACAAAAATATTTAATAATTACATAAAATAATTTACATAACAAAGCAAAATTATATTACTTTTATTTGTATTTTCTTCCTTTTTATTTACGACTTTCTTTTTCTCTTCGTCTTTCGTATTGTTTGCTACATTTTCTTCAAGTTTTTCTAAAAATAAAATATAATCATAGTTTTTTCTACATGACGATAAATTATAAATATACTCACTTATTCTCTCCATTAATTCCTCCCGTTCTTTTTTTAAATTTTTATTTTCTTCTTCCATTTCCTATATAATAAATAAGAAAACAATGTTATTAATACAATTAAAATTATTTTTGCACACATAATATACTTACAAATTATTTTTGTTTACTCTCAAATGTAAATAATACAGGTTTATTTAAACAATTGAATAAAACAATAACAAACAATAATACCAACGTATTAAAAATTCATTTTATTTTTGATAAACACACCTATATACAATATAATTTAAAATAATTATATATATACATTATTCACATAATTGAAAATACAAATAAATATCACAATTTCATTTATAATATATTTTAATATACTTCAAAAGTTGACAGTATTACATATATCAATTTTTTTTTCTCATTACATAAACAATTCGTTCGCGGCAAATGTTATATGTCATCTGCCGTTTAAAGAGATATCGTTTTTAATGTGTATTAAATGTAATTTAACACTAAACGCTTACTTATGGATGTTAATATTTATCTAAATTATAGTAAATGTATATATTTAATTATTGAATATAATTCATTAAATTCTTTTACAGAAAAAAAAATATATTTTCAGGTTCAAGTTACAAAAAGTGAGATTATACCAGACATCAATTAAAATACATTACAGAATAATTAAAGTTATTAATTATTCCTAAACAGTTGCTCGATTTCTGCATCCGAAAGTTCATTGTCACTTGAAGAGAAGCTGGTCTCGTTATCTTCTTATGACTCGTCAAATAAATGCTCAACAATATCATCCAGCTCTTTTTGCGTAAGTGGCCTGTGAGCCATAATATGAAATGTCTGAACGCAAAAGAACATTGTAAAAGAAATCATAGAAAATAGCACAAATAATATACTCACAGATAAAGGTGCGTGTCGTATAATTTATGCTCAACTAAATATATGTTTAAAATAAACAATCTTGTTCATATCCGTTCGTCTGGACTTTAGGGAGAGGCTGATCGTGGAATAGGTGGGAGCTCAGCACTCGCGGAGAAGCGGTAAAAGTGGGTGGCGCCATTTTGCGCTTTGTCGTAAACTCGCCCGCTGGAAGGCAAAATTCGGCAAAAGAACAACAAAACCTATACCTATGATGTTAGGCGGCTTAAAGTATCAGCTGTATTTTGTGAATAATAGATCCGGTCACACCGTGGAATTTTATAATTCCTGTGAAATGCTTCAAAAATAATCCCCGAAGGTAGTATCAGCGAAACCAAAATCTATCCAAATTAAACCAATAACGCTATCTACTTATTGATGAAACACTTCTCACAAAATTTACGAAGCTTATCAATGTCAATCCAACTATTGATTGATTTGTTTATATTTTATTTTTTAAGAATTTGTTTTCATCACCAAGGTTCGTAATAATTCTACAAATCGAAATACCTAAATAAAATGAGGGTTGCAGTATGAAGAAACAAAAGACGTCAAATGAGATTACAGGTGAAAGTTGATTAAATTGTACCGTTACAAGAGACAGATATATAAAAAAGGCATGGTAAAGACAAGGACGGAATTCCACGTGTAAGACAAAGATACTTGCTTCTCGCTTTAATATAAACAAAATCTAAAGGCGTCCGCCTTGTTCGCGGTGGGCTCTATTGATTTATCTTGTAATTTAATATTGTATTGGGCTTCCAATATTAAAATACGCTAACTCGCGGTAGAATTCTGAACTATGTATCAGGTACATTGCTTTTGACGTTTATTCTGAGTTTTTATTTATTTAAAGAATTTGAACTTCTTTGTTATTTTTTCTAAATTAATATCAACAGTAGTGATTATAGAAGAATTTCAATGTAAGTATTACATTTATCTACGACGTATTATTTAAATAAGTACTACATTTAATTTGTAGATTGGAGGTTAAGATGGAGTTTTCTCCAAAATAAAACCTGTTAAAAACAGGAAAATTTGCATTGTTTATGGCTGCAGTTCTTCTGCTAATAAAGTCGAACATTTCGGTTTCATTCATTCCTAAAAAAAGGTGAAAGACTAGTTTGTGTGAAGAACAAATGGGGTGGCAAAATGATGTGTGACAAATTAAAATAACTTCGAATACGTTTATATGCTCTTTACATTTCTCTGTTTCAGATTACAAACGAGCAGGACCAAATGCGAAACAGAGATTCGTAAAAGTACCATTTGACAGCAAAATTAATGACAAGAGTCACTCCTGGAGAACTGTAGTCATTTTGCAGTAAAGCATACGGTGGACGAACCAGTGACAAAGAAATTTTTAAACAAAGCAATATAATAAATCTGCTCAGGAGACACGATGAAATTATGGTAGATAGGGGTTTATGATAGACGATATTTGTCTCTCAAAACAAGTAAAACTTATTAGACCTCCTTTTTAAAGAATAAAAATCAATTTAGTAAAGAGGAAGCTCTAATGAGTAGATAAATAACTCGGGCTAGAGTTCATGTAGAACGTGTAAATCAAAGAATAACAAATTTTAAAGTTTTATCTGTAATAGATTGACATAGATGATATTTTTAATATTATTTGCGGTATTGTAAATTTATCTGCACCAATACTAGGTGACAATAAATTTTTCTGATGGAATTGATAAAAATAAAAGATATTCTTCATTACATAAGTTTTATTTATTCACATAGAACATGTAACATTTTTCCAAAATAATTTATGTTTAAATGTTTTTTAACAGCATCTTTTTCTGCTTTAGTCCACGGATTTCTAATATTTTGTTTATGTTCCTCATATTGGTAGTTTTTATGTTCTGGAACCTCTTGAGAACCTTCTTCTTCAAGGTCAATATTATATGAATTTTTACCGTGGTACACTTCTATATTCTTTTTTCGAAATTCAATAGTAGTTTGTTTATCTTAGCATTCGCGGTACTATACCAGTATAATAAAACTATTTAAATGTTTTTTAACAGCATCTTTTTCTGCTTTAGTCCACGGATTTCTAATATTTTGTTTATGTTCCTCATATTGGTAGTTTTTATGTTCTGGAACCTCTTGAGAACCTTCTTCTTCAAGGTCAATATTATATGAATTTTTACCGTGGTACACTTCTATATTCTTTTTTCGAAATTCAATAGTAGTTTGTTTATCTTAGCATTCGCGGTACTATACCAGTATAATAAAACTATTTAAATGTTTTTTAACAGCATCTTTTTCTGCTTTAGTCCACGGATTTCTAATATTTTGTTTATGTTCCTCATATTGGTAGTTTTTATGTGCTGGACCCTCTTGAGAACCTTCATCTTCAAGGTCAATATTATATAAATTTTTACCGTGGTACACTTCTATATTTATTTATTTTTTCGAAATTCAATAGAAGTTTGCTTATCTTAGCAATCCCGGTACTATATCAGTATTAATAAAACTATTTAAATGTTTTTTAACAGCATCTTTTTCTGCTTTAGTCCACGGATTTCTAATATTTTGTTTATGTTCCTCATATTGGTAGTTTTTATGTTCTTGAAAAAATTACAAAATGGTAAACATGTTTCCTCATTTATTCTAAACACAAGTAAATTAACAAACTTGTCTAACTTGACTACAATTAAAATAATTAATTTCAAATAGTTCTGTCAAAAGTGACACGTTGCACACAAATTTATGAAAAGTGACAGCTATGATTTAAATATTTTAATTGACTTAAAAAATATTTACAAAATAGTACACATGTTTGCTCATTAATTCTAAACACAGATAAATTTACAAAACATCTTCTAGTTGTCTAGAATATATGTAATTTATACTTAATTTTTGAAACAGATCTGTCAAATTGAACACAAATTTTTGAAAAGATACAACTAGAATCAACAAAATTTTCGCAGTAATAGCAACGGTGATTCAACAAACGCTACGCAGTCGCACACTTGCTCTAAAAAAATTTGCCTTATTTCTTTAATATCTCGCACATCATGCGTAAGAAAAATCTGAAACATACAAAAGGCACTGCTCCAGAAAAATCTTTAAATCCCTAAATAAGTTTCACAACAATCAAACGCGCCGTTTAAGCTGTAGCGAGAGGGAACTGGTTGCTAGATTGGCTAAACTATAGAGAAATACTCAGCCTGATTAGTATATTGGATCATGAAATTATTTACTATATCGGCGTGTCTTTTTTTGAACCACTTGTTTATTGGATTCTTCTGATTATTTTTGATGAACATGAAATAAATATGAAACAAATTATATTAGTAAAATTAATAGTATTGATTTTTAAAATTGTATAAATTACCATTTATATTTTGTTCTTTTTTTGTGGTAGTATTATTATTTTGTGCTGTTTTATTTTTTTCAGTGTCTGTATGAAAATAAGAGAAAAAAAATAATTAGCTATAGTTTATAGGAATGTGAAATCATTAATATTACCTTTGTTGGTTTTTACCTCCCGCCTACCTCTAGGTAAGGGAGGTATTGTTTTTGGTCAAAAAATTGGGTAGTGAGTTTTCAATGAATTAGCACGTTTTAGGGTCCCTACAATACGATTTTACTATTTTCGCGATGATGT
This sequence comes from Poecilus cupreus, assembly GCA_963942605.1. Lineage (NCBI taxonomy): Eukaryota > Metazoa > Arthropoda > Insecta > Coleoptera > Carabidae > Poecilus > Poecilus cupreus. The sequence goes on along the minus strand of OZ012719.1, from coordinate 28,985,416 downwards.
CTGTATGTATGTATGTATGTATGTATGTATGTATGTATGTGTGTGTGTGTGTAGTCTGTGGCAATTTTTTCGTCTCGCATAACTCAAATACTATAATACCAAAAAATACAATTTTGTGAATTATTGCTTCTTATATTTAAATGAAGAGCTGATTAGATTTTGGATAAAATTGGTCAACCGGAAGTAGCAGTTTGCTTGAAGCCCTTAACAGTTTTTCGTGAAAAACACGGTTAAATTTCCTTTTTCAACAATTTATGTTATTTTGAAAGTTGAAGAATATTTAATTTTACATGTGTTTTGATTACACTAATTTTATTAATTTTCATTAGATTTAGAGATAATAAAATATAAAGAAATTAGATTTTACAAATTTTGCATTCCTAGTACACCATGAAAACATTTAAAAATTTTCAATTTTTTACGAAATGTGACACATGTCATTGTGATTGTGAAGCTGTTTTCTTAGTTAAATATATGTCATAAAATTAAATAAATATACAAAAGAAAATGAAAATTCTCAAATATAAAAATAATAAACAAATAAGAAGGTATGTTTCTGTAACATTAAATACTATTTTGTACCGTTTAAGAGTAGTATTGGGCGGGAGGTTATGTGCTGGCCACATCAGATTTTTTCTTTATCTGGTATAATAATATACATGAGAATATTTACGTACCTAATTCTTTAAGCAAAATAGCATTTTTCTCGTTTGCTTTTTGTAACTCTTGCTCAATTATCTACAATAAAAATATTAGATAAGTATTTATGTAATAAATGATAATATTTTGCCAAAATATAGTGTTTGTGAATGAATAAATGTAATAATATTATATAATAAGAGGAATAAGTAAAGAAATATGTGAATTAAAACTTACATGTTGCCCGTCCATCTTTGACACAACAATAAAACAAAAGAAATGTTGTTATTATTTTAAACTGTACATACCTAGCAGTGTCACCACCTATCAGAAAAAGAATTTGAATCAAATTTATAAAATACAAAATAAAATTTAATTTTTATGTAATGTCAAATGTAAAATTGTCACAAAATATTTTAATAATACAGGGTGGAGCAGCATACCTGTGTACATAGGCGATTAACATGAAAAAGCTGTTTTTTCGTGCGCATTGCTCCCCAAATTATTTTAGGCAAAAATGCTTCAAATACTTGTTGTAGAGCATAAAATTCTGCATCTAAATCAATGAACAGAATTACTTTTACTTGCTTTGTAACGACAGAAATTAAATATGAAAACATGGAAAATTAGGATGAAAATATCAAATAGCCATGGAATTGAAACAGATATAAATAAATGCTTCTCGTTTTTCTGTCTATTTGATATTTTACCCGTCAAATTAATCATTCACCTGTCAAATGTCAAGCACTTATTTATTTTTGTTTCAATTCCATGGCTATTTGATATTTTCTACGTAATTTTCCATGTTTTCATATTTAATTTCTGTCGTTACAAAGCATGTAAAAGTAATTCAGTTTATTGATTTAGATGCAGAATTTTATGCTCTACAACATGTATTTGAAGCATTTTTGCCTAAAATAATTTGGGGAGCAATGCGCACGGAAAAACAGTTTTTCCATGTTAATCGCCTATGTACACAGGTATGCTGCTCCACCCGGTATATTTTCTATAATAAATACAGTTATTTAATATTTACATATTAAATCTAAGGATCATTTACTTTTATTCACTGATAACCATAAATAATATTGTTCATAATAATATTTTGATGTATTTACAATAAATAATAAACTATGGTCAATAATTTTTTTTTCTATAAAATATATGGTTTAACAGTTATAATATTTTCTAATACAATAAATTTTCCTAAATGATACATTAAATATATTTGAATTTGTACATATCAACTGATGGTTTCTTTTAGGACGATTTTCATTCTATCAATATAAACTCTAAAATTTAGAAAAAAAATATTAGTTTTACATTATATTCGAACAATATTTTATCCAATTTTTACAGACATCCATGTGTATGTGTATGTAGCACTTGAAGCGTTTCTAAATATTATATATGACAATTGTGTTTCGCTATCTTTTGATTATGTAAGTTCTTGTATGTTTTGTTGCTATCAAAATTGGTGGAATCTAGAGTTATTTAGTATCTTTTATAAGTATAAACGTCAAAGTTAATATATAAATGATTCATTTTAATATTCAGAAGTTATGAAGAAGTTTTTCACGTTTCACTAATAAAGATTTACTATAAACGCAGATTATCTAGAGGTGTACATTGTGTCCTGAAAAAAAAATGAACTAAATCAATAAAAATATATGTGAAACTGTTAACAATCGTATTACCTACCTGGAAATTAATATTGCTGGAATTTAGAGCTATTTAGTATCTTCTATAAGTATAAACGTCAAAGTTGAAATATAAATGATTCATTTTAATATTCAGAAGTTATGAAGAAGTTTTTCACGTTTCACCAATAAAGATTTACTATAAACGCAGATTATCTGGAGGTGTACATTGTGTCCTGTAAAAAATGAACTCAATCATTAAAAATATATGTGAAACTGTAAACAATCGTATTATCTACCTGGAAATTAAACATTGAAGTCAAAATAATCATATCTAGTTAGTTTTAGAAATAAACCCCGTAAACTATAATATTTTTATAAGCTTGTACGACAATATTTTGTAAATAATTCTTTGTATATTTCTAGTTATTTCATAACATAACCTCACATTTATACACTGGAATGAAACATATATTATGTACTATAATATAAAATATATGTGTGTAACCGTAAAAATATACATTTACCTTGAAATTATTACAAATTACAATTGCAAATATAGTACATTTAAGGTAATATTTAATACTGAATAGAATGGACCTAGTGACCTACATAATTAACAATACCAATGTGAACTATATGAATGAAATGAGTTACATATTATAAAATTTATGAACTTGTAAATAATCTATTTATTTGCAATTTAATATAATTATATATTATTAAATTGTAAATATTAGCTTGTAAACATGTAATGCATGGAAATCCACCATTAGACGTAAAGTTACATAAATTATATAATTGCAAAGAAATATATTTATGCTCTGCCCTTTTTATTTTTAATAATCTGGTTTTGACACGAACTCTTAATATGAATCCATGTACGATTTTTCAATTTTTCTGATTCAATTTCTTTACGATCTGTGCACGACTGCATTCCCGGTACTATACTACTTTTAATAAAACTATTTAAAAGTTTTTAAACAGCATCTTTTTCTGCTTTATTCCACGGATTTCTAATATTTTGTTTATGTTCCTCATTGTTGAGGTCCTGGATTTTGAAATAAAGATTGATTCAAATAATATTAAACCCTTTTATTAACACACACTGTTCTTGAGAAGAAAGAAGTAAAAAGTTAACACACGTTTCATGTTCATTGGATCAATTACACTTCCATCTTGTTTCTAATATGTTTACAACCAAAAGTCACTAAGAAAGAGCGGTAACTTTAAAAATACTTTTGATTGTATACTCAACACTCATATTGGTAGTTTTTATGTTCTGGAACCTCTTGAGAACCTTCTTCTTCAAGGTCAATATTTCGTATTTCAATATTAATTCGTCTTTTTTAAGTTAAGAAAAAAAAAACTGTTTACCTATGTCTTCGAGTAAATCTTCTTTGTCCGAAGAATCCGAAGACAAATTTGAAGGTACAGCGGTTTCTCCCGGTTCTTTTATTTGTTCTGAAATAATAACATTTATTATGATAAATTACGTCGCTTTTTTCTGGATTTTGATGTTCTCCTGGGGGTAATTTGAAGTTTAAGCTTAATTATAAAACAAAGATTTATATTTCAGTGACAACTAATAGGTAGGTGTAATTTAATCTTCATTGTCAATGAAAAAACTAATGAAATTTATTATTTTTATAAACTTACCATATTGACTATTTGTTTTAATAATGGACGAGCCTGAATTCTGCTCGCTGTCAGAATCCAATTCTGAAAATATATTTTTCCATGTAATAACTAAGAAATAAATAAATTACAATTATTAAAGTAGTAAATAATAGAAAAAAAAAATATTCAAGATATATGAGACTTATAAATATGTGGCAAACTTTTATACAATTTGGTAACGAAATTAACTACCTGATGGCAAATATTCGGAACCGGGACATTGATAAGGTTCTTATGGTTTATCATCGCAGAATAGTCTACGCCTAGCTGTGCTTAAAAAATATAAATTAATTTTTGATGCACAACGATATAAATCTATATACTAGATGCCAACTGTTTTTCTGATATATATGATATGCAATGTAATTTTTTTTTTGCTAGCAATTCTGACTTATTGCTTTTACAGTGAAAGTGTAAATACACAAGATGTTCAGAATTAGAAACTGCAACCAACGAGCGTTTAGTGATATTAAACGTTCTGTTCTTTTGCTTCGTATCCATGGTAAAATAAACTATTGTCGCTCGTAGCTAGCGACAAAATAAAATTCCTCAGAAAACAAACACTCACACACACACAAACTCATGCTCCTAAGAGCTGTCTGGCCCACGCGCGCGCACACATACACAAACACGCACGCGCCCACGCACACACGCACGCACGCACACGCGCGCACGCACACGCGCGCACACACACGGAAAAGATATCCTGGATGCGGAAAATTTTGTCAATATAGAGTTGACCAAAATAATGAAATGGGCAAAAAATAATAAAATACAATTTCATGAGAGTAAATCTTTAACAAAGTTAGTTACAAATAAAAGATCACAATTAAAGAATGAAATTAATACCTATATTTTTAAATAATAAGAAGATAAAACAGGTATCAACTATTAAGTATGTAGGTATTTTTGTAGACAACAAACTCTCTTTAAATAACATAACCGAAAATGTTGTGAATTAATTCATATATTGGCTAAATTGGCAAAAATATCGTGGAGCTTACAACAGGAAGCATTAAACATTATCTACAAATGAGCTATTGTACCTGGGTCATTCTACGTGAAATCGGACAAAAAAAAGTCAACCCTCTCAGATTTGGCTATAAATGCGTATACTTATTCATGTTGATCTAAAACTAAGTAGAAGTACTTTATTTGGCCCATTCTACCGGTATTAATTTATATTCTAAATATTCATAGTTGGCTATTTTTGCCTACTTAAACAAATGAAAGATATCCTGAGAGAGCACATCTTAGGCTATTCAGATCAGCAAACGAGCAATACTCCATCCCAGATTTCGCTGAAATTTTACCCACTTATAGAGGAAGATGCATATTTTAACATATCAAAAATCCACGGTATTGTTTTTCGTTGTTTTGAAAATATTTTCGTTTGAAGTTCACATACGATTTGGCCTTAATTCAAATTGAGCAAATATAACTTATCTTCTTCAATTATCAATTCTAGTTTCAATGAACGTTAGTACTTGGTATTTTATACATTTATAACTATTAGATATTAGCTGCAAACAATTTAGACCGAGAAACTCGCAAAGGTGAGTACAATATGATTAATACTTTTATTGGAAAAGTAACAATTTTATTATATATTGTGTACAAATATATTCGCATTCAAAAATTGAGATATAAATAAATTTAGCTGGAGTATTTCTTCCTTTTGCTTGATCTGAAAACAAAATAAGATTTGTTTGTAAACAATAATTAACGTTCAATGGCTTAAATTTACTATATAGATCGAAAAGTGTATGAGATTACGTTACCTTGTCACCCTTGGCAAGTCGGGTACTGTAGTAGCGGGTGTATCTTCTTTATCCCAATTTTGTAAAACATGACATTGAATTTCATCTTTAGAAAATGAATGCATTTTCATGGAAGCATGACCATTTGCACGTGGAAGACATGCATGAAATGATCGAATCCCTGTGATTGGTGTAGAGCAATCGAATCTTTTATTGAGCATTTTCGTGTGATTAGCAATATCAGTTTTTGAGGCGTAATTGAATTGCATGCCAGAGATGTTGTCTTTAGCCCAATGATATAATTGTTCGGGTGTCTGAAGTTGGTTGTCAAACGGTCTTTGGAGACTAGCTCGAGTTGCTAAGTGTTTTAGAGTGCCTCCTAATCCGTCCCTGGGTCCCTTACCATGTGACGTAGCGTAAAAGTGCCATTCTGCCGAAATAGCAAAGTCTTTCTCATGCAAACATACGTTCATAATGTTGAAGCGATTTTTGTACTGTGACGCGGCTCCGTCCGACATATATATATATATATATATATATATATATATATATATATATATATATATATATATATATAATTTTGCGAAAATTCGGCACCACTGTTTTTAAAAACTCTATCAGTACTTTTTGAAAAAAATGTACTGCAGCGGTGTTGTGAGTTAGATCATCAGATAAAACTACAAAATTTAACGTTTGAACAGCACTGTTTTCTTCTGGTCTATAGTAGCACGCAAAATGATGAATAGTGGCCTGTGCATTGTTCCTATGCATACCCTGGACAAAATCTTGTATTACGAAACTGTAATTTTCAGAAAAGTCTGCAATCACAAGTACTTCTACTTGTTTAATTTCTTATTTGAGACTCCGAAAATGTTCCGCTTGTTTTTTCTCGATATAGTCATGTGGTGACAATTTTTTTTTTTTTTTTAATTTGTCAATGAAAACCTCAATAAATTCATCAACGGGTTGAATTATAGCATTTAAAGTACAACGGTCAACCTGCAACCACTGTTTTTATAACTCATCTGATCGACAAACTCGTTTGCAAAATGATCCTCCAAAAGTCGTTTTAATCCTTCAGTCCCAGGACAATCATCACATTGCATTAAGTGACAACTTTCCGACGGAGAGGCACATTTGATACACTCCAAAAAGTCTTTGTATGAATTTAATGATATGTCAAATAAAAGGATATTACTTGATCAGTAGTTTCTGGAGGCAAAAGATTTCCCACTTTAGGCGCAGATGTACATAATACGCCTTGATCTTCCACCAATTGTTTAGTTTTAACTACCATATGCTTTGAAACATTAAATTCTTGTTGAACTTTTGATAGACTCCAACTTGCAGGTAACACCGACAGAAGTTTTATTTTGTCACCGTTTGAATCAATGACTGGGAATTTTCGCTTCAGTTGAGAAATCATTTCCTTGCCAGCTTCTGCATAATCTGTGTCTGGGTCCGTGGCCGCATCTGAAATGCCTTCAGTGTTATCAATTCCGGATATCTTATTAAAAGCATCACTGTACGCAGATAAAATCTCGTTGATTTTACGCGACTTAAAAGTCGAGTTCGACATCCGTTTTATTAACGGGTTGCAAATTGATCATTCTAAAGCTATCGTTGATTCTTTCCAGTGTTAGTTCTGGAGGTGTCAAAAATACGCTGTGTGTTTGAAGCTTGATTGAGGATCGAAGCAAGAGACAATCCCGACGTTTCTCTCAGCAAAGACTGTTCATCTACGACATATTCGGGGGTGTCAGTCATAGGAGAGTCTGTTGTAACGTCCTTGCTGACGGTCATTTTGCAGCTTTGACATAACTTCCGTCCTGTTAAAAATGTATAAAAATTAAAATGAGTAAAATTAAATTAACATGTTTAATATATTTATATTTTCCGCTAGATTACCTTCTAATACATGAGGATAATGATCCTTATGTACGTTTTCGAAATCCTCAGTAACGGTCCATAACGAATTCCGGATTTTATTTATGTGGATTTGTGGTGGATCGCAACAGTGCACTTGTTTCAAATGATAAAATGTTAGGAACATTTTTTCGTGATTGCTGCATATTATCTGCAAGTCATCAACTCCGCTTCGTCTTTGCAACAAAAATATGTGCCTTTCCGAGAGCGATTTTACTGTTTTGAAATTAACTTCTTGCGAACAAGCAACATTATTTTGCGGACTACAGGTTTTTAGCTCTGCCATGCTGTCACGAATACTATACAAGATGAGGTTATATTTTGGAGATGCCTAATGATTTGATCACAATGAGAGGAGTAAAGGAGCATTCCTTAGTCCTCAGTGAAAGCTAAGAAATAGCTATTCTCGTATTTCAGTTATCGTGTTCGAGGCATAAACAGACGGTCTCAATCAAAACAGCTATTTGTCCTTTTTTGATCGCAGATTGACTTCAAACGAAAATATTTTTAAAAAATCGAAAAACAATACCATGGATTTTTGATATGTAAAAATATGCATCTTCCTCTATAATTGGGTAAAATTTTAGCGAAATCTGGGATGGAGTATTTGAGACATCGATTTTTGAAGAAAGGGTGATTTTTACATTTTGCCACATAACTTTTGACAACTATGATAAAAATTGCTCTCGTTTGCTGATCTGAATAGTATAAGATGTGCTCTTTCAGAATATCATTCATTTATTTAAGTTGGATTCATTTTTACCTCCCGCCTACCTCTAGGTAAGGGAGGTATTGTTTTTGATCAAAAAATTGGGTAGTGAGTTTTCAATGAATAAGCACGTTTTAGGGTCCCTACAATACGATTTTACTATTTTCGCGATGATGTCTGTATGTATGTATGTATGTATGTATGTATGTATGTATGTATGTATGTATGTATGTATGTATGTATGTATGTATGTATGTGTGTGTGTGTGTGTGTGTAGTCTGTGGCAATTTTTTCGTCTCGCATAACTCAAATACCATAATACCAAAAAATACAATTTTGTGAATTATTGCTTCTTATATGTAAATGAAGAGCTGATTAGATTTTGGATGAAATTGTTCAACCGGAAGTAGCAGTTTACTTGAAGCCCTTGACAGTTTTTCGTGAAAAACAGGGTTAAATTTCATTTTTCAACAATTTATGTTATTTTGAAAATTGAAGAATATTTAATTTTACATGTGTTTTGACTACACAAATTTGATTAATTTTCATTAGATTTAGAGATAATAAAATATAAAGAAATTAGATTTCACAAATTTTGCATTCCTAGTACACCATGGAAACATTTAAAAATTTTCAATTTTTTACGAAATGTGACACATGTCATTGTGATTGTGATGCTGTTTTCTTAGTGAATTATATGTCTAAAAATTAAATAAATATATGAAAGAAAATTAAAATTCTCAAATATAAATAGAAAATAAACAAATAAGAAGGTATGTTTCTGTATCATCAAGTGCTATTTTGTATCGTTTAAGAGTAGTATTGGGCGGGAGGTTATGTGCTGGCCACATCAGATTTTTTAATTTATATAGAATTTTTTCCCAGGTGCTCTCTGCGGATAGACAAAAATAGCCAATTACGAATATTTAGAATATAAATTAATACCCGGTAGAATGGGCCAAATAAAGTACTTCGTACTTAGTTTTAGATTAAAATGAATAAGTATACGCATTTATAGCGAAATCTGAGAGGGTCGACTTTTTTTGTCCGATTTCACGTAGAATGGACCCATGTGCTATTAAAATTCAATTTATTTTATTTTTTATAATTAATATTAACCATGTTGTAATATATGTAAAATAGCCAATAACTGTGTGATGATAAAATATCGAATATTGAAATTGCATCTATTACTACATATTTAATTAATATTAATTATGAAACAATAAAGTGAATTTTATGCACATAGAATTTAAATCTATGCCCGATAATATAAAAGCCAATTAGGTAACCAAAACAACTTAATTAAATTTAATACTTCAGTTGCCAGTCAAATTTTTGACAGCAATGCTATAATTGCCATAAATAAAACCGAGTCAAATTTATTGTATTAAATTTAATTTAGTTGCTTCGGTTACTCAACTTCCTTTTATATTAATTGTCGGGCATTTTTTTTGCAGTTTTTTTTGTTTGATTGTAAATCCAATATTTTACATTCTTCCATGATCTAAACTTGAGAACCGGCTCTTTTTTAATACATGCTTCACAATCTTCTTTGCCCGGCACTTCGCTGGCGTGTAGAAAATGTGACAAATGCCGTTTCATAGCTGCAATTTCTGAATCACTCCAGTGTACCTAGTATAGAGAAATATCAATTAAATAAATATATTAACGCATATAGTAATAAAGAACGTTTATAAACTCACTATTTTCTTTGTAATTTTTAAATTTTTTTGTTTTGTTACATCTACATCAGTGTTTTATTTCTGAGATGTGTCTTCATCATTAAGATCATGTACAGGGTCTTCCTCTTCTTCAATTTCAATACCAATAGTATCGAAATTTTTGCCTTTATATGTCTCAATATTACCCGACTCCATCGCTACTAATAATTTACTACCTTTCGCCAGGTATATTGCTGATTCAGGTAATTTATAATACTCCTTATGAATTTTTGGATCATGCCCCATAAAACTCGCCAGACTCTCAATTTCATTCTCTCTCAAACTCATTACTTCGGACATTGTGGCAATGTGTTTTCTTAACCCAGATATGCCTAAAATTTTTGCATGCTAGAATGATTCAAGTTTTTGCTGATATTCATGTCAAAAAGGTATAAGATAATATTTTATATACTATTTTTTTATTGCCCTAGAAATACAAATTTGAACCTGTACTATATATAGTACACTAGGAATTTAATTTATAATACATGAAAATCGACAAAACAATTGACGTGTACTCCTACATCACACTTAGAACATCTTGTTTTTGCTCTTGTATGAATTACCTGCATGTTCTTTTTTTTTTTGGGAATAACGTTTCACAGAGTGAGTTGGTTCAACTCCTGCAAAATTGGAGCAGAGTGATACAATGCTATTGTCATGCCACTTCACAGCTATAATATTTGCATCCTCTATTTTTTTGAAATCATACGTTCCTCGCATTTCTTTTTTCATTATTTTGGAATCTAACAATGGGCGTTCTGTTAATCGATTTTCTCGTACTGTGTCAGTTGCATAGAAAGATTTGTCAGTTAACTTTTCTATCAACGGAATGGAGGTAAAGAAGTTATCAAAAAATATATGGAATTTCCTATCCACCCATCTACTACGTAAAACATCAGCGTATTCTAATACAACGCCCGCACCCACTCCAAAATCTGCATAAACCTTGCTAATATTGATCAGTGCACCTTGATAGGGCTCGAACCAATTGACATATCCTAATCTGGTTGCCCCCACCCATAATTTATACCCGTACCTAATCGGTTTTCCATGGATAAACTGTTTACAGCCATGACGCCCAAAATATGGAACCATGGCTTCATCAACACAATGCATTTCTTCAAGAGTAGCGTTCTCAATAAACTTTTTATTCAGATGTTTGAAAAGTGGCCTGACTTTAGAAAATCTGTCAGTTTTATCTAAATGGTCGTTATCACATAAATGAATATTTGACATAATATATTCGAATTTATCTCTCGTTATAGCTTCAGATACTAGATCATTGTGCCCGTCCTTTTCACGCTGCCAAAACATTCTACGTCTTGGTACTTGTACGTATCCACTGAGAATCAAAACTCCAATAAAACATTTTATTTCAGATATTTCAATTTTCTGAGTGTAATTTTTCTTCTGTGCATATTTATTACTTTCAGCTACAATGAATTCTAATAGTTCGTCATCAAAAAAGCGAGTAAACATTTCCAGAGGACAACAAAGTAGTTTCGTTTACTTACGTGAGGTTGAAATGTAAAAGAAATAAGCAAAAACAAGAAATGCAAACACGTGTTAAACCTTAATCGCCTAACACACAACCTCTCAGTACGGTGGGTACCTCACAAGAGAGAGATTTGACCGGCGGATGTTGGCACGCGCGAGGTTTCGCGTGGTCAAAAGAGCAACTAAAAAAACAGGGCTTGCCAAAATGTCATGTTGCAGGGCTTCGCTGAAATTAAGACTGCAACAACCTCAATCGCACGCGAGAGTAAATCGGGCAAAAGATGTTCCTTCCCTTTTCTGTGAATGATTTCATAGTTATATTGCTGTAGCTTTAAAGCCCAACGAGCAAGACGTCCTACAGGGTCTTTTAGATTATTTAGCCATAATAACGAATAGTGATCAGTCACAATGGTAAAGCGCGTGTTTTCTAAGTAAGGTCTAAGTTTTTCCACCGCGAGGCATTCTCTTTCGGTGGTTGTATAATTGCGTTCGAGTCGGGTTAGAGTACGACTTAAATAACTAACGATATGTTCCTGACCGTTAATATTTTGAAGTAATACGGCGCCTAGGCCATAACCGGACGCGTCAGTTTGAACAATGAAAGGGTGATCATAGTTCGGACAATTCAGAATGGGGGCACATACTAAATGTTCCTTTATAACTTTAAACGACTTCTCACAGTCCTCATCCCATTTGAATAATTGATTTTTTCTAAGTAATTTCGTAAGTGGCGCAAGTACGGTTGAGTATGAAGGGATAAAACGCCTGTACCAGGAGGCAACTCCGATAAAACGGCGGACTTCATGTACGGACTTTGGATTTGGAATGTCTAAAATGGCACTGACTTTGTCTGGGTCTGCGTGTAAACCAGTAGCGTCGACTACATATATATATATATTTTTTCTCCGAACAGTTAAAATGTGACTTAGTAACTTTTAGTACTTTCACTGGGCCATTCATGTTCAATCTGGTCCCAGAATCATCAATTCTATTACATGAGGGATGCTTTCCACGTGAATCAAATAGAGCGTTTTAATAAGGTCCTATATTCCTTCCCCAACTGAGATTAATTTTTGCAAAAAAAAAAAAAAACAATTTTGCATACTGAAATGCTTTCATATTTTCAATCAAGAAAATATTTAAAAATACGTGACTTAGGGGTCCTACTTCCATCACGAATTCGCGATCTTTTTGGTTTTATATTCTGTATTTTCATAGAGCCTCTCAGAAGTGTATTTTGTTTTGAATAATCTTTGAACGCCTAGAATGAATTATAAAAAGTTCTGCATTGCTCATCTGTTACTTTACTTTTAAAATTCTGTGTAAACACACACACACACACACACACACACACACACACACACACACACACACACACACACACACACACACACACACACACACACACACACACACACACACACACACACACACACACATACGCGTTTTTGATACCAGATGACGACTCAAGTACACACACCTGTACAAACCGTCTTTGAGACGACTATGGTTTTCATGAAATATTACTCGACTATTTTATGATACCGATTAATTTATTATATCTATTTGTTATACTTTTATATTATATGTTAAATTATACATATATTATTCTCAGCAAATGGATAATAATTAAAATAACGAAATTTTGTACTCGCATAATTATTACCTAATGACGAAATACATATTCTTATATACGATACCAAACGACGTCTTTTTGAACGTCCTCTGTTATGTTTTTTTGAAAGTACTCTGAAGAGTTGATAATAAAGCTATTTTGATTCTTTGGTTTATGGAGTAATATGAACAAATATATGAGGAAGAGTAATGATTTTCTTCCACCGAATGGAAAATTATGCATATCAGGGCGAAGCACGAGATCGTGGCATCGATGGACCAAGTGCAGGAACAAAAAAAAAGAACTATGTAAAAAATTCCTGTGTTCATCCATCCTTACTTTATGTAACAAAATATAAAAATAAATTTAACACACAGTATTGTTTATATAACTTTATTTCATTTAAAAACATGTATTTGTATTATATTATTTAAAAATATACAGTGCTTAAGAAAAAGTCAATTCTAGTAAAAATTTGGCCATTTCATTAATAATTCAAAAGATACAATAATAAGGTTGGTAACTAATAAAAATTGAAAAAGTATATATAATTGAGATTCAAACAGAGCTTACGTTTAATCCAAATAACTACTACTAAACAGTTACATTATTTTATCAAACTGAAAATGTATCAAACTAATATAAAGTTTTAACTGTTGCTAAGGTATACTTTCAAGCCAAGTATTTAAAGTGCTTTTAAGCCTAGGACGTAGCAACAGTTATACTTTTATGTAAGTAAATATAACTTATAGTATCAAAAGCCTTTTAAGCCGGTGTTGGAGAAAGAAGTGACTTTTTTGAATGATTATATACCCAATATTTAACTAGTTTCCAGGTCCTATTTTGTAATACTGGTTCCAAGGAGATACATTTCTCACATATGTTCCGGCCAGGAATTTCTCCAGTCGTTATGTAGTGCGAAAAGTGTTTTTTAATTGCATTCACTTCAGCTTCTGTCCAAGGTTTCTACAGAGAAAGATCATTAACGTATTTTGAAATAATACTGCATAATATATTTATTTCTATATTTTAACCAAAATCCGGATTTACCAGATCAAGAGCTTTAAATCTGATACTAATTATTACTCACTCGAATACTTGTTTGTTTGGTTTTCCGAACTTTACGCTGTGATGAAGAAGTCTGAAAATATGAGAATATTAGTGAGTATAATTTTTTATCAAGTGAAGCATACAAGTAATTACTTACTTGGATACTGGTTTTTTTAATTTTTCGGACTTCGGGCTGCGAAGAAGAGGACTGAAGATACGAGACTCGTATACCGGTTTCATTAGGTTTCCTGACTTCTGGCTGCGAGGAATAGGGCTGAAAATACGAAACTGTTAGTAAGTATAATTTTATTATCATGTAAAACATATTAAAGGAATTTAATTTACCTTATCTGTAATTACATTGTCAGAATCATTAAAATCTATGGCAGATACATTCAAGGTATCGAGATTCTGGCCTTTGTATGTTTCCACGTCTCCAGATTGAATTGCTAATAAAAGCTTGCTTAATTTAGCTAAATGTAATGAATTGTCCGGTCGCTTATAGAATTCTCTGTGGATAACTGGATCATGTCCCATAAAATTGGCCAGAATATCCATTTCTGTTTCACGCAGACACATGACTTGTGACATTGATGCTACATGTTTTCTCAAATTTGTTGACCTTAAACTTTCGGGGTTGCTTAACTTACAGTTTGATGTAATCTTCCTGAATGCTTTACTGCCATTAATAAAGCCATTATTACTTGGCGTTGCAAATAAAAATGGGTTATTGGCAGGTATTTTAGCTTCCTTGCGAAGAGACAAAAGAAGTACTAAATTATTTTCAGAAACTTTAGACATTATTAATGCCACCTTTCTTCCTTTTTTACCCCTAGTTTTCATGTGACAAAAACTTGAACCCAACAATTTTTCTGTCTCAGTTAACGATTGGAAAATGTCTGACTCGGAATTTAAATTATTTCTGTTTTTAAAATTACTTACATGTATTCGTTGCACTTCTCCAATTCGTTTTCTGTTAAACAAAACTAGTCGAGTCAAAATCAATTCATTGAGTTCTATATATTTACTATAACTAAAGGTCTTCAGTAGCTGTACTGATAACTCCTCTTCTCGCTTATTTAAGTATAATGTAAGTTTTCTAATATCATCTGCCAAGGGTAATATTTGTTCTCTATTATATTTAATGATATTCAATGTATATCTAGCTTTTCTGCTGACTTTAATATCCCATTCGGTTTCATGAAGGTAAATATAATCATTAACGACTTCTTTTAATTTCTTATTTTGGGTTCGAATTGCGATTCCTTTCAATATATTAGCACATTTAACAAGAGAATGTCCAATTTTATTAGCAAGAGATGGAATCTTGTATTTTCCAGTATTAACATCATAACCAGCAACATTTATGGTTGCTTGTATTATAGTATCAAAATATTTTGGACTTATGAGAGTACGTAATTTATAAATATCTTTATTTATTGTTCTAGCTGCTAATAAGAATCTTCCCATTTCTCTTAATTTTGCAGACACGTGCAAATTTAAATGTCTCTCATCTTCGTTTGAAAATTGTTCACAAAGAAGTGATCCATAATCCAATAATAATGTATCTCCCTTCACTGTCTCAGTGATTTCGTCTACTTTCATTATTGAAAGAACTCTTTCTTTTAGAGCAATTGAAGCGTGTTTATCTACTGGCAAAAGCAGCGAGGCTGAACCTTGAATTCGAGACCATTTTTTGTCTCTTTTCTTGTCACAATATTTCATATGACGAAATAAACTCCCTTTTTTATAAAACCCCAAACAATTAGTGCAGGGCAAATATTTCGATGCCGCCTCATTAACGTTCTTAGGTCTTCGTTTAACAACAAGATGTCCGTCTCCAATTGTCAAAATTTTTAAATTGTTCTTGAAATTCCCCTTCTTTCTTAGATTGTCGAGAATTTTAAGCCTTTCTGGGTCTCTTTTCTTTAAAGACATAAATTTACACACTTCAATTTCTTGTTTATGTTTTAATTCAAAATGTCTAGGTAATTGAACAACAAGATTGCCACAATATAAACAAGCCTGTTTTTTAGATCTCTTTATCTTTCGATCAACCTGAACTGTTTTTGATGCAATTATTTCGTACTCCGAATCTAAAAAAACAGAAACAAATAAAAAATTTGAATGAAATAAAGGTAATAAGTTATAGTAAGCATGGATTTATTACAAAATTTATGACAATATAAATATAACTTATTAAATCAATATCAACTTATTTTTACCTGAAATATATTTTTCAAAAGCTGATTGATCTATATCCATTTCCAAACTTTGATACAGTCTATCAATGTTATTTTCTGTAGTATCGTCAACCCCAGAGATATCTTCCAAAGGGAAATATTTAGGTCCTAAAATATTCTTTTGGTAATAAATACAGTACACGAAGATGCACGTGTATCAATACAGAACAATTAATATATTTAAAATACATAAAATGAAAATAGATTATAAGTTGTTATAAGGACAAAGAGAAAATTATAGTAATGATAAACCGGGTGACTACTTTTTTTCTAAACATAGAAAATTCAATGTTAATTTTTTTATTTGTTTACCTATTTATTTTTGAGCAAAAGTATAATAAAGAAAATGTTCAGAATAAAAAACTACAATCATTGCGCACTATAGCTTGTTGTTTAAATATTTTGTATGTATTCAGGAACATATTTTACTGTAAACTATGCTTTATTATATTATTTTCTATTCTTTTCACATTACCGCAGGCGCTGGGCATACATTGATGTTTTATTTGTAGTTTAACAACAATAATATCGATTATCCATGTGGAAAATTTTTCTGAAAATCTTAGACTATTCATATTAAGTCTGTATGAGTTTATTCCACTTTAAACAAATAATTTCTTTATAATTATTAATAAATGGGATATCACACTATCTAATCAATAATTCTACATGTTGTGTAAAACTATTTTGAAAATCCTAGAAAATTTAGCCAAGTAGTTAATTAGATAAATGATAAACAATTTTATATTATCTTAAAAATGCCATTTACAAAACCTGTTCCAAAATATGATTATTGTAATATAGTTAATAAAATAATACTTTAGCAAGAGTTTAGTATAATAATATAAAAATTGAATTTAATAATAAAATCCTAATTTGGGAATCGAACTCGTAACATGTCGTTTGTCACAACAAACACGTATCCACTATACTATTTATACTATAGCGTTAATTCTCATAAACAATATTATAAGACACTTTTAAGACAATATAAAATTGTTTATCATTTATCTAATTTTCTAGGATTTTCAGAATAGTTTTACACAATATGGTAGAATTATTGATTAGATTTTATGATATCCCATTTATTTATAATTATAAAGAAATAAATGTTTGAAGTGGAATGAACACATAGAGACATAATATGGATGATATAAGATTTGCAGTAAAATTTGCCACATGGATAATTAAATTAAGAAATCTGAAAATGAATATAAAGGCTGTAAATCAAAAAGCGGGCCATAGGCGTTTAACATGGGAAATCATTTTTTTCGCGCGGGTTGGTTACCAAATTATTTCAGACAAAAATGCTTCAAATAAAATTTGTGGACAATTAAATTCTGCATCTAAATCACTAATTAGATTTTATTTTACATGTTTTGTAATCCTTAAAATCGAGTTATAAATTTTATAAATATTGCTCATTTATAGTGATAGCCATGGATTTGAAACAATATTACATAAGTTTTATTTTTCACTTTGAATTGAAAATGCATCAGTCTCTAGGAAGCGAGTAAATTGCCGGACTATGTGCTATGGGCCAGTGCCGGATAAGTAAAAATTGGGCCCTAGTAAATGTTCTCACTGCGGGCCCTGCTCATAAAATAAAACATTCAGAAATAATTATTTAACTATCAAGTGTGTTAATAATTTTTGCAGAATGGTACCATCCAGTTTTGTGTATGACCTTGAACGGTGGTTTTCCTGCTGTTTCTCCAGAAATAAAGAAGATATCAATATTCAGAATATTGCATTTAAAAAGCCTTTTCAAATAGCAAATTGTATGTTTGATCAACTTTGTTGTCATATCAATCATAACAGAGTTGCTAATATCTTCTCAAAGTCAAGGTAAATCAGGTCAATGACCTCCAACCCACATGCAGGGGTCAAGGGCAAACCTTTTTGGTCATATTGACTTTCCTCTTAACTAGCACCGTTTCATTATAATAGTGATAACAAATTGCCTTGCTATCACTATGTATTGTGCTCTAACTCAAAAAATCAAACTCAAAACGTCAATGCCATGATCTTTTTGGGTTCAGGGCGGTACTTTTTTATTCGATGACCTTTGACCTCAGATGGCCCAGTCGAGAGTAGCTATTTGACCTTTACCTTGACCTTTGACCTCTAATCTGAGGTCACAAATTCCTAAGGGCACATCCACATTCCCCCTTACCCCACTTTCCCAAGGTCAAAGGTCAATGACCTTCGAGTATTGTCCCTCAATACCCTAACCCTTTACCAGCCGTCAAAGTTTTTACCCCCGTTCTAAATATTTTACGACCCTCTATCCATCCGTATATATTAAACATTACATATTAATAACTCTATTTTACTTTATTTTAATACTTGTCCATCTTACTTCTAATTATACATCACTGAATCATTCGACTTTTTAACGACACGAAAATCGCAAACAAGTCCAATTGTTTTATAGTACCTTCGACTGTGAATAACTCCGAACTATTTAACATTAAAATATATGTTTATTACATCAAATTAAACAGAATTTAAGTCAATTTTCATTTGAATATATTTTCGCGCCAAACAGTTTGGTTTAATTCCGGTATCCAATATATTTATATTATTTTACTGATTTATATTCAATGTGCATGCTAAAAAACATCATAATAGCTGTTATGACAGATAGGCATAAGTATTAATATTATTTTTGCGTAATTTACATCAAAACAGGCTGTTGTGGCATTTTAGTTCTGTTAATCAAATACATTATATAGATGGCAACCTAGCACAACGTGTGTAAAGATTTTCTGGATGCTGCCACCTATAGGTAACACATATTTGCAGGTCATAAACACCAAGTCGTATTATGGATAGAATAATTAGAAATTTATCGACTTTACAGGTTTAAAAACATCTACTGCATTTGCAGTCAAAATGCAATAATATTTATATCAGCTATGCATCAGATATAAGTGCACGTAATAGTATAAATAATGTTATTAAAATGAGTCTCTGCACAGAATAAAAAATCAAAAACCGTTTGCAAAGTGACGACTATATTTTCGGTCGTCATATTGTAAATTGGTCGTCTCATGGTTAGAATGCAACCTGTGTAAGTCGTCGTATGGATATATTCATCAACACACACACACACACACACACACACGCACACGCGCACACACACACACGCACACACACACACGCACGCACGCGCACACACACACACACACACACACACACACACACACACACACACACACACACACACACATTGCAATAGTAATTTGGATTAAATCTTTTTCATGACATAGATTTATATTTGCGTGAAGTATAAGGTTTTCTACTGTTTCGAAGTATTTCCTCACATTTTGTTTCCAGGCGTTTTCATCTCTCGACCGCTTACGGCCTATCTGCTTGCATTTCTTTCTTTTCAATATTCTGAACTTGACTTGGTTCATCATTTTACCGAATAAATAATGTTTTAAATGGACTTAACTGTCGCTTGCTTTAGGAAAAAAATCGACCTACTCATATATTGTAAAGTTAGTATAACATTCCTGTTTTATTTAAATGTGTTAATCAAATATTTAAGATTGTTTGAGATTTAAATAAAAATAATTATACACTAAAATTATGTAGATTCTGCAATTAATATTACATATAAATATAAATTACCAGTATAAAATTAAATAAATGATTAAGCAATACTGTTTTGCATAAAAAATTATAATACAAAAATAAATAATATTTTTATAAAAATATCACGAATTATTTTGATCACTTTTAATGGAATAATTTTTACCGAAAGTTTGTAATTATAGTAAATACAATATTATAAATAACAATTACAAAATTAGGTTATAAATCAGTTATTTATGATGAATTTGGAAAGCAATAATATTTTGCATAAAAAATTATAATACAAAAACAAATAATATTATTGTAAAAATATCATGAATCATATTGTCCACTTTTAATGAAATAATTTTTTTCTAAATGTTTGCGTTGTTCTCATTTCTTTTAATTTTTTTGTACACAAAAGCTTTCATTTGAGCTGCTGTTCTTGCTTGAAGTTCATCATGTATTTAGATTTTTCTTATAATGTATTCAGCAAATATACGTCTAGCTGCTTGGCGTTCCGGCGTCTGCCATGTACGAACTAAAATAGTAATTACAATATTTACATGGTAAAATTTAATTGCGTAAGTATTGAATTATATAATTTATACAAATTTAAACACTTTGTAAATAATAAATAATACAAATAGTTATTCAGTGACGTTAATTTGAGACCTAACTTGTGTAGATACGGTGGAACTTTCTCACCTCACCTTAATAATGTTATCATTTTATACCTAATGGTTTGGCAACATTTTGTTCTCATAATCCATTGGCAAACGGCATAAATCGATTGTCTGAATTTCTTAATCAATAAATTAACACTGATGTCCAGGGGGAAAAAAGCCATTTCTGTCATGGGCACACTACCGTGTCAAAAATAAATGGATGGGATTTTTATATTTTGGGAAGGAATCATTTTTGAGACGTAATTGCAAAATTTTATGTATTCTGTTATTGTTCCTTATTGACTGTTGTTATTCATTAATAAATACTAGGTGCTACTTTTATTATGCTTTATACGTACTTGAAACTTCATCATATTTGTAGAATCATCATTCTAATATTAAACAAACGCCTATAAAACTGGATATAACAATTAAAACACATAAATTTCCTTTACAATTTCTAACTGTCATCTAGAGAGGTTAGGTTTACCTGAACGTGGAATAAATTACAATAAATACATCAGATAACATTAAAAATCTTTTTATTATTGTAACACACTGTAAATAAGTATTAATTATAACATATTTTCTATAAATATAACTGTAATAAAGACTTAATAGAGCTAAATTAGGCTTTATTGTTGTAAAATGCATGCTAAAAAATAATTGTTTATGAAAATAAAATATTGACAACTGACATGAATGAAATGATTCTAAATGAAATCAAGTGCACATAGTTATTTTTTATGACATTCACCCCCACGTCGTTGTCGTGTACGCCGTCTTTATTTCTTGAGTTATAACATATTGATATATGGGGCTTCACTGGAATGATTATTAAGGTGAAGTGGGGTAAGTAACCAATATGTGATTAGTTCAACTTTCGGGTCTATTCTGTAATTTTTAACAGCAACGCTAATCGCAAGGTCAACGTTAAAATTTTAACGTTTAGTTTAATATCATTTTGCAATTCTGCACACGTTAATTTTTTAGCGGCACTTGTTAAAAACGGACGTTAATTCCTGTCAAATTACCGGCAGCTCAGAGGTAGGTGTTTAAATATTAGCGTCACGTTAATATATAAAAATGGCAGCGAGATGATCAGCTGTTGTGTCTATGAATATATAATATTGTGGTTGAAACAGATAATTTATTAAGGTTATGTGAAAGTGTTACAAATTGAATTAAAACTGTTACTATATATATATATATATATATATATATATATATATATATATATATATTATTTAAAGAAATATATTTTTTTAATAAAATGGCAGATCCAGCAGTTGATTTGATTATGTTTATTGAAATAGATAGAGTTATTAGAAGGCAAGTGGAAGTTATAGCTTAACAAAATAATAATTAAAATTTCGAGTGTTTAATTTAATTTATACTACTTTTATTCCAGAAGATACAACAGAATTAACATGAAAATAATGAGGGATAACAGTGATCCATTTAATTTACCCGAAAGAATATTTTTAATATTGTTTAGGCTAAGCCAAGATGCAGTACAATATCTTTTTAGAATATTATGCCCTCATCTCCGACAGCCTAATAGGTCATCTTGTATTGCTCCAGAATTACAAGTAAGAATAAAAAATGAGATGAACACGTTTAACGTTATCTGAACAAACTAAAGTTTAAACATACTTATTACTTAAAGTCCGAAATTAATATGTTCATGAATTTGCTAGTATCCATTATGAATATACATACGACTATTGTTTATCGAATAAATGATGATTATAGATATTAACAACTTTACATTTCTACGGATACGGCAGTTATCAAAATAGTATATGCAGAAACTATTTGATCCCTATGAGTCAACCTTCGGTAAGCCGCTGCATTAACGAAGTTACAAATTGTATAAATAACTTTTTGTTTAATGATTGGATTAAATTTCCGACTGAGATAGAATCTATAAATGAAACAAAAAGAAGGTATGTTTTAGAATGATTATTTGCATCAACAAAGTTTTGAATTTGGTTGTAATCCAGTATGGTTAAAACTGGTTGATCATTTTTACCTTTGAAGATGCAAACGGGCAGAAAATTTTGTAATAAATTCATTAAATTAAATAAATTTATGTAGTCTACAGTTTTTTTCAGAAATTTAATATTGAGGGTATAATTGGAGCCATAGACTGTACACACGTTGCCATTATTGCTCCAGCTGAAGAAGATGTCAATTATTCTGGACGCGTTTATTATAATCGTAAAGGATACACAAGTATAAATACACAAATTGTAAGTGTATCATTTTTCCAAATTCTGTAATTATAATAATTACCTACTAATTATGTTGTAACATGGCAGATTTGCGATTCTAATTTAAAAATAATAAACATAAATTCAAGATATCCGGGTTCAACCCACGATTCGGGAATATGGGCAACATCAGTAATTCGTAGACATCTAGAAGAAGAATATATTCAAGGCCGCCTTAATAATTCCTTTTTTCTGGGTATGTCTTATTTACAACTGTATAATAGTATAATTAAATGTATATTTGCAAAAGGTGATTCAGGATATCCATTGGAGCCTTGGCTCATGACTCCAGTAGATGGTGCTCTGTAAGGAGCTCCTGAATTTGTGTATAATGATAAGCATTGTAAAGCAAGAAACCCAATAGAGCGATTGAACGGCGTCTTGAAAAGTCGTTTCAGATGTCTCTTACGGCACAGAGCATTAAATTATCATCCGGTTAAAGCTGGGTTGATAATAAATGCATGTGCTGCACTACATAATGTAGCAAAACACTTTAAAACAGACCTTCCAAATGATGACGAAGACGTAGAGTTTCCTTATCAGTACCATATTTTTGAGCCTGAGCCTGGTATTTCAAATTTTTAAATGAATGATACGAATGTAAGTAATAAATAATTTTTAAAAGTTTTAGTTCAGGACAATGGACATAATCGTGGAGGAAATAAAACAATTTTTGGAGTTCAGTCAATTATTGTATTATCAACCTCGACCGGTTTCGAACCCCACCTGGGTCATCATCAGGAGCTGATGTACAAAAATAATTACATTACAATTGAAACATGATTTGTAAATACAAAATTGTATAGATAAAAACATTTAAGTAACACTTACGTGAAAAGTCAAAAATTAAAATCAATATGAATCATTGGTCAAATTTTAAAATTTAAAAACAACAAGATAAAATAATACATAAAATGCACCGTCATGGATTTTAGCAAGTATCAACTTAAGTATCAACTATATAAAAATTAAAAAACTAAAAATCTCAAGGCTAAAACAATTAACAGATGACTTAAGTTAAGTAGGGTAGACACAAATCATATTATGACTAGAAATATAACATATCGAAACATAGATACAAATTAATTTATTTTTAAATTGAACTTTAAGATGTTGTTGTAGATCTTACTTAGACTCATGGTATCTGTTTTCAAATTTACATTATCCTTATCTGAATTAATATGCAACATTTCCAGAGTTAAACGTTTATGTAAATTAGATTCTGAGTCCAAAATCTTGGTATCGTCAAATTTAAAACTATGTTTCTGTGTTTTACAGTGTTCCACAAGAGTACATTTGCCGACTGTTGATTTAATATTGCTACAATTTCTCTTGTGTTCATCCAATCTTGTCTTTAGGTATCTTTTTGTTTGTCCGGTATATTGGGCTTGGCAATCATTGCAGGGAATTTTGTAAATGACATTTGATCTCATGTCTTTTGGTATGTCAGACTTTAATTTTGTAAACAGATTTCCTACGGTTTTTATCTGTTTAAACGCAATCTCGATGTTCATGTTATTTTTGAAAAGATGTTTTAATTTTGACGCCATGCCATCTATGAATGGTAGGGAAAAGTACCATATCGGTAAACTAGCTGTTTTATTTTGTGTGATGTGATTAATGTTATTATTGTCAATTATGTCATTATTTGAGGTTATATTATTTTTGTTTTGTTTTTTATATTGATGTAATAAATGACTGATAATACCTTTGGGATATTTGTTTCTACTAAGTAACATAGTGACTCTATTACCAATTTCACTGTGAAATTCGGGCGAGGTTAAATCAAGTGCTCTAAATATTAAATTTTTAGCTATATTTACTAATTGTGATTTTAGATGTTGCGAGTTAAAATTGAGGTATCTGGAGCTGGCTGTAGACTTTTTATACCATTTAGTTTTAATGGTACCATTCTCCTCGTGTATCAGTGTCATATCTAAGAATGGAATCGTGCTGTGTTCCTCAGTTTCAACTGTAAACTGTAGGTTTTGATTGTAACCATTAAATATAGCTAGCACAGTGTTTATTTCGTCCTTGGGTACAGCCATGATTAAATCATCCACATAGTTCTTGATAAAAGGTAAGTTAAAAGGTAGCGTAGGAATCACAGTGTTTAACAGTTCATCCATTACTAAATTGGCGATGGTGGGCGAGAGAGATGATCCCATGGCAGCTACCCAAGTCTGTTTGTAAAACCGGTTTTCAAACTGGAAAAAACATTCTTCGAGGCAAAATTTTATCATTTCAAGAAACTCTGGCTGTGGTATGTTTGTTCTGGTTGTGATGATGTCCCATTTTTGTTTAATTGCCTCTGTCACCAGCTCTAAAGGAATATTGGTAAATAAAGATATCACATCAAGCGATACCAAAGTGTATCCGTCATCTAATTTTATTTTAGTAATATATTCTTGAAATTCAAATGAATTTTTGACATAATAATTTTCTTCTTCCAGGCCTTTTAACAAGTTCGATAGGTACTTGGACATTTTATCCACAGGGGAATTGATGCCTGAGACGATAGGACGCAGAGGATTGTTAGGTTTATGTACCTTGACCAGACCATAGATTCTAGGTTGTACAGAGTTGTTTTTTCGTTGATAGGTCAATATAGTTTTTGTCATATAAATTTTTGACTATTCTATTGTTCTTATTTTGTACTTTTCTTGTGATGTCCGCATCCAAGTTCATGTACGTCTTGTTGTCAGACAACAGCTCGTTCATTTTGCTGACATAATCAGTTTTTTGTATGGCAATAGTTTTATTAGATTTATCCGCTTTTGTAATATAGATATCTGGATGGTCAGTCAGAAATTTCTTAGTTTTATTGTACTTAGTAGTAAGAGTATTTGATGTTTTGTTTTGTTGTTTATTGATGCAACAATTTGTGACAACGTTAGTGAATTGTGCTCTGATGTCATTGCGTAAATCTATATCAGTTGTTTGACTGATGATGTATTCAGTGTCCACAATTAATTTGAAAATAGGAACATCATGAGCTTCAAATGGGATACTGAACTTGGGACCTAATGACAATATTTCAACAATATCTGGTGGAAACTCCGTGTCTGTTAGGTTCAGGAACCATTCATCTTGTGTGAGTTTGTTTGTTGTCTGTAACCCCACTCCATCCTGCATTAATTTATTGAATTTGTGGATGTGTGTTTTCTTTGCCTTTGCAGAGTAAAAATCAAACTTTTGTTGTAACAATATTTGAAACCTTTTCCAATGAATAAAACTGATGTTTTGTTTTATACAATTGTAGTGATGGTAATATTTTCTCTCTAAATCATTGATACGCCAGCATATAATCTTGATCTCTAAGTTTAAAATAGTATTTTTAAATTTATCAATGATGTTGGTTATTTGGTTTTTGTACGGATTATTACTCAATAGGATGTGATTTAGGCATTTAAAATGGTTAGTAATGTGTTTCGGTACCATGTGGTTCTGTTTACAACGCAACAGAAATATGCGTTGATTTATTGCCGCTGTTAATTTTTCATTTAAATTAAAAATAGATTTTACGTGATACTTGGCTAAATCACCATATACATGTACAATTTCAGGTACTAAATCCATGGTTTGAGATGCGATGTCCTGGGTGCAATTCCTGCTACTGTGATGCTGTTCGTAGGAGAAATAACTTGATTAACTGTAATAAACGAGGAAAATTAAAATGAATATACTTAAATTTGAAAAATAAATTTTATTTCACTTATCTTTAACCCAACCACTACTCATAACAACAGAATTTGTTGCAACAAAAGCATAATACTTAGGGGTTACTGAGCTTTCTATAGTGACAATTTGGATGCGTATTTTTTCAACAATTTAAATTTTAAATCACAAAATTGATCATTCGAAATTTTGATAGTAATAATATTGAAAGCAAGGTTAGATAAAAATGTTATGCTTTCGTTTACTAATAACTGCAACAAAAGTTTGAACTTATAAAGTAATCATAAATTAAATAATATTATAACATGTTATAAAAAGAACAAATAATATACTCTTTACTAACAAGACATTTAAAATTAATACTAAATAATCTACTTAATTAATTCTACTTCTGCCCTTTTATTAATAGCATCTCCCATATTTTGTACTGAAATCGCCAACATTTTTACGGCATCACTGAGGTTGGAAATTTGTTTTGACATAGAACAAGTTGCTTCAACTTGTTTCTTTAAAAGGCTCTCAATATGTGGTTCCGTTAATGAACTTTTAGTTTTCATTGAAAACCGTGTTCTGGGCGGTTTTTGAATCTTAAAAATATTAATTAATTCCTATCAATTATTTAGTAAATCGAAATTTAATATAGTACCTTTGGTGTTATTTTTGTGCTTTCCGGAACAAATATCTACAAGGAACAAAATTAATGTTTTAAATTTCATGGATATTTATGAATAACATTACCTCGGGATCTGTAGCGAGTAGAGATATATTCATCATTTCAGTTTCTTGATGAGCCTTAAAAATAAAATTGTATAATATTTAAGCATATTAATGTGAATGCGGAAAAAATCATGTTCATATTAATTTCATTTTACAAAAACTGTAACGAATATTAAATCTGTCAGATTAAACAACAATCAAGCAGTTCCATTCAATTATATCGTTTGGCAGGGCAAAAGACAATGTGAAGACGCTCCAACTATTTGTTTTTAATTACATACCTCCATATCATGAGGAATTAGCAATTGTTCCACTTGAGGTTGCACCATGTTCCCCAAACCAGTTTCAGGAACAGCAGCACCTTCTATAGTGACTTTAGATAGGATATCCAGTAGCATGAGCTCTACTTCAGTAAGTTCTTTATAACTAGCTGGACCACCTCCAGTTTTCTCACGGGAAACATGAATGTCTCGTGCTTTTTTTCCTGGTGTTGTTTTTAATTTCTTGGAACGCCTTTAATAAATTATGAAATGTATAAAGAATTAGAACATGTATTCCAAAAGAGCTAATCAGATTTTTATATATTTAAGGAAAAAAAGTTTAACTTACTTTCTTCCACTGAGCTGTACTTTTTGCTGGACCGTTGCCACAATTATTTAACATATTTGTTAATTCTGTCCATTTAGTTGTTACCAGCTTTTGGTCTTCTTGTGTTAGTTTACATTTTATTATAATTGGATTAGCATGTATATAATTGACCATCATATCAATTTGCGTTTTTGTTGTCCTAGGGCTTCTAATTTTTTTCTCTGGAAACCGCATAAATACATAATTAACATTTACTAAATAACATTACAATTGTATTGTATTTTTCTTACCTTCACTCATTTTCAAATCGTGATTGTGGTTAGAAGAGGATTGTTGTTGACAAGCAAAAAATCACATTACAATCAAAGACATGTGTCTTTGAGTGAAAATTTGACATCTGTAGCTAACTTCTCAGATAAAGTTGCCGTCCACCGCTAAAACTTATGAAGTAAACGTTAACGTTAAAATGTGACTTAGAGAATACTAATTAAACGTGTCTTGTTAACCTTAACGTTAATGTCACATTTTTAACTACTACTTTTAACGTTTTAAAATTTAACGGTTTTTTTTAGAGAATAGACCCGTTTGACGGTTAAATTTTCTTAGGCGAATGGTTTTATAGACTTGCCTCATCATTAGATTTTAATGTATGAAGTTTTATATACTGCGATGTCACATGATTACACTTGCCCCACCAAAAGGGGAAATGTAATAATTGTTTCTAATGCGTGTAAGAAAGTTTCTAAAGTGTGATACCCCCTATAAATGTGCAGTTTAAAATAAAGTCTCCAATATTTTGATACATAATTTTATTACAAAATTACAAACATTTTTAAAAGGTAGCAAAGCGATTCTAGAAAACATACCGGAACAATACTATCATTAAATGGTAATGTGGCGAGGCAGGTCTAAAACAAGTTGTAAATTTGTTCCGGATGACCGTGGTGCGTCTGTGTGCGTTGCGTTGCGTAGATAAAATGAACTGCAAAAGTAAATAACGGATAGGTAGTGGTGACGTGTCAAAGATACAAAGTTGACCCAAAAAATGACTGAATAAATGAAGAACCCAGAAACAATAAATCAAATGTTGTAGGTACGGACACTCTTCACCTTGTAGGAGCGATCTACAAGGACTTACACAAAGGTAAAGCTATTGGATAGATAGGAAAAATAGGTAGGCCCACAAATGTTAATCAGGTATTCGAAGCTAAAAGCCTGAGATCTAACAACAGCAAAGTGTGAGGCAACACCGTAAATAAAGGCAAGAGTGAACGTCGAGGTGAATATATATATATATATATATATATATATATATATATATATATATATATATATATATATATATATATATATATATATATATATATATAAATTACGAGTCGGTAAAGCGACGTGAGAATCAAAAATAACAAATAAAAATAAATACAGCGTTGTAAATAATATATCAAACTCAAAGGAGTGTGAATAAGCGTGCAGCAAAGGTGCAAGTAAACTAATCAATTTACTAAAATTAAATATAGTAAAAATACCAAAAATTAGCTTAAACAAACCATAAACTAAAGCGTAAATGCCTAAAGCAGCGAAAATATATCCCAAAAATATATATATATAAACTAGTAAATTAATTAAATAAGATCAAATAAACAATATGTAACTGATATAAATATAAAACTGGATCAATGTCGTAACGAGATCAAACTAAAGTTAAGATGGCACAAAAACAGATGTGCAGAGCGTGCAAATGATTGAAAAATAGTACAAAGTACTTACGATTGTCCAGTAGTGTTATAATAACAGTAAGCGATACCTGAATACCAGATTTAGCATCAGCTGCGTGTGTTCTAGATCAATTGCATGCAGTGGAAGCTCAATATCCAGCAGATAATAAAATGCAGTCACTAAATCAGCTAGTGGAGAAATGTTATAAGCGATGCTAAAGTCTGCAAGTAAAAGTAAATTAAACACAAATAAGCACAAAATAAGCGACAATGACCATGTGGTCTGCGTTGAGGTTGATTCAAATAAAACAAATTTAAAGCGATGCATAAAGCATATAAAACACAGATTAAGCACTAAAATTAAGCGTTTAAACTATAAATCAAATTAACTAGAGTTACAATAACTCTGAGTTAGCGTAAAAATAATAATTAGAGCACAAGAACTCGTAAAAAGCGTGGTGAAACAAAGCGGTGCATATAGCATTTGACACCTACTGTGTCGAAAAAAGTAATTAAAATCTAAATTACCGGCTGGTCAGTGTGAACATGAATTGAGGACAGGGACAAGGCTAAGCGAATTCACTATTCAAACACAGATGGCGAGCGAGGTCCAAACAGGTAACAAAATAAGTAAGTAAAATTGTAACTTAAAAATAAGTATAAAACTAAATCATGCTTTTTGTTCATTTAAATTATTTTATTTGATATCATAGAATGCGAAGTAAATATCAAGCATAACTTCCCCTCTTCGGCCTATTTTAGGCTCTGGTAGGACAAATTTTACTTCATTTATTGATATTTCCGATTTATCTGGTATATCAGACCATACAAATGTAGAATAATTTTTGGCGTTTTTGTACCCTAAAAAATCACGTTTGGATCACCATTTTTAGATAAACTCTTGATATTACTAACATAATACAGAACTTTTTTAAATTAAATAATATTACTAAACGTAGAATCGAAGGACCAGAGTGGTAAGAACGAAGATTGGTTCTATATATGTAATTGATTGGAAAAGGATAAACTCTAACCTGTATAGTCTGGACACTCGTGCGCTAGCGGTGGTCGGACTTAGGTGAAGTGTGTTGCATTCTTCAGCTGTTCTGACGGACTCTGAAGACCAGCCTTGGGAAGTCGCTGAATCGACTGAGTCTATAGCTTGACACGCCTTGGAGAATAATAATAATCTGAGCACACTAGATTATATATGTAGAACCAGTTGTCTTCTTCCAGTAGTTAACTGTCAGGATAGAGTCGAAACTTATACTATTCCAACAACAGTGAAGATGTAGAATTGTATAGCAGACCACTCTGCTGCTACTACTACTACTACTGTAAAGGGCAGGATTAAATTGTAAATAATTGCAATACACAATAAATTTAGAGGTAGTTTATTAGGAGAAACATTTCATGTGTGTTCTTTATTGATTCATATAAACAGAACTGTTGTGGTTACAAAAAACATTCAATTTTTTATAACAAAAAATGATATCAATATAATTTTTATGAAGTTCTAGATTCAATCTTTCTCCAAAGCAATCTATATACAGTGTGTCCCATTCAAGGTACGAATGCATTGGGATCTCGAGAACCGTAAGAGATACGAGGTTGGTTAAATTAGACGAAAGTTGTCTCTTTAGTAGCGCAGTTTGAACATGTATTTGTTTTTCCAATTGAATGCATAGGTTACTAGATATTGGCTAAATTGTAAATTTTGCGATTTTCTTTTTTTGCTGATAACTTCGTTGTATATCATAATACGAGATTTAGGTTTGCACTTTTTTATGACACTTTTTAATGGTGAATTTACAGAAGTACTCAATCTTTTTATATCTAAACATTTACGAGTTACTGGTATCAACTTTTGTTTTTCATATGGAGGGTGTTGACCGTGACTGCCGAACATAGGAGATTAACATGTGAAATTAGTTTGTTTTTTTTGTAATTTCCTGCTTCCCTGATTATTTTAACCAAAAAAAATTTCAAATGAAAGTTTTAGAGCTTCAAATTCTGCATCGAAAACAATAATAAGGATTACTTTTATATGCCTTGTAACGCTAGTTAATTATGAAAATGTCGATAATTACGTTCAAAATATCGAAGCATGTGAAAGTAATTCTGCTTATTGATTTAGATGTAGAGTTTTATGCCCTAAAACTTTTAGTTGAAACTTTCTTTACATAAAATAATCAAGGAAGCAAGTAATTGCAAAAAACTGATTTCCCATGTTAATATCCCATATTCGGTAGTCACGGTGTCAGCATCCGGTATACGACACAATAACAAAAATACTTACAATATGTAGAATCAACAGTCTGTTTCCCTTGTTCTAAATTAATATTAGTAACGTTGATGTCTGGTATATATTGATGTATCTTATCTACATCACTGTGATTTTCATTCGTATAGCTGATATTATCTATAGCAAGTGTAAACTGATTGATTTCTCCTACAGCAGTACAATTTTCATTTACACTGTTGGAAATAGCTGAATCAAAGATATTTTGATCACATTCATTTTCATGTATTATTGGTAACATCCGTGTCGGAAGTATAATTATAATTATCATTTGTACTCTGGTGGTCAGAATTACCATCTGTAACAAACAATAAACAATATAGAAAAATGTTAATTAAAATATTTTAAAATTACCTTGACAAATCTGATCTATATTTAGGCCCTGGTATTGATTAATCTCTCCTTTTTCTAAATCTATTAAGAGATTCGGCATATGTTGAATTTCCCTAGCAGCAATCGGCAAGCGATAATGAGATTTATGAATTTTGTCATCATGGCCCATGAAATTTGTAAGAAAAGACATATCCGAATTATTTAAATTTAATTTTTGTACTACCGTTGCTATATGCTTTTCAAGGCGTATGTTCTGATTAATTCGCAGGCTCGTAAGTGATTATTCCTGTCACCTGGAATTCCAAATATAAAAGGATTTTTCTCGTTCACTCCAGCCTCACTCCTATGTTTAATAATTAATTTAATAGAATCATTCCTAATTTTATGTAAAAGTACAGGCACAGTTCGTCCCAACTTTCCACGTATTTCAAAACGATAAAATGATTTTGCAAAAGGTTGGCCGTTTTTTGTTAAAGTCTGATAAATATCAGTATCTGTTGTTTCATTTATTGTATATTGCTTTTCAAAATCTGCTATTAACATTCTCTCTGTTTCACCAGCTCTTTTTCTGTTAAGGATCTGCATATAAGTTAAGCAGCACTTTGAAAGATTTATCCATTGTTGAAATGAAAAAGATTGCTGTAATGCTGTAATATTTAAATTTCTTTCTGATTCTAAGAGTTTCATTATTTGCTGAATATCTGTGGTAGTTGGTAGCGTTTTTTGTTTTGATCTTTTATATTCATTTCTGTTTTCTACCGCTGTTCTACTTATAGTCGAACCATAATGCTCTGACACAATATTCAGAAAATTTTCGACTTCAGTTTTTAATTTCTTATCATTATTCTTGATACATTCTATTATTTGTAGTCGTGCGCATTTTTTTACATACGTTCCAATATTAGCTGCAACTGTTGGGCGTTCATAATGCGATGTAGTTGAATTCAATTTTGAGATTTTGTTTACAGAAATAATAAAAACTTCATATCATATCAAGAATGATGCGAAATCAGATATTGTAGGATTGGTTTCCTTAACAGAAATAAGTAATCGGCCCAACAGTCTTAATATTTGTTTACCGAATTGCGCTCCCCTATATTTTTGACATAATTTATTCCCATATACTACAAGTAGATTATCGTAACGAATAATACGAAATACGCTGTCGTCTTTCATTTTTGCAAAAACTCTTGTAATAAGTGCATCAGATGCAGCATTATGATAATGCATAAGTGGCAAACGACCACGTTCTAGAATATCTCTAACACCTTTTGATGCACGTGGATTACATTTAGTGTGATGCTGATACATAGTGTTTTTTGCCATAAATCCTTTGCAGTGCGGACAAGTAACAAAATCATCAAAAGACTTATTACGTATTATATTAGGTCTTCGGCAAACAATCAAATTTTCATTTGTATTATATTCAAAATCACCGCGTTTGCGAATTACGTTAATTAGATGTTTGCGTAAAGTAATATAATAAAGTCAGCTAAGTACACTAAAAAAAAAAAAAACAACTAAACAATCGAACTTAAACGGCTCTTTTGAAAACACGATATATTTTTTACTACACACAAACAAATCTCGTACCAAACATATAGTCTAACATTTATACTTTCTTATACAAAGCATAAGCAAGTATAGGAATCATGAAATAAACCGGTGACGAGATTTTCGCGGAAATACGTATTTTGAGGTCCCCTGAAACTGTTTTGACCATTTTCTCAATGACGTCTGTGTGGATGTGTACTAGGGTGGTCGTTAATTTGGCAAATTCGGAAAAGTGCTGGTCTGCACCCGGAATAAGGCTCAAAAAAATTGAAAATAAGCGTCCCGAACGTTGTAGCGCCGTAAAATGATTTTAACACGTGTCTCAAGAAGGTTCAAAATTAGCATGTATTTTAAATGGGGAAATTGCACTTTTTCACATTTTGTAGAATAACTGTATTTGTATTTTCTCGAAAAATATTTCAAGATAACCATCAAAATGCTTATGAAATTTGCTTTCAGGTACACTCAATTTATTGTTATTCTGATAAAAATTGCTGGATTGGCGTCGATTTGAATATGAACGTTTTTGATCCGAAAAATCTTAAAAAGGAGGTTATTATCAGTACTATCGAAATTTTAAACTCTGTATAGACATGCGAAGCAAATCGGGGTCTACACCATATTTCATTTTAAATTGCTCGAGCAATATTTCATATCTGTTAAGAAGAGACAAAAGGCTTGGTAGCAACAGCAAGTATTCAAAAAATGTTTTACTTTTTCCTTGGAAGAGATTTCAAGTATTGCAGCTAAAGGTTTCAAAACAACACAATATTCTTCGAGATACAAAATCTCAGTTTCTTTAAAGTGTCCGATACTTAAATTTCCACATAAAATTGTTAATTTCGCTTTTTCCTTAGCAATCTGAGCTATCGCATCATAAGTCAAATTATTATATTATATTATTCCCGGGTTACTTAGTGTATGGCCTAGTATAATTTGTACGATTTCAGCAGATTTTGGTCTATTTGACTTTTTCCACAACTGACTACATTTATTGAATCCGTTCATTTTACGAATTCGCAAAGCAGGAATTTTTTTTGACTACATTTCTATAATCGGTTGTAGCAATCATCTTCAATGTATGGCTTGCACAGCTCATATGCTTTGGGCAAAAGTATTTGTATGAAACTGATCCCCGTTTTCCATGCTTTCATCATAAACATGTTTGTCGACCAAATTTACTATGCTTAATATTTCAGTATCTTTTTGTTTGACCATATGTCTGCAATACTGCAAATAAAATTATGCAGATTGTGATAAGCCTCATTTTAGCTTGTTTCAAGCTAGACCCATCTTTCTGATTGATTTCATGAGAGACTCCTTCTATGCTTCGTATTCTTCAATTCTATTTGGGTGGACCCTTTTAAGTGTTTAACATAATTCGATGATGAATCTATTTTCCCTGCTATATTTTTAATGTGGGGTAGACAAAGTTGGCAAGTTGCTAGAATATTATCACCTTCATTCTTTTTTTTTTTTTCACTTCTTTGAAATATTTAACATCCAGTATTGAACTGATTTCAGTTAAAAAAAAACTCATCAGCGTCACCGGTAGAAGTTGAAGATAAATCAGTTTCGGCGCAATGTTGTTCTTGGTTTTTGTTTTGCCCGATTTTTTCGAAATAAATTCATTAGCGGATTCAGAGCATGCTGTTTATTATTATTTAATTCTTCTTTGGTCTTCAAAATCTGAATCAGATGAGGCGTCGTCAGAAGATTTCAAAACAAATTCAACATCTTGATGCGAAGTTGTTTGAAATAGGTCTTCTTCTTCTGGTAAGTCATTCATATTTGATTTGTAACTACAAGAAGCCCTCTTGGATATATCCATTTTGTTTTGTCTTAAAAAATTATAAAAATTTCAATGTTATTATTTTTAAAATAGTAAAAACATTTAACGTAAAACGGTAAATACAAATCTAGAAAGTTTAACAGATGATGAATAGGATAATGATATGAAGTAAAATAATTATTATATCTCTTCAATACCCGAACG
This sequence comes from Poecilus cupreus, assembly GCA_963942605.1. NCBI lineage: Eukaryota > Metazoa > Arthropoda > Insecta > Coleoptera > Carabidae > Poecilus > Poecilus cupreus. The sequence continues at coordinate 28,949,518 of OZ012719.1, read as the reverse complement.
TTTCGAGTTTTATGAACCCGTTATCGGTGCTAAGAAAACCAGAAAAAAGTAATAAAATTATTCAATTCAATATTAAGTAATCATTAATTATTATTTCTTAGGTAAATTGTGGGTGTCACCTTGTCGTGGTGAGGGGGCTTAGTACGGCAGGCCAGGACTCACTGGTAGCCAGAAGCTAAGAATACCCGAAGAAAGTAGAGGAAGATCCTGTGATATATAGTCGATTGTCAATAGCGAGACTATACAGAGATCGGAAGTGGGGGATAAGGAAAATGGCGGTAGCCAAGCGGCCCTCTGCGAACAGCGTGTGATGCATATTACCTGTCTAGGCTAAAGTCTGGGCTGCGTTGACAAACCTCGCAGACCTTACCGGGGCTTGCGTTGAGGCCCCAAGGGAGACAGAATATGCAAATGACCACGCTGGGGTCATGGTTCCATCCGATGAAACTTGGCGCACTCCAACGAGTAGCTATCCACCATGAAGTACGTGACTAAGCTTCAAGATGAAGTTACCATGGGTGCCCAGCCATGGCGACCCCAGTGAGCTCGTAACGTGAACCCTGCTAAGATGGTACCGCCTAGGAGAACGTCAGTTCCCGTACTCTGTTCAAAGGCATGTATTTTGCGGGGTGCGGAGAGACTGTAACTACGCGCGACCATGGGTAGGGGGATCTAGAGCATGCGTCGGAGCATTCTGGGGTGTGAGGCAAAGGAGAGGCAAAAATGGCATCAACCGGAACAGTTAAAAATATTATTAAAGAAAAAAATACCAAAAGAATTGAGGAAGATGGAAAGGACGTGGCTGAAAGTGGAAGCCAAACTGTAGGGGAGCCGTCCCCCTTCATAAGAAGCAGTTTTATGAAGATGACGCCGCCAAAAACAAAGGAAGTAAAGGTCTGTCTTGAACCATGGGAACCAAGACTGAGATCGTTATCGGCGGGTGATTTAACGCCAAACCCGAACCTGATTTCGATCATTACCGAGAAAAGAAAGAGGTCAGAAGACCAGGAAGACACCTCCTGGTCAGAGCTGACAAGGATGATACAGGAGATTTTGGAGGGTATCACAGAGGTGACCCGCAAAGTTGGTACGGTGACCAACATAAGGAAGGACGTGGTCGCTAGTGTGACCAGGTTGGACACCATGGCCAAAAAGCTTTCCGGTGGAAAGCTTGAGGACATGATGGAAGAAATGAAAGCCCTAAGGACGTCTAAGAACGTCAGGACAGAAAAGAAGAGGGCAACATGTGAGGCAAGCACGCAGTGCGAACCTATGGTGTGGGGTAAACCGATTACGCCCAAGTTTACCCACACCAAAATAGTGGAGACGAACCCACTAACACTGGGATCGGAATGGGACCTGGCAGTGCTAAGGACCCAGACCGACCCAAACATGGAGAATGGAATTCCGCGTCTCTTTAGAGACAGATTCGAGGGAATCGCGGAATTACAAGGAGAAGTGGCCTCGCTGAAGACAGCCACATGGGTTGCCGGGAAAGAGCCGGAACCACGATCCATCTACAAAATTGTAGATGGAGACAAGGAAGATTTGCGACGGCGGTTGGAGGAGGTGGTAAACGACGTCGCTAAAAATAGCAGGACGAAGCTTGCATTGCCTTGGGACGAACATCCGTCTCTCAAGACCAATGAGCTTCAGAAAATGATGGAGGAAGCCGCAACCAAACATAAGGTTGAGGTGGCAATCCACATCAAACCGAAGCCAAAGAAGGGCAAGCCTGCGACAAGGAAGGTGGAGACGGAAGCCATCTTCGTCAAGAAGGCAGAAGGTGCGACATACGCCAGCACCCTGAGGACAGTGAGAGAGGAGGTCCTAAACAAGGGCCTCAGCGAAACTGTCCGAGGGGTGAGGGAGTCGAAGACTGGGGACCTGATACTAACAGTTATCAGGAAACCAGAGGGAAGAGAGTCTGGCTTGATACAAGAAGCCATCAAGCAGAAGTTAGGAAGTGACAAGGTGCGATCCTCCAAGCGCAAGCCTGAGGGGATAGTCCACGTCAAGGACATTGAGGCGGTAACAACCGCCGAGGAAGTGAAGGCCGCTTTAAACAGCGCACTGGGCCAAAAGGGGCCCAGTAACATAGAAATAGCCTCCCTAAGACAGGGATTTGCTGGCACACAGAACGCCACTGTGTACGTCAGCAAAGAGCAGGAAGCGAGACTTCTAAAAATGAAGTTCGTGAAAATTGGGCTACCATCCTGTCGTGTGGTCGAAAACAAGAAAGTCACCTCTTGTTTCAAGTGCTGGCTGCCAGGACATACCCAGCGTACCTGCAAAGGTCCTGACCGCAGCAAGGCTTGTAAGAACTGCGGAAAGGAAGGGCATATCCGCAAGGACTGCACGGCAGACAGCGTCTGCTTGATATGTGGGAAGGCAGGGCACCCGGCGAACACCACCAGGTGCCCGGTATACAGAGACGCTCTGACAAAACCAGAGAGAAAGACCGCGGGCCCTAAAACAGGACCCGCAAAGGAAAAAGAGAAGGTGACAGCAACCCAAAATAAGGGGAAAGCTGTAGGGACAAAGGGGACAAGATCAAAATCCACAGTGGCTGGCTCCAGCAAGAACAATGTCTAATAAAGGCAGAAATAGACAGACAGGAAGGCAGGTGTTGGACAGGGCACTTAAAAAGGCCGAGTCTGAAAGAACCATCAGGTTCGTGCATGGAGGAACTCTGAGGGAACAAGGGGAAACCCAGAACCCTCGGAGACCCGACATGCCGAAAAATGAGCTCAAGGCAATAACAAGAGGTTGTGAGATACCTCTTGATTACAGTCACATAAATCAGATGCAGCTCGAGGGCCATCTGACAAATGCTGCCAATTTCGACATGGCAAGGCTCTTTCTAGCTTACCTGTGTAAGTATAAAGAGAGCTATTACCTGGGACAGACTTACATGTCGGTCAAGGTCAAACTCAGAGCGATGGGCTTCCCAGAGAGCGAGGAAGATATCAAGAGCGCATACGTGAAGTACTGCTGCTCCCAAGGCATAACCAGAGAGGAAACGGAGAGAGATCTCCAAATCCTGGAAGGTTATGTCAGGGAGAAAAAGATGATGGAATTTCAAGCAATGGAAAGGCACAGACGGGAAACAACGGAACGTATCTACCCCGGTGGATCGTCGAGCTGCGACCCAGAATGTACTATCCTGTAAAAGATGGCTACCGTGAAGAGAACAAACCTCAGATGCCTGCAAGTAAATGTAGGCAACATGAGGGACTCCCACGATATCGTCCGGGCAACAGCGTTGCAAAATAACATCGATGTTATTCTACTCAGTGAACCAAATAAGTCCTTAGTCAAACAAAATCTTTGGCTGGCTGACAAGGACGCAGATAGTGCAATCTTGATATCAAGTAAGCAAGTCCCAATCACAAACCAAGGGACAGGCAAGGGCTTTACATGGGTTGAGATAAGCAGATACCGTATATACAGCTGTTACATCTCACCCAATGTAACCTTCGACGTTTTCGTGAACTTCCTAGAAGACCTCGGGAACAGCATGAGGGGAGCGAGGACAAAAATAATCCTCGGAGGTGACTTTAACGCCAAGTCATTTCTCTGGGGACATAAGCAAGACCGTAGGGGTGAGACCTTGACCGACTGAATGGCCCAACACCAGCTAGTGGTCCTTAACACAGGTACAACACCTACCTTCGTAAGAAGAGAGACGGAGTCAGTCATAGACCTGACTATGACAAGACATCCATCTGATTTCCAGCTATGGGAGGTTTTAGAGGAGGAGACCCTTAGCTGGCATAAGATGATAAGATTCGAAGTGAGGGAATCAGGATTCCCAGAACCCAGCTTGAGCGACCGGCCTACAGGCTGGAAACTCTCAACAGAACTGATGCCTTGTTTCCTAGAGAAACTGGACGGAAGATTGGAGAGAGAAACAGGAAGTGTTAATGCAGCCACACTAACAAAATGCGTTAAAGCAGCATGCGACTCTACCTTCCCACGAAGGAAAGCTCTGAGCGGCAGGAAAACACAGGCTTACTGGTGGACAGCAGAGATAGGGGAACTGCGTAAAAACTGCCTTAAAACACGCAGAAGGTTCACCAGATTACACCAAAGAGCTTCCGCCACTCTTGATGAAAAAGAGAGGATGTGGGAAGAGTATAGAGACACACGAAGGGCCTTGAGGAAGAAGATCAAAGATACCAAAAAAGAGGCCTGGAATAGCGTCATCCAAGACCTAGACCAGGACATCTTTGGACAAGGGTATAAGATTGTGGCCAAAAAGATCAGGTCGCACAATAAGCTGGAAGAAGGAAGACAATTAGAAATTGCCAAAGGGCTCTTCCCCCAGAGGGAACCGGTGAACTGGGAGGCATTGGAGGAACGCCTCACATGCCAACCACCACCGACACCTTTTGAGGAAGACGAGCTCCTGGAAGCGGTTTCTAAACTGAAAAACGGAAAAGCTGCGGGCCCGGACCTGATACCACCGGAGATCGCCAAAGCTGCCGTTACTGGACAACAGGAAGTCTACCTACAGATTGCTAACCAAGTGATCCAGTCAGGTAGATTCCCTGAGGAATGGAAAGAGACGAAGCCAGTGCTGATCGAAAAACCGAAGAAGGATGCGACAGGTTTACCCTCATACAGGCCCATCTGTCTACTTAACACCTTAGGCAAAATCGCAGGACAGCTGATCTGTAACAGGATCAACAAAGAGATAGAGGCCAATGGGGGACTGTCGCAATACCAATTCGGTTTTCGAAAAGGGAAGAGCACTATAGATGCAATGAAAGAAGTGCTGAACTGCCACCAGAAGGGTACCCGATTGATAAACACTAGAGGTTTCTGCGTCCTTGTGACTCTTGATATTAGGAACGCCTTTAACAGTGCAGACTGGGAAGAGATTGTTAAAGCGATGATAGGCAAGAACATCAGTGCCTACCTCATCAGAGTCACAATGAGTTATCTGAAAAACAGATATATCTCAATCGGGGATAAGACGAAACTACCAATGACTTTTGGAGTACCGCAGGGCTCTAAACTTGGCCCCCTACTATGGAACATCATGTATGATGGGGTCCTTTCCATCGACCTACCACAGGGGGCAACAACAATAGGCTTTGCGGACGACATAGGGATAGTAGTGACGGCGTGGACAGAGCTTGAGCTCGAGCTAAAAATAAAGACAGCTATCGAGAGTACCATTAGCTGGCTCCGAAGGAGAAAATTAACTGTGGCCCCAGAAAAGACCGAAGCCGTAATACTCGCGGAGAGAAGGACACTACTGGAATTGGATATAACAGTCCAAGACCAAGTGGTGAAGACCTCCCGGAGTACTTGGGAATGCATTTCGCCAAAGACCTGCGAATGCAGGAACATGTCATGTGTACAGCCAAGAAAGCAGGCGAGGTCACACGGAATCTCTCCAGACTATTGCCAAACATAGGCGGCCCAGCCGCAACAAAGAGAAGGGTTCTGGGCGCAGTAGTAAACTCAATACTACTGTACGCAGCCCCAATCTGGCACAAGGCCATGGATCTTGCGAAATATAGGAAACTATATGAGCAGATCCAAAGACAGATGGCAATAAGGATATGTAGCGCATATAGGACGGTCTCGACAGCAGCAGCCCAGGTGCTGGCGGGACAAACTCCTATAGAGCTACTTGTCAAAGAAAGGGAGCAAACTTATAAGAAGAACAAAGAAGAGGCTCGAGCAATAAAGCAAGAGACGAGACTTAAGTGGCAAAGAAAATGGGAAAACGAAACTGCGGGTGAGTGGACGAGGAGACTCATCCCACAGATACAGACATGGATAGACAGGAAGCATGGAGAGTTGGATTTCCATCTCACCCAGCTCCTAACTGGACACGGCTCTTTCGAAGCCTATCTCAAAAGGATAGGAAGAAGGGACTCAGCCTCCAGCCCCTTCTGTCAACTAGGGGAGGACACAGCTGAGCACACCTTCTTCCACTGCCCCGAATGGACACCTGAAAGGACAGTGGTTGAGGAGGAGCTCAACAAGAATATCAGCCCAGAAAACATTGTACAAACAATGCTGGAGGGCGAAGACGAGTGGACCTCGATCAAATCTTTCGCCAACGCAATAATGCGCAAGAAGGAGGAGAGAGAGAAGAGACTCGAAGAGGAAAGAAGACAAATGGCAGCTCTAACATAAGAGCGAAGAAAGAGGGGCAACCTGGAAAGAAATGCCGAAAGGTAGTAGTTCAGGTTGATTAAACCCCTGTCATACTGGTGGTTAGGTTTTAGTGGGTATGGCTGAACAGCAGGCGAGTCCCACACTCTGTGCGTAAATGCATTTCCCCCACCAGGCAAAAAAAAAAAAGGTAAATTGTTGTTATCCTTCAAATTCTCTCAGGTACTTTTTTACTATTGTTTAATGATTGCTTAATATTGCATTGAATAATTACTGCAACATTTTTCTTGTTTCCTTAGCTCTGATGTAGAATGAAACTCGAAACGTCTGCGTATTGAAGAGATGTAATAATTATTTTACTTCCTATCACAATCCATCATGCGTTGAACTTTCTACAATATCAAAATTACTGGATACGATCAACTTCAAAATGTAAATGCAAATGAAATGAAAAATAATATTTTTAAACATAGATCACTTTATCGGGCTTAAAAGTTAAATTAAAACAATCATCCTTGGCAATTGGCAAGCATAGCAGTATCAAAAATTTTGTCAGGTTGAGAAATAAATCTCTCTAAAACAATCTAACTATGATCTTTGTACTATATTATTCAATATAAATATTTAGTACACAAACATTACGAGTACGGTTAACAATTCTGAGATCTGCATTCGTCTTTATAATATATAAAACTATAAAAGGAATTTACTAACCAATTAACAAAATAAAACTAACTACTAATTTCCAAAATTTAAAAGCTACACTGCCACAATTAAATTGTCATATTTTCTCCATCATTTTCCACTATCGAAACGTGTACCAACCAACTAGCATGCATTAGTTCTCCCAAGCGCATGCGCATCTCAACACACAGGCGGCGAGCGCGCTAGAGACAATGGGTGAATAATAATAAATTGTATCCGTGAAAAAAAAAAGTTTTCGAATATGGATCCTTTTACAATTCTCTTGCGGATATGGATAACAAATATAATTTTATTTAAGTATTCGATTGCTGATCCGGATACAATAAATCGTATTCGAATACTGTATCCGAATATCAAAATACTTTGGTATTCGGATACTACCCAGCTCTGATATCCAGTTCGTTTATATTATTTTGAATACTGAATTCTAACAATTTTTCTAAGCAAATTTTTATATTCCTGTAAAAATGATTATCAAGGTCTATCTAGGTTATTTTTGTATCATAATTTTATTATCAGTAATAATATAACAAGAGGGTGAGAATAAATTGAAAATAAATTGACAGATCTTTCGAAAACTTGTTGCCAGGCAATAGCCACGAAAGCCCGTATGCTATTGCCAAATGGCGACAAGTTTGAGAAAGATACTGGAGAATTATTTTCTAATTTATCGAACTCTCGAGTTATATTTAATTAGATTTTTTTTTGATTTCATCATCAGGCACGCCACTAAATCCTTCTTTTTTGCTCATTTTTACTTATGTTGATGATACCTATCTGACATCTGTCAACAAAAACAAAAAAGCTACAGAGAAAATTGCCGGGAATAATCACAAGAGCATTATTCTCAGTATAATAATGACAGGTTTGGTTAAAACGCAGACACGTGACATACAATAAAGCATTTGATTGGTTTAAATAAACGTCAAAAAATAATCTAAGTAATAATTTTCACATGGGTAATTTAGTTTTACATCCTTCGCAAATCCTTTGCTCAATTTCCTATCATTAGAAATGCAGTGTATTAATGCTTTATTTGATTCAAAGACCTTAGCCAAAAAAAATTTCTGATATATAATAAGTAGGTACTGCAGAGTACCGCCAGGTTTAAAGGAACATATTGCAATCTATGTAGACAAAAATAATTTTTTAAAAATTTGGTACTTGATAGTACCGTCAGCACACAAAGTGATAAATTGTAATTGTTTATAAAATTTTGATTATTATTATAATTCTGTTAAAATATTGAGTGCTTTGGTAATAGGAATGTAGGTGTATAAATTAACAATATCAGAAATCACCATAATGAAATCTGGTTGGATGTTGGATTGTTGTAGCGCATTATTTAAGAATGTCATTAATTCTTTTGAATTTTGTACAGAACATTGAGATATATACTAAAATTTTGTAATGAGTAGTAAAAGCGGATTATGCAAAGTTCATATATTTTAATTTAATTTAATAGTATTGGCTACAATTTTTATTTGAAACTTTTTTCTACATTTTGCACCGCTTTGAAATTATTTTTTTGGGAAGTTATGTAGTGGCTACATCAGATACTAATACAATACCATTTTATAACTTAATATTTAGACCTTGCATGTTTAAATTAAGAACTAATTAGATTTTGGTGACTGACCAACAACCGGAAGTAGCAGTTTACTTGAAGGGTCATAAGGTATTTTGAGCATATCACAGTAAATAATTAAGTTATTATAAAAAAGATATTAAATAAAATTAGATACAATTTTTATTTGAAACTTTTTTCTATTTTGCACCGTTTAAAAATTGTTTAAGTGGGAGGTTATGTGCTGGCCACATCAGATTTTTTTTTACATATTTTGCTGCATAAATTGTCATAGAGAGTGCATATTTACCAAAAAATCAGTGCATATAGTTAGTTTATTTATTCATGCCTTTCGGCCTAGAATCTAGAATCAGTGCATATATATGCGCATATAATTCAGTTTTTTCGTGCATGTAGTCTGCTCTCTAGTAATGAGAATATAATTTTACACTAGAACGGCCGAAACTTTTGCATACTTTAAACGGCCTGTGGCAGTCATTTTGACTGCTCATGAGAATTCAAATTCTTAGCCCAAAATTTTGATTGTTAACAATATATTAGAGTACGCGAGGTCACAAAAAGTAAACATTTTCTCTTTTGATTGCGTTATTAATATTATAAAATAAAGCCAAGGTGTACAATTGTAAAACTGAATACTCAGTCGCACTGCACGCAAATCTGTTTTCGCTTTAGGAACGCACTGTCCGCAAACATATTTCTTATACGAATCATAAATATCGTGGTTCTTATTATTATTGCAATCCTTAATTTGACATTGCTTACGAAAATTTTTGTTGTTGCCTTTTGTATTTCTAGCTGCCCATCTTTGGTTCTTCTAGTTCACGAGATCTACAGAAAGTTCTTCAGCGAGTTTCAGAAAAAAATTCCGCCTGTAAATCTTCTGACCGGTACACCTGGTGAACAAAATCTAAGCACTGATTGCGGCCAAGTCAAGTAGGTTGTAAAACTCTTAAACAGGCCATCGTCGACATGCAGACTTCGTAGAATAGAATCTGACCATGTGGATATTTCTTTCTCATGGTACACAGTCAATGTGAAGTCATTGATCTTTAAAACATTTGTGTCATATAAAAGATGACGCTCATATTTAACCTCATCTTTCAACTTTTCAGCATGTCCAACTGACGTGAAAAAGTTGTCCATCGTTATATTCCGTCCTTTATCGAGGTACGGATCAACTAGTCGAAGGACGACAACATTTTCAGATTCACTCTGATAACTCGGACGAGAAATATCTGTTCCCAATGAATTCCATTCAAAATATACTTTGAATCAACGTCAACCGACAGCCAAAATTTGAATTAAAATTTTTCAGGTTTACTAGCTGTGTACTAAGTAAATGGACATATTGATTTTGTGGAAAAGAGTTGCTCGTCCACTGTAATATCAGCGCCAGGAATGTAACATATGCAACAAGCGACGAACTCGATCCAAACATCAGAAAAAAGCGCAAACTTATCTTAGTCAAGCGATGGAATCTTGTAGACATCAAATCAAAACTTAAGAATCGAAGAATTTCTATGAATCTTCCAACTCTTCTAAGGACACTGACCACTTTTCGTCACCGAGAATTTCCCGCGCCTTAGTATCCGTACATAATTTAATATGAAAAAGCATGTATTTAGAAGCAAGAAGTTTGACGGCAGTCCGAGCCTTATCATTGACGTTCCGTTTCGCATGAGGAGATGGACCAAGCCTGTTACGCAGAATATGTATTTCGGGTACCTTTTCGTCTGAGAACATTTTCCCCTGGTGCAACTTGTGTCCATGATTTCCCGTTTTTCGCAATCTCGCTGCCTACTGAGGGAATAGTCCGGTTGTACCTATTTCTTCCTCTTCCTGAAGTCGTATTTCTGCCGGTAGAACTGGAGTCCTGCAATTACGGCTCTTGACCTCTGTCAGGATCGGTATCAGAACTAATTGAACCTCTTCCCCGCCCACGTCCTCGTCCTCGGCTACGTACGCATACTTTGTTGTGAGATCCACCTCTGCCTGCACGAATCAAATTTCAATTAGATGTTAGAAAAAGCAAAACGAAGGTGAAGAAAAGCATCGGATTTTCACGTCACAGGTATTTTATTTTGATAATTTTACACACATACCTTCACTTGGGTCATTATTTGGTGGGTAGTCGTGATCCGACCGATCTACGTCGAGTTCGAAATCACTCTCTATTTCAACGTTTTCATCTTCTGGCTGTTCTTCAGGAATATTTTGCAAGTCACTCAGAGTACTTCTGACACTGCGGAGTGCCTCAATAAAACCACTAACAACAATGAACTACTGCGAACCGACCAACACAGTCAGCGTAATGCTTGTTTGCACTCGCTTGTGCGAATTATAATCGGATAATTATATTTATTTAAAAAAATTAAATAAATAAAAACAACTTAATATTTTTTCGGCAGCATTACTCAGATGAAAGTCATTATTTCTTCAGTCGTAGCATTTAAATTATGAACAAGTTTCTGCATCGCATAGCGATTTGTCTCAGTTACAATGTGGCGTAACATAGCTTTCGAATAATATACACTAAAAGCTTGGATAAAACTCTTGACATTTCGTCGTTATTATTGCAAAAGTTCGGATATCAAAATATGGGATTTTTTAGGATCCCAAGAAAACTGCTCAGTTTTTTTTTTTTTTTTCATAAAAATAGTTAGAAACTTATATTTATACAGATCCGTAGCTTTTAGAGTTAAGATAAATAAAGTATTTTAGAATATTATTTTTTATTTGTAGAAATTCTCATAGAATAACACACGACAATTTGCTTTCAGTATTTGGTTACAACTGATTTTACCTGCGACATTTTGCTCTTTTCAGCAATTATTAATTATTTTTCTTTAATTAGTGAAAGGATCAATAATAATGCTTTTAGCGACTAAGGTAGATCTAATTAAACTCTTATAAAAAAAATATTCGAAGTAGTTACCAAGGTGTTGTGTGTTATTATTATTGTTATAAATAAAAAATACTCACTAGTGACTTTCCTCAAAATTATACCCACTAGTGGTTAATCTGTTACTTTCCTTGTTTAAAATCGCTATAGTTATATAGCATTTATTGAGAGGTGTTGGCTAAAAGTTCTTTTCTGCAAAGATATAATCATATGCTAGTGTCGTAGTGTCACTATCAATGATCTTGAAGTAAATACACTCTTGGCTTGATTTACAATTTTTGTGTTTCAGATTATTGTAAAAATAATGATATTCTGAACATATTAAAACTTTTAATTCCTGCAGATGCATAAACTTGATATGTTCTGATACAGTTGAAGCTTTGAAAGGTCTTCGAAGAAGCTGAGACTAAGTAATTTCAAAATTTTACTTGTACTTAATAATGTTATCTGAAGACCGCAGATATCATTTACAGAAGGATCACCTTTGGCATTCCCTGGACAAATACTTTTGTAAGTTATAAAAGTCCCGATATGTCAGGTATACTACCTTGTATGGTGATGGGCTTTCTCGCACCAATTTGATTATGGAACATAGTGAGCTGGGACACACAACTCTCTTCTTCTTGTCAACTTTCGATTAATTATGCTATGAATAGAATCAACTTCTATTTGGTTATGCCCGATCTCCAAGTACTTATGCTCTATTGGTATTATGTATTCTACGGCTAATCGCAGAAGTCCATTTGACATTTTACGAGTCTGGTTTTGGTAGCTTCACTATTTTTTCTTTTAAATTTTTTATCATAATTGAAACTAAGACATCGCAACCTAAACCGCAATTGCCCGCATGCCAAAGAAAACAAAATCTTTATCGTTTACATTATAAAAAGTTAGGTTGTGCACTTTTAACTTTGTTATGTGACTAATGTGACAATACGAGGACATAAATGTACTGCTTGTAGATCTACCGTGTACCAGCAAATTTTTTCGTCGGGGTTATTTAAAAATGTTTTTTCTTTGTTAGTATTTTTTTCATTTTGGGCTAGATTCTTTCTTTGAATGTGGTTGCCGTATTCGTTAGTGTCAAGGTTTCCATTTTGTGACGTCAAGGGTAACAAAGAAAAAGTAAATACAGAGATACCAAACTTGAGCCAACAAGGTGCCTCGGCTAGAGGTGGTTGCGGCGCTGGATCGTGGGTTATAGGCGCCACCCAACTCTGAAAATTGAAACAAGAAAAACGGGCACTCGGGAGTAGGGACCTCGCCCAAAGAAACAAATAAACTTATACAGCTTACTACTAAAATACTGTTCTAACTTTACTAGGGATTCGGCATACAAAGTTAATGTAAAAAAAAAAGTATAGTACTGCTGGGTCTGGATGGAGTGCCTGGTCGCCAGCGGGAGACTTAGTATTGTAGTGATGCGCAGCAGCAGCGTGGAGAGTACTACTGGTGAAAAGCTTTCTGGCTCTGGGTTCGTGATTGGAGTTCGGGGCCTCCGTTCCTGGACTTCCACGTGTGACAAATGGGTGCGGCTTTTGGGCTGGGTGGACAGGAGCTCCGGTCTACAATAAGTTTTACTGATAATTGAATATAATGAAGGCTCATTAAACTAGTCAACAGCAAGTCTTGAAATAAATTGTTAACAATAATCAAATACAAATGCAGAATATCAAAAACAAAAACAGAATACAAAGCACAATTTAACTTTACGCAGGCTATACAGGATAACAACATAGAAAGAGGGGGAAATGATACACAACAAAAAGGAAATGATTGACCGTCGACGAAGTAAACTGAATTACTAACTGAAACAGGTAATGGGGTCTTTCACTTTTTTTTCAATTTTTTTTTATGAAACTTTATCTATATTGAAAACTATCTACACTTTTAAAAAGTCTTAATTGTTATTCATTAAGCCACAATCATTTTTTTAAAAATGTTGTGACGTCATAGTAGAGGTGTTGCTGGATCTAAAACAGTACAGATTGTTAATAATTGTAGTCATATATATTTTTACTTATTTTATTATTATTATTACAATAAAATAGAACATTTATGTAACAAAAATTATTTAAATCTCTACTGTTTTAGATCCAGCAACACCTCGACTATGACGTCACAACATTTTTAAAAAAATCATTGTGGCTTAATAAATAACAATTAAAACTTTTTTAAAGTGTAGATAGTTTTTCAATATAGATAAAGTTCCATAAAAAAATATTTAAAAAAATGGTGAAAGATCCCATTCGGCTTTGTCCCCTAGTTTCGGCGTACGATCAGCAACTAAATCACAAAAACCCAAAATCGAACCGAAATTTAAACTGAAATCTAGATTTAACAAAATTCCACAACAGCAAATAACAAAGCTGAATCACTGCGGCTCCTGAACTACGGTTCAGCGAAGCTACAAAAAAAACTCCTTTGTTCGGAATATTTATTTTCGGTACTGATGAAGTAAAACAAAATTGAAGAAGATTAAAACACCCACATGCTAATTATAATATTGTCAAGAATAGATTGGTATGATATCTTACAGTTAAAATATGAAAATTATTTTAAAAAAAGAATGAAATTTACTCTTTGCCAATCTCATGGCCAATACTTCGCTGTTTTATATAATGCGTTATAAGCGTTGACTGTTTCAAGTTAAGCACATTGCTTCGAAAATAATACAAGATATTATAAGATCAGTAAAAATAGGTATACGCTAGTGTCTGAACTGAATTAGCAAAAAATAATTATCCAGTTTACCAAGAAAATTACATGTAGATTGGGTATAAAACAACAGGCAGCAATTTACAAATGTTGAATATGAAGCTCAGCTGTCAATCCGCCTCATTAGAGAATAAATACATTTAATAATAAGCATATATGGAATTCTTCGCAATAATGTATCTGGAAGCTAAGAACTAAAAACAACAATTTGTCCCAAAAAGAACGTACAGAGAACGACAATTGTACAATGGAGAATAAATGTCCAAATTGTCCACTGAAATTTATATGCCCTAAGTGCTGAATGAGCTACAAATGGCAATGGCTATATGATATAAATATATTTGTATGACCACACTGAATTTAAAGTGCTTTCTCTTTACGAAGATAAATGATATATTTTATAGGTGTACATTAGCAGTATTATGTTATTTCTTTTTAGCCACCTACAATAAAGGGGGGGGGGGGGGGGGGGTTAGAGGGAAATAATGAGGATGATTATTGTCATAGCAAAATTACCGGGATCACGACAAAAATGGTTGTGGAGGCTCATGAGACCAAAAACAAAAAAAAATATATATTTCAGAAGGAAAGTAACTCCACAGATTTTTAACCCAAGTATAGAATAGTAAGAAGTATATTTTTTACAGACATAACACTTTTTTATACCAGTTGCCTGTTTCGTTGGTAAGAAGTACTTACACATTAGTTAGACACGTCTAAATTGGCTTACACAGTAAATCGCGTGTTGTAATTTTAATCCCATTCACATTTTTTTATTTTTGAAAATTGTTATTTTTATTATAGTGCCTGATGTTCTTTGGACCTTAGCCGAATATAAAAATTGATATAAAACAAATAAAGTCAAAAAGAAAAAATATGATAGTAAATTATTTGAAAATAAAAAAAAAAAAAACTTATTCTCTACTATCAACACACAAAATTTAAGTGGAGATCGCTAATGGATTTTGCACAATTCTTGCAGTATTTCTTATTTTTATTTTTTGTTCTTTTTTCTAGGACAAAAATAACACCTCTTTTGAGTACATGATAGATGGTAGGAGTGTAGGTTCAGCTCTTTCTTCTGGGGATGTGTTTTCCAATTTTCATTTCAAGGGTCTTGGCAATGATGGTAAATTATTCCTGAAATTAATTTGCTCAAAAAATACGGCGTTTCACTTTATTCTCCGAAGGTTTGTGATAGTTATCAACGAAAAAAAAATACAACGAAATTCCACCTTCTAATTTTTGTTTGACAAGTGTAGCAGTTGATCAACCACATCAACACTAGCCTTTGTCGTGTTATAAAAAATAATCATTTCAGGTTGCTAGTCGTCACCAGTAGTTATACTTATTAGAAGATAATTCCCAGTATATTTTTTCCAGTTTGGTAGTTTTAAATATTATGTTTCCTTATATGCAGCTTTACCAATTTTATGAATTCCCATTACAACTCTATAGCAGACAGCATTTTGATATTTTAAGAAAAAATAGTTTTTCACTCATGTTAGTCGGACGAAAAGAAGCATATGTTCTATACAAAGTTATGTATTTTTCTCTAGCATTTGTGAAAGATAATGTTTTAGATGTTTTAGTACTAGGAATTTTTGTTAAAAGCAATGTGGCAAGATCTTCAATATCATTAGTTTTCATTTTTACTAATTCATCACACCGGCAAGCTCCAGATATTTCCAAATAATAAAATAATCTAAAAAAAAAAAATAAGTTATTTTT
The DNA here is from genome assembly GCA_963942605.1 of Poecilus cupreus. Lineage (NCBI taxonomy): Eukaryota > Metazoa > Arthropoda > Insecta > Coleoptera > Carabidae > Poecilus > Poecilus cupreus. The sequence continues at coordinate 28,933,736 of OZ012719.1, read as the reverse complement.
TTATTTAAATTGAATGTAAAATTTAATAAAGCCTTAAGTTTCATGTATTCACTAATATTAATATTATCACGAACAGGAAAATATGCATGGATGCAATCATTTGGTAAAATTATTTTATTTTGTCAAAACCAACGTTTCGCCACCATTTGCAGCTTCTTCAGAGTACTAGAATATATAGTTAAATTACAAAAACGAACATATTGTATAGTAAAAAATAACTTACAGACAAAGTTAACAATATAAATTATATAAATTATCTATCATAGAAAATGATGTTGTCAGAATATAAATTAAAGAGCAGCACTTCAACATAAAAGTCATATTGTGAAAACTTTTGGCAAAAATTATTGTCAAAACCCGCTCCCTGTACGCCAGTAGCAGAACCTATCTTCTGGCCTTGAATAGTTTAGCTATGTGGCAATAGATGTTGTTGATGTTTTCTATATCAGTTCTGAAATTGACGTTATCTTTGTTATCTTGAATATGAAACATTTCTAAAATAAGCCTTTTACTTAGATTTGTGGCCCTATCAAGGATTTCAGTACTGTCAAAGTCGAAATAATATCCTGTTTGTAGACAGTGTTGTGTAAGGGCGCATTTACCATTGTGCTCATCCTTAGTGGAATTCCTTTTATGTTCTTTTAGTCTAGTTTTTAAGTATCTTTTTGTCTGACCAGTATATGTTTTATTGCACTCTGCGCACGGTATTTTGTAAACTATATTGGATTGTAGATCTGTTTGTACTTTAATTTAGAAAATAAATTACCAACTTTTTTTTCCAGGAATTTTTTTAAATTGCCCGCTAGACCGCCTATGTTTGGTATTGAAAAATATCGCTTGTTATTTCTGATGTTGACATCAAAGTCATACCTTTAAAGTATTATTTTTTTTAATTATTAGAACACTTTGTACTTGTACACCTAACAAATGGAACAGCTACAACCACTGTAATTGCGGGATACGTATACCCACTAGAATGCTTCTATCTTACCCTTGTGATGAGGGGTAACCTAAGAAGGGAGGCACACGTATGTAATCTCTCTTTGTCTTCGAAAAAATAGCAACAGTGTGCATGCGTTATAATAAAAAAATAATAATTAAAAATATGAAATAAATGAGAATTAAAGAAAATAATATCAGTCTTCATAATTAGATTTGCAATATATACTCATGGACATAATTATCGAATATTTAATTACAATGAATCAGGGAAAAAGTAAGGATGGTTTTAGTTCACAAAATAAAATTTGTAGTCTGTGAGTAATACTACGTATTAATAATGTAACGAACGCGGCAGCGACAAGTTGAAGCTTGCCGGCCTACGCCCGTACTCCGCGCCGCCGAGTGAATGACGCAACGCTTGCGAGTTCGGACAAGTCGTTTGTTCCACAATAGAGATTGTTCCAGAAGCTTCCAGAAACAATGAACGTGCCGTATAAAAGGAATCACCGGCAGCCGTCAGTCAGTCTTTTAGATGACTCCCGAGCAGTCAGTCTTTTCGAGGACTCGGACTCAGTTAGTCGAGTTGAGTCAGTCAGTTTTTTAGAGGACTCGGACTCAGTTAGTCGAGTTGAGTCGGCCAGTCAGTTAGTTGACTCAGACTCAGTAAGTCAGATGACTTAGTCGACTCCGAAGCTACTATGAAGTGCTTGTGAACATAAATATATCGCGCGGTCTGAATATAAATATATCGTCTTAAATAAAGATCGCTCGGCTAGTTAATATAAATAATAGTGTTTATTTATAGTAGTGATAAGTGTTAGTGTATAAGTTTTTGTATTCGTTATTTTAGTGTTATATACCTAGTGTTAATTAACTATTACTCTTTATTATAATTATTTGTAATTAATTATATTTCTTATTGTTTTAAATAAAAAAATTTAAAACCCACGAACGTTACAATAACATCAAATTATTTTATGCGGTAGATTAAAAAAATTGATAATTTAAACACCAGAAATTATTATTGCCTGTCAACTGAAAGAAATATGGTAATAATAAATTCATAATTGAATTTGTCCAGGATTAATTATGGGAAGGTATAGGTATAAAACAGTTTGTATTTGAGAAATATATTGATTTTTAAACACTATTAATCGATGGTATTTCTTTTTTAGATAGGTACCTAATCATCTTTTTCACTTAATGATTTAGTTTCATGGTGAAATCTAATCTTTAAAAATATATCTATAATTAATTTTACAATCTGGGTCTTACGATTAGCTAATACATTTTGATTTTTTAAATGGTTAATATAGTATTCATAATTGAATTCATTTGGTGCATAAAATGGATTAGCCTTAACTTCATTTCTTCCATCATCTGTAACTTAGTTTTTAAATTAATTATATTATCAAATGTGTCAAATTTTATGCTAACCAATCGTTGATTACAACCTTACTTAAAATAATTATGTTTTAAAAATGGAAAATGAAGTTAGGAGTAATAATAAAAATAAAGTTAGCTAATCCCTTTTATAAATCTGCCTGTTAAGGGCTAAGCACTTTTTAATATTTTTATTTTTAAATAAGTATTCCTGATTGCCCCTGAAATCTATCATATTTATGAACATACACTTTTTGTTGTTCGTACACAAAAACACGCAACAAACGAAGAAAATTTTTAATTTTCTAATTTTTTTTTAATGAACCCAGCAATATATTCGACTACGTCTTCTATATATTTATTTAATAACGACATGCAATTTAAACAGTGGCGGTCGTGTAACAAGGCTAAGTCAGCACAATATAGATCACGTAATTATTAGGTACTCAGGTCAAATAGTTTAAATAATATTGTTTATTTGTAACACTCATTTTGCTGACTTAAATCTTATATATATATATATATATATATATATATATATATATATATATATATATATATATATATATATATATATATATATATATATATATATATTCGACGTGACCTAAGAACAGACGCACACGAACAACGAACTTGTTCACGTTCAAATAGTCCGTTTATGGGACCGAAAGTACTTCTTTTCAATTTAAAAATTTGTATTTGAATTGAAATCAGCATAAGTAATACAAAAGATACGATTTTATTTTAAGTAAAATACTTTAATTTTAAAAGACAGCTTTCCAATTAACTCCTAAACAATTAAAAATTGGTAAAAACGTTTAATATAGTAGTGTACGTGAATATTTTTTTTTAACTGCGTACATCTGATAATTACCATTACTTTTTAATTATCTTGTAGATTATGTTTTGCCTCTAGTTTATTTAATAAAATAAACTGGTAAAGTATTTTAAAAGTGCAATTTTATGGAAACGCTTATTTTATTAAATAAATCTAGGTAAATGAAAACAGTAATTATATTATTGGAAAATAAAAGAATATATTCAGTCTAAAATGAAATATTACTTACATTCTAAAAATCCCAGGTTAGTGTTATAACTCGAAAATGTGTCATAGAAAAAATTACTTACGATACTGAATAGATAGGTATAATAGCGTCAAACTTTTCTACATTAAAATGGTGACAGACCAAAATCATTTTTCCGCCATTTTCTACCTATATATGAAAGTTTAAAAAAAAATAGATTAGGCAAAAAGTAGCAGCAACTTAAAGCCAACAATTTTGATGTAACTTAAATTCGTTCTGTGCTACTTTGTGACCTTTACCTCCGATTTATTAATTTAAAAACAATGTAAACAACTGAATTTAAATTAATATTGTTATCTACTTATAACTTTTAGGTAAATTTAAAGAACTTGTCAGCTATTTTTGTATGATTAATTGTATACTTATTCTAGACTTTGAAGATGACCTAAATTTAGGTCGTAACGTCGTCGATTGTAGGCTATTCATGAATTCATATATAAATATACTTTAAGCCAACTTATCCATTTTTCACCTTTTAAATATAAAACGGCTTGTTTCCTCATCAATATTACATCCTTGGACTCGAGATTCGAATACAAAATGGCTTTCTACAAGTCAATACAAGAAACTTACAGCCAACAGACCGTCCATCACATGAAAAGGATTGCTGACACCCTCAGAAAACTGGCGAAATTCAACAACCGGAAGACTTTTCTACTACACTGCAAAAGGATGAAACTTATTCCCAAATGCTGTCAAATCAAGGTACATAATCAAGAGATCATAAACCATAAATATTACAATTTATATGAAAACAAATTTTGTTACAAAATTTTATTAATTGAAATTTCCAACATTATAAAACAAATCAAGTTCCTAGAAAAAACTTTAGATAATCATAAAAGTAAACTCAGTAACATAATACCAGTGGATTTGTTCCAAGAATTTTTAGACAAACAATTAAATATTTACAACTATTTATTCAACAAATGTAATCGTAAATTACAAACTAAATTCAACAACTTGTTACAATTTAACAATGCATTTAAATTATTAAATAACATCAAACCTAACGTAATTTGTGGCTTATAAATAAAACTAATATTAACATACCAGAACACATACAATGTATCTTAGCTTTAGGACCTAAGTTTCATTACTACACCAACACTTGTAAGAAAAATGACAGAAACAACATCCTTGACCTTCTTGCTTCCTTTGAGAAAACAGTTGACCATCGCAATTACGAACTCTTAAAAGAAATGAGAACACGGTTATGTCATCTAGTCAACTTCCATCTCAGTAAGATAAAAAATCCTAATCTTAAAACATTTGAAATTGTATAACAGAGACCTGCATATTTCTAAAAAATAACCCAAACTTAATAGTCACACGTGCAGATAAAGGTAACATCACAGTTATATTAGAAAAGTCATTCTACGAAGAAAAAGTAGATGAGTTGCTTTCTGACAGTTCAACTTATAAACCACTTAACAAAGACCCCACTTCAAATTTTCAATCATCGATCAACAAAATGATTGATAGTTTGGTCAAAAAAGAGAGTCTTAACAAATTTGAAGGTAACTTTTTAAAAATACACAATGCCATAAGCCCAAAAATTTATTGTTTACCCAAAATACATAAAGTGGATTGCCCAGTACGACCTATAGTAGATAACACACAGACACCTAACTGTAACTTAGCAAAATTTATAGCCAATATTCTCTCACCATTAAAACTAAAATCACCATATTACTTAGATAATTCATATACACTTATAAATAAATTAAAAAATATTAAAATTCCAAATAACCATAAACTAATTTCCCTTGATGTAAAATCTCTTTTCAGTGTAATACCCCATGATCTAATTTTCAAAGTTATTGAAGATAGATGGGATGAGATTTCCCTACATAACAATTTAAGTTTAACAGATTTCTCTAACTGCATTAAATTAATTTTAAATACCTCCTACTTACAATACAAAGACAAATTTTACCTACAGACATTAGGTTGTCCCATGGGCAGTCCGTTGAGCCCCATACTTGCAGAACTAGTTATGAATTTTCTTGAATCAAAGGTCTTGCTGGACAATCCACAATTGTGTATTGTTTTTTATTACAGATACGTGGACGACATTCTCTGTTATTTACCAGATCACTGTGTCAATGAAATTTTTCAAAAATTCAATTCATTTAACCATAACATTCAATTTACCTTAGAAATTGAAAATAAGAACCAGCTCAATTACTTAGATATCAGTTTAATACAATCTAACAACACCTTGATTACCAATTGGTACAGAAAACCAACCTGGTCAGGAAGATATCTACATTTTGATTCATATCACCCTATAAAATATAAAAGAGGTGTAGTTAATAATCTCACAGATAGAGCTATCTTATTATCTGACAATCAATTTCATCTAGACAACATTAAATTAATAAAAACAACTTTACTTAATAACAACTACCCTTTAAATTTCATTTCGCAAACAATAGAAACAAGATTGAAATTCCTGGAAAACAAAGACAATGATTCGTTACCTCAAAACAAACCTAAAAACATCTACGTATCTGTACCATACTATAAACACTTGGAAAAACCTTTAATAAAACTGAGTTCAGAATTAAATTTTAAAATAGCATTTAAATCATCAGCCAACACAAGTCAATTTTTCACCAAACTTAAATCCAAAACTAACAACGAGAATCAAAGTAACTTGGTTTACAAGTTGAATTGTCAAAATTGCAATTCGGTGTACATAGGGGAAACTAAACAATATCTAAAAAATAGAATGAAACAACTTAATTATCATGTCAAAAATAACAACTTAAACCACAGCGGTTTGACAGAACATGCGATTCTGCATAAACATTCGCCAGACTTTGCCAACGTCTCTGTACTACACAAAGAAAACAATAGATTTAAACGATTATTTTTTGAAAGTTGCTACATCAACTGTCACTCGGATACAGTCAACGTAAAAACAGACTACTCTACTTCCAGCGATCATTACATTAACATATTTAAACATTTTAAATCAGGTTAAGTTGTTGTTCCTGTCAATTTTTAATAAGATCATTCTTCTTGTTCTTCTTGTAGTTCACAATTTACACACTGTGGTGCCTTGCCTAGTTATTTTTATTGTATTCAGGCAGTCTTGCTGACTCTGCCGTGTTGGAAGGTCGTCAACCAGGCGCAAAGTAGCAGCAACTTAAAGCCAACAATTTTGATGTAACTTAAATTCATTCTGTGCTAATTTGTGACCTTTACCTCCGATTTATTAATTTAAAAACAATGTAAACAACTGAATTTAAATTAATATTGTTATCTACTTATAACTTTTAGGTAAGTTTAAAGAACTTGTCAGCCATTTTTGTATGATTAATTGTATACTTATTCTAGACTTTGAAGATGACCTCAATATAGGTCGAAACGTCGTCGATTGTAGACTATTTATGAATTCATAAATAAATATACTTTAAGCCAACTTATCCATTCTTCACCTTTTAAAAAAATAGTTATTTTTAAACGATTTAGAATTTCTTCCAGTTGCTGAAATGCCAGTGATGGCAGGTGGAATCTCAGCACACTGAAGAGTAAAAAGATTAATGGTAAATTTCATACTAATTTCCAACATTAAATAGCCAGTTAAATAAAATTAGCAATTAAATTTAGCTGATTGATTTCTGTATTATAAACTAAATATAATCTAGGTATTAAATCTACAAACGACACTAACTGAATAACATCGTGCTATTAAATTGTAGTTAACTGATTTAACTGACAGTGTTGTTATTAGCAATCATCAATATACGAGCCCGGGATCATATCATATGGCCCAGTTGAAATCATACAAAAAATGTTTAATTACCTCATATTTATACCTTAAATCTAAATCATTTTTACCTCTCGCTAGACATGGGCAAATTACTGAAAAAATGTAATTAATTAGTTTTTTATGATTACTGTCTCAGTATTAATTAAATTACAATCGTCAAATTATATTACTGTAACATCAAAATGTTATTAATTTATTAGCTCAATTATATACAAAAAATGTAGTTAATTTACATTAAATAATTACAAATTACAATTAATTTTATTTTTTATGCGAATTAAAAAAAATTAATTACATATTTTTGTTTATATTAGAATTTTATACTATAAAAAAGTAAAATATAAATCAAAGGCATAATGAAGGAACATAGAATTATTATTAAAATATATATAAAAAAAATTAATTAGAATTCTGAAACCAAAACAAAACGTTCTGCCTAATATTGTAGATTATAGTTATTCACACTGGTGTTTTAAAATTAGTAATTTCTCAAAGAGATAATCTGATTTTAAATAACGCCTACGAATGAAAATTCGGTTGATATTTGGAAAATTACTGAGAAACAACAAATTTTGATCTGTTGAAATTGAAACGGAATTTTCGATTTTATCACATATTAATAAAAAAGTCATAGAATTAGTCATATTGTTTATGAAAAAAAAGCAAAGTAATTGTAATTGAATGAAATAGTGCTAGAATTATAAATTACTTGCATAAATATTATAATTAATTACTGAAATTTCCATAAAAGATATAATGTAATTGAAAATTTAAATTACCAATTACATTTCTGAAAAATGTAATTAATTACGTAATTTAATTACTTGTATCAACAGTAATTGGTAAAATATTTGAAGGCCTATCAGGGTTTTTAGGCAAACCTCGGTAAATAAATGAAATGAAGTACGTTTAATTGGAATCAAAAGAATGCGGAATATTACCTTTCCTACAATATTTATTTGAAACTCTTCTTTATATTTTGTTTTCATCAGTTTCAAAAGCTGTTCGTGGGCCAAATTAATTATTAATATTAGCGATTTTTGTTAATTTGGTATTTGTTTTTTATTTTCTACATTTTAAGCGGTCTCAACTGCTGAGGTTATATGCCGCCTCGGTACCTCGTTTTTGGGTAATGTGCCAACGGCACGCGGTATTCGCTGGTATGGGTTTTCGTAAAGCGGTAACCCATCCAACTATTGACCGCGGGCAGTGCTGCTTAACTTGCGTTATCGAGTGAACCGGATTCAACGTTACCTGCCATGGCTGTTGCTAAAATTAGTTATTATTTCAGTTTGTATTTTTCCTTAAAATATTCTTAAGCATAAGAGAATTTGAGATACAAAGAAATTCAGTACGACCATTTCCCTTCATATGATTAGAACATTTTTTTTTTAAATTATTCTAAAAGTATTAATTAGGCTAAATGATATGATTCTGGGCTCGTACACTCAAGTGCAATGAAAACATAACATTTACGTTTTTACAATTTTTGTTGACAACGTCGTTCTAGTACTTTTAAAAAAACTTATGCTGTTTTACCATATAATATAATTATTTTCACCTTTTTATAATAAAAAAATAAAGAGAACTGTTATTAAATTAAATAAATTTAATTAAAATTTTATTGTTTAAGGCACTGTGTATAATGTTCCCAGTAGCGGTCGCGGAAATTAGCAAAATTTGTGAAGTAAAGGTAGAAAAAATATGATTTTCTAAATTAAACTTGTATTATAATGATGTACTTAGATATAACTTACATCAAGGAACACAATCAAACGATTGATTGCTTCGTCGACGGATCCTCGGGGTGCAACTTTCCGCCCTTTGCCAGTGGACGGCAGCATGTGCAATAATGCAAACATACAAGGCGTATGTATATCGGTCCCAAGCTAGAAAAAAAAAATGTAATAATAAGTAAAATAGTGTATAAATATATAAAGTTATTTCATACCAATGTTATTTTCAGGTAGAACAGCATGATCTGGCTTCTGAACAGTATTTTCATATATTTCAAAAATTTTATCTATTTGTTGCTCGATTGCTTTTTTGAAGTCAAGAGCGTCCATATACATCAGCTGGAAATCCTGGTTAATCTGAAGAAAAATATAAAACAAATAAAAAAACTATAGATTACGTATTAAATTATAAATACATACGTAACCGTCCTTTGTATTAGGGTTTCTTAAATTAGGAAACAAATCTACTATTGCTTGTGCAAAATCTATTTTTACATTTTTGTTCAGAGAATCGCCATGACGATTAATCATTTCAGAAACATCGCAGTTTACTAGCTTTCTTCTTGGCTTGTTGCTTAAATATCCTTTAACATTATATTCCTCTATTGCAAAGGTGTTTTGATTTCTCATTAAAGTTTGTTTTAAAATCTGTATCAGAAATAAGGTTTAACATTTAAAAAGGAATTCTATATTAGAACTGGATAGATCCAAAAAAATAATTGAATTAAGATGATTTTTTTTTAGTTATACGGTCTTTGTTTATTTTAAAAAGTGGCTTCATTATAAAAAATCTGTAAAAGAAAACATTAAATCAATAGTGCTTTAAAAAAAATAGTTAAAAATGTTAATAGCTAAATAGGCTGTTTTAAGTAATTTTGTTATGATTAATTTATTAATTTGTAAACACAAATTTTATAGTTGTATTGTTTATTTGTGTAAAACAAAGCCAGTATTTGTGTATCACAACCGATTTCTTTATTAAAAATAATAATGTATACTTTGCTGTTATATGCATGCACACATTTCTTTACCGGTTAGAATGATAATATATAGATTGTTCTTGTTTATTTTTTAAGTTATAATATTGCTGTAGATCAATCTTTACAAATTATTGTTCTGCATCGTGTATTTTATTGTATATTATTGGTGAGTATAAAAACCAGCTTTTAGCAGAAACTCTATTTTTTTACATTGCTACAATAAATAAATAAATATTAATAATAATAATAAAATTATGTAAGGTAGTCTGTTTAGTTATTACATCCTGTAAAAAGAAAAAAAAAAGTAATACCTCAGCATTCATATTTTCACCTAGTTTTATAGGAAGCATTGAAGGCAGCAAATATCTCAGAATTAGAAGAGGATGCTTCTGATGGTAAAAGTGTTTGTAGTTGTGGAGTAAACTGAAATGTCGAGACTGGGGCCTCAGGTGACTCGTCTAATACTAATGTAGCATTGGAAATCCAATCTACCACATCGCTATCATTTTCGCTATTTACACTCAATGTTGAGTTTGATCCTGATGAGCTGTTTCAAATGTCTGGTAACAAAACAGATTTGAAAATCAATAGTATTTTAATTGCAGATGTAAAAGAAAAATAAGAATTACCCATAACTAATGGTTCATTTTTATTTCCAACACAAATTGTGCAATTTTGATTTGATTCCAAATAAATCGACAAACAGTCTTCTTCAATTTCAGCTCCATCAGTGTCAACGAAGCATATTTCATTTGATAAATCGGGATGCTTCTTTTTTGCTGAAATTTTTTTTAATAAAAATTGAACATAATGTATTTAAATGTAATACTGTAAGCCTACATTTGTCATATTTTGCGGATAATATTTGATAAAAAAGAGTGATAACCGATAAACAACTACGGAACTCCGCTTATATTGCGTAATGGTTATCGTGATTCTCTGACAAATAATAAATAAATATCAATTACGTCTTTTATAAAATACTGGATATGGTATATAAATTTTACTGTGCAATTTTGTTATATTTGGCTTATATTGACTAACCATTTGCATTAAATTTTGTAAATTAAGTATGACTATTTGTAGGAGAATCTTTAAACAGCCTTTGTTAGTTTTACGATGTTGCGGATGTCTGATGCCGAAGAAAAACTACTGTCTTTGCAAAGAACCTGAAGAACGAACAAAGGAAATAGAAATTGCTAAACAAGAAAATTATGAAGATAAACACGAGAAAGAACCCTAAGAACGAACAAAGGAAATAGTAATTGTTGAACAAGAAAAGTATGAAGATAAACACGAGAAAGAACCTGAAGAACGAACAAAAGAAATAGATGGTGCTGAACAAGAAAATTATGAAGATGAACACGAGAAAGAACCTGAAAGCGTTACCGAGGTAATTCACGAGTGTGTTAGTTGTCTGTTCCCAAAACGGGATTGCTGCATTTGTGCAGAACAGGAAGAAAAACAACAGGAACCACAAGAAATTGCCGAAGAAGAATTCTGCGAGAGAGGAGCAGTGAACTCTGCGACAAAAGAGGCTGTAATAGGGGAAGAGATTTTTGAAGATTTTAATGTGGAGGGTGCGTTAGAGAGGGCACCAATCCTGAGTATTCTGGTCAGTAACGAATTCTGCGGAAAAGGAGCGGAGGACTCCGGGGCAGAAGAGGCTGAAGTGAAGGAAGTAATAATTGAAGATTTAAAAATGGAGGAGTGTGCGATAGAGAGCACACCAATCGAGGGAACCCAAATCAAAGAAGAAGATGTAGCGATAAAAGTTAGCCAAGACCAGGATCATCAGAGATTCCAAGGGCAGCAGCAGCAAAAGACAGAAGAAAAAGAAGAAGAAAAAAGAATTCAAAGTGCGAAAAATAAATCAAGTTACAGGCAAGCATCGTACAAGTCCAATGGCCAGATGGTCATTGTTGTCATGAAAATCCTTATTTCGCGGGAATGCGAAACTTGTGACCGCCGGTTCTCCAAAAATAACCTTTAGGTTATCGCTGCCTAGTTGAAGTGAATATATACTCATATAAACTGTAATATGCTATTTATATAAACTTCTTTTTTTATTTTATTATTTATCGCTATCACGAAATATTTGAGCATTACATGTGCTGTAATGTGGACAGTTTTATAACTAATACCATTTTTATGGAAACAACTTAGTTCCGAAACAAATTCTGCTGATTTAGTACATTTTTCTCACATATTTTTTTAATATTATGTTAATTGGGGATTGTATGAAATATCTTTTTTAACACAAATTATAAATTTAATAAATCCTTCAGTAATCTTTTAATTTTATTACAACATGATTGTATGTGCATGTGCTACTTGTAAACTCAATATCGTTGAAGTAAATGGTAGTATGATTTATTTTTACTGCAAATATAACGAGTCCTGGGCATTAAAGATAAATAATAATGTTCTAATAATATTTAAAATCTAATTTATTGTAATTCATTACGACGAACTCTTTGATATATTATTGGCAAATACGCGCGTATTTTAACATTCATAAACATTTCGTAACAAATAAAAATTTGCTGAATTTATTGCAATTTTAAGATAATTCATTATATTATATATATGGTGGCATAAAAACGCCCCTTGGGGGGCAGTGCCGCATCTTTTGAAGCTCTCTAGATCCTTTTAACGGGGGGACCAGCCCCTCTTTTCTTTCTATCTTATCTTATTGCAGATGCTTCTCCAACTTTTCCTATTGCCTGCTTTTTCTTTCCAATTTTTGACTCCTGCGTTTCTTAGATCTTCGGTAACTTCTTTTATCCACGTAGATCTCGGTCTACCTCTTATTCTTCTCCCAGGCTCCCATTCAAGTATATTGTGAATCATTGCTTCTCCTCCTGCCTTCCATGTGTGTCCTAGCCATTTTACTCTCTGTTGTTTGATCTTCCTTACTATATCGTCTCCGTCTATTTCTTTTAATATTTCGCTATTCGTTTTTCTTCTGTATTCATTGTTGTATATCGGAAGTTACATATACACAATTTACATTAAATTACACATTCAAAGATCTAGTTCGTCTTTATTTTCATTGACAGTGTAACCATGTATTTTATTACTATTGTTATGATTATTGAATGTCACCATATTGAATATAACTCATGTTATTACAAACTGTAGTGTTTCCTTATTAAACAACCCCGCAATATAATATTCATCCTCGTTAATTTTGACTGGACCTAATATTGTTCTTAATATTTTTCTTTCGATTATTTTCATTTGTTCTTCCTCTTTTTTGTCATTGTCAGCGTCTCTGCGTCGTTTTCATTCATTATATTATACTGTTTAATATTTCTCTAGATAAACTGGCCTAATATCGTTGTAATATTTGAATTTTTATATATTAAACAACAAATATAATATTTGAAATATGTATTGAGTAGAAATGTTCATTGAATAAAATACATGGAACAATTTTTCCGATCTTGTATTTCTTGAGTATCTCATTTTTTGTTTATAGGCAGAAATGCAATACAAAACATCTTACACATATTAATTTTGTAAATTTCTGCCATTTATTTATTTTATCCTTAGTCCTATTTTTGCCAAATGATGTAACTTTTTATCTAAATGAAAAGATATTATTAAATGTAAAATTGCGAACGGTGATCTTTACAGTAACTTATCTCAGACTGTATATATTTAAAGAAATATAAATAATTTGCAGAATTCGTTATCCTGTACAATATTTTATATTTTATATTATTGCTAAAAATAATTAGTTGATTTTTTCTAATTGACCTTCCCACAATTTGATAAATTTCTTCTACCTCCTGAAATGGGGTTTTGAGACCGTCTTGATTTTTAATTTCTATTAAAATACTTTTATTGTGTTTATTTTCCAAATATTCCGTGCATGAAGAGCAATTAATTCGTTTTATTATTTTATACGCCGACACATTTTCGACATATTTATTCAGTGTTGAAGTTGTGTAAATGCAATCGTGATCGAAAGGTTCACTAAGCTGTATATCTATATTAATGATTTTATCTATTGGGGATGCTGATAAAATAGCTACATTATTAAAAATAGTACAATTACCATATTCGGAACTATTGGGTTATTGTTACTACCTCTACGAGCACATATTGTACCGAAGAATATTTCCAGATGAAAGTAATCAAAAATATTTTGCAAAATTTCAACGAATCTAATAATATTTTGTACGGTGTTATATCGTATGTTTTTGTTTCGTCAAAATCTCAAGTATTTTTTATTAAATATTATTACTGTTATAATTGTCAAGAAATCTATAATTTCAATCATTGATATGATAACTTAAATAGTTTATAAGAAATTAAACAATTGGACATTTTTCCAGGTGTGCAGATGCTGATTCTTGACGAAGATGCTGTAGCTGTTTACCTCTGGATTGGTCAGGTGGTTCGTTATATCACCAGAACTCAGTTGAAACGCGAGAAATACAGGGTGCAATATTATAAACAATTTTATAAATAAATATATAAACTAAAACAATATTCAAAAAAATTATTTGTTAATATATCTTATAATAAATAAATTACAACATTTTTAAGTACGAAGAAGATTTAGAACAATCTTCAAATTTTACAATTTTCCCTGAGGTCCATTGCAGGCTGTTCATTACGACCATACATTACAACTAAATTCTAAATCATATTTCTTATTTCGGAAGGACGGATAAATCGGAATTTTCATAAATACATCTCTCTCTTACCTTCGATAATGCTACTAGATTATGTTTGTTCTGACCCCCTTTTCTTCACAATAGAAAGCTTTTTTTGGCTTTCTTGCTCATTTTTTTTTTGTGGAATTAAAACAATTGTAGTTATATTATCCAACGGGGTCTGTATTGTGTATTTTCTACAAATTATTGAATTATGGGTCTCGGGTATTTGGATTGGGTCCCAGTTTTCGACTGATTCTACATGATAATGTTGCACTGGATGAAGGATGTTCCGTATTATTTTCATTGTTGTCATCGTCCCATTTTCGGAAGATTTAACGTAGTACTGCTGTACTGAATGTAGCATATTGATTTCAGTACGGTCTTCTTTATTTTTCAAATTCTGAACTTGATACAGATTACAACAGTTAGAAATCAAAAGGTTCAAACACCTAGGAATGCAGAAGTTCTGTGACAGGAAAATGATACGAAATACTTATACAACAGCGCACATACCAATTAACTTAAAGTCATTTTATTGAGTTGTAGTATTTATTTTTCTTAAATGTGAGGAATGATAGTTTATGAATAGGTAATAAAAGAAAATGAATAAAGAGTTAGTTAAAGTTTTTTAATTACTGAGATAACGAATAAAGTTGTTAATGATGTGTCGCGGCGTTTTCTCAGGATGCGTAAATAATCACTGATACACATAACATATAACAAAAATTAAATTTACACACTAACTATGAAACATTCAAGATTAATTTGTACATTGTAATACGTGAACACAAAGGCAAAGTTAAAGTGCAGACTCAATAACAGAATTAAAATCTAGACTATTGATAAAACTAATCAATAGACTCAATCACAAGCATAAAATGAGACCGTGGCAAAATTGAAAATCAGATTGTCGTCTCTCCGTTTATTTTGGAAATTTATAACTTTCCTGTTGATGTTCTACCTCCCCAAATTTGACGGGAAACCAAACCTTATTTAGGAAGTGGCCAAATTTACCAACCACTTCTCCAGGGGTTGGTGCTAGAAGTTACTGGCGAGATGTTTCCTGGAACTCCTTGCTTACGTGCGAAATAAGGCTGCACGTTCATTAATCGTCAGGTAGTTCGAATTCGGGAAAATTTGAAAAGCCTTAAGGCGGACATTCCCTAAGGGAATATCTTATAGCCATTGTTCAAATTACTATATTTTTTTTTATTAAAAGCTAATATATTTTTATTTTATTTTCTAACTTAATTAAATTTAAAATATGTTCCTTTTTTAAAACTATAAATTTATTATTATATCTGCATTTGAGTTGCTCTTGCGGCAATACGCTATAAAGAACATTATTTAAACTAAAAATTGTGTAAGTGTCTAACTCGCTACACTTAACTTTTAATTCTTATTTTTAAAATAGTTTATAAGTCTATCAAAATCTTTAATGTCCGTTTAACCCTTCCGCAGAACATCATCTACAAGTCCCACAATCACTATAGGCAGCGGATTAGGATCGACTCCTGCAGTTAAAAACACCCGCCGACCACTGTCTAACGGTATCGGGTCACCATTTAAAAGCCAATCATTGATATCGAGCATAAGACGAGCAAAACTGGAGGTTTCTAATTGTCCACTACCCAATTTAATCCTCATCACTTGAATTAATTTCTGGAAATGTCACCTCATCTGTCTTTTTCTCTTCTACTTCCTCCTCGCTGGATACAAATTGCTGTCCGTATGGCATGTCGAAGAACTACGTTCTGCAGAATCTTTATTATGTTGGAAGAGTATCATTAAAAGATTAAGTTACCTTCACATACATATATTTTAAAAATACATTTAAACGCATTACCAATTACTGACTCAGGCGCAAGTACGCCATACAAATTATCAAACACATAAATCTACTCTAATTTTTTTCAAATATCCAAAAAAAAATTTCATATTTTTCTAAAATTTTGTATTACAATCTTTACGCTGCAACCACTTCTGGATATATTGCTCTTTTCAAATTTCAAGAAATTAAGGGTATTACATAATGAAGTTTTTCGTTTCAAGTGGTTTTAAAATGACATTTGATATCTTATTCGTCTATTAAAAAACATGCGGATAGATGGTAATGCGGTAAAGCAGCAATGTGCAAGTGTACGGCAATTTTTTTAAAGGAAATTTTAAGAAAAAGTACTGCATATTTACTTAAAAGGAAAAACTTTATCGAGTACACACGCTTAATTCCATTATTATTATTTTTTTTTTTCAAACTTTAACAAACTAATATAATCACACTGAAAATCTCAGCATTAAAACCTAACTACCTGTTTCTCTTTAAATTTGAACAAGCCACATCGTGTAGTCCAAAAGTTAAACTCATAATTGAACCTGAATAACTATTACAAATAATCTCTGCCGTAGGTATTACGAATCTGTGTTTATCCAAATATAAGAGTAATGTGTCAAAATTTGTAAAGAAATCCTGGGTTTAGGGTAAACGAATCTCTTTTTCAGAAACAGGAATAATGCCGTCGGCGGAGATACGATGTCCAAGGTATCGCACTTAGGGGCATCCGAAGAAGTTTTTTCACTCTTTATTCCCAGTTTTAAATGGTCCTTGAACCGCTGGATGGTGGCTATTGTGTTTCTTAGCCCAAACGGCATGCGCGGGATCCGAAACGGGCAGATAAAAGCTGTTTTGTCCAAATCTTGTTTTCAAATACGTACGTGCCACTACCTTGCTTGAAAATCCTGATGCAGCCAACTTTCCCGATGGTACGCAATAGATCATGCATTCTTGGCAATGGATATGAATCGGCTGTAGTGATGGCATTAAGCTTGCTGTAGTCGATACATAGGCGGAAAATGTCGTCACTAGCACGATTGCGGCAGCCCACGGACTGTCACATACCTCGATGATGCCGCTTGATGCATAATAATTTTTTTTAAATATGCTAGTGAATTCTCCAAAGCTGCTAATATATTTTTTCACATATTTATTCAATATTTTAAAACAAGCCTTGTCATATATGAATTGATATATCTCAGGGTATGCTTTAAAATTATTTGCATTATTATGTTAAATAATAAATAAGCTGCTTTTACATTATTTAAAATAGGCAAAATATAAATAATTCTGATCATCCTTATACATCTTACCTATAAGTGGTGCGTACACATTATGCCGAATGACGCCGATCGGCCTTGCAGACGTACCAGAATACAAACCAAATATATCAAAGAAAGCCGAAACGAAGTGTGGACGTGCCGAACGTGCAGATCAGCCTATACACTCGGCATAGTTACTCAGTTTGTGTATTATTGTTGTCTTGTGTGGTATACTCTTCCACTATTTTATTTACGTTTTACGTTTGTGAAGTGTGATATATTCAATGTTTTAGAACATAGATCAACAAATTGGGAGAGATTTCCGAGGGCAAAAACAGCGATATTGATTGCCAGCTATTTTAATTAAGATTGCAGCAGGTGTTGTTGTACAGCATCTTCGTCAACACTCATATTCTTACTCCGAACGTAATTATTCCCAAGTGGTGTTAATCAAACACAATATCTGGTGAAACAATGCCTTGGTTCGGCACTATTAGGGACGTCCACATATTAAAGCAATGTGGACGTCATGCCGACCCGAACGTGCCGCCCGGCAAAGGCCGATCGGTATCATTTGGCATAATGATTATGATTAATATTATTTACTACATTTGCTCGAGCTAGCCATATAATGGCCTAGTAGTTTAATACCCTTTTATAAATAAAAAAATTATTATTATTAACCTAAGTTACCATGGTTACGAAACAAAAATAAAGAAAATGAATTTCACATGTTAAATAAAGGTAAATAATGTTGTGTTCTTATGGTAGTAGTGAAAAAAATTAAATTTAAATGTAAATAATTCAACAGAACAACTGATATGATAAAACTCCCTTCTAAACTGAAGGTTTGAGCAAGACGTAACGGAGTTAAGATAATACAGACATGTAAATGCTTGCAACAACCTCTCAGCAGCGACCTTTAACAATGGATACGTGCCCAAGTAGCAATGGAAAAACTATAATACAAAAGTTCATAAAGAGCGCCTTAAATAGAATATTAAATAGACTGGTAACGGTTGAGATAAGATGGCAAGTACTAGCGGTTGGCCTGATGGAAGCAAATGAGTTACGACGAGATGTTGCTGAGACTCGGCGGATGGTGGAAATCGGCAGCAGGAGCAGAAACTTCGAAGAGGCGGGCACGGAGATGGTGTCCAGCACAACGGTTGAAATCCCCCTGACGTGGGGTGAGGAAGCCTGAACTGCAAACGCCTCGCGTGCGCGGAACGGGTGGAATCTACGGGTATGGCGAACCCGCGGCCTTGAGCTGACCCGCCGGTGTCTGAAGGGGATGCAAGTCCCCACCGGTACTCCACCAGTAGGTAACTGGTAGCACGGGGGCTGGTGGCCCGCGGGACTTGTCCCGGCCAGCCATGGGTAGGACCATCGTGCGGGCAGTGGTTGAAAGCCTAGCAGGCTAGGCACTGGCGACAGTGCCGCCGGGTGAGCAGCGTTACTGCTCGGGTACTGACCTGCACAGTCAGTAGGGATTGGATAGGTCCCCTCTCACCAGAGAGGCTGGAGAGGCTTGCACCTTGAAGGCGATTCTGGTAGGTAGCGGGTGCACAGTAATGTGTTTCTCAGCTGCCGCGCTGATTGAGCGTACCTCAATCCCAAGCCCATGGGGGTCGTGGCGGATAGAGCCGCAAGGCAGGTGCCGCCACGTTAATCAACAAGTCACACTCACTCCTTGAGGGTGGGGTGCTTGTTCCTGACGTGGGGTCTCTGCCGATACAAGACAAGAACTAGAAAATAAGGCCAGTGAAGTACTTATCTTTATCCAGAATAATAATGTCGTCAAAATAAACGAACAAAGGGCGCTCTAAATCTGTCCCAATTACTTTATTAATAAAATGTAGCCATGTTGCTGGTGCATTATGGAGCCCTTCCTTGTTTCATGGTTCACCGGTCTTCATTTCTTCGTGGTCTTCCTGGTCCTCGTTCTTGCTCGTCTTCGTCCTCAAAGACATCTCGTCGTTCTCGATTTTCAACATCACTAGCATCTTGGGTTGGTTTCTTGTGTCTATGAGTAAGTGGAACCTTGATCATGTTCGCGGTCGATTTATCTGATGCATCGACTAAAGATTTCCACTTCGCGATGTAGCTTGATAGATGTTATCTCCAAGAAATTTCCCTTTCTTGAGATTTTCACCTTTCCTCGCTCGGAATCCAAACTCGGTAGCCCTTTGACTGTCCGCTGTATCCCTTCCTCGAATGCGGCGATCAGATGCCGAACAAGAGCAAGTTGTTCTGATCGGCGTCTGATCAAGTATGTACAGTATTATTCAGAAATTATACCCCATAACCCCTCCACAGGTACCAGAATCGAATGAAAAATCGACATACTGGTCGAATGAGAGAGATAAACGAAATGAAGGAAAGATGTATAATCCATCGCTTACTTGCAAGAGGTAAATACCTCGTAGAGATTATAAAATTTCTTCCTTCTGCTCTTACAATATTTTGCAAAATGCAAGTGAATATTAGACGCTGTACACAAGTTCAATGCCGCATCCAAATTTCTTGAACTATAATAATAATATGTAAATATCATCAAATATTTATGTCTTACCTATAACAAAACATATTTATCAATACACATAATATTAATAAATATATTATTTAAATAAATGTGACGTGGCTTTTTAACTGTTTGAATTACACTAATAACTATATAATATATGAACTGAATTTAATATTTTAAATAAATTTCAGTTAAATGTGTATTTTCATTAAATAAATAAATAAAATAAAATAAAATAAATAGCTCCGTGGTAACGTGTCGGACTGTGGATCGTGAGATCCTCAGTTCGAATCCCACTGCCGACAGTTACAAATTTAAATTTACCCCTGTGGTTTCCCCGCCACTAACATCTTTGGGGGCTATGATTTGACGGCTGGTAACCGCACTTCATACGTAAAAATATATCACCTACCGAGATCTGCGTAAGCAGAGTGCCACACCCGTAATGGGTAAAAGGCGTGATGATATATTTATTTATTTATGTTTCATTAAATTTTCATAATATATGTATATTGTAGTGTGGTGACTGACTTAGCCGACCATAAGCATTTTACATATTTTCCTGCTTTCCTAATTATTTTAGTGAAAAATGTTTCAATTGAAAGTTGAAGAGATTTAAAATCTGGACCAGAATCAGAGAAGAAATTTCATTTCTCTTCTTTCAAAAAGAAGTTAAAAATTTTCAAAAAATCTATTTTTATAATGAGTAACCATGGAAATATCTATTTGCTTACTTTGATTATCAATAACGTTAAATATTTGGTTGAATTCAATTCCATTTCCATGGTTACTCTTTATTAAAACTAAATTTTTTATATTTTTGAACGCCTCTATTAAATCTATTAAACAGTAAGTAAAATGAAATTTGTTCACTGATGATTCAGATGCAAATATTAAAAACCTTTAATTTTAATTTGACACATTTTTCTCTAAAATGATTACGGAAGCAGCAAATAGCATAAATATTATTTAATACATAAAATGTTAGTAATAAGTTTACATTTTTTAATAATTATAATATTTTTTTATATATCTGGGTCTCCGTATGTGTAAAAAGTATCATTTCAAATGGCAAACGTTGAATATAAGACAGTTCGTGCAGAAAGAAGTTTTCGTTTGTATATCGTAGTAACGGAATAAACATAACTATAGTAAAACCGTGAACTCGTTGCGAAATGTTTTCTGCATATATTGTTAATACCGCAATGGTTAAAGATCTAAACTCCTCGGTATACAATACATTTTAAAATCTTTGACGGCATTATTTTGCAAACATGAATTAATATGAGAGCGCAGCGAAAAGAAAAAGGTAATATATTCTAAAATACCAAAATATTAACACCATTTTAAGAGGATTAGTGCAACCAATACTCAATATTCATTTCTTGGTATTAACTTGAAAGTGTTCGAAGTAAGCGCTTTTGTTTGAAAAAGGTGGAATTTCCAAACTGATGTTAATGACATTTACTTACCTCACTTTGTTTTTCCGTACGCGAACTACGTATAAATAGGTTACATTGCATTTAATTTTCTTTCTTGGTTCAAAAGATTTGAATGTTCATTTCTTTCCATTTCTTGTAGGTAAAAAATAAATAATCCTTAAACTATTTCATGAAATGCAATAAATATTTCGTTATGGTTTAATTTTCCATGGTCGTGTTACAATAATTTTCCTAAGGAATATTAATTTTAATGTGATTGATATATCATGATATAGGTAAACAATTGCGCCTTATTTCATGCATCCTTTAATTCTGTTATATTTATACTTTAATGTAAAGTAAATAGGTAAAAATTTTTAGCAATACCAAAAAAAAAATTGCTTTTAAACCCTATATTCCACATTTCAATACTACACGCGATATATTGGCGTCATAGTTATAAACAATATTCTTATAGTTATTTGTTTCATATTTCATCCACTAATATTATTAGTTATCAAATAATTTAAATTTGATAGGTAGTAGAATGTTTTATTTCTGATGAAAATGATAATTATTGTCAAAAGGGGTCGCAGAGTTCAAAAAGTTTGAATGCTTCGTCGAACTTCTGTACAGCATCTAACATTCCTTGTATTGTACAAAATATTGCAAGGTCAAAAGTGAGAAGTTTTATAATCTCTAGGTGTTTACCTGTCTCCGGTAAACAATGGATAATATACCTGTCCTTCATTTCGTATCGTTTATCTTTCTCATTCGACCAGCAAGAATGTATGTCGATTTTTCATTCGGTTTTGATACCTGTGGAGGGGTTAACTTCTGAATAATACTGTACACTTCGCATCCGAAGTTCTAGAATTAACTGAAGTGCGGCGTCTCGCCGTTCCAGGCCTCGTACAGAGTTCTGCCGCTGTGTTTGGTCTTTGGCCACCTATTCCGTACTTAGTTTGCAGTATTTACGGTTTCCGCCCAATAAATTGGTGGTAATCCGGACTGTATCAACAAACACCTAGCTGTCTCTATCAGGGCTCGATTGCTTCTTTCTGCGGTCAAACTGCCCATTGACAAACTATCAAACTGCGTCTGTATGAGCGCCTTAAACTTTCTAAATGCCTCAAAGATCTGATCCTTGCGTTTGATAAATCTCACCTCGCACCATTCCGAGCTATCCTCTATGATATATGGGTCGCTTGAATTGAGAACAGATTAATGATTTAGTTTAATTGTAGGATTTATGTAACCGTCCACTGTATGGGTGGAAGGTTATCTTATTCTAACAGAACTAAGTGGGTTTCCTTGAATGTTCTATTTTGGACATGCTATTTAAGTCGCTGCTGTAAATTCATTCAGGTACGTCGCCGCCCATGTTTTCCAGAAATTCTGTTGTAATTTCTGAATGAGTTGCAACCTGGATAAACAATTGGTCATAATTTGGGCATGGTTATTTCTCAGTATATTTCTAATAAGAAAATAGGATGGAGTAAGTATTTCAAAGTGATTAGAATCAGTACTGACTGGAAGTAAGAGTCTCGAATTTAGACATACTTCAATTTCCGCCAGTAGTGTGAACCTCTCTTCATAGGTTAAATGTGTATAACTTATTGACTAATATAACTAATAAAGAATAAATAAAATATATAATACAATTATTCACTTCATCATCTTCCTCCAAAAATTCAGCTATCATATTTTCCTCATCCGAAATGCTTCATCCCATGTTTGAACTTGATTCTGAGAGCCCTCTTTAACACCACCATACAAATGTCCTTTTTTGTGTTGGACAGAACCTCTCAGGAACAATAGCTGGTCGTAGCACCAGAGACGAGGCTTGTACACATCGTCTGTACTTATTTCGCTTTTTAACTATTCCATATATTTGCTATATTCCCTACAAAATTGGGTTCTCAAGTTCTCCTCCGTGAAAGACTGATTCTTGTTAAAATTATATTATGTTCTGATAATAGCATTTTTTGTTGTACCTGTCACATTTGGCAATATTTCTTTTTCGCCGATACTATTTTTTTCTACGAGCATCCAGAAACTTCTGCTGATTGTGATGGCCTGGAGACTTTACGTTCCATAAACAATACTATTGTTGATAAATTGTTATCAACCGCAGCACTGCTTCTCGTGGCCAATTTATCACCAACGCAGAATTTTTTTTTTAATAAATTTTTAATAATTATCAAGGAGAACCAGGCCATGAGTGACACTGGATTTATTACTCAATCATAGAAGTTCGCAGGTAAACTTATTTTAAATGACTTCTAATGGGCGTACTTTGGTTTACGAGCACTACATGTGAATGTATTGTGTGACAAAATGTAAAATTGTTTAGTAGCAGCTTAGTAAATTAGATGGTGTGAGGTTGTCACAGATTACGTCCTTGGTCTTGGCTGCCGAATTCGATGAGATATTATCAAGGATATTATAAATTTTCTTTAAATTAGTTTTTAGATCTTTGACATTGTTATATATTCAACTAATTTAATAAATAATACTATTATTTGTATCAAACGTAACGGACTTTTAATCTCTTAAATCTTTTAAAATTACATAAAATATTTAACAAAAGAAAATTACGATTTTTTGGTGTCTTCATAATCCTTCATCCACTTAGGTTGACGGATAGTTCTTCCTGATCTTCTAGGTGGCGCTTCCGTCTCTTGATGTGCAGTTTCTGCTTCTTTCGCTTCCCCTACCTCGTCTGCCCGGTTATATCTCTTTAGGAAGGTCGAGTTCCTGGTATACTTTTGTCCCTTCGGTGTCTCATACGTCAGTGAATTACCATTTTTTCCCACTACTGTACACGGAGTTGGGTGAAAAGGAGTTTGTAGCTTATCGGTGATTGCACCCCTTTTTACAAGTACCTGGTCACCGACTTCGACTGTACTTTCTTCACTGTGCCTTGCGTGGTCGGCGTAGCTTTTGAATCTTTCTTTCATTTCTCTGTCATGGTCGCTCGCCTCGGTGTGGTTTGGTGTGATTTCGCATTTTTGAAAACTTGGTAATTTGCCTCCTAATTCTCTACCAAACATTAGTAGCGCAGGCGGTTTACCCGTGGTGCTGTGTGGTGTTGTGTATTAAGAAAATAAGTACTCTTTCAGTGTTTGTTCAAGATTCTCTCCAGTAGCTTGTGCTATTTTCATTCTCTTCATTATTTATCTATTGTATTTCTACTTCACCATTAGATTGCGGCCATTTCGGTGTGTTTAGCCGTAGATCTATATCATTTTGCAAACAGAAGTCTCTGTACTGACGGCTGGTAAATTGTCTTCCGTTGTCTGCAACGACTATCTCTGGTAAGCCGAATCTAACGAAAATATCTTCTAATTCTTCGATGATTTTGTCTGATGTAATAGTTCTCATGATTTTAGCTTCGTAAAATCGGCTATAATAATCTACTACTACGAATATGTATATTTCATCGTTCAGTGGACCTAGAAGATCCATTGCGACCAGTCTCCAAGGTGCGTCCGGTAAACCTTTTTTTTTATGGGGTTGGAGAGAATGCTCATGCACACCAAGTATGTTGCCGAAGCATCGCATACTACCCGTAGGGTAAAGGTAGTGTGGGACTCTAAGCATCCGCTCTCGCTTCATGTGCCTAGCCTACCCACTAAACTCTCCCGCCCTACCCATCCCGCAACCGTTTACACATTACTTCAGGATGGAGGTTTTTTCTTAGATGTTATCATCTACTTCTCTTTGTTATTCGTTTGCTCTTTCGGCTTCTTCTTTTTTACTTATTACCACGATGCAGAAGTTGTTTACTGCATCCCACCATTCTTTCTTTAGCAACATCTTTTTTACCATGCTTCCAGCTCTATTTCACCCATTTCTGCTATGAGGGCGCTTCTTTCGTCCTTCCAAGCATCGCATCTAAACATAGTATGCTCAGCTGTGTCTTCCTCTGTTTTGCAGTGTGTGCATGTTGCGTCTTGCCTTTTGCCTATTTTCTTCAGATACTCCCCGAAGCTACCGTGTCCTGTGAAAATTTGGGTCAGGTGATAATTCATCTCCCCATGTTTCCTTGTGACCCATCCTTCGATCTTTGGGATTAGTCTATGTGTCTATCTTCCTTTTATGCTGTCGTCCCACCGTTCTTGCCACTTTTTTTGTTTTTTGTTTTGTTTGGTGTTTCTTTCCTACCCTTTGCCTCTAGGTCGACTGGGGGAGTACCTGCGAGAACCAGTATCGCGTCTTCGGATACAGTTCTGTATGCCGAACATATCCTTAGTGCAACTTTTCTTTGTACTTTTGCAAGGCATTTCCTATTACACTCTCTGTTGAGTGCCTCTGCCCACACCGGTGCTGCGTACAGCATCATAGAGTTGGCTACCGCTGTGTATAGCCGCCTCTTGCTGTATCGTGGCCCCCCTATGTTCGGCATGGCTCTGGCGAGAGCTTGCACAGTCTTTGCTTCTGAGACGTTGCTTCATTTGCACTATTCCTGGATGGCCTTCGTGTGCCAATCGTAGTACTTTGTTTCTCAGAGATGATGGTATAAGTATTCTTTTGCCCCTTAGGATGATGCCGTCTACGACGCATAACTCAGTCTTGATAAGTTCATACTTTCTAAATTTGACAGGCCATTTTTCCTCATTAATTGTGTTTCGCAGTTCTTGAAGGTTGTTGTCTTTCTCATATTCTTGTCGTATTTCTTCTAAGTTCATAGCTTTCGGCGTTGCTTGATGTAGTACCCACTTTACATGTTCGTTTCCGTCGTCGAAACTGTTGTTCAGTTCCTTTTCCGTGCCTAACCGCGACAGCGGGTCTGCAATGTTCTGTTTCCCCGGCTGGTAGATAACTTGAAAGTTATATGCGAATAATCTCATTACCCACCTTTCGATTCTTGCACACGGCTTTGATTTCGGTGCAAAGATAAATTGTAAAGGTCTATGATCAGTTATCAGGTCGAAATTGCAACCGTACACATAATAGTGAAATCTTTCACAGGCCCAAACTAGACCTAACGCTTCTTTTTCTGTCTGACTGTATTTTTTCTCAGTTTCACTTAGTGCTCGGCTGGCAAATTCTATGATTTTATCCCTTTCCTCTTGTCGTTGAATCAATATGGCCCCTAGTGCGTAAGGACTCGCGTCTGCGATTATGGTTGATTTCAAACTCGGGTTGAAAAATCCTAATGTTTGTGGTTTCGATAGAGGATTCTTTAGTTTATTGAACGCTGAGTTGTGTTCTCTGGTCCATGTGAATTTTTCCTCTTTCTTTAATAATCTTCTTAACGAATCTGTCATTGTCGAGTATTCTGATATAAATCTACAACAGAATCCTATTAATCCCAAGAAACTCTGTAACTCACCTTTGTTTTGCGGTGGTCTGCAGCTCTGTATTGCTTCTACTCGGCTTCTCAAGGGTATTACTCCCTTCTGTGAAATTTCATGACCCATGAACTCTATTCTTTTTTCTCCTATTTTGCGCTTATTGGAATTTAACGTTAATCCCAATTCATGCAACCTTTTCAACAGCTTGTACAGGTTTGTATTATGTTCTTCCCGGGTTTTGCCATACACCAGGAAATTGTCTGTGTAAACTTCTATTCTTTTCAGATCTTCTGTGCTTTGTTCCACGATTCTTTGAAAAATCTCTGGCGCACAATTTATGCCAAAAAATAATCGTTTAAATCTGTAGAGCCCTTCACTCGTAGCGAATGTTGTTACTTCTCGGCTGTCTTCACTTAACTCGATCTGATGGAATGCTGACTTCAAATCAATTTCTGAGAACCATGTACTTCCGTTTAGGTTACCAATCAGGTCCTTCACTGTTGGTATTGGATGTCGTTCCCTTATTATAGCTTCGTTCGCTGCTCGCATGTCTACACACATTCTAAGTTCTCGTGTTTTCTTTACTGTACATACAATAGGTGATACCCAACGTGATGGTTTATTAACTTTCTCTATGATATCTTCTTTCAGCAGCTCTTGTAGCTTCTCATGCATCGGTGCTCGGACATGGTACGGTATTCGTCTCGCTGTTTGTGTTGCTGGTTTAATTTTATCATTTATTGTCAGCTTCAATTGACAATTTTTTAATTTGCCTATTTAATTTTCAAACAGTTCCGGAAATTCCTGTTTGCAATCGTCCAGAGAGGTTATTCTTTTTTCTTCTTGTATGTTTCTGAGTGGCAGTCCCATTCTTAAGATTCCAAGCTTTCTAGCCGTCTCTTTTCCCAGTGTTACTCCGTTGACATCAACAACATAGAGTTTTACTCCCTCCATGCTCACTCCATTTTTCAACTGAATTTTGGTTAAAAATGTTCCTAAAGTTGGTAGCGGTTCTTTGCTTGCATACGGGAATAATTTCTTTTCTGCTTTGTGGCATTCTCCTTTTACTTTTTCTTGTTTCAGCTTTTCCCAGCTTCTCTTATCCAACACATTGCATGTTGCCCCCGAATCAATTAGAAATTTCTCTTTCACACCTCCAATTTCAATCTCAATGTCTACTGAGTCGGTACCCGAATTTATTTGGAAATTGTAATCGGGGTCGTCGCTTACTTTCGTTTCTAAGTTTCTTCTGATTCTTGTTAATTTCTTTATTCATTTTTGTTCTGCAGCATTTTTGATAATGCCCAACCTTGTTGCATTTTCTGCATTTTTTGTCCTTCGCTGGACATTTAGCATCGGTAGAAATATGATCCACTGCGGCACATCTGTAACAACAAATTTTTTTATCTCTCATGTTTTGTTGTTTTTCTCGCCTGCTCGTTTGATTTCTGTCTACCCTCTGCTTCAATGTTTCCAGCTTGTTTTTCTGATGTCTCTAGTATTCTGCCTAGTTCTTTCGCTCTGTTCACTGTCAGGCTGTCTCCTTCCTTCAACAGTTGTCTTCGCTGTTTTTAAAATTACAATTTCTACTTTGAGTCTTTAAACGAGTTACAAATTGAATCACTCCTTCATCTTCTTTTTGCGCTAGTACGCGAAACAGATGTCTTTCAAATGTGTAATTACGTTTCGGTTTGAATATCTCTGTTAACGCTTTTTTACATATTTCGAAAACGTCTTCGTTTGATTCGTACACTCGATCTGCTTCCGGTAGTGTGTACCACACCTCTTGCACGCTTTCGCCGGCGTGATGTAGTAGGAGAGCCCGTTTTCTTTTATCACTGTTTATTGCATTACCTTCATTCAAAAGATTTTATAAATCTATCCCACCTTTGTAAAACATTTGTTTCTTCCCCTATCGTGTCGAATGGTTTGAAACCGCATTTGTCTGTATTTATGTTTGAGGTTATTTTTACAATTTTCCTTTTCTATTTACGTGATTCGTATTTAAATTTATGAATTTTTCTTCTATTATTGTTTTTCCTCGCCAAAATGTTATATATTCAACTAATTTAATAAATTATACTATTATTTGTATCAAACGTAACGGACTTTTAATCTCTACTCTCTTTGTTAAAAAAACATCTATCCAGACTTGCCAACTACATTTCAACTACATTACAGACATCTTAAATCAACTTACTCTCGATAACATATTAATTTTTCATTATATCAAAACACTTGATTCTCTTGAACTTGAATTGAGACAAAACCGTTTTAAATTATTATTAACTGTAAGTATTTTGTATTCATTTCACTAACTGATGCACATGTTATGTGAGAAAAGCAATTACACTTTCCACAACACTTAACTACACTACTTGTAAGTTTTTCACATCATTCACGGCAACACGAGTCAGTTTCTTTTACCACCATCTTGACTATCTCCATGACGAATTCTCGATTTCCACATCCCCTCAAAGTGAGGTGAATTCGGTGGTATAAATTTGCATTCAATATCAGCAAGTTTAACAAATTCGTTGATCCTTGTTTGAGGTAGTTGAGTTTAAATAGTTCATGTAACTCACGAAGTACTTTTTTAGTGCATTTTAAATTTGTTCCGTTATCGCTGTGTAAAGTCTTACATGTTCTCTCCTCGACAAAAATCAATTTCCATTTCGAGGTGTAGTGCCTTTGTCGACAAATAGATAAATAGTGCAATTAATTTTTTTGCAACGTTGGTTGTTTGTCTAATACAGATAGGGCCTCCATAGTTCAAACGGTTTGTTTTGATTTCCGCGAGACGGTTCGTTTTGATTCCCGCTACAATGTTCAAAACTTGTTGATTTTATTTGCCCGGAAGAAAACGATATGACATCTCAGCATTTTTTAGTTGAATTTTTGATGAAATATAATTTTTTTCAAGGTTACATGATGTTTGAAATACGCGATAAGATAATACACTCCATTTGAATGGCGAAAAATTGAAAGTAACGATTTTATCGTAGTTTGATTGCTTTTCGATTTAATCGATTTTATTTTTGCGATTTCAGCGTCATCTACCACGAATTCAAAAAATTTATTGGAAAAAATCTTCATATTTTTCTACATAGAATCTGAATCTGTAATAAAAAATAGGGGTTCCTATTTAAGATATCAACGTTACCCCCCTCCCTCACCCCTGGGGGTGAGGGGGTAATGTCCAGTGGATCAGATTTGATGGCCCCTTTCAAACCATCAAAATTTATTCGAAACATTTTTCTCTGAGACACATATTTGTCGAGATATTCCACTAGATTTCTTGAAATGGGTCACGCTGTATATTAATGTAAGGCATAAAATATAATTTCATACTTATGCTGATCACACAGAAATTTAAAATTTATATTTATAAGTGTATCGCTCAATGTATTTTCATATGATTTAATATTTTTATGTGCTTATTTAATTACGTTCGGCAAGCTGAAATAAGGTAAATAAATATGAAGTAGAATAATTAAGTTTTCTCAAATTTTTCGTATGTGTTAATTCTGCTTCCTTGCATGCAGATGTACTTGGATCTAATTGTAGACCAAACTGACAGTTTTCACATGTAGTTCTTTTTAAAAGTTTTCTGGAGACAAACCCAGAAACATAATATATGCAATCTACAACTTTTGCTTTCCCATAATCGTGATTTATAATTTCATCACAATCCACTTCATTTTTCACATAATAATGTAGGTGTTAATTCTTGAATATGACCATGATGATATATGAATGTTGTTTTGCCGTGAATATATTTTTAAATATCTCAAAAGGATTCACTGGTTTCTGTTTGTTATCGTCTTCGAACACAGTGCAGCTTTCACACTTAGGTGGTTTTAGCAATTTATGTATAGATTACATTCTGTATAATTGTAAGAACGCTTGGATGGCTTGATGATCATTTTGACAACCAGATTGTCGAACAGTTCCAAACAAACGCTAGGAAAAATGAGCTAACAAATTAGTATAATAAAAATATTGCAAAAAAATATTTTAAAAATTTTACTCAGTTAATTAATTAATATCAGACAGTATTGTATTCTGATTAGTACTAGTTGTTTCTTGTAAATTTTCCTTCGTAGAAACACTATATTCTTCTTCTAAAATTTGTATTTTATGTGTTTTTACCGGTTTTGTAGCATCTACGTGTCTACTTATTGGTTGTTTACGTTTTACAACGTGTTTTGATAAATAATATGGATAATTAGGAAATATTGTCGGAAGAGCATCATCTGTCAGTTTGCATTTTTTTAAATGCAACCTACAAAATTTTTGGTGTTAAGGTTACTTCATATTTTAATTATATATAATTATACGTACAGTCATTTCCCAGTTTGGTGCTTTCCACGTACGTATTACACATTCGGACTTGCAAAGTGTTTTTCACAGACATCTTGTGTTGACAAAAGTCTATATTTTCAAGGAATAGCATTCGACCATGCATGTATACGGTTTTCCGTCACAGCGAATAAAGACCCATTTTCTTTACATGACGCGTATCCCGAATTACAATTAGGTACAAAACATTTTCTTTTCTCAATTTGTTATTTTAAAAATATCGAATAAGGCAAAATAACTCTACTAAACAAACACAATACCGCATGTAAAATGGCTAGAAACGGACAAAAGAAGGGCGGTTAGACTAATGCACCGTGTAGTGTTCTAAATTCGAACCTGAACAAATTTGGAAAAGAAAAGAAAGCACGTACCTATATTTAGATGTTATATTCCAAAGTAAATTATTGTTACCATTTGAAGTGGATACATCTAATTGAAGCGAATAAAAATTAAACGATTTAAAAACTACATTAAAATTACAAGTTGGATGAAAAAAATACACTAGGCTATTCCACCAAAATCAAAAATAGCAAAAGTTTATTGAGAATATGAAAGATAAGAGTTGATGTTTTGTTTTTGATGACATAGAGCGAGTATAGCAAATGGGATTCAAATATTTACTCCCACTAGAGATGTGTCGTTCGCGAATGATTCGTTGAAAATAATTGAATCATACAGGTGTATGAATGTACACAAGAATATAATCGTACTACACACAGTGTAATCAAATTTTCCCCACTGTATTTACAACAATCATCAATATTACCTCAAGCACTTTGTAGTCCTAATGATTTGAAACAAAACAGGATCCAAGCATTAGAAAATTCTCAGAGAAACCACGCCATGAATAAATTGCGATTTGACAAGATGAAATGAGAATATGTTTTTCAAGTTGGAGATTTGGTTTATTTAGAAGCAGGCAATCGTTTAAACCGGAAAAAACTAGACCCAATAAGAAAAGGACCATATAAAGTTTTAAATCAGATATCATCAACTATTTATGAGATTAGCGGTGGTCGTCATAGTTCTCACGCCAATTTTGTGCACATTAGTAAACTTTTACCTGTTTAAGGGGGGGAGATGTAAAAGTGAAGCTTTTCACTTTTGTTGGAAAACAGGTTGGAATATCATAGAGATATAAAAAAACAAAAGGTTGGAATGACAGTGTGAAAATATTTTGATTGATGCTAATTCCATTCGATAAAATAAGATATTTAAACGTTTTATTATTGTAAAATTAAATTTATTGTTTAAAGTAGGATTTAAAGACTATAAAAACAGATTTTCCTTTTAGGTAAGAACATGAACATTGTTTAATAAAATGACATGTATTATCATAATGTACATTAATTAGTAAATTAAAATATTCCTTTTAGGAGGAAAAAACGGTCTATAGTTAATTCAAGAGTCCATCCAGATTTCAATATTATATATATATATATATATATATATATATATATATATATATATATATATATATATATATATATATATATATATATATATATATATATATATATATTGAAATTGAAATATGTCTTTACGTGTTTGCTATTTGATATGCAGCACTCAATGCAAAGCTATACGATATTAGAGCCACCAACTGCCTAATTTCGAGAATGTTTTTGTAAAGTGGATTTATTTATTTTTTTTGCAACTGGACGCAAAAAAGCATTTCGCAGCCGCACAATAGACCGAGAAATTGAATTTCGCGACTGTTATTATGGTAACGGCCGCAAAATCCAAAATGATTGTTTTGTACCCTATTTCTTGGCTGCTACCATAACAACGGCCGTGAAATAATATAAAAAACAATAATTTTGGAACTTGAGAATTGACATTATTTTTTCAAAACTAATTGTTTTTTTATCAAATCCCACAACCACTTTCTATTTACAATAAAACTGTTTAAAATTTGTAATGAATATTTTTTACCGTTGCACAAAAAAAAATTGGAAACCTTGTTCTGTCAGGGTACAAGTATTTGGTTTCAATTCGGAGTCGGTTAGTTTGGTCTATATAAACAAGATTACACTACATGGAATCCTATACACAACATTAGATTTATGTAAAAGTGGCGTCATATCTTTTAGGTTTGTGAATAAAGATCTTGTAGTAGAATACGTACACGTCAACTTCGAGCAACTAAGTCTATCAATAAGCGGCAAGAGGAAAGAGCGTAACGCATACGTTCATGATTGTCTGGGGGCTAATTACATTAGTCGCTGTTAGATATTGATAGAGGTTGTACCACCAAATCGCTTTCTATGTCTGAATCAGTTTCTTCGTTTGAGTCACATTCCTGATGATGATCCCGTATTTATAGTGAATCTAAGCCCATCCATTGCATCATCAAATATGTGTTCTTTTTTAATAAACTCTGTTTCAAATTTTTTAACCTAATCACTATTTTTTTTCACTCATTCAGACCTACTTCTTCAAAAAATTTTCTTGTGAGGTCTTCTACGACTGACCCTTAAAACACTGTGGCCTGTTGTTCCATAGGGAAATCAAATCTAAATTTTGATGGGAAACGATTCTTATTTTCAGCAATATTTGAATAATTCTACTTCAGTCCAATTATATTGACATTCAAGTCCTTGTTCTGTCAGCCACTGGATAATGTTCGATTTTAAACTCGCAGAGGTAATGATTTTTTCTACGGCAATATTATGACAAGAAGCATTATCAACTATCAACACAGATCTATCTGGTAAATTTGGGATTAATTGTTCTTCAACCTATTTCATATAATTAGAATAGTTAAAAACATTTTGGGAGTCGCCAATTTTTTACCCTATGATGATTTTGTAGATTTCGAAATACTATTCTGTAAATATATGTGTACATAAAACATTGCCGGAATTAAAAATCAGTAACTCATTGGGGATGAAATCATTTTCTCCATGAACAATAATTAAGAGTGATACTTTGGATACGAGTTTCTTAAAATCTTTTTCATAATTAGGATCAGACCATCCTTTTCACTGCGTATGAGTTGAATGAATGTATAATGGTGATATTTTTCCCAGAAATAAAAACTCAGTTGGGTTTCTGTAATAAAAACAGTTTGATTTATTTTTTTCCCACTATTTACAATATTTACAATAGTTAAAAATAAGAAAACATTACCTGTAATAAAAACAGAAAACAACAATTAAAGTTTCTACTTCAGGTGAAATATAAACTTTTTAAATTTTAATTTTAATTCACGATTTTTCTTACGTGCGATCACTGATCGTGTCTCTTCTTCCGTAATTCAGCGTTCAGGGTCATTGTGCCGGTAGCGCGGCAGATTCGAAATTTGAAAAATGATGACACGATACAAATGTCGTAGTTTTCTTTACATATGTATCTGTACTCAGAACGATTTTTTTCAAAATTCTGTCTTTTTTAAACCATTGTCGTACTTTTCAATCAATGCTTTTAAACTATTGTTGCTTGTCTTTCTCCATCTACGAAATATACCTAATTAGTTTTTATTGGATATAAAATAAAGTTTATTTGTATTTTAGAAATTCTCAAAAAAATCCTACCTAAATCCCATTGATTTTAAAACTTTATTCAACGTACTTCTCCCTCTTTGAAATCAATATGCCAGCTTTAATCTTCTTTAAAATACATGCAGTGTTAAATACATTCAAGAAAGAAATCTAATTCGGTTTTTTGAACTGCTTACAAGAAGGAATAGGCCTTTTCTACTCTGTTCTATAAAAATCATATATGATCGATCTTATTTCTTGAATTTGTCCAGGCGGAATATTTTTTGTAATTGATTTTTACCTCCCGCCTACCTCTAGGTAAGGGAGGTATTGTTTTTGGTCAAAAAATTGGGTAGTGAGTTTTCAATGAATAAGCACGTTTTAGGGTCCCTACAATACGATTTTACTATTTTCGCGATGATGTCTGTATGTATGTATGTATGTATGTATGTATGTATGTATGTGTGTGTGTGTGTAGTCTGTGGCAATTTTTTCGTCTCGCATAACTCAAATACTATAATACCAAAAAATACAATTTTGTAAATTTTTGCTTCTTATATTTAAATGAAGAGCTGATTAGATTTTGGATAAAATTGGTCAACCGGAAGTAGTAGTTTACTTGAAGCCCTTAACAGTTTTTCGTGAAAAACACAGTTAAATTTCCTTTTTCAACAATTTATGTTATTTTGAAAGTTGAAGAATATTTAATTTTACATGTCTTTTGATTACATTAATTTTATTAATTTGCATTAGATTTAGAGATAATAAAATATAAAGAAATTAGATTTCACAAAAATCTTGCATTTCTAGTACACCATGGAAACATTTAAAAATTTTCAATTTGTTACGAAATGTGACACATGTCATTGTGATTGTGAAGCTGTTTTCTTAGTGAAATATATGTCAAAAAATTAAATAAATATACGAAAGAAAATTAAAATTCTCAAATATAAATAGAAAATAAACAAATAAGAAGGTATGTTTCTATATCATCAAATACTATTTTGTACCGTTTAAGAGTAGTATTGGGCGGGAGGTTATGTGCTGGTACACATCAGATTTTTTTTTTTCGTTTTTGCATGGACAGACAAATTAACTAGATTTGAATATAGCTGTAGATGTAGATGGTTGATCCAAATTAAGAAACTTTCTTTTGGATACAATTTTTTGATACGCCTCTCAACAACTGTTGCAGCTATAACTCTTCGGCTGTGTAAACAATTAATGAAAATGCAAATGGAATTACTGCACAAAACTATACAAATGGTAATTCACATCATTATAACAATGATACACGCAATAAATATGCGATTTTTATAATATTACATTAAGGCCCAGTATTATAAACGAATGTTAAAATTTAATAGCGTATTTTATAAATTAAGTAACCTACTATTTGCAAAAAGTGTATTATTAAGGTAATATAAATTTCATCTCCTACTAAATTAGCTTATTAAATAAGCAGGACAGATTTGGTGGTATTAAATTTAGTTAGTAGAATACTAAAAGTATATTTCAATGTTATTTTATATTTTTGTTCAACAATTACAAAAATAATAAATGAAGACAATTATTGTTAAATATTAAACATATTTAAATCTTAAAAATTGACTAGTTATATACATAGATCTTTTGAATATGATGTCACTCCGCCATTTATGTTGAGGTATGTTATAGCACACTTTCCAAACAAACTTTATTTTGTATGTTTAGTACATAGTGCACGAGGAAAAAAGTTATATTTTATTATTTATATATATTTCATATACAATAAATTTGTAGGTAAGTTGTTCATAGAACTAATATTTATTCTCTTGACTAAGTATTTCATTATATACATTAAATGTCGAGAACCGTGTAAATATTATTAGAATGTATTATGGGGGCGCAGTGCAAGACAAATATCTGAATACATCACAGGGATGAACGCCGAATGGTTTCCATCGCCAGAAATTGACAGTGCCAGATTGAAATATTTAAAACAAATTGCAGGCACTATACGTCAGTATCAATGAAAAGAATAGGCGGAAAATTGGGAATTATTATTATTAATTTCATTAAAGTGCGGTATCAAAATAAAATAATCTGTATTAAATAAGACGTAGGGATATTGTCAGTATTGTGATATAAAATTTGGATGCATAATTTTTTGCCGGACACTTTTTATTTACAAAAAACTGAATTTACATGTTAACTGTCTATGCCAACATTTACGTGGGACACACGGTATTAATACGGGGCGCGGAGGTGGATGGATTGGAGTTGGATATCTTCAGGGCGTCTCGTATTAATTAAGCCTGACTAGAGAGAGATAACATCATGTTTATTAACGATGACAATTATGTCATTAGCAAATTACAAAAGCAGAAACAAAATATTGTTGCACAAAATGAAACAATGTTAATAGAAACAACAATATAACAATGACGATGGCTGGTGACGTCGGCTGATGACGTCAGCTGATGACGTCGGCTGGTGACGTCGACTGATGACGTCAGAGTGCCGTCGGATGGCGGCGTGGACTCGACGATGGCGGCTTGCTACGGTCGAGCAGCAGCTGAGGAAGGCGGCGGCGTGCGGCTTGATGACGTCGGCGTGGGACGTGGAGAACCTTCGCTCAGTGGATGTCTTCAGAGCAACTGGGACTTCGCTACCAGTTGGTGGAGACAGAATCGTACGTGATTCTGTGGTGGCGAGAAGGTGATGACGTCGACTGGGGACGTGGAGGACCTTCTCTCATCGAGATGTTTTCTACGGTGTAACCGGGACTTAGCCAGCGATTGAAGATGTCTTCGGTTTCTTTAAAGGTGCAATCGGGACTTAGCCAGCGATTGTTGAAGAGGTGCAACTGGGACTTAGCCAGCAGTTGTTGAAGATGTCTTCGTAGAGGTGCAATCGGGACTTAGCCAGCGATTGTGATGAGTGAGAGTCTGGAGCGACTCTGCCTGTAGCAGCAAATTCGTCTCCTTTTATACCCCTGGCTTGTGTGGACAGTGTACCGTTGTCATGGTTACTGCATACGTAAGCAATTTTTGATTGGTTCAAAAAAAACGAATGAAACAATTTTTTTACAACAAATTGCTTAGCATTTCTTTGGCAGTTTCTGATTTTCACATTAGTTCGTGCAGCGGCGGTAGATGGCAGGACGGGTATGTGCAACAGCGATTGACAGATGTAGGGTGAAGTTTGTTCATTAAGATGGCGTCCGGTAACAGTATATATTATATATATATATATATATATATATATATATATATATATATATATATATATATATATATATATATTAACAGTCTTAGAAATTTATTTTGAATGCTTTCAATAGATTTTATAAGAAGGATTCCAGCATACACTAGCAAATTCTAACTGACTACGCACAAGATAAATGTAGAGTGTAACTGAAGTACATGGATGTTTAAAATTAGAGCTTGCTCGAATTATGCTTTTTTAACAATGCCATCAATGTGAATATCATAAAGAAGCTTACTATCTAATAAAACACCTATATCTTTAACAAAATTCAATCTATTAATAACAGTACCATCTATACGGTAGTCTTAGTTTAAATCATTTCTGTTCCGCGTAAACTTTATTTGAGAACATTTCGCAACATTGAGTGACAATTTAAGTGTTTTGGTGAATTGAACAAACCTATAAATATTATGAAGTGCTATATAATCACTGACAAACTCAATGGTGTGATATATATTTAAATCATCTACATATAATATAAAATTAGCAAAATTGAAACAAGATGATATATTATTAATAAAAATAACAAAGGGCAATGGCCCTAGGTGAGATCCCTGAGGTACTCCTGATGTTACAACAGAATCCACAGATGAAAAACCATTGACAACAATCCGCTGTTTCCTGTCACTCAGATAAGAAGAAGGAACAAACCATTGAAGCAACTGACCAGTAACACCAACTTCAGCTAATCTACCAATTAATAAATTGTGCGAGATTTTATCAAACGCTTTACTGAAGTCAGTGTAAATGGCATCTAACTCGATTTGATCATCCATGGCCCGTAATATATAATCAGCATATTCCAAGAGATTAGTCTCAACAGATCGACCAGGAACAAAGCCCTGTTGTTGAGAAATGATTATGTTTTTAACTGCAGAATAGAGTGATTTATAAATTATTAACTCAAATACTTTTTCAAAAATACACAGCTTTGACACTGGTCTATAATTTTCGACCAAACTCTTGTTCCCACCTTTATAGATAGGAATTACATAGGCAAGCTTCCAGACCAGAGAACAGCAGGATTCATCTAATGATTTATTATACAATAACGTCAAGGTTACACAAAGAGAACTAGCATAATTTTTTTTTATAAAAATAGCAGGTATGTTATTATTATTATTTTTATTATTATTACAAATAAAATGTGGTATTAATAGTTTTTTCCCTTTTTAGATTCATACAATTTAGAGGGAATCCGAACAATTCAGTGGGAAAGGACACATGAAGCTACCGCAATATAAATGTTTGAAGAGCAATCAAATATAACAGTTACCAGTGATGCGGATTGTGCTATCGCCATATAGATATAAAACTTAGCAGTGGGCACTAATTAATTTTTTTATAGTTCAATGTCCGAAAAAAAAATTTTTTGTTTGGAAAATTTTTTATTTTTTAATAGAATGTTCTTTGGATAAATCAGTGTTTTTAATTGGATACGTGTCAAGATCATTTTTATTATACTTAAATTATTTTGTTTACCATGTCCTTCCACTCTTTTGTTCACTTTTTTCCTTGCTTCTTGATATCTGATCTTGTATCCGATTTAAATAATTTAAAGAATTATAATTCCTTTGAAACAAGTTACAATTAAGTAGGTATTGATATATTTATCCACTTTAATTTTTGTCTGTGAGTATTTAAAATATATAATTTCTAATATTTTGTATAATAATGTCCAGCATGTATTATATTTCTACATCGTTTCAGCATGGACTCTAATAATTTAACAATTTATTCCTTATTAGATTCTCTATTTTGTTTCCCAACCAATTTTTTATGAGCGTGGAAGTAAGCTTCGGATCATTGTTTTTTTTTTTTTTTTGAAAATGTGTGATCAGAGGTATATATCCAATACCATTATTACATCACTTCTTCCAATAGTTTAAAATTCGATAAAAAAAATATATCGCCTTCGATTTTAAAGTTGTATACTTTATGGCGCAAATAAGAACGTAATGTTATCTCTAGAAACTCAAAAGTTACAGTCATTTATACGAATATTTTATAACAATTATTAATACTTAGAAATAAGCGTAATATTACAATATTTTTATAGATAATTTTTACCTCCCGTTCAAAAGCGAGATGTAGAATACGTAAACGGTTTTGATGTCAAAATTTTTGTCAATAAGCACGTTTTCATGCCATTCTTAGAACCCATTTTTATGATGATGTCTGAGTACACGTACAAAATTTTTTATTCTATTCTACTTAAAATTTGATATGCTCTCAAGAAGATTTGATTAGATTTTGATGAAACTCTACCAACCCGAGGTGGTCTTTACTTGAAGCGCTGTAATTTTTTTTTAACATCTTGTAAATAAATGGGTTAGTAACAATTTATCATACATCACATTAAATAATAAGTTCCTATTGACAACACTTATTGAACATGTTTCTTTATCTTTTATCAACAAATATGGTTAGTAACAATTTATCATACATCACATTAAATAATAAGTTCCTGTTGACAACACTTATTGAACATGTTTCTTTATCTTTTATCAACAAATATGCATGATGTAAATTGAAAATAAGGACAATAAAAAATTTTTCATTTTGCTCCAAAAATTGCGGAACACATGCTGCCTGTCGATGTATTCCCGCATGTTCATTAATTCGGTGAGGGTAGAAGCGGGACAGTTTTTTGTGTAATTAAACATTTGTTTGACCGCTTTGGTTATTTTATGTATTGCTTGCTTCTCTTTTTTATCCCTTGGATATTTATGAGGGTTCTGGGCCTTCAAGAGTGCTTCCAATTGTGAAATGCTGCGTTTATCTCTCTGAAAGAAATTTTAGAATATAGAGTTTTCTTCCACTT
This sequence comes from Poecilus cupreus, assembly GCA_963942605.1. Lineage (NCBI taxonomy): Eukaryota > Metazoa > Arthropoda > Insecta > Coleoptera > Carabidae > Poecilus > Poecilus cupreus. The sequence continues at coordinate 28,892,886 of OZ012719.1, read as the reverse complement.
AGAGCTTACAAGTAGGTAAGGAGTGAGGTTTTTGTCTTAAAAGTTCATAACGTAAAAAGATGATAATAGAATACAATATGAAGATTATGATTATAACGTAAAAGGTAATGACATAATGGCTTTCTGATAATAGCAAAAAAAATGGCTGTAGCTGGTTTTGGTACTTGTACTACCATCTGTATTATTTTTTACCTGATACTCATATAACCATAAAGAGAATAATTTTTGAAAATTTTCAATTATTTTCCATGGAAGAAAGGAAATATAAAAGTAATTTAAAGAATCTATGTATACCCTTACAGGTGTCAAGATTATTTTTATTATACTTAAATTATTTTGTTTACCATGTTCTTCCACTCTTTTGTTCACTTTTTTCCTTGCTTCTTGACATCTGATCTTGTATCCGATAAAAATAATTTAAAGAATTATAAATCCTTTGAAACAAGTTACAATTAAGTAGGTATTGATATATTTATCCACTTTAATTTTTGTCTGTGAGTATTTAAAATATATAATTTCTAATATTTTGTATAATAATGTCCAGCATGTATTATATATCTACATCGTTTCAGCATGGACTCTAATAATTTAACAATTTATTCCTTATTAGATTCTCTATTTTGTTTCCCAACCAATTTTTTATGAGCGTGGAAGTAATCTTCGGATCATTGTTTTTTTTTTTTTGAAAATGTGTGATCAGAGGTATATATTCAATACCATTATTACATCACTTCTTCCAATAGTTTAAAATTCGATAAAAAAAATATATCGCCTTCGATTTTAAAGTTGTTTAGCTTAAAAAAGCTAAAAGTGTATACTTTATTGCGCAAATAAGAACGTAATGTTTTCTCTAGAAACTCAAAAGTTACAGTCATTTACACGAATATTTTACAACAATTATTAATACTTAGAAATAAGCGTAATATTACAATATTTTTATAGATAATTTTTACCTTCCGTTCAAAAGCGAGATGTAGAATACGTAAACGGATTTGATGTCAAAATTTTTGTCAATAAGCACGTTCTCATGCCATTAATAGAACCCATTTTTATTATGATGTCTGAGTACATATACAAAATTTTTTATTCTATTCTACTTAAAATTTGATATGCTCTCAAGAAGATTTGATAAGGTTTTGATGAAAATCTACCAACCGGAAGTGGTCTTTACTTGAAGCGCTGTAATTTTTTTTAACATCTTGTAAATAAATGGGTTAGTAACAATTTATCATACATCACATTAAATAATAAGTTCCTGTTGACAACACTTATTGAACATGTTTCTTTATCTTTTATCAACAAATATGGTTAGTAACAATTTATCATACATCATATTAAATAATAAGTTCCTGTTGACAACACTTATTGAACATGTTTCTTTATCTTTTATCAACAAATATGCATGATGTAAATTGAAAATAAGGACAATAAAAATTGTTTCATTTTGCTCCAAAAATTTTATATTTGAACAAAAAGAAAAACTTTTTGCAAATAATAAACTAAAACTCTTATGTCTAACTAAGTGAGTCACGAGTGCCTGCTGCCTGCCTTGAAATCAATAAACTACGGCGTTGTCAAATATCTCGGAAGCTGCATCCTACGTAGTTTGAAAGCCAATATACACCGCTGCGATATACACGCCGAACAGCGCCACCGCCATGAGCGGAGGAATCGTGAACTAAATTATACGTTATATATACTCCCGAGTTAGAGCATTCGGCTGAAATCTTCATCATAGATAGAATACGATGCAAGGTAGCGTTTAACATAGATCAGCGTTATGGCTTCCATATATGGAAGTAATAACGGATCGGATGCCACAACAAGGTTTGTGATCCCATACTTATGGGGACTTTCATATAACAGAATCCATATAAACCAGGACTCAAAAAAATAGTGGTACCAAATTTAGGTACCAATATTTTTAGACTCTTTTTTTAAATTTTGTTCTTATAAAACAATATTTAAGAAATGTGCTTTTTTGTACTACTGCATATTTGTAATAATTTTAATAATATTTGTTATATGTTTGACTATACTTATAATAAGTGATAGAATTATTGAATTTACAAACGAGTCCCAATAAATACGAATATAAATTTTTTGGAGGGTGAAGAGGGAGACGAGTCCCAATATTTTGCTGAAATGAAAGTATTTTATTACTCATTAATTTTGAATAAGGAATAATCTATGGACCATTACAGGACTATGAAGAGTAATAAGTTTAGTAATTATTATATATATATATATATATATACAAAAAATAATTGTTGAAAATAAAATGCATATCCGATGAACAGTGGTAGGTGTTTCAGAATGCACTAGGTATTACGCGCGAAATTTGAAACTATTATTTTAATTTTTGATCTAGTTTTTTCTTTCTATAGGTTTTTCAGTTATTTTCTATTTCAGTCGACATGGCTCACTAAAATCTACCCTTCAGAGAGCATTTTGCTCAGCAGCTGTACCTTCTATTCTGGAACCTCCAGGTCTAGCCAGAGATGACGGTAAACGTTCTGATGGAATGTCCTTGATTCCGTGCGCTACCGGAAAAGCGTTGGTATGGGATGTTACTTGTGTAGATACTGTTGCTAAATCGCACATTTCTGGGACTAGCACACAATGTGGTACGCAGCTAGGTTAGCCGAAGAGGATAAAATTAGAAAATATGCTTCACTTTTGGATCTGTCACTTTGTACTTATTGGTTTCGAAACTTTTGGTTCTTTTGCTCCATCAGTTGAAAATTTTATTAACAGATTGGGTAAATTAATTTATTGTCAGACTGGGGAGAGGAGTTCCTGTGAGTTTTTGAAACAAAAATTAAGTTTAGATTTGCGATGGGGTAATGCAACGTCAGTTATTGGAACTTTACCTAACCAAATGGCTTTGGATGAAATTTTTTATATTTTAGATACACATAATATTTCAAATTAAATAAATTGTATTAAATATTTTCTGATAATAAATTTTAATAAAAATTTGTAATTTCGCAATTGTGGCTAAATTTAATTTACTTTTGATGAAAAATTTCAAGAACTGCAATTAACATAAAAATCCAGAAACTAGGTATATAAATATTATCATTATATTTTGAAAACATTATAAATTATACTTTAATGTAGGTAGAAAAATTCGATTTCTCCAGAATTTTAATATGTTGATTTTTAGATCCTGCCTAATTAATCAGGATGAAAGGTAAAATTATTGTTGCAATTTTTACCTAAATTATCAAGACTCAAAGATAACTTTTTCCATGGTCTTATACAGACGAACGGGATCCCAGCATGATGACTTTATCGCAGGTGTAGGCCAACGTCGAAATTCGTGCCCAACAGCACCATCATAGATGATCCGCAGTAGACGATAGTTAAAACCCAGCCTAGTCCGTAATAATTACCAATGCGTCCAGCAAGAAAATTCAAATACATAATATTGTAAAGTTGAAGACAATAGGTAAGTAATAATTATTTTGTATGTTAAAAACAATACCAATCTTTATTTTGTACTTATATTTATGGTAAATAATTACATAAACACGTATTTTAAAAATAAACAATTCAAATCATTATTTTGTAATAGGTGAAAGAATTATATATTTATTTTGTACAAACATTTATAAAGCATGCATATACATAAAATACAAACAATGCAGTATTAGAAATTAAACCTGTAAACTTGATATATAGAAATATAGGAGATAATTAAGAAATAAATATATTTTTTTGATCGGCGTTCTTATTGTTCACAATATGCAACAAAGAAAACCTATATCTCTACGATCCAGGAAGAGAAATAAAGCTTCAAGAGCTGCATAATTGCGGCATGCACTGAAATTAAATAATTTAAATAGCAATAATAAGGGGTAAGTTTGTTAAGCATTTAAGTTCTATTGCTATCTCGAGACGTACCTTTTTGTAATTATTTAAATTAATATTCGTTTGTACAATTTAACTTCAACTTAACTTTAACAATATGGCTTAATTATCAATAAAATTTTGTAATTAAATTAGAACCTGAAGATGGGTGTAATCATAGCCGAAACGTCGTTATTTTTGAAATAAATTATATCTAAAGCCATGTTATCCAAGAACTTATAGTAATTTAATTATTATTTTCCTTAACAATTTTCGGCTTAATAACCTTCTCCAAATATTAGAAATTATGAAAAGTGCAGAAATTGAGGAAAAAGGTGAGGATTCCTTGGATATCTGTTTATTTAGCAAGCGGTCATACGACCATAATTATAATACTGCGTAAGGAGTCGTAAGTCATTTTCTTACCTTTCAAAGTGGAAGTGACTTCGTCTGAAACTAGGCTAGAAATTGTTACATTATTAAATAAATTAGCCATTTTATTTAATCGTTTAGGTATAGGTATTATTTTTTTTGTAAGGAAAGTGGGAATGTACTGTGTTTATTGTATATATGTATATTGTACACTTTGTCCGAGATGTGATGACCCGTATGTCATTAGTTTCCGAACTAATAATTAACAGTTATATGTAAAGTGTGTTTGCAAAAATTAAAGTAAAAGTACATTACGGACCCGATGTGGAAAAAAAAGAACTGCAAAATTCAGTAAAAAAAATATATACGAACTAAAAAAATAAAGAACCTGATATGGTTCTGTTACGAAAACACCAGATAGTGTATAAAAGTGTATAAAACGATTTGGACGAAAGAGAAAGATGTGGTCTCTACAATCACAGAGGGGGTAATTATAGTTTAAAATTTATGGAAAACATTTTCAAATCATTCTTTAGTATTTACTGTTACATAGAATTATATATATATATATATATATATAAACACATTTCCATAGTACAAATATTACATTTTTATATAAATTACAGGTACTGTTATATATCTCTTTTAATATTACGCCTTTCTGTACACAGGTGGATAATTACAACAATTTGAAATTGAAAGGAGCAATACAGGTCAATGTGATAATGAAAGTTTTATTACAGAAACAAAATTTCGGTTAACTGCTTCAAATTTTGGGCATGTCATTAGACGTCGATCGACAACAAAATGTCATTGCTTAGTGAAACGATTATTTTACAAGATGTGCCCCTCAAAACAACCAGCAATCTTTTGGGTGAACTAATGACATTAGGGAAAAATGTTTTATACAAAAAATGACCAGGAAAAAAACCTTATTTAATGGAAATAACAAACAGAAAATTCAACTAGTGGCTATCGAACGGTAGTATGTATATTTTTTTAATGGTAACCTATATAAATTTTTAGTCCATTAGATAGAGAATTTTTTTTCTTATTTCAATGATGTAAATATGATATGGGGTTGTAGAAAATTTTGAGAAAAAAAAATTTCTAATTTTTAATATCATTTTCCTCAAAATAATTGTTATACAACCCCATATCATATTTGTATGGTTGAAATTTAAAAAATATTATCTTTCTAATAGATTAAAAATTTATATAGGTTGCCATTAAAAAAATAAATAAATTTATACTACCGTTTGAGAGCCACTAGTTGAATTTTCTGTTTATTATATCTATGAAATGAGGCCCTTAGTTCCTAGTAATTTTTTTTATAAAATATTTTTCTCTAATTATTTTTCGCCCAAAAGAGCGCTGGTTGTGTTAAAGGAAACACCTGTATAGCTCTCCGTTCTTCACCCCGGCATTAATGTACGAGCAAACGAAAGAAAAAATTGCTCGCAATAAATTTTAAAATGAAACTGGTGTGCTTTTGAGAATCATGCTCTTTAACAGAAGAAGACCTGGTGAATTAGAAAGGTTGACTATAGAAGACATTAATAAAAAACATCAGATTAGTGTCGATTCTGATATTTACAAAAGCCTTACGGAAGTTGAAAAACTTGTTTCGTCTGGTTACTATCGAATTGTAATCAGAGGAAAGAGACATAATCCTGTTCCAATACTGATTAGTCATCAACAAGTCAAAATTATAAAAATACTAATTAGGGACAGAATTTTTGCATACGTTGGCGGACGAGATAATATGTTTTTAAATGCATCTGCAATTTTAAGAAATATGTCATATTCGTATGGTGATAAACATCCAGATTTGTTAACTGGAACCAAATTGCGAAAGCAAATTGCAACTATTACACAAGTTTTATCTCTATCGGCTACGGATATGAATAATTCAAAATTCATGGGTCACGCAGTTAAAATACATAGGGACTTTTATAAGTTACCTACTGACGCAATACATCTTGCTAAAATTTCAAAACTACTCATCGCCTTAAACGATGGAAGAATAAATGAGTTCAAAGAAAAAAGTTTAGATGAAATTGACCTACTGACAAATAATGCAGAAGTAGAAGTTGAAACTATAGATAATAATCTAAGCGAAAAAGATCTGGATAAATATATTGAAGAAAAAACATCTTCTAAATCATATAGTCATGTACTAGTAGTGTTCTGCGTCTCAGAGTTACATCTTTTGTAATGACAGCAGCACATTCTCGTATAGATGGTAATGTATTTTCTAAAAAGTTAATCTTAAAATGTTTTTTCACTGCCCATTTCTCTGGCGTAATCCATGTATTATTTATAGCATATCTGCCCCCTAAAAAAAATGTACATTAATCAGGATGCCCCTAGTGCAGATTGACAGCCCCAAATGAAATAATTATGCAAAAGTACTTACGTTTAGAAGATTTCTTTTCAAATTCTAGATCCATATCATGTTCCGACTCTGAACTGGTATCAGAACATATTCGAATTTGATTTTTGCTTACTTCACCTAGATTATTTTTATGTGTAAGACTCTTCTCTGAAAAAAAATCAAATAATAATTGAGAGATAATTATAAAATATAAGTGGAACAAAATGAAAGTCACAAGTTTGCAAAATGCAAAATTATAAAAAACAAAATAGGTTTTGAAAATATGTAAAATTACTTAATGAGACAAGAGTAACTAGTAACAAATTAGTATTTTAAGTAAGATAATTTTTTATAACAGTAATTTAAAATGTAGGCTGTTTCTTTTAAAACAACCAGCGCTCTTTTGGACGACTAAATATTTAAAATTTTTAATTAAATATCATTTTAGTTTGATTCAAGAAGCATATTAAAGGTAGATATTGGAAAAATATTGGATGCAACACGTGAATAAAGACAAATTAACCTCTCGCGTAATTTAAATATGTAATTATTCATTAATACATAAATAACTCTCTTGTACAAATGTAAAAAAAAATAATGGTCTCTAATAATTTTCATAAATTATTTAAATATCAGCTATTTTGTACTCAAGTGCAACATATTTCATTAATATTTATACTAAAACGTAACAGTAAAGCGAATTTCACAATAAGTGACAAATAGTTCATATTTTTTATGAACACAACTTTGACTAGTCGAATTGTCAGGGTCGTATAGTCATTTAAAGGTTTGCTTCATTACATAGTTGCTTGTGCCTTATTCTTGTTACATAGAAATTTGATTAAAAGGTAAAATTATATACATACTCGCTGGTTCTGGTGATTTCTCCTTTGTCCGTAAATCATAACAAATTTTCGGTATTTCCGTTCTTTTCAAGAGAACAACGCAGCTTTGCTCCAGACATTGTTTTATAATCTCATCTAAACATAAAGAACGTAATCAGCTAACAAATTACTTTATAGCTAATAATGGGGACTATTCTGTAACTAACCTGTTAATTTTTAACAGCTTGTTAAAAATTTAACCAGTGATAACAGACGGCACTGGTTAAAAATGGAAAATTTCATTTCACACATATATTTTTATTGGTTTTTAACAGGCCGTTAAAAATGAACAGATATGTTACAGGATAGGTCCCAATAACTGATTAAAGGATGTGCATAATTTGCTGAGAAAAAAAAAATTTTTTTCTCTAAATTTAATATAGTGTTCTCTATATATGCACATATTATAAGTGCTACCACTCCGAAAGAATGTGCTACCCCCCTTGATATAGCCATTAAACTGCATAGTCATTGCAATTGATTAATTATTTATACAACTAGGTTGCCTCACTAATGTTAGTTAAAATTCCTATCATATATTACTAAAATTCATTCATATTTTGCTTACATTTGTATGACTATGCTACCACCCCAAAATCATCCCTTAACTCTATAATATATGCAAATTATTAATAACAACATGAAATGAACTGAATGATTAATGCTACCTCGCCAATACTCCCCACATAGCTTTCTTATATTCATACGACTATGCTTCCACCCCAAAATCTTGTGGGAAATACTAAAATAGTATTAATAACAAATTACTGTTATTATAGGGTTAAGGGCTGATTTTTGGGTGGTAGCATAGACTTATGAATATAAGCAAGACATGTGGGGAGTATTAACGTGGTAGCATTAATCAGTCAATTTATCTCAATGTTTTAATATAATTAATTACTGTTATTATAGGGTTTAGGGATGATTTTTTGGTTCGTAGCATATACTTATGATTAAAAGGAAGATATGTGCGGAGTATGAACGTGGTAGCACAAACCAGTCAATTTATCTCAAATTTAATAAGTAATGACTGTTATTATAGGTTTAAGGGATGATTTTTTGATGGTAGCATAGACTTATGAATATAAGGAAGATATGTACGAAGTATGAAAGTAGTAGCATAAACCAGTCAATTTATCTCAAATTTAATAATTAATGACTGTTATTATAGAATTAAGGGATGATTTTTTGGTGGTAGCATAGACTTATGAATATAAGGAATATATGTGAGGAGTAAAAACGTGGTAGCACAAACCAGTCAATATATCTCAAATTTAATATGTAATGACTGTTATTGTAGAATTAAGGGATGATTTTTAGGTGGTAGCATAGACTTATGAATATAAGGAAGATATGTGCGGAGTAAGAACGTGGTAGCACAAACCAGTCAATATATCTCAAATTTAATAAGTAATGACTGTTATTATAGGTTCAAGGGATGATTTTTTGATGGTAGCATAGACTTATGAATATAAGGAAGATATGTACGAAGTATGAAAGTGGTAGCATAAACCAGTCAATTTATAGCAAATTTAATAATAAATGACTGTTATTATAGAATTCAGGGATGATTTTTTGGTGGTAGCATAGACTTATGACTTCATAAGGAAGATATGTGCGGAGTAAGAACGTGGTAGCTAAAAACAGTTAATTTATCTCAAAAATAAGTAATGACAGTTATTATAGTTTTAAGGGATGATTTTTTTGTGGTAGCATAGACTTATATATAAGAAAGATATATGCGGAGTATGAACGTGGTAGCATGAACCAGTCAATTTATCTCAAATTTTACTAATTAATTACTGTTATTATAGGGTTAATTGATAATTTTTGGGTGGTAGCATAACTTCAATGATGGTAGCATATTATTCCGGAGTGGTAGCACTTGTTATATAACATTTTCTATATGATAGAAAACTTTTTATTGATTTGAGAGAAAAAAAAAATTATTTTTTTTGGTCAGCAAATTATATTTTCCCCTGATTAAAGGTAACTATTGTACCACGATGATTCTCCCAAAGTTAGCAGCCAGTTTTGACGTATAGTTCTAGTATGATTAAATATGAAATAGTAATTATTTACATTACAAGCAAGATAAAACATGTTTTACTGTTGAATGGAGGAAATGTCCGACGAGTCGACGCTGATATCCTCTCTTATTAAAATAATTATGTTCTTCAATAGGAATACACGTGACATAACAATAACAAAATGAAAAATAGTCAATATTTTTGAAACGATTGATAGCATTGGCGAAAATTCACGAAGATGATTTCTATTATCAAAAACTATATGGCGTGATACCAAAATAGAATTCTACTCGCTCCATTTCTATAACAACTCCTTGGTAACAACTAAATAGTATCACTGATTTTCACATGGCTATATTACACTTAACCCACAAAAACCAATCATACTAGTATAGGAGCACACTTACCTTTAATTAAATCCATTTTATTTTTACAACATGTACTCATTATCCACTATTTTCTGCGATTTGCGATGATTGCATCATTTCACTGCCGCAATATCACTGGGAACATAAACAACATAGAAAAAAGAAGTAGATAGAAAGCGCAGTCTCTGTATAAACGGCGGCAGCTTATGAAATCGAGTTACGACATTAGCGCCATAGCGGTCGCGCCAAGAATTATGAGGTGAAAAAGTGTGCGGGTTGCATTGCTTAAAATATTTGAATGTGAACTTTTAAAAAAAACAAGACAAGAAATTTAAGATAACAAGATTTATTTTTATATTACAATACATGAACACCTTACTTTTTATTTTTAAATTTTTCTTTTTTGCTGTATAATATTGCAGCTTTTAATTGTAAAATATCTGTTGTTTCGACATTAGATAATCTACCGGACAAGATACGATTTAAAATTTTAGTATATGAAAATAACATAAACCTAATAATAAAGCTAATACAGTCATAATACAAATTATGTATTCTACAACTAAAAAAGTCATTTTTACAATTATCACTAATAATTTTAATTAAGATTTTGCCGACATGTTTTTTTTTCGCAATAATAACCTATTTTAGAATAAAATATATTCTTCACGTTGTCTACAAATGCAGCAAATTCGTCGTTCGGAAAATATAAACAATTTTTAGAATATTCTCTCGCTGCAATTAAAGAATTTGCTTGTCGTTGCCCAGTTATATTACTTTTACAGGTGGCACACTTTTTTTTTCTCCAGCACTTTCTTCGCTATGTAGCCGGCCACATACAGGGTCGTCTCTTTTGGCAAAATATTTTGCCCTAATTTTTCTGCCTCTCGTTCTACATCTGCTACTGCAATACTTCCTCCTGGAATACCCTCATCCTCATCGACGACATATTTTGTTAAGAAAGTTTGCAGTGTGTCCAGGGCACCATCACTATCCTGCTCACAGTTTGTACCGACGGAATGTGCAGACAAAAAATTGTTCAGCAACAGTGCTTTGAAGGAAGTTCTAAAAGAACTAGCCGTAGGGTTTGTGTGCCGAACACCATGGCATTGCCCGAAATAATTTTCAATAGGGTCTTGGTTAAAGGCTCTCATATTTATGAAATGAATCCCTTTTTGTATTAATTTGTTTTTAATAACTTTGAAACATTTTATATTCTGGATCCAGTTCGTGACGGACGGAACAACAACTAATTTTTTTGATGATGAGGAGATAGAGAGCTGCCATTGACACTGTCGATCAACTTATCTATGAGCAACAAGAAATCTGCCGTTTCAGCTGCAGCAGAAGTGGGTTTACCGAGTCAACTGCAACATATAAAAAACAAAATTAAAAACAACAGTAACAAATAGAAGTAGAAATAAGGTCTCCGGGTGGTTCTGAATGAATCTTTTTTATTTTAATTATATCACTAAATGTTATTTATATTTAACTATTTGTATGGAAAAAATATACAGTTTTGAATATTATTGCACAATTGAAGTTTTAACACGAATCACTTAAACTATATATTCGATTATAGGTGTGTTACTACTCGGGTGGCTGCGGTAGGTTCGTACATGAAATGTAATGTTTTCATGTTTATATAAAATAAAATATATTTCAAAAATGATTTAAACCAATGAAATTTTTTTGAGTCATACTTATTTAAATAATGACTTAATCAAGATTTAAATCAAATGATTTAAAATATGCCAACCCTCTTAGAAATATTTCTACAAAACAATTTTAATAAATAACTGATTACTCACCGGAATATTCCGCAAGTCGCCGCATGATTGATGAAACCCGCTGACTCATGACTTGAGCTGCAAATGATACTTTCATTTTTTTTATTTTATCCGGAACGACGTGATAATCTGTCAATTTTGGACATAATTTAAAGTCCATGTCAAGAGAATTCTTGTCCAAATTAAATAATTCTTGGACATGGCACCACTTAGCAGTCTTCTTGACACCCTCCACTTCAAAAACTGCATTTTTCGTCAACAAATTGTTCCGCATCCCTTTTAGAAGATGAGGTGAATCATACAAATGTATGATTTCACCACCATCGACTTCATACCCCAGTCCTTTGTACTCTTCGCCTCTTCTGCAATATGATGCTATAGTATCTTTTTTCAGGTAGTTTATTGCGGCGACATTTATTTGCGCTTGGTCGCAAATAGTCGCCACTATGTTTAGGCCAGCCTCTCTCACTGCCCGTGTAACATCTTTTAATAGTTTAACTACTGTTACACTATTAATTTCACTTCGTGTAAAATAATAAGCAACGGGTTGCTTAAATTTTTTACATATCCCGCGTACCATGAAAACCATCACATGATCAGCACATTCCGACTTCCTCTGATTCGGCCCCAAGTCTTCAAATTCCACAATCTCGTCCAGGTACGCGTTGTATTGTATATTTGCAGCAATCGACATTTCGTCGAAGACTAATACGCAATTCTTGTCACGTTTGCGTAATTTTGATACGGTGTGCTTAAGATTTACAAATACTCTTTTGTTGCTGATAAACAACTACAGACGTCTCCTTCATTGCACGCCACGTTTATAGCCACGTCAGCCGGTGGAAAGTAGTTTTGTCTACATGGAAATAAATTTAATTTGCCAGGTGAATAATAGATGGCGCGCACTACAGTAAGTTCATTCAAATAGGTATTAAAAATACAAGAAAAAGTTAAATGCTAGACTTAGATAATAGAACTTGGTCTATAATATCACAAAATTTTTTTCCATGACCTAATAGTTATCCGAAAAAAAATGTAATTTAAGTTTTTTAAATGGCACATTATGTTTTTGCGAAATTTGTTTCTAATTCAATTTCTATTTGCAATGATTTACCTAAAATAAATAAGGATTTACCTTTTAATTATGATATTCTATTGTTTATTCTTGGAAGCATATATGTCATAATTCAGAACAGATAGAAGTGTTTATTACTGATAACAGTATTTTGGGACTTCTTTAATTAGGTATATGAATATCGGCTACACACAAATATTGAAAATATTTATATCTTGTGCTGTTGACGTAGATCAAAATGACAGATATTTACTGATATAAACCATATAATATCACACATCTCAGCCTACTGTTACCATTTTTTGTTTATGCATTATTAGTCATAATTTAAAGGCAAACTCCTACTTGTTATACATCATTGTGAGGAGTAATTGATTTAGTAATTATTAATTAGATATTTCGGAACACGAACACGCTTTATACATAATTATTGACAAATAACAGAGTTAATACTGATATAACCAAAATTTTAAAAAGTCCTGTTATTTCGGGATTCATGTATATATAAGTTCCAATATGTATGGAAATTATATTTTTGGTATTTTTTATTTCGATTTTTATTGTGGTATTAATTGACATACAGAACAACATAAATATAAATTTTTGCCATAGTATATATTCTCTTCATAAAATAGGTTGCAAATCTTATGCTATTGCAATATCTTTTTATGTAAAAATTTCAACAATTTTAAATAATACCTAATAGTCTACATGACAAACATATCTAATCCATTATTGCTTTGAGATTTCTTGTTTGGATCATTTAGTACATCCTTTATTGTTAGTAAGACAACAACGTAAAACGCACAACGCTAGTAGTGTGTAATGCCACTATCCCAGACAGACACTTGTGCCTTTCACTTTGGGGTGTCTCTGAGATATAATTAATTAGACTTTTGTGTGTGACGTAGACTTGTGGAATTTTGTTTTTGGAACAAATATTTCTGGGGAATATCTAATTAGGTTATAATTTGTTTTGTGAAATGTTTGAGGTGTGACGTAGGACTGTGGATATTTTTGGGATAAATTATTAGGATATAATTTATTTTTAATAACTTGGAATATTTTTACTAAATTATTTATTAATAATAATAATAATAATATACAACACAAATAATTATAAGAATAAGTGATTACAACTAAACATGTACATATGCAGCAACAAATAATAACACAATGCAAAATAAACAACAAAACCTTTACAATAAAACATGTTAAACTCTTCATATGTAGCAACAAATGATAACACATTGCAAAATAAACAACAAAACCTTTCCAATGTAAAACTCTACCACATTTTTACTTGACTTAATAATATAACATGGACTCGAATTCATTATTAATTATATGAATACAACACAAATCAATATAAAAATATGCGATTACAAATAAACAAGAACGTATGCACCAACAAATAATCATGCATCACAGAACTACACAGGAAACAGTTTCAAGATTGTCGCACGTAAAACACACCACACCACACGTTTCAGCAGACAGAAAGCGACTGAATCGAGTTCCTCCCCCACCACTTAGCCCGAGCGCCGAGCGTCTGCGCTTCTTCGACTTGACTTTAAAATTTTCCATTATTAGCTTGAAATTGGGAAGTTTAGTATGTTATGAAAAATTGATTTCACTTACCTGATTGTACTTCCTAGATCATTAGATAAACCTATTTTAAAATAAAACTAAACAATTTATTTTCAAATTTTAAAAGTGAAATGCGAGTAAGTTGTATATAAATGGATGGATTTTGTTAAAATTTAAACAGTTTAAACACTCGAACAGTAAGGTCAGGTTCAACAGTAAGAAAAAGGTAAAACTATTTTGCATATCCTATATAAACTATATATTAATCATATGTTTGTTGTTAGAAATGGATTTTAATAAGCTGAATGAGAAAGGGCAGTTAACTAACATCAAACCCCGACGAAAATTAACTGAATTAGAAATAAACAAGACTTATAAACTGATAGATATCAAAGCTGTCAGCACTGGATTTGGTAGAAAAATCATTGCCGAATGTGAAGAATTTGCTACATATCTTCCAGGACGATGTAGAATTAAGTGATTTGAGAAAATCTGTTTCTAGTTTGGGTTTAAAATATACTGGGTTGAAAGATTACGGTGTTATGGGTAAAAAAGCCAGGCTAGTAGAATTTGTTCAAATGTAATATATTTATTATTAATATGTATGTATTTGATTGTATATTATTATTATTATAGAAAACATGTGCACGTAGTTTAAACATCCTTTTTCTGCCATAATTGCAGGCCCCTCAGGCAGTGGGAAATCCTACTTTGTCAATAACTATATCTAATATAAGCGATTTGAGTGATACAGGGTTTTCAAAAATTTGTTGGCATTACGGAACTTGGCAAAATTTATATAGTACAATGCAAAACGTAGAATTTCTTGAAGGACTACCTGATGTGGAAAATATTGATGGAAAAAATCCTCAGTTAATTATAATAGATGACTTAATGAGAGAAGCGGACGATAGAGTTGTAGACATATTTACAAAATGGTCGCATCATAAAAATTATCCGTGTTTTTTCTTACTCAAAATTTATTTCATCAAGGAAAAGGTCAAAGGGATATATCTCTTAATGCAAATTATATAATTTATTTCAAAAATCCTCGCGATAAAGCACAAATTATGCATCTATCAAGACAAGTATTTCCAGAAAATATTAAATTTGTACAGGAAGCTTATTGTGATGCAACATCTGAACCTCATGGATATTTAATTTTTGACCTTAAACAAAATACGCCCGACTGGTTACGCTTTCGTACGTCACGTGACGGATTGACATATGTTTATCTACCGCGAAAATAGTATAAATACGGTAGCACAAATATACCCGACATTATATCATAAAAATGAGCAAAACTGTGATAGACAACGCAGAATTACTTCGAGCTCTGCATAAACTAAAACCAAAATATAGACTAGCATTACTTAAAAACACGGACTGCAATTCAGTTAAATGTATCTGTGAATGTGTTTATAATATTTTACATGGTAAAATTTGTCTCAGTAGAAAACAACAGACTGATCTTAAACGACATAAAGATATTTTAAGAAAACTTACGAAATTTGGAGATAATTGGAAAAAAAAAGAAACGTGTATTAGTTCAGTCCGGTGGAGCATTCTTACCTTTCCTATTAGCACCGCTTATAACAGGAGTTCTAAGTAGTTTAATTAAAAAATAATAATGGAGCATGCTAAAAAGATGGTTATAATAACACCAGAAAACTTAAGTCGTTTACGGAACAATAATCAAAATGATATATCTAGTCAACTTGATAAGGACATGAAAAATGTTTTAAATTCAAATTTGCCCGAATATGAAAAATGGACTTTATATCAAGAAATTTTACAAAGATATTTACACTTTCAAAAACAATCCAGAGAGCCTATAAAAATACCTGTTGAAAACGATATTAGTGCAGAACCAAAATTACAGCTAGAGAAACTGGATGATACAGAAAATATAATAAATATTATTCCTAAATCACGCCAAAATAAAGCCCGTTTATTAGTACAAAAACTTAAGTTGAATAAAGATATAATTAATTGGGATGAGAAAGTTGTTGTTACGATAAATAATATACAAATACCTAATTCAAATATCTCAGATTTAGTTGGTGATATTGTAAGACATAGAAAGTATAGCAACAATATTGGGTGGGAAGCTTTTGCAGGTATATTAAAAACTCTTAATATTCCTCTAGAATTAATTAATAATCCACAAAGAAGGAAACTATTTCAAGCCAAATCTATTCTAAATAAAAGTAATACAAGTAAAAGAGAATCAACAAACACTAACGACGATCCGTACGAGGCCGACTCGGAAGCTACAAAAGCTAAACGAATTGAGTGGAAGCGATTTAGATTCTAAAATGAATAAGGCACTAGCTAAGATTTATTTTGATCCGTCACATCCCGCTGGTTTTTCAGGTGCCCGTAATCTATTTAACTCTGTAAAAGGGAAATATGATGTTAATAAAATACAAAAATGGATTAGCTCACAAGATACATATACACTGCATAAACCCGTTCGGAAACATTTTCCGAGGAATAAATATAAAGTGTCAAATATAAATGACCTCTGGCAGGCAGATCTTAATGATATGAGAAAGTTGAGTCGTTTTAACGATAATTATAAATACATTTTAACAGTAATTGATGTATTCAGCCGATATTCATGGGCAATTCCTTTGAAAAACAAGATACCAGCTTCTGTTATTGCAGCATTTAAACACATATTTAGAAAACGAAAACCTCTTTATTTACAGACAGATAAGGGTTCAGAATTTATTGCAAAGTCAGTAAAATCATTTTTAAAAGAAAATAATATACGATTTTATGTAACTCACAATCCAGATGTAAAAGCATGTTTTGTAGAAAGATTTAACAGAACATTGAAAACTAAAATGTACCGTTACTTTACTTATAAAAACACATATAAATATATAGATGTATTACAAAATCTTGTCTCAGCATATAACAAATCAAAACACCGTTCAATTCAAATAGCACCATGCGAGGTAAATGAGCATAATATATTAGACGTATGGAGAAATCAGTATGAAAAAATACAAAATGGGAAAAAATAAAGTCAAAAATTTTAAATAGGGGATATTGTTAGAATTTCTAAATATAAACAAATATTTGAAAAAGGCTACGAGACTAACTGGAGTGAAGAATTATTTAAAATTTGTGGAGTTAAAAAAAGAAATCCGATAGTTTACAAATTAAAAGATTTAAATAATGAGCTAATAGAGGGCACTTTTTATGAATCTGAATTACAACATGTTTATGTAACATCTGATACAACTTATAAAATAGATAAAATATTGGAAACAAAAGGAACCGGCAGTAGAAAGAAAGTACTCGTCAAGTGGAAAGGTTATAGTAATAAATTTAATTCGTGGATACCTGCAAACCGTATTAATTTGTTGAATAATGAATGATAAAGAATTTTTTATTACACTCCCTAGTAATAGTTCAATGAAATATTTTCCCAGTAATACAACTGCACGATTCATAACCCAATTACCACACAATATCAAGTTAGAAGGTGCTTGGGAGGTAGCGTTATCAGAAATTATTTATCCATGAACTATTTATAATGTCAATGAACGTGAAAATAAAGTTAGTATTTTGATAAAAAAAGAAAATAAGAAAGAAAAAAGTATAAAAGTATCTATTGAACAAGGAAAAATATCATCAAAAAATTATGAAAGCGTTGATGCTGTATTACATAAAATGAATTGGAACGAAGACGTTAATAAATATGTAGCATTTCATCATAATAAAGATGAAAAACGTGTGGAATTAAAAGTTAAACATTTAGATGTATCCTCATTAAAACACCATTTGCTGATATATATCAGCAAAAAACATCTATTAATTTACCTAATGTGATGTTGGGTATTCCACCGCAACTATATATATACTGCGATATCATTGAACCTCAGTTCGTAGGAGATGTAGTAACACAGCTTTTAAGAATTGTGCATGTTAACACTGAAAAATATGTATTTGGATCAAATAAAATGATCAGCTATGCGCAACCACATTTCGTCCCCGTTTTAAGAAGGGAATCACTTAGGACAAGTAAGTATAAAACTTTACATTTAATTTAAGGTAATTTAAGGTAAGTACAGTACTGTAGTTGTGTGATACAATTTATGATTTAATTTTTATTTTATTCCAGGGTTTAGTGTTGGCCACCGGGCATCTCCTGGTTTGCGATTAGTTGGAGTCTACTTCCGGATGCTGGTGTGTCTTCTTCAGTTGTCCATTTTTGGTCTCCATTGGATTGGTAAGTGCAGTTAATCATAGAAACTTCTGGATGTTATGTTAAGTGTGCTGCGTACTATTCTGCATGTATCTAGCAAAATGCTTTTTTGTAATTGCCTAAAGGTGTTCTTTGGCATGTTTATGGTTTCCAGTGTTGGGTGTAATCGTTTTGGAATTTCTCCTGTTGCGCCCAGTATGATCGGAATGATTTCAACTCGTTCGAAATCCCAGATTTCTTTTATTTCTCTAGCTAATTCCGTATATTTTGTTATTTTGCACTTTCTTGTTGCCTCTAAGTTTGTTGGATGAGGGACTGCGATGTCAATAATTTGCGCGTGTTTTGTTTCTTTGTTTAGGTAGGGAATATCTGGTTTGTTGTGGCGTATGTGGTGGTCTGTGTAGATGGTTCTATTCCAATATAGCTTTTTCGTATGCGTTTCTATTACATTGTCCGGGATGTACTTGTAATAGGGTAGTTCTTCTTTTGAAGGATCGATCTCTAATGCGAAATGCTGGTGTATGATTTTTGCTATATTGTTGTGTCTATCTGTGTACATCGTTGCAGCAAGTTGTTCACAGCCGCTAATTATGTGTTCGATGGTTTCTCCTTCTTTGTTACACATACGGCATATGTCCTGGGTGGAGTAGTCCTTCATTATGTGACGTTTGTAGCTTCTGGTATTTATCACTCTGTCCAGAATTGCTAAGATAAATCCTTCCGTCTCAGAGAAAATGTTTCCGTTAGTTAGCCATGTGTGTGTTGCATCCACGTCTATAAGCTCGTTGTTGATATTAGCTATATATTTCCCATGTCTCGGTTTTTGTTTCCACTTCTGTATTTTCTCTTGGTCAGTGATCTGGTGCATGAGTGGTTCATATGTTTCTTGACCTAGCTTTAATGGTGTATAGTTGTTATCAGTTTTCCGTAGTTCTTTGTAGGCTGCAATCTCTTCACTTTTTCTGTAGAAATATGTTCTAAGATGATCAACTTGGTTATAGTGCGCATTGATAAAGTCAATAACTCCTCTGCCACCGAGTTTTCTGGGGAGGTGAAAACGTTCCTTGGAGCTCCGTGGCTGATGGTCCCTGTATTTCGTGAAGGAGACTCCTAATTTTCTGTTTAGTTCTTCAAGTTCAGTTTGGGTCCATGATATTATACCGAAGCTGTACGTGATTACGGGTGCTGCGAAGGTGTTGATTGCTAGCACCTTGTTTCTTCCTGATAGTTTACTTTTTAGGACGGATTTTACTCTTGATATCATTTTCGCTGTTAGCCTTTCTTTGATATCTGCGTGTGCTTATTATTATTATTATTATTATTATATATATATATATATATATATATATATATATATATATATATATATATATATATATATATACAGTGTGT
The DNA here is from genome assembly GCA_963942605.1 of Poecilus cupreus. Classification (NCBI taxonomy): domain Eukaryota; kingdom Metazoa; phylum Arthropoda; class Insecta; order Coleoptera; family Carabidae; genus Poecilus; species Poecilus cupreus. Next base: position 28,872,931 of record OZ012719.1, on the reverse strand, counting down.
CCAATGAAACTGTTTAAGCATGGGGATCTCGAGAACTGTACGAAGTCGGTTAAATTAGACAAAAGTTGCCTCATTACGGGGCCAATTTACACATGTTTTTGTTTTTCCACAAAAATGCATAGGTGACGAGATATAAGCCAAAATGTAAATTTTTAAAATTTCGTTTTTCGTGTATAACTTTGTTATTTGGATTTATGCAAGATTTTAACTTGCACATTATTAAGGAACTTTTTAACAAGGAATTCATAGCAATCATAAAAATTTTTATATCTTGCACAGTTATCGAGAAATTGATATCAACTTTTAATTTTCATATGGAGCTCAAAGTAGGCTGTGACTCGTTTATGGAACGTTTCGAAAACTATGAAAAGTTTGATATGTTACGTTGTTACATTCGTTGCCAGAGTAATTCTCTATTAGTTGCGCAAATGTATTAAGATTTATATCCAGAAAGAAGACAACTAAGTTTGATGTTGTATCGAAAATTACAGAATAATTTAATTGAATACGGTGCTTTTACTAAATCTAAACGTGATCCACCACCAGTTAATGAAAATAATGAAAATATTGTACTACAAAGTGTTATCGAAGAACCACGTATTTCGACACGGTAAATTGAATCAAATACTAGTATTTCCAAATCCTCTTCTCACTTAATTTTTAAAAAAATAATCGTAAATACCATCCCTATAAGAAGACTGCGAATGGTGCAAAAATAAATGCAGTATTTGATGCACATTTTCCATGTAAAATATTGTGGTCCGACGAAAAAAAAATTACGAACAACGGTTTGTTTTACCGTCATAATTTTCGTTCTTGGCATACATAAAATCCTAAAAACGTGAGGGAAGCACGACACCAAATAAAATTTGGATTTAATGTCTGGTGCGGAATTTTAGGAAAAAGAGTGATAGGTCCAATAATTTATGCAGAAAATCTAACTGCAGATAGGTATTTGCAAATGCTTAAAAATGAAATTGAGAATTTTATAAATAATTTGCCACTGGCTAAAAGTATTGGCATATGGTTCCAGCAGGACGGCGCACCTGCACATAATGTAGGTATTGTTTCTAAATATCTTGATAACCAGTTCCCAGATTGATGGATAGGCAATCGTGGACCAATTCTATGACCGGCAAGATCACCAGACTTAACTCCCTTAGATTTTTACTAGCGGTCCGACCTGCTTCGCAGGTCTGACCCCTAGGCTCCGCGACTCTGAAGAAGATTACAACTAAAATGTAGAGATATAAATTGAATAGTCTCTTCGTTTCTCGCTTCCAAGTCAATACATTGGCGAAAGATGCTCGTCACTTCGTTCCTCGCATCAATGTCAGTACATCGGCGAAGCCAGCTCGTCACTTCGTTCTTCGCTTCCATGCTAGTACTTTTGGATTTTGAATCTCCTCCGTGAGAACTTTAATTTCATACCAAACACGATAGGATTTAAATAACATTTATAAAAAACAATTGATAATCGTCTGAAACAACTTTTTGACACTTTAGTTTAAATCTTCTTCATAAGATTGATAACAAACACGGCAGGATTCAAAACATTTATAAAAAACAATTGACAATCATCCAAAACAACTGGTCCAAAACTGTAGGAGTAATACAATTGACAGTCGACCTAAAGGTTTCCTTTGTCATTTACCATCACGCTACTGTACACTGAACTCTAAATAATATGACCCAGTTCATGCTATGAGTTCTACGATTTTAAATTCCAATAATAATGTACGACAAATTTAATTTTATTGAATTCTAGTTCTGCAAGTGCAGATTTCAAAATCGAGAAGTACAATTTGTGACACATTTTATAATTGCAAAATATCTTCACTTCAAGGTGATCCTTTAAATACCACCGTGGATAACTTAGATGAAATACAGATCCCAAAAATAATTGGTAATTACAATATAAACTGAATTTATTAAAAATCATATAATTACTTATAAAATATCTACGACTCTCGGTTAATTACAACTAAGACTAAAATAAAATATGGAGCTGCAAGTCCAGTAGATAGATAAATATAATTTAGTCAGCTTATATATTTGACATAATTATATTGAATCTACAAAAAATATAGAGTTGCAATTTCAGATTACAAACTATCTTATTCAACGATTGATAGTTAGGAACAATTGAACTCTATGAAATTCCAATCAAAATTTATGCCAATTTCCAAGTCATTAAGAAACACACATAAATACATAACATGATACTATATCCCACTCAGTGGGGTACCACGAACCAACAATCAATCTCCTCTAAAATTCATATCCTTTCACATCACTTTCGCCTCGTCCACATTCATAATGCGATTCATACATGCTCGTCTCTTCTTCAATCAATTATACCTAACTACTTATTCCTCGGACGCCTACGGAATCGGGTCACTTTCAATCTCACCCGCATATATATTAGTTTCAACAACCTTTCATTCGACATTCGCTCAAGATTTTCAAATCACCCCAACTGACTCACTCCCATTTTCTTAACAACATTGTTCTCAATCTGACACTCACCATACACCAATGTATTGGGATACATTCACGTCTTGCATACTCGCACACTCCTCCCAATATCTCATTTCCACAGCAGTTATACGGCGTAGATGCTTCTTCATCCACACCCAGCATTTAGAATCATACATCATTGTACAACCAGTCAACAAATCATTCTTCTCAAACACCAACACTTTACATTTATCGACATTGAACAACAGATTTAAACCTTTCCCTGCTTCACAATCATTCTTCTCAATTGCTTCTCATTTTAACCAAACACAACATCATCCGCATAAGCCAACGCAGGCACCATACGTACACCATCCTTTCCATTCAATGACTTTTGTAACAACACATCCATATACAAATTAAACAACCGAGGAGACATTCCGCAACCCTGTTTCTCACCAACATCTACGAAACCAATTGTTAAGGCTCGCACCTTATGAATTAGAATTTTTCCATACAACTTCCCTTTCACACTGAACAAACTTATCGCTTGAAAATTTGTACATTCACTTGAACTGCTTTTGCCTTTAAATAAAGGACAAATGACAGGAGTCACGCACCGTTCCAAACAAAATTTGAACAAATAAACTAACCAATCAAATAATCTTTCACCACCATATTTCAACATTTCATTTGTTATACCACCCATACCGGGAGATTTACTATTCTTTAGACGCATCAATGCAAATCTGACGTCACCTTCATCTATATCCCATTCAACGTTTCAAGCATTTATTCTATTTTTTCCTTTATTATTCATTCCATTTACACCACCATACAATTCCTTAAAATACTCACACCATCTATTCTAACATTTGATTCACTGTCCTTATACTCCCACCTCTCTATCTCTTTACAGTCTGCCAAATCATTCTCTTATTCATATTAAAATAATTCGTTAATGTTTGACTCACTAGTTCATCAAAACATTTTATAACTATTTTTGCGTTCATTACAATAATTGTACATACATACATACATAACATCACGCTATGTCCCACTTAGTGCAGTAACACGAACCCAGAAACACAGTCAACCAACAATCAATCTCCTCCACAGCACTTTCGCCTCGTCCACATTCATAGTGCGATTCATACATGCTCGTTTTTTCTTCACACTCGGATTCATTCGTTCACGCAACAAACCATCAATCATACCCAACCAGTTATTCCTCGAACGCCCACGCAATCGTTCACCTACAATCTCACCCACATGTATTAGTTTCACCAACCTTTCATTCGACAATAGCTCAACATGTCCAAACCACCTTAACTGACTCACTCCCACTTTCTTAACAATATTCTTCACAATCTCACACTCATCATATACCAATGTATTTCGTATACGATCACGTCAATAATACAATTGTAATAATTATAATTGATTACAATAATGTACTGATTAGAACAGTGTATTAATGACAATAATTTTTTGATTACAAAAATGCACGGACTACAACAATATACTCATATCGATTACAACAATGAACTTATATTGAATACAGAAATATATTTGTGTTGATTATAACAATACACTTGATTACAACAATGTACTGATTACAATATGGGAGGCATTTTAGTTTCCTGCCGACTTAAGAGATGGTATTATGAGTATTAAATTACATAAAATAAATTATTTTAAATTCATTGTAATTTAAAATAGTGACCCAAAGGTCATTTTCATTTTCCAAAGAAAATTAAAAACATATTTCTAATGTAAATGTCAAATTTTGATAACGTGCTGGTGAAAAATAAAATAAAATTTGTGATATACATTTTAATTTAATTTTTTTTTATTTCCGCGCCATACACGTGAACCAGTTCCTGTAATGTAGTTTCCTGCCGTGCCGCAAAAAGCAGCACTATCGGTTATGTTTTGTAACTTTGGACAAATAGCATTCAGCAATCTTACCAAGTTACTATCTTCCGTCATTTGATAGTTCAGTAATCAGCTTTTTAAATTATGTGTTATTTTCTTTTCAAATAATTTATTTTGCAATATTTAAACATATTTTCCAATATTTTTGTCTTGCCTCTGCAGTTTTCTATCATCAAATTGCACATTATAGAGAATATTTTTAATGTGTATAAGCATTCTTAACTTTAATAAGCATATGTCGATTTAAAATAAATTTGACGTATGTCGATTGGCAAAGAATGACATATGTCTTTTCTTGATTCTGCCATAACTGGTACAAAGACATAAAAATGCCTATTATATAAACTATAGCTATTACATAAATACCTACCTTAAAATTATTGAAATACATTATTTTACTAATTAAGTTTGTCTGAATACATTAAAACTTGATAAATTTCAACTTTTGTTTATTACGGTTTCGAATCAGACTGGCAAAAAGTTAGATTAGATATAAAGTTAACTTGGGGTTTTATAGAATCATCTAAATGGTTTAGCTTTGTTTTAGTAGTACAAAACACTGAGCAATTACCAGTCTTTTCTTTCTGTATCAAAACGTCAGTCAAAATTTATCTTCAAATCATTTTGTTGAAAATATCTACAATAAATGTGCATGTAATAAACTATATAGATATTTAAACAAATATTTATCTTACAATCATTATTGTACTTCAATATGCCAGTTTAGTTTGGCTGAATGTATTAAAACTTGGTAAATATACGTTTCATTTCTGGTTTTAAATTGACCTGTCAAAATTTAAGTAAAATGTAATTTATATATCACACTTTATGTAATTTTACATACCTGGATTATGGAACAACATTAATTTTTTTAAGCGTTACATGCCATTGTGTTATTATAAAAACTGTCTCTTAAATTATTCAAACTTGGAATTTAACCTTTGAGAAGTTTTGATTGAACAGAATTATCATTGTCACAATAAGTAATACCTCAAATCTCCATTACGTATAATTGTGCTTTCATTTACGATCATAATGATCTGAATTTTCAAAAGTATTGTGCACTGACCGATTAATACTATCAATCAATGGAAACATGCACTCGCCATACTTTATACTGACACTTTGGGTGCGTTCGTTATAAAATCTATCCAGCGTACGGTATTCCGCAATTTTTACCCTTTTGCATTATTAAAAATGTACGACGTTTATTAACTCTACAACAGAATTATAAAACATAATACAAAAAGGATTTATTTTAGGTTATGTAAACTCAAATTGACATTTTTTGCGTGCAATTAATCAATAATAATTATTTTATTGCTTCTATTAATTATAGGAATATACAGGTATACAGCAGATATACATTTAAATTTACTTATATACTGCTAATTTTATCGTGCTTCTTCAAACTAAAATGTCAAAAAATTTAAACAGTGCAAAAATATAAATTTTCTTCAAATTTATTGCACAAACAGATAAAATATTATAATTTATTACATTATATGTTCAAATACTTAAAAACTTTCCAATAAAAACGAAAAAAATTATTAAACTTGCACACATATTTGTGAAAAGTGACAGCTACAATTTTAATTTTTAAAATTGACTTTTAATATATTTGCATTATATTACGCATGTTCACTCATTTATTTTAAACACAGATAAATTTACAAAATATCTTCAACTTGTCTAGAATTAATGTAATGTATACTCAAAATTTGAAACAGATCTGTCATATATGTCAAATTGAACAAAAATTTGTGAAAAGTTACAACTACAATCAACAAAGTACACTTTCGTAGCAACCCGAGGCACCCCTTGATGGAAAAATTTAATCTTTCGTATTTAATATTTCGCACATCATGTGTAAGAAAAATATGAGACACGCAAGAGGCACTGTTCCACAGGGACCTTAAACATCCAAAAAAAGTTTCACCCGAATACATCAAACCGTCTAGGCTGTAGAGGTGGCCGATGACCGTTGTTAGATTGGTCAAAATATAGAGTAACAGTTCAGGTTATGCCGATTAGTATATAGGACTAGCGGTCCGACCTGCTTCGCAAGTCTGTCCCCTAGGCTCCGCGTTACTGAAGAAGATTACAACTGAAAATGTAGAAAAATAAATTGAGTAACCTTAAATAACTTTCAATTTATACCAAATAATTGGCGAAGCAAGCTCGTCACTACGTTCCTCGTTTCCATGACGAAGATAGCTCGTCACTTCGTTCCTCGCTTTCAAGTCAATGCAACGGCGAAGCAAACTCGTCACTACGTTCCTCGCTTCCATGTCAGTACATTGACAAAGAAAGCTCGTCACTTCGTTCCTCGCTTTCAAGTCAGTTCAACGGCGAAACAAGCTCGTCACTACGTTCCTCGCTTCCATGTCAGTATATTGACGAAGAAGGCTCGTCACTTCGTTCACACAATTGACGATTTACCAAAATAACTTTTTGACACTTGAGTTAAAATATTCTTCATGAGACTTTTACTTTGATACCAAATATTTCAAAATTTAAATTATATTTATATAAAACAATTGACAATCGTCCAAAATAACTTTTTGACACTAGAGTAAATCTCTTCCACGAGGCCTTTAATTTGATACCAAACACAGTAGGATTTAAATAATATTTATAAAAAACAATTGACAATCATCCAAAACAACTTTTTGACACTTGAGTTCAAATCTCCTCCGCGAGGCCTTTAATTTAATACCAAACACGGTAGGATTTAAATAATATTTATAAAAAAACAATTGACAATCGTCCAAAACAACTTTTTAACACTTGAGTTCAAATCTCTTCCGCGAGACCTTTAATTTGATACCAAACACAGTCGAATTTAAATAATATTTATAAAAAACAATTGACAATCTTCCAAACAACTTTTTGACACTTGAGTTCAAATCTCCTCCGAGAGGCCTTTAATTTTGTACCAAACACGGTAGGATTTAAATAATATTTATAGAAAAACAATTGACAATCGTCCAAAACAACTTTTTAACAATTGAGTTCAAATCTCTTCCGCGAGATCTTTAATTTGATACCAAACAGAGTAGGATTTAAATAATATTTATAAAAAACAATTGACGATCGTCCAAAACAACTTTTTGATACTTGAGTTCAAATCTCCTCCGCGAGGCCTTTAATTTAATACCAAACACGGTAGGATTTAAATAATATTTATAAAAAAAAAAACAATTAACAATCGTCCAAAACAACTTTTTAACACTTGAGTTCAAATCTCTTCTGCGAGACCTTCAATTTGATACCAAACACAGTAGGATTTAAATAATATTTATAAAAAACAATTGACAATCGTCCAAAACAACTTTTTGACACTTGAGTTCAAATCTCCTCCGCGAGGCCTTTAATTTGATACCAAATACAGTAGGATTTAAATAATACAATATGGGAGGCATTTTAGTTTCCTGCCGACTTAAGAGATGGTATTATGAGTATTAAATTACATAAAATAAATTATTTTAAATTCATTGTAATTTAAAATAGTGACCCAAAGGTCATTTTCATTTTCCAAAGAAAATTAAAAACATATTTCTAATGTAAATGTCAAATTTTGATAACGTGCTGGTGAAAAATAAAATAAAATTTGTGATATACATTTTAATTTAATTTTTTTTTATTTCCGCGCCATACACGTGAACCAGTTCCTGTAATGTAGTTTCCTGCCGTGCCGCAAAAAGCAGCACTATCGGTTATGTTTTGTAACTTTGGACAAATAGCATTCAGCAATCTTACCAAGTTACTATCTCCCGTCATTTGATAGTTCAGTAATCAGCTTTTTAAATTATGTGTTATTTTCTTTTTAAATAATTTATTTTGCAATATTTAAACATATTTTCCAATATTTTTGTCTTGCCTCTGCAGTTTTCTATCATCAAATTGCACATTATAGAGAATATTTTTAATGTGTATAAGCATTCTTAACTTTAATAAGCATATGTCGATTTAAAATAAATTTGACGTATGTCGATTGGCAAAGAATGACATATGTCTTTTCTTGATTCTGCCATAACTGGTACAAAGACATAAAAATGCCTATTATATAAACTATAGCTATTACATAAATACCTACCTTAAAATTATTGAAATACATTATTTTACTAATTAAGTTTGTCTGAATACATTAAAACTTGATAAATTTCAACTTTTGTTTATTACGGTTTCGAATCAGACTGGCAAAAAGTTAGATTAGATATAAAGTTAACTTGGGGTTTTATAGAATCATCTAAATGGTTTAGCTTTGTTTTAGTAGTACAAAACACTGAGCAATTACCAGTCTTTTCTTTCTGTATCAAAACGTCAGTCAAAATTTATCTTCAAATCATTTTGTTGAAAATATCTACAATAAATGTGCATGTAATAAACTATATAGATATTTAAACAAATATTTATCTTACAATCATTATTGTACTTCAATATGCCAGTTTAGTTTGGCTGAATGTATTAAAACTTGGTAAATATACGTTTCATTTCTGGTTTTAAATTGACCTGTCAAAATTTAAGTAAAATGTAATTTATATATCACACTTTATGTAATTTTACATACCTGGATTATGGAACAACATTAATTTTTTTAAGCGTTACATGCCATTGTGTTATTATAAAAACTGTCTCTTAAATTATTCAAACTTGGAATTTAACCTTTGAAAAGTTTTGATTGAACAGAATTATCATTGTCACAATAAGTAATACCTCAAATCTCCATTACGTATAATTGTGCTTTCATTTACGATCATAATGATCTGAATTTTCAAAAGTATTGTGCACTGACCGATTAATACTATCAATCAATGGAAACATGCACTCGCCATACTTTATACTGACACTTTGGGTGCGTTCGTTATAAAATCTATCCAGCGTACGGTATTCCGCAATTTTTACCCTTTTGCATTATTAAAAATGTACGACGTTTATTAACTCTACAACAGAATTATAAAACATAATACAAAAAGGATTTATTTTAGGTTATGTAAACTCAAATTGACATTTTTTGCGTGCAATTAATCAATAATAATTATTTTATTGCTTCTATTAATTATAGGAATATACAGGTATACAGCAGATATACATTTAAATTTACTTATATACTGCTAATTTTATCGTGCTTCTTCAAACTAAAATGTCAAAAAATTTAAACAGTGCAAAAATATAAATTTTCTTCAAATTTATTGCACAAACAGATAAAATATTATAATTTATTACATTATATGTTCAAATACTTAAAAACTTTCCAATAAAAACGAAAAAAATTATTAAACTTGCACACATATTTGTGAAAAGTGACAGCTACAATTTTAATTTTTAAAATTGACTTTTAATATATTTGCATTATATTACGCATGTTCACTCATTTATTTTAAACACAGATAAATTTACAAAATATCTTCAACTTGTCTAGAATTAATGTAATGTATACTCAAAATTTGAAACAGATCTGTCATATATGTCAAATTGAACAAAAATTTGTGAAAAGTTACAACTACAATCAACAAAGTACACTTTCGTAGCAACCCGAGGCACCCCTTGATGGAAAAATTTAATCTTTCGTATTTAATATTTCGCACATCATGTGTAAGAAAAATATGAGACACGCAAGAGGCACTGTTCCACAGGGACCTTAAACATCCAAAAAAAGTTTCACCCGAATACATCAAACCGACTAGGCTGTAGAGGTGGCCGATGGCCGTTGTTAGATTGGTCAAAATATAGAGTGACAGTTCAGGTTATGCCGATTAGTATATAGGACTAGCGGTCCGACCTGCTTCGCAAGTCTGTCCCCTAGGCTCCGCGTTACTGAAGAAGATTACAACTGAAAATGTAGAAAAATAAATTGAGTAACCTTAAATAACTTTCAATTTATACCAAATAATTGGCGAAGCAAGCTCGTCACTACGTTCCTCGTTTCCATGACGAAGATAGCTCGTCACTTCGTTCCTCGCTTTCAAGTCAATGCAACGGCGAAGCAAACTCGTCACTACGTTCCTCGCTTCCATGTCAGTACATTGACAAAGAAAGCTCGTCACTTCGTTCCTCGCTTTCAAGTCAGTTCAACGGCGAAACAAGCTCGTCACTACGTTCCTCGCTTCCATGTCAGTATATTGACGAAGAAGGCTCGTCACTTCGTTCACACAATTGACGATTTACCAAAATAACTTTTTGACACTTGAGTTAAAATATTCTTCATGAGACTTTTACTTTGATACCAAATATTGCAAAATTTAAATTATATTTATATAAAACAATTGACAATCGTCCAAAATAACTTTTTGACACTAGAGTAAATCTCTTCCACGAGGCCTTTAATTTGATACCAAACACAGTAGGATTTAAATAATATTTATAAAAAACAATTGACAATCATCCAAAACAACTTTTTGACACTTGAGTTCAAATCTCCTCAGCGAGGCCTTTAATTTAATACCAAACACGGTAGGATTTAAATAATATTTATAAAAAAACAATTGACAATCGTCCAAAACAACTTTTTAACACTTGAGTTCAAATCTCTTCCGCGAGACCTTTAATTTGATACCAAACACAGTAGGATTTAAATAATATTTATAAAAAACAATTGACAATCGTCCAAAACAACTTTTTGACACTTGAGTTCAAATCTCCTCCGAGAGGCCTTTAATTTTGTACCAAACACGGTAGGATTTAAATAATATTTATAGAAAAACAATTGACAATCGTCCAAAACAACTTTTTAACAATTGAGTTCAAATCTCTTCCGCGAGATCTTTAATTTGATACCAAACAGAGTAGGATTTAAATAATATTTATAAAAAACAATTGACGATCGTCCAAAACAACTTTTTGATACTTGAGTTCAAATCTCCTCCGCGAGGCCTTTAATTTAATACCAAACACGGTAGGATTTAAATAATATTTATAGAAAAACAATTGACAATCGTCCAAAACAACTTTTTAACAATTGAGTTCAAATCTCTTCTGCGAGACCTTCAATTTGATACCAAACACAGTAGGATTTAATAATATTTATAAAAAACAATTGACAATCGTCCAAAACAACTTTTTGACACTTGAGTTCAAATCTCCTCCGCGAGGCCTTTAATTTGATACCAAACACAGTAGGATTTAAATAATATTTATAAAAAACAATTGACAATCGTCCAAAACAACTTTTTGACACTTGAGTTCAAATCTCCTCCGCCAGGCCTTTAATTTAATACCAAACACGGTAGGATTTAAATAATATTTCTAAAAAAACAATTGACAATCGTCCAAAACAACTTTTTAACACTTGAGTTCAAATCTCTTCTGCGAGACCTTCAATTTGATACCAAACACAGTAGGATTTAATAATATTTATAAAAAACAATTGACAATCGTCCAAAACAACTTTTTGACACTTGAGTTCAAATCTCCTCCGCGAGGCCTTTAATTTGATACCAAACACAGTAGGATTTAAATAATATTTATAAAAAACAATTGACAATCGTCCAAAACAACTTTTTGACACTTGAGTTCAAATCTCCTCCGCCAGGCCTTTAATTTAATACCAAACACGGTAGGATTTAAATAATATTTCTAAAAAAACAATTGACAATCGTCCAAAACAACTTTTTAACACTTGAGTTCAAATCTCTTCCGCGAGACCTTTAATTTGATACCAAACACAGTCGAATTTAAATAATATTTATAAAAAACAATTGACAATCTTCCAAACAACTTTTTGACACTTGAGTTCAAATCTCCTCCGCGAGGCCTTTAATTTGATGCCAAACGCGGTAGGATTTAAATAATATTTATTAAAAAAAATTGACAATCGTCCAAAACAACTTTTTTTTATTTTAAATCTCTAACGTGAAACTTTTTATTAAGTACCAAACACGGCAGGATTAGAAATAAAAAACAACTGATGATAAAAAAAAATAATTCTGAAATTGATTATAAATATTTAAAAAAATCTTTTTTTCTTCAAACGTCATAAAACTAGGTTGTTGTGTATTTGTATTCAACAAGCAAAAGTTTAATATTGTCGCCGCCGGCGTAAAAGTGTTTCCTTGGCAACACATTTACTCCGGCGGCGGGCAAAGTAAAATACCATGCAAAATTGTAAGGTTGTAATTCAATAATTTGACAGTTAAAAATAAAACAAATAAACAAAAATAACAAAATAACATATTCTGTTTTAATGTCTATTTTCTATGTTTGAAGAAAAAATTGCATGTGTTATTCGGAGTAAATGTGACTTTGTATGCTTCGCATGTAATTGTCCGACTCGTTTCGCTCGTCGTTCAAACTTAAGTAATAGCAACGGTGATTCAACAAACGCTACGCAGTCGCACACTTGCTCTAAAAAAATTTGCCTTATTTCTTTAATATCTCGCACATCATGCGTAAGAAAAATCTGAAACATACAAAAGGCACTGCTCCAGGAAAATCTTTAAATCCCTAAATAAGTTTCACAACAATCGAACGCGCCGTTTAATCTGTAGCGAGAGGGAACTGGTTGCTAGATTGGCTAAACTATAGAGAAATACTCAGCCTGATTAGTATATTGGATCTTTGGGGTTATGTGAAAAATGAAGTTTACGAGAAAACGTATGATAATGTAGCCGTTTTGCAAAGAGCTGTAATTAATACAATCAGAAGAATACCACGTGGAGCCTTATTAAAAATATGTCAAGCTACAATTAAACGAGCGCGTTTCTGTATGGAACAAAACGGTCATTTATTTCAACATTTGTTATAATTGCTCTTTGTTTAAGATAAATTTGTATTTTGATTAAGTTAAGTTATAATTCTTCTATGTTTGATTAAAATTTCAATTATTTTAACGATATTTGTAGCTATCTTTAATAAAATCTTTAAGAAACTGTAAAAAAAATGTTAATATGTAATTACTCGCTTAATTTTAATATTAATGTACTTGTTTTTTATATGGTTGAAAAGAGAAAAAAAAATCCCTATTTAAACGAGTCACAGCCTACTTTAAGCTCCATATGATAATTTAAAGTTGATATCAATTTCTCGAAAACTGTGCAAGCTATAAAAATTTTGATGACTGCTGTGAATTCCTTGTTAAAAATTGCCTTAATAATGTGCAAGTTAAAATATTGCATAAATCCAAATAACAAAGTTATACACGAAAAACGAAATTTGAAAAATTTACATTTTGGCTTATATCTAGTCACCTATGCATTTTTGTGAAAAAACAAAAACATGTGTAAATTGGCCCCGTAATGAGGCAACTTTTGTCTAATTTAACCGACTTCGTATCTCTTACAGTTCTCGAGATCCCCATGCTTAAACAGTTTCATTGGACACACTGTATATATACTGGGTGTCTCATTTTAATTTACCACCTGAAATATCTGTCGACCTACGTTTCAAATCGAAAAATATCCCAAGTAAAAGTTTAATGATTTAAAGGGGGACAGGTAATTATGTAAAAAATTCAACCCCGCTGCACCCATGGGTGGCTGCGGTGGGGGTAACTTTGAAAAATTAAGTAAGACCCCTTTTTGTAGATTCGGACAAGCGTTAAAAAATAAGTAAGTTTTTTCTAAAAAAGTTTTATATTACTATGGCAGATGGCGCTGCAATCAATAAAATTCGGTTTTTATGTATTTCAACTATTTAATTTGGTGGGTAATCATCCATTTTTAAGGAACTGTGTTATGATGCAGATCGTTCTACGATAACTTACAAACACTGGTTCAAAATTCGACACATTGTTTTGAATTCAAATTAACCCTCTATTGCATACTGTTCCCGAACGGGAACATAAAATTAAAAATTTTTTTTTCTTTTCTTATGGAGTTTACATTCATGGCAATCATCTTGTAACATTTGGGAACATTATATACACTTTGTCAATTGCCAATTAGGTCATTCCTCCCAATTTCACCAACATAAAACTGGAAAAAGGATAATTACGGAAACTGAGATACAAAATGTAATATTTGAAGGAAGCAGCTTATTACCTGCTGATATATTACAGCGAAATACACTTTTACAAAATTTCCAAAAAAAATTTTTATCTGATGTTTTCCTAGAAGAGATTGTTTATCAAACAATTTTGTATAGTACGCGAAGACGACCCAATAGACCAAAGTTCTATTGTAAGTTGAATTTGTTCATAATGTTCCCAATAGTGAACAAAATTTAAAATTTTTTTTTATTATTTTTGGAAAAAAATTTATGTATCACACTTATTTCAAATATATGAATATTTCTTTTGTAAGAAATAATGTTTTTGAGCCCTAATTTTAAAAAAAAATTCATGCAATAGAGGGTTAATAAGTTTCATTTTCAATTATACAAATTTTATTGATTGCAGCGCCATCTATCACAGTAATACAAATTTTTTTTAGATAAAACTTACTTATTTTTTATGTCTTGTCCGAATCTATAATAAAAAATAAGGGGTCCTACTTAATATTTCAAAGTTACCCCCACCCCAGCCACCCATGGGGGTAGAGGGGTTGAATTTTTTACATAATTACATGTCCCCCTCCAAATATATATATATATAAAGATTACTTACTGAAAAATGGTCTTCTGCAGAAAAATTAGGATGGAAGAGAATTGCTAGTGGTACCATAACTTATGCGAAACAATGTCATCACGAGCATGAATAAAATGGTCACTTCGCAGTAAAGAAATGTAAAGATCTAATTCAAAGAGAATATTGGTTACCCAAGTTGAAAGAGAAGATAGAAAAGTGTATAAGGAACTGCATTCCGTGTATATTCTCAGAAAGAAAGATTGGGAAAGCCGAAGAATTTTTAAATCCGATAAGGAAAGATGAACTGCCACTCACCATGTACCATATCGATCAACTTGGTCCGATGGCTGCTACAATGAAAGGATACAAATATATTCTCGTCATGGTTGACGGTTCCAGTAAATTTGTCTGTATGTATCCTACAAAAACGACAACGACCGAAGATGTGATTTCTAAATTGGAGTTAGAAGTATGTGTTCGGTAGTCCGAAAAGAATACCGCTTTTACTTCGACTGCATACCGCGAGTACTGCGAGAAGAAAAAAAATAGATCTGACCCACATTACACCCGGAGTTGTCCGTGCGAATGGTCAGGTGGGTCGCATAAATAGCACCATTATACCTGTTTTGACGATATTTTCTCTTGAAGATGAGCCCAAGTGGTATAAAAACGTTGAGAAAGTTCAAAAATCGTTGAATCGCATATACCAAAGAAGTATCGATGCGACTCCGTTTGAGTTATTGTTTGTAGTTCAAATGAGGCAGCTGTCCGATCCTACTCTAGAATCAGTGATTCAAAGTGAGTTCCGAAAGAGTTTCACCGGAGGACAAGAAAAACTAAGAAAAAAAGCAAAAAAACAGATAATGAAAACGCAAGAAGAAAACAGATGAAACTATAGGACATTTTATGTGAATTAAATGCCGTTTTTTCCTGCAATAACAAGCTATTTTCATCCACACAGAAAAAAGTTATTAATTTTTGTAGATATGTATTTTCTCTGTGCATCAAAAAAGATGATATGTATTACAAAAACACTTTACTACATAATAGCCACCATACAAATTTCGCGATATGTTCTTTCTGTGATTGCCACATCGCGTCGTGAGTGTTTTTATGAGAGCCATAACATTAATTTCGCGATGTGGATGTTTTACAGTGACCACAACGCGTTGTGAGCTGTTTTTTTTTTTTCACTCAATGAGCATTTTCGGTCTTTGAGCTTAACCTATATGTTAATAATGCCGAAAGCTTTGTCAAAACAATAGACACAATTTACTGCAAATGTAGTGCAGTATTACGAACGAGAACTGGCCAACGGTGTGTCATTGATCTCGTTGACAGCCGTTCGAGAGAGAGCAGCAGATGCACTACAAATAAGCAGACAGGTAGTCTGCAAAATTTCAGGAAAGGTTAAAAGAAATGTACATTTAACATCACCTAAGGAGCCGAAGCAAGGAATATAATTTGTTACTGGGGTGGACGCATTTACAGAAACTGCAATAAGAAATTTAATTTATGAGATGTATGCAAATGAAATACTCATTACTTGCAATTCTTTGCTTGATTTTCCAGGTTAATACCTATATTAAAAAATATTTTGTTTTCATGGAAGCATGATTTTAACCGGCGGGCCATATATGAGATGCCGCATATTATTTCAAAATGAATAAATTTTCTTCATCGTTTAATAAAAAATTATAACTCCTTAATTCCTCATAAGATTGGAAAGATTTAGATGTAAAAAGGTTAAGCTTAAAACTTGGTTCTAACTGCTCACTTATTATCGTGTCGAAGATCAGAGAAGACGATTATCATGGAGAAATGAATTATGATAATTTCAGCAAATGATTAAAAGAGCAATTAATCCCCAATTTATATAAACCTTGATTAATAATTTGGACTACGTGCCGAACCATAGTAAATTGCTAGAAAAAATCCCCAAGAAAATTGAAGCAAAGCCCAAATTCAAACATGGCTTACAAGACCTGATATTGAATTAACACAGTACTAGAACAAACATATTGGTCGAGATGGGTACGGGTATGGCCCTACATTAAAAATGTGGGAAGAAGCCCTACAAACAGTTACCCCAGCAGTTTGGAAGAATACAGTCAGTTACGCAGTGAAAGACATTCAAAAATGGTAAGAGCGAGAAATTCGTTTTGATCAGGGTGACATTGAGCCACTGATATTCAAGTTAATCCTGATGAAGAAAACGAGGAGGAGGTACTTGCTGATCCATTTATTTAATATTATCATTTTTATTTTTGTTTGTCTAATTAACTTAATCTTCAAATATCTTTATTTTAAATTTATCATGTAATAATTATTATAAACTTTGATAATAATTTTGTATAATTCTATTGGTCTATATTTATTCAGATTTCTAACTTAACGACACGTATATTAAAATTAAAATAGTAGTTTGTTTCATAACAACAAATCGCGTACTCGAGGCCCGTGTGATGCAACACGCATTGCATTTTCATTTCAACAAAAATTAATATCCCATTTAAACGTTGTTGCTTGGTGACTTCATTATCTAGTAATATTTTTGCCGACATGCGCCTTCTGCATAATCATTTTTAGTATACATATGTACAACTTATATATTTAATTACATTTTTTTCTTTCAATAGTTTTAATGGGTAACGTGAAAAAAATCCGATTCTACTAAATCCGCACAGTAAAATAGCAGAATCGAAAAGTTGAGTACAGTAAATGGAAAGAATTATATCTTTGTCAAATAGTAAAATTTCAGTAAGTATCCCACCCGAACTGTAAATTTGTCGAACGCTAGAGCAACAGAATTTAACGCGAGTCTACTCATAGTGTGCAGAATAGTAATAATTCAGATTGGAAAGAATCCGAAAGTGCGGGCATTTCAAATTCTACTTATGGCTTGCCAAGCTTATGAGGCACTAAAATGGTTCCAGCGAACCGTCATTTGCAGCGCTTCAATAATTTTACTCTTTACTAATAAATAAATAAATTGTATAGCTTTTTGATTTTAGAATATTCTTGAGCTTTTCTTATCAAAATTTGAAATTTTTTTTTAAGCAAGTTTGTAGGTTATTATATTCATAAATAAATAAGTAAATATATCATCGCGCCTTTTACCCAATAAGGGTGTGGCACTCTGCTAACGCAGATCTCGGTAGGTGATATATTTTTGCGTATGAAATTAGGTTACCAGCCGTCAAGTCATAGCCCCCAAGGTTGTTAGTGGAGGGAGAACCACACGGGTAAATTTAAATTGGTAACTGTCGGTAGTGGGATTCGAACTGAGGATCTCACGATCATTCACAATAATATTTATTAACATTGCACATGGATTGTAATATATTTATAATTTAAGTAGGCTATTATTACCATAACAACTGCAATTATTCTGATGTATAAATGGTTGTTATTTTTTTTTTTTTTTATTTATTGATGAAGGATATCAACAGTACAAAAAAACCAATAACAGATTTCCACAGATTGTACAGAAATATTTGACAAATTGTTTGCAAAATATACATCAAGTTACATGCATAAACATTAAGTGCAATATATTTTAACAAATATATAATTTAGAAAAAGAAAAATGAATTTAAAATTACATAGCTTACAAGAAATTAATATATCAAAGTGACAAGGACTTAACTCTAGTCAAAGAAAGATGAAATACATCAACCTGCCTAAATTTAGAATTATACATGGCTAAAATTCTGTTTATAGGGGAGTTTTTGTAATTGTTTGTATTATGAGCGGGTATATAAAACAAATCTGTAGATCTCGTAAATTTACTGGGTATATAGAAATCAATGTAGGGTAATATGCAGTTAGGGAAGACTAAATTGTTCAAAATTTTCTACAAAACTATTAAATCTATATTAATTCCTTTATTTTTTCAAAGTTGACAATTTAAAATATTGTAGTCGCAATGAATAATCGTCTAATAGGAGGTTAAATTTGAAATTTAAATATCGTAAAAATTTCTTTTGTACATTTTCCAACAACTCAATATTTCGACTGTTACATGGATTCCAAACAGTAGAACAGTATTCCAACTTAGATCTTATGAATGAGTTATACAAGCAAATAAGAGAAGATGGATCTTTAAAATATTTACATTGTCTGATGATAAATCCCAGAATTTTGTGTGATTCTTTAATTAAAGCATCATGGTGTAAATTAAAAAGCAATTTCGAGTCAAAAATTATTCCAAGGTCTCTAGCATTATCTTTTATTATTAACGTAGTGTCATGTATAGTGCAATTATATGTGATTTTTGTAAGATTTCTTGTAAAATTAACAACAAAACATTTAGAAGCATTTAAAGACAATTGATTGAGGTCACAATATTCCTGCAAGTGGTTTATACGAGGGTTGCCTTTTATATTTCGGGATTAGAGAAAACAAATGAATATTTATCATCAAAAATGGCTTTATTGCTTTTCAAAATATTCACCATGTAGATCAATACACTTTTGCAACATGTGAACCAATTTTCGAAGCACTTTTTCCATTCCGATTGAGGTACCTCCAAAACATGCATTTTGAGCGCATCGACCGCTTCATCAAGTGTCGAAAAATGTTGACCTCGCAATTAATTTTTAATATTCGGGAATAAAAAGAAGTCATTGGGTGCCAAGTATGGACTATACGGCGGATGACTCATTAAATCGACGTTTTGAGTGCTCAAAAATTTCTTTGTCTCAGCCGATGTGTGCGAGCTCGCATTGTCGTGGTGGAGAATGATCCGTTTCAGCGGTTGGTTTTTCTTATTTTTCCGAAGACTTCTGGCAAACAAATCGTTGTGTACCATTCAGAATGGACCGTTCTACGTTACCTCAATGGTACGATTGAGACAGGTCCAGTTTTTCAGAAAAAACAGGCGACCATTTGCTTCGAAGTGCTTCGCGCCCGAACGACTTTTGTTGGGTTTGGCTCGCCTTAGAAGACCCCTACAGTCGACTGCTGTTTACTTTCGGACTCATACGCATAGATCCACGATTCGTCACCTGTCTCGATGTCATACACATGTTTTGAAGCACCGCGATCGTATTTTTGGGCATTGCTTGCGACCCATTGACACGAGCCTTTTTTTGAGCGATTGTCAAATTATGTGGGATCCAACGTGAAAAAATTTTTTTTACAGAAAAATTTTTATGCAATATTGTATGTATGCTGGTCCCACTAATGTCCAAGGCTGCTTCAATCTCATGATAAGTTACACGACGATCATGCAATATCAGTTCGCGCATAGAATCAATGTTTTTCGGAACAACAATCGATTTTGGACCACCTTCACGAAACTCGTCGTTGAGCGAACTACGGCCGCGATTGAATTCAGTAAATCATCAATAAACACTGGTCCCTGATGGTGCTTCATCGACAAAAATCGAATTAAGTTCATCGATGCACTGTTGTTGACTTAATCCACGTCTAAAGTTGTAAAAAATAATCGCACAAAAATGTTCACGATTTAAATCCATTTTTTGGCCAACATGAATTTTTAAAATTACTGTTAACTACACAAAAAGTGTTCGTACGTCAAAACGTTCTGAGTACATATATTGTCAAAAATGCCAAACTTTACTATAGGAACGTCAGTTGCCAGATAGCAGCACTAGGATTGCCGAATCCCGAAATATAAAAGGCAACCCTCGTATCATTTTGCAATTCTAAACATTCATTAATGTTCTAAATTGTTTTACAAAACTTTAAGTCAGCTGCGTATAAGGCAAATTTTGAAATGACTGGGTTTGCGGAACTCCAGGTGGAACTGATATTAAGAACGATTTGAAACCGCTGCAAAATACTAATTGAGATCGATTTGCTAGGTATGATTCTATCCATCTAAGCAAACAACCATGCCTAGAGTTTCAAGTTTATAAATTAGTGTTGGATAGTGAACCCGATCAAATACCTTGCTAAAATCTGTATAGATTACGTCAGTTTGTAATTTTTTATCCATATTTGCACATATATCTTAGGTAAAAGGAATCAGGTTTGTTAGTACAGACTTTCCAGAACAGATAAATAAATAACTATTTATTAATATTAAAAGTAAATAACAAAACTATATATCTTTCAATAGGTCGATATTCGATTATATATGCTGAAGAATTATTTAATTTTCCGTTAAAAAATGTGTCAGAGGAATCTTTTCATTCATATTGGTTTTTTTTTGTGCACCACTCTTTGAACATATAATATTTCATTTTATATCCCTTCTTTGATTTTATTAACATCATTGTAGCACAATCTTCAACCTGACTGTCTGAAAAATCCATATTTGAACCGAAATATAATGAAATTATGCCAAATTAACTTAGAAATGAAGAAAGAACAGAAGCACACATTTGGGGATGCGCTGTAAATTTTGTTTGTTTTTGCCAATTTGCTATTTCTAAAATTTTATACTTACATATAGAACACATTTTGCTATAGTTTTTGTACTGTGCAAAGTTTTGTTTTATTATGTTTTTAAAATGGAACAGATTTGTTATCAACAAAAGGAAA
This sequence comes from Poecilus cupreus, assembly GCA_963942605.1. Lineage (NCBI taxonomy): Eukaryota > Metazoa > Arthropoda > Insecta > Coleoptera > Carabidae > Poecilus > Poecilus cupreus. Next base: position 28,851,516 of record OZ012719.1, on the reverse strand, counting down.
GGTGGTGTCACGTAATTATTAACAATACCTAATTATAAGCATTTATTTTAAAATTAAAAGATTTATATCATAAAATATAAGGTGGGTACTTGCTCATCATTGCCATTTTTTGTAAGACAGCGGAATCTAAATAAATTGCGCAAAGTGCAAAATAAAGATAAGTTTATGATATAAATAAAACTGTTGGATATCAGCCAGAACTTTTTTTATTGAATACTACCTCGACCGGTTTCGACGCCACATGCGTCTTCTTCATTTTTTCCGTTGGGTGGAAAAGTTACGTTTTTATTTTCATGTGACTATATTTTATTTATTATTATGTATTTATTGTTTTAAATTCTGACGAAGAGATTCATCCATGTTTAGTTATTCATATTTATTTACTTATTCATATTTTAACATGTTTTGTAATTGTCTATATTAATACCACCTCCTGAAGAAGACGCATGTGGCGTAGAAACTGGTCGAGGTAGTATTCAATAAAAAAATTCTGGCTGATATCCAAGAGTTTTGTTTAATAATAATAATAATAATAATAATAAATCGATTTATTTATGAAAGTGGCAATGTTCAGCATAAGCTGAATAATAATAATAATAAATGTGGCTGGATAAAGGGTGTAACACCCATAATTAAATGATCACAGTTGTTCGGGAACATTTGAAAAAAGTCGATAAATTAATTTTACTTACTGTCGACACTTACCTTCTCATAAAATGTGACTTACCTGTGATAGGTAATTATGTGAAATTGGAAAATAATTATAATAAAGAGAATAATATATATTATTGATATAGGTGTTCCATTATGATCGAATACAGATAAACAGTACACGGAAAAAATTAATACCTACCTCTAGCGGATGAATTTAAAAGATTGTGGAACATAATTCCAATAGTTCTGGGATGCAAAGGGGAAATACCAAAAAAAAACTCCTCAAGAGATTGGACACATTAAAGCTTAAAAAAAACTACATATGCCCATACAACGTTAAATTATTCTACATACATGTAACATCGTTCGAAGGCTTCTGGCAGAGGAGTAGAAACAAATTCTAAATTAAACATTTTCTCTTACTTGCCTTTTGGCCGTAAGTTTAAGTATAAATACCTGTAAAAATACAAAGAAATGTAACAATAATAATAATAATCTCAAACTCTCAAACGGGGCGCCTCCCCAGGTGGCGGATAGGGGAATGCCCACCAGATATGGTGAGTACCGGGAGATATCCCAGGGTGGTCCAAAAAAGTAGCACGGGACGCGTCTGTCACACAGTGTGCGGCGTCCAACAGCGTTTGTACTCCATGTCAGGAGCGGCTGAAACAAAAGCTGGCAGTTAACTATAAAATGCAAGTAAAATTTAAATAATGGTTCGAACTAGAAGTCAAATTATGAGTAGCGTGCCGGGTTCTCCGGGTCGGAACTCGCCACAACCTGGACGATTGCTAACGGTTGACAACCCTGGCAACGAAAATGAACAACGAGTACATAACACCTCGATCGCACCACACCTGCTAACAGAAGGTCACCTTAGAGATGAAAATCAAGACGGACCCTCTGATTACCGAGCATCTGGACCAAGTAATACAGAATTAAATAGAAGAATCCCCTGGTCTGAAGAAGAATATAAAAAAGTAATGTGGTGTTATCATTATGGCAAGCTGACAGATGGGAATTATAGAGATGTATTTAAGATATGGATAATTATAAAATTGTTTTGGCGGTTAAGCAAGCTGTTGAATAGCTCGTACAATATAGATGTGAAACAAAGATAAAAGTGAATAAATAAAAGTATAAACCTTATGAAGCTAAGAAAGGGAAAAAAAGGTCTTAAAGAAAGTGGAGTTTTGCTATAATAAAAATCCTACTTACAATACGGCACCAAAATACCAAGGAGTGCAGCACTAACCTCAATTTTAGATATCAGTAGAGCGAATAAAACAGCAAAAACCAAGGAACATAGGAACTTGAAGGCTTAGACAGAGACAAAAGTATCCTTTTGATGTTATCATATATAGATATAAGACAAAAAATACCAAAATCTTAACTCGATATAAACAATGATATGCCACACCCACTCTTAATCAAAGTTCAACCCGCAACGCTTGGGTGATAACAGTGTCAAGCAGCCAAGGGGGTAACAAAATACCGATATCGAAGTAAAGAACGAAGAAAAATTGAATACGATCGCAGACAGATAGAGACTATTAAAATACCATATAACAATAATTAAGAGTAGATAAGTGACTTAGATAAGGACTAGAAATAAGAATAAATTAATTAAGAATTGATTAGTATAGTATAGTCAATCCAGATAAAGAGTGGTAATAAGAGTAGTTAATTTTGATTAGCAGTTAAAAAATAAATAAACTCAAGTTAAAAAATCACAAGTGACACTAGTATAAAGGACATATAAACATTATAAAAACACAGTGAGAAACTTATGCTAATAGATCTATAGGAACAACTGTACGTTAGTTTAAATAGTTGAAATAGAATAAAAGACAGAAATAGGTAAAGTGATAGTGGTAGGGCATGTGTTTCGAAGATCGAATCGCATAAGACTAATACTTCCGGTCTAAAAGTCATGATCTAAAACATAATAACCATTATACTATCATTAAGACAGTGCCAGTAGTTAGTGATCGTGTCTGGGGATCAAAGCGCGAAGGACTTAATTTTTCTGCTCCAAAACCGTAAGCAACCGTAGCAATACAACCAAAGCAACGCCCAGATGCTCTACGAGAACGAAGAAACGGAAGAAGCAAGAAAAAATAAAAGAACCAGAGAAAATACCAGCAGTTCCCCCGAAGAACAAAGAATCTTTCAAAAAGCAGAATAATATTTAGAACCCCAACAAAAAACGAAGAAGTGATGGGTGACAAGAGAGAAGCTATAAACATGGAAGAATTCAAACAAATGTTCGAAAATCTTAGAAGGGACATCAAAAACGACATAGGAGAAATAAAAGCAGAAATAAAAGAGGACATCGAAGACATGAAACAAGAGCTTCGACACCTTAAATCTGAAATTAAAGAAAACAGAGACGAATTACAACAGACAAAAAAAAACCTGCAGGAAAAGACAGAAGAGTGGAAGAGAGAGAAAGAAGAACTTGTGAAAGTAATACAGGAAACCGAAAATAAAATAGAAAAGATAATGAAAGAAAAGATCAGAAATAACTTGGTAATCAGCGGAATGGATATTAATTTAAATGAAGAAGAAAATTTAAAAAACATAGTAGAAAATATGATCGAAAGAGAACTCAAAATAAAAGTTACCGTGAAAGAAGCGTACAAGAGAGGACAACAGAGATACATCATAGAAATTGAAAACTTCCAAGACAAATTAACAATATTGAAAGAAAAATCGAAGTTACAAAACAAAGATATATTTATTGAATCTGAGCTCACAGAAAAAGATAGGAAAATACAAAGAGAACTAAGGATGATAGCAAAAACCGAAAAAGAGAAAGGATCTACAGTTAAAGTTCGCTACCAAAAAATCGAAATAAATGGTAAGATAATGAAGTGGGACCAAAAAGAAAATAAACTCATAGAAGAACAGAAAAAAGAAAAGAAGCTTACAGAACAACAACGAAGAATGAATAACACGCCCCTTAATGGGTCAAAAAACTGACGGCGACAAACAGAACAGGAGTCAAGGCAACAAACCGGGCAAAGAATAAGGACAACGACCCTTACCAAAGAGTAACTAACGTAAGAATAACTTCTACAGAAAAGAAGGTCTCAAAAAAAATAGGCAAAAAGCACGATAAAGTAACAAAAATAGCAACTTGGAACGTGAAAACAATGTTAAAGACAGGAAAGATGGAGGAAATAGCAAGAGAACTAGATAAATACAATATAGAAATAGCCGCAATACAGGAAGTAAGATGGAAGGATTCAGGAGAAATACCAAAAAATCAATATAACTTTCTATATAGTGGTGAAGATAAACAAGGAAAAAACGGGGTAGGTTTTTATGTCGCCAGCAAAATAAGAAACAAAATAGTCAACTTTAACCCGATAAACGGAAGAATAGCCTGCCTAAGGCTGAAGATGAATCAATGCTACATAACAATAGTAAATATATATGCACCAACAGAAACAGCCGAACCAGAAATAAAAGACAACTTCTACACAAAACTATACGAGGTATGCGAAGAAATAATTAAAAAAGGTGATGGCATACTAATCATGGGAGATGCGAATGCCCAACTCGGAAAAGAACGTTACTTGAAAGAAATTTTAGGAAACGGCAAAGGCACAATACACGACACAACCAATGACAACGGACGCAGACTTTGTGAACTAGCCGGAGCCATGTGCCTGATATGCTTATCAACGAAATTTGAACATCCAAGAAAACACAAAGCGACCTGGAGACATCCAGGAGGAACAATAGAAAATCAAATAGACCATATACTATCAAATAAAGAAATCAGTACGAAAACAATGGACACAAGATCATACAGAGGAGCAAATACGGATACGGATCACTACCTAGTAATAGCAAAAATAAAATTTCCCAGAACAAAAAAACACTACATAGCACAGGAATACAAAACATACTGGAATACAAGCCTATTAGAAGACACAGAAATACAAAAGCAATTCGAATGCCGAATCACAGAACGACTACAAAACCAAACAACCGAAACAAAAAATATTGAAGAGAAATGGCAAGAAATCAAAAAACAAATAAGAGAAACATGTAAAGAACTTTTAGAAGAAAACCATCGAAAAAAAACTAATGAAGAATGGTATGACCAGGACTGCGAATTAGCGAGAGAAAATAAGAATGCTACGAGAATAAAATGGTTAAACTCTCAAACTGAGGAATCAAAAAGAGAATATACTATTGCGAGAAACAGAGCAAACGCACTGTACAGAACTAAGAAAAATGAATGGATTAACAAGAAATTAGAAGAAATAGAGAAGAATAGACAAAATCAGGATCTAAAGCAGTTCTATAGCAAAATAAAAGCAGGCACTAAGAAACCAAGGACCATCTTAAGAGGAATAAAAAATCCTGCGGGAAATATAGAATACGAAGCAGAACAAATTGGGAAAAATTGGACGGATTACTACAGGAAAATTTTAACGACAAGTGATAACGAACACAATAACCACCCAAAGGAAGAAATAAGCAATATACACCCTATAGAAGAGGCGAAAATACAAACACACACAGAAGACATAGGAAATTTAGGACCTCCATCCGAGAACGATATACAGATAGAAATAAAAAGACTAAGAAATGGAAAAGCAGCAGGGGATGACAGAATAGTAGCAGAAATAATAAAATACGGAGGAAGCGAACTGCATCGAAACATCTACTTGCTAATACACGAAATTTGGACTCAGCAAAAAATACCAGGAGAGTGGAATACTGGAATTATTATCCCTATCTACAAAAAAGGCGATAAAGAGGAATGCAGTAATTATAGACCTATAACATTGCTAAATATAGCCTACAAAATATTTGCTAACCTAGTAAACGACAAACTCAAAACCTATGCCGAAAAAATAATTGGGGACTATCAGAATGGATTCAGACCAGGAAGATCAACAACCAGCGCAATACACATAGCTGAGCAACTATGCCAAAAATCCCATGAATTCAACAAAGACCTGCATATAGTATTCGTTGATTTCAAAGGCGCCTTTGACTCAATAAACAGAAGTAAGTTATCAAAATTATTAGAAGAATTAGAAGTACCAAAAATATTGAGAAAATTAGTAGAAATAAGCCTGAAAAACACAAAAGCAAAAGTAAGATTCCAAAAAATCACAACAGAAGAATTTGAAATTGATAGAGGGGTAAAACAAGGCGACCCACTATCACCGACTTTGTTCAACTTAGTACTGGAATGGATAATACGCGAAGCTAAACTCAGAAATAAGAACTTCATGATAAACCAAGTACAATTAATAGCATATGCAGACGACGTAATGATAGCTGCAAGCACACGGAAAACACTAGGAAGAACCTTAGAAGAAATAGATAAAGTAGCAAACAAACTAGGACTCGAAATAAACGAAAACAAAACGAAATACATGAGACTTACAAAGGACAAAGCAGATACAAATACGCATTTAATAACAGAAAAATATAAATTCGAAACCGTATCTTCCTTCAATTACTTAGGCGCAACGATAGGGAAAACCGGCAAACAAAGAGTAGCAGAGCGAATCCAAAAAGGAAACCAAGCACTTGGAAGGCACAGAACCCTGTTAAAAAGCACAAAATTGAATACAAGAACGAAAATAAACATTTACAAGACACTGATAAGACCAGAAGTAACGTACGCTATGGAAACAACAATAATGAATAGGCAAGAAGAGGAAGACCTAAAAAGATACGAAAGAAAAATAATGAGGGCAATACTCGGTCCAAATGTAACTACAGAAGGAGAAAGACGATTGAAAACAAATGCAGAGATAGAGGAAACTCTGGAAGGCGGCAACATAGTTAGACACATAAAAGCACTAAGACTGGAATGGTACGGACATATAATGAGAAGAGAGCCTACAGAACTACTAAAAAAGATAACAACGTGGATACCATTAGGCATACGAAATAGAGGCAAACCAAGAAAGAGATGGCTGGAAGAAATAGAAGAAGATATGACAGCAATGAACATAAGAGACTGGAAAACAAACTGTAAAGACCGGAAACGATGGAAAGAAATAACAACCAAAGCAAAAACACACGAAAAATTATAAAATAGTATAGAGAAGTAATCCACCTCAGAAATGGATTTTGACGCTTAACAGCGTTTCGCAATAATTCTTAGAATTGTAATGCGATGATGATGATGATGATTTAAGATATGGCGTGAAAGAAACCCGAATTATAGACCAAATATAGACGCGAATAAACTACAAAACCAACGAAGACACATTGAACTAAACCAAATCTATCTCCTGACGAAAATAAAGAAATAATATCAGATATTAAAGCACATTTGGAAGCAGAAAATCCTCCTGAAAATGCAGAGGCAGGAGTGAATGTGAACATTAATGACAACACAGGAGATATATTAAAGGATGAAAAAAGGATAGAAGACAATGAAACTGCCGAAAAAGAAAATTACATCAAATTGATGATAATAGAGAAGATGGAAAAATTCTTCTCACCGGATTTCAGCAAAAGGCCGAAATTACCAAAAATTAAATATACAAAAAGCACAACTGAAACAATACGTCTGGGTAATAAGTGTACCCAGGAAATCTTTGAAACATTCGAAAATACAAATCTTGTCTTAACGAATTCAGTAATCTATAGTACTGCTTATGTTTTAACAGAAGAGAAAAATGGTACACCTATTAGTCAAAGCCCGGACAATAACAGAGTGAAAGCAGGAAGAAATAAAAGTCAAAAATGGCAAGAAAGATTAAGCCAAAAAATTAAACAATTAAAAAGAGACTTGTCCCACTTAATACTTCTTAAAGAGAATAAGACACCGCGGGATGCCTATAGAATAGATTACTTGAAACGAAATTATTTACAAGATGAAGAGAAACCCTTAGCAGAAACGATTGAAGAGGTGGAAAAGATCACAGCTACTGCCCAAAGATTGAGAAGATATAGGAATAGACAACAACAATACAAAGCTAACAAAATGTTCAATGAAAACACAAAGGGGTTTTACAGAAATATGAGTGATGGCCGAGAAGATTCCCAAGAATACCTAGTAAACAGGAAGTTGAAGACTACTGGAGAAATATATATGAAAATCGAACAGAGCACACCACGGATGCAGAATGGATTAGAAATCTGAAACAACAAAGACGGAACCGTATGGAGCTAGGTCATTTATTGACAGAAGATGTCACAACAGCGATAAGGAAAACCCAGAATTGGAAAGCAACTGGAACAAACATGATATCTAACTACTGGTTGAAGGAGCTGAAAGCGACGCATAGCACACTGGCGCAACACTACAACGACTTCTTAAACAACCCGGAGGATATTACCGAGTGGTTAGTCCAAGGAATAACCTATCTACTACCGAAGGGAGGAGACAGTAAAAATCCGAAAAACTACCGACCAATCATATGTCTCAACACAACATACAAAAATTTAACGAGTATTTTAGCTTCGAAGACACTTACTTTTGAAGAAGGGGAAATGAAAATACCACTTGAGCAGAAAGGTTTTGCAAAAGGTTCCCAAGGTTGCAAGAATCATCTTATTTACGCCAAATTTGCCCTATATGACTGTAAGAAATTCAGGAAGAATCTGAATGTAGCTTGGATCGACTACCAGAAAGCATATTACAGTGTCCCACATAGTTGGCTAATTGAAATATTGAAGATACGAGTATACGTTATCTCACCACAAATCGTTAATATAATACAACACCTGATCACAACATGGAAGACTACGATACACCTCAGGACAGAGACCAAAATAATCGACACAAACTACATTCAAATTAGGAAAGGAATCTATTAAGGAGATTCACTATCACCGCTATTATTCTGCTTAGCGATGGCACCCCTCCAGATTTATAAATAGCGCAGTAACCGGTTACAAATTAACAGGAAGTTCCACAGCTGTTACTCACCAACTATATATGGATGATTTGAAATTAATCTGTAAAAGCGAAACTGAACTGAAGAAATCATTGGAAGTTGTGAAAAGATTTTTGGATGACATCAAAATGAAAATTGGTCTAGACAAATGTACAATTGCAACAGTTCAACGTGGACGATTACGGTGGACAGAAAACATAATATTAGAAGATGACGCCGGTATAGAAGCCCTAGAGCCTGAAAAATATATAAATACCTGGGAATAGATGATGGTGATGGACTTGACCATGAAAGAATGAAAATAAAACTGGCAAAAGAATATTACACCAGAATCAGGGAAATCTTCAAATCTAATTTAAACTGCAAGAACAAGTTCCAAGCTATAGGAGCATTAGCTGTCCCTGTACTAATGAAAACTAAAATCGATAAGCCAGTACAGCAGCATGAAAATAGAATAAATGAACATGAACAAGAATTACATGCAGAAGAAGAAGAAGATGTACATGAAAAAGACAGCATAGAAACACATGAATGTTCGCCATGGCAGCTCAAAACAAAACCAAACAAAACTGTATGAGAAATGGAGAAATAAACCTATGCACGGACAGAAAATTCGCAATCTGGAAGGCATTGCATATGACAGAGAAGCATCTTACAAATGGCAAAAGGCAATTAGGGTAAATAAACCAGACATTGTCCGTACGCAAGGAATGGCCTAGAAGTATCCATACCGGCCGATGAAAATATAGTGACCAAAGATGCAGAGAAGCAATTAAAATATAAAGACCTATCCATTGAGATTCAAAGAATGTGGGGAACAAAGACAACCATTATCCCTATATTCGTAGGTACAACGGGTTACGTCCCACCATTGACCTCGGAAGCGGCAGGCTAATCACCCACCCTTCCTAAAACTTCTCAATTAAAGAATCCTGTTCGAAATGCAACCGGACTGCTTAATCGATGACAACTTTCGCTATGAATATAAGGATCATGGAATGTTAAGACCATGATGGAGGCTTCTCGATTTCAGTGAAACCAGCTGGAACGGCAGCGGTGAGTTTTTGGCTGAAACGGGAGAAACCTTACATAACTCTGGCAAAAATATTAATGAAACTAATGAATACGGGGTTGGAATTCTACTTTCCTCTAATAGTAGAAAATCCCTTTTAGACAGGAAACCCGTTTTCGAACGTATCATATAGGCCAAGCCCAGAAATAAAATTAGATGCGTGACCCTAGTACAATGTTATGCCCCCACAGATACTTCGACTGTGGAAGATTAAACTACTTTCTAAGAAGCTTTGTCTTCCACTCTAGCTAGCTTCCCTAGCTCCGATAAAATAATTCTAATGGGGGACTTTAATGCTCAAGTTAAGCTAACTTACATGATCTTTCTTAAATAATAATCAATGATGAACGAACTCTGCTGTACTTACTTTACTTACTTCTAACATACATAGTAACACTCATTTGAAAAAAATACAACTTTGTGTTGTATCTTGAGAACCACTGGTTTATAAAATTATTTTCTTCGTTAACTGAATGTCCCCCTTCGTCCTGTATAAGATTATCTTATAATATAGCCCTAAGTCATGAAAATAAGTGTCACAACTAAACAATATTATTGGAACTATTTGCCCTAATTTCTTAATAGTTGCGTGTACTATAATGTGCTGACTTAAGACTTGTTACAATTGTAAAATTATTTTTGATTGACATGTAAATAGTCACGTGTTCTGGATTCATCTATTGCCAGTGTCCACGATTTTCACTTTACCCATGTGCTTCTTATAAGAAACAGTTTAGAAAAGAATATGCTATTGTTATGAAATGAAATAATAATAAATTTTCTTCTAGCTATTACCATTGCACTGAAAAGCGTAGACTTTTGTACAGGGGAGATAAAATGTCCACGTCATTTCCCCACAAAACGACCATGGTGTACGTGAGGATGTGACTCGAAGATTCCGTACGGAATTAAAACGCCGTGCGGTTTCTGAAAGAACATCTCCGAGGGAGATTTACGATGAGGAGGCTACACGGTATGTTTACTTTTCTACGATTTAAAAATATACCTAATAATTTATAAATATGTAACAGTAATCCCAAAGCTGCCCAACAGTACACTTGGCCCATCTCAGCAGATCACGTCTAAGGCGCGAGTTGCCCATAATCGTCAACTTAGAGAACCCGCTACTCTGTAAGGTTTGGGAGCGGATCTGCAAGATCCTGGGTCATTGTAGAGGTGGACGGAACAGAGTTCCTGTTGTTTACCTCACAACGTATTTTGGATGAAGCTCTCGGAGAGGTGAAAACAATACACATGGACGGTACGTTTAAGTGTATTCCTGTGCGACCTCCATCACACCAGCTGTTAATCTTCCACGTTGCCATAGCTGACAAGGTATTATTGGAAAACTTATGCGTTCAAAATAATACCCGTCTTTTTCTGCAAAATGTAAAACTAATGTCATGTTTATCTAATACAGGCTGAAGATCTCTCCCGCTGGTTATATTCTGACCGCATAGATATGAAGGATTGTTTTAAAAATAATTCAACTTGCCTTACAAGTAAATTAACAAATAATATTCGACAAACAGCAGATATTGTCCCATTCATTATATGTAGATTATTTTATCAATATTCAAATTCAACAAACTTTCCATGTAGCTTTAAATTTTTGAAATCGGAACTTTTATGTGTTTTTCCCTTTGTTATGCTTTATAGCGAAATTAATTTTGTAACTTTCCTTAAAATTAATCGTAATTGTGTCATGATTTTTGATCATCTAATATCGTGTTTTCAGTTTCTGTCCATCTGTATAGCCTATGCTCTTTTGAGCAATAGGAGGAAGGCAACGTACACTGCGTTGTTTGAGCGTATTAAGAACCTTGCTCCGGCCCTTGTTCCAGTAATAGTCATGTGTGATTTACGAGCGGGCGCTGGAAAGCGCACTGAGGTTGACATTTCCAAATGACAACGAGGTTAGATGTTTCTTTCATTACACTAATGTAAGTAATACATATTTACAAAAATACTTTATTTTCATATTAAACAATTATTTTTTCAGGCGGTATGGAAAAAAGCAGCAAGTTTATGACTTGTTGCAGCGGGTGAAGATGAGGAAAGAGTAGCTGTGAGAATGCACATGGCATTTACTCTCTGGTCCCAAAATTTGACTGAAAAAGGCCTCGAAGCAGCAAAAACATGGGCAATGGATCGTGCGTTGCCGTTCCATGCCATATACCACTACATGGATAGATAAACTTTTATACCCTATGCTATGTAAAGTTTATTATTTACTTTTACACAAAAATTAAATTTAGAAATATCTTCTATGGCAAACATATTTATTGCAGTTTTATTAAGATGTACTAAAAATAACAACAGTATTTTTGTCATAAGTTAAATAATAAAAACTTCTATTCCTATATTTTCCGGCCTATATAAGATTTAAAATGAAACATTAAAGTTTTGCTGTATTTTCCCGTTGGTTTTAATTTATATCATTTCTACAAATATATTACGAATTTTCAAGAAAAGTAATACCCTAAATACTTATTAGAAAGCTATCTATATGACAACTTTTATTTTAATTAACTGAACTCGTAACTCTATTAGTTCTCAAAATTCTTATGACGAGCATCGAATTGAAAACAGTATACATTTATTTTAATATTTCAGATATTGGATCCGTACAGGGGGCCTGGCTGCAATGTCCGTGCATGGGCTCCTCCACCGCACAAACAATAACGCCGAGGCGTTTCATAAACGTTTTCGGCAAAAATACAACATACATCCGGGCGTCTTTGACTTCATTGGTAATGAAGAATATTAATTCATATTTCAATTTAAGCTATATTTTTACAAAAATAAAAGGCAGGTTTTCTTTAAATAAATGCGGAATATGGCTACTTCATATTAAAAAATGGCGGGATAGCGCAGTGGTAAGAGTGCTTACATCTGGAAACAGAGAAAATTTACATGATTTGACTTAGATCGGTACTCTCTTTCATTGCTATTTCAAGTTGTGATAAAATGAACTCTACAATTATAAAGCTATTGGGCACGGTCTATTGGTTTTAACAAAAACTTGCACCGAATAGGCAACGCACATGGCATCTGTGTAAAGTATATAGCAATTTAAAGTAAAAATTAAGATGTATGTTGTGGTTCAGCCTAACGATATAAACCGTATGGTTTTACAATCCCGAAACTACTACTATATTACTACTTCATATTATAAATTAGCATTACAAATTTAAGTGTTAAATATTTCGTATATTTTTTTATTAACTTGATGTTATGAGGATAGAAGATCCTAAAATTGACTTGCAAAAAGATAACTATAAAACATTCTTGTAGATATTTCCTTTTGTTTTTAATGTACCCAAATATATTATTTTTTTTATTATAGAAAAATCATACAACTCAATGAAACTGAATATAACGCTATGATGGCATTGAGAAATGGACACCAAAAAGATAGGCCAACGTCACGGCGTTATCTGTCGAATGATACCAATATCAGGCGGGCTATGGCACGGTTGGCCAATGGCCAGTATAACATTTTAGAGTTCCTTCGAGCTACCAGGCATGCAGCCGGACTGGTTAATCACGAGGACCTTTTATGTGATGTATGTATGCATATGGTCATACCAGAAATTTATGTATTAATGGTAATTGTTATTTACAGAGGCACAATTAGAGACAATTGGAGGATATAAGTATATTGTTTTATTTATTGTTTGATTTGAATCTCCAAAATGAGAAAAGAAACAATGTCGGTAAAATACAAAAAAAATGCCAGATTTGATAAAAAAAATATTGAAATTTTTAACTTCCCTTTAAATGATTTTTTGACAAATAAGAGTGAATTATTACATCAGAATTTTAAAAATTATACTCAGCAGTGGCGGCGCTAGGCTCTGAAATCTAGGGGGGCCAGTAGGGACCAGGAAGAAAATTAGGGGGGCATATATTTTTTATCATTTTAATAATAAATAACAATGTTGTCAATATTAAATGTATTTGGTACCAAACAAATATAAATATATTAGAGTAGAATCTCTTATAGCATGCTCTCCTACAACACCAACTAAATTTACGACTCACATCAGTCTATTACAACACGTCAAAAATCTCACATATAACACGTGAAATAACACAAAATCGGCGCTTCTTAAGGTACATTTACAACCAATTTGGAGCCCGCGTAATTCTGACTTCAAGTGGAAATTGTGCTGGGTTCAAAGTTGCATCATTTACAACCACTTCTGCAGTAAAGTGAAAATACGTCATTGACATCTACTGGAAAAATTTGAAATGTTGTTGTGTCGGTAAATCCAAATTCTAAATATCGGTAATTTGACATTTGTAGCAGAATATTTTTGGTTATTGGTGAACCGATTGATTTTATCTATCAAAAAATCTATTTTTTTGTTATTAACAAGTAAGTATTTTCAACTTCTTTATTAAATTTAAATTAGTCTTAATATATAGAACATACCTTTATGAATTATTATTTTTAGAATATTGATACGTCATTAACATCCAAGGATGAGCGATGAAGATATATTTATTTCTTTGGGAGCACTTGCTTGTGTGACAGCAGCGGTAGAATTTCAGTTTGGGATATGCATTTAGAATTGCCCCATCTACAGTTTGCGTTATTGTAAGAGAAACTTGCAAAGCATTATGGCAAATTCTTCAACCATTATATCTAAAAGCAATTGACAAAGAAAAATGGATAGAAATAGCCCACGAGTTTTACAACACTTGGAATTTCCCTAATTGTCTCGGAGCTCTAGACGGAAAGCATGTTGTTATTCAAGCACCAGCTAATTCAGGGTCTAGTTATTATAATTATAAAAAAACATTCAGCATTGTTTTATTAGCAGCTTGCGATGCTAACTATTTTTTTTACATATGTAGACATTGGAGCGTTTGGATCCCAGAGCGACGGAGGGATTTTAAATGAATCACAGTTTGGGAAAAAATTGATAAAAAATGATTTAAATTTTCCAACAGATTGTCCGTTTCCAAGAACAAATATACCAATGCCATATTTTTTTGTTGGCGATGAAGCTTTTCCACTTCGTACAAATTTAATGCGACCATACAGTAAAAGAAGAAATGAAAAGTTAGCAGCAAATGAAGTAATATTCAATTATCGGTTATCGAGAGCTCGGCGTACAATCGAAAATACTTTTGGCATACTAACAGCACGTTTCCGAATTTATCACCGCGTTATTAATGCTCAACCAGAAACTGTTGATGGTATTATACAAGCAACTGTATGCTTACATAATTTCATAAAAAGTCAAAAAGATAATTATGAATATTGCAATAAAAACTTTATAGATCAAGATGTTAATGGTGTAGTAGAACCAGGTGAATGGCGACACTTGGTATCTGATAATACTGCACTTCAAACATTAAATTCTTTGAGAAGATTAGGAGCGAGAAATGCAAACGCAATGGCAATGACTTTACGAGATTACATTAAAAACTACGTTAATAATACAACGTCCGATTTGACCCCATGGCAAATTAATTTAGTCAACCAATAAAAATGTAAATATTGTATATATTCATGAAAATAAACAGTTGTTGTAAATAAATATTTTGTTTTATATTTATATTGCACATACATAACATACAGAAAAAAGAGAAAGTAAGGAAAAAACCCTGCTGTAAAATAAGTAAAATAAAATAACATTCAGTCAAAAAACAAAAGAAATAAATTATTCCTTATATAAAAATATAACGTAAATAACATTTTATATATACATATAGAATTATGAATTGGAATTAGAGTTTTTATTTAATTCCCTAATTTTTTTCTTTAATATCAGTAAATCACCAGTAATAGAATCAATAAATTCATCTGCCTCAGCTTCTGGTAATCGTTTCAACTCTGTTATTAAATAATTTGTAAAACATTCGTATTTGCTTGTTTCATTTTTGTATTTTTAGCTTGTGCTACTACATTTATTGTATTTCCTATCGATTTTAATACCTTTATCATAGGCTCGTCGTCGTCAATTGATTTGTATTTTCGCTTCTTTGAAATTATTGGCGTTGCTAAAACTTGCAGTTCTTCGCAGGAATCTTGCATTTTCATACTTTCAGAATCATTTAATTCACTATCTTCTACTTCAAATACTGAATTTGGTTCTAATGTACATGTCTGGCTATTTTCGTTTTCTATTTCATTACTTTCCATTTCTGCGTTACTCAGTGTACTAGAACACGAAAATTACTATTAATTTATAAATTGATTCAAAATATAATTAATTACTTACGATCGAGGCAAAGTGGAATCTTCTAAAAATTGGAAATATTTGAAAAGATTCCACTCTTGACGGCAGCTTGATTTGGATCCGCTACGTACTAAATTTTGCATTTTTTTCTCCCGTTGATATTTTTCACGCAGTGATTTATATTTTGCTTTTGCTTCTTGTACTATGAAAATAAAATAATATGTTAAACTAATGTAATCAAATACTTTCAGTCTAAACAAACCTGTTATTTTTAATGTAATAGATATTTTAGTCCACGCTGCTTCTTTTTTGATTAATGACTTGTAATCTGTACAACCTTTGTTATATATCTCAGGATATTGTGCAATTAAATTCAATATTTGTTCTTCCATAGTTACTTTTAGGAACACAGAATATCACGATCGGCTGTTGAAGTAAATAAACGTCAAATTTTTGAAAACGCTATTACAGCGCCCCTAGCGTGATAATTTCAAGAATTGCAGTGCGCATGCGAATTTACCCTCGACTTGAAGTGCAAGCTTGTACCTTGCTAGCTTCGAGTCGACGTGCAATTCAGACACGAAGTACGCTGACTTCAAATTTTGGTTGTGAACGCATTCGTTGCGACCCGTATACCTAGCTTACAATTTTACGCCAGCTTAAAATTGTGCTGGGATAAAATTTGGTTGTAAATGTACCTTTACTGTAACGTGCTATAATACAGTCGAGCGTCTCCTACTGCACGAATCTTTTACAACACGAAACGAGTTAGCGCGTGCTGTAGGAGATTCTACTGTATAAATAATAAACAAAAACAAACATATTCTTTAAAAATAAAACAAAAAATGTTCTCTAATATAATTAAAATTATATGATAAATACAAAACACAGCAGTGATTTAGTTATACTAATTTAATCCTTCGGTTTTTATTTAAACTTGCAAATTTGTCTACAATTTCATTAAGGTCTATTAATTTTGATATGTCTTTTTCTACACTTAATATACTAATGTTGTTTAATCTTCCATTTGTCATTCTTGTTCTTAAATATATTTTAATTCTTTTTAAGGACGAAAATGATATTTCACAAGAAGCTGTTGATACAGGCATTAAAATACAAATTTTTACCAAATTACAAATGCATTCAAATGCTTGCTTATATTGTTCAACGAATAGCAGAAACTCCAAGAATGATTTAATATTTTTATTTTCCTCCCTACACAAAAGTTTCTTAACTAGCGTTATTTCTGATTCTAAACAATCACAACTTATGTTGTAATGTTCTGCTAATTTAGTTAAATGAATTTTATTGAGGAATAAATCATCTGTGTGGTCAAAAGCTTGTAATGATTTTAAAATAGTATCATTTTTTGTAAATCTTTCTTTTTCTTTAATTCAATTATAATTTTATCTAGTATAGGGATGTATAACTTAAGTTTGACAACATCTTTCTCATTGTTTACTTCTATGTCTACAGAATCATCTATTTCACAATCTACTATAAACTCTTGTAACCTTTTTGGAATAGATTTCATTATTTTTGGTTTGTCAAAAAAATCGGTTTTATCTAAACCAAGAGACAAAAAAATATTATTTGCAGATTTCCATATAAAATTCCATTCATTATCATTATTTCGTAAGTTTTGAAATTCATTAATTGTTTCTTGAACTAAATTTAAACCTTTTACATAATTCATATCAGGAGATTGGAGATAATTAGATACAGTTGTAACTAGTTTTAAAGTTTTTATAAAAATAAGCAGTAAAACAATAAATTCTTTATCAATTTGTAAAAGTAAACCTTTTGCTTCACATCTTCTATCCTTTTTTACATCAGTTTTAGAAATAAGATTGTTTAATGTTACAAAAATAGATTCAATTGTTTCTAAAACAGTCTGGCATGCTCTGAACTGAACAGTCCATCGCGTATCACATATTCTTTTCAATTCTCGAGCCTGTTTTGTAGGATAAATTTGTTTTTGCGTATTTAAAAATAGAGGATGAATTGTAGAGTTTGACATAAATGTATATAATTTTTCAAGTTTAGAAAAAAATAGGCGACTTTTTCAAATGTTTGCAACAATTAACAACAACTAAATTTAATTTATGGTTAAAACAATGATTATATACTGCTTACGGAACAATACTTTTAATATGATTTTGCACGCCACCTAAATGACCACCCATTACAGCAGCACCTTCGTAGCCTTGTGCTTTATAATTGCTTAATGAAATATTATTTTCATCTATTATTGTTTTCATATAATTTGCAAAGCTAGCAGCATCTAACATGCCGTTTGCACTTTTAAACCCTAAAAACCTCTTCTGAATTTCATTTTGATGCAAGTACCGGACTATAACAGTTATTTGTTCATCTTTACTCAAGTCTTTTGTTTCGTCAGACATTATTGAAAAAAATGGTGATTCCTTTACATGGTCTGAAATTTTTTTACGTACAATGGTCACCATAATAGAAATTAATAAATTTTGGATATCATGATGTAGGTATTTAGCATTCTTTGAACTATCCTGTAACTTCTTTTGTACAATGGTGTCATGTTTACTTATCAATAACATTAATTCTACCTTAGTTACCTTTATTTAAACACTTTCATCATGACCACGTTGAGCAATATCTTGCGTACATGTAAATAATAAACACTCACATAAAGTTTTGATGTAGTGTCTGTTTTCTTTAATTTCATTTTGGTATTGATCATTCCCCATTTGTTCAATATTTGTTTTCTGTTGTTTTAATTTCATATAATTTATATATTTTATAACACACATTTTATGTTGTTCAGATTTATCATGTTTTACTAGTCCTTTACTTGAATCAAGTGCATTCTTCCAGTTGCGAAACCCTTCATTCACAAAAATGTTTGCTTGATTAACACCATGGAAAAATAAGCAGTAAAACAATAAATTCTTTATCAATTTGTAAAAGTAAACCTTTTGCTTCACATCTTCTATCCTTTTTTACATCAGTTTTAGAAATAAGATTGTTTAATGTTACAAAAATAGATTCAATTGTTTCTAAAACAGTCTGGCATGCTCTGAACTGAACAGTCCATCGCGTATCACATATTCTTTTCAATTCTCGAGCCTGTTTTGTAGGATAAATTTGTTTTTGCGTATTTAAAAATAGAGGATGAATTGTAGGGTTTGACATAAATGTATATAATTTTTCAAGTTTAGAAAAAAATAGGCGACTTTTTCAAATGTTTGCAACAATTAACAACAACTAAATTTAATTTATGGTTAAAACAATGATTATATACTGCTTACGGAACAATACTTTTAATATGATTTTGCACGCCACCTAAATGACCACCCATTACAGCAGCACCTTCGTAGCCTTGTGCTTTATAATTGCTTAATGAAATATTATTTTCATCTATTATTGTTTTCATATAATTTGCAAAGCTAGCAGCATCTAACATGCCGTTTGCACTTTTAAACCCTAAAAACCTCTTCTGAATTTCATTTTGATGCAAGTACCGGACTATAACAGTTATTTGTTCATCTTTACTCAAGTCTTTTGTTTCGTCAGACATTATTGAAAAAAATGGTGATTCCTTTACATGGTCTGAAATTTTTTTACGTACAATGGTCACCATAATAGAAATTAATAAATTTTGGATATCATGATGTAGGTATTTAGCATTCTTTGAACTATCCTGTAACTTCTTTTGTACAATGGTGTCATGTTTACTTATCAATAACATTAATTCTACCTTAGTTACCTTTATTTAAACACTTTCATCATGACCACGTTGAGCAATATCTTGCGTACATGTAAATAATAAACACTCACATAAAGTTTTGATGTAGTGTCTGTTTTCTTTAATTTCATTTTGGTATTGATCATTCCCCATTTGTTCAATATTTGTTTTCTGTTGTTTTAATTTCATATAATTTATATATTTTATAACACACATTTTATGTTGTTCAGATTTATCATGTTTTACTAGTCCTTTACTTGAATCAAGTGCATTCTTCCAGTTGCGAAACCCTTCATTCACAAAAATGTTTGCTTGATTAACACCATGGAAAAATCAGCAATATAAACAAAAAACACTGTCTTTTAAAACACTATACTCCAACCATGTAAATTTTTTAACCCACGTTGATTTAAAGCTTCTCGTTCTTTCACCTTGTTTAACTTTTGGATACTGCGATAGTATCAGCTGACGTGGCCCTTCTTCAGGAGTCTGTGACAAGTCGCTAGGTCCAGAAACAGTAAGAATTGTTTGTTCTGGTTCAGGTCTCACTGATGGGGTATGTACGCCAGTTTCATCAATTAAATCATCCTCACTAATTTTATTTTCACAAGAACTAGACTCACTATCACTTTCTTCAGTAGCACTTAAGTTACAAGATGCCACCATTTCATTCTTTTTTAATATATTTTCTAAATTATTGCTTGTACTGCAGATACTGGTCGAAGGCAGGAAAGTATCAGTTTTTAATTGTTTTTATCTGATTCTGATAAAAAATAATTTTTAATCTTATTTGTGCGCTTCATATTTATTTTTACTTTACTCTTTGACCACAAAATAACGAATGAGCATTGAGATTTTCATTACTCGTATAATTACCAAAATTTGTAAAACATGTTTGAACTTGCTAAACTATGCACGTTGATGAGCAAGTAAAGTATAGAACAAACTTAACAAGTAATTACAAGTTCATTGCGTCGCTATCGGACTCGCACAATTAATTTGACAAGTTTGGACAAGTTCGGCAGCGCGTTTATTATAGCACCAATGATAATCAGGGTTAATGCAGATAGGGATTTTTAGATACATGTGCATTGATGCAAAAAAAATGCTATATAAAAATGTTTTTTTGTGTTTCTTTCAGTGTTTCTGTCTTTTTTAAATGTTAAGATGTTGAAAGCAATATTACTAGCAAAAAATTTTAGATTGACACTAAAAGTCGAGGGGGGCCAACCAGGGGGCTACAGAAAATTATGGGGGGGGGCAAGTGCCCCCCTGGACCCCACGCTAGCGCCGCCACTGATACTCAGTATAATTGTATTATTTTTGCAGTCTAAAAATTGTAAAAAAAAAAACTATATCTATTTGAATAAAAAAAGTGAAATTGATTTCATTGTACTGCTTTGTCCTAACTTAAAAATATCATCTATATAGAATGATCTATTTTCTTTTTTTTTAATCAATAAGTATTTATCAATATAGTTTGTCGAAGACGAAGATGCTCCTGCAGATGTTCCGGTCCCCGAATTCGCTGCCGTAGCAGACTTCGCGGTCCCTGAACCCTCGTCAAAATTCAAACTTAGATTTTACGGTTTATGAACAATTGTAAAGAAAATCTGGTGTGGGCACCACACTACTTTCTTATACAAATAAAACCAACTGAACGTGTATGACTTGTTCCTTGCGTATGCCTATTTTGACATTTATTTGATATATCGATGTTAAACATGTTTAATTTTGTTCTCAACATAGTCTTCAAAACTTTCTAACTAATAATACAAATATTACTTTTATAATATTTCACAATGCACATATTTTTGACACTGCACAATTATTTGACACTTTTGACACATAGATGTTAAAAATATTTTAGTTTTTGTTCCCAGTGTAACTAAGATTACTGAAATATATTATTAAATATATAATTTCGTTTTTCTCAAAATTAGAAGCATGTACAAGAAAAGTGCAAATAACTTTTCATATTCCAAATATTTTTGTTAACATCTTTCATTTGAAACATTTTCTCACAGCTGGTTCTATTTTTGAAAAAAAAATTGAATTAATTGTTTTGTGTGCCCAGTAAACTTCCTCTTCCGCTTATTCAATTTCATTCAAAATCAACTCAGCCCTTCATTTTTTCATGAAACTTGTTTCGTTCATGAGATATTGCGCACACGGACATCCATCCATCTATCCATCCTCACACACAGACATAATTGAAAAATTGGTCTTAACGGATTCAGCGGACGTCAAAATATGTATTTCCGCAAAAATCTCGTCAACGATTTTTTTCGTGATTCCAATACTTCCTTATACTTTGTATAAGAAAGTAAAAAGACAGTTCGATCCGTTCTGAAAAATGTGCCACTTGTCGGCGATACGAAACAAAAGCAGTAGATGCAGAAGCAAGTCCGCTTCCACAAGACCGGCTAAGGAGTAAAGAATGCTCATGTCTTTGAAATTTGCGGTGTATATTTTACAGGGCCACTACATTTCAAGAATGGAATCAAAGCTTGGATATGTCTATTTACCTGTATAGAGCTGGCAACTTAAGAACTTCTTTGTCCACAGAGGCCTTCACGCTTGTTTTAGGAATATTCATTGCCCGATGAGGGCCGCCACTCACAATACTCAATGACACAACGGGATTAATTTCAGGGGGACAGATAATGTTCTTTGTAATGTTAACTGGGAAAATTTAAGAAATTTCTTTCATGTACAACATATCGTGTGGCGCTTCAATCCACCCAGTGCAACATAGATGGGAGGATGGTGGGGGCGGCTCATTGGATTACTGAAAATTTTATTGAAAAGGATCTTGCAAAAGGCATTATTAAAATATGAATAAGTATCAAATCTCCTGTGTGACTGTGAAGGAATTATGAATTCACGTCCTTTAATCTACATTTCGGAGAGTGAAGCTAAAGTTACCCTCATAACCTCAGCCATGATTCTGCAAGAAGTTGACGAGATTGCCGTAACTGATCTTATTGTTAAGATAAGGCCAGTTTAAGTAAACGCTTACGTTGTTCGAAGTGAATGTCCTGGCCAACTGATACATAGAACTTCAATCCCTCAAGAACAACGAAAATTATAGGTAGGCGAAATTGTTCTCACACAAAACTACTTGATGGTGCGTTAGCTCGGGTGATAGAGATCATACCAGGACGAGATGTAGTATTACGAGTTGTGTTTGCATACTGATAAAACTTGTTCGTCCGATTCAACTTGTTTTTCCGTTGGAAATTGATTCATTCGAAGATAGAGTGACATTATCAGACAAGATTCGAAAGAAGAGGGAGCTGACAAAAAATAACGCGGAAGATATTTGCCAAGAAGGTCCGGAGAAGAAGTACACAATAATAGGTCGAAAAATAAAATTACCAAATTATAATTAGTTGTTTATTTTTAATGTCACCAGCTCAAAATGGGAGTTATATTAAATTCAGATATTTTTTTTTTAATTTTGAGTTGACGCAAAAAGAAAGAATGCTGTTGTAATTTTGTATGAGATATTTTTGACAGTTAAAATAAAAATAAGAAATATTTTCTGTAAGTGTTTTCTTTATTTACCGAACAATAACTTTGAGATATCCAGCTGCAGGTGAAACATTTCCTAGCTTGTCTTTCAGTTGCCGTATCACAGCGTGCACCATTTCAAAATTTGTGCCAGAATTTTAAGCTACCATATACAATAAATAGAATCAGCGCAAAACATCTGAAGGTATAACTATAAACGAAATAATTATAAAATACTTTTAAAAATATAAAAGCATTGCTCTAGGTCTAGGGTTTTCTACGGAATGGAACATTGATGGCAAACACGTAGTATTTCGAGCTCCACGAAGTTCAGATTCACATTAGGTACTATTATTAGAAGGGCACCTACAGTATTGTTTTACTAGCAATTGTAGATGCATACTATAACTCTATTTAAATACATAGATGTTGAAATAAACGGCAGAGTAAGCGTTGAATGTAAATACGGCACTTTAGTGTGTATTTTTTTCAATAAAATTAACAATTATCTTTTCAGGAGTCTACAAGAATTTTTATTTTTCGGTTTTATTGAAGGAAAAGAATATAAATCTACCCAACAATGTTGCTCTACCGGGTTTCCATTTCAAGAGCACATATTAAAACCGTATCCGTTTAGAAATATGAGCCGTGTGCCGTGAAGACAGTATCTACAGTTATTGAATAAGTCGAGCTAGAAAATGCATTTGGAATAATGGCGAATAGATTTTGCATATTACACAATTCAATTACTTTATTACGTGATTAAGTTCTATTTATAGGGTAAATAGCTCCGTGGTAACGTGTCGGGCTGTGAATCGCGAGATCCTCAGTTCGAATCTCACCGCTGACAGTTGCCAATTTTAATTTACCCTTGTGGTTCCCCCTCCACTAACATCTTTGGGGATATGATTTGACGGCTGGTAACCGCATTTCATACTGTTACGCGTCCGTCGGCGTAAATATTTTGCCTCGACGATCCCGTGTAACTACAGTCGAACCACGGCTATGCTCAGTGAAGTCGGTCGTGAGTCCTTTTTTTTAAAGTGTATAATCCGGGGTGACAGTCGGCTAGATAGGCCGTAACTGGTTCAACTACAAGAAGGAGCCGACAAAAAATGGGATTCGGTCCAGGAACAAATAAGGTACGAGAAATCAATTGCAATGCAACATTGAGTACTAAAAACATGAGTTTATATTGCCGGAAAGTAATGCTACAATAAAATAAATCGTGTTGATGTGTACAAGTGTGATGGTAAGCCAGCCAAAAACTTTAAATAACAATAAAGCTACTAAACTTTTCCAATTCTAGGGTCCCTTCAAGGCTCACGCGACCTAGCCTTAGCATGAAGTACAAATATAAATAAAAAGCAGCAGGGGGCCGTGGCCTCCGATAGTGATTAGGACTGCGTCGTGAAGGAACACCCTCGAGATATATGACTAGCGCTGTCAACAATACCGTTCGACGTATACGATGGCCAACGTATCGCGAATCCGTGCGCAATAGTTAATAAACCGCAAATCCTATAGACTACGCGACACACGAGCAACTTGCCACTATCGCAATCACAACTCGTGAATTACTTAAATTAAAACCAAACGGTCCTTGACCGGATTCCTGTGAACAGGTAAAGTAAAGTGTACAGATAATAAACAACTTGATGCATAAAAAAACGAAATATAAAGTATTTTTGGCTTAGCTGTGAAGATGAGGTCCAGGTCGTGGTTGGGGATCACGGTGGTGCGGCAGCGGAATCGACGAGGCCAATGAACAGCACTCAGGCCCCAGCAACAGTAAATCGTACGCAATTTTCCAAGGATGGCGAAGTGATCACGTGACAGTTTGTGGTCGTGTGGTCTGAAGGCGACTTAAACCCTGGAACCACGGACGTGGAGCCGATGAACCTACAATTATGTTTGAAATGATGACGAAGAACGAAAAGGAAACCTTAGGGATCTCAAAACGAAACTTACTGGTGTCGATCGGCTGGTAATACGATTGTTGAAGTTGTAGTGGATTTTCTGATCCGGAATACTTCCGTTATTATAAAATAATATGGGTTGAGGTAAAATAACAAATCCAGTTAAACTGGTCTAGATTCTCCCAAAATAAACTTCTCAATGAGAAAACTAGCACAAAAACTATTTTACTCAACCAAACCACTCAAACCCAAAATCTGAAGTGTTCTAGAAAAAAACGTGAAGCCAAAAGGACGAAGAAAAACCAGTAAGTACTTGTATCTCGATGCCCTACTTAAACTTTAGCGCAAATAGTAATAAACACGTCGTCTTCGTAGGTTTCCTGGTTACACTTGGATATAACGTAGGTTGCGGAGCGAAGAAAATTCAGAATTAAATAGTAACTGAATAAGGAAGACGTGGGCAGCACTTGCCTAGTCGCTCAGAAGGTCACTTGAATGAGAAGAATTTATGAATGGAAAATGACAAATGACAGCTGGCGTGAGAATGAATGATAGGAAGAAAAATGAGAGTAAATCAGGACAGATGAGAATCAAAACGGTAAGCAATGAGTACGAATGAATTACCAAAACTAAAGTTATGATTTTCAGGTGAATATGAATGAAGAGAAAATGAAATATGTAATGAAATCTAACCTAACCGTAACAATACGCAAAAATATATCACATACTGAGATCTGCCTAAGCAGAGTGCCACACCCATAAAGGGTAAAAGACGTGATGATATATTTATTTATTTTTATTTTATTTTTTTAAGTTATATTTATTACATTGGCGTATTGTGCTCTACACAATTTTATTAAAATAAGAAAGACCAAACACAATATTGCAGGATGTAAATAAAAAAGAGGAATGTGGAAATATGATCCCAGGAACGGAACAGAATAAACAAAATCTGCCAAATGTTACATTTAGAAGAGGACGACCAAATAATAGCAGCATTGCAATTCGAGAAGAATTTAAGTCTTATTTTAATGAACAGGGAAAAGTGCCTTGGCAAGATGATTGTATAAAGTAACTAAACAAATAAATCTTATTTTTTCTTTTTGTTATTAATAAAAATATTAAAAAATTTAAATATGTTCTAAAAACTATAATAAACGTTTATATATAAAAAAAATAAAATATAGATTCAATCAGTAACATTCTTTTCCTGAGATTTTCGAATTAAACCTGAAATATCTCAATTGACTTTCCTCAAAATCCGTTTATTTTTAATGGCCGCTAATTCAATTTTTATTAAATTAGCCAAATTTTATATTTCTGGGTGAGTAAAAGATGAAGGTTGTTTCGTAGAGCCCACTACTTCATCGATGGCATTTTTATGTAGTTCTCCATAGATGTTTAAGTAGCTGCTGAATTAGCGAGTATACGTTTGCTACGAATGCTATCTTGCACAGTGGATTCAATTGATGTAGAATGAAAATATTCTACAGAAGGTGAACGGAGAATTATACTCCTCGCTGCTGTATTATTTTATAAAATTTCTATAATGAATATTATACAAAATATTTCGTTACATTAACCTAGCATATTTTGTATATTTTCCGAAATTTGTGGCGCATTGGTATCCTGTCAGTATCTCCATATTTTCCATTGGTGATTGTGAATCTCTACACGTCTAAATTATGTTTAATTTGCCTTTGTCTATTATACAGAAAGGCAATAAAAATTGCATGTGGTCATAAAACCTCCATACCGATTTAATTTGGGCGCCACTTCCACTGGCCGGATTGTTTTTCTTTGTTTTCAAGCATTCCAAAAATTGGCTTCGTAGGTTAATATTTTTTTTAATACATCAGTCTCCGTAAATTCTTTTTTGTATTTTTTTTTTCTTAATCGGTTTTTATAATTTGTATTGCTTTGCACCTTAGCACTTTATTATAATGCTTTGACGAATCTACCTACAATTAAAAAATGCATAACAATTTAGAGCATCGAAATTATAATTTTTATAAACTTACATTGCATAAAACTGCTCGTAACTCGTACGATTGAGAGACTTCTTTATTTCTGGTGTCCAATTTTTTGACATTATATCTTAAATGTTTTTATATGTTGCACTAGCTTTTTGGAAAACTTTTAATACGAAAAAGTTAACCTTACTACATTTAGTGTTGCCAACTTTAGCATTACAAAAGAAACATATTTATTTATTTTATTTTATTTAGAAATAATTTGCTTTTAGACATAGTCCCATACATATAGTTAAGAGAAAGGTAAATAACTTTATGTTAGTGTCCAAGTTATGAATACCCGCTTTTAACACGGTTTTTTAAATTGCCCCTCCCACTTTAAAAGATGTACTTAGTTTTTCGTTGAAGCATCCCGAGTTTGTGACAGTTACGCCAAAGTAAGTGTATTTTTTGTCTGTTTTATTTCTTCCCCTTGCCAGGTAAATTTTAAGATATGTTTCGGTTGCCTACCGACGTGAAAGTGAAGAATTTTTGTCTTATTAGCGTTGATTTGCAGATGGAGGGAATTACAATATTCGTTTAGAATATTCTGTTTCCTTTGTATATAGGGTGGTGAGTGTCCAAAAGAAAGTGAGTATATCTAATGTTTGACGTATAAAATAATCTTCAAGAATCCTATTTCTGAAGAATTCTTCCATGTCGCAGATATACATTTTTTGTAATGTCCATTTTTTTTTTGTCATTTCATTGTTAATATTTATTTGAAGTGAAGTTTCATGATAAATGTTTTTTTTTAAAGTCTGGTAATTTTTTCGCTCATTCCCACTTGGTAAATCTTATTCCAGAAAAGTGCGTGTGGAACAGAATCAAAAGATTTCTTTAGGTCAACAAATATCGCATATATTCCTTTTTATTTGTTAGAAAATTCGCCTTGATTTGAATTGAGTTGTCACGAAGAAGTAGTATAAATTGCAGGACTGTAAACAGTTGCATATTTAATAGTTATTTACGATCGTATCGTACAATATTTTATTTACGATAATGAAAAACCCCAATAAATATGAAAAAAATATTTTTATTTATGAAGTTGGATCACAATATTAAATAAGAAGTTTGCCATGATAAACAATTTTTGCAAATTTGGCGCATTTAAAATTTTTAATCACTCGTTGCTTGGCAATCCGTGACTGCCCGTGACTAATGGGATCGTGTTACTAAACAACCATTTTACAAACTTGAAACTAACAGTTAAACATCAATTTTACACACTATCGTAGATACAAAATATATTCATGATCAAATTTAAATACTGATCCTTGAACTTATAATTGGGCTATATTTCTTGTTGGTGATACTCCAATTTGGCTGATGATCTACAAGACGTTAAAGTTGACTTCAGCTGATAAATAAGATATATTAGCTGTATTCTTTTTGATCAAAATCTCAGTTAGTCTCAGCTCACTTCAGATAAACTCAGTAAAGTGTTGTTCTTTTTGTTACAACTGAACTGAGACAAACTGAGAGAACTCACTTCCCCCCTTACCGATGCTGCACCACCCGTGAAATAAACTCAAAATGATCTACGCAACTCTGTTCGGTGGAAGGGGTAATGTTTGGTTTGTGCTGTCTGGAGAACTGTCATATTTATTGGGTTATGTGCACCAAAATGCTACAATAACCAAAATATGTCGATCTATTTTATTGTTATATTAAATGTGTAAACTTATAGCAAAATATTTTCATTGTCATTAATTTTAATAGCAAAAGTGTGTATATTCTTGTTCAAACCCACCTTTCTGTACATAAAATGCTGTTCTTTTTGGATGCCTTTCAGCTCAGCTCAGCTCAGTTCATATCAACTCACTTGTCAACTGAGTTGAGCTAAAACTTTCCAAAAAGAATACAGCTATTGGTATCGGAGTCTTTTATCTCTTTGTATATAGCGCTGTACGATGAGTTCAGGGTTCTGTAAAATATAAAAAACTTAAATTTATCCCCTAAGTCTTCAAGTTGTAAAGAAATCTAATAAAGAATTATAAATACGTATTTCGACAACTAAGTTATCATCATCAGTAGAACAAAAAGAGGGATAAAACCAAGATTACAAGACTTGTGAACCAATACTCTTGAAACATTATTACATAATCCAAAAATAAAATCGAACTCCTTAATAAATCGGGAATATATCAAGTTGCGTGTAATGATTGCGATAAAGTTTATATCGGGCAGACGAAAAGACAAATATCACCTAGATTTAAAGAACACATAAACAACGTTAAAAACGGTAACCCGGAGAAATCGATTGTTGCGGAACTAATTTTCCATAATAATCATGACATTAACTCGAAAAACTTAAAACTTTTAAAAACTGTCAGTAACAATAAACATCGGCTGATTAATTCTGAGCTGGCTCCCTAACAGCCTAACAGTAAATTGTTTGACCTATTAGAGAATTAGTTTTAAGTTGACTTAAGCATTAAGCTATTAGATATTTTCTTGATCATAATTGATTAGTTTGAAACGGTTGATTGCTTCGTTTTTGTATAAATAGATATTTTTAGTTTTTCAAGTTGGATTCAATCTTGACCACTAGCTTGGTTCACAAGTTGGTTTTATCCATCTTTTGTTCTACTGATGATGACAACTTAGTTGTCGAAATACGTATTTAGAATTCTTTATTAAATGTCTTTACAACTTTAAGGCTTAGGGGATAAATTTAAGTTTTTTATATTATTCTTAGCCATAGATTTTCACAATTTATTTCAAAGTTCTGAATTCGTCTTCTTCGTGTAGTGTGCGAGCAACTTTGTCTAGTGTCCAGTACAATCTAGCTTTGCTGGTCCGAGGTATTCACACTGTCGATTTTACCAAACATGTTAGCTACAACTGATGCAGAGATTGTGACTGCAAGAGATATGGTATGGCTGAAGGGACTATTTGAAAACATGGTGGAACTTCAGAAATTGTCCATGTTCCGATTGGATTACAAAACTATCATTCGTCTTGTCCAAAACCCAGAATATCATCGGAGGACTAAACACATTACTTTGAGATATTTCTTTATTCGCGAATGTGTCACAGAAGGAATTTTAGATATTTAGAAAGTCTCTACGGAAGATCAGTTAGCTGACATGCTTACGAAGAAATTTGCATGGACAGGGTTGAAGACTATTCTAAAATATTAGACTTATTGCAAATAAGTAAGAAAAAAGAAAGCGTTGAATATGGACATTTTTCTTTCGTTACTAGAAATAAGAAATCATTGATTATTGTTTACACTTGTTAAAATTAAACTGATTTATTTTTTTATGTGCAAGTTTGAATATTTTTCACATTATGTATTTACTAAAATAAAAGATTATTTTCGGAATAAGTAGAATTTCTTTCTTCTTCCTGAGTTATCATAATTATTATTTTACAGCTGCATTCACATACAACTTATTTCTATTGCCTTGCTTCGGATGTCTTGCCTTGCTGTTGCGTTGCCTTTGTATTGTATGTACACCGTTCATGTAGGACTTAACTTCGTTGTTACCTATAATATGCTAGTTGGTTGTCAGTTTACTAGAAAGTTGTGATAATTAATTTAATAATGGCTCCGTATAACTATAATACAAATACTTACAATTTTTTTTTCTAAAATATGTACCTATACCTATATATACAAATGTTCCCATTTAAAATTTTTAAGTTGACCCCCCTCCCGGCCTCCCTTGGGGGGCTAGGGGGGCAATTTTGTAAAAATCCGATGTCCCCTTCAAAACCATGAAGATTATGGTTCGGCATACTTTTTAGGTAAAATGCATTCATTTCGAGATATTCAAGGATATAATGTAAAATGTAATATATATATATATATATATATATTCAGTGAAAGCTCTCATAAGCGGACGCCGGTGATTCTAACTTTTTTGTCCTCTTATGGGAGATGTTCGCTTAAAAGAAGGCTCTATTTAAAGATATGAAAAAAATAATAAATAAAGTCAAATTTACTAGGAACTTTTTTTTTATTGAAAATATATAGTTGAAGAATATGTATATGTACATGTACATACATATACATACTTCAAAAACTATATCTAAAAAAAAAAATAATAATAATATATGCGTACTTAACATCGAATACAAAGCAAAACAACATATTTGAACATATCGAAAAAATAATATTTTAAAAAAAATCTAATATTTTTAACTGCTTCATCTTTCTACATTTTTCTTGTACTAAATAATATTAATAATACGACTCAATATTTTTTAGATGTTTAAACGCAATAAAATCTTCTTTTGAAAACTTTTTTAGGTTTTTAACAACCTTCGAGGCATCGACATAGGAATTTATGGGACTAGTATATTCTTCTTTGTCTTCTTTTTTATCATCACTCTCCCGAACAACTCTCATTTCTTCATTTACATGATATTCGTTTTTCTTTCCATTTTCTTCTCTATTTTCGTCCATTTTTCTTCAGTAAACAAACTTTTCTATCTACATAATTAATAATAAATAATTAAATATTCTCGCTCTGCAAGGTTACTCAGTTAATCACCTCCATTTCTGCCTTAATAAAAAAACGTTTTCTGGATGTTATTGTCACACAAGTTTCAAACTATGAATATCGGACACATATAAAACACTGTACATCTGTAAATAGGGTAACCCCCTGTCTTAATATTATCTTGAGAGGAAATATTGAGGCTGTTTATGTCCAGTTTCGGAGTTTCGCGTCCGGTCATGAGAGCGTTTTGGGCCTGTCGGGAAAAACTGTGTTGTCCGTGTCCGCCCGGTAGAGAGTGCGCTTATGAGAGCGTGTTTTACATAGGAATTGATACCCAAAAATTCGGTTCCAAAAAAACTGTCCTGTTATGAGAGATGTCCGCTAGTGGGAGCTGTCCGCAAAGGGAACTTTCACTGTATATATATATATATATATATATATATATATATATATATATATATATATACTTCCTTTTTCATAGTGCTCTCTGATTGGCTGTTGCTTCCGTTGGCTTGCAGTTGCATTGGTTGAGTTTGGAGTTTACAAACTTCTGCAAAGCAAGGCAACAGCACTATAACAGCAAAAAATCATTGTGAACGACTGTACAAAGTAGCGCTTATCAAACATCATACGCTATCAACGCAACAGCAATACCATTCCAAGGTAACAGCAATAAGTTGTATGTAAACACAGCTTGACTATAAATCTACATATATTTTTAAGAAAGGTACACTGGTTTTACAAATCATAATAATAAGAATAAGGGACCAATGAACGTATAATTTAGACAGCAAGAAAATATTATAAACTAACATAAATAATACTTAAAAATAAAATTATGTTCTCGTCAGGATGGTCTAATGTGTGTGATTAAAAAAAAAAAAACTTCTGTCGAAGTTCAAGAGCGGTAAATGACTCTGGGAGTACCTATTTAGTTACTTCTCAGTTCCATTTACCAATCTGTTGGGATCTTAGATCTCGCTGAGTCAGTCAACCGGTGTCACTGTTTCACAGCAGTTGACGGATTACACTACACTGAAGAGCTCCAATAAGAGGGAAACGCGTCTGTAGTTACCGATTGATTGGCTTGGCCGTCTCTGTGAATTAATAACTTTGTTATTATTCTGAGACTGTATTTTATGCAACAGTTGACAATTTTTATTGTCTTTTTATTTTTAATTGTTACATATGTTTCACTTAATAAATTTTTAGTATTTTTTTCCTTAAAATTTGTATTCCTGAAAATAATGTACCTACCAAATAAGTTCAATAGTATATATTTCGCAGCGTTAAGGAGGAAATCTGAGAATTAATGCAGCCAATTCATCGACTGCATATTTCGAATATATATATATATATATATATATATATATATATATATATATATATATATATATATATATATATAATTATATATATATATAATTATATATTTTGAAATTTGTTGAGAACTGCTGGCGCCATTTAAGATTTACAACCCACAACATTGTATTACTAGCATCTCATTGTGAAATTCTTATACTGTAAGTAAAAAGTGTTACAAGTTTGAATAACTGATATACCAAAATTAATGTAAGTGTAAACTTTGCAGCAAGGATCAGGTTTCTTTCATAAGAAATACATTGTCTGTCCTTACCGCCAAAACTTGTGATTTTCAGTATAGGCGAAATAGAAAGCATTTTTTTTTTATAATGACCTAAGGAATAAGCTCTTATAGTTATGCTAAAGTCCGTTTCATCAGTAATATATTTCTTTACTGGCACGCTCACAGAATACCGTACGATTTATACCTGGAACGAAACACTCTACTTGAACAATAGAAACACCGCCAAAAACGTTCCAAAAATCCGATTTGAACCGTAACATAGAAGGAGTGATCTGTTTATGTATTTATACGAGTAATATTATCTTATATTCAATTTTTTTACATTACACAATTTAACTGTGTTTTTAGTGCTACTTCAGCCTTTTCTTGAGCCTATACTAATTTAGTTGGATTTAGTTCGCAGTGAAATGGCGGTAAACGAAGTACCGTATTACCACGATTCCCTACCATACCATCAATGGCGGTGATCATATTTTGGTTGGAGTAATTTAGCGACAGATCTCTATCGAATTCAGTATTTTCGATTATCTCAGAACAAACAATAGGCTATTCCACGGTTTTTTTTTCTTGAAGTACATAAAAATATAAGACCACATGTGAAAATACGAGATAGCGAAAAGCGAGATATTAAGGTCAGAATTTCAAATTACACTGATGATATAGAGAATGTTGAGAAAATTGCAAAATTATATACATATACATACAGGATGTTCAATTTAAGTGTGCCACCATTGCTATCTCGAGAACTATAAGAGCTACAAGGTTGGTTAAATTAGCAAACAATTTCTATTTTACAGGAATATTTTATAGAGAATTTTTTTTTAATTCAACGATATACACATGTCATATCCTAATATCATAATATTACGAAAGAACTTAGAAAAAAGTATTTTAATTTTATATTAATTTTATTAACTTGTAGTTGTGATTAACAGTGCGTAGAATAGAAAACAATTAAAAATGAACATATTGAACATTGTTGCTCTAATTATAAGTTTAAACTAATATTTAATACTAATAGTAGTGTCTAGATAAAAATACTTGAATTTTATTGTTCAAAATTTCCCCCATTTTGATAGATTCACAACTGAACCCTTTTAATTTAATTGTTACTAACATTTCGTAATGTTCTACCGTCAATATTTAGATATCACTTCTCCAATGATATTTTTCAACTCTTCCACGTCAAGAGGCACAGTGTTGTACAGATTATCCTTTACGTATCCTCAAAAAAAAAAGGTCTAATGGGCTTAAATCCGGTGATCTTACGGGCCACGCAATAGGACCATTAGTACCAATCCATTGATTTGGAAATTGTTGGTCTAAATATTCAATTACCTGACGAGAATTGTGAGCTGGTTCTACATCTTGCTGGAAGTATACATTTCTTAAAGTTAATAAGGGTAGATTATTTAAAATATCGTCCAGTATATTTTCAAAAAATTCTAAATATCGAACACTAGTAAGCGTACCCTCGTACATATGAAAGTATGTTTTATTGTTGAATATAGCACACTATACATTTATTCCCTACCACAACAAGATTAACGCGACTCCAATAATGTGTGCTTCGACTGTTTGACATTCCATTGTTGGAAAAATTTGCTTCGTCTGTCCAAGTAATTGATTTTAAAAGTTCTTGCCCTTCGTTTATTAGTAAATGACAAAATTCTAGTCGACGTACCTGATCACCTGATCACCAGGATGAAGATGTTGAACTTCATGAATTTTGTAAGATTTATATTTATACTTTTTCAAATAGCGATGCACTGTACCCACACTCGGCAGCAACCATTCTTATGGAAGCTCTCGGATATACTTCAAAATAAGCCAAAATGTCCATTTCATTATTGTTATTGCCATGACGTTCTCGCTTACATTTAAATGCTTCAGTATTTGAACGAAGTATAAGTTCCAGCTTTCTAAAAATCGTCGTTCAGGAATTGCCCTATCAGGATACCATTCTGCGTACATATTAACTGCAGCACGAGCATTTTTACGGTACAAAATGTATACATCATACATATCAACTTTTTCGTCGTGAGTAATATTATACATTTTTCTGTATTTTTTTACTACAAATTTATATTGTAGATAAATGTCAACTAACAACAATCAACCATTGTTTCAATAAAAAAATTATTTTCGATCGTTTTCTATTCAAAGCACCCTTAATTACAACTACATACTAATAAAATTAAAATACTTTTTTCTCAGTTTTTTCGTAATATTATGATAAGACATGTGTATATCGTTGAATTAAAAAAAAATTCTCTATAAAATAGTCCTGTAAAATAGAAATTGTTTGCTACTTTAACCAACCTTGTAGCTCTTTTAGTTCGTGAGATAGCAATGATGGCACACTTAAATTGAACAAAAACTGTTGATTTCGCTTTCTGGATCCTGAGCCGATGGCTCTCTTTTTCCGATATCGCTTTTTTGCTTCAAAGAAATGGTTGATATCCACTTGGGTAGTGGTGGTTTATATTGTTGCTCTCCTAGACGTCAATGAGAACATGTTTTGGTCTTCTAGTTTTCGTTGGATCTAGTTCATCATAATCAACAGAGTTGCGGATGAGAGGGTTTGGATGTGCTTCCATGCCTGCAAAGAATTTTGTTGCCATCTTATGCACGTATGCGTTTATGGAAGGGATTTTTGTATCGGCGCTGCATACAATAATTGCGGTCTGATTATTGCGGTGTAAATCCGTAGTTTGTTTTTCAGGGATAGGCAGCTGTACTTGCCTAACA
The DNA here is from genome assembly GCA_963942605.1 of Poecilus cupreus. Lineage (NCBI taxonomy): Eukaryota > Metazoa > Arthropoda > Insecta > Coleoptera > Carabidae > Poecilus > Poecilus cupreus. The sequence goes on along the minus strand of OZ012719.1, from coordinate 28,815,719 downwards.
TAGGAAGGAGTCTCACTACGCGTGTTTTAGCTTTGGAGATGGCTTCTTCTATGTGACACTTGAAATTTATACTCTTGTCGATGCAAATCCCGAGATATGTTACCTTGTCTCGCAAAGGAATCGGTCGGTTAAAAAGCCTGATTTCACCAAGTGGGTGAAGCCGTCTTCGTGATATTAGGATTGCAGTACTTTTCTCTGGGTTTACAGCGATTCTCCACTTGGTGCACCAGAGTTCTATTCTTGTGACAGCCTCTTGGAGTCTCTTCTTAATTATCTCAGGGTTGCGGTGGCGATGGAGAATTGCCGTGTCGTCGGCGTATTGTGCCATTTGAGAGGCGTTTTCTGCTTTTGGCATGTCGCTCGCATAGATGTTAAAAAGCAGAGGGGAGATCAACGAGCCCTGGGCGAGGCCAGCTGTCATCTGGTGCTCTCTGGATAAATGTCCCTGGTATTTTGTCCGGAATGTGCGATTTTTTGTATATGAAGCAATTAGCTTTACCAGATACTTTGGGAAACCAAAGTCTAACAGTTTGGCTAGTAGACCTTGGTGCCAGACACGATCAAATGCTTTAGCCACATCCAAAAATACCGCTCCCGTAGTCATTTTCAGTTCTAACCCTTTTGCAGCGAAGTCTATAACCCGTACTAGCTGATGAGTGGTGGAATGTTGGGTTCTGAACCCGAATTGTTCATCAGGAATGATATTCAGTTCTTTGGTGATGTATTCCAGTTGTTGAAGGATTACTTTTTCAGCGGTTTTGGCTAAGAGGTTTAGGAGACTGGTAGGATGGTAATTTTGAGGGAATTTAGGATCTTTACCGGGTTTATTGATAGCTATGATTGTGGCTTCTTTCCAAGGAGTTGGGAAATGTTGGAGTCTGAATATAGCGTTTATGATATTTGTTAGTGCTACAACTGCTTTTGGAGGAAGAGCCCGTAGAGCAGCACCGGATATGCCGTCTGGGCCTGGAGCTTTGCGGAGTTTTGTTTGATCAAGGAGTTGTTTTACATGTTTCGGGGTGGTGAATACGGAACAGGTTGTGTCTGTATTTAATTCGTTTCTGATACGCCGGTGGGTTTGTCCGATGAAATCCAGATCGATGTTCGTATAGTTCGGAGAGAATTGATCTTCCAGACTATCCGCAATTGCCTCAGCCTTTTCAGCTGCGGAATAGACAAGACCGCGGGCTCCGTGGATGGCTGTGCATGGTGCGCGGTTGGTTTTTAGAGCTTTTGTTAATTTCCAAAACTTTTTATTGTGGTCGTCTGCGGATTCTAATGCATCTTTCCATTTCTCGTTTGCGTGAGATCGAAAGGCGTCACGGAGTTGTGTTGTAAACCGATTATACCGCCTTTTATCTTCCGGGTCTTGAGTTATATGCCATCGCCGTCTAGCTTGTTTTCTTAAGTTTATGATGTTCATTATTTCAGGTGGGAACTTCGGGCCTTGCTGTGAGTGTACTGCTCGTGGTTGGGAGGCCGATGCCACCGCGATTTGAATTTTAGTTGTCAGATTGTTAACTTCGGAGTCTAGGTCATCTGGTGAATTTATAACAGAAAGAGGACCGTAGTTCTCTTCTAACAATTCAGCGAATAGTTGCCAGTTTGTGATGTTTCTGCGGAACACCGGGACATCGTTTTCTTTACGTGGGCCGAGGTCGATGATTATTGGATTGTGATCGGACGACAGATCGTTCACCGTGGTTATTGAGCAATTTGCGTTTACATTACGGAGTATTCCTATGTCCAAAATGTCTGGCGCGTGACCCATATTGCTAAAGAATGTGGGTATTTCTGGACTAATGACTTCGATATGGTGTTGCTCTACACATCAAAGTAGAGCTCTACCACGCGTGTTTGTGGTTCTGCAATGCCAGGCGGAGTGTTTGGCATTTAAATCCCCAGCTATGAGGAGCGGCCGATTGTCAGATGTGAGAATTTTATCGAAATCTGATGCGAGTATATTTTTCGATGGCGAATTGTATGCTGAGACAAGTCTCACTTGGCCCATGAAAGTGGTGTTGATGATCACGGAAGTGGTTTCTAAATTATCTAGGGCTGGTGACTGAGTAACCGAGTGGTCAATCGAACGTCTCACGAAAATGGCAGTTCCACCGCGTTGGCCGTCGCGGTCGTTTCTGTATATATGAAAGTTCCTGATTTTAGGGTGTTTGATGTGTGGTTTGAGACACGTTTCAGATACCAAAATCACGTCTGCGCGTATACGTAATGCAAGCTCTTCTAGGTCTTGAGTCTTATCGATTAATGAGTTCGCGTTCCAAGCGATTATTTTCAATTCATTGGCTGCATTACATCTAGTTCCCGCCATTTGTGAATGCGTTCAGTAAATTTGTCAGTTGTTCTAAAGTTTTCATAAGATCAGAAATGTTTTGTACATTAAAGTTCGCAAGAGTGTCGATCAATTTAGAAAGGCTTGAGCTACTTCCGGGGTTGTTGTTGGTAGTTACTTTCTTGACTGACTTTTTATTAGTTAACTTCTTTTTTGGAAATGTTTTTAATCGCGGAGCGCTTTTGGAAGGAGCAGCCGTGGAGGGAATATCTTCAGTTGAGGAAGTTGTTGGTAGTGATGGAGTTTGAGTTGGTTGCGTATCATGGGTGACAGGTGCGGGATTAGCGGAGGGTGGATTTTTGGTTTTAGCCCTGATGAGCTTTGGCAATTGTTTTCTGGTGTTTTTTAGGTCAACAGCTATTTTGAAGACTTCGCAGCCACGGTAGTTAGCGGTATGTTCTTGGTTGCAGTGTGCGCAACGCGGTTTATGAATATCCTTATCTTTTTTATCGCAAATTTGCGTGGCGTGGAATTCGGCGCATCGGACGCATCTCCATTGGAGGTGACACCCTGCTGAGGAGTGTCCGAATTGTTGGCATCTGTGGCATTGACCCGGGGCAGACGATTTTCTTTTATTTTCAACTTTAATTTTGACGTAGAGTAGTTCAGTTAGTTCAAACATTTTACGGCCGGCTTCGTTACGGTCTACGTGGACAACGATTAGCGGAGTTTGTCCGAGACGGTACAGTTTTTGAACTGGATAGTCAAGTGATTTTAATTCATTATCTATTTCTTCTAATGTTAATGATTTTGACAAGCCTCGTATAACTACTTGGATGGGTTTTTCGGCGGGCAGGCGGAACGTATAAAATTCTATCTTGATTTCAGTTAGCAGTTTAATCAAGTTTCTGTAATCGGGTATAGCCTCGGGTTGGACTTTGATATCTTCACCCTGGGTTCGCGATGTTTTAATTTTGATGTTTCTATCGGCAATTTGACTCATAGTATTTGACCAGGAAGTTATGTTTTTAAGAAATATTGGAGGCGGGGATTTTGTATCAGGTTGTGATTGATGGGATTAGCAGCGTTTTTGATGGTAGAATCGTTGCCGGAGGTAGCGGCGGGTTTATTTTTAGGAGATAAAGGAGTATCAGTTTTGAGTTTCTTGGCGTAGCTAACTACTTTAAACTCTGAGTCCTCTAAATCGGATTGATCAGGCGTTGAGGGTCTTCCGGTGGGTTTTGGAGTATGCGGAGGGCAAACTTCCATCGGTGCAATTATTAAAGTTTGATCTACCTTTTCTGATGTCGAGGTCGTTGGATGGCTGGTGTCTGGTGGTTTTTCGGTTGGCGCGTCAGTGAAGGACATGACCACCCTTGGTCTGACCTTTAATTTCGCTTCCAGGATCTTGATTTTCCTGGATTTGAGATCCAGGAGTTTCTTAGCAACCTTGAGCCCGGTTTGGTTACGGCACTTTAGTTTATACGTGTCCGTACACGAATCACTCTATCACGAAAACAGCACATTTCACTAGACACAGCGGAAACACGTGTTTCGCGAGGTTACTACCTGTTGGTAGCCCTACGCACCGTGGCGCAGGTAAAGCAACGTCAGGTACGAAAACAGCACTGACAATCTTGAGCAGGTAACCGAGCGACTGGGCCAGAGGCCCAGGTAAGTCGGCTAGACGGGTACACAGCGGGATGTTTCTCTGAGCACGAACTGAGAGCAACTGTGTGATGTTGTGATGTGATGTTGAAAAAAGTTAAATTGAACAGCCTATATAATATACTTAATACTAAATTAATATACTTAATTTATTTCACTTTTTGTCTCATTTTACAAAAACATATTGACATTCTCGAAGTTAGGTAGTTGGTGGCGCTGGTATCGTACAGTTTTGATTGAGTGCTGCATAAGCATATATGTGTATTTTAAAAATATTCTACTATATTTAGGATTTTTCCATTTTCATATTTGATAAATTGTATTTACACTAAAAAGAGCATCGAGTAACAAAAGAGGACCTCGGCTTGTCATTTAAGCTAACACGTCCGTGCGTATCGCGCAGCAACATAAACATTCTTCAGCTTTACATCCGTTTTACTCATAACCAGTTCATTTTAGAAAAGAAATGTTTTAATAAAAAAACATCTTTGATATGCGTACAACTATGTGGCAATATTAGGGTCCATCTCTTAATAACGAAAAATTTGTCGGTGATAGAAAATTTCCCTGTAAAACCAAGAAATCCGTTGCCATTTTGTTGTTTTCAATTAATATATACTATTTTGAATCAAGATGTATAATGAGTTTATGCACTACTACACGCACAGATCATGCAAAAATTGAAATGTGAAAGAAATATTGTTATATCTTTAAAAATAGCTAGGATATCACAAAGTAAAGTTAAAAAAGTATTAGCGCAAATAACTTATAATTTTTATGCAGCAAACAGGCATAGACAAGAAAATCACCCGAGCAGAATCCGAACAGATCCGACACGCCCGAATATGTATATATTAAGGAGAAGTGGGAGTAAATACTTAAATCCCATTTGTCATACACCTCGAACGTCAGCAAGAGCAAAACATGCCGTATTTATTAAAGGTAGTCATTAAAAATTAAAATACGCAACCTTTAACTCTTATCTTTCATATTTTCAATAAAATTTTACCATTTTTTATTATGGTGGAATAGCCTATTATTGGCGCGCCACTGGAATGTTTTTGAAACTGTGATTTATTAGTCTTTCTCATCTGAAACAGAGTATAGTTATGTATGTGAACTACTGTTGTCTTTCATGCAAATCGAATGTCGAATTTTTTCTTAAAATTAGTATGATAAAATTTAAGGACAACGCTTCTAAGTAATGTTGTTCCTATGTAATTCTTGTAAATTTATCTTGAATATTTGTTAATACTCTATTCAACGTAATATTCCTATTAATTACAAAGATATTTGTTTCATGCAAATCGAATGTCGAATTTTTTCTTAAAATTAGTATGATAAAATTTAAGGACAACGCTTCTAAGTAATGTTGTTCCTATGTAATTCTTGTAAATTTATCTTGAATATTTGTTAATACTCTATTCAACGTAATATTCCTATTAATTACAAAGATATTTGTTTCAAAATATAATCAATGGATTTAGTTGCTATCAATTAGAAAATATCGGATAATATTAGTATATTTTAGTACAAGTATATTTTTCAATGAATAAGTAAATAAATATTGGGAAGTAATATTCAGACATTTATATTTTTAGAATCTTTCTAATTAAAATTTATTTTTTTTATTCTTTAATAGATATATTTGTTTATCCCTGGTTAAAAAATGATGAATTAAAATTACATTATTTCAGATAACACACTTATCTTTAGCCCATTTATGGCTAAACATTAAATTAGACGTAAACTTCAACATTTTTTTTTATTATTTATAACTAAAATTACATCATTAAGTCAAAATCAAAAACAAATATTTTTTTTTAATTGCAGAATATAAAAAAATATGCTGCGTACGCGCACCATCGGTTCAAGTCGTATTAAAAATTTCTCAATTTTATTGATGGTATGCCTCGAAAAAATTTGGTTGGATATGGACTGCATACTTCGCAGAAATGTATATGGAATGGCTTTTACATAACTTGCATCTTCTTCTGACCTTTATGATTACATGGCTGGCATTATAGAGAGATCGAGATGTACATCGGTATGTAAGGAAATTCCAACAATTTCAACTTAAACGAACAGCTATATTTGATTTGAACTCTACCTGAGACATTTTAGAATTATTTGACAGTCTGTATATTTTCCAAGCGTTGCAATAACCCTATCTGCTACATTCATAAATAATGGCCAACAGCATGTTTTTCTTCGCACATTTATCCTATAATTATAAAACCCGTTATCATATAGGTCCACGCCAACCATAAATTGGTTATATTGAGCTATTATATCTGGCTGGGGAATCAAGATGGCTTTTCGTTCTTTACGAATGTATCTTTTTATATTAGACAAGAGTTCAACTGACAAATTGTTTACTAATTACAGTAACTACTAAGTTGTCATTCCATCTAATCAATGATATTTAAAATATTTCATTGTACGCAGATCATAACTGCCTCGTTCACGTTTTGACAATTTTCAAATTCTCTAGAAGACAGTTACTGGTTCGATTGTCTCTTACAGAGCCGGTAGCGTAGAATTCTTTTTAATTTAGAACCATCAAGAGCTTACATAACGAGAAAAATTTGGCGAAAAACACAATGATTTCTTGGATTTTCTAATACTGAGAGCAAATCTACAACGACTTGACCACACAGACGAAGCTGCGATTTATCTTTACATACATTGCTCCTTCATACGGCATAAAATGAAATAAATACCCATCTGCAGAGGTCAGGCACAAAATTTAAAAACAAAACCGCTATGCTTTATCCTTTATAAAAATTTTACATGAATGCCTCCCAAAGCACCATTTGTTCGCCGATGAAAAGATTGTGTGCAAATATACCAAACTGCAAGTTCCTTTCATTTATCATATTGAAAATAGGACGAAGCTTCGAAAATTTATCACTCTTATATGACTGTGCGTTATCGGATAAATGCAAATTTCTTTTTATTTGTCTAAACCTATTGCGATTCATGCAATTATGAACTATATCCAAACCCTTGTCTTCCTCTTTAGACCAATACATATCACGCTGCAGTAGTGTTTGATAGCCTGATATTGGTTACGTTACAGACCTATATTCGACGTATGCCCCAAATTCCACCTATATCTTGCTAGGCCACCCGGTGTAAACACTTTTTCATGTGCCCTCACCTATCGTAGGCCGCGGCCCAAATGTATTCCTTGCTGTGTAAACAGATGAAACCCCAAATAGTTTGTAATTTTAGAGGCAGAGGCTGCTTATGTACGCAGTACAGTTGATAATGTCGAAATATCATCGGTAACAGAAGTTTAACGTTTGACAGTTCAGTTTCACGGTTATTTTGTTTTAATTGTTTACTTTTCAGCATTATCATAATAGTGCAATATGCGTGCTAGAAAAGCAAAAAGGACAGGGCTGGATTTACAGCTTGCGGGACCCCCAAGCACGAGGAAGGGATGGGGCCCCTATCTCTACTCTCTACTTTAAAAAATGTATCAAGGAAAAGAAAAGGTCTTTCATAGTTAACTATTATGATTATGCAATAATTTCTATTTAATTTATTATGGGAGTAGTGGGGGTATTAAAAATTAAGTATAATTAATATTAACCTTTTATTTATTTATTAATTGTATTGAAAAAATTACATTTAACGAACATTTAAAATCAAGTAATTAAGATGCAATCACATGATTTTTTTCAATAAAAAAAAAGGTTGATCGGGGGCCCTATTGGGTTGGGGGGCACAAGCACGTGCTTGTTCCGCTTGTACGTAAATCCGGCCCTGTAAAAAGGAGTAACTGGGGAGAGACAGAGACTGACATATTAATTAAATTATTAATAGAAAAAATCATTTTAAAGATAATAGATGGGAAAAAAATACAAACATGTAGACATTTACTTTAAAAATTCTTGTTTTCGAGCTTGTTTCTTATACATTCTCAAGATGGCGCAAACAAGTACCTATATTCGACCTATCTTTGGCCAACCGATAAATTTGAAGTATGTGGTGTAAACAACACATACCAGATTCTGGTATAGGTCACATATAAGCCTGGCCTATCTCAGGCCATGCGGTGTAAGCTAGGCCAGTTTCAATGTTTCTAGAAAACGTTTCAGGTCAACTACAATAAATTCAAAATAGTAACGATTATTGTATTTGGCGAATTTGAGGGAATAATTCACTGTAGTGGATAGTATTTCGTCATCGAAAAATAATATTACCAATGGACTCTTCCCGCCTATGTTATTTTGTATTTCTTTTTGAAAACTTCTATTTGGTAGTGCTAACTCCTTATATTTAGATTCACCTTTTCTCCAAACTGGTATGGGCATCTTATTTCAATATACATATACCAAGATCGTCATGTAATTCATGTAAGACATCCTCTAAAGTTGCCTCCAATTCCTCTTCCGTTATATATTTTGCCATATTACAATGACTACTAGCCCAAATTCATAATAGTTGGGCCAGTAAATAATTTGCACATTTTCTGAAAACAAAACCAATTTTTGACGCTATCTTTATATTTTAGTCACTAAAATAAATTATCATGCATTCGTTAAAGTAATCAAAAAAATATTTATTCATTTACAACATTAATGCCAATCATAATAGTTGGACTAGTTAAATAAAATATGCTTCACCTTTTGATGCTATTACTTCCAATATGCGTTTTGGCATTGAATTTACTAGCGACTGACAAAATTCTGGAGTAAAGGAATTCCAGATAACACTTAGTTTGTCTTTTAATTCTGATTTTGTTCGTGCTGGACTTTTCCGTAATTCTTTCTACATTCTTCCCTATAATGTCTCTATTGACGACAGATCCGGGCTAGACGATGGCAAATCCAATATCGGGATATTATTTGTTACAATCCAACTGTTAGTTTTTTTAGAAGTATGGCATGCAGCACCATTCTGCTGAAATATGTACTCCCTGTAAGAAGTTTTCAGGCGCTGAATAGACGGTAAAAGATGATCTTGGAGAATTATAATATATTTATTAGTGTCCACAATACCATCGATAAAGTGCAGAGACTGGAAATTTTACTTTTCGTTTCAAACAATCTTTGTGAAACGGCTCATTTTCTTTTCGTAGGATTTTACTTCTATCACCTTAAACACAGATCTCAAAACGTGGCTCATCACTCCATATAAAGGCATTCCATTGACGCTGGGCCCAATCTTTGCGTATTTTGGCCCATTTCAACCTATTATTTCGTTGCAAAACCGTCAATAATGGCTTCGATTTTGCCTGGTGATTTGTTAAAAATATTTCAAAGATATTCAGCCAGTAATAGAAACTATTCAATTTACCTTATAAATTCCATAATTAATATGTTTAAAAGCTCATAATGTAGTGCTTGCTGACACTAATTTGCCAATTGCATTTCTCCATTTTGTAGCAATTTCAACCGTAGTAGATCGTCGGTCTTCTCAAATTATTTTGGCTAAAATTCTGTAATCTGCTGGCGAAAATGATGATGGTCTTCCTTTTTAAATCACACAAACCACTATCCTTGTAATATTTTATTATATTCCGAATTGTCGATCTAGATATATTTAAATCGGCTGCGATTTAATAAGCTGATTTGCCATTGTTTGATAAATTAATTATCGCTTTTCTTAAATCTATAGATAAGGGCTTACCACAAGCCACATTCATGATAGTTATTGTAATAAACTGAAATAAGTTATTTGCAACTGTTTCAGTAAGTTAAATTCAGCTGTCAGCCAACGATATCTTCGATGAAATTGTTCAATTTATTTTTGTAAAAATTTATTTCAAAGCAATATTTGTAGTTGTATTAGTTGAACAATTATTATTATATATGTAAGTTATATCGTCGTCACATGGCACTTCCCACTGAGTTAACGGATCTCACTGTCATAGGATTACCCTTAGTGAATGTCGTAGCTTAGAGATAGAATTATGTTTGTTAGTTAGTAGATTTAGTCTTGATCTGTACTTTGAACATGTAACATCTGAATTAGAAGGTTTTAGTAAATTGAAATCTTTTTTAAAAACACATCGACGATTAGTAACAAATAAATTGGCGCATTCGGTAGGATTGCAGATACGATATTAGCGAATATAATATCGGTTCGTATAACGATTTAATCGCAATCGAATAAAGTAACCGTCGCGTGTTACAATAAGTCGTGATTTGGTGCCGCATCAGCTGAGCGCATATCAGCAAGCTCGAGAGCATATCGAGCGCTAGCAGCCCAAAAATCAACGCAACCCAAGGAACCAGCTCCGCCAACCGTTGAGCGCACATCAACGAGTTCGAGCACAGCAACTCCAGAAATCGACATCACAGTACTCCAGATACGACCAATGCATTGGATCATCTTATTGTGAGTACACTTCATGTCATTCAGATGATCCCAATCAATCGATTCAGATAGTTCAGGTGCATATTCTAACTCACAATTCGAAGAAACAATTACAAAATTAATAGAAAAAATTACACTTAATTCAAATAATACTGAAAATCCTATTTTTAATTTAAATTCAACTCCATTGGCTGTACCAGTGTTGAAAAAAGAGTATCTTGACATGGTACCAGAATTCCATGGTGAGAGAGAACTTCTCTCCAGATTCATTGAAATAAGTGAAAAATTAATAGTTAAGTTTTATAATATAGGGTTTTCCAATAAGGGCGGGTCGATGTTGGCAGCCTGTGGTTGTCATGTTATTTTGGTGGCGTCTATCTAATCTGTTATATATAATTCTGTCACTGATACCAAATCACCATGGCAAGTTACACGACTGAGCAGCACGTCCAAATGATAAAATTTTATTATCAAAATGAGTGTTCGTTAGTTTGGCCGAAGGAACTTATTTAGCGATAAGGCGCATTTTTAATGAATGGTTATGTTAACAAGCAAAATTGCCATATATGGGACGACGACAGCCCACATGAGGTTTACCAAGTGGCAATGCATCCATAAAAAGTTACTGTTTGGTGCGGATTTTAGGCCGGCGGCATCATTGGTCTGTACTTTTCAGAAAACGATGTTGGTGAGACCATCACCGTCAACGACGAAGATCATACGATTTGACTTTTTCTTGTCGGGTTTCCTGAAGTCGCAAGTCAATACCATTAAGCCGCAGTCGACCGATACCCTTAAAGTCAATATAACCAAGGTCATCGCTCAAATTCAGCCGGATCTATGCGGAGAGTCTTTAAAAATTGGACCCCCTCGGATCCGTGCCACCGTGAGGAACCGCGGCGGAAATTTGAACACTGTTATATACCATACAACATGGCATACATGGGCCTTTCAAATAAAAAAAGAATTTCGTAAATACCTCACACACAGCTTGTTTTATTCCATTTGAAAATCGACCCGCCCTTACTGGAAAACCCTATAGAATAGATGTAAATGATTTTCAAAATGAATTTTTAATGTCGAGTATTTTATCCAAAATTAAAGGCGAAGTCGCTGTTAATATTGCGTCCTGCACGTTAAAAACCTGGGACGATTTAAAAACCGCGTTATTAAATTCTTATCAAGATAAACGCGATATGTACACACTAAATATACAGTTGACAGAAATTAAACAAAATTATAATGAAACAGTTTTTGAATTTTACCATAGAATACAACACATACTAAACTTGTTAATATCTTGTATTAAAACACATAAAGAACAAGGAGAGAGCGAAATTTTGTTTTTATATTTCTGTGAATATGCTCTTAGGATTTTATTACGTGGTTTAAAAGAGCCAATAGGGCAACTCATGCGCTCAAAGGACCCCCATTCATTGAATGAAGCTTTAAATATGTTAGCAAACGATTTCCAATTCGAAACATAAAAATGTTAAATCTAGTCAAAATAACTTAAAAATTGATCCCAAAACAACAAACATAAGTGCAAATAAACAAGTAAACCCGCCTAGAATAATACATAACCCACAGTTCGTACAAAATAAATTTCCTTTTAAAAATTATCAACAACAACCACAACCTTCCTTTAGAAATAGATCCATAACTACGAACACTCGTCCAGGACCGTCTCAAAATTTTCCTAGACAATTAAATCAAAACTATCAACCAACACCTATGAGTATTTCTACCGTCTCAAAACTTAAAGGTTTCATTCTACGTTAATTGAGCACATTAGGCTATTAAATAATCAAAAAGAGAATAATAATGAAGCAATAGAGAAAATGTTAATTATGCGTTATTAGCGTATAATAATAGTATTCACTCTGTGACTAAACTAAAACCGTTTGAAATAATTTCTGGCCATTTAGATACAAAATGTCCATTTAATATGGAAATAGAAAATCAGCTTGTAAATAATTATATTGCCAATCATAAAAATAAAGTTATATTATTGTATCAAAAGGTAAACGAAAAATTATTAGAAAATAAAGAGAAAACCATAAATAAACAAAACGAGAACCGAGAAGAATTGCCTGAAATCCCAAAACGCGTCTTTGTAAAAAATCGGCAGAAACAACAAAAAACGTGAAACAAATATAAAGTAGAGAAAATTACTAAATTGCATTCAAAATTAAAGACAGCTGAAATCGAACCCAGACATGGTGATATTACTGCCAATATCTACCTCTCTAATATTAAAAGACCCAGAAAGAAGACTTATGAATTTTAAAATATTGCAGGTTGTTCTGGATCTGCAAAGGATCAGAAATAAGAAACATTACGGAAAACAAAGGAATATTGCCCATTAACTTAGGAACGGCTAAACTTGAACGAATAAAACACACATTTATTCACTATTACGGTTTAGACTCAATAGTCAACGAGTACGAAACCTTAAACAACCAGTATGAACGCCTTAAATTAGGAATAATTAATAATAATTATACAAAATTCGTAAAAGAATTTGAGAATAATGATAAAATTTTAGAATATGTTCGCACAAATATACAAGAAAAATTAGACCACATAAAGTTATATTCAAAAATAAGAACGAAGCGAGGTTTAATTGATGGTTTGGGATCAATATTTAACAAATTACCTGAAACCTGGATACCGAAGATGGAAAAAGATGTAATGAAATCCTAAGACATTTGGAACAGAACCAGTACATACAAAATCAGTTAAAATTATCATATTCTGTCAGCCACCGAATAATTACAAATTTTAATAATACCGTTCAGAATAGTCAACATAATGAAGAAGTATTAAAATCTAAGATAGAATATCTTAATAAACAAATAAATCAAAATTTGGGCATAAACGAAATTATAAAAGATTTATACACACAGATAAAAGACCTCTTAATAAAAGTGTATAAAATTTCTTTCGAATATTATTAACACCACAACGCATGTAATTCAATATACTCCTTTACAAATTACTATAAATTTATTGTCACGATCAGATTACAGTGTCTTAAGTTACATGCATCAAAATACATTTCGCATATACTGGGTGTTTAGGGGGTGGGCCGCCTCTGGAATTACGGCTCCTCAGGACGGCTGCGGACACTCGGCTTCAGGATCTCGTTCACACCTGAATGACAGAAATACACCATGTCATTCCAACCTAGGTTAATAACCAGGGACACATTTATCAAACATTATCAATATATCACAATCAAGGCAGATCAAAGAATGTTCCACATCCCAAACATGTGGTTAATTAGGTATCGACGAGTAATGAAGCCGCGCCAGGTATTATCGATATAATACCTACAAGGTAAGTTGATGTATACTCGGGTCATCAATCAACGAGTATATAACCTCGCCAGGTATTATCGATATAATACCTACTAGGTGAATTGATGTATACTCGGATCATCATTCAACGAGTATATAACTGCACCAGGTATTATCGATATAATACCTACTAGGTGAATTGATGTATACTCGGATCATCATTCAACGAGTATATATCCGCGCCAGGTATTCTCGATATAATACCTACTAGATGAATTGATGTATACTCGGATCATTATTCAACGAGTATATAACCGCGCCAGGTATTATCGATATAATACCTACTAGGTGAATTTATGTATACTCGGATCATCATTCAACGAGTATATAACCGCGCCAGGTATTATCGATATAATACCTACTAGGTGAATTTATGTATACTCGGATCATCATTCAACGAGTATATAACCGCGCCAGGTATTATCGATATAATACCTACTAGGTGAATTGATGTATACTCGGATCATCATTCAACGAGTATATAACCGCGCCAGGTATTATCGATATAATACCTACTAGGTGAATTGATGTATACTCGGATCATCATTCAACGAGTATATAACCGCACCAGGTATTATCGATATAATACCTACTAGGTGAATTGATGTATACTCGGATCATCATTCAACGAGTATATAACCGCGCCATGTATTATTGATATAATACCTACTAGGTGAGTTGATGTATACTCGGATCATCATTCAACGAGTATATAACCGCGCCAGGTATTCTCGATATAATACCTACTAGATGAATTGATGTATACTCGGATCATCATTCAACGAGTATATAACCGCGCCAGGTATTATCGATATAATACCTACTAGGTGAATTTATGTATACTCGGATCATCATTCAACGAGTACATAACCGCGCCAGGTATTATCGATATAATACCTACTAGGTGAATTTATGTATACTCGGATCATCATTCAACGAGTATATAACCGCGCCAGGTATTATCGATATAATACCTACTAGGTGAGTTGATGTATACTCGGATCATCATTCAACGAGTATATAACCGCGCCAGGTATTATCGATATAATACCTACTAGGTGAGTTGATGTATACTCGGATCATCATTCAACGAGTATATAACCGCGCCAAGTATTATCGATATAATACCTACTAGATGAATTGATGTATACTCGGATTATTATTCAACGAGTATATAACCGCGCCAGGTATTATCGATATAATACCTACTAGGTGAGTTGATGTATACTCGGATCATCATTCAACGAGTATATAACCGCGCCAGGTATTATCGATATAATACCTACTAGGTGAGTTGATGTATACTCGGATCATCATTCAACGAGTATATAACCGCGCCAGGTATTATCGATATAATACCTACTAGATGAATTGATGTATACTCGGATTATTATTCAACGAGTATATAACCGCGCCAGGTATTATCGATATAATACCTACTAGGTGAGTTGATGTATACTCGGATCATCATTCAACGAGTATATAACCGCGCCAGGTATTATCGATATAATACCTACTAGGTGAGTTGATGTATGCTCGGATCATCATTCAACGATTATATAACCGCGCCAGGTATTATCGATACAATACCTGCAAGGGGAGTTGATGCATTGATATATCATAATTGATAAACCACATGTACAATTAAATAAATACCACACAAATTCATAAATATAGTGGAGACATGTTAAACAGCTGTTATCAACAAACATGTACAATATGAATCAATGATAATCACCGTGGATCTCAGGATACGTGGTAACCAGCAATGGAATATCAAATACACCGTAGCCAAAATGACAGTGAGATAACACTCACCTTTAATTACTGCTAATCCCATATGATGTACTGGTACGTTCCTAGGAATATAGTTCTTCGTTTCACTAGCAGCCAAATTGTCCACAACACTCACCAAACACTACTGAACGTCTTTAGTGTAGAAAACAGCCAGCGTCAAGCGTCTATGTGACCCGTTTCTGGCGTTTATAATGATGTATGTGTGCCCGCCAGTAGTTCTGAACCAATGGGGCGCATTTTTAAACAGTGGATCTTATACAGATAACTATCCTTTTGGAAATTATTTTAGATATTTTGCAAGATATAGAAACTTCTGTTGCATTTTGTAAAATGGGGATCATGCATCCTTCTAGTATAAAACCAAACCAGGTCTTACAAGAACTATATAGAATATAAGATTTTTACCACGGACAACTACCTTTCGAATTAAAATTAGAAAATATTTTAAATTATGAAAGTATAATGAAAGTAAATTGTAAAATTGAACCAACTCAAATTACCTACCTTTTATCAGTACCTATTAATTTTGAAAATAATTTTAAGCTTTACCGATTACAACCGATCCCAACTAAATATGAGTCAGAATATGTAACTATTATACCTGATGTTCAGTACCTTTTAAAATTTGAAGACAACGAAATTATACCTCTGAGTGGCAAGGGCACTAAAAGTGCCAACTACCAATGCCCAAATGAATATCATCCCCATCACAACCCATCATGTGAAGAAGACATTCTACTAGGAATCAACTCCAGTCAGTGCCATTACACTAAATTAAACGTTCGGAGAAGTCACATCGAAATCATATCGGACATTAATCAGTATTTGGCAGTTTTTCCAAAAGAAGAAAAGTTAATTATTGTAAAGTGTGCGGACAGTGTTAGTGTTAAAAATTTGTTAGGCGTTTATTTAATAAAAGAAAATAATTTTGTTATTAAATTCCAACAAAAGTCATTGACTTATCTTAATAAAATAGAAGGGACACCATTCATATTACCAAAAATAACTTCTAAACTTCTAGATCATAAAGTTTCAAATGTAACAATAGATTTACGAAACTTAAAATTTCAAGATATCCCTTTTAACCCATTAATTACTACAAAACCTGATAAGGAACTATATTTTAATTATAAACCTAGTGTTTGGACTATCATTTTATACTGTGGATTAATCATTTATTTCTTATTGTAATTTATAAAATTTAAATGGTTAAGCCAAAGACATTTCACCCAAGGACAAGGACCTCAAGATGTCAACCTTCCAGGGGAAGCTTCTCTCTAAGGAGGGAGGAGTTATATCGTCGTCACACGCACTTCCCGTTGAGTTAACGGATCTCACGGTGTCACAGGACACCCTTAGTGAATATCGTAGCGGAGAGATATTATTGTTTGTTAGTTAGTAGATTTAGTCTTGATCCGTACTTTGAACATGTAACATCTGAATTAGAATGTTTTAGTAAAATAAAATCTTTTTTAAAAACACATCGACGATTAGTAACAAATTAATTTGAATACTTTCAGTGTATCATATATTATTGGCGATGACATTATGCACCTTTTCCAATAAAACATATATTTTTTCTCATTTTGACACTTACACCTGGAACAGGTACCTCAAGATGTACCTAACAGATACCTCGCACTTGGCACCAAGAGGTAACTGACATACGAAAGGGTTTTACTTGATTATATGAATAACCGAGGGTAGTGTAATCGCTGGACACCACGGAATATTTTAACTCAATTCCGAAGAGTATTTAGAAAAAGACTTCTGATCAAATGGCGGGAAATATGCGCGCAGGCGGGAATCAAACACGTACTCAACAATAACAAAATTATATGATATTTAATAACGAACAAGCAAAATAAATTATATAAATCAAATACTTTTACGAGTTGAATAATTAAGCGCTATATAATCCAAGGTACTTGCTTACTTACTAACTTTTACAATACCTTTCTAAGATCGAGACTGATATAACATTCGCTTTAACAATACTCATACATAAAACTCAAATCTACTTACATGAACTCACAAAATAAACTTCACAAAAACTATGCATACAATCGAGAGGAGCCCTTAATTGTGTAGTAATTCTTTGAACATTTCACAAGAAAAGCCAAAATGCAAGTGCTGCTCACTGTCAAGGTTCACAATTTATTACCTAAGGGATGGGACAGTGGCACTCAAAATAACTCTATCTGGGCATTACTTTCGCATAAGACACTGGTTAAATATTTCCTACAACATATTGACATCCGCCGATTAGGCGGGAACTGAACTAAAATACTAAAGAACTGGAATTTTCCACGAACAATTAACAATGAACCATTTACTTAGTTTGAAATCTCGTAATATCTTTTGCAATCTTTAATCGTAATAAACGCAAATACCGTTTATTACACACCCTGTTCCATTTATATGCCTCAATTTGTTGCTTTTTCAACTTTGTTTGTGCTTTAAAATGATATAAAAATGCAGGCTGGTGTGGGAAGATCGAATATTGTGTTGCGTTGTGGGATGTCACTATACTTATAGTAACACTGATGACTGATTCATCAATTAAATTTTTATATTTCCAGGAAAATGGTATGATATAAAGTAGTGAAGAGTGAATTCGGAAAGTACGACTAATTACGTAAACATAAATTTAATAATTGTTCTTTTAATACTTTAATAGTACAGAGTTCCCATACAAAAACTGCAAACTTTCGATACAAAATCAACTACTTTCATGTTTAATGGAATATAGTGCCATAGGTATATTATAAGTATAGATAGATCATTAGACTCTAGATTTTTTTGAATTTATTGAATCAGCTCACAGAAAAATTTAAAACTGTAGTGTTTTGGCCAAAACCCAAAGTTATTAACATACAATAAAAATACATCATTTCGCGATTAACTATCGTTAAACACACATACACCTAACGTTTCTTTTCATAACAACTATTACGGTATTGTCGTTGGAGGCGCTGAAGCTGATGCTAAAATATACACGCCGCCTATAATAATAATAATATATATATATATATATATATATATATATATATATATATATATATATATATATATATATATATATATATAATAAAATAAGGTCAATTTATACAAACAAAAATTAAAAATTTATTCTATAAAATATTATTATTTATTTGTCTAATTAATACATAAAAATAAACCAATTCATAATTTTAAATTTATTATTTTACATAATTAAATCGAAATGAGTCATGTACATTTACTCTTGATTACAAACACCACAAACCAAATCGCTATAGATAGGATTTGCCTTAATATAAATATATTCAGTGTTATAATATACGCTGATTCTTTCATCTGCAATGAAAACCACGTTTTTGTCCAAAAATCGAATCCTGAAAAATAAATAAATTTTATTTTCACATTTTTACTCGATATGCCAATGCATAGTAAATATTGATAACTAAACATACTGAGAGAAAAAAGTATCGTTCAGTCAATTTAATTGAATTCTCAATTAATTTACGCGTAACTGGAGACTTCAGTTAAAAAAACTTAATACTTCAGTAATTATTACCACATAAAAAAGTTAAATCGTTCTTTGCTCTATTATGACGAAATGATATCTTAGTTATGTTATAATTATAATATTTTCATACATAATTAAAATATTTAGAAAATTTTATAGAAATTTTCAATAAATAAATAATTCAAGCCTGATTAATAAAACACCGAGATTTATTTTCTCTTTTCCTTTTTAGAAAATAGTTGAATAAGTAAAATTCTGCGCAATCGGAATATTTACGTATAGTTTTAAATTACAGAACCTGGTCAAAAAACGTGATTAACATTATTCCTTCGTTATTAACTCTTGATGATTGAACTGTAACCGTCAGTTAATAATTATACTGAATTTTCAAGTATTTCAACTAAGAAATGTCACTTGTACGCTGCTCATCTAATATATTCAATTGTTTCTCGAATAAGTAATAAAATATGCAGTAAATACAACTGAGGTTCTCAGTTATACATAGTATATAACTGAAATTTTTAATAATTTTTTTTATTTCTCTGTGACATTTAAAAATGTATATTTCACGTAAATATTTATTCTGAAATTACAGGGTTGTAATATACATTCAAAGTATCTTGTGAGCAAAATAACTATATTTGGTATTATAGTTCCAAGTGCGAACGCACAACAACTAATTTACCGTTTAGAGAATGATTTATTCTGTTCTGTAAATAGCTGTAATACCAGTAATTTCAGTTCTAAATAAAAATTCTGTTAATATATACTTATATGTATTAACTAAATTTCTTACGCAATAGATGAAGACTTCTCCAAATATGATTCCTGAAGGAGTTCTCCATTGAGAATAAGTTTTAGTTTATCATCTTGAATGGTAGCTTCCACTTTATTACTCTTGGACCACAATGTAAAACCGACTTGAGTATTACTAATTTTTTGGACAGTCAACCCTCTCATTGCATTGTCGTAACATTCCACAAAGGCTACTTGTTTACTTCCTTCACTTGGAATGTAGTGACCAGTAAAAGTACGGATTTTATTCGGTGTTGCAATACACGATCCTGTAAATATAAATGTGGATTATTAATTTACTGATCTCGACATTTACTTGCACTGACGTCGTGTTAGGTTGTTAGAATATAGCATGCTAGTTTGAAGGAAACAGTTGCATATTTTCTTTATTAGAATTATCAAGATTTGAACCCACTCATCTTATACGGCAACCAATCAACACGTTTTAACTGATATTGCAATTAAAAAATACATTAGGTTCAGCAGAGCATCTAATATATGCATATATAAAACATTGTACAGAACTAATAATTATATTAAACAAATATGTCATAATGCTATTTGTCCATTTCGGGTGTTGCATTCTGCTTTTGCAGGTCTCGGTAAGTGATATATTTTGTGCTTGAAGTGTATTAAATATATTTGTATTTAAAGTAATAATAGTAATACTTACTTTTCAATCCAGAAATAATGTCATTATCCTGATATGCATCAGCAGCAGGGTTCTTAGTTTGGTAAGGAAAGTAAGTTATATATTCTAAGAATTTATTTTCTTTGTTCTGTGATATGTGGAATGGTGATTTGAGAAGCGAATATTTCACTTCATTATTTTTCAGTTTAGTAGCTTCAAATATAGGATATTCGTCTAATTCACTTGAATCCATATCTATTATATTCTGAAACAGTAGTTTTCTTTCAGGTACACATTTAAAAATAAATAAGTAAAAAAAAGTGTATATCTATTTGGACGCAGAATTTAATTTTCTTCAACATTTTGAATATTTTCGCCAAAGATAATAAGGGAAGTAATGGTTTATCGTGCATGTGTTACTATACATTTTCCCTGGTACGTATGTACGTATGTGGGTATTTTTTTACGCTGCTATTTACAAATAAGTATATATATATATATATATATATATATATATATATATATATATATATATATAGCTATATATATAGCTATATATTTTTTTTTTTCATGACGCTGGAGGTTCAGAAGGGATTTCAGCATCGAACTTGAGACGTCTAAGATTACAAGCCATTATACGTTCATATATTTGTCTATTTCATTTAATTCAATAACTCACCTTGAATTCAGCATGAACTTTATAATGATCATACTGAGAGTTTTCAATAAATGAAGTTAGACATGCTCTAGTCGGAGGAGTAAACTTCAAGCCTTTCGAATCTTTTTGGCATTCTTTGTATTCAGCAGATTCTTGTATCTTATTCTTAATTGATTCGTTCATCTAAAAATTAAAGAAACATAAACATCGTTGAAATTGCATCAAAAATTAGTAAAAATGTATGCAAAAAATTCATTGTTAAGGTAGTGTATAACGGGTGGAAAAAAAATTAACAATTTGAGACCGCTGATTAACAAATAGGATTTGATGCTCGTGGGAGGACATCAGAAATGAATGACCAGTATCATCTTCCCATTGTTCGACTATTCTGGAGAAACCTTCACAAAATTGAGTGGGTTCCAATCAACACTAACGACATTTTCATTTATTATAAATTAAATATTACAATCGATATTTAGAGATTTCTGTAACTAGTTCTTGTTAGTTGTTCACGGAAAATCCCAGTTCTATTGCATTTCAATTCCCTCTTAATTAGCGGATGCCATTATGTTTGTCTTATGCTAGAGTAGTGCTCAATTCTTTATTTTGAGTACCACTGTCCCTAAGGTTCCTTGTTTACGAGTGGGCTGGACTAGAAATCTCCCTCTCAAACTATGCGATCCAGGGAAGGTATTGTTTCTTACTCTAAGGTACGCGTTCGTAAATAAGAACAATAAGGAAGCTTCTATCATTTAAACGCAATATTCGATGTTGAAGGCAATGTTGGTGGTTTGAAATAAAACTGTTATAAGCAAGTTCCCGAAATTAATTTCTACCGCAAAAAGAAAAACAAATTGGCTACTAACTACTAACTAACCTAAAGTCAAAAGTACAGGAGAAGTTGATCAATTCTTAAAAGATGCTCCAAACAAGGAATTTTTAATGGTCAATGCAATTAATTTTAGCAAAAAGGTTTAAATATGCTCTGTAGTTATCAACTGTAAAAAACTTTTAATAAAAAATGTAAATTATATAAAACAATTTTAATAAAAAAAAATTCTTGATGTTGTGGTTACTAGTTTACTTGTCAAATTAAACCCTTGGGATTAAATTTTGAAATTTAATCCCTCTGACATTAAATTTGTCACTTTAGTCCACGAGAAGGAAGAATAAATTAGAGCATTTAAACCCGGAAGTGCGAAAACAATATTATGTCTGTTAAAAACTTAAAAACAGGTTCCATATATACTAATATAGAAATTGTCCAACCTTGAGCAGTGAGCAACCACTTGCATTTCCGCATTACTTGCGAAATGTTCAAAACATTGCACAGTTTAAGGCCTCCCCTTGATTGTATGAATTATTTTTATAAAGATTTTCTTGTGAGTTTATGTAAGTAGTTTTCAGTTCTATGTATAAGAATTATCAATAGCGAAGATTCACTCGATTTTTACAAGTTCTTGTAAAATTAGTGAGTAAGAGACACTTCATGTTATAAAGTGTCGAGTTATTGTAAAAATCTTCGATTAATATAATTTAATTTGCTCATTATTCGTTTGATTTCTCTCCGCGCATATCTTCCGCAATTTTAACTCAAAGTCATTTACTAAATACTCTTCAAAGTCAAGTTAAAATATTTCTTGGTGACCAGCGACTACGCTACCATTTGTTCGTTTAACTAAATAAAATCCTTTCGTATATCAGCTACCTCTTTTACCAAAGACGTGATAACTGTGACACAAAGCACCGTAGAAGATTAAAATAAGGATATTGCACAGATATGCGAATTTGTTACGATGGATAGGATATAATTTTCGTGATTTTTGCCTATATTAGGAAGATACTCCAATCCTTTTAAAATGGTGACAGGATAAAAGAAGAGTTATAGCTTGTATTCATGCGCGATGCACGCATTAGAAATTATGGTGCGAGCAATCGTAAATCTTGACTTCGTGGTACCAAGAGACAGTGATACATTCTTAAGATCATTCGGCTGCTACATGTTAGTAATACAATGTAAGGCCAGTGACCAGATGTTTTAATTATTGAAAAATTCCAATGATTTTTTTTAATCAACAGACTACTAGTGCATCCAATGGCCTCTCGATTATTCAGATTTGTTACCCATTGAACATGTGTGAGAAGTGCAAGTAGTGGAGCATATTGAAGAAACAGAATAAAATATAAAAGAATTATGGACTACAGTTGACAGTACAAGGAATAAAATACCGTAAGGTGATATTAAAAATTATATCCGTTCCTCGGCGTAAATATTAATCTTTTATATTATTATTTAATTATCTCTATGCTAAATTACAATAATTTATTCCTTGTGATAAATTTCAAGAACCAATGGTATAACAATATTTTTTCCATTTTGTGATTTATACTTACGAAGTAACGTTCACTTAATGTGATAGTAGTATTATCACTGCATGTATAGTCACTAATATTGGGTGGCATATAATCCTGTCTAATAATATTCACAGCCGTAGTTTCTTCTGTAGGATCCAAACTAAATTTATTACCTCTTACAGCTGGTAAAAGTTCAACGCGCGAAGTACAAAACTGAAACAATAAGTATATATATGAATATTAAGGGTGAATAATTAAATTTTTTTTGTTATCTAATATAACATATAAATTATATACCTAAAATATATTAATTGCACATAACTTGTTAGTGGTAAGTCGTTAGTAATAAGTGGTCAGTATATTTTATGCTTACATTAAATCCGGTGGCATTGGTGTTGAAAGTATGTGAGTAAAAATTTTGAGTTATCTTAACTTTTTCATTTCCATGTTCATCCGTATGGTTATGTGTAGAAATAACTTCTAATAAAACAAACCAATTATTTATAACATCTTCATCTTCATTTTCGTCGGCATCCAGTTTTTTAATATCAATGTTCATAGAATAATTGTTATGTGTATCCTCAAATACATCCATTTTATTAGTAAGTTCTTGACCTTCCCAATCCAGCTTTACAAACGTCTGCAAATAGAACGAATTATTAATATACTCGTATTTTTATTTATAAGAGTGGTAGATACTAATGGGCCCTTCAAATTTTATATAGGCGTTTATACAGGCTGAGTCATCGAAATGCCCGTCTTCGATATCTCCCTTGTCGAAAGAAATACGGCATAAATTTATTAACAAAATTTATTTGACTACTAAAGGAGCATAACGTAAAATTATTTTCACATATACAGGGTGTTACGTAACGGCTTGGCGAGAATTGTTTGTCTTTTTTTAAATGGAACATCCTATATATTTTTATATATTTTGAATTGTATTTCATTCACCTATACAGACATATGTATTTTGTTTTAGTTTTCCGCGGCGTTGTCAAGTTTTTCCGTTTTTTTCTCTAAAAAAGGCCGAATACACGCATTGCTTTGCGAAGGCGTACTGAAATTATTTTGATAGTAAAATTTAAGAATTTTTTTTTCTGCACAACTGTAACTATACTCTATGTTCTGACATATTTTGTTTTAATTGTAATTTTACAGGATGTTCAATAAAGCGGATCAAATTTACTCCACTTCAAATGACTATAACTCGTCATTTCCAAATGGAACATATTTTATTATTCTGATGTATGCCATTTTGTATTATCTTCATTTTTTATTAAGGGTATCCTATGTCTAAAATCAATAATTTCGGAGTTTTTGCCATTTTTCACTAAATTAATTTATTGAATTAAAAATTAAATCAAGTATACCATGGAAATTATTTTGTTTTAATTACAAAATATTTCCAATGTAATTGCCATTCTTACGCAAACATATTTGCAGACGGTTTTTAAATGAGTGGTTTACTCTTCGCAGTATATTTGCGTTGACAGTTTCAAAACAGTTACGAATTCGCTCCATCATATCTTCTTGTGTAGTTGGTGCTGTCTAATAAACCGATGAACAAGAAATAATGTAAGTTTGTAAGATCAGAAAATCTTGCGAGCCAATTACTTGGACCACATTGTCCAATCCAATTTTTAGAAAATTTTTCATTTAAATAATGCCTAACCTGAAGACTGTTGTGAGCTGGTGCACCATCGTGTTGGAACCACAATCTCCGGATAATATTGAGAGGTAAATTTTCTAAATCGTTTAGAAGATCAGTTTGTAATAATTTTGTCCGTTAATATTTTTATCAAAACAGTATGATGCGAATTCGTAACTGATTTGAAATTGTCGACACAAATATACTGCGAAGAGTAAATTACTCATTTATAAACCGTCTGCAAATATGTTTCCGTAAGAATTGCGGTTATATTGAAAATATTTTGTAAATTAAAACAAAACAATAAATTAAAATCATATCCATGGTATACTAGATTTAATTTTTAATTCAATAAATTAATTTAGTGAAAAATGGCAAAAACTCCGAAATTATTGGTTTTAGACATAGGAGACACTTAATGTATATGTGAAAATAATTTTACGTTATGCTCCTTTAGTAGTCGAATAAATTTTGTTAATAAATTTATGCCGTATTTCTATCGACAAGGGAGATACCGAAGACGGGCATTTCGATGACTCACCCTGTATAAATGGAGAACACAAATTTCAAAAGAGCAAGTCATTACATTTCTATTAATATTTAAGTCAAAATGTTAATTGTCACTGGCACAATTTCAATACCTACGTCAGTATTCTATCAATCGAGCTTCACTTACTAATTTTAATTATAATGTAAAAATAATAATCTTGAAATATGATATCTCAGTAATAAGATTAGGTAAAAGTAACCGAAATTCGAAATATGACAGTTGATAGAATCATATAACTCTAAGAGAGATAATCTCAATATCGGACTTAAATTTAAAATTTAATGTTCCATTATTTTCATTGGTTTCTATCATAAATATATATTACTAATTTACTGATATTTACTTTAACGATGGGCTCTATTACTTAAAATTACAGAATTAATTTACCAGGATACCATCTTCATAGTCTGGTACACTTCGGTATGATCCTCTCTGAAGTTCATTTCTAAAATAGGATTGGTGATTTCTAAAATGTAAAATTCCCAATAAGGGTTTGGCGAACGGAAATGCGCTAAAAAATAAAAAATGTATATAGTGATAATTATACCAATTATTATTAGAAAAATGAAGGTAGTAACCGTGTCCCAAAAATCGTTTCTTTACGAAATAATTTCCTCTTTTGTTTTCCGGATTTCTATGTTTATAGCTACGTCAATCTTACTAAACACAACTAACTTAACCACTCAATTTTTGCGGCACTTTGCTAAAAGGAGATTTCGTTATGTGCTTATGTGATATAATTCTCATGCAAAGTGCGGCTACCAGTCGTCAAATTATTGCGCCCAATATTATTAGTGGTAGCAGACTTATGCGGCGAAGTTTTTGGCGTTTTTATGCTATTTATCTCCATTTATTGCACGAATATAAATCAATTTTAATAATATATACTTACTAAGCATTGCTGTGATGATTTGCAAGATAGTTAGTAAATTCTTCAACTATTGATTGTTGACGATAATCTTCCTCATTCGCTTCGATTGTGTAGTTGAATCCTAATCCCCATTCTTCGAATTTCTAAAATATAGTTTAAATATTAATTTTGAAACAAATATATATATATATATATATATATATATATATATATATATATATATATATATATATATATATATATATATATATATATATATACAGGGTGTTCATTTCAAGTGGTACACTATTGCTATTTCGAGAACTATAAGAGCTACGAGGTCGGTTAAATTAGCAAACAATTTCTATATTATAGGTCAATTAAAATGAGCAAAACACGAATTTTTTTAGTGCAGTGGTTCTCAAAATGCGGGGTGCAACTTTCTTATTTTAAATGGCAACCTACTTGTTTTATTTGCTTATTCGATTCAGTATTTTTTTCTGAATTCAATGATATTCACATGTAATGACGAAATAATACAAAATATTTGAGAAAAATGCAAAATTAAAATGTACCATTTTTATTTAAATATGCATATACAAAGTTTGCCATGGAAGAAAACAAATAAATCAAATGCAGAAATAATTGAAAAAACTGTAATTATGAGAATAATTATTAATTTAGTTGTTACAATACAGAAATACAGAGGTACACTTAAAAAACTAATATTAAAAAATGTTTGATTTATTTGTTTTCTTCCATGGCAAACTTTGTATATGCAAATTTAAATAAAAAGATATATTTTTAATTTTGCATTTTTCTCAAATATTTTGTATTATTTGGTCATTACATGTGAACATCATTGAATTCAGAAAAAAATACTGAATCGAATAAGCAAATAAAAAAAGTAGGTTGCCATTTATAATAAGAAAGTTGCACCCCGCATTTTGAGAACCACTGGTCTAAAAAAATTCTTGTTTCGCTCATTTTAATTGTCTTATAATATAGAAATTGTTTGCTAATTTAACTAACCTCGTAGCTCTTATAGTTCTCGAAATAGCAATAGTGTACCACTTAAAATGAACAACCTGTATACAGGCTGGTCCATCGGTCTGTATTTTTTATTTTATGCGATTATTATAAATATTACCGAAAATTTTTTCAGACCAAGTTTATTTTACATTTAAATGTCCATGTATCTGCAGTATAAGTTTTTCTACCGGGTGCTCCATTTTCGCGCAATAGTATGTAACTTAGTATTTTTAAATGAAAAACCCTATATATTTTTACAAAATTTTTAAGATCTAATGTTTCTCTTTAAATAAGTTCTTATTCACTATAGTACAGAAATGATTAGTACAGAAACTATTCACGTTTTTATGATTCAATAATCACACAGAAAATATGCTTTATAATTGTGTGTGAATGTTCAAACAATCAGATTAGTTGCTGTCAGATCTTTAATAATTATTATTTACTATTTTCACTTAGTTTAACAACATTTTTCGTTTATATTTTATTTAGTTTATTGAATTCATGTTCAATTCGAACATTTTTGATAAATTTATTTATTGTTTTTAATTTCATGGCATACTTTCTGTGTGTGATTCTTCAAAAATAAAAACGTGAATAGTTTCTGTACTGATCATTTTAGGACTATAATAAATAAGAACTATTTTAAAGAGAAACTAAAGGTCTTTAAAATTTTCCAAAAATATATGGCATGTTCCATTTAAAATTATAAAGTTGCATATCATTATGAGAAAATGGAACTCATGGTAGAAAAACTTATACTGCAGATACATGGACATTTTAATGTAAAATAAACTTTATATGAAAAAATTTCGGTAACATTTATAATAATCGAATTAAATTAAAAATACGGACCGATGGACCAATCTGTATATACCGTGTGTCTGTCTTAAAGGTGTACATAGGATATTAACATAGGAAATCAGTTTTTGCATGCTGTTGCTCGGTGTTCTATCGGATAACAAGGATTGTAGTACCAATCGGAAGATATTGTTTTTCTGAATCAAATGATGTAAAATACATTACAATTTACTAGTAATTTGGTTCCGTAAATTAATTTTTACATTTTGAAAATCCTCCGATTTATTAAATTTTTATCAAAAATAAATGTAGTTACCTATGACTGTTTTTGTTTTGCCTCTTGCATGAATCCAAATAACAATGTTATACACGAAAAACGAAATTTGAAAAATTTACATTTTGGCTTATATCTAGTCATCTATGCATTTTTGTGGAAAAACAAAAACATGCGTAAATTGGCCCCGTAATGAGGCAACTTTTGTCTAATTTAACCGACTTCGTATCTTTTCCGGTTCTCGAGATCCCCATGCTTAAACAGTTTCATTGGACACACTGTATACATTTTTAGTCCATAAGACAGAGAATTTTTTTTTCAACGATATAAATATGATATGAGGTTGTATAACAATTATTTTGTAAAAAATGGTATTAAAAATCAGAAATAATTTTACAATATTGAAACAGGCTATGCAATAAACAACTATTAATACGATTATTGCCTAGGTCGCAACCTTCTTATATCTCAAATAACGTGTTTTATTAAGAAATTAATAATAACAAATGAACTACATAACGAAGAAATACCAGAAAATAATTGTAATAACATAAAAGAAAAACAATATGATGAAAATTATTGACGATTTATGCAACCATAGGTATTTTTGATATTTTTTCACTTGAAAGTATTAATTTTTTTTATAATTTGTGTTTAAAAACACCTCCTTGATTTTGAAGACAAAGTTCAATTCTCCTCAATTGATGTAGCACATCTAATAGATTGAGCATTTAGGTCGCTAATTAAGATAGCCCCAGAAAAATTAAATTCGAAAAAATATACCGGGTGGAGCATCATACCTGTGTACATAGGCGATTAACATGAAAAAACAGTTTTTCCGTGCGCATTGCTCCCCAAATTACTTTAGGCAAAAATGCTTCAAATACATGTTAGAGCATAAAATTCTGCATCTATATCAATAAACAGAATTACTTTTACTTGCTTTGTAACGACAGAAATTAAATATGAAAACATGGAAAATTACGTTAAAAATATCAAATAGCCATGGAATTGAAACAAAAATAAATAATTGCTTCATACTGATTGTGAAATATCACAATAATTACTTGATTACACAATTGTTAAAGAATATTATACTTCAAATAAAATTGATATTGAAAAAACAATAGGTAGTTATTTCTCAGACTAGAGAAGAAAGCGCTTCTTTTTCCCACTGAGAGTGGAAGAAGCGCTTTCTTTTCGTGTTTGATACAATTTTTTTTCAAATGTTTCTAAAAACGACTTTCTCGAACCTCGAAAATTTTAACAACGCAACACATAACTAACACGTTAAAAGTTAGGTTATTAGATGCAAGACGGTGTAATAGTGTTACCAATGAACCAATCTTAGTTAAATCTAAATTAAAGTTGTCAAACCGTGATATAATTTAGAAAAAGAAAAATGTAAGACATAATTGTAAGATAATTTAAAGTACGTATATCACTAAAATAAGGATTTTCAATAAAATTAGGAATTTATTTATAATTTTTGCAATATATTTTCTGTTAATAATATTCATATTGGTAACACTTTTTCCTAAATATTTCGGGAGAGAAAGGTGGGGTTAAATTTTGTGATACTGTCGAACAATCGAACGTACATGTTTGAACCTACCTTAAGTCTATTATGTGTAGTTACCGATGTGGGTATTTCATGCATGGCCTCGCAATCTGGACAGAATCTCTTCAAAATGTCCTCATCTTCAACTGCTGTACCGATTAAATTATCCCAAACTCTGTTGAATGAGTTTTCTTTAACTGCCCATGCAAAACCCAGATTTTTTAAATTTATAGATGCTTTCGTTCGGAGACCTATTTCATCGCCGTAGTATTTGTAGCTAGCTGCACTTGTGTCCAAAATAGGATTGTAGGCCACCAACCATGTTTGAAAAGACCAAGATGATCTATAAATGTAATTAATTTCTAATTTAGTTTTTAATTTTAAGTTCAATTTTGTATCTGCATTATTTGAAATAATAAAAAAATAGTTATATTATGAAACTATCTTGTTAGGAAAAAGATATTTAACCGAAATGTAATTGCCAGTTTGAACTACTGAAATAAAATTAATATTCTCGAACAGTAACTACTAACCTGTAGAGTAAATCATTTTTTCTAAATCCATAATTAGATATTTCTTGCATATCGTTCGTAATGTGAATCGGTGTTCCCAAAATGGATGGTAAGTGTGTGTAGTCCATTACGGGAAAAGAAATTGAGAAAGTATTTTCAGTCCTGTCTTCCAAAACAGACTCTTCGAGAAAATAATAACAAAATTAAAAAATAATAATTACATACGTTAGTATCATGAATTTATATTTCATGGTAAATATGCAATCTATGGAGATCTGCAAATTATTACTTACCTACATGCTGGAATTTATCTTTAAAATTTTCATTATTGAAACTTGCTCCGTATACAGCTCTTCCATTCACAAAAACTACGATTTCAAAATGAAAATCTTGCTCACGTTTCTTTAATTTAAAATCGAATTCACTGATGATCGCCAATAATTCGGGTACAGTCATGTCTGGTGTAACATGTTTGAAGAATCCTTGTTTAAAAAAATATTCTGCGACCCCTTGTAACTTGAGGTACAAACTGTATACTCCAGTGTCAAATGACAGGGCGAAATTGTTGTATGACAACTGCACAGTGCTGAGCGTATTCAGAATGGGGTTGGCAATTAATTTAGCTTGAACATAACTGCCAATATTTGGTTCCGGGTCAGAGTAAGATAAGCGATAGTTGCCAGTTGTCCATGGACGATAAAATATAGGGAAGTGTTCGTTTTCTATAGCATTCGTCGCAAAGTTTCCACTAAAAATTAATTTAAATCATTAAAATTTGCTGTTTCGCAAACTTTGCTTCCTTGGTAATTTACAGAAAAAAAGCCATCCGCTAAAAGTGTTATACATCATCGCAATTAGTTCAGTAATTTACAAGAATATTAACAAGTAAAATAGTATATTCTACAACAAGTAATGGAATGGCACATATTCCACGTGAGCGAAAAGTTTGTAGTCCGAGTCAAAGGCGAGGGCTACGGTTTGCGAGTGTGGGATTTGCCATTTCGTTACATGTTGTAGACTATACTTTCTATAACAAGATTTTGGAAATTATACGAAAAATACTAATATAAAACTGTTGAAAACGTCAAACTCTAAAATAAATTAAAACAAACAGACGTACCCATAGTAACTGAATCAAGATACTTCATATATCGAGGCTCTGATTCGTCGAAAATATTCCATACGCGGCGTATGGAATGTTAGTGATTCCATAACAATGTTTAGTTGTAGAATGCCTAGTTTCCAAAACAGTGTTATAGAAATATATTTAACTAATACGACAATACAATAGGATATTGTGTAACAAGACAATTGTACGAGGTCGCTAATCGCTAATTACGTCCATTAAGGTGACACCTCGCAAGCCAATATTTTTTTCTTATACATAAATATTTCGAAAATGCTCCACAAATGCTGCAAAGTGTTGTAAAATTTTCAAAAAGTTCTCGGCCCAATTCAAACTTATATCAAAAACAATTTGGGGGTGCCAACTGAACGCTGACCCTCCCATCTTTAATATTTAACAGTTTCGTTATCAATACTAAAAGTGCTCAATAAGTGCTCAAAAAGTACTGGCGAGTGCTGTTGTTATTTTAAAAATGATCTACCGGTACAAAAGTTACAGTTTTTAATTTGGGGGTGCTAGCTTAACGACAGCACCCCCACAGGAAAAATATGATAATTTAAATTTACACACTAATAGTGCTGGCGAGTGCTGTTGTTGTTTTAAAAAATGCTCTATTGGTATAAAAGATTAGCAATAAAAACAGACCTATTATGCTCTGTATTAGGTACATATTTTATATATGAAAAAAATATTTTTCAATCGTAACAGTAAATTTATATTTCATTTATTTATAATAAATAATATAAATGATAGCAATGGTAACAAGTTTATTATTATTTAATCAGTGTCGGATTTACCACAAAGCTAAGTAGGCTTTTGCCAAGAGCGACAAATTTTGAGTGGCAGCAAAATTTCAATTTAATTTTTCTAAATTTATTCACTTTTATACCCAACTTATTTCTTTGTACTAAAGTAAAAATATGTATAAAATATCTAACTGTTCCGATTTTTTAATTCCTCGTCGTTTAATTAAATAATGATATATTTCCCACGGCAATACAAAATAATTAGTTTCTTGATTCATTTTTCAAAATTTAAACTGGAAAATATAATATAGAAATGTTCAAATTTATTGCAAACTATAATTAAAAAATAGAAACTGGAAAATATAATATAGTGTAATGTATGCAAAACAATTTACAGTATTGTATTGCGGAATACAAATATGTAATGGATAGATAATTATGTAATTTTATTTATGAGTTTGCGCTGAAAAACAGGCAGTCAGTGGTTAGTATTCGTGATGTATGTGTGTCGAGGAATAAATTTTAAATAATAAAAATAAGTGACTATTATTTAAATAAATCTTATCCTAAATCATCCTACCATACGCAACAACTGGCGACGAGGATTTTTCTAAATTATTAAATTTCGTAAGATTGATAAATAAATATTTAAATATGACTGAAGAAAAGTATGGCATGGTAGGACATTTGCGAGAGTTTGATCCCACGTGCGGAGATTGGAACATTTTTAATGCAAGATTAGAAAACTATTACACCGCAAACAATATAACGGATGTTAATAAAAAACGCGCAATTCTTTTAAATATACTCAGTGAAAGTGCTTGTAAATGAATCAATAACTTATCGATACCAAATGTTCAAATTTATTGAAAACTGTTTGCTTCTTAATCTTGCGATTAAAAAAAAACTTTTCTGTGCTGCATACTGCGACAGTAATTTTTGTAGAGAATATATAGAAAATACAAACGACGATAAATTCAAATATTCAATAAAAACTTGCTCTACAAGGTAAAATTACAGTGTATGTTGCACGGGCAAAAATATCGAGTATTCTGCCTCTTCACAACAGACAAAAAATATTTTTCATACCGACGAAACGTGTACTATTACAAACTTAATAAGCCTAAATAATAATTTTGTAGGTAACCGATAAAGTATAGTTGGTTAAATTTTTTTATCAATTTAAGCTAATACCAGATGGTCCATTGGACGGTCGCAAAAATTTTCAAAGTTTATTTTACTTTATATTTTGAAATGGAATAAACTACATTTTTAAAAAAAATTTATAGATCTTTTGAGTCTCTTTTTTTTATTTGATATTAAGCGGATCGACTGCTATAGTCATTACTGCTTTAAAAATAAGTTATAGCCAACCAAAATTAAATAAATAAATAATGGTGGTAAAAAAACACACAGAGTACTTTGCAGCATTTGTTGAGCATTTTCGAAATATTTATGATTTGGAGGTCCATCCTTAATGGACGTACGCTAATTGTCACCATTGCACACAAGACAAGACAAAAAAAAGCGGGTATAAAGTTACATTTTGCACATGCATGTTTACATAGTTGAAAAATGACGTTACATTTTACAAGCATAACAATCACGAAAATTATTCATTTTTGTACAGGTTACACAAAAAAAAATTTTCTCAACTAAATTAAGTCCTGTATGATTTGTTTAACTGTTTAATCTCGCTGTGTAAAATAAATACTTATAATTGTGTTTTAAATTCTTATTGAGCGTTTCATTTTGTACTTTCCAGAAAATTCACAATTTATTCTTTAATAAGCCACTAAAAATTAAATTATTATAATTTTCAGTGTTGAAAAAATTCTGGTAGAGTTATTTACTAAAAAATAAATAAATCCGGATTATCCAACTTGTTAAAATTATTTAAACAATGAATATTTGTAAATAAAACTTTTGATTTTGTCATTGCAGTTTTGTACAGGTAATAATTATAATGCAGTTTCATTTACTTACATTGGCTCCACATATCCTGTTTTATTTTGATATGATTCGATAGTAGTAAGGAAGTAATTCGCCAAGTGTTTTCCGTAGATATCATCAACCTGGTATTTCTTGTACACTCCAAGAATTGTGTTGAATTGTTCTTCGTTCAGTCTTGATGACAATAGTAAGTCCATAGCTGCTACCCTAACATCGAAGTTTTCTTCTTTGTCTTGAACCAATGGCCAGAAAGTGTCAAATATCTAACAAAATAATAGATTTTTGTTAAACAGTGTTAAATAAAAAATTCAAATCCTTTTTACATGATATTTAAATAAATTTCAATAAGAACTTTTCAAATAAAATATTTATTTTTAAATATATTTTATTCTGTATAACCGTGTTTCAATTTACGGTGTACTGCTTTGAGTTCATAAAAAGTTAATGAATATTTTAATAATAATATTGGTTCGTAAATTTTACCTTTCTAGCATCAGAGTCCTCGAGTTTATTTTTAAAACCAGCTAAAGCTAATGATCTAAGGTTTGCAGGTTCAGTAGGGCTCTTAATTATAGAAATTATGAAATCTGTAGATAATCCTTGCGCCATATTCACTAATCCCAATAAATACATCATTTTTTGTTCGTATTCTTCACTCTCTAAAATAAATTAAACAAATGAAGCAAATAATTTTATTGTTTTATAAACTTATTAAAGGCTCGATTTTGCGATAAATATTTACTCATACATGTTTCATACAATGAAATGTGGACCTTTTATTAAATAAGTTGAACAAAAAATTTATTAATTTAACTTTGTTTTCTAGAACATTATTTTATATTCGAACATACATTTAATAAAGATTATCAAAAGCGTGGTTATATAAAAAAAAACAATTTTATTTATAAACTAATTAAGTACGAAATAAAAAACAAAACAACATTTGTTTATTTAAATTTCATTGCCAACTATAAAGCAATAATATATAAAGATTTATAAATAGAATAATTATTAGATTGAAATAGTAGTTAGTTCCTATATTGATGTAAGGTTCTGAATGCAAAATGAAGAAGCATATTTAAGTGTATGGTATTCAGACCTGATCGTGTTCGAAATTCGTGTGTGTGTGTGTGTGTGTTGAGTCATTCCAGCCAGGGTCAGCCAAACCGGGGCAAAGCCATGTCACAGACTTTGCTAAAACTTTTTCTAAAAAAAACTTCATATAATTGAAAGTGTTCTCCCACAGGACCGATTTTTTTAACAGACTTTACATAATGAAAATAATTTTTGAAAAAAATCGTACCTCAAAAATGAGCCTTTTTGAAGATATTTTTAAAAATTAGCTTCAAAAAGGATCATTCTTGAAGAACGTATTTTTTTTTCAAAAATTGGTTTCATTATGTAAATGTTGTTCCACAAACCGGTCCTTTGTGAGAACATCTTCTATTATATGAATTTTTTTTAGAAAAAGATTCAGCCTAATTTGTGACATGGCTGCGCTCCGGTTTGTCTGTCCCTGGCTGGAATGACCTATTAAAAATTGGAAATGAATCAGTTGAGATGGTTTGGTCATACCTAAGTATTTATCGTGGTACAACTGCTGATATTTTTTCAAATTCTCTTCACTTATTAATTCTTTCTCAATAGCTCTTGCAACTACAGAAGCAAAGCTCAAAATTCGTCCATTCTTAATAGAATAGGATTGAACATTTTCCACATTTAATAGTCCTTCTAAACTTTGAACTAATTCATTTGTGGGATGGTTTATGTAACCGGGGAAAGTAGACAACAATGTAATCCCAGTTGTCGGTGATAGTTCAAAATCACCGTTTAATATAATATCGTAGATGTATTTCACACTTTGATTGGTACCAATATAAGACAACAGTGACATAAAGGAAGAATAAATTTCCCAAGAGGGTATATTTTCCACTTTTTCTTGTAAGTCCTTAAATCCCTTTTCATCGGGAAAATTGTACATTGCGAGGAACATATTTTCTACTGGATCTTCTGTAGTGTTTTTATAGTTTTCAATAGGAGTTTGATTCAAAAATTTTTCAAATTTTGCGTAGTTATCGAGAAATTGTTGAACGAGAACTTTAGAGTCACTTTCATATTTATGTCTACCGTTAGTGGGGTCGTCTGCGTATTGGTAAATAATTGTGATTTTTTCTGTTAGTTTGTCCGTATTGATGCGTTCAAATGTTGAAGAGCTCTCCAGAAAATATATTTCGACACTGAAAGGAAGTTTTTTTTTAAGTATTTTTATATTTATTTAATATGCAATGATGATTATTGATGTGATATTTAAATTCGCAATAAAATCGTAAATTCTCTCGAAATATATGGGGTTTTTCAAATTACGAGATACTACAAAAATAAACAGTCTCCAACTCAACAACTTAAACAGTATATTAAAGTAGTCTTTCCTATTTCACGTACACAAAGTCAATTTTGTGACACTGTTTTTCTCAAAAATAATGCTACAAAATTGAATTTTTTTAAACTGTTTTTGGGGAATTTATTATTTGTAAAATTGACAGTCTGTCATACTTGAGGCTGTCGTTACTCGTATTTTACGTAACTCGCCTTCGGCTTGTTTACGCAAACTATACTCTTATTACAAAAATGGTCATTAGTTATTTAATATACTATTGAGTTAGCGTGACTTATTTTAGAGCCAAGTGACTAATTTTAGAGTCACGTTGACTAAGCAGTGTTCTAGTGCTAGAAGGCACTAAGTTCTAGTTCTGTTAATAAAATTCGAATTTCGCATATTACAATATTCAAAATTCGAAAAATATAATTCGGTGAAATCCAAATTAACTTTGAATTCCGAATTGTGAATACGTGTTTGTAAGATATTAAATAATTAATGATAATAAAAAAATATATTTTTAAAAATTTCACAAGAATAATCTGATTTTCCGTAAGAATAAATGATTCGAATTCATCGGAAAATCTAATATTATACTTTAAATACACATAAAAATTCGAATTGAGTACGAATTCGATATTCGAACTTCGAATTTGAGTGTAAATTCGAAATATTAACTTCGAATTTATGTACAAATTCCTGTATCGAATATATTTCAAATTAATTTTCGAATTCATATTTTTCGAAAATCGATAATTAAACTTCACTCGTTCTTTCGGATCAGCAAATTTACTTTTATTGCTGATATATTATTTCCAACTATCCATTGTAATTTATAATCAAAATTTTGGGCTAATTAAGTTTTTCAATTCAAACACAATATAAAATTTCGATCGTTACTATTGCGTTTATGGTACATTATGTAATTGGTAAATTTATAAAATTGTATTTATCGGACACAGCGTAAATAATTTGTACAGTCTCAGAAATTTCATCAATGTATGAAGTTATATGGAAGTTAAAAGTTCAGAAATTTGACACTAAAAAAGTTTTGAAATAATTAAAAATAGAAAACATATCAAGAGTAACCCGTACTCCTTACATTTTATTTATTTTAGTGAACAGTTTGCACTAAAATATTTCCCGTTTACAAATTCTAAAATTCATTTGATTTACTTATTCTTATTCGCGAATTCCACTACCGAAATTATATATGATAATGAAAATATATTTGATTATAATATTCCAATTTAGATGTTTTAAATGGACCAATTAATCATAATAAGTACCAGACTAGGTTTATGTTAGAATCGCAAAATTCATTTTTTAAAGTCGTATAATTCTCTAAAACATAACATCTATATATAAGATAATCAACAACACTTATTATGTATTTATTTATTTATATGTTACGTACGTTCCGTGCTTTCGGACATCATCAGACACTTAGCTAATTTACAAATGTAGTTCCCTACATAGTAAAAATATTTAAATTAAAAAATAATTTGTGTTCAAACCAATTTTTGTTGATTATCTTATATTCATAATGTTCCACCAAGTACCGACTACAAATTCTCTGTGAATAATTAAAAAAAATCTAAAACTGGTATGGAGATAACAAATTCAGCATTATATTATACGAACATAGATTAATTTGGAGAAGAAAATATATATTTTTACTACTACTATTCTTACTATTGATCAACATGTTGGCTGTTTGGAGACTTAGGCATAGGTTTGTAGTTAATCCTTGAAACACTAAGAATATTGCGGAGAAAAGGATCGCCATCAACTACATCATGTGTAATGTTAACAACAGTTTCTCTTTGAATTGGTTTAAAATCTTCGGGTGCTGGTGCAGGTCGAACATTACTGTCATGTTTATACGATTTGTGTTTGCACGAGTCATGCCTTATAGTTTTCACAACATTACTCTTATCTTTGACCTCATAGAAAACTTCACAGAGACCGAAAATTAATTTCTGAAAGTTTAAGTTAATATTAGAATGAAAGAGAAATAAATATTTAAAATATATTTATCACCTCTGTAGCTTCGCCATCTTCCAACTCTCGGAAGTTGCTAGCAATGCCTCTTTTCAAGTTTACGGACCACAAAGGTTCATTGGAATTAATAGAAATATCTGAGTCATCGTGTATGATGAAAGGTTGTTTTAAAATGTCAACTTCACTGGGGATGTCTTCGATACGGGCTAAATTTGCATCGGATTTTGGACCATTGAATAGACCGGTTTTTAAATTATCCAACTGAAACGCATAATCCCCATTATAATTTGTCTTACACCTAACACAATTTTCCTATTATAATATTATGAATTTACAAATATACATATTACATTTCTTTTTAAACTTCCGGGCGTCAGTGATCACTTTAAATGTTTCTGCTCTGGGATTCGAACTGGGGATTTCACGGTCCTCAGTCCGATGTGTTAACAGAGCTAGTTACCTCAGTTCAGTTATTTTTTTACAAGCGATAAATAAATAATTTTTTTACCTGGAATATCCAGTATGTATCATATCGTTGCGCTGTTAAATTTCCGGTAATACTCCATCTGGCTATTCTTTCATCGCAAGCTGAAGATCTGGTATCAATGTAACCAAGGTAAGAGTAAATATATTGCACTCCATTTTCTCTGTCAACTGGAATACCCATGCATCCTTGTTGAATGCATAGTAGCAGCAGAGCTAAAATTTCAATTAATTATAATTAATCTATTATTTCTATTTGTTGACAAGCAATAAAAATACCGAAGTTAGATGCTTTTCATATTATACTCATTTCATGTATTTTCTTCGGTATTTTGGATGTTAGTTTTATAATTTTACAACGCGTAATTAAAGCTTCAAATATAATTACTGTAATTAGCAAGATACTATTACACATGTATTTTAAATGTCAGTCTTTCTTCCTTTTTTATTATGTTTTTATTAATTTTTTTTTAGTAGCGGTAATTAAATATATTATTTACTATATATTAGTGGGCGAATTGTCGCACTCATTGTCTTTACATGTAATTCATATTTTAATATTTATTTGTATAATACAAAACGAATTGTAGATAATAAGGACACGTTTAGTAAAGTATATTCATTATTGTACATTCTTGTGCGTATTTTGATTATCATTATCACATAATAGATAATAGGAAATTAAACTTTCATTTCAGTTTGACAATATATCAGGAGTTTTAGCCAAGATGATATTTTTATAAGTCTGTCATTAATATAGTACTAAGGATAGCAGATACACAAATAATCGTAATGTTCCAGATAAAATGCAACATAGTATGTAAATGGTAAATGAATTTGTCATCATAATTTACTGATATATAAACATAGCACTAACATTTCTCAAACTAAAACCAGAATTGTCGAAGTACATTCGAAATTTATTTTCAGTAGAAAAACATCTATAAGTATGATGATCAATTCTATAGATATAGACATTTGACATGTTGTATTTTATTTAGAACAGTACTCTGATATGAAAATAATTGTTATCCATAGTAATATATTAATGACAGAAAAGTAAGTTAACTGAATCTCACATTGTATATGTGGTCCAACCACATTACTTGGCTTAAGTGCAATTTTGCAAATAATCAAACATTGGAACTACAGAAAATAAGGATAATAAAGTTTGTTAAGATAGCTAAAGTAATATCTTTGTGCTTAAGTTAATAAAATATAAACTTATTTGTAGAGAACTATATCCAAAAGTCTTATTATGAGTTCTGAAACTGAAAATATATTACAAGAAATTAAAAAATCATTTTTTTTCTATTCAAAACTACGACAAAATAAATTTAAAATCACTAAATAGTAATTATACATTAAAAATATAGGTATTTTTTAATTAATAAATTAGAATAAGTTCGGTGTATCAGAATGATACCTTGACCTGCCGTGAATCTCACACTGCTGATCAAATATGGGCTCCGTAAAGGGGAATGGAAGTAGGAAGCT
This sequence comes from Poecilus cupreus, assembly GCA_963942605.1. Classification (NCBI taxonomy): domain Eukaryota; kingdom Metazoa; phylum Arthropoda; class Insecta; order Coleoptera; family Carabidae; genus Poecilus; species Poecilus cupreus. The sequence goes on along the minus strand of OZ012719.1, from coordinate 28,774,902 downwards.
ACTGTAACATGGGCATTGATACGACCGGTAGAAAAAAATTTGGGGACAAAATATGTTGTATCTATTTGAACAACCGCACCCGACGCAAAGTTAAGTTTGTATCATTTCAAAAATTATTTGAATTTCGTTGAAATTGTTTAAATGAAACGTATATCCAGAAGTAAAAATAGAAATATCACCGGTCATTTAAATAGAATTTTGGATTAAGTTCTGTAAAATATTTTATTTAAATAAAACGTTTCGAATTATTCTACATAAGTCATCATTACGAAAACAAAGTATAACATTCTCAACAGATAAATTTGGGACTTATGTTTTTATCAGGGTAAGAAAATTTTTTATTATGGTATGACCAAAATACTTTTAAAATGATATGCAGAACTTGCTAGAAAATTTAAAGGAGAATCCATGTTGGTATTAAATAGAACACGTTTAGTACTATATTAAAGCATTTAAAATATATTACGCCCGGTGTTGAAGTACAAGGTTAAACCCAAAAACTTTAATAAACATTTTTTATATTGGTTAGGACGTATTTAAGTTTTCAGTTAAGTGTTAAATGAGTTCAAGGTAACCAAGAAGTTAATCCGATATGTCAGGGACGGCGCTAGGATTGAATTGATAGGTGGGTAAGAGTTGACAGCATAAGTTTTTGGGTGGACACCTAGATGTAAGCGAATTTCGGCGCAGCCTGCCTGCACTAGAATTACTATATGGTCGTCAAAATGCATATATTTTTTAAATATTTTATTCTCCATACATTCAATAGTGTCTGGAATTCCTAAGATAAAATAAATAAATATTATAATAGATATTTATGTGTCATAGACTTCAAGATTTACTTTTTTTATCACGTGCCCGTAGAGTCGAGGAAAATAAACCATATGAGTGATAAAAGAAATTTCATTGCCGCGGTATACATATTAAATTTTATTTGAAATATAAAATTAATCATAATTAAAAAAATATTTTATTTCACGACTGGGAGAGAAAATTATAACAGAAACAGGCAATTTCATATCTACGAGAGATTTGTACACTTTCTCTCCCGTCGTGAGGGGAAAAGCTCAAATAATGTGAAAATTAACAATATTAAACAAATCAAAGGTTACTATCATATATATTGGGGTCGTGAAAATATAGCATAAACACCGCAGGAGTGAAGTGTATTTTTCCCTTGTCGTATTGTAGCCCTCGCCTACGGCTCGTGCTTTAATTTACTCCGCGGGAAAAAATCATATACTTATCTCCCTTAATGCATAATATATTATTTTTCACTACCGGGAGAGAAACTCCAGAATAATGACAGATACAACCAATTTCATATCAATTAGAGACAGTGTGCTCAAATAATAACATTTGTTATGAAAAATTAACAAAATAAGACAAATCAAAGGTAACTATCATAAATTAAATAAGATAACTTTTTTAAAAATTTTAAAATATTTTATAAACCATTTTAAATATTGGGGTCATGAAAAAAATAGTAAATATAAGAACATTACGAGAGAGAAAACAAAATTAATAATTGTTTCATCGTCCGAATCGGACGAATATTCGCTTGAAGTCAACGTGATACCATCCACTATATTATTGAAAATATTTAAAATATTTACTGATTTAAAGAAATCGCTTTTGCGTATGCTCAACATGAATATTATATAGCACATTTCGGTTAAGTTAACTTGGATTTAAATTTTATTCCCATACTGAAATATGGCGCCTAAGTGATTTAGAAAATATATTTATAAATAATATAAATAAATATATCATCACGCCTTTTTCCCATTATGGGTGTGGCACTCTGCTTACTCAGTAGGTGATATATTTTTGCGTTTGAAATGCGAGCCCCCAATGTTGTTAGTGGAGGGGGAACCACAGAGGTATATTTAAATTGGCAGCTGTCGGTTGTGGGATTCGAACTGAGGATGCGTTACCACGGAGCTATTTAAATTGTTAAATTAACTTTTATAAATATTATAAATAATATTTTATTTCTTATAATATGCGAAAAGATTTTATATGTGGATTTTTATACTTAAGAATATTATTAATAAAATTAATAAATTAATTTCAAAATAGATATTCAAAGTGGTGTGATAATATTATCTAGCAGTCTATATTAAGTGAAAACCTCATGTATTGAAATATTTGAATGCTACATATTTCAAGTTATATTAACTCTTACTCAAAAATTCTTCTTTTTATATTGATTAAATATAAAAATTACATAGACAGAGCAGGTGGAAGAAAAATAATAATTATAGCATTCACATAAACGTCAAAATTTAGTTTAAAATGTCAGGACCTAATTAACGGAAATGTAATATTAGAGTACTTATTCAATAATGACACACTCACCTACTAAATAAGTCAACTGTTTCATGGTTGAAAATAAACTGTTGTTCTTCTCTAAAACCGCCCAATTTAAATACATTCGTTCCTAATCATTTAATTAGAAGAGGTCACGAATAAAAACTCGTATTTTGTTAAGATAATAACAGTTACCACTAAATAAAAATTATATAAATGTTTTTTTTTCATAAAATATATAAAAAAAATTCAGATAAGAAATTATGTTCTACAAATATTTTATATTTTTCTTTTATTTTCTGAATTCTGAACCAATAACAATATTTTTGTTTTTTGCAGTGACCTATCATTTTCTGCTTATTATACGATTAACCAATTTAAAGAAATATGATGAAGAATAATTGTTATTGAATATTTGCAATAGTAAATAATTATTCTAAAATGTTTATGTGACCTTGAAATATGTTCCGATTTGATTTATATTACTTATAGGGTTTGTTTACTTGAATAGCTAAAAATGATGCCGTATTTTATCAGTGGTGTTACACATTTTAGTTTTCATAATTCGCGTTTATCACCTTGAAATACAATTGTTATATAACATGTAGAAGTAAGTTACAATAGAAGACAAAATGTGACTTGCTTTATATTTGCAAGACGATACAGGTTCCATTATCATTAACTAAGAGAGGAAGGAAAACGATAATGATATTAGTATTTGAGTGAAGCGTGAAAGATGTGAGAATAGTGCCACTAATCTCGGAACACTAGAAATTTATTCTCACTGTTTCGTATTTCTACACCTATACATCACATTGGTTTTGTAAAAACTAAAAAAATTAATTCACGAATGTCCTTTTTCTACTAAAAAATCGGCGCATAAGTCATTGCCATTATTCATGATATGAATGTGTTATTATTTAAAATTTGTTAAATATTATTTAAATTATGCTTTAATCTTATAATAATTCGCGTTGATGTACTCTTATTACTTAATACATTGTTATATGTATGTACTATAATAAAAAATAGCATTAATGGAGAAAATCGATTGCGATATTTTCACGAAAATACTTGTTTTAAGGTAGGGGACATTATTGTACAATGGTTAAAACAAAGATTTCAACGGAAATATTCATTCTAATTATCCCTGAATTAATTTTGACTAGTTTCGACGTGGCGTCTGTACGGACGTATGCATGCGTATGTATTTACGTACGTGTGTCTCAATAACGATTAGCCGTAGAATATTGCACCTTTTTTGCAATCGGCAGTGCTGAAAGGGCACTTTGCTCAAACAGTTTATTGAATTTTTCGCGTAACACAAAAACCATTAGCCGTAGAATGTTGAAATTTTGTATGTAGGACTGTTATAATATCTATATTATACATGTTAATAGAATTCAACAGAATTTGGTATCAAATTAAAGGTCTAAGGCAGGAAAATCAAATTAAAATATTAAAAGCAATCGTAAATTGTTTTTTTATTATAGTATATCGAATACAGTGTAAAATTATAAGGTCTCACAGCGTAGAATTACGTTAAAATATCAAAAAATTTCGTTAGAAGAACTGTTGTTATTTGTTTTTGTAATAGTAATAGATATTAGAATTCTGTCGATTTTGGCATCAAATTGAATCTTTCTGATGAGGAAATAGCTACCTGCAGGGTTTATTATTAATTATCCGTTAGATATATTATTACTACAGTGTATAACCAGTGTATAAATAGATATTGTAGCTCTGTGATCCATAAGAGCCTGTACTCTATATAGAGTGTAAAATCAATTACGTATTTTTTCTCAGAATTTATAAATTATTTCCTTGTTATGATCTAGAACAAACAAACCATTATAATAATTACTTAGTAATTAATTCAAACTAGCTTAAATGTTCCTTGAATCCATTTACTCCAATTTCACTTGGGCGGCCGTGTGTGTTTTGATGAATGGATGTGAATTCGTAATCGCAATAATTCATAACTAACGAAAAAAGAAACGTTAACTAAACCCTGTAATCCATAATATACTTTCATTTAAAAAACAGCATATTGGTTTCTCAGATAATCTAATATCCTTACTTGAGTCTTATTTGTGTAACAGAAATCTATTTGTTTGCTTCATCTGACGTACCACAGGGATCTTTATTTGGACCACTACTTTTTATTCTTTTTCCTAACGATATTGAATCAACTATCAAGTACTCTTATTGTTTAATGTACAAAAATGTTTTTAAATCGTTTCGCGAAATTCGTCAGATTGAAGATTATGAATTAAAAATCAATTGCATTTCAACGTTTAAAAATGCCAAGCCATTACGTTTACCAGAAATAATGTTATTAGATATAATAACAGTATGAATAATAATATTTTAAGTTGTACTGATATAATCAAATGCATAATAATTGATCTAAAAATATGACTATTTACATTGAAGAATTAATTAATAAATGTTTTAAAGCTTTTGATTTTATATTTCGCTCCACAATTTGTTTCAATAATGCATCTTATTTTCTAGTTTTATTTAAAGCCTAGTATGACCGTGAATCACCAACTGACCCATTTCATAATTTCGAGTGACCCATTTTAGTTCCGCAAATAGAAAAAAAACCTGTAAACTTTCAACATTTAGCAATATTTGTGACCATTGGCATAGATTTTGATTTACAGTAAATTAAAATAGGTACATAAAATTAAATTGAAACATTGTCTTTATAAAAAGTACAAAAATTTTTTTGCATTGACCCAAAAAGTATTCTTAAATAGTTCAATTTTGATTGTTTTTGACCCGCGGCCAAAAAAGATTGCAGATGCCTGCTGTACAATTTGGAACCCTAATCAATTGTATCTTATTAGAATATTCAAAGAATTCAAATAGAGTTTTTTAAATATGCCAGATATAAATAACAAAATCAAAATTATGATGAAAATTATCATAATGTGGCTTTTAAATTCACATCTTACGATTTTTATATAAAATTTTAAATTATGTGTGTTCATGATTTAAACTTAATATCTACGTGAATAATTGCAACACTCATTGTTACAATACTTTTGTTATAAATCAATATAACACCAACCACATGTATAACAATCCTATAAGCTATAAGCATAAGCAATATGTGTCGATTAAATAATACTTAATACTTATTGTACCTAACTGGACTTCTTTCTCAACATTTTACAATTCAGAGCTATTATTAATACTATATTGCAATAAAGTTTTTTTATAACTCATTCTTAGTTCTCTCTGCATATGTATACAGGGTTATGAATAAAAGAAATATTTCTAGGCAAGTTAAAGTAAGACATAAGCACATCTAGATCACATAGATTCAATAATTCAGAAGGGTTTGTTTACATAACCTGGACACTATTTTGGACCAGTTAACATTCGTGTGAAATAGTATATTGTACAACAAACATGAAATGGTACTCATTTCTTACGAGTATGAAAGTTTGTAACAAGAGCCGAAGACGAATGCTGCAAATCATGAGTATAAAATGGACAATCTATGCGAGTTGTACACTATACTTTTTCTAAGACCACGATATTATTTCCTAATTAATTTATATTTTAACAAAAAAAAAAAAAATGGTCCCACCATCTCCATTTAAATATTCGACAATTCTAAATAAGTATCCTAGCAATGGCGCCTGTACTGAAATGAAATAACCTGTATTGAAATACTCAGAAAACAAATTCATTTCGCACGATGCATCGCAATGTACTTCATATCCCTAGAAACAACAAACATACAATGAGCAGATTTCTAAGCGGTCATAGAAAAAATATTAAATAGTTTATTGTCGAGGAAAAGTTTATAGATTTGTTGACACCAATATTTATAATTTTACTCTACCTTTAACCAGAAACATGACGAAAATTTTTATTAGTAATTTTATTAAAATCAGTGCCATGTTTATCTGCCATCTGCTGTTATCAGTGTTTGATTGCAAGTGTTTTGATTAAAAATGTATAATTTGGAATAGTTTTCTGATTAAATGTGTACGACAAAAATGTATAAAATTTAATAAATTCTTAATTATCACATTTATTTTTACCAGCACCATGCTGTTTAATCGCGATTAAATTGAAGCTAGCTTTTGTATCCAAATTTTGAACATTTTAAAGGCATATTTAGCCGGATAATTAGTTGCATTAGTTCAATGGTATTCCATATCTTCAAACTTACAGAATTATTCAATTCAAGCTATTTTTATTTACAAATTTTTGACATTTTGCTATAGTTACAATATAACAACAAAATTTTACTATGCTTTTTTTTTAATGTGTGTACCGATTTATTTATGTAAAATGTGTCAAAATAAACGTTTTAGTACAATTTCTTCTGCAAGCATTAAAGTTTATGCTACGAATTCATGAAATAATCTTGACATCTTGCTAAAGAATTGAATCGATTAAATTTGATGTCTAGCTTATTTATAAAATTTTGCTTTAAAAAACGTGTTATCGTACATAATAATTTAAGATAAAAATTTTTGCATAAGCTGGACATGTCAAATTTATTCGATTAAATTTTTAGCACTCGTGTTATAACTATTAATAAATTCCAAAGACAACGCTAACTTGAAATATTAATTAACTGTCACACTGGCAGTTATAAACAGTAACAACTGATGTTTGTTTACTTGGTAGCGGGATTTTATCAGCTATAATATCCCTAGGTCATTGATAATTACGAAATAATTTTATCAGTTACCTTCTTCGTTCGAATGTAGTTGTCAATGGTCGAGGGTCGAGGGATATTCGGCGAGTAAATATTTTGTGATAAATATTATTATTTTCATTCACATGTCGTGAAAATGACAGTTTGAAATAAATAAATCAAATATTGAATTAACTGTCATCCGACTATCAACAACTGTTACTTTCCAACAAGTGATTTCCCGGGGAAATTATCAGCTATAATATCCCTAGGCCATTGATAATTCGAAATAATTTTATCACAGTTACCGAAAGAACGTTGCTTGGGAACCACCCGACGCCGTAGGCTAAATGGCTAAATGTTCACTATGTGTAAAAGAGTATTTAAAATCATACCTGATTTGATTATGTATGCTATGAGAGTCGATGTTTTAGAACCTTTAATAATTCATTCACATTTATAAAACATTTAAAATACAAACATGAAGAAACTACTAAGATCACAAAATACAATACAATTAACGTTGCTTGTAGTAATACAAATTTAAATTAAGTTGGATCGTTTTGTACTGAAAAGCAGTCTACTGAGTCTAATGACGCAGAAATAAATATAGAAATATTTTAAAATCTTTTAAAAGACCATTCTGAATCATTAGTAGCTTAATTTTATTGCATGCCGTATTTTGCAAGAAATTTATTACAAAATATTATAGACGCAATATCAGAATTTCTTAGTGGTAGTTTTTTTGCTCATTTTACTTTCTATATTTATAAAAAAGGTACAAGAGTACAAGGTAGATACAGATTTTCTTCAAGCCAAAAACTCTTTGAATAATTCGTTAATTAATATTACATTTTCAGAACTCAAATTTATTAATAAACCCAATAACATTAAACAAAAAAATTTCTGAAAAAGTGATACAATTTGAAATGACATTACAAGTAGAGATGAAACGGATAGTTGTTTGGCCGGATACATTACTTGAAAAATGCTGAGAAATTGTTGTTCATTCAAATTTTCTCTCGTTAACTACGAGTACTAATTAATTATTTTTTGTTAATAAAAACTTTTTAACAAAAAATTAAACTGTCGAAAAAAGAAACTGAAAAGTGAACTAATTTTGAGTCAGCGCCAAACAAACAAACAACGAACTCCAACTCAAAATTAGTTACTTACACAAGTTTAAGAGAATAGTTCTTTAGACTAAGAAGGTTTTTTTATTTTGTGCTTATCAGTATTTTTTTTCGTCGGTTTAATTTTTTGTTCAAAATTTTTTATTAGCAAAAAATAATTAATAAATACTCGTATTTAACGAGGTTAATTTGTAGGGGGGGGGGGGGGATTTTATAATAACTTTTAATGGGACCAATTTCAAAGTATACACGCTATCCGATTAAATAGAACATCAAAATCGACCATTTCTTTTTTTTTTTTTCGTCAGTTAAAAATAATATTGTGTATTCATTGAAGATATAGCGGTTTTTTTGTGTTTAGCCTTATATTTAAATTGAATAATGTGAAATTTATAAAATGGCGTAGTATCCGGTATCCGGCCGTACATCACTCTTCCGTTTTTACCGCCTGAGTACACTGGACTACATATTGTTATTCGGATTGTATCACTCAAACGAAAAAAAGGAATGTGGGAATATTTTTTTTTCAATATGTCATTGATGAATTAATATTTTTAGAGACATTTGGTATAGATATTAAGTTACCTTAAGATAATAAAAAAATTATTTTGTATTAACATTGATTTCAGGTCACAATTTGGGACTACAGTCTATGCTAGGTTTTACTGAGAGTTTTTCTAGTTTTCATTCTTGTAGATTTTGCAAAATATCTATATCCGATTTACAAATCATATGTTCTTGATAAAACTAATCTAAGAACAAAATATAACTCTGAACAAGATGTTGCAAAAAAATAATATTTCTGTGACTGGCATAAAGAAGGAATTTGTGTTTAATGTTATTCCGAGTTTCCATGTAATTGAAACTTATAGTGTCGATCTAATGCACGATATTTTGGAGTGTATTTGCCATTATGACATAATTAAAATTTTGAAATATTGCATATTTGAAGTAAATTTTTTCGATTTATCGTCTTTAAATTTTAGATTAATAATATTCAATTTTTGTTCCTTTAAAAAAATTAATATACCTACCTTAATATCAGAGAATTTTTAGAAGAAAAATAAATTATCGACTTCTGCCGCAGAAATGTTGTGTTTAGTGCGACATCTTGGCTTTATTATTGGAGACGTAATTCCCACGGGAAATCAAATTTGGCAGTTATATATTATTTTTAGATATAGTTTTATCTCACAGCGTTAATGATGGAATATGTACATTTCTGCAAACACTTGTAGAAGAACATAATTATTTGTACACAACATTATTCAAAGGCAGTTTGAAATCAAATCACCATTTACTTGTGCACTATCCTTCAATTATGAGAATGGTAGGACCCTTAAAACAAATTTTGACAATGCGCCTGGAGTATAAAGATGGTGAAGCAAAAAAAAAAAAAACATACACTTTAGCATTAAAAAATCAATTAAGGTTCGACAATACACTTTTAACTAATAAAGTTTTATTGACAAACATTTTAATTGGTCCGTCAATTTTGATCAGAAGTTTCATGAACAAAATTTTGAAAACCTTTTAAATGAACAATCAATATTTGTAAAATGGGTCAAATTAAACGGAAATGAATATAAACTAGGTATGATTTCAAATACTCACACAACTGAATTAGCACTTTGTTTGGATATATAGATAATATAATTATTATTGATAAATCTATTTATATTTTATTTGTTATGTTATGTTTATTTTAATGAACTTGTTTGTTCATTTTACGTTTAAAAAAATCAGATTTGTTTTTCTGTGTTTCTTTTGAAAATTTAGTTACTATTGATCCATGTGGCTTTTTGTACAAAAATGAACTTGTTACTATATTCACATACGTACATACGGTAGTAAATAGATAAATATAAAAATATACAAAAAGGCACATGTACTAATGGTAACTAAATGTAAGCGATGTATACAATAGACAATGTTTTACTTATATTTTGCATGTTTTTTTTTTTTTTGTTTAAAATTAAATTCTTTATAAATATAAAAATAATCATATTAGAAACGGTTTTTTTTGCAAATCCCTACTAAAATAAAGAATTTTTTATTGGATATTGTTAAATATGTTTCACTTATTAAATTTTTAGCATTTCTTTCCGTAAAATTTGTATTACTGAAAACAATGTACTTACCTATTTATCGCACTCCAAATGAGTTCAATAGCATATAATTCGCAGCGGTAAGGAGGAAATTAAGAATTAATCCAGCCAATTCATCGACTGCATATTTCGAATATAAATGTTTAATTTTTGTGTAACTTGTAGTTGTAATAATTCATTTTTCAAATAATCTTCAGGTTTTAATATACCATTATTTAAGCATACCGAAATATAATTTTTTTTTTTTAATTTGTTTAGAAATGCTAGCGATTCTTAAGATTTACAACCCTCAACATTATATTACTAACATATCATTGTAAAATTCTTATACTGTAAGTAAAAAAATGTTACAAGTATGACGAGTATCTCATATACCAAAATTAATGTAAGTGTAAACTTTCCAACAAGGCTCAGGTTTCTTTCATAAGAAATACATTGTCTGTCCGCATCGCCAAAACTTGTGATTTTCAGTACAAGCGAACTGGGACCTATATACTTACAGTATTTTTTTGCTCAAAATGACTGAAGGAATAAGCTCATAAAGTCCATGTCATCAGTAAAATATAACTTTACTGTCATGCTCATAGAATACCGTACGATTTATACCTAGTACGAAACTTACTTTTTGAACATTAGAAACACCGGTAAAAACGTTCCAAATATCAATTTTGGAAGGTAATATAGACGTATACAGGAGTGATCTGTTTATGTATTTATACGAGTACTATTATATTTTATTCAAGTATTTTTACATTATACAATTTAAATATGTTGTTGTTTCGCGCTACTTTAGCATTCTCCTGAGCCTATACTGAGTTAGTTGGATTGAGTTCGCAATGACAGGGCGGTAAACGAAGTACCGTATTACCGCGATTCGCTACCATAACGTCAACGGCGGTGAACATTTTCAGGTTTAAGTAATTTAGCGATAGATCTCTAACGAATTCAGTATTTTCAATTATGTCAGAGCAAACAATTATTGGCGTGCCACTAGAATGTTTTTGAAACTCTGATTTATTACTCTTTCATATCTGAAACGGAGTATAGTTATGTATATGAACTATTGTTGTCTTTCATGCAAATCGAATGTCGAATTTTCCCGTTAAATTATTATGATAAAATTTTAGACCAACGCTTCTAAGTAATGTTGTTCCTAAGTAATTCTTGTAAATTTGTCTTTAATATTTCTTAATACTCTATTCAATGCAATATTTCTATTAATTGCAAAGATATTTATTTCAAAATATCATTTATAATAATAGTATAATTTAGTATAAATATATTTTTCAATGAACTTATCATAAGTAAATAAATGTTGGGAAGTTATATTCAGATATTTATATTTTTATAAACTTTCTAATTAAAATTTATTTTTTGTTAATCTTTGCTATATATAATATGTATGTTTACGTCTTGTTACTAAAATGATAAAGTAAAATTACGTTATTTCAGATAACCTACTTATCTAATAAAAAAATAAAAATATTTGACCTTCTTCAACTATAGTAATTGTTATAATTGCAGGCAATTGGGTATATAACACGCAGTGGCGTGGCGCATGGCATCCACGAAAACAGTGGAAACAGTGCTTCCCTTGCCATTTATTCATTTTTAATATTTTACTTATAATTAAATCAATATTGTATAATTTATGATCACCTAATTAAATGTTTATAATTTATAAATTATTTAAATACAATATCCACAATACGTAGAGCAGAGTATATTTATAAGTGTTTTATGATATTTAAATAATTATTATGATAGAAATAAACATTTAGAACAGGTAAATATATAATAAAAATAAAACTAGGATTGAAATATATGTTATAACAAGGATATAATATTTAATGCAATTTAAAAAATATTTATTGAAACGAATTTAGAAAAACAATATGACAAACCGTATTAATAATTTCGATTTTAAAGTTTATTCCAATACCACTGAGCATCCGAGAGTGGAGTGTTTTGGGAGCACTCTCAGTTACTACATATATTAAAGACAACTAACTATTGAATTAAATTTAAAAATAAAACATTTACGTAGTTCAAATTTTGTTATTTGTTTATTGATGTGATTTTACATAGAATAATGGAATTCTATTACAAATAATTTTAGTTTTTTTTAATTTATAGAATTCCCTTTGTTTTTATGTGTGTGTACAATTTCATTTTCTTGATTTTATAAGTCTGATTGTTACTAAAATTTTATATTACCAAAATGTTCATGTATATATAATAAGTATTCAATATTAATTTCTTTGTAAATGCAACCCTGTTTTCCAGCATTACGCCATGCCACTGATAATACCAGCAATTTACAAATTCTTCAAGAGTTTACTTTCTACAAGCAATTTTGAAGTACATAATATTCAGTTTGGGAACGTAAAATTTTTGTTAGTTTTTTTATGATACACGGTGAAGTGGCCGACGTTGTGACTTGGGATCCCCTGAACAGGGTGACTCTCCACTCTCACGAGTCGAGGATGTTTTCCACTCTTGCGAGTCGAGGATGCTCTCCAGTCCGAAGACTCAAGGATGGTTCGCAGTCAGGGCCTCCAAGTCGCAATGTCGGTCATAAGCTAGGTAGCCTGAACGGATCGGAACGAACGGGGAACGGAAAACAAGACGATATCTCTTACCCTGGTGAATTTCGCTGGACGGCTTCTTCTAGATGTGCCACTTGATTTCTCTTACATAAAATGAGGTAAACTACTACTTTTTCGGTTCGCGGACCCCGGCTTATATACAAAAAAGTTAATGAATCGGGTTGAAAATTGTTATGGATGTCCGGGCGGGATGTCCGTGGTCAATACCATATATTTACATAGGGTTAACTTACAGTACTTTGGTTAAAGGGTTTCTCGTACCCTTACGAAGTTCATAATAGCATCAATCGCTAGCCCTGTAATTATGCTGCTAGGAAAGTATAATTTTATTTTAATCGGTTACATACAGCCAGAGTTATAAACAAAAAACTGAAGTAGCTCTCATTTCCGCTGAAACAAGAGCAGTTTATGATTTGCCGGTGTTCCGGACGTCTCCGGAATCATCGGGAAATCTAAACTGCGAGTGACGAAAACGTTTCGTCAAATTACTTATTAATAAATAATGGCTTTGTAGTTGAACCCGGCCTGCTTTGTTTACCAGTTTTGGGCGACCTTCTTTGTTTCTCAGGTCTGTTCGAATTTCCAACACATTTTTTTTTGTATTTTATCTTTCGCATAAGAGCTATGCGATTCTGACACATTGTTTTTAGCGTCTTCGGACACGGTCTTATAAATTCAGTTTGTTTGAATCCAAGTTGCCTAGTTTCGGGCGCAAATACTTTCGTTTTCTTAGTAAACGAAACGGGACGGAGCTCTTACTAAGTTTTTCGAAAAAGTGCAGGGTAAATGAATATATCTTGACTTGACTTGACTTGTGACCTGATATTTTATTTATTTAATTCTGTTACAAGCAGTTTTCTGTAACTAAGTACGAAAAATAAATAAAGTTCAACCTCACGAAATAGGTCAGTTCTCGGCAACTGTCACATTTCATTAAAATCTAAATCCTCTAATTTTGTTTACCGGTATTTTAATTGATTGACCTTTAAATTATTGTGACAGTATTTGTACTGTTATTTAATGTACAACCATACATTTATTTTTTTGTGCTAAAATTAATGCAGCGAGACATAGTTGTAGCAGAATGGGAGGTTACTCTATGAATAGGGATAATAAAAGAAAGAATTGTATTAAAGGAAAAGGGGAAAACCGGTCGATGTTAAATTGGGAGCGGATGAAATGGGAGCGTCTCAATCATGACACTCAAAACGAAAAACTCATGTAAAAATTTGTTTGATTGAAATTGCAAAACTTCTTATAACTATCTTATTGTTGCACTAACTTATATAATACATTAAACTAATTATTTACACCTAAGTTTGCGCAAAAGATGTGTCTTTTGCAGCACGGCTAAATCTTAACCTTAACTAACCACGGACAACGAAGTACTGTCTTTTAAAGAACTCTAAGGTGTCGTCGGACTTCGGGAATGCAGGGGGGTGTCATCGCATCTGAACTATCGTTTCTAAAAATAGCTCAAGATAACGAAAGTTCAGAGCGTAGCAGATGAAAGTCATCTTGTTACACCAATTCCCTACTTAAAATAATAATTATTTCCCAAAGCATTTACCCCCTCACTGATCCAGAATAACCGTAAGTTTTATGTGAAAGACTTTATATGGTATGAATGAGTTGGGTGTAAGAGAAACTTAGAGAAACATAGCTAGCGCAGCGATACATTGACCCGAAGAGATAGGGCTAACCAAACTAAAAACGAGGTTCTGCGGGCTTAGGCTTTCTTTAATAAAAACGCGAGCGAATGCCACTGACAAATTCCGGTTCAGACAGATTTCCACTACGCTATCACTAGGCCATGAATATGAACTAAAGCGCGGGTTTTACCAAAAAAATTTATATAAAATATAATATCTTAGCATATATAACATATTTAACTATTTGCGCGTGCTATAAATTTAATTAATAGTGTAAATGCAACTAAAACAATGTGGGCGCTCCTTGAGGGGAGCACTAAATGAAAAGAGATATCAGGAAATGATTTGTCTGATGATGAATTCACACCATAAAGGAAACCGAGCTTCTTCCACACAACTTACCACATCACTAATTAAATACCAATGCATAATACTGACAAAAAAAAAAACAAACAGATATGAACAGCTAGCTTATGAAGTAAGCAACATACAAAATAAAGCACGCAATAATAATTAAAAATACCCGCCTATTTAGGTACTTACTGGAGAGCATCATAGATTATATTAAACTACCACGGATTACATAGCATTAGTTGCATACTATGATTCCCAATGAATAAATTTTATATCTTTAGTTCACCTAATAACAATGTAATTTTAGTAATAATCAAAAGCGTAAGAATCTCTATATCTGCAGATAAAAAAAGCGAACTAATAATTATCCAATTATTAAAGTATCAAGATAACTAAACAAACAAAAGAAACCATTACAAAAAATGAAAAGGGCATGGAGATTTTCAAACTTAAACACATTATGCAAGCGATCATCTCTGTAGAACCAAGACGTAAATTCAAGGATGTATTTCAAAGTATAAACTGCAATAATTATGAACACACAAAAAAATCTGTATGCTAGATCCTAGATGTAACAAGTTTGGACGTGGCCATCATGGTTAAAATGCACCAAAACTGAAATTAAACCACAATGTGCCACCTGCGCTAAAGAATATCCGGCCAATATCAAATAGAAATTGAATTACTAAAAACAATTAACGAAATATTCAGACTGAACATAACATACAAAATACCCAACAATCCTCAACATCCTTCCCTACTACCAGAAACTATGCGTCTGTTGTCAACAATCAAAGCAACGATAACTGCCAAACAAATGAAGATTCCACATCCAACATCCTCTCACTCATCATTGAACTTATCAAATCATGCATAGAACCAACCCATCAAAACTAAATTATTTAACATACTCGAAAACCATCCTCACATTAAAATTGCAACACCACCTGAACCTACACATAATCCCTACCGTCCTGATATTCTAGATATCCTTCTAAATAAAAATCTAAATATTGAAGAAATTAAACAAACTGTTCTTCGTGACTTAGTTCTATATTTTTGCAAAATTTTAAAGCTAGTTTATTTCTCTTTAACCCTCTATTGCATGAATTATTATTTTTTTCAATAAGGGCTCAAAAACATTATTTTTTACAAAAGAAATATTCATATATTTACAATAAGTGTGTTATATAAATTTTTTTCCAAAAATAAAAAAAAATATTTTTTCAAAGTTTTGTTCACTATTGGGAAAATTATGAACAAATTCAACTTACAATAGAACTTTGGTCTATTGGGTCGTCTTCGCGTACTATACATAATTGTTTGACAAACTACCTCTTCTAGGAAAACATAAGTTAAAAAAAATTTTGGAAATTTTGTAAAGGTGTATTTAGCTGTAATATATCAGCAGGAAATAAGCTGCTTCCTTCAAATTTTATATCTCAGTTTCTGTAATTATCCTTTTTCCAGTTAATTTTTTTTTTTATGTTGGTATTGGGAGGAATGACCTAATTGGCGATTGACAAAGTGTATATAATGTTCCCAAATGTTACAACATGATTGCCATGAATGTAAACTGCATAAGAAAAGAAAATTTTTAAATTTTATGTTCCCGTTCGGGAACAGTATGCAATAGAGGGTTAAAATAGTTCTTATTCATCATAGTCCTAAAATGATCAATACATAAACTATTCACGTTCTTACTATTAAATAATCGTACACAGAAAGAATGCCATGAATGTGTTAAGAAAAAGATTAGTTGCTGTTATTTGCTTTTTCATCTAGTTCATCAGTTTTTTGTTATATTTTATTTAGTTTATTGAATTGATGTTCAATTTGAACATTTTTTATAAATTTATTTATTGTTTTAATTTCATATGGCACACTTGCTGTTTGTGATTCTTTATTAATAAAAACAAGAATAGTTCCTGTACTGATAGTTTTAGGACTATAATGAATAAGAAATGTTTTAAAGAGAAACTAATGTTCTTTAAAATTTTACAAAAATATATAGGATGTTCCAATTAAATATAAAGTTGCATATCATTGCGCGAAAATGGAACACTCGGTAAAAAAAAAAACATATGCTGCAGATACGTTGGAATTTTAATGTAAAATAAGTTTTGTTTCAATTTTTCTTCTGTAATAATTAAAATAATAGCATAAAATAAAAAGTAAAGACCGATGGACCATTCTGTGTATATATAAGTTACAGAACACTCAACCTTCTTAAAGTGCTGAGTCG
Source organism: Poecilus cupreus (assembly GCA_963942605.1). Classification (NCBI taxonomy): domain Eukaryota; kingdom Metazoa; phylum Arthropoda; class Insecta; order Coleoptera; family Carabidae; genus Poecilus; species Poecilus cupreus. The sequence continues at coordinate 28,757,819 of OZ012719.1, read as the reverse complement.
GACATTTCTTAGTACTTTTCCATGATACCGTAAACTGTAATATTATACTTAGTTTGTAGATGATGATGATAAATGTATTCGTACTCTTTTATGTACAGTAAATAATTTTTTAAAACCCAATCGAAAAGTCTTGAAACTTAAGTGGCGCAGTCGGTAGGATTGTCGAAACAAATTAACGAATATTAATTTGTTTCACATTGTGATTTATTCGACATTCGAACAATTTCTACGTGTTGTGAAATCAACACTTCAAGACAACTTCATTGGATATCCTGCATCTTCACGCCAGCTGATAGAACATCAACTGCCGAGAAGAACGAGCACAAGAACGTTTCCCCATCCACTGAGAGAACATCAGCGAGCACGGGACTGTCTTGTTCGACTACAACGCCAGTGACCATCTTCAACGCACATGTCGTGGACACTGACGCTTTTGTGAGTACACATTTATGTCATTTCGGGAAACAATTTCTTTATTAAACTCATCAGAGCCCAGTTCAAAATCTGACTCCGATCCGGAAGATCGTAATTTAAATCCATTATCTCCATTAAATAATCGAAACTTATTAAGAAAACCCTTATTAAATATGGCTCTGTAACACCCTACCGGAGTAGAGTATTAACAAATAAATTTAGTAATGGGTTCTTGCCAAACTGGAGGAGTTAGCCCTTACTCCGGAAATGAATAAATAAAATATTCTACTTACTGTTACTTTGGAACAGGATGCTCGTCCTCGCCTGCAAATTACTTTGATCCTGGAAGGGGATGGGTTGAGGAAGCAGCTGAGTAAAACCCTTAGAGTTCGTTACGATTTAACAATAACGGTTTATTAAAAATTACTTAGCGATCTTTAACAACTCACTTATATTCTAACTTGCTAACAACGGCCACAATAAAAATACTTATAACTTGTAAAGCTAATATACCAGCGTCCCTGTTCGGGCGCCATTTTGTAAATGTATTCTACTTTAAATACTTAAACGTCATAACAGCGTCCCTGTTCGGGCGTCATTTTGTAACGCTCAAAATGTCATGAGAGAAAAAAAAACAAGTAAGTATTTAAATTTACGGTGACTTGTAGATTTAAAATTCCCGCCGACAAAATTGTGTCTAGGGAGATTGAGTTTGCCAACGGATGATTGCTCGGTGATAAAACAAAAAAAACTTCACTGACAGCTGATTATGGAGATTTTTCGGGCGCCGTTTTAAATAATCTGAGTGAAAATAAAATCAACTATCCTGACTGGGTCCGGTCTCTCCGTGAATGAGATTTTAGTGAAATAAAGACATTTGTTTTAGTAATGGTAAAAAAAAATTATTATTGTTCTAAAAAGGTAAGTTACAATTTAAGGTTAGCTTATTGTACTTGTTTGTATGGTTGTTAGGGTTTCGATTATTAAGTGGACTGTATATTTTCTTATTTCTTTATTGTTCACTTGACTGTGTCATCACACTAACTGAACATTTTTAACATAACCTCTCACGCTCACACACTGTCTCTCAAGCGTCTCAAGCGTCTGCCTTGCGCGCAGCGTGTCTGCTTCGCTAGCGCTCGGGCTGCTAGTGACATCTCTACTTTAGTAGTTTATAATACAATAGCGCGAAACTTAAATCGTTTCTCCTTTTAATACAATACATCCCGGCTCTCTTGAAAGATGTAACTTTCAAAACTATACTAATTAACATTTACTTATTAATTAAATATTATAACAGTTAAAGTATTAACATAACAAATATTCTTATTTATACTGTGTCACTCACTGGTAATACACATAGCTTTCTAACAGGCCTTTTAAAAATCCCGTTCGCACACTTTACACTCACTACACGTATCACGTTGTCTTCTCCGGGGTGAACCTCGATGATTCTGCCAGTCGACCACTTCAACGGAGGAGTGTTGTCTTGCATTAAGATGACCAAGTCACCTACGTTGACGTTTGGTTGCTGTTCATGCCACTTTTGACGCACTTGTAAATGATGCAAATATTCTTTCTTCCATCGGTGCCAAAAGTGTTGTTTTACTTGTTGCAGGTGTTCCCAACTGGATAGCCGATTGACTGGTGTATTTCTTAGGTCTTTCTGTGGTGGTTCTAACAATAAATCACCAATAAGGAAGTGGGAGGGTGTTATTGGTTGTGGATCTATTGGATTGCTTGGATTTGGTATTAATGGTCTGGAGTTCAAAATAGCTTCTATTTCTGTTAGTAAAGTGTAACATTGTTCAAAAGTTAATATTAAATCCTTTGTAACTTTATAAAAATGATTCTTCATAGATTTGACTGCTCGTTCCCATATTCCGCCAAAATGTGGACTACTTGGAGGAATAAATTTCCAATCTATTTTCTGTTTAAGAAGATTAGATGCTATTTGATCTTCATTTGATTTTAAAAATTCATAAACTTCTCTCAACTTAGCTTCTGCTCCAATGAAATTGGTTGCATTATCACTGTATAACTGTGAACAAATTCCTCTACGTGAACAAAATCTTTTTAGAGCTGCAAGAAAGGCTTCAGTCGTAAGCTCGGTTACCAACTCTAAATGTATAGCCTTTGTACTAAAACAGACAAATACTGCTATGTAAGCTTTGGTAATTTGTTTTCGTCCTCTCCCTCTGTGTTGCGTTAACTGGATTGGACCAGCAAAGTCCACTCCTGTGACAACGAATGGTCTATGATTTTCCGTTACTCTGTTTTTAGGAAGTGCTCCCATTATAGGTTTACATGGTTTTGGATTAAATTTTGTGCATATTATGCATTGATGAGTAATCTTTTTTGCTAATCTTCTCCCATTAAGTGGCCAATATTTGTTTCTTATTGATGCCAATAATTGTTCTGGTCCACAATGAAGTAGTTTTTCATGTTCTTTTCTCATTATTAAATGAGTTATATGGTGTGAATATGGTAAGATGTATGGATATTTTTGTTCATCTGATATGTTTGCATGCTTAAGTCTTCCGTTCAGTCTTATTAGGCCATTGTCGTCTAAAAATGGTTGTAGTTTGAATATTGAACTCTTTTTATTTATTGTTTTATTTTGTTTCAAATCATTTAACTCTTGTTTAAATGTTTGATTTTGTGTTAAAAATATTATTTTAATTGTTGCGTTGTCTAAATCATGTTTATTTAGTCTTTTGTTTATTGGAATATTTTTAATTTTTGCTTTTAATATTTCGAAATATTTTAACCAATACGCTATTGTCTTTTGTAATTTATCATATGACGAATATTCCGTTAAATTATTAAATTGAGTTTCGGATGTTGTTAACGTACATTTTACTAATTTTAGTTCCTCCTCTGTTTGGAATTTTTTATGATCTTCTTGCTCTGGCCAATTATTGCTTAACCATTGCGGTCCTTGCCACCATAATTGTGATTGCAATAAATCTTCTGCTGTCATTCCTCTTGAGATTATATCTGCTGGATTCTCTGCTGAATTTATATGCTGCCAAGTTGAATTGATGGTAAGACGTTGTACCTCTGCAACTCTGTTGCTTACAAAAGTCTTTAGTTGATTTGGTTGCATTCGGATCCATGTTAAAACTATTGTCGAATCTGACCACAAGAAAGTTTTCTTGACTCTGCCTCCCAGCGCTCGTTTAACATGATCTATCAGTCTAGCTAAGGTAACTGCTCCACATAATTCTAATCTGGGTAGGGTTACTTTTTTCAGCGGTGCCACTTTGGATTTAGCACATAATAATCTTGAAGTAGGTTTTCCGGTTTTATCTTGACTATACACGTATATGCATGCTCCGTATGATTGCTCCGATGCATCACAAAAACCGTGTAATATGATCTCTTGAGTTAAATTATTTGGATTAACATTTCTGTCAACTGATATGTCATTAATATTATTTGTGTACAAAGTGTTTCCATTTTATATAAATATCGTTTGGAACTGATTCGTCCCAATCCAACTTGATTTGCCATAGTTTTTGTAGTATGATTTTTCCGAAAATAATTATAGGTCCTAAGAGTCCCAAAGGATCAAATATTGTTGATACCTGTGATAAAATAGTTCTTTTTGTTATTTTCTCTTCGTCAAACTGTTTTATGGCATATTTTATTACATCATGTTTTGAGTCCCATAATAAACCAAGAGTTTTGATTATATCTTGTTTATCTATGATCAGTAATTCTTCTGTTTTACTTTCTTTCTGTAGATGACTTAAAATATCTGGATGATTTGATCGCCATTTTCGCAATTTAAATGCTCCCAAGGACAAAAGAGAACTTAAATCCTTTTGTAGTTGTGTAGTATCTTCCAATGTATGACTTCCTGTGAGAACATCATCCATGTAAAAGTCTTGTTCTAAGGATTGTTTCGCTGCAGGATATCTCGATCCCTCTTCAATGGCGAGTTGTTTTAATGTTCTTGCAGCTAGATATGGTGCACATGCGGTACCATATGTTACTGTATTCAAGCTATAGTGTTTCAATTGCTCATCGTTTGATTTTCTCCAACAAATCCTTTGTAAGTTACGATCTTCCGGTTTTATTAATATTTGACGGAACATCATGGCAATGTCTGCTGTTATCACGAACTTGTGCATTCTAAACCTAAGTACTATGTTAAATAAGTCGTCCTGGATAGTTGGTCCAACTAACAATTTATCATTCAATGCTTTTCCATTTGTTGACTTAAAAGAACCGTCGAATACAACTCGAACCTTTGTTGACAGGCTGTCGCTTTTTACTACTGCATGATGTGGAAGGTAGAATACATCTGCGTTCTCATTTGATGCTCTTGGATTCAATTCTGTCATGTGTTTTAAATCTTCATACTGTTGCATGAAATTTATATATTCTGTCTTCAATGCTGGGTTATTACTTAATTTTCTTTCCATATAGTTGAATCTGTTGGTTGCACCCTTTTTTGAATCCCCTAAATCTACATTTTTTCTTGTTGGTAGACTTACAATAAATCTGCCTGTTGCATTTCTAGTTACAGTTGCTTCATAATGCTTCTCGCATTCTATCTCTTCTACTGAATAATTGGCTGTCTTTGATGTAACTTCTTCCATGTTCCAAAATTTTTCTAATTGATCTTGCATTTTTACATATGAAGCGTGATTTGATTGAATAACTTTGGTTTTCTCTATTAAGCATGTGCTAGGTCCAGCAACTATCCAACCTAAATGTGTCTTTTGTAGAATTGGCTGGCCTCTTTTCAAGTTTATCTTACCCACACAGAGTAAATTCCAGAAAAGATCTCCTCCAATCAGGATGTCTATATCACTTGTTATGTAAAACTCTGGGTCTGCTAATGTAACTTGTGGCAACTTCAATTTTGTGTGATCCAATCTAATTTGTGGTAATGGCTGAGTTATGGTTTTAACAATTAAGCAATTTAGTGATGCCTTGTAGCTATTATATCTTGATTTGATGTTTACTATTGCGGATTGTGCAACTGTGGTTTCTGCACCTGTTATCCCTTGAATTGATAAATTGGCTTGGTTGCATTTCAGCTTCAGCTTTGTTGCTAGTCCTTCTCTGATAAAACTCATTTGTGAACCAGCATCCAGTGCTGCTCTTGCTTCATGACTATTTCCTTTGTTGTCAACTATTTTGACAATCGCAGTGGCTAGTAGAACATCTTGCTGTGATTTTTGTACAAAATAGCTTCCTGTGCTGATTTTGTTTGATACATCCACTGTTGCATTTTCTTCTGCATCATTTGTTTCTTCCTTATGCAGAACTGTTTCTTTGCTTGGTTTATGTGTACCCTTCCTGGCTCCATGCAACAATGTGTTGTGTTTCATTCCGCAATCTTTGCATTTAAATGTTGATACGCATTCCTTTACAAAATGCCCTGGTTTCAGGCAGTTTGTACATAGCCGTAGCTGCATAATTTTTTCCAGTCTTCTATCTGCTGAAAGTTTCAATAATTTGTCACACTGAAAAATGTAATGATCATTCTTGCAGTTGATACACCCCTGTTTCGTAGTGGCTAAAGTGATTCCCTTTCTTTGAAAAGTTGGCTTTTCAGTTGTATGGCGTTTGCTGGATTCTGACATTTCTAACACTTGACATCTGGTTGCCAAAAAGTCTGTTAACAACTTGAACGTAGGTTTAGACTTATCTTTCTCGCCTATTTCAGTTTCCCATGCTCGTCTTGTGTTAGTGTCTAATTTACTTGTTAAGAGATAAATTAAAATAGTATCCCAATGCTGTACGGGTTCTTTCAATGCCTGTAATGCTCTTATATGCATCTGAAATTGATCTATCGTCTGTCTTAAAAAGCTTGCTGATTCCTTTCCAATCGCTTGCATTTAAAAAATAGCTTGCATATGTGAATTTACGATAATTCTTTGATTCTCATATCTTTGATGAAGAATATCCCATGCTACTGCATAATTATCATTAGTTGTGCCCAATGAACTGATTAACTGCAATGCTTCACCTTGAAGTGTGCTCTTTAAATATCGAAATTTGTCAATGTTTGATAATGACACGTTATGATGTATCGCTGACATAAATGTATCCTTGAAATATAACCATTGTGCATACGTACCATCAAATTTTGGTAAACTCAGTTTAGGTAGTTGAAGGTTTGACATATTTTGTACTACATTATGAATTGTATCTACTTGTGTTGGCCTCAATGCAGCTTGCAGACTCTCCTGTTCCTTTAAAATTTGATTTGCTTGTCCTACTGTTTCATAATATGTATTCTGAAACGCTTCTGTTTGTTCTTCCAACTCTTTTTGATTTGTATCTGTTTCTAATTTACATTGAATATTTTCAAATTCATCAATTGACGATTCAATCCTCTTCAGACGTATCTTGAGTTCCTCCAAATTATCATTTTGAGCGTTGAATTTATCAAGAAAGTTACGAAACTTTGTTAAATTTGATTTAAGTAATTTTCTTCTATCTTTTAATGTTTTACTATCCATTATGAATGTTAGTAATTGTTAGGAATAAATGATTTGGAATGTTTAAAGACGGAAATAAAATTGGTGATTTACTTACGTACTTTCAAGCTCCAAATTCTTCACACTTGCAACTTCTTTTGTTGTTTTTGATCCACACGTTGTTCGTCGTTGTTGTGCAATGACTTTGTGATGCTGATTTGTTATCACTTGTTTGTATGCTGTTTTCACTAAATCCGGTTTGAATGGACCAATGTACTTGTTTGTATGGTTGTTAGGGTTTCGATTATTAAGTGGACTGTATATTTTCTTATTTCTTTATTGTTCACTTGACTGTGTCATAACCTCTCACGCTCACACACTGTCTCTCAAGCGTCTCAAGCGTCTGCCTTGCGCGCAGCGTGTCTGCTTCGCTAGCGCTCGGGCTGCTAGTGACATCTCTACTTTAGTAGTTTATAATACAATAGCGCGAAACTTAAATCGTTTCTCCTTTTAATACAATACACTTATATTTATTTGAACATAGTGCAGTGAATCTGAAATATTGTGAGGATGTAAGGAAATACCTTGGAGATGTGGAGGAGATTCGCCTGACGATGCAAGTCTAGGTGAATCGCAAATAGGTGTTGGTGAGTTGATTTATTTTTGGCTGAATTTTCACAATTCGCCCGACAGTGCAAGTCTGGACGAACAGGTTTGAGAAAAAAAAATAATATTATATAATAATAACTGACGGACAAGTCAAGTTATTATGGTCTCTATCAAATCTCAGCATTTGACATTCGACATTTTTAACTGACGAACAAGTCAAGTTAATAATAATCTCTGGTCTATACTAAATTACAGCATTCGACATTTTTAATAATAACTGACGAACAAGTCAAATTAATATTAAACTGTGGTCTTTCAACATTTTTTTTTGTACCTTTTCATGTCGAGTTATTAATTCGGCATTGGTAAGCGTACCTGAGAGGTAACTAAAGACGGCGCGAGCCATCTGTTGGGAAACGGCCGCGTTTTGGAAGTTCGACCTTTTTCCGCGATAAATTATCTGTCAGGTTTAACGTGTAAATGTAAAGTATGGTTAGGTTGGATGTGTTTATGTGATAATTTAAATTTCAGATTCTTTTCTTAATTAGTTAACCTAAGTAACAACATATTTACATGAGTTGAGACAATATGAATTGTATATGAACATCAATAGTAAAAGTAAACATTTACAATACAATAATTACTTTGAGGTAAGTTAGTTGCTTAAATGTTAAGTGTTTATAACCTATACAAATGTTTATTTTTGTAGGAAGAAAAGAAAGGTAATAATCCGGAGTGACAAATCTGGTTTGTCACAAACTACAAATCAGACTATTATCAAAAACCGGCGACCTCGCACTCGATAAAAAACTTGACTGCTAAAAAACCCGTACTAACTAACTTACTGACCTAAATCTTATCTTTTATAACTTATGTCGACGCTAAGTCAGCAAACAATGACGCACTTCACACTTCGGCAATTATTAATTTAATTGCCGCTTACAATGACATTCCTAAATATTGCGCTAATGATTATTGAAATTTTGACACATGCTGATAAATACTTATTGCGCGAAGTCTCTGTGTGGTGACTAAGCGTTTACATACCTCCTTTTTTTCAAAATTTGCTTCCGTAAGGAGCAAAATTTCATTTCACCATAATTATTATTTTACAGTTTTTAAATTACTATTACTATTACACTTAACTAACGTCCCGGGAGCTCCATCCTGTCGGCCTTGGATTTGGCGGTTGGGCTTCCTGGCCACGGCAGATGTATGTTGTGGCCAGCGACTGTCATGTCGTTACCCCGATCTACGCGCCAGCCTCCTGAGGCGCGCCGCCTCCTGCTCCATCTCCCTCCTTCTGCGGATGATCTCCTGCACCGTCATATCTCTGATGTATTCGAGATATGACGGCTCATCCTCTTCGTGCCAATTTTCACTGCATTCCACCTCTGGGCACTGCAGGAATTCTGGGTATTGCGGCTCCTGGTCCGACATTTTCGTTCTTAGGCGGCCATCCCCTGGGTGCAACTATTTATGTTGTAAAATTTTGCTGAAACAAAAGAATTTTATCGTAACTTGAGCGCCTACGCTGGTTAGCATGTCAGCGCTGTGATGTCGACATTGCTAAAATTCATGTGTTCGCATTCTTTGCATCCTAGGTGAGTGACCCCCTCCGTGCGCTCCCGTAGACGTACATATTATTTTCTATTACTTATACTACGTTGGTATGTCGATAATGGTGCGCCCACATTTCATCTAATTTTAAGGTCTCAGGTTGTGGTACACTAGGTGGTTCAGTCAATTCCATACGTTCATTTGAATCTATACAACCTGCTTCCACATCTTGTTGCGCTGCCTTGGTTTCCTATGGTGATTGTTCAGTACTAGCTGTGTCACCGCATTCCACAAACAAGCGGCCATGCTAAAACTGCAACCTATTGTCTTATATAAATTAAATCCATTTACAAATATATCTAATACATATTTTAAAATTTTGTAGATTGTATAAATTCCAATGAATCCTGACATGAAGACACCCAGATTGGATAGCCACCCCCATATTTGCTTCACAGTAGATGCAGCTAGCTTCTTCAGGTCTTTGGTGATGAAGATGTCAAGCGCTATTAACCCTTGCTCTGCCGTGTCTTTCCCAACCACTCGCCTAGTGATAATATTGGCAATGGCCTGCCTCTCTGTTCCAAAAATGAGAGCATCTTGCGCTGATTTGACCTCCTTCTCCGTGTAGATGCCAGCATTGCTGATGCCATACAGCGGTTTGAAGTCGAACTCAGGCTCTTGCTTAACTTTCAGAATTTGGGGCGAGACTCCTTGCACCGGCTCTGGGCTGAAACCTATCCACTTGTTCTCCACGAAGAAGAGCGCTGGAGCAATGTCGCTGCAATCTATCTGTTCAGCTTTAATTTGGAGAATATGTGTTACCGGGGCCATGAAGAGTTCCTCATTATCAGCGTACACCGGCATCTCATTATAACACTCGTCTACTCTTCTGATTTTAACAACTCTGGGTGTACACTGCATAATGTGGATCACTTCCCCTAGGACTCTACCCACGTATCCTAACTTATTTTTAATTAAAGTGCTTACTGTATTTGGAGCAAACGGCGCAAGCAACAGTCGATTTCGTAACATGTCTCTTTCTAATAAGCAATGACGGTGTATTACATCAGCATATGCTGCCCTTAATTCCCCTTTGAATGATTGTTCAATGTATAAAAATTTAGTATTTATATATGCTAGTAGGTTAATATTTTTTGGATTTTGCACTCCCTTTACCGAATATTTTATGCCAAAATTCTTTTTAATCGCAACAAGTAATTTAGGGTGCTCTGTCAGCCAAACTTCATCGTTACAAATGCTCGTGATTTCAATCAACTTCACTGCGAACACTTTGTCTTCCTTTTCTACCACAACATACCGATCCCCCTCCCCCCCCCCCCCCCAAATTTTTATTTTTCTGTGACTGCAATCGCAACCTTCATAAATTATAGTCATGTCACTGCCATCGCACTGCCTTGCTGCCGTCCGATCCCATACGGATTCACCAATTTCAGTATCCATGCAGCAGCCATCCATAAATTTACATTTAATCCCGCTGATGATTTTCATTTTCCACATATGACCCTCCTTTACATTTTCCACTAACGTCGACTGAGCCTGCTAGTGTCACTGCAGACGATGAAGTGCCATTACTCACAAGCTTGTTGATCACCGTATTTCCGAGCCCACGGAACATCTTCGTGCGGTGCATCAATCTGCATTCTTCGGGACCAACTTCATGGATGTACGTCAGTAGGCCCTGCTGGACAGATGACGTATGACTGTGCATCCCACAGTGCTGAATGAACCGTGTGATTTCCAACAAGCATGTGTACACCTGTACACTCTGGAACTCGTCCTCCTGCAGTATTTGGACGCTGGCCTGCGTCTCCGTGTAGCCATTGTCCATGTTCGGACAATCCGCAATATCCTTCAGCGATACCGTGGTGATGTTGGTCGTTGTCCCTCTGCAGTCGAACGCAATTAAGGCCCAAGGCATCTCGGTCAGCATCAGCATTTTAATTATTGCCTTCATCTAAAACAAACAAATCTATTTTCTCCTTGGAGATGATATCCAAGGGTGATCTGGAGCGGAGCCTCTACTTCGCGTATGATACGGTGTTACGGGTATCTGGGGTGGTTCTGGTTCTGGCTGTTGAGCTTGTAACGCTATCAGCTCGTGCAACAACATATTATGATGACTTTTGTTTTTCCCGTTTGTATCTATTTTTTCTTCCGTGTTTGTTACCGTCTGTTTTACGTCTGTGTCTGTTAACCCTGTCTCTTTTTTGTCTGATGGTATGTCTAGTTTGTATGGTTTCAGTCTGTTTACATGTACTTTTAAAATTTTGTCAGAATTTACTTGTTTAATTTTATAATTAACCGGTCCCATTATTTCTGTTACTAAGTCCTGTCCACGGCTTGTGCAGTGTACGTGACGTTTCTACGCTTATCGTCGGGTTGTGTAGGTAAACCGCGTCCCCGACCTTGTAAACTACCGACTTAGCATTTTTATTGAATTGTTTATGAGTGTTTTGTAGTTTTGTCTAAATTTAACCGAACTCTGTCAAACGCTATTTTTAATCTTTGTTTTAACTCTGATGCATAATTACTGTCATAGTCGTACCGTAGAGTCTGAGGTCGTGTAATGTCGTCATATGGTAACTCGAGATCTCGCACATGCATTAGGAAGAATAGTGTTTCGTTTGTGCTGTTGTGCGTACTGCTCCTGTATGCCATCAGCACATACGGTAGCCATTCATCCCAATCCGTCTGTTCTTTATTTACGAAGTGTGATAAGATGTCTTTAAATACTCGATGACTGCGCTCGAGCATTCCGTTTGTTTGTGGTCGATATGCTGTCGTTTGCATTTTCTCGATATTAAAAATTTTGCAGACCTCTTTAAAGACGTGGCTTTTTGATCCGGAATGGCAAATGCTTCAGGATATTTTGTAAAATGATCCTGGAACGTTAATATGTACCTGTGGCATACTTCTTTAATTTATTATTTCTTATTTTAAGTATCAAAGAGTCTATGCCGCATTTATTTTTCTCTGCTTTTAATTTGTTTTGGATTGTTGTTAAGTTCCTTGGTGATGTTATTTTATTGACAATTATATTTTCATGTCTTAAAAATAAAAACATTTATATTTTCGTTCTGCAAATCATTTTTTAATTATTGTTTTTAATTTTATTTTACCATCATTATATTGATCTGGTGGTTATATACCTATTCCCTTTCGTGCTCATGATTCCTGGATCAACTACGTCCATGGATACTCGCTGCAATGGTGCGGTCACTTCTTGGAATACTTGTAACGGTCGTTTGTGCGGTGAAGTTTTCCTTTCATTACATGAGTGACATTTGTCATAAAAAAAAAAAGAAAAATTTTTGCCCTATTCTTTTCTTGGTTTTTCTCGTAGCCTTGATGTCCGGCATACGGCAAATTATGGTAGTCTTGCATTACTCGCAATTTCATGTTTTCTGGTACTACAAGCTTATGATGTCGTCCGAAGCCCGTTTTCTCTTTAAACAGTAACCCTTCCATATCAGTAAAGAATCCGTCTTTGGTTCGTAGCTGTCGAATTTCTGCATCCTCTTGTTGTTTTCTTAGGATTCTTTGCCTGTCCCATACTGGCTCATATACATTATCTTCGGAATTAATTGTATTTATCGGTATTCTTGATAGTACATCCGCATTGATGTGTTTCTTTCCTGCCCTATGGACGATTTCAAACTCGTGTTCGTTTAGGGTTAGGGCCCATCTCGCCAACGACATCAGCCATTTTAAGGGTTTGTGTTCTGTAATGATGGTGAACTTCTGCCCATACAAGTAACATCGGTAATGTTTTACTCCCCAACAGACGGCGAGACATTCCTGCTCTGTTGTTCAGTAATTCATCTCCGCTTGTTTTAGCTGACGGCTAGCAAAGGCTGTCGGTCTTTCATAACCTCCTTGCTTTTGGCTCAAGATGGCGCTTATGGCTTTTCCGCTTGCGTCGGTTGATAAAATAAACTCATTCAAAAAATTTGGATGCGCTAGCACTGCGTCAAAACATAACGCATTTCTTAGTGTGTCAAATGCTAGCTGGCATTCTTCTGTCCATTCGAATGACTCGTCTTTTTTTGTTAATGTTGGTAATGGTTTTGAAATTTTTGCAAAGTCTCGAATGAACCGTCTATAAAATCCAACAAGTCCGCAAAATGCTCTTATGTCTTACTTTTCTTGGTATGGGGTACTTTTTAATTACTTCAATTTTGTCCGGATCTGGTTTTATACTTTCCCCATTTATAATGTGACCCAAATATTTTGTTTCTTTTTTCAAAAATTTGCATTTACTCGGTTGCAGTTTTAAGTTGGCTTTTAATCTGTCAAATACTTCTTTTAGTCGTATTAGATGGTCATCTATTCCTCCTCCGTTAAATACTGTGACGTCATCCAGATAAACTAGACACCGTTCGCCTCTTAATCCTGCCAACTCGCTATTCATCAGCCTCTGAAACGTGCTCGGCGCGTTTGCTAGTCCGAAAGCCATCTTTGTAAACTGATAGTGTTCTCCATCAGTTGAGAATGCTGTCTTCTCTTTATCCCGTTCATCTAATTGAACTTGCCAATACCCTGACGCTAAATCCAAGGTATAGAATAGATTAGCATTGCCCAGTTGATCCAGTGTCTCTTGCATGTTAGCAACAGGAAAATAGTCCATATTTGTTACTTTATTCAGACCCCTGAAATCAATGCACACTCTGATTTTATTCTCTCCGTTGTCTGATTTCTTTGGTACAATGACCACCGGCGCTGACCATGGGGAATCTGATGGCTCAATTACGCCTGCGTTCAACATCTTGTCCAATTCTTTTCTTAACTTTTCTTTCTGACTAAATGGTACCCTGTACTGGGGTTTTGCTATTAGTTGAACCTCTTCTGTAATTATCCTGGGTTTCACATTATTATCCTAATTCACAGTCTTCCCATAGAAATATGTCTTCATATTCTCTTAATAACTTCAATACTTTATTTTTAGCATTTCCCAACAAATGCTCGAGGTCAAATTGTTTCTCAATATCTTCCATTACTTGCTTACTCATTTTCACATTACATACATTTACTCTTTGTGTACCTTCTACATTGCTTACGTTTCCATTTTCCTCTACTATATGTCTCTCATTATATACTTCCGCTTTTCCTACTATCGTTTTCTTTCCTATTATAATCTCCTTATTACTTACATTTATCAACTTTACCGGTATTTCTTTCGTCGCTTTAGTTATTACTCGTGCCGCCATAATTCCGTGAATCTTAATATCTTCTGGCAATTTGGGCGAATCTTTACTGCACTCTTCAATCTAACCAGTCCACTGGCTTGTGTAACTGATTTTTTTCTGAGCTGAAGTGGGCACATTCATTTTGTAAATTTCTGGGTCCATATTTTGTATTTTGATATCAGCCATTGATGTTTGTGTTCCCGTTGCTTTGTGATTATGTTGCAATGAGTCCTGACCTTTCTCAACTACGTCATCGGTCTGCGTAGCGTAGTCGTTCGTCGCTGGGGCCACCGCTGCTGCTGTCAGTATTTCTTGCGCTTCGCGGTCGGCCATCATTTTTACTCTCGTATTACCTATGATAATTTCCCGGGTGCCATAATATATCTCTGCGTTGCAAAATTTGAGAAAATCTCGCCCCAAAAGACCATCAGCTTCTAATTTTAAATCATTTGAACAAACTACACAATTAAAAGGTATTTCTGAATTTTGAAAAATAAAATTTACATTCATTACGCCGTAATAAACAAGCTCGCATCCAGATATAGAAGTTAGAATGCCAACATTCTGAGATTCTATCCGATGCTCATTTGCAAATTCTCTTTTAATTAATGAAACTGCTGAACCTGTATCAACTAGTAATTTAACTATGTTACCATTTACTTTTGCCAGAACAAAATTTGGAATATTTTCTAATTTCGAATCTCTATTAATTTGCGTAATGATAACTTGTTTGTTTATAGCTGTGGTCAATGGAACCTCCCGCGTTGGGGTACGCGCGAAAGGTACTGCTCGTTTAAATGCTGCCCTTGTGGCCGGTGACGTGTACCCTCATATCTATTTCGATTTTCTCCTTCTCTTGCGTTTTGCCTTGTATCATAGTTTCTCGCTGGTGGACCTCGGTATCTATTTGGTTGGAAATTATTGTTTGTTTGGCTATAGTTATTCTGCAATCTCTCGCGACAGCCTATAGCAATGTGACCCGGCTTTCCCCACCGTCTGCAATTGTTTTGTTGCCGACAGTGTCTTCTTATGTGCCCGGTAACATTTCCTGTCTTCTTCCTATGTTTTCGGTGTTCTATGATGTGACGATCCGGTCCCTCCTGAAACATTTTAAAAGGTTTTACAGTTAATTACTGCACAGGTGACACTTTGAGGTTATGCAATTTTCAATGATCCTGTAATTAATTTGTTTGTTTAATGTAACTGTAAAATCAATACCGTACCTGTATTTCTTAAACTGATCTTGTAAATATGTTATTTCATTGTTTAGTATTTCACCAAAATGTTTAGCTACCACGCAATTTGCATCTGAAAGTAACTGTCATGTGAATTAGGAAATATGTATTCAAATACATTTACCTGTACTGTGTGGTCATTGGAAAACTCTGAATGCATTTTTCCATACACTGCAACTTCTGTATTTTTAGTCTGTGACATTTCATTCTAGGTTACACATTTTTGTTAATGACAGTTCCGATGACAGTTACTGCTGTTGTCATCTAGCGGCAAGTTGTGCAAACATGATTATTGTTCTTTTGTATTTAAAATATATTATTTAAGTATTTATATATTTCCAAGATATTAAATTATGTTATATGTAAAACTGTTGCGAGGCTTAATAATATTTGTGCAATTTAAAACTCAGTATTAAATAAAGAAAACAATTATTGCCTTCCCCCACCCCCACTTAATTGTTGTCATTTGTTTGACATGATTAAGTGGACCGTCTCCACCGTTAGCTATCCCGCGCACGAAGTCCTTTCTTTCAGCATCAACAGCGACTGATTGGCGCCCGAACGCATACCGACCGACTGACGCTGAAGAGGGACTCGTCACAATTTTGACACCCCAGCAGGGAGTCGTCACAATCTACAGCTCCGATTTCTAACCCTGCAAAGCTTTCCTGTGCCTGTTGTAGTTCTTCTCGTTCCGCCAGCCTCACTGTATCTTCAAAGTATAGATCTTGTGTATCCATTATCGCCATTATATATCTTTTTATTTCCATTCTGAGCCCAGCTCTTAATTGATACAAACAGAATCTGCATGCAAATTGTTCGTCTACTCTCTCTTCTCTGATAAGTTCTTTTTTCAGCTGCCGCAGACGCTGAGCGAATTTCTGTACGCTTTCGCCTACGGCTTGTGTACATGTAGATATTTCGTGGTAAATTTGGCCTGGAAGTCGTTTAGGCGAGAATCGATCCACAAACATTTTCGCAAATTATATAAATTTTATTGTCTGTGTATGTAGTTCTGGTGTCTGTATGTAAAAGTCCAGGGCTTCATCTCTGAGTTTCATTCTTATTAAGTCTACTGTGTCAGAGTTGGACCATCCTTCAATATCAGCCCGTATTTTTACTTTTGCGTTTGGGCCGCCTTCTAATGCGTGTGCCACGTAGCTGTATTGATACTTATTTGTTCTAAAAATTGCATTAAGCTCGTCCTTGATCGCTTGAACTTGTGCTGTGCCACCAGAACCTTCCCCTTTGGGTGTGCTTCCCGTCGGCATTTTGTCAAGTTATTAAACAGTGTCAAAATAAAACACAAAAATTTAGAGTAATTTGGAGAATAACGAAGTGGGGTTGCTCTCCGCGAGTGGACCACTTATATTGGCTACCCTGATTAGGCAAAATTTCCCGGAACCGCTGCCACCAATTTGTAACACCCTACCGGAGTAGAGTATTAACAAATAAATTTAGTATTGGGTTCTTGCCAAACTCTAGGAGTCAGCCCTTACTCCGGAAATGATTAAATAAAATAAAATATTCTACTTACTGTTAATCTGGAACAGGATGCTCGTCCTCGCCTGCAAATCACTTTGATCATGGAAGGGGATGGATTGAGGAAGCAGCTGAGTAAAACCCTTAGAGTTCGTAACGATTTAACAATAACGGTTTATTGAAAATTACTTAGCGATCTTTAACACCTCACTTATATTCTAACTTGCTAATAACGGCCACAATAAAAATACTTATAACTACAAATCAGACTATTATCAAAAACAGGCGACCTCGCACTCGACAAAATACTTAACTGCTAAAAAACCCGTACTAACTAGCTTACTGACGCTAAGTCAGCAAACAATGACGCACTTCACATTTCGGAAATTATTAATTTAATTGCCGCTTACAATGACATTCCTAAATATTGCGCTAATGATGACAAATACTTATAGCGCTATCTAAATTTGGAAATCTCTGTGTGGTGACTTAGCGTTTATAGCTCTCTCTTTAAAAAAAGAATACTTGGACATGATCCCAGATTTCCACGGAGAAAGTGAATTACTATCTAGATTTTTAGACATATCACAAAAATTAGTAACAAAATTTTATAATGTAGCTGACCCTAATGACTTTCAAAATGAATATTTGATGAGTACAATTAGGTCAAAAATTAAAGGTGAGGCAGCTGTAAATATTGCTAGTTGCACCATTTAAAAGCGGCGTTAATCAACACGTACGCAGACAAAAGAGACTGGTTTACTCTTAATATTGAAATAACTGCATTGAAACAAGAACCAAACAAATCCGTGTTTGATTTTTATTGCAGGTTACAACACTTTTTAAACCTACAAATATCTTATATAAGTACAAATGCAACCCCTGAAGCTTCCGTCATAATGATAGAATATTTTCGGAATTATGCTCTCAGAATTTTATTAAAAGGTTTGAAAGAGCCACCAGACCTAAATTCCGTACTAGGGATGCTTGCAAATGACCTAAAATTCGAATATGTTTCGAAGTCGTCGAAAAACACTTCTACAAACACTCATAAGCCAATACAAAAATCAAATACTCATACATTTAATAGTTTTAAACCGTTCCAACATATCACCCCCAATAATTATTATCAACAACCAATTAATCACATCCCTGCAAGAACTCATGATATACCTAGTATTCCAGCCAAACCAAACCATCCAAATACGGTGAACAGAAACCCAACTGTCAACCAAAGATTTTCCAAACCAATTCCTATGAGTATCTCCACACGAAATACCTCACCTTATCAAACTAGACAAAACCCCGGACCATCCCGGCAAACTCAGAATTATCGCAGTAATAATTTTTCTAACTTTCCAAAATATATCGCGGAAGAATTATATAACATAAGCGATGTAGAAGCAGTAAACGATGAAATATATAATGAATGCGAATCTGAACAAAATACTGATTCAAATGTTGCTGTTATCACGGATTTCGAGAAAGCAAATCATGATAATAATTTTTTAGAGATAAGTGCCTCGGAACCAAATATCACCCACACATTGAACTAATGCACTTAACTAATTACCAAAGTAAACTCTCATTTATAGTAATCCCTGAGAATAAATTTAAAATTTTGATTGATACGGGAAGTACGAAATCATTCATCAGACCTGACGTCGCATTTAAACAAACAAACAGCTCACCGAGTTGTATAGCACGAAGGTACCCGTTTCAAAATTATTTAACATTAAAGATGAACCAAATCTAGAATTAAAATACCATTTATTTAAATTTCATGATCAGTTTGATTTACTTTTGGGTTTAGACAAATTGAAATTGCTAAAAATTATTATAGATATTCATAACGATTTAATTAAAACTCCTAATTGTTAAATTAAAATTCAGTATGATCACCCCGAAAATTCGAATAATAATAATAATATAACGTTTAATAATAATAATACAGTAGAACCTAATACTGAGAGTTATAAAATTCAAAGTCGACGTTGAAAACGGAACAATCTTAATACCGAGAATAAAAACTAAAAACACATCAATACCTGAATACGTCTCCGTCGCAAGTAATTTTCAAGCATTATGCTCCCTTATTAGTTTTTCTGAAGAAAAAATTTATTTTACACAAAAAAATCCTATAACTGTTGAAAACATGAATCAATATGAAACATATAGTAGCCCTAATTTAAATTTTAATTATTCTGAAAAGTCATATTTTGATATGTCCAAAATTAAGTTACATCATGTGAATGTAGAAGAAAAAGCAGTAATAATACAAATATTAGATGAATACTCTGATATTTTTTATTCAAAAGATCAAAATTTATCTTTTACTAATCAGATTAAGAACACCATAAAAACAAGCGACGAATTACCAATTTATACTAAATCTTATAAATAACCAAATATTCATAAACAGGAAGTTAGATCTCAAATTCTCAAAATGCTTGACCAAAATATTATCAGACCCTCAAATTCACCATGGTCCTCACCTATTTGGGTTGTACCAAAAAAATTAGACGCGAGTGGCAAAAAGAAATGGTGAATCGTAATTGACTACAGGAAACTTAATGAAAAGACAATCGGAGACAAATATCCCTTACCCAATATTAGCGACTTACTAGACAAATTAGGACGTTGTCAATATTTTACGACACTCGACCTAGCATCGGGATTTCATCAAATAGAAATGGACAAGACTGACATACAAAAAACCGCGTTTAACACCGAAGACGGACACTATGAATTCTTACGCATGCCCTTTTGATTAAAAAACGCACCTGCGACATTCCAAAGAGTAATGGATAACATTTTACGAGGACTGACCAATGACAAATGTTTAGTTTACTTAGACGACATAATTGTTTTCAGCACAAGCTTACAAGAACACGTTAATAATTTAAAACTCGTATTTGAACGCCTTAAAAATGCAAATTTCAAAATTCAGATTGACAAATCAGAATTTTTAAAGAAAGAAGTCGCGTATCTTGGACACATAATTACCCCAGACGGTGTCAAACCGAACCCTGATAAAATTACGGCAATTCTAAATTATCCTATACCAAAAACCACAAAACAAATAAAATGATTTCTAGGACTTTTAGGCTATTATAGAAAATTTATAAAAGACTTCGCTAAAATTACCAAACCATTTACAAAGTGCTTGAAGAAATATTCAATAATTGACATTAATAACCCTGAATACAGACAATGTTTCGAAATTTGTAAAAATCTTTTGACTAACGAACCGCTACTCCAACATCCCAACTTTGATAAGGAATTCAACCTAACGTGTGACGCCAGCAACGTCGCCATCGGAGCTGTACTATCTCAAGGCAGCCTGGGTAACGACCTGCCCGTTGCTTACGCGAGCAGAACACTTAACGACACAGAAATAAACTATTCCACCATAGAAAAAGAATTGTTAGCAATAATCTGGGCAACTCAGTATTTCCGACCAAACCTATTCGGCAGAAAGTTCAAAATATATACAGACCACCGACCACTCCAGTGGCTTTTTTCCCTTAAACAATGTAGCCAAAAATTAATACGTTGGCAGTTAAAGATAGAGGAATTTGACTATGAAATAATTTACAAAAAAGGAAAACAAAATACTGATGCTGATGCTCGGAGCCGAATTCATCAAGAAAATAAAGATAAAATTCCAAACACCTTACAATTCTCTGACAGTGACACCCCTTGGCCTTATACCAAGATTATTTAGATAAAAAGCAAACTCAAAATTTTGATTGTAAAAATTTACTTGAAGTACAAGGTGATTTATTTGACGCTCCAACTGATAGTAGTTTAGCGCACTGTAGCAGTAAAGACTTAGAATTACCTCAAGGTTTTGCATTACAATTTAGAGATAAGTTTGACGGAATTCACTTGTTATAATCACCAAATCCTAAACTTCAGCAGGTATTATATTTAAAAGATAATAATAGATACTTAATATATTTGGTAACGAAAGAAAAATATTTTGAAAGACCAACATATCAAGATTTATTTTATACATTATTGAACTTAAGGAAATTTTCTATGAAAAATAGAATAAAAAATTTAAGTATTCCAAGAATTGCTTGCGGATTAGACGAACTGAATTGGGATGAAGTCAAAATTATGTTAGAAATATTTTTAATGGTACTAATATACTTATAACTGTTTTTAATAAACCTGACGATAAAATTACCCCCTTGGAACTAAATATAAATGAATCCGAGAATTTTGGACATCTTAATAAATTCATGGATAACTTTTACACCGAATTAAGAGATAATAAAGAAATTAACAAAACCAAAATTATAATCATTCACTAGCGGTAGAAGTAGATAACGCACCAAGACGCGATAGCGAAAGTGATGAATCGCAAGATGATAGCGATGTAACAGTACATTCTAACCAAGAGAACCTTATCGTTGGAATACCGATAACAGAATCCCCAGTTAATTACGGAAAAAACCAGATAATAGTATCAGAAGTTCAGTATAATCCTAAACCCCCAAAATATTGAAATTTTTTAATAATAATAAACAAAGATTTTTAGAAGAAATCTCTAAAGATGATTATTTATTTATTTATAATCCACCAAACAGGACAAAAGTCCCAATTACAGGGGGATGGAAGCAAAAAGCATTACAAATTTATTGTGTAGACACAAATAAGATATTTAAAAATACCTAATAAAACAAATATATAGTAAGAAAACAACAATGAAAAAGAAAACACTTTTACAAAACATAACTAAATGAATTACAATATCAAAACAAAGTTATTGCAATACAATATTAAATTACAAGTGAGATACAGCTGGCAAAAAAATAGTAACTAACAAACGTATAAATTTAGAAAAACAGTCTGCAAATATATCTATATCGATTTTAGCAGTTACATCATTGAAAATAAAACATAATTGACGGATAGGAGATTTCATTTCATAATTTCTTCGAGCAAGAGTACACTTAAACATTACTTTATTTCGTGAAGATGTGCGTGGTACAAAAAATGGAATATGTGATAGTTTGTTTGAGTCATCAATAATGTTATTTAATAATTTATATAAATATTGACAAGATTGAATTTTTCTACGATTATGTAGGGATATCAAGCAAAAATTTGATAGAAAGTCGTCATAAGAATAATCATGTCCTGGATAAATTCCAGAAATTTTAAAACTGCAGTACTTAACAAATTTGCACTGAATTGTTTCAATCGTGTGACAATATTTGCTATAAATCGGATTCCATATTTGAAGTGCGTATTCCAGTTTTGTACTCACAAGTGCAAAGTACAAGGATTTTAGTGAAGAAATGGTTTTAAATGACTGAGTGTTGCGTATAATAAATCCAAGATTTTTATATGACATTTTCACTATTTCATTTACATGCTGGTTAAAAGTTAAATTTTCATCAAATAAAACACCGACATCTTTAAATTGGTGAACTCGATCATCAGCATATAGTAACACTTCTGAATCTTTCACACAATCAACAATATCATTAATAAATAAATAAAACAATAAAGGCCCTAAATTTGAACCTTGAGGCACACCGGAAGTAGCGTTGTAGGGATTCGAGAGAAAACTATTGTAATGAACAAACATTTTACGATCACCTAAATATGATGAAATTAGTTGAAGAAGATCAGTAGAAAAGTTAAAATTGTGCTCAAGTTTGTGTAAGAGAACTTTATGATCAATGGTATCAAAAGCTTTGGTAAAATCTGTGTAGACTACATCTATTTGTACATACATTATCATGGAGTGCTTGAACAGTATATTCAGTGAAGTTCATTAAATTTGTAGATGTTGATCTTCCTTTAATAAAGCCATGTTGCTGAATCTTGATAAATTGTTTAGTGGCATTGTAAATATACTTATATAGTACAGTTTCATAGATTTTTTAAATGTTAGAGAGGATTGCTATTGGTCGGTAATTAGTGATGCTTGAATTATTACCAGATTTAAAAATAGGAGTAATATGTGAAGTTTTGAGGCAAAGCGGAAAAGTGTTAGTAGAAAGAGAAAGATTGAAAAGAATATAAAGTGGTCTAAGAAATAAATGACTGCATCCTTTTAAAATATAAGCTGGGAAATAGTCCGGGCCAGGATTACGAGAAGGTTTTAGTTTGTTTATTGCTTCAATGATATCATTCTCGGATATATCTGAAATTGATGTTTGGCTACTGTCATTAGCGTATTTTATAGGTAAAATAGGTTCATTATTATCATGTGTGTAAACACTAGAGAAAAAATCAGCAAAACCTGGGACAATATCAGGGGTATTAGTTAGTTCTTGGTCATGTAAATACATAGTACCTGGAATACGTGATTTTTTCTTTTTGTTATTAACAAAGTTCCAGATTTTTGAAGGATTACTCGATATATTATTCTCCATGTCTAATAAATATTTATCATATTCAACCTTAATTTCTTTTTTTATAAGAGTTCGTAAGCGCTTAAATTCAGAATGGTAATAATCTATTTTATGAGTGAAGTATAATTTGCGGTAGGTGGATTTCAGTTTAATGTTACTGATGATATTTTTTGTGAACCATGGAGGGTATTGTGACGATTTCTTATATTTTGTTTGAGTTTTGGGAACACATTTATCAAAGACGGTGTAAAGTATGGTGTAAAATTCATGAAAAGCAGAATTAATATCATTGAATTGCAATAAACTTTCCCAATTAGTATTAGCTAATAAATAATAGAGTTGTTCAAAGTCGGCTCTACTAAAATTGTATGAAGGAACATTATTTATAGAAGAATTAGGAACATTAGAAGAAATTGTAAAGGGATAGAATAGAATAAGAGAAGGATGATGATTATCCTCATGAACAAGAGGTTCAAGATTACGAGAAACAGAACATGGCTTATTAGATATCACAACATCTAATATACGACCAAGGGTATTAGTTACTGTGTTATACTGCGATGCTTCCATGAAGCTTAAAAAATTGTTAAACCTACAGATAATACCATTACTAAAGTCACCAGTGAGGGATTCGTTAAGTTTGGCAATATTTAGGTCTCCAATAATAATGTAATTATTATCGAATAAAGGCAAAAAAATTTCCAAGAAGTCAAACAAATAATTTACTTGATCTAAGCAAGAGGGAGGAGGACTATATATAACAAACACATGTATAAACCTATTGGATGACAAAAATACTTTAGCACATACAATATCAGACAGACAATCAGGATGAAGTTCAATGGGAATGAAAGTAGATTTAAATTTATTATTTATGGCACACAGCACACCACCTCCACTTACTTTACCACTTACCGTTGTACCTCTGTCTTTTCTGTAAACATTAAATGATGAATTAAATAATTCAGAATCACTAACTGAATCATGAAGCCAAGTCTCAGTGAGTGCAACTATATCGTAGTCTGATGAACAGCAGTTATTATAAAATTGCTCTAATTTCGTGTTAAGTCCTCTGGTATTTTGGTAGTAAATATTCATTTTCCGAAATAAATAAAATAGGAAATGCCAATATAAACGTACTTTGTATGAACAAAAAATAAAAGTAAGTGCAATATAAGCGCACTCAGTGTTTGTTTAATATTGAACCTTGACTTTGTCTAACCAAAAACTATTAATTTTAAGTAAATGAATAAGTACAAACGTGCGTTGATAAAAATTATGATTCGACAAAAACTAAGAAACAGCTGCTACTCAGTTTACAAGTGAATAAAAAATTAAATATAGATATTTACAAAAAATAATATAAATGTTGTACAAATAATCAATATAGATCATAAATTGTTATAACTCCGTATTAGTATACCATGCAAGAAAGAAAAATTATACATCGAATGCATCAAATCTCTTTATAACGTTATCAACTTTACAATAAATAACACCATCATTTGACCAAACGTTCTTGAATCCATATTTTTTTGAGGCGATGGTCAATCGTTCTAGTCTATTACGCGTTAAGTCCTCCTTTATCGATATTTTTGTACCCTTCAGTTTTTTGCGATTATTTATAACTTGCGCACGAGTTTTATAGGATACGAATTTAACAATTATCGGTCGAGGTTTCGCGGAAGGTGACACAGGTTTTTTAGGGCCAGTACGGTGACATCGATCAATAAGATTGGGGGCAATATTTAAGACAAATTTTCACTAAACACTTTTCGGATAACGTCCTCGGTGTTTTCGTCACGTACCTCTGGAACTCCGAAGACTCGAACACAATTGCGGCGGCTGTACTGCTCCAGTTGATCCAATTTGTCCTCAAGTGCTTTGTAGTCGCTGGTCATGTCACTTATTACGCCTTCATAATAATCTTTTTGCTCTTGAAGTTTTTTGTTAAGTCCATCTACTACTTTATCAACGATTTTTGTTATAAAAGTATCGTCGGAAAGTAGTTTGGAGAGGACGTCAGCAACTATAATATTAATTTGCCGGTTTGAATATTGTGGATTTTTGGTGCAAAAATAAAGATATAAAAAATATATTCACGTAGCACAAATTTGACAATTTTTTACCACGGAGAAACAACAAAACACGTCAACTCGCGGCGGCTACACATGACTATCTATTATGAAAAGGAAATGATAACATTTATTAGAGAATATATAGCTCCAAATGTTAAAAATCATATTTATTTCGAAGACGAACTATACGAAAAGTTTAG
The DNA here is from genome assembly GCA_963942605.1 of Poecilus cupreus. Lineage (NCBI taxonomy): Eukaryota > Metazoa > Arthropoda > Insecta > Coleoptera > Carabidae > Poecilus > Poecilus cupreus. The sequence continues at coordinate 28,732,211 of OZ012719.1, read as the reverse complement.
TTCAACACTTCAAAACCACTTTAAAAATTCACAAATTAAAATTGTTAAATGTACACAATATTTAACTGATGTTACTGACGAAGACAAAATAATTCAAATAATATCAAATTACCACCACAGTAAGACAAATCATTGAGGAATCGATGATACAGAAGCTCGTGTCAAACGAAATTATTACTGGCCAAATTTAAGACATTCTATACAAACATTTATTAATAATTGTGAAATATACCAAGTAACCAAGTACGACAGAAGACCCCTAAAATTAATATTGAACATCACTCCTACAGCAACAAAGCCATTTCAAATCATCAACGTAGACAGTATAACTTTAGATCATGCTAAATTTCTAACTATAGTGGATTCATTTTCAAAATTTGCTCAAGATTACAAATCAATTCGAGACAGGGAATAGAAATTGTTAACAACTTAATAAAAAAAAATTCACATCACGGAATCCCAGAACAAATAATCTCGGACAACGGACTTGAGTATAAAAACTCAGTAGTAAAGGAACTTTTAGAATTACATATGCATTTCATTAGTTCCCAACATCCTCAATCCAACGGAATTATAGAACGTTTTCACTCAACCCTTATAGAGCATATTAGATTGTTTAATAATCAAGAACAATATAAAAAGGAGCCTATAGAAATGAAAGTAAATTACGCGCTTTTGGCTTATAATAATACAATTCATTCTGTAAATAAATATGGGGTAAATAGCTCTGTGGTAGCGGTAGGTGACAGGTGCCAATTTATATTTAACCCTGTGGTTCCCCCGCCACTAACATCTTTGGGGGCTATGATTTGACGGCTGGTAACCGCACTTCATACGCCAAAATATATCACTTACCGAGATCTGCGTAAGCAGAGTGCCACACCCATAATGGGTAAAAGGCGTGATGATGATTAATATATATATATATATATATATATATATATATATATATATATATATATATATATATATATATATATATATATCTGTAAATAAATTAAAATCATCGGAAATAGTTTCTGGGCATCTTGATACGAAATCTCCTTTTGAAATTAACGTTAATCAGCAATTAATAAACAATTATATAGAAAACCATAAAAATAAAACTAAATTATTATACGAAACTATAAATGATAAAATTAGACAAAATAAAGAAAAGGTAATTGGTAAATATAACGAAAATAAAGAAGAACTACCTAATATCCCTGAAGATGTGTTTGTTAAAAATAAACAAAAACAACAAAAGACTAAAAATAAATTTAAACCCGAAAAATTAATTAAAATTAATAAACATCTTAAAATCGGAAGAATAAAACCAACACACGGTAATACCACGGACAACATTCATTTCTCAAATACAAAACGCCCTAAGAAAAATACCTATAAGTTTAAATCACTTCCAGGTTGCTCGCACTGGGCATCGTACAAGGAACAATAATAGAGAACATAACAGAAAACCTTGGAATCCTTCCTATCAACTTGGGTCCTGCAAAACTCGAGAAGACAACACACACTTTTGTTCACTATCACAATCTCAGTACACTCATCGAATAATATGATAATTTGAATGTCCAACACACAAATCTTAAAACATTTATTTCTAATAATACACATTTTACATATGAACTTCATAATTACAATAAAGTATTCGAATTTCTTCAAATTAACATAAATACAAAGCTCAATCACATGGGACTTTACACTACTAAACGCCGAAACAAAAGAGGTTTGATAGATGGACTAGGAACAGTATTCAAAGCTATTACTGGCAATTTAGATGCCCAAGATGGCAAAAGGTATGACAAAATTCTGACGTATTTGCAAGAAAATGAGCATAATTTAGAAAAGCAATTACAACTATCATATTCCGTAAATCATCAAAAAATAAAAAATTTTAATAACACTATTTTAGAAATTAATAAAAATCAAGAAATTTTAAAATCACACATAATACAACTTGCCAACCGCATAAATAATTCACATATCGAAGACATCGTCTTTGCAAAAAATATTTACGACCAACTATCTACACTATATAATTAAATTTTAAGCACATTACAAGATGTAGAAAACTCAATCACATTTTGTAAATTAAAAGCCGTACATCCAAGTATAATACAGCCAATAGAATTATTGAACGAATTATTAAAAGTCTCAGACCATTATCATGTACAACTGCCATTCACACCTAAATTGGAAAATTTACTTGAATTTGAAGGTCAGCTGTAAAATTGAGCCTACTCAAATATCATATTTTATTTCTACACCCATTAACTGAGAAGAATTTTGAGCTTTATTATCTATATCCAATCGATAACGAAATAATTCCCATAAATGACATGTGTGTTAAACAAAAGTTTACCAGTATTCAACCAGATACTATGATCACTTCCACTCAACTTGTGAGAAAGAAATTCTTCAAGAACATACTTCAAAACAATGTCATTACACGAAAATAAACTTGAAAGAAAATCATGTAGAAGTCATCCCGGAAATCAACAAGTACCTAGCAATCTTTCCGATAGAAGAAAAAATTATAATTAAATGTTTAAAGGAAACTAATATTAAGCCATTAGTTGGAATCCATTTAATAAAGAACGAAGCAAAAATTAATATTCCTAGATACCGAGCAAGGAAAACCATTACTCCTACCCAAATTAAACTATAATATCCCATCACATAAGATATCTAATTATTCCATAAATTTAAATTCTATAAAACTTAACGATTTATCCTTCAATCCAATCGTACCAATAAAGGAAGATTATACACAAATGCATATCCCAAGCCTTTGGACAATACTGTTGTATTCTCACATCGTCCTAAGCAGTTTTGTTTCGCTTATTTGAACTTAGGTCATCGACCTTCTTTATCCGATATCATTTTAATTTTATTATAGCTTCAGTTTTATTTAACTGTATTTTCCCATTTGATATGGGTTAGATTGGCTCTTATGAGTCGTTGAGCGCGTGTTTTGGTCTCCTGTATTTATGGGGACCAAGTTCATCATAATTTACCGCCTCTTTGACGGCGCTGTTTCTATGGTTCTCCATAGTAGCGAATAGTTTGATTGCTTGATTCCTCATCACTAACGCGATGGGAGGAATCTTTGTGTCGTCGTGGATGGTTTTGTTTTTCACATACCATCCAGCGTTCAGTATTGTTCTCAATACTTTGTTCTGCAATGTTTGCAGTTTTTTCTTCTTGTTGACGGACACAGCTCCCCAAGCAGGTGATGCGTACAGGAGCTCTGGGCGAATTGTCGTCAAGTACAAACGGAGTTTGTTTTTGACCGTGAGTTCGCTTTTCCGTCCAAGAAGGGGCAGCAATCTGCCAACATCGTCCTAACCATACGATACTTCTTAATAAGACGATACATGCAGAGATCAAGAGCACAATCGAACGAAGATACATCGAATACCCGAGCTACCCCTCGGACTACCCCAATCGAGCTTCCAGGAGGAGCACCATTCTGATAGGGGAGGAGTTACAGAACACTCAACCATCATAAAGTGCTGAGTCGGACATTTCTTAATTCTTAGTATTTTTCCATGATACCGTAAACTGTAATAGTATACTTAGTTTGTGGATGATATGATATATCATCATCACGCCTTTTACCCATTGCGGGTGTGGCACTCTGCTTACGCAGATCTCGGTAAGTGATATATTTTTTCGTATGAAGTGCGGTTACCAGCCGTCAAATCATAGCACCCAAAGATGTTTGTTTGTGGATGATGTATGATAAATGTATTGTAAGTTAGTTTAGTTTTAGATTCAGAACTTGTTGTATTTACACGTACTCTTTTATGTACAATAAATAATTTTTAAAAACCCAATCGGAAAGTCTTGATACTTAAGTTATTATATATATATATATATACAAGTTATATGTATTATATTATCTGAAAGCAATTATGAAATCACCCTGAATAGTGGATCACTTGGTTCGCAGATCGATGAAGAACGCAGCTAATTGCGCGTCAACTTGTGAACTGCAGGACACATGAACATTGATATTTCGAACGCACATTGCGGTCTTGGGATACTATTTCCAGACCACGCCTGATTGAGGGTCGTGTCTTATATAACTAGACTGAATGTTTGTTTGTTTTTCACTATTTGAACGCTATATATATTTTAGAAAAACAATAGATAACATTCGATGTTGGAGTTTTCAGTCTTTTCTCGTGTACTCTCACTCGTTGAGATACACAAACGTATGAGAAAGATTGTACTCTGAAATATATAAACTATATATATATATATATATATATATATATATATATATATATATATATATATATATTATATATATATATATATATAAAACTTAATTGATCAGAACTCGAATATTGGTTTTTAAAAACTTTAATTTTGCTCAGGATCAGAGAGGCAAAGTTTTAAATGTTTATTGCTTTAAGACTACAACAAGACAATATTAAAGCTACATACAAGATTAAATAAGCATGTGTACAGATAAAAGAAATATGAATCTTCCTCATACTAAAGCTACATACAAGATTAAATAAACATGTGTACAGATAAAAGAAATATGAATCTTCCTCAGCTCGCGGGAACATAGCGGCCGATGGGAAACGCTGATGTCGGCAGGTAGACGTTAGGTAACACCTCCCTCCTTGACAAGAAACTCTAGGGTGGAACGACTTGAGTTTCGTTGACTGCGGTTGACCTCGGGTTGACTCCCTTTTTCTGCAAAATCTTATTTTTTATTTTTATTATAAAATAAAGTAAGATAACCATTGCTAATATGCTGACTCCAATGATTGAGCCTTTTGAATAGTTTTCGTGGATGATGATCGATTCAATTGGGAATTCTTCTAACTCTTGAAGTTGTAATTGATGTAATTTATCGAGAGGAAATTTATACAAATTTAATTTTTCTATTTGTGGTACTGTTGAGTTTCGCATGTTGATTTTTTGTAAACTCACTGGATGCCCTGGTATAGTCTTCAGTTTATTTTCATAAACGTACGATGATATTTTTATTGAGCAGTTGGGTGGTACGATCATTAGATAAGTCCCTTTTAAAGAAACTATCGCATTTTGTTTGTACTCTTTGAAGTTTTGGGAATATGGCGATGTAATGTGCTTCATTGATTTGTAATATTACTTGTTGATTGATTTTGACTGGTATTTGTTGACAGCTGGTTACTATGACTTCTGATGATAAGATTGAAGTTAGACATTCTTCGTCCCTTTGAACTGGTAAAAGATTGGTGCTTTTACAAAGAAATTCGGATTGCAGATCTACGCATTCTTCATTGCTATTTGATAAACGTTGTTCTTATGGATAGGTATGTAGCGGGAGGAATGATAGTTGTTTGGTTAGAACTAGGGATTGAAAATAAGTGATAATGATCTAGGGTTTCCGGGTGTATTAAGGGAAAGTCAAGTGAAAACATTATCTTTTCATTTAAAATAAAAGTTTTAATTTTGATAACTTTATAATATTTAGAAATGTCATTGATATTTGAAAATAACAGCTGTTTGTTAACATAAAGTGAATATAATTCTTCAACAATATCTTTTAATTCCTTATAAGAAATAATACTTGGGTGTACAACTTCTAGATTGGCAAATGTTTCTGCGTTTTCTATTTCCTCCAAATAATTTAATAATGAATCAAAATTAAATTTAATTTCTTCCAAAATTTCATGTGTCTGTAAAAAATGTGAAAATAAAAATTTTTGTTTATTAATTGATTGAATTAATTCGTTCGTTTTATTTTCAATATTAATTTGATTTTTAATAATAAGTGTCATGGTCTCGTTTATGTTCATCATGATATGTTTTGAAAGTGAAATCTGATTATTTAATTTTGTAACTATTTTATTATGATCTGTTTCTAATTTTAAAATATTATTATGAATTTCTTGAGCATCGTCGTAATCCATGTTACTAGAGATAAATTTAATAAGTGATCCTAATTGGTTTATTAACCCTGGTTTATACTGTTTTTCTGGGTAAAAGGTGTGTAATTTTCTGTTAAAAATTTTAGAAATGTACTATGTGTGTTCATGATAATTATTTAAAATATGTCGAAGTTCGGGAGTAGCGAAATTTATTGCGGTTGTTATTTGTGAATTTTTATCATTTAATAAGTCAATACGATTATTGATGGATTTAAGATCAATATAATAAAAGAAAGTATGAGAGGCTGTTTTGATTTTTGCATGACCTAATTTAAAAGGAAGGATTCCAGGATTAGTCTGTAAGTTCTGAATCTGTACTTCTTGTGCTTTTGTCAGGTGTGAGGTCACAAGTCTGTAATAATTGAGGTTTCTTCAGTATTTTGTTTTCTAAAATAGTGTATTTATTTTTATTTTGTTTTTGTTTAGTTTTGAAACTGTAAGTCTTTTGTCTTGGTCTTTTAATGTTTGATAAGTGGATGTTTTTTGAGGTATTGCCGTGTTCGGGAATAATTTCGCCTGTTTTTAAATTCGGATCAATTGTTTTAATTTCTTCCTTTTTATATTTATTGTTAGTTTTACTTTGTTTCTGCTTATTTTTCACGTAAACGGTATCTGGAATTTCAGGAAGTTCTTTACGATTTTTATTTGCATAATTAATTGTTTTTTGTTTATTCTGTTCATTTAATTCCCTAATTTTATTGTATAATAATTTTATTTTTGCTTTATGATTTATTATATAATTATTTATTAATTGTTTTTCTAATTCTATGTCCAAAGGCGAATTTATGTCAAGTTGTCCTGTTATAATTTCACACGGTTATAATTTTGTTACTGAATGAATAGAGTTGTTATAAGCCAGAAGTGCGTAATTGATTTTAATATCAATAGGTTCTTTGTTATATTCTTGTTGGTTATTTAACAATCTAATATATTCGACTAATGTTGAATGAAATCTCTCGATTAGTCCGTTTGACTCTGGATGTTGTGAGCTAATAAAGTGAAGTTTCACTTTGTGAACTTCTAGTAATTCTTTAATTAGTGAGTTTTTAAATTCTAAGTCATTGTCGGAAACGATTTGATCAGGTATTCCATGATGTGTAAAATACTTAATAAGATTATTAACGACTTCTATACCTTGACCAGAATTTAATTTGTATACTTGCGCGTATCTTGAAAATGCGTCTATAATTGTTAGGAATTTTTGTTTTTCTAAAGTTATCGAATCAATATGTAATATTTCGAATGGTTTTGTTGGAGTAGGAGATATATTAAATTTTGGTTTTAAACAGATTTCGCATTCATTGATGTAAGTTTGAATTGATTTACGCATGTTAGGCCAGTAGTATTTTTTCTTTATTTGATTCTCGGTCTCGTCAAGACCTCGGTGATTCGTCTTGCTTTCGTGGTAATTTTGAATTGTTTCTTTAACATCTAACGGATCTTCAACATCTAATAATTTCTGAGTGTATCTTACAAAATTTAATTCAGAATTTTTAAAGTATTTTTGAATAACTAAACTAAATTTCTCATAAATAGGGTCTTCAAAATACAAACAATATTTAACTTTTGGGACGATATAATTTTTAACGAAATTAATAACGTCTTGAACAAAATTATTTTTTGAAATTTGTACTGTTATACGCTTATGGGTATTTTCAAATAATTTTGGATTTTCTCTATTCGTGTGAACAGTTTCGTCGTCAGAAATGTCTCCGTCGTTGTTTTCGTTGTCAGGTTCGACTTGCATATTATCGTTTGTGTTAGAATACTTTTTATTAAAATCTTTTATATAGTCGAAAATTCCTCCAGATTCTTCGATAGTTTCATTAGCGTTAATTTGGATACGAGATAATGCATCCGCGTTTTTATTAAGAGAACCTTGTTTATAAATAATTTGGTAATCAAATTCTTCTAGTTTGTGTCTCCATCTTACGAGTTTAGAATTCGGTTCTTTTAGTGAAAATAACCATTTCAGGGGACGGTGGTCGGTGTAAATTAAAAACTTTCGTCCGAATAGGTACGGCCTAAAGTGTTTTACTGCCCATACAATCGCTAGTAACTCTTTCTCAATTGTCGAATATTTAGTTTCTGAGTCGTTAAGAGTGCGACTCGCGAAAGATATTGGTAAGTCTGATCCTACTTTACCTTGAGACAAAACCGCGCCAATAGCAAAGTTGCTCGCGTCCGTCGTCAAAATAAATGGTTTTTCACAATTTGAATGTTGTAAAATTGGCTCGTTTGAAAGCAAATTTTTGCAGGTGTTAAAGCAGTTGATATAATCTGAATTGTTTACGTCAATAACGGCGTTTTTCTTTAGACAAGCGGTCATTGGTTTAGTTAATTTTGAAAAGTTTTTTATAAACTTCCTATAGTAACCTAATAATCCTAAAAACGCTTTAATTTGTTTAGTTGTTTTTGGTATCGGATAGTTTTGGATAGTTTGAATTTTGTCTGGGTTAGGTTTTATGCCTTCCGGAGTGATTACATGCCCAAGAAAGGTGACTTCTCTTTTCAAAAATTCTGACTTGTCAAGTTGTACCTTTAGGTTACTTTCTTGTAATTTTTGAAAATTTGTTTTAAATGTAAAACATGATCTTGAAGAGAGGCTAAAAATACTATTATATCATCCATAAAAACAAAGCAATTTTTATTTAAGTATTCTCGCAGAACATTGTCCATAACTCTCTGGAAAGTTGATGGAGCATTTTTTAAGCCAAATGGTAATCTTAAAAATTCATAATGACCATGTTCGACGTTAAAAGCTGTTTTCTTTATGTCATCCGGGTGCATTTCGATTTGATGAAATCCACTCGCAAGGTCAAGTGTAGAAAAATATTGTGATCGTCCGAGTCTGTCTAAAATGTCAGATATGTTAGGGATTGGATAGCGGTCGTCAATAGTTTTATCGTTTATCTTGCGATAATCGACAACTATGCGCCATTTTTGTCGTCCAGATGCATCGGCCTTTTTGGGTACAATCCAAATAGGGGATGACCATGGGGAATCGCTTGGTCGGATAATACCTTGTTCTAGCATATTGTTGATTTGTCGCTCAACTTCAGGTTTGTGAATAAAAGGATATCGATACGACTTAGTGTGAACGGGAATTTCGTCGTTCGTGATAATTTTATGTTTAATTTTGTTCGTGAATGTTAGTGGGGTACCTTCAAGATAAAAAATATTAGAAAAAGATTTTACTAAATTTTCAATTTGATGTTTCTTTTCTAGGTTCATATGATCGGTGCGTATTAATTTTACAATATTGGATTTATTAATTTAATTTTTATCGGTATAATTATTTTGAATTGTAGCGTTGAATAGTTCAAATTTAGTATTATTAAACGAATTTACATTAATAGGGTCGTACAATTGAATTTCTTGTGGTTCGTTTGTACCATTATAAATGTCAACAGGGGCATATTCATTTTTACAGTTTGAAACGCATTCTCTTATAAGGCATTTTGAAATTTTTGATGGAGGAATTAGTACGTCGCCATCTTTTGAATTAACTGGGATTTTCAATGACTCTAAACTGCATGGTTCTACTCTAGCGAAAAATAATAGTTTTGTCCTAGATTCATAATGAGATAATTTCAAATTTGTATATGGGGTTTTTAATAAAGAATTTTTTAAATCTAGTTAAACATTGAAATTTTTTAGAGTATCATAGCCAATCAGGCCATCAAAGAAATGGTGAAATTTGAACAAATAAAATTTCATATTTTTATTAACATTGAATTCTGAAAATGCCGGAATTTCTACACAGGAATCTCTTTTTGTTGTCTGAAATACAGAGGATATGGTAAAATTTTCTTTCATAATTTTATTTTTAAAATATTTTTCAGCTATGTCAGGGTTCAAGAAAGACTTTGTAGCTCCAGTATCAATTAACAATTTTAATGGTGGGTTCGAAATTTTGATAAATGGTAAATCTTTTTTGTCGTAGATTGAATGTAACTCTACGTTTGGTTCGCTATTTGGCTGGGTTCGCGAAAATTTTGTTCTTCTTCCATAGATGGTTCATAAATATCATTTTCAATATTTTCGGGATAATAAGAATAATTTTCGTTTTGTGAGTCATAGTCAGTATAGTCGGTTTCACAGTATTCGTAATTTTGTTCGTCATAATTTTGAATGGGTTGTTCAACATTATGTAGCTCTTCTACTGTGTAATTTTGTCTTTGTTGGAATGAGGGTTTTGGAAAAGAACCATGAGATATTCCACTCATAGGTGTGGGTTTAGGTTGTATGGCTCGATTTGTTGTACCTTGCGGTTTCCATACATTGACTGAGGACTTAGGTTTATTATTCCCAAATACTTGGTGATTAGTTAGGAATCGTGGTGGTGTTTGTGAATAACGGGGTTGTAATTGAATAGGGTTGCTTGGAAATTGTTGGTGTTGATTATAAAATCGTTGTGATGGTTGTTGGACAAATTGAGGATTTTGATACATTTGGGGTGGTCGTTGAATTGACCTTTGAATTTGTTTCGAATTTTGAAATTTACTTTTATCAAAATGAGCACGTTGTAAGTGTCGGATGTTATCTTCAGATATTATGTTCTGTCTGGCTTCCGCCAAGGTGTTGGGTTTCATTGCGCGGATCGTCGAACCAAGAGGCTCTTTTAAACCGGCCAAAAACATTTTTAATTTAATTTAATGGGTATTGTAAATATTCTTTTTGGCTGTTGCAATTGTCGTTGTACTTTCACGATTCGGACAGGAAAATTTTATTTGAAAATACGCAGATATAAATTTCTTTTGAAACCAAATATATAAGGTGGATTTTCTGTAGTTGCTATTGTTTATGACAGATTAAAACAAATTAGCTTATGCTTTTAAATGACATATAGTAATTTAGTGTCGTGGTGTTATTTAAACTATTCTTTTTTAAAAACATGAAAAATAATTGCAATGTGCGTTTTTGATAGCGACAAATTAGCCAATGTAGAAACTTCGAGTATTAAATGTTCAGCAATATTAACCTAAAAATTCAAATTTCGATTTGAAATTAGGAATAAAATTTTCAGCAAAGAGAAGTAAATTACTCACCATTCTGTTTAACCTAGAAACCTGCAAGAACAGCTACCGCCTTGCAAACAGGCATAGTAAATGAATAAAAAAAGGACAATGGTGTAAAAAGGTTTTTTTTAAAGATTATTTCATTCATTACAAATTTGACCAATCAGAATGTCTCATTTTCCAATGTTGTGTATTTTAGATAAGTGATTAAACAGCACCATGCTGTTTATTCGCGATTAAATTGAAGCTAGCTTTTATATGCAAATTTTGAACATTTTGAAGGCATATGTAGCCGGATAATATTTGCAGAAAAAAGATACTTACATGTTTTTTACGTTTACTGGTATTTAATGTTCTTAAACATGCTGAATTATTCAATTCAAGCTATTTTTATTTACAAATTTTTTACATTTATTTGACAAGTAAAAAGAAAAACAATCAATTTTCTATAGTTACACTATAACAACACAATTTTATGGTGCTTTTTGTGTGTAAGTGTACCGGTTTATTTATGTGAAAATGTGTCAAAATCAACATTATAGTACAATTTCTTCGGCAAGTATTAAAGTTTATGCTATAAACTCATGAAATAATCTTGACATATATCCCTCATGCTAAAGAATTGAATCGATTAAATTTGATGTCTAGCTTATTTATAAAATTTTGCTTTAAAAAATGTGTTATCGTACATAATAATTTAAGATAAAATCCCCTCGACCTGCGGTACTTTTTAAGAAAATTTTTTTGCATAAGCTAGACCTGTCAAATTTAATTAATTAAATTCTTAGCACTCGTGATATAACTATTGAATAAATTGATTTTAACTTCAAATCAATTTTTATTCTAAAATCAGTTAAACAGTATCAACACTAAGGTTTTACATATAGAAATAAATAATTACATGCAACAAAAATTAAATGGACAAAAACAAATATGTTATTTTACAGTTTCTTCTGATTATTTTCGTGTTTTCTTGCTGTACTCGTTTTGAATATAAACTTTTATCTTTAACCAATCTTTATTATGTAAAATATCAGGAAATTGATCTTTCACTTCCATGCATTCTCTTTTTTTCGGTGCTTTCATTTTTTTATATATTTTCGGCAAAAAAATTATTTAAAACTTTTTTCTGTTCTATTGTCCACGGTACTAATACCCTTGTCTTCTTACTCTTCAATCTTTCGCTAACTGATTTTTCTTCGACTTGTTCAGTTACACTGGCATCTTCTACTTCAGGATACGGAAACTTTAGGGTTTTCTATATTTTTAGTGTTATTTTCTAGATTTTCTTCTTTGATTTAGAAAAGGTCGTCATTTAAGTCAATATCGATATCTTCAATTGGTTTGCCCTTAAATTGGGTATTACCACCTTTTTCCATCAGATACAAAAGTTTTGATAATTTAGCCGTCAGGCAATCTGTATGATCCTCGGTGAACTCCTACAGTGTGACCCATGAAGCTAGCTAATTGTTCTATATCGTTTTCAGTCATATTGAACAATTGTCTAAGCGTAGCTAAATGCTTTCTTAGCCTTGTAGAAGTTATTGCTTGGGGATTTTTGGCACCTGAAGAAACAGCGTATTTCTTCAATTCTTTATACCCACAAAGTGATTCGGAGGTATTTGGATTTCCAAATAAATAAATATTATTTTTAGTAAATATCTTTGCACGATATTTGAGCAAAATTTTGATGTGCTCTTGTACATCTGTAGTCAATAGTACTGGAACTCCTCGCCCTCTTTTACCCCTAATTACGACTCTTTTTAAGGTTCTCATAAGAATTTTTTCCGATGGTGTTATAACATCAGCAAATTCTTTATAGTTTTGTATACCTTTAGATTCTGTTTTTTCATATTTGTGTAACGATAATCTCTGGTGCTCACCAGGTCAACGCCTGTTTAGCAGTATTACTCTACAAAAAACAGTTTCTAGTAATTGAAGATATGCCTTTTTGTCATTATTATTTTTCTCCAGTTTAATTGCTGCTTCATTTGGAACTAATATTAGATAATCTTTCAAAAGTTTCAAATTTGATGCAAGAGGAAGTAGAGTTATTTTATTCCACTTATTCACGTTAAGATCGCTTGCAGCCTTGCTAGAAATTTCATACCGCCAATTTGTTTCAATTAAATGAATCATAGATCTTAAATCTGCTTCGGCCTCAGCCGCAGCAATTGTACAATAAATGTTCTTTCTTTTTAAAACGAAAACTATAGCTATGTCATAGCATTGTTTGAATGTGGTTCCCATATTGAGAGCTAGAGATGGTGCCCCAAAATAATCTTTCTCGGCATCGTATTTAGCAATACTTTTAGTAGCTGAAACAAAAATATCAAAATATTTTGGAGTAAGGGTTTCGAACAGATTCTTGAGCAATAGTACTTGTTTTCTAACTTCAATAAGAAGTTTGGCTAATTCTCTCATTTTTCTTGACGCTACTATAGCAAAATGTTTTTCTCTGTGAATTTTTATGTACCTTGCAGCAAATGCACATATTAAAGAATCTTTTTTTGCTTCTAATGCAATTTCATCTGGTCTCATTCTAGGAAAAACCTCTTGTTTCAGTTGGCGATCAATATCTAAATTTTGTAACAATAAATTTTGTCCACTACTCTGATGTTTTCATCATAATGCGTTGAAAGGTTACTGTACTCATCATCAGACACCAAAAAGTTCTAAAAAGAATATTCAACATTTATGTGATCAATTTGATTTTAAAGAATATGCTTTCACTTGTACGTAACGTCTTAAATACTTACGTCAGAAGAATTTGGTACATAATCAAGATCTTTCAAATAATCGTTTTTCATTTCATTGTTTAAATTCTGAAAAGAAATATAGATATTATATTTATTTAATAAAAAAAACAAACATTTAACCTGATTTGTATATTCTAATAAAATAGATTCATCTGGAGAATTAATTTCTGAGGTAGAATAAACAATTGTCTAAAATAATTTATGGAAACATTAATCAAAATAGAGAAGCATACAGGGTGTAACAGTTACCAAAAAAAAAAAATTCCATATTATTGAAGATACTATAAAATGCTATAAGACAATCTTAAAAACGATTAAAGAAATATTTTTTTTTTAAATCAATATTTAATATTTTTTATGTCCATTATATTTTTATCTGAATTTATTAACTTACATATCTCATATACTCACATAAGAATATGATTTAATTAAATTTTAAATAAATTACTGACTTATAGTTATTTTTCAGTACGTTAAACCGGGAGTTTTTTTTATCAGTATACATAGAGATGTGTCATTACCATAGCAATGTGTTAAAATGTTTTTTTTTATGAGTAAATATAGGGATAATTTACATGGATTAATATCAATAGTCAATCATAATGAAACAAATAATATTTAAATAAGAAATTTGTTTTAATTACATATTAAATTACATTAAATTGGTAGGTAGAATTATTAATTTGAATGATTGCAAGTTATCCTTATGTTTACTCATAAAAAAAACGCTATAATATTTTGCTGTCAATCACTTCAACTGTAACTATGGTAATGACACATCCCTATATATACTGATAAAAAAAACTCCCGGTATATTAAAATATATTGAGCTTAAATTAAAGCAGAACATAAGTATTTGATAATAATTTTATAAATAGTGCTTTATTTGATTTCCGTCTTAAATAATTCAAATTAACAAATAGCAGTTTTTGTTTTTCATGCATAGCATGCTGTAACATAACTAAAAAAATTATTTATTTATAAATCATTTGAATTTTTCTCAATATACCTATTTGTTAAATAGGGATATAAAATGATTACATGGTTGAATTCAGCAAAAAAATACTCTATCGGATATGGTTAAAAAAATATACTATGATATTTAAAGAAATATAACTTTGTGTTGTAACTTGAAAATCACTGGTTGTAAATAAAACATTTTCTTCTCTAATCAGATGTTCCCCTTTATATCCTATAAGATTGTTTCAAAGTATTTTATTGTATTCTTAGTAATACAGAAATTATTTGAGTTAGCTCGTTTAGCTATTACACCCTGTGTATTTATTAAACTGAATTGTTATTATTTTAAGTTGAATACTAACATGAGAGAGACTGATTGCCTGATAATTGGGATACTTCTCGGAATCATTGTGATCGTTATGAGTAAAATCAACGTCCTAAAATAAACATAGGTTTTTTAAAATATTTTTATGGGGTACAGTTTTGTTATATTATATATTGAATACTAACATCAGAGGAACTTGGTTGATAATCGGGATCTTGCACGGAAACATATTGCTCACTCTGAATAAAGTCTAGTTCCTAAAATAAACATTATAAGTTTTTACAGTGTTTTTATTGCATAGCAGTTCTGTAATATTTATTCAATCAACAAACTGATGTGAAAAATTATTATCGGTTCTTAAGGCTAGTTAATATAATCTGTAACCTTAAACATTTGCCTAAACATTAACTCTACACCTTGCATTAGACTTTATATGTTAAGTTGTCTGGATCATTAGGGTAAACCAATAAGAACAAACCGGTAGCAATTCTTTTTAACGCAACACATCATTTTTGTTGACAAATAAAATAAATGTAGAAAATATGGAGAAACAGACGTTATAATTATTATCGTATCACCGATTGTTATAACCTTATAATATGAAATATTTATTGATAATTATAAACAATATAATAAGTTAGTCACTTATAATACATTAATTACGAACTTAATACGTTAGATACAACTATAATACACTAAGTACATTATTAATAAAAAAAATTACGTAATATTTTTATACGATAGACAAAGTTGTTGATTTGTTTTTGAATCGGCCTCCGCGATGATACGATAAAGCTTTGAATATAGCTCGAAGCGATTTAAACCTTCTCGGGCGTTGTACAGTGACGAGTCTAGCGCCTCGTCACTTAGCAACGTTCTCGAATAAATAAATAATTATAAATCTCAAAATATTCTTGTTATATTAATAGCTATAATTAAGGCTATGTGACAGAAAAAATATCAAACTTCAAATTCACAGTTACGACTCGCGAATATAGCCGCTGTTGGAATTAGCAGATTTTTTTAAAATTGAGAAATTGCCGAATTTTAGTGTAACGGAATAATGCTAAGATTAAAGATACAACTACATAAACCGTAGCAGTCTATACTGGAATGAATGCTAATGTAAATGCTTAAGGTTACAGCTTACATAAATTAGCCTTTATTCAGTCATGATTATAATAGTAATAATTAGTAGTAGGAAATATTCTTAAGCCGGTAAAAATTAATAATACGGAGAGCAAGTGTTGGATTAGAAGCTTTTTTACACGGGGATATTATGATTTAGGTATATTACATTTACGTTTAATTGCTATTTTTAAATTTGAATGTTTTTCTATGCAGTTTACATTGTACCACAATAATAGACGGAAAGGTAGAATGTTTAAATAGTCATAAGTAATATAACAAGTGATATGGACATTGCCGATTATTTTTTGACATTAATTTTAATGAGTTGTTATGGAAATGGAAATATAATGAGTGCACAGCACGAGTTGTATTTCCTATTGCCATAACAACGATTCAAAATTATGTCAAAAAAATAATTTGGCAATGGTCATGTCACGAGTTGTATTTTGCGTGAGAATTTAACAAGCAAATGATACTCAATAAAAATAGTATTTATTTATTACAACATACATAGCTACTACAAATTAAATATTACCACAATTAAAATTTTGTACATTGAAAGTACATTGGAAGAACATCGATTGTTCACTTGATTCAGATCTCATATTGGTGGTGTTGATATTAGATCCAGAATTCACGTTAGTGGTATTGCTGCTGTTTCTGATTCTGCTTAGGATTTCTTCATGTCTTTTGGATTGCATGTTTAAATATGGCTTGAGAGAATTTGAACTAGTGTGTCCTGTTATTTTCATAAGTTCCTGTTCAGTAATTTCAGATTGGGCAAGGTGCGTAACTGCTGAAGATCGATGACTATGATTGGTAAATTTCTTGTTTTTAGTGTCTAAACCAATTTGTGTGGCAGTTTGCTGTGTCCATTTTGACATTGTATTAATACCAATGGGGCAATTCTTATACCAGCCTGCATCATGAGTTAACTTCCACTTGTGATTTGGCGTTAAAAACAGACGATCAGTTGTTATATAGTTAGAACGTTTATCCAGCATTTTATAAAATAATCGCACAGGACAAATATCTGAATTTGTTTTATTACTAATTAACCACTTACTTTCTGAACATGATTTTGATCCTCCTTGTTTCGTTTTCGTAAAGATAGGGTTATATTCTATACGGCCCGTTTGGTTTCCAAAATTATCTTTTTCAATAACAAAATATTGAACATTTGCATTAACACCTTCGTTGCCCCTCCACGCTAACTCTTTAGCTGCAATGAAATAGAATTTTTTTGTAGGCCTTCCGGATTGTCTTCCGACCAATAGGTTTGTAACTGAAAATGTTCTTCAGGAGTGAAAGCATCAGAACTTTTTTTTCTATTATCAATATCTCGTTGAAGTTCTTTTCGTTTTGTATCTCTAGCTTGACGGGCAGGTAAAAATTCCAAATCCGAAAAAGGATCTATTTTTACATTATAATCATTGAAAAATTTTTCTTTCAATATTTTTACAGTGACATTCCAATTAAACTTAATTACATTTTCTTTATATTCTGTACCATCTTTCTTCTTCATTTTATAAGCATAATCTCTAAGCATGTTGCAAAGCTGAATACGGGTTGTACCTTCTTCTAATGTATAATTTCTTTGTTTGCATAAATCCATAAATTGTCCCCAAGCATATTTCTTCGCCTTTTTAGTATTTTTTGGGATATTTTCTTCAATTTTGTTAGTTATCTCTATTGTAGATACATTTCCCCATCTGCAATTTACCATTTTACACGAGTTTACACACTTTTTCTTTCTGACGTTTAAAAAACAATTGTCAATATAGCTTTCATTTACATGACAACTAGGATTTTTATTTACAGTGAAGTATAATCGCTTATTAATTTTCACTAGTGATTACAATCTGTAAAGCTTCTCGTTCATTGGCTTAATTTGAAACAAATTCGTGATTTTATTGGTTGCCACGTATGTGCGTTAAATTCTCACAAAAATACCCGGTTGGTTTAAGAAAAATTATCGCATTGGTTAAAGATAACTTATAAATGCGAACTAATTCAGAAATCTTTGTAATACAATTTGTATTCTCTGATAATGGCCTTGTAAACCAAAATGAATATAAAATTAAAGCATATTTTTTAACTAACCGAGTGTTTCTCCTCAAATGTGTCAACGACGACCTACAGTGCACATCAACTTTAAAAATGTAGTATTTAAGACTATATAGAATATTCTCGTACATATAGTATAGCATATTATTGAGCGTTCAGGACAATTATCCCCTAGATAAATACCTCCCCCCCCCCCCGGACATAAACCCTCTGGACAACTACCGCAAACCCCGTAAAGAACCGCATTGCCGGTGTCCATCTTAGGCGAACTAACCAAGATGACGCACAAAGCAAACATTTATGTCGATATTTTAAAGAATCGATATTTTGTTATCGTCACAATTTTACCAACATTTTTTCCATAAAACAAAAAAACTTATAGATACCTGGAACATAGGTAAATATAAGTGCAATGTTTACCTACGTATCGTACGTTCATCGGTCTGTATTTTTTTATTTAATTCGATTATTATAAATATTACCGAAAATGTTTTCAGAGAAAGTATATTTTACATTAAAATGCCCATATATCTGCAGTATAAGTTTTTATACCGGGTGTTTCATTTTCTCGTAATGATATGCAACTTTTTATTTTTAAAATATATATTTTTGCAAAATTTGAAAGACCTCTTGTTTCTCTTTAAAATAGTTCTTATTCATTATAGTCTTAAAATGATCAGTACATAAACTATTCACGTTTTTATTAATGAAGAACCACACACTGAAAATAGTATATAATAATTATTACATATCTGACATCAACTAATCTGATTGTTTAAACATTTGCACACAATTTTATGGCATATTTTCTGCGAGATTATTGAATCATAACGTAAATAACTTCTATACTGATCATTCTAGGACTATATTAACAAAGAACTTATTTAAAGAGAAACATAAGACCTTTAACATTTTATAAAAATATAAAGGATGTTCCATTTAAAAATACTAAGTTTCATACCATTTCGCGAAAATGGAGCACCCGGTAGGAAAACTTATACTACAGATACATAGGCATTTTAATGCAAAATAAACTTTGTCTAAAAAAAATTTCGGTAATATTTATAATAATCGTATAAAATAAAAAAACACATACCGATGGACCAATCTGTATATAAAAATGATATGCATTTCTAAATAATTTAATTTTCTGTGGTTCAAATCAGTTTTGGACTATTTTAAATAATTTTGATCAGTTCCCTGGTCGTAATGTAAAAACAGTGTCTTTTTAACAACCTTCCGCAGGTTTATTTAGAAATAAATAAGAATAATAACATACCTGCACCTGAGAAATGTTGTTTTGAATTTCAGTTATAGGAGAAAGTGATTTATTGCAGAATATATTTTTATCAGGAGTTGGTGGTTTATTGCAGAACCAATTTGTATCTTTTGGCTTATTATTGGTACTGCATTTGTACAAAGAAAAGATGATTATCATAGAATAAATATTATTAAGAGTATTCAGAAATAACTTACATATTCCGATGGGAAATAGCGTCCGTTTGAGCACATGGTGTCAGTATAAAAACCTACTATTTACCTACAACCACTCATGTTACTCAAAACGTGTTGCCAAATGTACGGACGCTCATTAATCGAAAAAGTCTATGATTTAAATACTTTCATAGATATACGCCTTTCAACACTGGCGGCGCTAGTGAGTAACAGCAGAACTACAGTATACGGAGTATGACTGAAATTATCAAAATATGTCCAGCGTCCAGGACAATTTTTGCTAGACAACAACAGATGTCACAAGAAGTTCAAAAATATACGGACGCTTCATTGGAGGTGGACGCTTCAATGATGCTAAAAGGCCAATTGACGGACGCCTTAATGTCTGGTAGATGTATATATATATATATATATATATATATATATATATATATATATATATATATATATATATATATATATATATATATATATATATATATATATATATATATATATATAGTGCGTTCGAAATTAAAATATGTGGTGCTACACGTTGTACCCCTGTGAAGAGGGCTCGATAGTGACTCCCGGAGGTTGCACTATCCCTTTGACAACGTTACGAAATAACAATTCTAATAAATTACAACGTGTGCAGAGGCGTTATGCGTACAACACGAGGCGTCTTGAAAAAGACGGGAGAACAGGTACAAGTGACCGTGGCTAGCGGTACTTGGAGCTTAACAGAATGCCGTATGGCTTACTCAAACTGTAAACCAGTTCATGGGCCCAGGTAAGTCAGGTAGCGATTCACAGCGTGATGTTACTCGTCCGACGAGCAGAGAGCAACTTATTGTTGGTTGAAGTAAGTTCAGTTATATATATATATATATATATATATATATATATATATATATATATATATATATATATATATATATATAAGTTACAGTGTGCCAATAACCCCTAAAAGTGCTGATAACAGACAATTCCCCGAACGTGACATTCCGTAGTTATAATGTTATATATAGTTGTGTTTAGAGATGAGAGTTTAGTTTAGACTCGTTATTCAGACTCAGTTCATATTGTAGTTTATAGAATAAACATATTAAATATAATAAATTGTATTACTTGCAATAAATATTTTTTTTAAAAACTGACTTGTTGGTTGAAGAAAGTTAAGTGGCGCAGTCGGTAGGATTGTCAATACAATTTAGCGAAAATAAATTGGTTCACACTAGTGATTTAATTGACAATCGAAGAAAGAAAAATCATACTTCTCCGAACCACATCAGTCAGAGGCAGCTGAGTGTACATCAGACGCCAAGATCCGACATCCTTCATCTGAGCGAACATCAGAAGAACTTTGGCCGTGATCTACAACCCCGTGGACGACTTCAGGGCAAATGAAGCGGACACTAATATTTGTGTAAGTCATACATGTCATTTAGAGATAATATTCTCATAAATTCAGAGTCTAGCTCAAATTCTGAGTCTGAACCAGATCTTGAAGATCATTTAGAAAATTTATTTAATACAAATCCGCAAATTACATTAAGACAATCCCCATTAACAATGCCAGTGCCAGTTCTCAAGAAAGAATATCTTGATATGGTTCCCGAATTTAACGGTGAACGCGAATTACTTCCCCGGTTTATCGAAATTTGCGAGAAACTTGTAACAAAATTTTATAATGCCACTGATGCAAATGATTTTCAGAATGACTATTTGATGAATAGTATTATTACAAAAATTAAAGGCGATGCAGCGATCAATATCGCAAGCTGTACAATTAAAACATGGCAAGAATTAAAAAAGGCTTTGTTAAACGCATTCGCAGATAAACGCGACTGGTTTACTTTAAATATCGAAATGACTGAATTAAAACAAAATCACAATGAAAATGTTTTTGACTTTTATGGAAGATTACAGCATATTTTAAATTTACAAATTTCATATATTTCTACCCATGCTACACCGCAAGTAGCTGTCGTAATGAATGATTATTTTCAAAATTATGCTCTACGCATTTTATTGCGCGGGTTAAAAGAACCCATTGGACAACTTATGAGGGCGAAAAACCCAACAGATTTAAATTCCGCGTTAGGCATGTTAGCCAACGATTTTCAATTTGAACTCAAACCATCTAGGAGCACGAACTCAAACACTTTCAAACAAAACAACAAACCACCTACACACAATATAAAACAATTTTCTCCTAGACCAACATATTTTACAAATAACTTTCCTAATAATTATTATTACAACACACCCAACAGAACAATGATACGTCCCAACAATCAAAAAACAGTTGTAACACGAAATAATGTACAACACAATAATCCAGGCCCATCCACTAGCCAAAATTTTCCAAAACCCATACCAATGAGTATTTCTACTCGTAATACTCAACAGTATATTCCTGGAACTTCTCCATCATACCACAGACAAACTCCATTCGGACAAAACCGAAACGGACAAAACCAATTCTTTAGAAAAAACGTCACATCAGGTGAATTATATAACATTGAAGATACAGAACAAATTATTAATTCTGAAAATGATAATTTTGATAAATACGAACAAATAAACGAACAAAATTTTGTAAACGATGATAACAATCCTGATCAATCCGATAACTGTTTTTTAGAACAAACAGCCTCGGATGTAGACCAAATACAACCATTGAATTATTAAACCTTACAAATCATCAAAGTAAACTTCCCTTTATTGTTACTCCAGAAAATAATTTAAAAATCCTCATTGACACTGGAAGTACAAAATCTTTCATTAAACCAGACGTAGCATATAAGTATTATAAGAATTCCATTCGTGACGACCCGTTTCAAATAACCACAGCTCATGGCACGTCCACAGAGCTACTCAGTACAACAGTTCCTATTTCAAAATTGTTTAATAATAAAAATAAAAAATTGTCACATCTTAAGTATCATCTTTTTAAATTCCATGAAGAATTTGATTTACTTTTAGGAATGGATAATTTAAAAATTTTAAAAATCATAATCGATACACATAATGATTTAATTATAACACCAAATGCAAAAATTAAAATACAATATCATAATTCCTCAAATAACTCTAATACAAATAATCTTTCATTTATAAAAAAAAATGTCGTAGAACCAAATCCCGAAAAAATTATACAAATTAAAGTAGATATTAAACAAAGAACCGTATTAATTCCACAAATAAAAACGGAACATCTGAGAATACCAGAATGTGTTACGGTTGCAGAAAATTATCATGCATTATGTTCAGTCGCTAACACAAGCGACAAAGAAATAAATTTTAATCTTTTGAAACCTATTAAAGCAGAAAAGATTGATAACTATGAAACTTATAGCAGTCCAAATTTAAATATGACACACGTTGAAAAAACTCATTTTGATTTTTCTAAAATAAGAACCTCACACATGAATTATGAAGAACAAAATGCTATTTTAAATTTACTTAAAGATTACCCCGATATATTTTATTCAGACGATCAAAAGTTAACCTTTACAAACCAAATAAAACATACCATAAAAACACAAGACGAATTACCCATATATACTAAATCATACAGATATCCCAACGTACACAGAGAAGAAGTAAGAAACCAAAATAAAATGATGATGATGATAAAATGCTTGATCAAAACATTATTAGGCCTTCTAATTCCCCGTGGTCCTCCCCAATTTGGGTAGTACCAAAAAAGATTGATGCATCCGGACAAAAGAAATGGCGCATTGTTATAGACTATCGGAAATTGAACGAAAAAACAATTGGCGACAAGTACCCATTACCGAACATTACTGACCTTTTGGACAAACTCGGACGTTGTCAATACTTTACGACCCTTGACTTGGCATCCGGATTCCACCAGATTGAAATGAACGAACAAGACGTACCTAAGACCGCATTTAATACAGAAGACGGACATTACGAATTTTTACGTATGCCATTCGGACTAAAAAACGCACCAGCGACATTTCAACGAGTAACGGATAATATTTTACGCGGATTAACCCACGATAAATGTCTCGTCTATCTCGATGACATAATTGTTTTTAGTACTAGCCTACAAGAACATTTGCAAAATTTAAAATAAGTATTTGAAAGACTTCGGAAATCAAATTTTAAAATTCAAGTCGATAAGTCGGAATTTCTGAAAAAATAAGTAGCTTATCTTGGGCATATCGTAACACCTGAAGGCGTGAAGCCGAACCCAGATAAAATATCTGCTATTCTAAATTATCCGATACCCAAAACCAGTAAACAAATTAAAGGATTTTTGGGACTTTTAGGATATTATCGTAAATTTATAAAAGACTTTGCAAAATTAACCAAACCCCTTACAAAAAAAAAAAAGATGCAGTTATTGATATAAACAACCCAGAGTACAGACAATGCTTTGAACTCTGTAAAAATTTACTGACAAATGAACCATTACTCCAATACCCGGACTTCGAGAAAGAATTTAACTTGACATGTGACGCCAGCAACGTAGCGATAGGTGCCGTCTTATCACAAGGCAGCCTTGGCAATGACCTGCCTGTAGCATACGCGAGCAGAACACTCAACGAGACTGAGACAAATTATTCGACAATAGAAAAAGAGCTTTTAGCCATCGTTTGGGCTACTCAATACTTCAGACCATACATTTTCGGACGAAAATTCAAAATTTATACGGACCATAGACCATTACAGTGGCTAATGTCACTAAAACAATGCAGCCAAAAATTAATTCGTTGGCGCCTCAAACTCGAAGAGTACGACTACGAAATAGTTTACAAAAAAGGCAAACTAAACACCAATGCCGATGCACTTAGCCGAATTCCACAAAACGACGAAAATAAACCCCAAAATTCACCCAAAATTTTAGATAACGATACACCCTTGGCTATATATCAAGATTATTTAAATAATAAAAATCAATACTTTAATTACAGTAAAATAATAGAGGTAACAGGCGATTTATTTAATGCACCACTCGACTCTAGCTTAGCTCATTGCGTGAGCAAAGACTTAGAAATGTCAGATGGAATAGCTGAAAAATTTAAAAATAAATTCAATAACGTTGATAAATTACAAGCACAAAATCCAAAACTTCATAATCTAGTCTATTTGAAACATAGAAATAGATACCTGATTTACTTGATAACGAAAGAACGTTATTTTAATAAACCCACAAAACAAGGATTATTTTACACACTTTTAAAATTAAAAGAATTTTGCTTAAAACAGAATATAAAAAATTTGAGTATACCTAAAATAGCTTGTGGTTTAGATGAGTTAAATTGGAGTGACGTCAGATCAATGTTAGAATACATATTTTTTAATACTGACGTAATGATAACAGTTTTTACACTACCTGAAATTGAGTTAAATATAAATGATTCAGATAATTTGGAACATTTTAATAAGTATATGAACGATTTTTACAAGAAATTAGAAAAGAATAAAGATAATAATAATGACGATGAAATTCAATCCCTAGCGGTTGAGGTAGGTGATGCAGAACCTAGCGAGACAAACGACGATGACTCACCAAGTGACACTGATATCACAGTGCACTCGAACAGAGAACACCCTATTATTGGAATACCAATTGTAGAATGCCCCGTTAATTATGGCAAAAATCAAATAATAGTGTCAGAGGTTGAATTCAATCCTAAACCTCCTAAAATAATTAAATTATATAATAATACAAAACAAAGAATTTTAGTTGAATTTTCAAAAAATAACTGTAAAAATGAAATGATAACATTTCTTAAAGAATACATTGTTCCTAAAGTAAAATATTACATTTATTTTGAAAATGAATTATACGTTAAACTAAGTTTAATACTTCAGAATTATTTCAAAAATTCTCAGATAAATTTTGTAAAATGTACAAAGTATTTAACCGATGTTACAGAAGAAGAAGAAATTATACAAATAATAAATAACCACCATACTGGCAAAACTAATCATAGAGGAATTGACGAAACAGAGACACGTATTAAACAACGTTACTATTGGCCTAAATTACGAAAATCTATTCAAACATTTATTAATAGTTGCGAAACCTGCTAAATAACAAAATACGATAGGAAACCTTTAAAATTAACTTTAAATATAACACCCACAGCAACAAAACCTTTTCAAATCTTACATATTGACAGTATTACTTTGGAACAAGCTAAATTTTTAACTATTGTGGACTCATTTTCGAAGTACGCACAAGCGTATAAATTAAACTCCGGACAAGGAATAGAAGTTGTGAATAAATTGATACAATACTTCACACATCACTGTATACCAGAGCAAATGATTTCAGATAATGGATTAGAATTTAAGAACTCAGTCGTAAAATAATTATTACAGTTACACAAAATAGACATTCATTTTATAAGTTCACAACACCCAGACTCAAATGGTATTGTCGAACGTTTCCATTCCACTCTCATAGAACACATTAGATTATTTAATAACCAAGATGAATATAAAACTGAACCCATCGAATTTAAAGTAAATTACGCTCTTCTAGCATATAATAACTCAATTCATTCCATAACAAAATTAAAACCATGTGAGATTATCACTGGACATCTGGATATGAAATCACCTTTTAATATGGATTTAGAAAAACAACTTATAAATAATTATGTAGAAAATCATAAAAATAAAACAAAATTGCTTTATGAAACAATTCGTGATAAATTAGTACGAAATAAAGAAAAGGTGATCGGTAAATGTAACGAAGTGAGAGAAGAATTACCAGAAATATCGAATACAGTATACGTTAAAAATAAACAGAAACAGCAAAAAACTGGAAACAAATATAAACGTGAATAATTAACGCAACTAAATAAAAAACTTAAAACCGGCAAAATTAAACCCACTCACGGTAATACAGTAGAAAAAATACATATGTCTAATATAAAACGTCCTCGACAAAAAACTTACAAATTTGAATCACTTCCAGGTTGTTCGCATTGGGGCGAGGAACAATCATAAGAAATATAACAGAAAACGTTGGAATCCTTCCCATCAACCTTGGTCCCGCCAAACTTGAAAAGACCACACACACATTCATACATTATTACAATCTTAAACCTCTCCTTGATCAGTACAACAGGTTAAACATACAATACACAACACTAAAAACAACAATATCCAACAATACAGAGTATCTTCATGAACTTAATAACTACGACAAAATATTGGAGTTCATTCAAACCAACATAGACAGAAAAATCACTAATATCGGAATTCATGCTAATTACAGAAATAAACGTGGCCTCATAGATGGATTGGGGACAATTTTTAAATCTTTAACTGGAAATTTAGATGCCGAAGACGGCAAAAGATATAATGAAATGCTTGCACACATGCAAGAGAATGAGCATAATTTAGAAAATCAAATTAAATTGTCATATTCAGTAAATCATCAAATAATTGCAAATTTTAATAAAACAATCCTTGATATACAACATAATGAAGAAATTTTAAAATCAAAAATTATACAGCTTTCTGAAATAATAAATAAAATGCATTTTCAAGATATTCTTTACGCAAAGAACATTTATGATCAATTAATTATATTATATAATTTTATTCTTAATATTTTACAAGACGTAGAGAATTCTATTACTTTTTGTAAATTGAGAACATTACACCCGAGTATAATACACCCTCTAGAACTATTATCAGAATTAAAGAAAATTTCTAAAATTTATCATGCACAACTGCCATTTGAACCCAGACAAGAAAACTTACTTGATTTTGAATCCTTATTAAAAATTAATTGTAAAGTGAAAAATACACAAATAATTTACTTTATATCTACCCCTATTAATTTTGAAAAAGATTTTGAATTATTCTATTTGTATCCAATTCCAACTAAATATGGTTTAGACTTTGTCACAATTATTCCAAATTCAAAATATATTTTAAAATCTGATAAGGAAATCGTCCCTCTGAATGACATGTGTGTACGAGCAAAAATATTTCAATGTCCCAACCAATATCACGCCCACTTCTCTGCAAGCTGCGAAGAAGAATTATTCCAAGAGCAGACATCAACCCACTGCCATTACACTAAAATAAACTTAATTAAAAATCACGTTGAAGTCATTCCAGAACTCAACAAATACCTGGCCGTCTTTCCTAACGAAGAAAGAGTCGTAATCAAGTGCCAAGAAGAAACCAGCGTCAAGCCACTAGTAGGAATCTACTTAATAAACAACGAGAACAATTGTGAAGTTTATTTTAATAAACAAAAATTAATATTTGCAAGCAAAAACCAAGGACATCCATTATTATTACCAAAATTAGATTTTGAAATTCAAACGTAATATATTACAAATTTCTCCATAAACCTTAATCCTTTAAAACTCAACGATATCTCCATTAATCCAATTGTACCAATAAAAGTAGAAATCACAAACATTCACATTCCTAGTATTTGGTCCATGCTACTTTACATCGTCCTTACAATCGTCGGCCTTTACCTCCTAATCAAATGGGTAAAGACCAAAAGAATAAGAAGATTGGCTTTCAAGAAGAACACGCCCGAAATCCAGACAGAAGACATCGAACTTCAACTTCCAGGAGGGGCTCAATTCTAAGGAGGGAAGAGTTACAGTGTGCCAATAACCCCTAAAAGTGCTGATAACAGACAATTCCCCGAACGTGACATTCCGTAGTTATAATGTTATATATAGTTGTGTTTAGAGATGAGAGTTTAGTTTAGACTCGTTATTCAGACTCAGTTCATATTGTAGTTTATAGAATAAACATATTAAATATAATAAATTGTATTACTTGCAATAAATATTTTTTTTAAAAACTGACTTGTTGGTTGAAGAAAGTTAAGTTATATATATATATAGTCGTTTGGGCAAAAAATTAAAACGCTCTTTTTAAATAGTCAAGCTTTCAGAAATATTTATTCCTTCTTCAGGACACTATAATACAATAAATACAAAATAGAAATTAAAAGACACACAAAGATAACAATAAGACTTACATTTAGTTGAAATTAAATATAAAATAACATCAATGTAATAGGAATACTTAATAAGTGGACTTAACAGCAGAATAATAAAAATATATAACTGTCTTGAAATAATAGTGTAACATGAAATATAAATATGAAATAAAATATTGACAGTTCAAAAATATTTTTTAAAAATCAACTACGTACATAAAAAATAAACTAAATGTCAAAAAATAATCTGTCAAAGTGATGTATGAAGTATAAATATTATGAAATGAGTAATAACGGATAAAAAAGAAAAGCAGTTTCAAAATGTTTAAGTATGTGATCTGGATTTAGTTAGTTAATATGAATAAAGAGAACTTAAACTATCGACATCTGTTTTCTTGTTCATCGTGTTAGACTCATTATTAATATTAAAAATCTCTAAAAATAAAAATCTTTTATGTAGGTTCTTTTCAGTTTCATAGTTAATAGCATGCAAATTCTTAAACTGATGTTCTGTCAGGGCACAAGCATTAGGTCTTAGTTTAAAGTCACTTTAATGTGAAATTATCCTGCTTTTAAGATGTCGGTTAGTTTGGCCTATGTAAACAAAGTTACAATCTTTACATGGAATCCTATACACAACATTGGATTTAAGTTAGTGAATAACGATTTTGTTGTAAAATAATTCCTGTTAGCTATTTTCACGCTTTCGTCTTTCAGAGCACTAGCTAAAGATGGTGTTAAACCAGAAATATATGGTAGAGAGCAATATTTAATCCTTTCGGAAGAATCAATCTCAGGAATATTACCATCTATGTTGATAGCACGTGAATTAGTATTAAACAAGAGACTGTTAATCAACTTTTTTGGGTACGCATTACTTAGAAGAACTTCTCTGAGTTTGCACAAGTTTTTATGATGCAGTGTTGGATGAGAAATTGACAATATTCTCCGTTTAAGTCCCAAAATTGTATTAATCTTCATTTTCTTAGGTTGATCAGAGAGAAAATGAATATAACGTCCGGAAGAAATAGGTTTAATATACCAATCAAGTACTATGACACCGTTATTATCACGTTTCACTAACGTGTCAAGAAAGGGAATGCTCATATCTTTTTCAATTTCTATTTTAAATTGGATGTTCGAATTAAAATTGTTAAAAACCTCCAAAATTTCGTCAGCATTCTCTTCTGGTACAGCACATATTATATCATCAACAAATTTTTTAATAAAAGGGAGTTGGAAATTTAATTTAGGAATGCAATTATTCAGTAAAAAATCCATTATGTATTGAGCAAGAATAGGGCTGAGGACACTACCCGTTGAACTGCCCAAAATTTGTTGGTAGTAAATATTATGAAAGGCGCAGTAACTGGTTTCAAAAACAAATTATATCAATTTTATAAAATCATCTTGATTTCACGAAGTATACATTTCGATCAAATTCCATTTACTTGAGACAGTTTCAATAACTAAATCAAGGGGAATGTTACTAAAAAGTGAAACAACATCTAGACTTAAAAGTACAAAATTTGTAGGAATCACCATGTTCTTCATGCACTCCGCAAATTGTGAGTGAACTTAAAAAATACCACAAAATCAGTGAAGATCTGACCAAAACGTTAACCATTTATAATTCTGTAGCGCCAAAGTTTTATGGATTACCCAAAATACATAAACCTACGCTAACTTTACGACCTATTATATCATCTATTGATGCACCTAACAGTAAAATTTCTCAATTTTTAACTGATATTCTTACTTCAGCGTATAACAGAGATAACGACTATTTTATCAAGGATTCTTTCCAATAAATAGCTTGACAGAAATCAAAACAAAACAGTCATAGATGACTATATTTATTTACGATAAACCGGAGAATTCTCAAAATTTAAAAATTAATTTACGGAACCAAATTACTACAAAATAGTAGTGTATTTTACATCGTTTGATTCAGAAAAATTGGTACTACAATCATTGTTGTCCGATAGAACACCGAGCAACAGCACGCAAAAAACTGATTGCAAAAATTTCATATATTTATTATTAATTGTACAATATTTTTTTATTATATTTTTAATTGTTGCGCTTATATTTATTCTTTGCTTAAAACTAAAAATTGTTTCATAAATACACACTTCAAATGTTCTCTCGGCAATACACTAACTTCTACACTATTCAAACTAAATATGCTGTCCATTTCTTCCTGGCTACACACTTTTTTTTAAATAATTAATCTATCTATCTAAAATATTAAAGAACTTAATTATATTTTTATTGTTTATGCTATTTATATTGTACACTCTCACTTCCACGTGCATTTTAGGATCAGGACCAACCCCTATGGGCACAAAAACTTTCCTGAAGCTGTCCAGCGGTCTAGTATAGACATCTAGAAGACGGTCATTGTTATCGCGAAAATCCTTATTTCGCGGGAATGCAAAACTTTCGACCGCCGCTTCTCTAAAAATAATTTCCAGGTAAGCACTATTTAGTTGAATTGAATTAAGAATTATTCCCTAAAAACTCCTCCAGTGGCGAAGCGCGCGGGGGGAAGGGGGGGGGGAGGTCAGAGGGGGACAAGTGCCCCGGGCGCTGGATCCAGGGGGGGGGGGAGGCGCCAAATTTGGAAATGTCTAAATTTATAAAAATCTCACGGAAAAGCAAGCCTGAATTGAAGGCGCCCACGCATAATAGATACGTTCGCATCAATGAAAGCACGTAAAATACGTATGTAGATTTATTGTTCGATGAATATATATTTATAAGTTTAAAAGATAGATATTTGAAACTATTAAAAACTGTGTTTTCTTGTTTCTTCCATTAAATTATATTTGGCAATGTAGTATACAAAAATTAATATTGTTAAGAATCATGGGGCAGTGATGGGGGGGGGGGGCAATTATGACAGCTGTCCCCGGACGCGCACAATCCTCGCTACGCCTCTGAACTCCTCCGAGACATCACTTCCTGTTTCCTCGTCGCTGTAGATGACTTGTTTGTCCATAAGGCTCGTCTTTGCGCGTAAATACTAATCTGGCACAATTTCTTAAGGCTATAGTCTTCTATCTCATCAGCTTCTAAAATTATCTTCGTGCAGGCCTGTTTGTGCATGTCTACTACAACTTTATTTATCATGTCCTCATCTGTAGAAGGCATCGAAGATGGCGAATCTTTCAAGAAGTATTCCACTTCAAGAAGTAGAGTTGTAGGGGGAAGGCTTCTCTTACTCCAACGATGCTTCATGTTTTATAAATATACTCTCAAAAAAAGTCTCTTCATCGTCATCATCGATGATTATCACCTCTCAGTTTTGAAGTCCTTCAGCGAAACTATTCTAGATGTTGAAATAGTTTCGTAATCGTTTACGAATGATGGAGTGGCCTCGGGAATGTTTATTTTCTAAAATATACTTTTTATTTAATATAATAATAATTTTGTTGATGCACAACATAAACTATTAATGTACTAATAATATTCCAGAAAGACAAACCCAATAACAAAACTTATACTCCATGTTATACAAATTTTTGTTAAAATTAAAGTAACATCAAGTTCATGTAAATAATTTTTGTGCTTAATATATTAAAATATGATTTATCATAAATAATATGGAAAATATTCTCACCTTTCCACTATTGCGTCGTCTAACGGTATTAAACTAATTCTCACTGCTCTACACACATACAACTTGTCTTACAACTTCTTCCCAAAGGAATGATTATTTTTTCAAACAAACCTGATTTAATACACGATTTAAGCTGCCAGTTTCACTTTCAGTCTTCAAAAATTTCAAACATTACATTACCCTTACAAATTAAAATTAAAAAGATCAGACGTTCTAAGATTAATCATAATTATCAATCTTACAAATCAGATATTTTAAAATATTTAAAGACTATCTCCTAATTTCCATCAAATAGTAATTATTATTGTCATACAAAATGTCTAAATGATATACCACTATCTATCGTCTTGTCAATACGCGACACTCTGCAAATATTTTCAGGGATGGATGGGACGGCCGGGACACCGGGCATTTGCCCGGTGGGCCGCAAGTTTTAAGGGCCGCCCGGGGCCGGTGTTGCGGTCAGTTATATAATTTTCATTTAGAACAAAATAGAGAAGTTTAGAAATGTATAAGAATAAAACTTACTTTAAATTAATTTTTTATATACTTACTTATATAGCAAACCTACATGGACAAACTCTTGAATAAATACCGTTATGTTCATCGTTTACTTTCTGTACATATTTCATCATTTAAGTACCAAAAAAGAACCAAAAATTATTTATTTATAAAAAATGAACAGTTTTAATAAACAATATATAGATAAAACTATATTTCAACAACAACGAAAAAATTAAACAGTTTCCATTCAATTAAAAATTAAAATTAAAAACAATTTAAAAAGTAATATTTGTTCATTTGTTGGGTAGGCTAAGTATCATTACTTAAATAAAAATAGTTACTTAATAAACTCGTATATACGGTGGTAAATCGAAGGACGCACAATAGCGTTTTCATTGTTATTTTTTATATGTTCAATTATTGGCTTCTTTAATTATTTTACATCAAAAAAGTTAAATATTTTATTGTAGAGGAAAACTTAATTTTTTTACATTAACATTTATAATTTTACTCTACCTAGAATTGGAAAACTAATGAAAATGTTTATTGGTAATTTTCTTAAAATCATCAGTGACATGAAAAGTAAAATAAATAATATATTAATCAACAGGCGATTCAAAAAAGGGGTTAGCGCTATCTCCATTTATATTATTACTCGTAACTTCTTTTTCCATTCTAAGAACAAAATTATTTTAACTAAGGTTGTAATCAAGATTGGTTAGCATAAAATTTGATACATTTTAATAATATAATTCATTTAAGGCCTGTGTCCACGATGATAGAAATCTGTCCGCGATCTCGGATATAGTTCTATATCTATATCATAAACAGTTAACTTGTATGACTACATGTCAGATTAGTCGAATTTATGAAGTTAGCTTCAGTCAATTCTACCACTATTAAAAACTAATAAAACATAATTTAAAAAACTATTCTGACATAAGTAAATTAAGTTTATTTATATGTGAAATAAATTTTTAAAAAATTTCATGATTCAGAAACAGTTTGAAAATACTTATTTTCAGCATTGGTTGCAAATTTTTTAGCTTTTCAAATACCAAACGTCAAAATTTTAATTTGGTAACATGTAAATGAAGTTAGAAACTTGTATGAAAAAATAGGACAGAACGCTCTTTTGCATTATAGTTTTCTATTCGAGATTTTCATCCGAGTTGGTAGTGTCCACGATCCGAGTTTTCGATTCGAGAACTATAACCGAGATCTCGAACCGATTTCTATTATCGTGGAAAAAGGCCTTTAGAATCGAAGTTGTAGATGATTGAAAAAATGGATTTAACGCTAATCCCTTTTATAAATCTGCCTGTAAGAGTTTATTTTATTTAATACATTTTTGTTGTGAAATATTTTGACCATAAAATCATTTGAATATATTTAGCTTTTCTTCCAAATTATACATTTTTAATTAAGACACTTAAAATCAAACACTGATAACAGCAGATTACAGATAAATGCAATAAGTTTCAATTGGTACATTTGTTTTGTTATTTCATCATGCCACTGATGATTTAAAAAAATTATCAAGAAACATTTCCTCATTTTTTCAGTTCAAATTTTAAATTCGTGTTTAAAAAAGGCAGAATTCGGCTACATTAAACTGTTTGACTATTTTGACGTTAAACAATTAGAGAAGCCAATAATTGAACATTTCAAAAATAACATTAAAAACGCTATGGTGCGTACTTTAATTTAACACTGTATAGGAAAAAAAATATAAGCTGCTTCCGGGGCCGATCGCTCCTAATTTCCCGGGCCGGTGTAAGTTACCCCATCCGTCCCTGAATATTTTCCTTACAAATCCCGTAGTAATGGCACTAATATCGGCTAACTTGTATTGGTTATTTATTTCTAATTCCTTTAATCCTTTTTTCAAACTTCAACAAGCTAATATCACATAATGAATCTGTTATTCTAACGTCTAGCCGACACATCAATAAAACAATAGCATTAAAATCCAACTACCTGTTTCTTTTCAAGCTTCAACAAGCTCCATCGTTTTGTTCACCAAGTTATATTCAGAATTTAATCTAAATCATTACTAGAAATAATCTCTCTTGTAGGTATTACAAATATACTTTCTTAGCTGTGCTTTTTTTTAAGTAATATAAACTTTAAAACCAATAAAAAATTTACATTGTCTCAATTGGAAAAATACCTTCATATTTAAAAACAAATATTTTATAACAAGACCAGTTAAATAATTTTTGTTTTCTTGTCGTTCTATATATATTCTTTCAAATTATAGAAAGCCATCGTAAGCCATGTCAGCATTCATGTTTTATAAAATACATTCTCTGAATAATAACAAAGTTATTAAGTCACAGAGACCGGCCAATCCAATCAATCGGTAACTACAGACGGGTTTCGTTCTTATTGGAACTCATTAGTGTAGTGTAACCTGCCAACTGCTGCAAGGCACCGATTGCCTGGCACGGCGAGATCTAAGATCCCAACAGAATGGAAAATGGAACTGAGAAGTAACTAAATACTTCCAGAGCCTGCTGATGACTATATATGCACTGAAAAAATTAGATGAACTAGCAAAAGTACATGATATTGCAATTAAAGGATACTCATCTGACGGAGAAACAAGATTATAAAAATGCATGAAAATGCGTACTGGCTTTCCTTTTTTGAATTTGAATGACAATAATATAAAATGGTTTCAAATGAATAATACAAAGGCACCTATTTATTATATCCAGGACACCATCGATATCTAAACTAAATTGAAAACATGACTTTTGAAAACAAACATTATTTTACCAATAGGAAATTTTACCGTGCCACCAACGCTTATTATAAAATTAATAAAGACTGTTTCGAAAGACAAACATTTATTAACGAAAAGTGATTTGGTTCCAATAGATACAATGAATTTCAAAGCAATTTATAAATTATCGAAACATAATGTACAAAAATTATAAACAGCAAGTATTTCAAATTCTGATGTAATAGTTATTTACTTAAAAATTACACGCTGTATGATTTATTTTTGGAAAAAGATATAACGATATTAGATCGTGTGTATAATATATGGTACGGTGTATTCTTTTTGCGAATTTGGAGGCACTAGATAATAAATAATAAGTAATATACATTGTCCAATTACTGCGTTACTCTAAGTACATACACATGTATTGAAATTAATATTCATGCATTAATATTGCTGTGTAATAGATATCGAGAAAATAGAAATAAACATTTATTTCTACCCAGGCATATGAGCAGTCAATCCTGCGAAAAACTCTTTAAAGCCATGACCTCAACTTTTTAAACAATGATTAAAATGAATCCAACAAAATTTCAGATATACGCAAAAACACAGGTAATAAATAATAAAATTTCGGCATATATATATATATATATATATATATATATATATATATATATATATATATACATGGTGTTTCAAGAAAGGTAGCCTAACATAGGGATATCGAGAATCGTAATAGATACAAGGTTGGTTAAATTAGACAAAAGTTGCCCAATCAGTAGACCTTTTTATACATGAATTTGTTTTTACGAAAAAATGCATAGGTTAGGTGATAGTGTACGACGCGTCAATTTTGTCAATGGTATGTTGATCTATGCCTAAAAAATTAAAATTTTAAGAATAATATTTAATTGTCTGACGAATGTAATATCAGCAATAATGGTTTAATTTACAGCCATAATCAACATTATTGGTCAACTGAAAACAACCACTTAATAAAACAAACACGTCACCAAATTAGAGTTAGTTTTAATATTTGATGTGCAATTCTTGGAAATCGTGATTGGACCATTTATTTATAATGAAAACTTAAATGCAGCAAATTATGTAAAGCCACTGCAAAACAATCTGGAAAATGCATTAGATTTTAGATCCTTTGCCATTGCAACATATTAATAATTTGTGGTTCCAACAAGACGAAGCTCCTGCACATAATTCACAGGCTGCAAGAAATTATTTAAATGGACGATTTGGACAACAATGGATAGGGACTTATAGTGAAATTTCATGGTCAGCCAGGTCACCAGACCTAACTCCAATGGACTTTTTTCTATGGGGTTATTTAAAAAATCAACTATTTATTAAGCACTACGATAATGAAAATGAAATGAGACAAGCTACTTTAAGAATTATAAATAGAATAGTACCAAGAATACTAAGAAAAGTTATACTAGAAATAGAACGAAGAGCACAATTATGTTTAGAAATAAATTTATTGGAATATTTGTTTAAGATAATTATGCATCTACTTTATTGAATTAATTAATTATATTTCTTTTTTAAATGTTTCATAATTTTTAAATTATCTAATTTAATTTTGTTTTACATAGCCATCATAGATTTTAAATTTTTCTATTAAATTCAAATAAAAAAGGTATTTACATAAATTTTCGCATTATTTACTAACATATGGTACTACAATTTTACATGGTTGAATAGCAAAAAAAAAAAAACTCTATTAAAAAATGTAATGGCCTACTAATCACATATAAAAAATCAAAGTAGGTACCACGTACTCGAAAGTGGTAAGTGATAAAACAAATTAAAATAACAACATTCGTCATGTAAGAAAATTATAAGCAAAAAGAAATTAGGAAAATTTACATTTTGGCCATCATCTAGTGACCTATGCATGATCAAATGATTCAGAGTGTGAAAAATAGACGTGCTTATATCAAATGAACTATGAACGAGGTGAAAGAGGAATGTCAGGATAAGAATGTTTGGAGTAGATTGATTGTTGATTTAATATGTTTACGGGTTTGTGGTAATCCATCTGTTTGAGATATAACGTAATGGTATGTATGTATGTTCGCATCGCATATAGTTCTCTATATATCAATAGTAGCCCAGATGTATGTAAACATAGAAAAGTATCTATAAATACATACTTACCTATACTTACTTCAAATCATTGAACTATACAGATAATAACTTTATTGTATTAACCTCATCAATATTGTACTAAAAATGTTTTCGAGAAATATTAAATTTATAAAGTTACCTAAAACGCATGTGAAATAGAACGTTATATAGCAGAGGTGTCCAAACTACGGCCCGCGGGCCAAACCCGGCCCGGCAGGCGATTTTATCCGGCCCGCCAAGGATTTTGAAAAATTTCGTAAAATATAAATGTAGCGTGGCGCGTCGGTATTAGATCTCGCGCAGATGAAGAGCGCATTCGGTTATAGCGTTTTCCGCTTACCAAAATTTAGTGCGCACTGGGACACAGATCGTGCGATGTATGACGTCATGCACTGTTCTGGTTTTGTGAACGCAGCGCACCCATTCAATGGCAAGTGGAATACAAGTTCGTGTATCAGTTGTACTAAATTTGAGGTTACGTGATAGTTTTGTTTTGACGTAAACAATAAGAACATGAATCAAGTGACTTTTGAAATCAATTCTGCAATATCGACGATTGAAGCGCCTGATGACACTTCCAGGTTACAGTGTTTACTTTTTATTATTCATAGTTTTAAATACTTATACTTGTATTTGTAGGGAAATAATTCATGAACTTGCGGAAACGAATGATTATGATTTATCAGAAAATATTTGTGAATCGCCTCTCGAATCAGCAAAACAAGATAATAATGGAGGAAGCATAAACAAGTCTAGTAATCGTGGTATATAATGCAGTTTTCGTTATATTATATATTTAAATTATTTTGTTCATTTTATATGTTAACTGGAATGTTCCACAAACTAAATTTTTATTGGATAAATATGAAATATATCTGAATATGGTAGGTCCTTTGAAAAAATTTAAAACAAAGAAATATATGTGGAAAAAAATAGCTGCCGAAATTAAAGAAATATTTGGTTTAACTTTCACTGAACTCCAGTGTGAGAATAGATTTAAGACAATAAAAAAAAGAAAAACCAAGGCTGTAATTAATAATAATACTTCTGGTTCAAGTCGTATGCCAATAGAATACGAGGAAGAATTTTAAAAAAATAGCAGCTATTGATGACAGCATCGAACCAGAAATTTTAAGAGGAGTCGGAAAATGTAGCTCTAAAGAAGTATTAAAAACCGCTGCAAGTTCTACAAATACCTATAACGATACTGAAACTGTTCCTGCAGAAAATACTCACTGTGAAACAGTTAGTACTCTTCGTAATACAAACAAAACCCGAGACAAAATCACTCCAGATCAAGATCAAAATGAAGATACTACACCAAGAAAAAAGAAATGTGTTCGAGATGTTCTGCTAGAAATACATCATTTAAAAGAAGAACAACGTGAAAGACGACATAACGAAAAAATGGAATTATTGAAAGCGTTAATTGATACTATGAAAAAATAGTAAGACTGATACAAACAAAAATTGACTGATTTATTTAAATTATTGTACAATAAAAAAAAACGTAAATTAACTCAAATATAATGTGATATAGTTTAATATACAGAAGAAGTCTATTTTATTTATCTTTAATTACATTAATATACAAATAAGTTTTTTGTTTACTGTGTGTGATAATAATTTTTATTTTCTCTATGTGCTAAATATATTTAATTATTATTTAATAATTGGCATATTTCTTGTCTTTTTATTTCTCCTAAACGTCTTAGAACTATTTCTCTTTCCTGTCTTTCCTCTTGTCTGTCGTTTTCCTCATTGCATTCATTAACTTCCATCTCAACTAAATCATTTTGGTCTATACACAAATTGTGTAGAACACAACAAGCTATTAAAATTTTGTAATTTTTTCAATTTTGTGAAAATCTAAACATGAAAGTTGTCTGAACCGTCCTTTTAATATTCCGAATGTGTTTTCTATTAAAACACGGGTTTTAGAAAATTTATAATTGTATGTTCTTTTTTCTTCCGTTATATTATCGCAATCTTTAAATGGAGTCATTAAATATTCTACGCATTGTCTCCAAGTAAGTGATACTCTCGATTACATATATTTGGCAATTCCGAACAAATAAATGATAGTTGATATACTCTAGAGTCATGAACTTTGCCAGGAGGTCCTGTAAAAACATCGACAAATTTGCGTCTGTGGTCACAAATTCCTTGAAAAGTTACAGACGGAATATCGTGTCTATTTACATATGTTGATTTTATTTTATGTGCTGGTGTTCTTATTGTAATAGATGTTCCATCTATGCAACCTAACACACCGGGAAAGCCAGAAATCTAAAGGAAAAATATAATTTGATTTATACTTTAAGTACGTTACTACTGAAATTAAAATTTACTTTCTCAAATTCTCTACTCATATTTTCCTTCTCTTCTTTGGTTCGTGGAAATTTTATATGATTTGGTGCAATGTTAATTAAATAGTCCATTACGCGGATTATTTGACGGAAACATGTAGTTTGACCGATGCCAAATCTTTCGGCTACATCCCGTAAAGAACATTTATTACCCGCAAACCTGTAAAGTAAAGTCAGATTTGTATTTCTTATACTTTTTGTTCGAATTATACTTACCATAAAAATGACAATACGTGATTTTCTGCAGTAGATGATGAACTGCCAGCATGAGAAGTGGATCCTAGATAGAATTTTGAAGTCGAAAAGTTCTCTATTAAAACAGAGCATGTAGCTCTTTTTACCCTGAAGGATTCCTTAAACTGTAGAAATAGAATTTAGGGTTTTTTCATTATGCAAAACAATATATATATATATATATATATATATATATATATATATATATATGTAATTGTTACCTGTTTGTCAGAATATTTATGTACCACACTATTTATAAAATTAATAATTTTGGGTCGTTCTGTTTTATTATCTATATATTCAAAAAATGTCTCTGTTAAATCATCATCAGATGACGACGATGACGAATAAAGTTCTTCAATAACTGATAGCAATAACACATTTTTGTAATTCTGCGGGTCCATACTTGCACTCATATTGTCGCACTTGCTATAGTAGCCGGTGCAACAAATTGCGCACTTATTGCGAGTTAATGCTGCCCTGAGTGCGATTTTAGAGCAAGTGGAAAATACAAAACCGAAAAAGTGCGCACTGAAAAGGTATGTGGAACACGACACTCGCTCTCAGTGCAGCTAAATTTGCACTCAGTGCGCACTCAATTTGTAAGCGGAAAACGCTATTAGAATGAGCACGGTATCACGCTCGAAAAAGTACAGTCTGGTATTCAAGTTTTTTCTGTATTATGCGATACGACTCGGCCGCTCGACTACATGAATGATTTTGTACTCTGACTGTACGTAGGCGGCGCGGAGCGGCAGACTGCACTCAACTGCAGTGCCTGCGAAGCTACGAGATTGTCCACGACAAACCAAAAATTCGTCGGCCGCGGAGCTTATTTACATTCTTTACAGTTGATATATTGTAAATTGGTATGTTTAGATTTATATTTAATATATTATAACTTAATTATTATGTTAATATTATTTTTTAAAGTTGAACATGGAAACAAAAAGAAGAAAAGTAGATGACGAGTGCCGCGTTTTTAAAGAAGAATGGGGATTCAAATATTTCTTTGTGCACTCGCAGTCAAAGAATGGCAAAGGTAATTTGCAATGACACTGTTGCTGTAATGAAGGAATACAATTTACGTCGACATTATGAAACAAAACATGCTTCAGCTTACTCACAATTTAAGGACAAGCAGCGTACTGAAAAATTTGAAAAAATGAGTCGTAGTTTGTCTTCTCAGTAAAATTTATTTAGGAAGGCAAACTCGGAAAATGAATCATTGACTTTAGTTAGCATGAAAGTTGCTTATTTGTTGGCGAAAAAAGGGAAACCCTTTATGGATGGAAACATCGTTAAAGAGTGTATGATGGAAGCTGTTGGGATATTATGTCCGGAAAAGGTGAAACTTTTCAAAACGATAAGTCTTTCCCGCAATACTGTTGCTCGTCGAATTGACGATATTGGCAATAATATACTCCACCAGATTTCTGGGAAAGCACAGCGTTTCACTCACTATTCTATCGCGATGGATGAATCGACCGACGTTAGTGACACCTCACAACTTTTAGTATTTGTTCGTGGAGTTGACGACGATCTTAATGTCACCCAAGAATTAGCATCGGTTAACAGCATGCATGGCACTACAACTGGAGCAGATATTTTTAAGGAACTACAACAGACGTTGACCAAATATAACTTGGACTGGAATCGACTCCAAGGTGTGACAATTGACGGAGGAAGAAACATGTCTGGTGCAAATATTGGGGTGGTTGGGCTAATAAGAAAAGCTTGTGAAAGCGCAGGAGCAACAGTACCAATTTTTCTGCACTGTATCATCCACCAACAAGCCCTATGTGTAAAACATGTCGACATGAGCTGCGTTTTGAAACCAGTTGTATCTGTCGTAAACTTTATTCGATCACGTGCACTCAATCATCGCCAATTTCGATCTTTCCTCGAAGAAATTGAATCTGAGTCTGTTGACTTGTCGTATTATACAGCAGTTCGATGGCTTAGCTGTGGAAAAGTGTTATTGCAGTTCTTCAAGCTCAGAAAGGAAATTAAAATTTTTCTAGCGGAAAAGAATCACCCTGAACCGTTTTTGTCGGATGCAGAGTGGCTCTGGAAGTTGGTAATTTTTGCAGATGTCGTGACACACGTAAATAACTTGAATTTAAAGCTCCAAGGTAAAAACAACTTAATTTGTGATTTATTCGAGCAAATCAAAGCATTCAGAGCCAAGCTGATATTGCTCGAAAGTCATATGAATGAATGTAATTTTTCCCATTTCACGTGCTGTGTTAAAATTTAGTACAGAAACTGACGAAAGATTTCCCACCATATTTGCAGTAAAAGTAATCGCGGATTTAAAACTAGAATTTCAAAAGCGTTTTTCTGATCTTGACATAAATTCAAGGGAAATTCGGCTGTTTCAAAATCCATATGACTGCAACGTTGGCGACGTTTCAAGTCAGTTTCAAATGGAAATAATTGATCTTCAAGCTAGCGATCAAATCAAGAACAAATACAAGGAAGGAAACTTGATCGATTTTTACAAATTTTTGGACGCAAAAGAGTTTCCAAATTTAAAGCAATTGGCTGGTAAATTTATTTCTATGTATGGCACTACCTATATGTGCGAACAAACTTTTTCCAGGATGAAGTATCTGAAATCTAAATATAGGGCAAATTTATCGGATGATCATTTGCAATCATTGCTAATAATTGGTGTTTCCGATTTGAATCCCAACTTTGAAGAAACTCTCCAGGAAAAAACCCAGTTCTACCATTCCCATTAAAAATTGCATGAAATAATTTTATAATAATATAATTTAGACATGTTTGTTTAGTATTGTTATATTTGTAATTTACTATAAAAAATAAAATTCAATGCTGCTTTACTTGTCATAAGGTTTTTTAATTCACATATTTACAATGCTTGGCCCCCGCTAATGAATTTAAATACCAAACTGGCCCTCGCAGCAAAAAGTTTGGTCGCCTCTGTTATATAGGATTAAAATATACTCGAAATAATGTAATGATTCAATATGATTGACCTATTTTATTTTTTATTTTTAGGTAAAGATGTTTCTGATGATTGTGTTCCAAATACAAAATCAACTAAGAAACGTTATGGTAATATTATAGTATAATACATTTGAAAAATTGGAGCCTTTCCTTACTTTTCTGCAATGACGTCATAACAATATTTTATTAACAACTATTGTTGTTTATTAATATCGTTATGAAACATATTTTTCTCCTTACAAGTATACAAAGTAGATTTGTTGATAAAAAAATAACTTTATTTTTTAAAGTCATTTTTTTGTATTTGTATTTATTATTGTATTAGCTTCTGCTAAATAAATAAAGATCATTATTACAGATAAAATGTTCAGAATTAACCCATTAGTTGAATTAAGTTTTTTTTTAAACTTGAGTATTACTCAATAATTCTAAAACTCGTACAATTGAGCAAGTAAATTTAAACTTATTTGTGTTTGTATATTATTTATACATACGGATCTGATATCACTATGAATACAAGGTGAATGCTCGGCTGAACGTACACTTTTGTATCTGACCTGCTATAACTCGTACTGTTTGTTTATGTTCACATTTTTTAAAATTGCTGTTGTTGACTATAGGTAAGTAACATTGGCTTCTATTTTTCATATAATGTTTTATAAATTTGTATAATCAAAATTTTGGTATTGTTAGAAATAAGTGAATACGATTCCGTTGATCTCATAAGAAATAGTTCTGACAATTGACTAAATAAAATAGAAGAACATTGATGCAATTTTTAAAGTAACCAATTATGACCGAAAAGATTTACTAGGATTTACTTACTTGCACTTTTGAAAAATGTAATCACGAT
The DNA here is from genome assembly GCA_963942605.1 of Poecilus cupreus. Lineage (NCBI taxonomy): Eukaryota > Metazoa > Arthropoda > Insecta > Coleoptera > Carabidae > Poecilus > Poecilus cupreus. The sequence continues at coordinate 28,688,161 of OZ012719.1, read as the reverse complement.
GTCAAAATTTATAAAGATACCAAACAAAATAGCTGGATAATTTCAAATTTGAACACTCATTTTACTTTTGCTGCAACAGGGAATGTAAAAACGATATTGAAATTGATCATCAAAATGGACCACGTAAAAAATCCAAGATTTCTATTTCGGACGGCGAATCGGAAGAGGAAACAATTGAGAAGAACACCTTGGACAAATTTTCAGTGGAATGCTGAAGGGCTGCAGCATGGTCGACTTCTTCAACCAGAAAAGGCGCAGACACAAATCCACCAAAATATCGAATGAGAAACCAAATTTGTCGAACCAAATAAGAAAAAATAAACTTAAATGTATTAGTAAAAGAAATATCAAACAAAAATAACGGTTTTTTGTAAAATTTTAAATTAAACTGAAATTAATTACAAAAAGTGACAATATAGTATAGTATAAGATATTACTACCTGAGAACCGCAACGTAAACACATCGTCCACAATATGTTTGTCATTGTCAATATTTTTAAAAAAGCTGTTGGACATGGCAAAGAAGGGAACATATAGAACGAATTATAAAGGAAAATAGGCACCAAAATATTTTGAAAGAAATTAGCGTATATCTGTATTTAATAGGCGGAAAAATGACGTATGAATTAATTTCTAAAAATTTGCCACTACCATCCTTTCGAACATTATGAATAATGATAATAAATAATTTAGTTGATTATTAATTTAAATTCTATTTTCCAGACTAACAGATGCTTGCAAAAATTTGACACGAATGTAACATTAAGTAAACTTCAAATTAACGAATTAAACAAATACCTCATATCACATAATTATTCAATGACAGTATAGCTATATGAAGATGGAACCCGAATAATAGGTAAAATTGAATATACTAATTGCTTAACAGGATTTATACAGCCATTTGGAAAAAATAGGATACTAAAACAGGATACTTACTATATGCATCTAGTGCACATAAAATAGAAATACTTTTATTTGTAATTGTCCCGTCTCGACTATAGCGTATAAGTTAGATAACGGTTCTCACAGAATCGTACCATATTTTGTACTCCTATTTCAATGTATCAGCAGTTTCTTGGAAGAGGAGTCTAATAGCGTATTGTTTAAGATAGTTGCAACACCTGCAATCCTGACGAATCAACCTACGAGTCCATCAGTCCAGAAGATACAAGCAGATTGGCGATCATTCGAGGACTTCCAGAAGTACAACTCGTCGAAGGTGATTATCTGTTATCCTGTTCGTACATTCTCCTGGCGTAGCAGACCAACGTCTCCACCAGCATCCCGTCACCTGTCACCTGTCGAGCGAAAATCGACAAAGATTACATGAAGCTCTTATTAATTCTTATATTTTAAGTAAGAATATTTATCTTTGTATTTTATAAAAATATCGTTTAATTTAAAGTCATAATTGACGATTTAATTAATTTGTTAGATAATTTAAATATTAATCAAATAATTCAACCTGAAGAAATAGTAATAGATGAATATAATATAAAACATTCTAATGTAATGAAGGCATTATTTAAACAAGTTAAAGGGAATATAATTTACAGAAAAGAGAAATATAGTGAGCAAGTTAACACTGACGAACATATCCCTGACAACGTCTGTATTAAACAACATAAAAGACATAGTGGAAAAGTAGAAAAACCAAAATATAAGAAACAAAATATAAAAGAAATAATCCCTGAACGTGGACAAATAATAACAACCAAGAACTTAAAAACTAAAATGGATCAATTAAAAAGACCTCGTATAATTTCAGATATCTTAATTTCAAAAGATTATGGAGCGAGCACTTCCGCAACGTAACCGAAAACTCCGGACTAAACCTGTTAAGTTTAGGTAACGCTTATATAATAATATATCGTTCGATAATGTTAATAATAATTATAATCATTTAATTAATTATAAAAATGACCTGTATTATCAAATAAATAACCTATCAAAAACTGCATATTTAAAAAATGATATAATTTTTAGAAAACGCACTTAATAGTATTGAAATGAAAAATCATGTAATTCAAGTACCTAAAAGATATAAAAGCGGTTTAATAAATGGATTGGGCTCAATAATTAAAAGTATTACCGGAAATTTAGATCAAGAAGATAAAGAAAATTATAATAAAATTTTTGAAATAATAAAAAGAAATCAAGAATCTATAATAAATAATTTAATTGAGCAAATTCAAATAAATAAAAAATTTACTAAACAATTTAATACTCAAATACAATTAATGAATAAAAATAATAAATTAATAGAGCAAGAAATGAAGAACTTTAGAAAAGTGATAGGTAATATAGTTGATGATTGTTGGCGCCAAAGACGGCCAATGCAAGATCTGTAAAATTTATGATCTGGGAAACTTGGAAGTTAGCAGAGAGCCACTCTCAAGACACGTTAGTAATATTTTCCAGATGTGTGAGATCATATTACAAGCGTGGCTTGGAGTGGCTTGGACGCTTCTTCGAGGGCTCCCAGGTCATCAGAAAATCAATTAGGTACAAACTACGGCTGAATGTAGTCATCAGCACTATATTCAGCATTTTTACTGTGTAGCGTGGTCAATCCACCAATTGTAATATACGTGTAGATATTGTGTTTGTTAAATAATTACAAGTTACATATACACTGTGTATTAATCAAGAAACCCTAACTCTGGTCCTTCGACTCCAAAAACAATCAACAACAGTGCACACCGTACATCTTTGGTTCCATCCTACCAAACCTTACAAGCGCACATATTTTGGTTCCTCCGAACCAAATCATCATCAGTACTACAAAACATTACATTTTGGTTCCTCCGAGCCAAATCAACACCAGTAATACTACATTACATACAATGATATAGATAAGATTACTATACATCAAAAATTTCAAAATTTATTAGCCTTCAGTAATCAAATGTACTTATCGTTATTACAAATTGAAGAAACTCTTTCGTAAATACTTTATACTTTGGGCTAATATCTAGAGAAGAAGTGACTCAGTATATTAATGAAAATATTAAAGAACCAATGAAATCATTGCGTAAAGATAATTATTCGAATAATAAAATTGTGAAGACTGTTTGTTATTTGAGTACAAAATGAGTAATTTTGATCGAAATTCTTAAATTTGAACAAAAATCTAACATCCATCAAGTAACTAGAATTCCCACCATAATTAATGGAAATTTAATAACTTTAAATATTCTTACTGGCTTTTATTCTAGTGTTAGTAAAGAAATTTTTAAATTGTTTATTGTTTATTATAAGAGAGAAATTATTTATGTGTAAAGAAATTAATAATATTAATGAAAACCGTCTCTCTGAAATATATTTTAATAAACCAACTGCTCACTGCAAGCAGGTTATGCTTGATAAAAATAATTATGTAGTAAAAATAGATTTTCTAATATTAAGTATATTGTATCTCCTTATAATAGTGGTTGTAAAATAGAATGTGAGGATGAAATAATTAATAAGAAATTGAAGGGTATCTTTTTAATAAATAATTGTAAAATTAATGACGAGAATGAAAAATATAGTTTTAACTTTGGAAAGATGATAAATTTAAAGATAGATATTATTAAGCATGAATTATTGCCAACGATAGAACCTGTAATTAAAATAAAAAATTTAGATGAACACTCTCTAAAACCAGTATCATTAGAGAAATTCAATAAAGAGAACTCACACTCTATTTTTAATAGTATATTGATAATTGTTATAATAATTATTATTATTTTTAGTAAAGTATGTAAGAAATTTTGTAGAAAGGAAACTGATATTATTGAAACTGCATCTAATATTATTGAAACATAAGCATAAGTATTTTGTTTCAATAACGTTTCTCTTAAGGATGGATAAGTTAGATAACGGTTCTCACAGAATCGTACCATATTTTGTACTCCTTTTTCAATGTATCAGCAGTTTCTTGGATGAGGAGTCTAGTAGCGTATTGTTTAAGATAGAATAGTTAGCATGTATCCAGCTTGTAAAGCGAACAGTCGTATCTTTTTTTTTTTACTGACTTAAATAAATTTTTTTAAAACACCTTTACTGGTTGAACAAACATAACTTATACAATAATGGTTCAACCATTAGTAATGCAAGCCATGTTAGCCATGAAAAATATAACTGGATTTCCACCATTCATGGTACAAGATACTGTGCATATTATAGGGAAATTAAGAAACCGGTTATTAAAATTAAAACGATCAAATTTCCACAGGACATATTAAATTACTTATATAAAAATGCAGCAAAGACAAACATTTAATGAATGATTTGGACCTTGATGGCATCGATAAAATGAATTTTAATAGCGCAGAAAGAATTTGTAAAGAGCATGTAGTACAGCTACTAGATCAAAACATACCAAATAGTAACGGGACACAAATTTATTTAAAAATAATTGACTAGGTTAATAAGACTTATTTAGCTTTACATGTAAACCCGTTGATGAGAATAAGAAATATTTGGAACGCAACATTCTTATTGAGATTATGAAGAAATTGGTTAACGCATAACGAATATTCTTTATCCGAATATTTTATAAAAAGGAATGCATATATTTACGTAAAGATAAATGCACATAGTATAATACAAATATTATTGTACTTAGAAAATACAAATACATTTATATCCGAACATTTTAGCAGTCAATCTTACGAAAAGTTTTTTAAAACTCTGCGATCACTAATATCTACAAATTCAACAGTTACAAATTTTAGTACCCTTACATCTCTAACATCGTATTAAGAGAGTCGATTTGCATCAAAGATTATCCTGCCATTTACAAGAAACAGTAAAATTTCCGCGAGAAGAAAAACGATTTGAAATAAATTTTAATAATTTTCTTTTTTAATTTCAGAATAATTACCTATATAGTCATGTGATCCGACCAAATTAGAAATTTTGATTGAAGTAATTCGGGCTGAACAAACAGCGTTAACTTCAACTTACTTTTTAAAACTATCTGTCAATGGAAAATTCAACACGAATTTCAGATAATAAGGAATTACACACTCGATAAAATTATCACACTCAGCCTTCGGCTTCGTGTGCTAAAATTTCCCTCGTGGGTGATAAATAATATATCAGATGAAACTAATGGATACAGCAAACACCATAGTTACATTAAGTAATACATAATATAACATAGTGATAGCTGTACATTTTATATTAATTATAATTGTAATAATATGAAACAAGACTGAATAATTTAGAAATATTCTTATTTTTCCTTTCATTGTTAAAACGAAATAAATTTATTATATTAATAGTTTGTGTACTTATTTTATAAACCCATTTTCGAATTTTAATATTTTTTTTCATTAAAAATATCTAACGTATGTTTTTTTTTTTGTTAACTGAAAGTTAGAGGAATTAAGTAGAATTAAATTGAATGAAGTGAATTAAATAGAATTATGCGAATGAACTTGAATATATCATACTAATTTCTGCAAGTAAATTATTACCAACTTTTTTCCACTGATATCACATTTTACTATTACATATATTAACTTATTATTATATATATTTTTATTTGTACTTTTCAGGATGTATGATAATTGCCTAATATGTGAATTACCTAGCGGTAGTGAAGCTGTTAGCCGCGTGATTGAATACATTGTTGAGTGTTAGTTTGACCAGGAGAGATGGGAAAGAAAATGTTTTTCGCTGGAGTATAAGTGGTATTGTGTATGTGACATGTAGAAAACACTACACCAGACCTGCAGACGTCGAGAGGGTAGGTAGGTCAGTACATTTAGCTTCTAAATATGGTGTTCCCTCTTTGCGATCATTCAAGGGAAATGTTTGTTCTGTGCTGAAGCATTGATGAAATTTTTTATGAAAAACAGAACAAATGAAGCAGCATCTGCGCAGAGCAGTTTACCAAGTAAAGAACAATAGAGTTTGACAAAACCCTTGCAAAACAAGCACACGTTCGAAATGATGATTGGGGTAAGGATGTGTTGCAGCGCATCTGCAACGTATCTGATTTGCATGCAGTAGGCGGCATGTACCATGAAGATTGTCGCCACAAGTTTTTCTACTCAAAGCCATAAACCGGATCGAAGAGAGGGAGACCTCAGGTAGATTATGTTTCTGCTGCTATGGAGGAAATATTTCATTATTTGGACGAGAAAGACAAAGTTCAGTATTCCATGGATGAGTTAATGGATCAAGTAAGTGGTGAAAAGCCAGAGTTGAGGTGGGTGAAAACTAAGTTAGAGGAAAAGTATGAAGATAGGATCATTTTAAGTACGGTCATTCCGTCATTCGCACAAAACGGTTGTATGCTTTCGAGACGAGGGTGAGAGTATTTTGAATGCTCCTTGGTATGCAGGTCGACTGTATAACTAAAAAAAAAGAAAATTTAAGTGTGGTATGAACGGCTGCTGCAATTATACTAAAAGAGATCCTGTCTTAGGCCTATGAGATAAGCAAATGTCTTCCAAGCGATGAGTTTCTCAATGAAGCTGCGGGGATGGTGCCACCTACACTCTTAGCTATTATGAAGTCTTTTATCCCAAAGAAAAGTATGGATACAGATGATATCATGAGGAAAATAGTATCCATTTCCCACGCCGTTCGTTAGCGATCTTTTATATATTCAGTTTTGACAAGCATTACGTATTTAATTCACCGAAAATTTGGAAATAAGAATTTGATAAATTTACTGGCTAACTTGTAATTCAGTATGAGTTACCACCATGCTCAACAACTGGAAATAGCCTTCACCAACACCAGAAAACGACACCTGCAAATACTTTTTGCCAATATTTTTATGATAATGCTGATTTTAATATTGTTACTCTGGAAGGACGTAATACATTTCATAGCTTGGGAGGCATTAAGCATGTCACACCAGCAGAAACTTTACCAAAATCAGATGAGATTGAACGAATGAAATCCTCTCCTGCTATTTTAGAAGTGGGAAAGTTTGGCGTCCTCAACCTGGAGTCTTACGAAAACGTCCCACAAAATGGGTTAAAGCAAAAATATTTCAGGGGTGGGGGATGTCGGAAATCGTATAAATACGTCATTATTGTTTGGCAAGTAGTACTTTGAAAATTGTTGTGCTACAGTAAATATTAAAATGGTTCTCCAGTTCATTATTACTGAGAAAGGGAAACTTAAATTGGTGGTTGATGGTCATTTGTATTTTAAAAATAAACAAGTGGAAGTCCGAATATATTGAAATTGTGAGTATTATCAAAAAGTTAAGTGCCATGCGTGATAACGGACGATGATAATATTGTGAAAATAAGCGGTTTGCATAATCATGTGGTTGATGCAGCACATATTGAAGCTGTTCAAGTAATGAACACTATTCGGCACAATGCTGTAAATACTCAAGATGGAGTTACACAGTCTGCAGCAGCAAAGTTACCGCAAGTGAGCTGCATTAAAAGAACAATAAGAAACATAAGAACGAGGCACGAAGGTATTCCATCTTTACCTATTCACCGCCAAGATATTGTTTTACCTGAAAAGTATAAGATAACAAACAATGGCGACGAGTTTTTAATGTACGATTCTGGACCGACTGCAAATAGAATGCTAATTTTTAGCACCAAGAGAAACTTGCAACTTTTGGCTGCATCCAATCATTGGTATAGCTTGTACAAATTTGCGTGGCGATTGATTCCATTACTGTTTCTCAGCAGGTATTCCATAAGAGGATTAAAGAAATTTATGAGGGACTACTTTACAGGGTTGTACTGATATTATTTTCAAATGAGTTTTACACAAACAGACACAAGTAATATCAAAATAAGAAAAATTTTAATAAAATTAAATATGAATACAGTATTGTCATTGTCGTTCAGTAAATATAAACATATATTCATAAAAAAACTTATGTAGAAAGTTAAACACATTCAGAACTATTCCTTTTGCGTCGTTTGATACATATTTTTGTGTTGGCTTCGCGACCGTGGTAATTTCTTCAAAATCTTCGTATTCAACTTGCGACATTGTGTTCACTGTTACAGTGCTGCTGAACTAATGAATTTTAAATGTCGTTTTCTGAGGGGTATATATGTATAAAATTATCTTACTTAACAGTTTTCGGGGAAACTATTGAAAAGATAATCGTATTAAAAATTTCGGAGATTTTAAGCATCTAAGCCCAAAATTATAATAATCCACTCCTGAACATCAGACAAACTTGCACCCCGCTGGCTAGGGCTGGCTTATCCCATTAGCAAGTCAAGTCAATCGCCACGCAAATTTGTACAAGCTATACGCAAACGGTACTTTTAAAATTGTGCCACATCTGTTTTAACAATTACATACTTTTCATGGGTTCAAGAATAACAATGCTATTCCCTTAGTATGCATTGCTACCAGACAAAAAAAAACTTACGTTCGACTCCTCAGAAAACTGAAAGAACTTGAGCCAACAGCTAAGCCACTTGTAATATTAACTGATTTTGAATCTGCAATGGTGAATGCAATTACGGAAGAATTTCCGGAAACTATTCACCGTGGATGTTTTTTCCACTTTTGCCAATGCATATTTCGACAAATTCAGTCACAAGGTCTTAAAAAAGGTACGAAAGAGAATCTTATTTTGCTCTAAAGCTTCGCTTGTTACCGGCTACCGCATTTGTTCCCAAGAAAAGTGTAGTTGATGCTTTTGATAGACTATGTGATGAAAATATATTTCCTCCGGAAGCACAGCCTATTGTTGACTATTTTGAAGATATTTGGATTGGACGTCCCCAACGACGTCAGGGACGGCGTCCTCCTCACTTTTCTAATGAAGTGTGGAATTGCTTCGATGGAGCACAACAAGGCCTACCAAAGACAAATAATTCCATTGAAGGGTGGCATCGAGGATTTGAAACACATATTGGGGCGGATCATCCTAACATATGGAGAAATAGAGCAGAACGTAAGTGGCCAAGACGGTCCACCGATGCGCAAAAAATACAGAGACTGCGCTGTGAGCATAGAGCATTTAGTTAAAAATTATAACCAGGATAACATATATGACCTCCTCGTGGGTGTCACCTTGACGTGGTGAGGGGGCTCAGTACGGCAGGCCAGGACTCACTGGTAGCCAGAAGCTAAGAATACCCAAAGGAAGTAGAGGAAGATCTTGTGTTATATAGTCAATGTCTATAGCGAGACTATACAGAGATCGGAAGTGGGGGATAAGGAAAATGGCGGTAGCCAAGCGGCCCTCTGCGAACAGCGTGTGATGCATATTACCTGTCTAGGCAAAAGTCTGGGCTGCGTTGAAAAACCTCGCAGACCTTACCGGGGCTTTGGTTGAGGCCCCAAGGGAGACAGAATATGCAAATGATCACGTTGGGAACATGGTACCATCCGATGAAACTTGGCGCACTCCAACGAGTAGCTATCCTCCATGAAGTACGTGACTAAGCTTCAAGAAGAAGTTACCATGGGAGCCCAGCCATGGCGACCCCAGTGAGCTCGTAACGTGAACCCTACTAAGATGGTACCGCCTAGGAGAACGTCAGTTCCCGTACTCTGTTCAAAGGCATGTATTTTGCAGAGTGCGGAGAGACTGTAACTACGCGCGACCATGGGTAGGGGGATCTAGAGCATGCGTCGGAGCATTCTGGGGTGTGAGGCATAGATGAGGTAAAATGGCATCAACCGGTTCAGTTAAAAATATAATAAAGGAGAAAAATACAAAAAAAATTGAGGAAGGTGGAAAGGACGTGGCTGAAAGTGGAAGCCAAACTGTAGGGGAGGCGTCCCCCTTCATAAGAAGTAGCTTTATGAAGAGGACACCTCCAAAACCAAAGGAAGTAAAGGTCTGTCTTGAACCTTCGGGAACCAAGACTGAGATCGCTATCGGCGGGGGATATAACACCAAACCCGAAACCGATTCCGATCAGTACGGAAAAAAGAAAGAGGTCAGAAGACCAGGAAGACACCTCCTGGTCAGAGCTGACGGAAATGATACAAGAGATCCTGGAGGGTATCACTGAGGTGACCCGAAAAGTTGGTACAGTGACCAACATTAGGAAGGACGTGGTCGCTAGTGTGACCAGGTTGGACACCATGGCCAAAAAGCTCTCCGGTGGGAAGCTTGAGGACATGGTGGAGGAAATGAAAGCCCTAAGGACGTCAAAGAACGTCAGGACAGAGAAGAAGAGGGCTACATGCGAGGCAAGCACGCAGTGCGAACCTATGGTGTGGGGTAAACCGATTACGCCCAAGTTTACCCACACCAAAATAGTGGAGACGAACCCACTATCACTGGGATCGGAATGGGACCTGGCAGTGCTAAGGACCCAAACCGACCCAAAAATGGAGAATGGAATTCCGCGTCTCTTTAGAGACAGATTCGAAGGAATCGCGGAATTACAAGGGGAAGTGGCCTCGTTGAAGACAGCCACATGGGTTGCCGGGAAAGAGCCGGAACTAAGATCCATCTACAAAATTGTAGATGGAGATAAGGAAGTTTTGCGACGACGGTTGGAGGAGGTGGTCAACGACGTCGCCAAAAACAACAGAAAGAAGCTTGCATTGCCTTGGGACGAACATCCGTCCATCAAGACCAAGGAGCTTCAGGAGATGATGGAGGAAGCCGCAACCAAATATAAGGTTGAGGTGGCAATCCACATCAAGCCGAAGCCTAAGAAGGGCAAGGCTATGGCAAGGAAGGAGGAGACGGAGGCTATCTTCGTCAAGAAAGCTGAAGGTGCGACTTACGCCAGCACCCTGAGGACAGTGAGAGAGGAGGTCCTAAACAAGGGCCTCAGCGAAACTGTCCGAGGGGTGAGGGAGTCGAAGACTGGGGACCTGATATTGACAGTTATCAGGAAACCAGAAGGAAAAGAGTCTGGCTTGATACAAGAAGCGATCAAGCAAAAATTAGGAAAGGACAAGGTGCGATCCTCCAAGCGAAAGCCTGAGGGGATAGTACATGTCAAGGATATCGAGGCAGTAACAACCGCCGAGGATGTGAAGGCCGCTATAAGCAGCGCACTGGGCCAAAAGGGGCCCAGTAACATTGAGATAGCCTCCCTAAGGCAGGGATTTGCTGGCACACAGAATGCCACTGTGTACGTCAGCAAGGAGCAGGAAGCGAAACTTCTTAAAATGAAGTTCGTGAAGATCGGGCTTCCATCCTGCCGAGTGGTAGAAAACAAGAAGGTCACCTCTTGTTTTAAGTGCTGGCTGCCAGGACATACGCAGCGTACCTGCAAAGGTCCTGATCGCAGCAAGGCTTGCAGGAATTGCGGAAAGGACGGGCATATCCGCAAGGACTGCACGGCAGACAGCGTCTGCCTAATATGTGGGAAGGCAGGGCACCCAGCGAACACCACCAGGTGCCCGGTATACAGAGAAGCTCTGGCGAAACCGGAGAGAAAGACCGCGGGCCCTAAAACAGGACCCGCTAAGAAAGAAGAGAAAGGGACAGCAACCCAAAATAAGGGGAAAGCTGTAGAGACAAAGGGGACTAAGGGGACAAGACCAAAATCCCCAGTGGCTGACTCCAGCAATAACAATGCCCAATAAAGGCAGAAACAGACAGACGGGAAGGCAGGTGTTGGACAGGGCACTTAAAAAGGCCGAGTCTGAGAGAACCATCAGGTTCGTGCATGGAGGAACTCTAAGGGAACAAGGGGAAACCCAGACCCCCCAGAGACCCGACATGCCGAAAAATGAGCCTAAGGCAATATCAAGAGGTTGTGAGATACCTCTTGATTACAGCCACATTAATCAGATGCAGCTTGAGGGCCATCTAACAAATGCCGCAAATTTCGACATGGCAAGGCTCTTTTTAGCCTACCTGTGTAAACATAAAGAGAGCCAGTACCAGGGACAGACTTACATGTCGGTCAAGGTCAAACTCAGAGCGATGGGCTTCCCAGAGAGCGAGGAAGATATCAAGTGCGCATACATGAAGTACTGCTGCTCCCAAGGCATAACCAGAGAGGAAACGGAGAGAGATCTCCAAATCCTGGAAGGTTATGTCAGGGAAAAAAAGATGATAGAATATCAGGCAATGGAAAGGCACAGACGGGAAGCAACGGAACGTATCTACCCCGGTGGATCGTCGAGCTGCGACCCAGAATGTGTTATCCTATAAGAGATGGCGACCGTGAAGAGAACAAACCTCAGATGCCTGCAAGTAAATGTAGGCAACATGAGGGACTCCCACGATATCGTCTGGGCAACAGCGTTGCAACACAAGATCGATGTTATTCTAATCAGTGAACCTAATAAGTCCTTAGTCAAACAAAATCTTTGGCTGGCTGACAAGGACGCAGATAGTGCAATCTTGATATCAAGTAAGCAAGTCCCAATCACACACCAAGGGACAGGCAAGGGCTTTACATGGGTTGAGATAAGCGGCTACCGTATATACAGCTGTTACATCTCACCCAATGTAACCCTCGAAGTTTTCGAGAACTTCTTAGAAGACCTCGGGAACAGCATGAGGGGAGCGAGGACCAAAATTATCCTCGGAGGTGACTTTAACGCCAAGTCATTCCTCTGGGGACATAAGCAAGACCGGAGGGGTGAGACCTTGACCGACTGGATGGCACAACACCAGCTAGTGGTCCTAAACACAGGTACAACACCTACCTTCGTAAGAAGAGAGACGGAGTCAGTCATAGACCTGACGATGACAAGACACTCATCTGATGTCCAGCTATGGGAGGTTTTAGAGGAGGAGACCCTTAGCTGGCATAAGATGATAAGATTTGAAGTGAGGGAAGCAGGATTCCCAGAACCCAGCTTAAGCGACCGGCCTACAGGCTGGAAACTCTCAACAGAACTGATGCCTTGTTTCCTAGAGAAACTGGACGGAAGACTGGAGAGAGAAACAGGAAGTGTAAATGCAGCCACATTAACACAATGCGTTAAAGCGGCATGCGACTCTACCTTCCCACGAAGGAAAGCTCTGAGCGGCAGGAAAACACAAGCTTACTGGTGGACAGCAGAGATAGGGGAACTGCGTAAAAACTGCCTTAAAACACGCAGAAGGTTCACCAGATTACACCAAAGAGCTTCCGCCACTCTTGATGAAAAAGAGAGGATGTGGGAAGAGTATAGAGACACACGGAGGGCCTTAAGGAAGAGGATCAAAGATGCCAAAAAAGAGGCCTGGAATAGCGTCATCCAAGACCTAGACCAGGACATCTTTGGTCAAGGGTACAAGATCGTGGCCAAAAAGATCAGGTCGCACAATAAGCTGGAAGAAGGGAAACAATTAGAAATTGCCAAAGGACTCTTCCCCCAGAGGGAACCGGTGAACTGGGAGGCACTGGAGGAACGCCTTACATGCCAACCACCACCGACACCTTTTGAGGAAAACGAGCTCCTGGAAGCGGTCTCTAAACTAAAGAACGGAAAAGCTGCGGGCCCGGACCTGATACCACCGGAGATCGCCAAAGCTACCGTTATTGGACAACAGGAAGTCTACCTACAGATTGCTAACCAAGTGATCCAGTCAGGTAGATTTCCTGAGGAATGGAAAGAAACGAAGCTAGTGCTGATCGAAAAACCGAAGAAGGACGCGACAGGTTTACCCTCATATAGGCCCATCTGCCTACTTAACACCCTAGGCAAAATCGCAGAACAATTGATCTGTAACAGGATCAACAAAGAGATAGAGGCCAATGGGGGACTGTCACAATACCAATTCGGTTTTCGAAAAGGAAGGAGCACTATAGATGCCATGAAAGAAGTGCTAAACTGCCATCAGAAGGGTACCCGATTGAGAAACACTAGAGGTTTCTGCGTCCTTGTGACTCTCGATATCAGGAACGCGATGATAGGCAAGAACATCAGTGCCTACCTCATCAGAGTCACAATGAGTTATCTGAAAAACAGATATATCTCAATCGGGGAGAAGACGAAGCTACCCATGACTTGTGGAGTACCGCAGGGCTCTAAACTTGGCCCCCTACTATGGAACATCATGTATGATGGGGTCCTTTCCATCGACCTACCACAGGGGGCAACAACAATAGGCTTTGCGGACGACATAGGGATAGTAGTGACGGCATGGACAGAGCTTGAGCTCGAGCTGAAAATAAAGACAGCTATCGATAGCACCATTAGCTGGCTCCGAAGGAGAAAATTAACTGTGGCCCCAGAAAAGACCGAAGCCGTAATACTCGCGGGGAGAAGGACACTACTGGAATTGGATATAACAGTCCAAGACCAAGTGGTGAAAACCTCCCGGAGTATCAAGTACTTGGGAATGCATTTCGCCAAAGACCTGCGAATGCAAGAACATGTTATGTGTACAGCCAAGAAGGCAGGCGAGGTCACAAGGAATCTATCCAGACTATTACCAAACATAGGCGGCCCAGCCGCAACAAAGAGAAGGGTTCTGGGCGCAGTAGTAAACTCAATACTACTGTACGCAGCCCCAATCTGGCACAAGGCCATGGATCTTGCGAAATATAGGAAACTATATGAGCAGATCCAAAGACAGATGGCAATAAGGATAAGTAGCGCATATAGGACGGTCTCGACAGCAGCAGCCCAGGTGCTGGCGGGACAAACTCCTATAGAGCTACTTGTCAAAGAAAGGGAGCAGACTTATAAGAAGGACAAAGAAGAGGCTCGAGCAATAAAGCTAGAGACGAGACTCAAATGGCAAAGGAAGTGGGAAAACGAAACTACGGGTGAGTGGACGAGGAGACTCATCCCACAGATACAGATATGGATTGACAGGAAGCATGGAGAGTTGGATTTCCATCTCACCCAGCTCCTAACTGGACACGGCTCTTTCGAAGCCTATCTCAAAAGGATAGGAAGAAGAGACTCAGCCTCCTGCCCCTTCTGTCAACTAGGGGAGGACACGGCTGAGCACACCTTCTTTCACTGCCCCGAATGGACACCTGAAAGGACAGTGGTTGAGGAAGAGCTAAACAGGAATATCAGCCCAGAAAACATTGTGCAAACAATGCTGGAGGGCGAAGACGAGTGGACCTCGATCAAATCTTTCGCCAACGCCAAAGGATAACATATATGAGTATTTACGGGGCATAGCACATAATTTATGTTATTAATGTAAAACATATAGTTTTATAAAAATAATATTCGAAAATGACTAAGGAATAAATTTCCGGCTTTTAACACCCCTGCATTTTGTTGCCAGTCCTAAGCCTGAATAAAGTGTGAAGGAAAGTTAATTATCATTTCGGTGAATTGTATTTCGGTGAACTCACTTTCGGTGAATTGTATTTCGATGAATTGTTTATTTGGTGAATTACTATTTCGGTGAATTGTTTTTCGGTGAATTGTATTCGGTGAATTGTTTTCGGTGAACTTACCGGCACCCAAAGTTCATAACTGCACAGCGTTGTGGCGATTGGGAAGAAGACCTTTCATGCGCGCAACAAATGATTCCATATTTCTACGCTTGTGGTCATTTTCATTACGCTAAATGCACACATTTCTATGTGCAGGACATGCTGACTCTGACTGAATGCGACCTGGTAGTTCACCAGCTTTTTGAGCAGTATATGGATTCTGGGTACTTTGGTGTGAATAGAACTGGAAATCGATAGGCAGGGTTGTGGTCTGACATGACCATCGAGTAGACATTGGTGTGTGAGATAAAAAGCGATGGAGGACTGACACGAGGGCGAGGTTTGACTGAATCTGTGTTGGCAAAATGGATTGCAGGTGCAGACATTGCAGCTTCAATCTGTTCATGTCTTGAAATATTTGCGGGCAACCACAGTGTTAGTGGTGAGCAACATGTTGTCTTGCGTGAATCACATATTAAAAGAGATACTGAGGACAGAGCAAAGCTTGCTGCTTGGTAAGCAAACCGACCGGAGTACTAGGTGGCAGTAATATTAATTGTCATGAAGCCATGGAAATTTGATCCCGTACAATGCAAGCCTTTATTGGGATGAACTTTGCTGATATGAAACAATATAAAAAAAATACTGTGGTCCCTCTGTCTGCTATGAGCAGCACTGTGAAAGTTCACAACGAAGCAGTCGTGGAAGATATTTCCTTAATATTTCAAAGAAACTTAATCAAAAAGAAAAGTGATGAGGATGTTGCAGACAAGGATTGGGAATTATGAGTGCGCTATCCGCTACGCTACGCTATAATTTCTTTTTCCCCGCGCCTACATGCTTATGCTGCTAAGCTAAATAGGTACTCTGAGTGTCCGCTAACTCGCTATGCGCTAACTAATGTAGCGCTCAGAAATTTTTCTCGCTTACATAGACAGCACATGCTAAAGGCAAAATTATAACCTAATTCAAGTGTCAAAACACAAACAATATCAGTGTTAACGATGTTATATATTACGGAAAGTGAGTATTTTGTTATTTATAACTAATACAATGTATTATATTACATGTTACTAATTTCCATTCCCATCATATTTAGAATGGAAGCAAGAAATAGATCATTCAGAACAAATAAACAAGATCAAGCAATTATGATTGAGTATATAGAAGCTCACCCTGAAATAATGAATGCGTCGTTTACAAAACCTCAAGCTCGTATAAAATATAACAATTTATGGACTGAAATGACAGTTAAACTAAATTCATTGGGGTTAGGAGAAAAATCTGTCGCGCAATGACAAAAAGTAAGTATCTATGTTTAATTAAATTTTACTGAATAACATGGGTCAACTGTCTTATATTGGTGATTGTTTTATTAATAAAAAATATTTGATCAAATAGGTTTTAAGCGAATGGGTCACAAAATCCAAAGCTAGAATGAGTACCATGAAAACCGTTATGAAAAGTACCGGAGGTGGTCCAAGTTCTTTAGGGATTATAAATGAATTTGAAGAAAGACTAATAGCAATTAAAGGATGGAGTTGTGTACGAGGAGATAATCAAACGGAAGAAGTTGGCTTGGGAAATGTAAGAATTCTAATTTATTTGATTTGTTTAGTTTATTTATTTAATTTTAGATAGGGATACGAAATACGTCCCATAATGAAGTACTAAATACAACTCCTCTATTAATTGATATGCGTAATACAAATGAAGAAAATATAGATAATTTTAATGATGTACCCATTGAAATATTCACGCCGAATGAACAATATTTTTTTGATAATTCTCACAATTATTTAGCAGTAAATAATGCAATGATTGAAACAAACGCGGATGTTTGATTCAGTTACTTCGAGTACTTCAAAATTTGTAGCCATTACTAAAAATAATTTAGTACTAAACCAAAACATAAATGAAAAAACTCTTTAAAGCGGGGAACACATATATGCGATCGCGACCACGATCGCGATCGCGTTTGAAGGCAAACACATATGAGCGGTGGCGGTCTACAAATCTCCTCGTTTAAATTTTAAATAGAAGATGTTTTAATGCATTAGATGAAAAAGTATAGTATAAAAAATATCGATCAACAATTTGTGCATTTATTACAACAAAATCATGAGAGACCAATACACGTCTTTAATAACATGCAGGTTGATCGGAGAAAACTTGGCTTTCAACATACGCGAAAAATTTGTTACTTATTTCAGCAATTTATAATTTAATTTTATAATAAAAATTAATTAATACAAAAACCAATCCATACTTATCACTAGTAATTCTTAATTCCATATTCTTCGCAATTTCATCCCATATTTTATTTTTAATTCGGACATTTTTGTAGTCGGGGTGGGAGAGGTCAAATAATACTTGGTGTTTTTTGACATTTTCAATTAGCCTTTCCGTAATGTCCATGTTTTAATGCCTCGCGATCTGCGAACAACTCGACGTGCAGCGTTTGATCGCTAACGCCGACTATCGCGCGATCGATCGCTGCACAAGCCGACTGTATCACCAGCAGATCGTAACAAGTCTGTGCGAATATACTTGGTTACATAAGACGGACCCGATCGCCATCGCTATCGCTATCGCAATCGTGGTCACGATCGCGTATATGTGTTCCCCGCTTAAGTGGTAATAATAAAAGAAAGGTCGTTTCATCCGATACATATACTCCGAGTTCTTCAAAATTTGGGGATAAAAAACACGATTTGAATAGTATGCATCTACAAACGTTGCTAGTATTAAAAGTTGTAAATAAAAATCTAAACAGTATTAATGATGGCGTACAAGAAATTAAAAATGAACAAGTACAAACCCTAAAACAAATTTGTGATAATTTAAAAACATAAAATTGTATTTCTGTCGACTGGATCAAATGTTCAAATTATAACAATAGTTGGAATGGCAGTCAATATTTAAAATGTAATTCAAACCACAACGTTGGGTTTGAATTATATTTTACGCTTTTACTGGAATTTTAACTATCGTTTTAGTTTCAATACATCATATTATTAATACTTCATAATAATTATTATAAAAATAGTAATTAATTTAACTTCGTACAGAACTTATTTTTTAAGTTTATTTTTTCTTAATATAATTTGTGTGTATAATGTGAATGCTTTTATTATTTGTCATAAGTGTACTTCAATTGGTTATAAATAAATGGTAATTGTTCCTTGTATTCAATAAGACAACTTTATTTAAAATTTACGTACAAAAAAATGCCCGCATATAATTCAATGTGTAAAAAAGTTCTGAATAATCATTTGCCTTGCAAGACGTCCTTCATCCACCATATCAATACGTTACACTTGAATTGCATTGTTTTGTGGTAAATAGCAGCAATATTACCAACATCCATTTCTAAATTACCACGTGAACACAAGTTATTTAGAACTGTGCAAGCAACCACTATTGTTGCAACATCTTCTGGTCTCAGCATTCTTTCGCCCAGCAAGCATCTGAACCTAGTCTTCAGAACACCATTGCATCATTACACACAATTTCGTGCGCGGACGTGTGCTGTAGAATATTGATCTTCAGGTGAATTCGGCTCAGCATGCAAAACTGACGTCATTAATTAAACTAATTATTTATTGTGATGGAGCCTGTAAGCAGTGCATATTTAAGTAATAGAAAGCAATTTGTTAATTTGAATGCTACTAAATCTAAGGAATTTAATATCAATACAGGAGTACCGCAAGGATCGATATTAGGCCCCATATTATTTTTGCTTCATATCAATGATATTAAATACTCTATTCCACATGGTACTTTCGTTGCATATGCAGATGATTTATCGTTTATTAGTTTTACTCCATTCTTACATAGTACAATTCAGCAGACAAACATCACCCTACAGTGTCTGTATGAATTGTTTAAAAATAATAAACTTATACTTAATACAAACAAAGCACATGTAATTAAATTTGGAAATAGGTCTGAGTCAACAAAAAGTATATTGGTTAAATATAATAACAAATCTCTGGAACAAGTAAAAAAGTGTAAAATACTTGGCTTTGTCATCGAAGAAAATATGTCTGACGATTGTTATGTGGATTATGTTTGTGGTAGATTAGCATCCGCTTGTTATGCAATAAATGGCCTTACTGAAATATCTGATCTTTTTGTAACTAAGATATATTATTTTGCTAAATTTTATTCCTTGTTAAGTTATGGCATAATTTTCTGGGGTTTATCTGCCACAGCTTCAAGAGCTTTTTTGTTACAAAAACGTGCTATACGGAATTTGGCTGGATTACGTTGGTATGATTCTTGTAGAAATGCTTTCAAAAAATTACAATTGCTAAATTTTCCTTGTATTTACATATATCATTATTAATATTTGTTAAAAGAAATTATAAAAACTACGAGAAACATACAGATAATCACTGTCATAATACAAGAAATAAAGACAATTTAACTCTTCTTCAGCATAAAACTGTTACCTATATAGAATACGCTAGAGATATAAACTATTTTTTAATTAGTTTGAGTATGGAAAGAAGTAAATGTAAAAGGAGATGTTATTTCAATATATACATATGTATTTTGTTATATTATAATATAAAGACATTTATTTTTAAAGATAAAATACAATTGAAAAAATGACCTACTTAATCACCACCGTATAAACAAATTTCTTAAATCTGAACTTTTGTTTAATAATTGTACATTTATATCGGACATAGAAAACTGACCATTAACTAATAATTTCTTCGACTTCGAGTACAGAGAATTATGGCTGAATGACTGACTATAAAAGACAAAAGTATGCACAGAAATATCAAAATATGTACCAATACGTAAAACTATCCCATCTTTCTTTCACGTTTGAGTAGATTTTTGGGTAACAGTTTCCCATTGGTTTACTCAGCTTATTCTGTTATGTATTTTTTAAATTTCTGTAACCATCCTCAGCATTACTCCCACTATTACTTATTCTATAATAATAATAATAAAAAAATAGCTTAATCTACAAAAATACAAAAACAAGTAAAACCGATTAAACCATCCCAATTTTAATCAAACTTCAATTTATTTACGCATGCAAAGTAAAAAATAATATGTTTCATGCATCATGAGCAGAGTTTATGTTTCTATTGCTCACGGGCAACTAAAAAATCTCGAGTCAGACGTCCTCGGTCTTCCAAGCATGTCGCCATGGAAGCGCATAAACATCTTCATAATGGCCATGATACATAAGTAAAAAGCAAATTTTATAAATTATTTTCTAAAAAAATATATTATATTCTATTATATTATTTCTAGGTTATATTCACTTCTATGCTTAAGTCATTTGTACTAATTACAGCGGATATTAATAAAGACGCAGCTATTTGCATAATTTGGAATAAGTATGCAGGTATGTTACTTTAATTAACTTTTAATACAAGATATCATTATATAGAGATGTTTATTGTAGAACAGAAGAATAATATCTGCAATTCCTCGCAACATGCAACCAATTTAGGTGCTCTTGTCGATATTTTGATATCCTAGTTATATAAAGGAAAATAATACTTTTGGAAGCACAAAAAAAATAATAAAATTATTAAATATTATACATGATACTTTATTATGAAAATAAAAGTTTTACATTATAAATGTAGTATTTTTCAATTAGCAGCAGATTTACGTTCCCAATCTAAATTATATGATAAGTATTATAATGTGAATTTCTTGATATCGAGATTTTTATGCTGCTAATTCTATTATTGTTCCTCGTCAGTGTGAGTTTTTTGCAGCAAAATCTTCTCTTTCAGCGAAATTAGTGCGTTTTTCATACCTTTTTTCACTTTATATCTAGTATTCGTACTTATTAAATCTGAAAGCAATAATAATTTGAACATATATCGAGGTCATTTTTTATGTTTATGTTTGATTACACCCTCGCCATAGATAAAATGAAATTAAAAAAAGGAGGGAAATACAGCATGCCTACATTTTGCCGCTAAATTTCTGTTCCACGATTGGGATATTTAGGCTTTCAGTCGTACATTCTTTTGCTCTGCAGTTTTGTGTTTAGATTTAAAATGGAGTTTGAAGGTAACAGATTTGTTATTAATAAAAGAAAGGTGGTGTCACGTAAGTATTAACAATATTACCTAATTATAAGCATTTATTTGAAAATTAAAATATTTGTATCATAAAATATAAAGTACTTGCTCATCATTGTTATTTGTTCTAAGACACCGAAATCTAGATATATTTACGGATTATTTACTATATTAACATCTCCTATTTTTGTTGGTTGTCTAGCAACACCTTTAACATTCTGAAATAATGTACATTTCGACTCTAAAACTAATCGAGACTATGTCATAATTTATTTCATCGGATAAACGATAAAGAATAATGTGTGTAAATACTGCACGATATTATGCTTCTTATAAGAAACGGTTAACAAAAAGATTCAATTCAAAATATTATTAGTTCCACAATATGCTATTGTTATGAAATGAAATAATAATAAATTTTCTTCTAGCTATTACTATTGCGCTGAAAAGCGCAGACTTTTGTGCCGGGGGAAGCTAAATGTGGATGTTGAAGGGGAGGTCCACGTTACTGCCCCACAGAATGGTCATGCGTTACGAGAGGATATAACTCGAGGATTCCGCACGGAATTAAGACGCCGTGCGGTGTCTGAGAGAACATCTCTCAGGGAGATATATGATGAGGAGGGTACACGGTTAGTTTAGTTTTCTACGCTTTAAAAATATACTTAATAATTTGTAAATGTGTAACAGTAATCCCGAAACTGCTCAGTTATATACTTGGCCTACTGCTCAGCAGCTGATGTCCAAGGCGCGAGTTGCCCACAATCGGCAACCTAGGGTACCGGCTATGCTGCAGGAGCTGGTAGCGGAACTGTAAGATCCTGGGCGTCAGCTGAT
Organism: Poecilus cupreus; assembly: GCA_963942605.1. Classification (NCBI taxonomy): domain Eukaryota; kingdom Metazoa; phylum Arthropoda; class Insecta; order Coleoptera; family Carabidae; genus Poecilus; species Poecilus cupreus. The sequence goes on along the minus strand of OZ012719.1, from coordinate 28,665,993 downwards.
GTATCAGTGTACGTTGGACCATGTACCCGAGCCGATCTTCTGGGGCCTTGTGGAGGTGGACGGGGCAGTGTCTCTTATTCACCTCCCAGCGTATGCTGGATGAAGCTGTCGGGGGCGTGGAAACAATACACCTGGACGGTACTTTTAAATGTATTCCTGCGAGGCCACCAGCACAACAGCTGCTGACGCTCCACGTTGCTATTGCTGACAAGGTATTATTGGAAAACTTATGTGTTCAAAATAATACCACTTTTTCTGCAAAATATAAAATAAGTGTCACGTTTATCTAATACAAGCTGAAGATCTCTCCCGTTGATTATATTTTGACTGAATAGATATTAGGGATTGCTTTAAAAATAATTCAACTTGCGTAACAAGTAAAATAACAAATAACATTCTACAAACAGCAGATGTACATCTATTGGCCTGTTCATTATAACTTATTTTATCAAATTTCAAGTTCAACAAAATATTCCACTGTGGCTTTAGATTTTTGAATTCAAAAGTTTCATTTGTTTTTTTTTTTCTTTGTAATACTTAATAGCGTAATATGTTGTTACTTTCCTTTAAATTTATCGTAATTCTGTCATGACTTTTGAATATCCAAAATCGTGTTTTCAGTTTATATATTTTTCAGACCATCTGCATTGCCTACGCCAGTGCTTTCCAAACTTTTTGTACCTGCGCCCCCTCTTTGGAAAAAAAATTTGTTGTGCCACCCTTAATTTTTCTAACAATCCAATTTCATAAACACTCATCTGATATTGTAATTTATTTAATGGGCTACATGATTGTGGATTACGTATAACCGTTTTTCTGATTAATTTTTTTGACACCTATTCGACTTTTTTGGTTTGTATTCGATAATGATATTTTGGAATCAGCTGCGTGCCCCCCCTGCAACAGTCTCGCGCCCCCCTAGGGGGGCGCGCCCCACAGTTTGGAACACACTGGCCTACGCTCTTATGAGCAATAGGAGGGAGGCGACGTACGCTGCGCTTTTCGAGCGTATTAGGGAGCTGGCTCCGACCCTTGCTCCTATTCAAATCATGTGCGATTATGAGCGGGTGCTGCGAAGCGCACTGAGGAGGGCATTCCCTAATGCGAACGTGGTGGGACGTTTCTTCCATTACGCCGATGTAAGGAATACATATTTACTACAAATACTTTATTTCCATATTAAATCAATGTTTTCCTCAGGCGGTATGAAAGAAAGCTGCGAGTTTGGGACTCGTTCCAGCAGGTGCAGATGAGGCAAGAGAAGCTGTGAGGATGCTCATGGCATTTCCTCTCTTGACTCAATATTTGATCGAGGAAGGCCTCGAAACAATCAGAACTTGGGCAATGGACCGGGACTTGCCATTCCATGAAATGTTCTACTACATGAATAGGTAAACTTTTATACTATGTAAAGTTCATGAGTAAATAAAACTATGAAATAAGTACGAACCTTATTTACTTTTACACAGAAAATTAAATTTATAAATGTTTTCTGTGTCAGACATATTTATTGCAGTTTTATTAAGATTATTAAGATGTACTAAAAAGAACAACATTATTTTTATCATAAGTTAGAAAATAAGAATTTCTATATAACAATCAAATTTTGCTGAATTCTCCCATTGGTTTTAATTTAATATTTATTTATATCACAAATATTTTACTAATTTTCAAAAGAATTAATACCCTAAATACTTATTAGAAAGTTATCTAAATGACTATACACCTCATAGGAAAATAGACCAATCAGATATCTCAATTTCTCTTAGTTACGCTGTATAATATCGGTAATTAGCGTTGCTAAGTTGTGTTTCGCGAAATACAACTAGCTATGTTTCAGTCGCAAACAAATGCATCATATGTAATCATATAATTCATGAATATAAACAAACAATTAATATTTTTGACATAAATAAATAATTTGTTTAATATAATTGGTTGATTCGTTGTATAGTCTTAACATATACAACTCGAGCTTCAAAAATCATCTGAATATACAGTCAAATTATTTTAAATTTATTCTCACTCTCTTGTTATATTATTACTGACAACTTTTATCTCAATTAACCGAACTCGCAACTCCATTAGTTTTCAAAATTCTTTAACGAGCATCGAATTGAAAACAGAATATACTACATTTATTTTAATATTTCAGATATTGGATGCGTACAGTGGGTCCGGCTGCAATGTCTGTTCATGAGCTATACCACCGCATGAATAACAACGCCGAAGCGTTTAATAAACGTCTTCGGCAAAAATTCAATGTGCACCCGGGCGTGTTCGATTTCATTGGTAAAAAAGAATATTCATTCATATTTTAATTCAAGCTATATTTTTATCCAAACGGCAGGTTTGCTTTAAATAAATGCGCAATATGGTTACTTCATAGCGGGATAGCGCAGTGTTAAGAGTGCTTACATCTGGAAACAAAGATCGTGGGTTCGAATCCGGATCAAGTCAGAAAAACTTTTCATGATCTGATTTATTTCGTTACTCACTCCAGTTACCATTGTGATAAAATGAACTCGGCAATTAGAAAGTTATTGGGCACAGTCTTGTGGTTTTATCATAGGCTTGCATCAGGTAGTATATGGCAATTTAAAATAAAAATTCAGATGTCGTGAGTTGTGGTTCAGCCTAGAGATACAAACCGTATGGTTTCACAATCCCTAAACTACTACTTCATATTATAAATTAGTATTATCAATTTTAGTAGTAAATATTTCGTATATTTTTTTTTTATTAACTTGATGTTATGAGGATAAAAGATCCTAAAATTGACTTGCAAAAAGATAACTTTATAAAACATTCTTATTAATTAGTTATTTCCTTCTGTTTTTAATAAACCTATTTATAATAATTTTTTTTTATAGAAAAACTGATACAACTCAATGCCACAGAGTACAATGCAATGGTGGCATTGAGGAATGGGTATCAAACTGCCAGGCCAACGTCACGGCGTTACCTGGCAAATGATGCAAACATTAGGCGGGCTACGGCACGGTTGGCCAATGGCCAATATAATATATTGGAATTCCTCTGAGCTGCCAGGCATGTAGCCGGACTTGATGTATGTATGCATATGGTCAAGTAAGAAATTTATGTATTAATCGTAATTGTTATTTACAGAGGTACAATTTGCGACAGTTGAAGGACGTAAGTATATTGTTTTTTTTTTATTGCTTGATTTGAATCTCCAAAATAGGGAAAGACACAATGTCGCTAAACTACAAAAAATATCAGATTTGATAAAAACAAATATTAAAAATTTTAGCTTCCCTTCAAATAATTTTATGACAAATATGAGTAAATTATTACATCAGAATTTATGAAATAATACCAAGTATAAATGTATTATTTTTTGTAATCTAAAAAGTGTAAAAAAACTATATCTACATTTAAATAAAATAAATGAAACTGTTTTTATTGTACTGCTCTGTCTTAACTAATTATTAGCACTATTATATTTTTATAGAATTTTCTTGTTCTTATCATTAAGTATTTACCAATATAGTTTGTCGAAGACTAAGATGCTCCTGCCGTTGAAGATCTCGCGGTTCCAGAGCCCGCTGCCGCAGAAGATCTCGCGGTACCTGAGCCTGCTGCCGCAGGAGATCTCGTGGTACCTGAGCCTGCTGCCGCAGTTCTCGCGGTTCCAGTGCCCGCTACCGCGGGAGATTTCCTGGTACCTGAGCCTGCTGCTGCAGATCTCGCGGTTCTAGTGCCCGCTGCCGCGGAAGATCTCGTGGTACCTGAGCCTGCTGCCGCAGATCTCGCGGTTCCAGTGCCCGCTTCCGCGGAAGATCTCCTGGTACCTGAGCCTCCTACCGCAGTTCTCGCAGTTCCAGAGCCCGATCTTGTGGACCCTACACCTACTGGCACAGAAGATCACGCTGAGCCAGAACCCGCACCATTACCATTGCCCTTGCTCGCTGATAATGAGGAATTTCTCATAATACTGGAAGATGGTGCTGTAGATCCTCAACTGCCACAGCCTGTAATTTATTTTCAATATACACTAAAATGCTAATATATATTAATTTATATTTGTTACCAGGGATTATGCCGGAACAGCTGGACTGCGCCGGCTACCCAAGCTGCTCTGCCATGTGGCCATTTGTGTATGTGCACTAGATGTGCCCCGACTCTCTAGACGGTTTCCGATATGTCAATCGAACATCATTCAACATGTTCGGATTTATTTAAATGTAAGTTTACTTTCTAAATTCTACGTTAAGCTTCCGAGAACTCACCTAGGCCAGGCTGACCCAAGACCATTTTTAAACGCTTCTCAACGACAAATGAGCGCTCTGCAAATTATGCCAAGCTAGGGTGACCAGCAGTTACTCAAATCCATTTTCCCTGTGGTATATCTTTCTTCCCCTGTGTTAAATTAACCATAAAATTATAACTTATACTTTTGTATCAGCATTATTTCTTAGTATTTTAATATTAATTTTGTTGAAATAGTTGATATGAATTATTTAAGGTTTATTTGAATTTGCCGGGTTTAATATTACTTTTGGTATGTAGAGGGCAGCACTGAAAAGTGGCAGCAATGTTTCTCAAGCGTTCTGTTTTCATGTATGTAAAATTGTTACTCATGAAATCCGTGGAATAAATCACACAGTTAACAGGATCAGGTGTTTCATTGTAAAAACCCAACAGGTTATTGGGCCCATAAGGATCGGTGTTGCTGGGCCAGCAACACCGATCCTAAGTGGTTTTGTGTAAAGTTTTGAATTTCGCCAGAAAACGTCACGCGAAGTTTGAGACTCGCGGATCAACAAATGCTTCACATCATCAACTGTGAATCGGCAAAGGCAATGTGGGACAAACTTCTTTCCGTCCTCGAGCAGAGGTCAGACGCCAGCGTGCACATGCTACTACAACAATGGTATGCGATGACGAAAGATCCGGCTGATGACATCGCAACCCATATTTCGAAGCTGGAGGATCTAGCACACAGACTTCGGAATCTAGGCTAACAAATTCCAAATTCTCTGATCATGACCAAAATCCTCAAGACACTGCCTACCCAGTTCAAGCACTTCGTTAGTGCATGGGACTCAACCAATGCCACAGAGAGGACTCTGACCAACCTGATTTCCAGACTGTCCATCGAAGAAACCCGCCTAAACTCACAAGAGAAGTCTGAAGGAAGTGCTCTCGTCACAAGGAATCTGCACACAAAGAACAGGGCAACCAGAGGAAACCAGCACAACGGCAACAAGTCTCGGAAACCTGGTAAATGCTACAAGTGCAACAGGTATGGTCACTGGGCAAGAGATTGTAGAAGCAGACGGAAGAAGAAAGAGTCAAACGAGCAACAAGCTCAAGCTCAAGCAACATGCCCTTCTATCTTCATTGTCATAACGGCTCTTCATTCTCTCCTATTTTCAATTCTTTTATAAATTTCGTGAATTTCTTTAATTTACAACAATGTAATTTTATTTTGAACAAAGATGACAAGTTACTTGATTTGGTTCTTACTAACAGTAATTGTACTGTTGTAAGATCTGTTGACCTTATTTTAAAAGAAGATCATTATCACCCTCCCTTATCAATTGATATCACACTATAACATAATAATAATAAATTTCACGCCGTCAGTAATAAGGATTTGAATTTTAAAAAGGCCAATTATTTATCTCTTTATAATAATTTACTTCATACAAATTGGGATACTCTGTACGGGAATAGTGATGTTAACCTTACTGTTGATAATTTCTACTCCATCTTAAACAGTATTCTACTGAATAATGTCCCCTTTAAACAACGCTGTACTCGCTCTTATCCCCTTGGTACACTGGACAAATTATTCATAAAATGAAGGAAAAATATAAATCATTAAAACAATATAAACGAACAGGTAGCATCGCGGATAAATTAAATTATACTACAAGAACGCAAGTTAAATCGGAAATCAAGTCTGCATATATAAACTATTGCAAAAGTATGCAAGATAAATTGATTGATGACCCTAAACGATTCTGGTAATTCATTAACAATAAACGTAATACAACATCTATCCCAAGTGTAATGACCTATAACGACCAAGTCATTGATGATCCAGAATCTATAGTCGATAGTTTCGCTGATTATTTTTCAAAATCCTTTGGTCAAGTATCCAACAACAACACTCCCACATTCTCAGCCAATTATTCATCTACATTACATATAAACTCTTTAACTGAAGATGATGTTTTATCAGCAATTAACAAACTCAAATCTAAAGTCACAATGGGTCCAGTCTGTTCCGTCATTTCTCATAAAAGACTGTGCATTCGCCCTTATCAAACCTTTGACATATATCTTTAATTTAATACTAGAGCAGTATACATTCCCTGATTGTTGGAAACTATCTAGAGTTAATCCCGTTTTTAAAAAAGGCGATAGAAATGATGTTATGAACTACCGACCTGTCGCAATAATTTCTAAGTTTAGTAAAATACTAGAGATTATTTTACATGACAAAATATATAATCACATTTATAACTCATTGTCATTGCATCAACATGGTTTCATAAAAGGCAGATCTACTGTTAGGAATTTAATGTGTAAGACATAATTTATCAGCGAGTCAATTGACGCACAGGGACAGGTTGATGTAATATATACAGATTTTTCTAAAGCCTTTGATAAACTCGATCATTCTCTTCTAATTCAAAAACTTGAAGCTTACGGATTATCTACATCTTTGGTCAGTCTCTTTTCTTCATATCTTCACAATAGATACCAGTTTGTTAGAACTCATGGTTTCAAATCAGATAAATTTTTGCAAAGTTCCAGGGTACCTCAGGGGTCGATTTTGGGACCATTATTATTTGGTGATTAGGGTGCAGTAATTTAATATTTTCATCAACGATATTGTGATTAACCTTGATGTTGAATATTTAATTTTTGCCGACGATTTGAAACTAATGCAGATAATTTCCAACATTGCGAACAACTCCAACAAAATTTAAATATCATTCATAATTGGTGCGTCGCGAATAAACTTAATTTAAACATCGAAAAATGTAATGTTATGACCTTCACACGCAAACTATCTCCAATTAAATACAATTATACGCTAAACTGTCACGTCTTAAATAGACCATCAATAATTACTGACTTAGGGGTTACTTTCGATCCAAAATTAACGTTTACAATGCACATCGAAGCAAAAATATCTACTGCTTATAAGTGCTTAGGATTCATTATTCCGAATTCTGATATTTTTAATGACGTAAACATTTTAAAAATGTTATTTTTCACTCTGGTACGGCCACATCTTGAATATTGTTCCGTAATTTGGAACCCTGTCCACCGTAACGCCGTTGAATCTATTGAAAGAGTGCAACGGTAATTTCTAAAAGCTGCTATTTTTATTATTGATGGTACTTATCCCAGCCGAGGTACTAATCAATGTATTTTACTTGAGAACTTTCATCTTAATTTATTATCACAAAGAAGGAATATGCAAGCAACCATTATCTTACATAAAATAATAAACAACAATAGAGATTGTCCATTTTTACTACATAAATTATCACTACAAGTACCTAGCGTTTCAGCACGCTATAACACAACTTTTTATTTACCTACGGCTCGGTCCAACCTTTTATCAAGATCCCCCATAAACTACATGATTGACACATATCATTCAATTCAACCTCATATCTACATATTCCATGATAGTATTAATAATATAAAACAATGTGTTTACTTTTCCTAATTAGTTTTTTTTCTTACCGTGTAATTTGGCTTTTGCCTGTAGGGAATAGTACTAAATAATAATAATAATAATAATAATAATAATTTTATTGTTTAAGAAATATTATCTTATACAATGGATTGACAGGTTTTTTTTTTATTTTATTTTTTTTTTACATATATATCCAAAAGTGATAGTGAATAATAATACACGTACCTATGTACAAAGCATGCAAAAGTGAATTTCCAGAAATGAAAAAAAAAACAGACAAAGAGCTTAATCCTGGAAGGGCAAAAGAAGATTAAAATTGGCATAAAATACTTGTACGTACCTTTGTATAATGTAATATGATTAATATGTTTAAATCAAATATAAATATCAATATCAAATATGCAGATTTAGTTCAAATTAAAAGTAACCATCATAAACAGTGAGTTTTAATTATTCACTTAAACAAAAACTACGAAGTTTCATAGCTCCCATGGTATAATAAAATATATTATTGGCCTTTTCAATACTAGTAATATTCAAAAATTCTTTTAAATCTATTGCGTTGTTAATATTTTTTGTGTAGCTCTTTATGAAGTTATTTCTAAGCGGGGCGTAGATTGGGCACTTAATGAAAAAGTGGAAAATGTCTTCTACATCATTTAAATTACAGATTGGACAAACATTAGTTGCGTCTAGATCATATCTGATAGTCTTATAAAAAATTTTTAATCCTCTCTTATTGCTAAGTCTTATCTGACATAACACCCTCATTGTTGCTATAGGAATTTTAAAGTTTAAATAGCTTTCTCTTAAAGCGTTCGTCTTTAATTGTTTATATATTGCACTACATTTAGAAATTTCTAAATTATTTTGATCAGTGCGTTGCAGTGCTATAGAAAACTTATCAATAATTTCTATAATTACTAGTTTACTTAAACGCTGCTTTTTCCATATATTTTCAAATTCTAAATTTATGAGGAATAATTTTAATTGACTGCACCAATTATATTCAACCTTGTTTGTATCTATCTTGTCCAAAAATAAGAGTCTGTTATATAAGATTTTAGGGTACCTATTGTCCTCCATGTTTAATAACTTTTCCCACCATTTTAAGACTCTTTTCCAAACCGCCGCGGCAGTATGATTGGTACCGGTTTCCAGTCTTATCATATGATTGGGTGTGTTAAGTGGACAGTGCAACAAGCTTTTCAGAAATTTAATCTGGCATTTTTCTATATTTTCTATTTGGTTAATACCCCATGTTTCTGCTGCGTATAAAGAAATTGCATTAGTTACAGTATTTAAGAGCTTATGCTTTTCATTCCACGTTTCCGATTTACCCTTAGCAAGAATATTTTTTATGATTTGAGTTGCGGCTGAAGTTTTTTTTGTTATAGTTTTTGACGTGACATTAAATTTCCCTGAACAAGAAAAAACTATCCCTAAATAGCAAAATTCATTAACTATTTCAATTTTTTCCGTATTGTATTGAAAGGTATGTCTTATAGAAGGTCTACGTCCCTTATGGAAAATTAATATTTTAGTCTTTAAAGTATTGACTGTTAGTAAATTTTTTGTACAGTAAGAGTGTAAACCTGATAACTTTTTCTGAACGTCAATTGGTGAGTCACAAAAAATTACCATGTCATCAGCGTATGCTAACATCAGAAGATCATGTATACCATCTATGTTAAGTCCTTTTAAGTTTAGTGCCCTAAGATGATCTTCCATGTCATTTATGAATATTGAAAACAATAGGGGGCTTAATATCTCACCCTGTAATACCCCCTCAGTTATGTTTATGCAATTAGAGAGACTTTCATTTATTTTAATACGAAAACTCGCATGTTCGTAAAGTTTTTGCAGTATTCTAATCGTTTTCGTACTAATACCAATAGAATATAATTTATTCCAGAGTAACTCGTGATTAATTGAGTCAAACGCACGTTTGAAATCTATAAAAATACAATATGTGTTACATTTTTTGAGGCGTAAGCGAAGATTAGCTATCACAGACAGACAAAAAATATTGTCAGTCGTGCTTCGATTTCTCCTAAATCCTGATTGGTTTTCACATAATAACCCATGTTCCTCAACCCAAATTTGAAGTCTTTCCTGTAACATTTGAGTGAATAGTTTACATATGCTGTTCATTAATGCAATTCCTCTGTAGTTTAATGGGTCAGTTTTGTCTCCTTTTTTATGCAATAGAAATAACTGAATTTGTGACCACGAGTTTGGAATATTTTCGGTATTCCAAATGGTATTAAAAAAATTTAAAATATAATGCTCCCATTTGGGAGATAAATTTTTATAGAATTCGTTCCCTATTTGATCCTCGCCTGGCGCTTTATTTTGTTTACATTTAGCTATGCTCAAACGGAGCTCATCTAAACTGAATTCAATATCTAGAACGGGGTGATAATGCCCGTGATAGGTTATTACAGAGGTTGTACGAGGTGAGAATATTTGGTTAAAGAAGTTTTCCCACTGATAAAGTTCAATTGCGTTTGTATTCTTTGGTTTACTTCGTAAAGATTTTATTGTTTTCCAAAAGGAAATACTATCGTTAACATTAGAAAGAGCCAGTTTAATATTGTTATCATATTCTTTTTTATATTTGTTTAAAGTTTGCCGATATTGTTTTTTGGCTGCCAAATATTCATCTAGGTTTAGGTTATTAGTACATTTTTTAAAATTTTTTAAGCATTGAGTAGCAGATTTTTTATCACGGTAACATTCACTGTTAAACCACGGTTTGTGTTCTTTGAAATTGTTAGAATTTGAGGTTTTTACTATAGAAAGCATTCCTGATAGGGCGGCTGCTTCTTTTATAGCCGAAATCAAATTTTCATTTAATGCATTAACGTCGTTGCTGTTAAAATATATATTATTTAATTTTTCAAGGTTATTTTGAAATAATTGTGGGTTTGTGGCATCAAATTTGAATTTTATATTATAGGTATTATTTTTTGCGACTGTGTTATTTGTATTATTTGTTTTACTATCAGTACCAGTAAATACTAAGCAAATACTATGCGGAGATCCTGCTAGCGTATTTTCAATATTTAAAGTATTAACGGTCTCGATAAAATTTAAATTTGCCCAAATTAAATCTATAGTACTTTTACCCATCGTACTTAAAAACGTATACGAACCTGGTATGTCCCCTCTAGTGCGACCATTAAGTACGAACAGCCCTGCACATTCCATTATTTCTACAAGTTTTAAACCTCGACTATTAGTTTCACTACTACGGGAAACTCTATTCCCATATACATTTGTGTTCAAAAATATATCGTCATCCACTTGATTAAGTTGCCCAATCTTACCATTAAAATCACCTGCAATTATAATTTTGTAATTATTATATAAATTAATAATAGAATTTAGCATTTCAGAAAATAAATTCAATGCTGTAGTACAGTCTAGGTTAGGTTTCATGTAAATGTTGCCAATAATATATTTACCATGACTGCATATTAATTCTAGGAATATCCACATATTTGATTTGTCAATCAAGTTAATTTTTAATGTTTTTTTATTACTTTTTACTAGTATTAGCAAACCCCCGCTGCCCCTTCCACGATCCTTCTCTTTTATCGCTAAACTGTCAATAACATGTGAATTAAATTCATTAAGATAATGTGGTAATATAGCAACAGGTGCAGTGCAAAATGTCTCAGATAGACAAATAACATCTGCCTTGAGGAGAAGATGCTTAGTTTCAATACTTAAATTAAATAAATTATTGTAACCATTAATATTCCAGTGTATAAAATTTAAATTATTTTTGTTTACTACGTCCCTATAATTCCCCGGAGTTGGAAGCTGCCCGTTATTCACTGGTGCGGGGCGGAAGGCAAACGTATCACTATTGTCACTTCGCCAATCGTTCGTTAGTTGACTCTCGAAAAAACTGCATATTTGGTAGAGTATTTTGATTTTCCAAATTATTTGAGTTTTGACGCTTCCCTACAGGGGTGGATTCATCGGATGAAAGGCTTCCTCTTCCTCTTTTATCTGATGTGGTACCATGTTGTGCAGATGCATTTTCAATTTTTTTTCCATTTACCCATAGCGTATTGCCGCGTAATTTGACAGTTTTCCCTTCTTCCTTGCTTTTTTTCATCACGCTTATAAGGATTTGTCTTTCTTCTCTATCTTTAGTTGGTAGGTCTTCGTTAACGTATATATTCGTATCTTTTAAATGTTTACGATTTTTAAGTATTTCGTTTCTTAGTTTCACAGATGTAAGTGATACAAGAACAGGTCTGATTCTTTTTGTTTTACTATTCTGTGTACCAAGTCTGAAAACTTTTTCAATATCGGTAGTTTGAATGTTGACTTTTAATGTTTCCGTTATTATTTGGAAAATGATACTTTCCAGATCATTTTGTAACGTTTCTTTCTCTTCAATACCAACGAAAATAATGTTTTTTTGTTTCATTTGTTTTTCCAGTTTGTATATGATTGCTTCTTGTTGACTGACTTTGTTGGATAATATTTGCACTTCGTTTTCTATACGGTTATTTTGACAAATTAACTTTTCTACGTTTGATTTAGTGCTGCTTATATCATTTTTAATATCATCGAGTTGACTTACTTTGTTAAATATTACTTTTAACATAGATTTTTCATCGATTTCTAAATTCATCACGAACACGTTGGAATGTGGTAGGTTAGAATCACCAATTTAAAATTTTCGTAGATGAGTTTTTGTTTAAATTACTTTTATAAACTTTTTCACGACTAATTGTTTAATTGGAAGCAATGTACTTTTATATATTTTAATAATAACTTCAATATATTTATTTAATTTCTTGCGAATAAACTAACGTCCACTCGGTACAAAATCAATGTTGCCAATCCTCAATAATAATAATAATAATGATAATAATAATAAAGCTAGAGGTGATGCACTCGTGGGGAAAATCTTGACGTCGACGACGAATATCGGCGCTGAGATCGACAGCTGGTACCTTGACTCCGGAGCGAGTGATCACATGTCAAACAAACGTGAATGGTTTGTCAACTACGTAACGTTCGAACAACCATGTCTGGTCCGAATGGGTAACGGGGAGTGCATCCGAGCATATGGCTCAGGAGATATCAACATACTGGCATTTGACGGGCAGAAGTGGGTTGAGAGACACCTGGCAAAAGCCCTGTATGTGCCAGACATCAAGTACAACTTGTTTTCTGTTGAAGCCGCCCTCGACAAAGGCCTGCAGCTTGAATCAAACCATACAACATGCAAACTGCTTCGAAACGGGAGTATCGTTGCAGTGGGAGAACGTCAACATAAACTATACAAGTTGAAATTCCCGGTAAAAGGCAGCAACCCCGGAAAGCAGACTCACCTTGCCACTAGCGAGTCGATCCAAGTGTGGCATGAGAAGCTAGGTCACCAAAACTTCCCGCACGTGAGGACGTTCCTGAAGGAGAAGGATATCGACTTCAAGGACCAGCACGATACCTTCTGCGATGCCTGCGTACTGGGAAAAATGCTTGCCGTTTCCATCCTCGAAGACGAAGAGCTCCAAGATAGGGCAGCTCGTCCACGCCGACGTCTGCGGCCCCATGCCTGAGAAGTCCATCGGAGGATCGAGGTATTTTCTTCTCCTGAAAGATAACTTCTCACACTGGAAGCGTCTCTACTTTCTGAGTGAGAAGTCGGAGGTTGCTAACTGTCTCGAGGATTTCTTGAAGAAAGAAGAAAAGCATCTGCCGAAGGGAGTGGTGACGCTGCGAACCGACAACGGATTAGAATTCATAAATCGACAGGTCGTAGAACTGATTCAGCGGCACGGCGTCGTTCATCAGAGGACAGTGGCTTCCTCTCCTGAACAGAACGGAGCCGCGGAATGGGATAACCGGACTTTGGTAGAAGCAGCGAGGACTCTCCTCGAGTCAAAGAAGCTTCCGATAAAGCACTGGGCAGAAGCGGTCAATACCGCAGCGCACGTGTTGAACAAAACCGTAACGAGCAGCAAGAAGGGTAGAACACCGTGCGAACTGTGGCTCGGACAAGGAGCTGATGTTTCGGGACTACGGATTTTCGGCGAAGAGGCGTTCGTTCACATACCCAAGGAAAAGAGACGAAAGCTGGACCCGACGGCGGAGCGCGGATTCTTCGTCGGGTACGATAACGATGTCAAGGGCTACAAAATTTCGTTCCCAGAAAATGACCGAATCAAAGTGTACCGGGATGTCAAATTCTCCGGAAAGTTCTACTCCTCCACCGCTACTCCGAGGGAGGAGGAATACGCCGAGCTGGATCTGGAGTGCGAACCAAAGGTTTTGAGAGCGGAGGAACTGGAGCCGGATCACGACGACGACATTCCAGATCAACCTGAAGAGGGCCGCCAGCCTGACGCACAAGGTGGGTACAATCTCCGCAATCGACGAGAGATCAATCCACCAACCAGGTACCTCGACTTAGCACAATGCACGGCTTTCGTTGCGGGTCACACCGAACCCGAGTCGTACGAAGAGGTCCTGAGCGGTGATAAGTCGTAGGAATGGAGGAGAGCCATGGGCGAGGAAATACGATCACTGCAAGAAAATTGCACTTGGAACCTGGTTCAACGAACCGGAGGTGAAACAGTCATCGACAACAAGTTTACGTTCAAGGTTAAGACGAATCCGGATGGGAGCATCAATCGCTATAAGGCCCGACTGGTCGCTCAGGGTTCAGACAACAGTACGGAGTCAACTACTTCGAAACATTTAGCCCCGTGGTTCGATTTGACTCTATACGAGCGATTCTCTCTGTTACAGCCTCCAGAAAGATGCGACTGTACCAGTTCGACCTTAAGTCGGCTTTCCTATACGGGGAACTTCAGGGGGACATTTACATGAAGCAACCTGCTGGATTCGAAGATAGGACTGGCCATGTCTGCAAGCTAAACAAAAGTCTCTACGGCTTAAAGCAGGCGTCTAGGTGCTGGAAGCAGCGACTGAGGAACGTTTTGGTTAAATACAACTTGGTTACGGCAGACGCAGAACCCTGCGTATTTTCCAGCTCAGCAGGAGGACACCAACTAATCCTTGCAATATACATCGACGACGGACTCATAGCCTCCACTGACCCGAGGCTAGCGACCCGAGTTGAAGAAGAAATTCAGCATCACTTTCGGCGAAGCCAAGTACTACCTAGGACGTCAAATCAAAGAGCTCGCGAATGGATCGATCTTCCTTCATCAGGAGGCGTACCTGCAGAAAGTGCTGTCCCGATTTAACATGGAAGAGGCGAACCCGGTGGCAGTCCCTGCCGATCGGCAACACCAGATGAATGCAGCCGTCCATGGGAAGGAGGAGGAGGATCAGATCAACGCATCCTACCGCGAGGCTGTCGGGAGTCTGATGTATTTATCGACCGGTACGAGACCTGACATAACTTTTGCAGTCAACAGTGCTGGTCAGTATCAGTCAGAGCCTTGCACGATACATTGGAATGCGATCAAACGAATTTTGAAATATCTGAAAGGCACTCCACGCCACGGAATACTATTCGCTCCAGAGAGAGACTTGTAACTACGAGTATTCAGCGACGCAGACTACGCAGGGGACACAGAGACCAGAAAATCAATGAGTGGTTTCGTCAGAAACAGAAGGCTATCGCCTTGTCCACCACGGAGTCAGAGTACCTCGTAGCCACGAGCGCTGTGAAGGAGATCCTGGGGATGAAGACCTCGCTGTCGACGCTTTTGAATTCCGGTTCCTTCACTATTACATTGCTGATGGACAATCAGAGTGCCATTCGCCTAATAAATAATCCGGAATACCACAAGAGGACGAAGCACATTGACGTGAGTTTCCACTTCATTCGTGAGAAGTACGAGTCAGGAGAGTTCGCCTTGGAATACACACCAACCGAAGACCAAGAAGCAGACCTGATGACCAAGGCTCTACCGAAAAATACCCTCCAACGTCAACGAGAGATGCTACGAGTGGTGGATATTCAAAAGATCACCAATTGTTAATTTAAAGTATATGAATAAAGTTCATGAACTGAAAGGGACAACGGTAAATCATTCAATCAAAGTGGGAGTGTTGAAATAGTTGATATGAATTATTTAAGGTTTATTTGAATTTGCCGGGTTTAATATTACTTTTGGTATGTAGAGGGCAGCACTGAAAAGTGGCAGCAATGTTTCTCAAGCGTTCTGTTTTCATGTATGTAAAATTGTTACTCATGAAATCCGTGGAATAAATCACACAGTTAACAGGATCAGGTGTTTCATTGTAAAAACCCAACAAATTTAAAGTAAATAACACGAATTTTATGTGCCTTGTTATACTTAAACATATTTATTTAAGAACCTAAGATATATTACATCAATTATAGTTATTTACTTTACTAGTGGACAAAGTAAGGAATTACACACGGGAGAAATTTTTATATTTAACAATAATCACAGTCGTTGATGTTCTTCTAGGATACATTTTCTTGAAACGTCAAAAGAACTAATTTCGTTTTAGAAGGAATAACAATTTTTGTTGAAAGAGTTAAATAAAAAAAATTGTTGGTTGATCAAATATAAAAGATTTGACAATTCATAATAATTTAAATCCCCAATGCTTAAAAAAAATTAATAGTAAAATTTTTTTCCCAGGAAATGTTATGGAATTCAAATTCCCTGTATTTACCGTCTCCCTGTTTTCCAGAATCTGGTCACCTTGCAAGTGGTTGAAACTATATTTGGAGACTATTAAATTTTGTTTATATTTTTACCATTATTATTATGTATATTTTTTACATATACCTTAGTTCTTAATATATGAGAACTCCAGAAAAATATTTTAAAACAGAAATACTCTTCATTTCAAGAATTAACAATTTCGTAGGATTCATTCAAAGTGTCGGACATAATGCTGAAGTCTTATCCTTTATGATTATGTTCGAAGCAACGTGTTGTGTAGTGTGCAATAATGTAAAATCATTGTTTTAATTTTGGATGACTACCAGATCCCTTGTTTTAAAACAATTTTGAATCATTTTAAACTGTCATATCTATTCAGTTCGTAGTTCGTAATAAATATAAGCACATTTTCCATAATATAATATATTAAATAACATTGTAACTTACATTTTATGGCATCACAGCTGCACTGTTGCTTAACCGACTGTTAATTTGGATCTAAATTTGAATTCTTGCAATTATATGTAAGAAAACATACATTTTAAAATCTACTTTCTGCGTGAAACCAAACATGCGTTCACTTTAAACTTTTAAAATAAAATGGCCGAAGGCCGAGCAACGGAAGAAGAAGTACTATGCATAAATTTATAATACATTCCACAAATAACGAACAGTACCTAATTGTTTGGCTTCGGTTATTACGTTTAAATGCTGGTTGTTTAATATTAACGGAACGCTGATTGATCTGTAATGATATAAACAGTGAATGGAGATAAAACAATCACAATAAATGACATTCGTGACGAGACCTGTTACATTGTTTACAAAAGATTTTAACAAATTTCTTCAGTGCGAACCGTAAATATTTTTATCCAAAAATATATTTACGATGTAGTCTGGTTAACGTTTTGTCGTTTTGTATTTACGGTTCATATACTTAGTTACTATGATGTAAAATAATTTTTAAATTCAATAATGTTGCAAATTTATTATATTTACTATTGAGTAGATAGCTAGAATTTAAGATTTATATGAGAGAAACAAACGACCTTAAACATTCTACCTCCTTGCATATTTGGATGTATTCAGCATGCACTTGTTTTAGCTATTTACGTCATTAGGCCGGTAGCTAAGCATTTACGGACGAGCTAGTACATCACGGGTCGAGTATAAAATTTTTTTGTGTACTCAACAACTATTTTAAAAGGAAATAATTCAGAATTATTTAATTAAAACCGTCGCGTTTGTTGTGATGCGTTATTATGGATACAAATACCTACTAGACGTCAAGGTAGTTGCTAGTCCTTAGAATTTTACTCGTTGCTATGTACTACCGGCCTATACGTTAAAATCATATCTACCGGGTACGTTGCTAAGAAGGTAGATAGTTGTTTACAGTTCAGTATACAGAAAATTTAATTAATTTCCAATAATGGAAAGCAAAGTATTTGTGTCTTGCTTCTTCAAATCTACATGAATGAGATTCAAAATAAAATCAAATTACTCTCTATTGAACCTAAAACAGCCACAAAACTTTTCATTATCGGCATCAAGATGAGTTTTAATGAGCATTCTGTAATATTCTTCTTGGCTCCTACATAGATCTGTATAATTCGTGGGTTTCTTCTCGCATGGAAAGCAATAACCTCAGAATATCATCATCTGCTTCATCTTATATCAAAACCAGTGTCGGTAGTGTTTCCGGATCCATTTTTATAAGCACTCTTTACTTCACAACTTTAGAAACGTTAACACCAGATGTTTCAAGCAAATTATGCGAGTTTAACGGCTGGCCGTCTAACGCAATCACATCTTGTGAACATCGAGGAGTTATTTCTCATTTTTGTAAATACAGCACCAGATTGTTCTCTCTATGTCCTAAAATATTTCGGATATGCAATTTAGATAGGAGATTATAATCAACATGTTAATTAAATACTTAGAACTCTTTTATTGCTTGTACACGTTTCTGCCGCTAACTGGAACTAATGTAGATATTTGTTTCAGAATAACAGATTCTTCAGTGGATGTTTTCCTGCAGAGATCTTTGAATATCTAATACGATTAAAACGTAGGATATTAAAAAATCGACATTGACACCACCTACTTTAAATTTTTCCATATATGATTAAACTGTTCTGAAATACCACGAATAAAAAATATTAACTAATTTATTAAAGTTTTGTACATCGTACCTGTTTACCAATATATGATATTCTGCAGTTGTAGACATTTCTGTACACGACATTACCAATTTATTGATATGCATACTTAAATTTTTATTATTTATTTATGCCGGATGAATTTAAATTAGTTAATCTGGTTGCACGATACCTTCTTGAACTCCTCAAGCTCTGAAGTAATAACAATAACCTTAAAAACAAAAGTAAATAATATCTATTTAGTTATTTCAGATTAAGAAATATTCAAATAATACTTTCTACAAATAATATGTAAAATAAATAATAAACGAAACAGATGAATTCATTACTTACATTTGGTAAATTATGAACTGAGAAATAATTAAATACAAGTTGTATTTCAAATAATTCTTTTGACATTTGGTTCAGCGCTTCATATGCTTGCTTAAGCTATATGTAGAATTTGACATTCCCCCACTTTCGGATTCTTTCCAATCTGAATATTTACTGTTCTGCACACTACGAGTCGGCACGCGTAAAAATTTGTTGCTCTATCGTTCGACAATATTCTATTCGGATATCTTCCAATGTGGCTTTCAACAGTAACCTTGACATTCGGATTCTTTACCGTTCTGCATTTATAGATTCTGCAAAATTCCGTTCGGATTTTTTCCAGTCTGATTTCGTTGTCATTCCCGTTATGTTCCTCTACATTGGGTTTGAAAATTGCTACATGCGTACAATCAATTGCACCGATTACACCTGGGAAACCTGTATTTTGCATAAATCTTGTTTTAATGCCCAATTTTTTTTCCTCATTTCGTTGAAATTTTATCCACTGTTTAGGAAGATGCTCATAAAATATGGCGACTTACTTCTCTAATAGCTCGACAAACGGATTGTTGGTTCATTGATATTAAATAAGTTTGGCCAGTAAACCGCTGATAATGACCCGTGGCATAAAATAAAAGAGTAGCAAGAATTCTTAATTCGGGTGCAATCGCATTGATTTTATTTGATATTCTCATTAATGGTAACAATTCGTCAAAGAGGTATTTGGAAGCGAAAATGGATCACATGCTTTCCTCATGATTCTATATTCTAAATGTAGTTCTCTATTTTGCTGAGCACGTAACTCTTCATATATTGCCATATGAACAGGTAACATCTAAAATTGAGAACAATAAGTTCACAAAAAAATAATTATAAATCACACAATTATTTATACTTTCACCTCGAAATTTCTCTGCGACAATCTTTAAAGTGACTATGTTTTTTGAATAAATAGTAGCTTCCCGAACATTACCGGTGACCATAGCACACAGTTAGCAGATTTGATTTAGAGTACCAATGAATGCTCACTTCTGTTGAGGTACGAGTTATCTCCATACACCATTACTCTAGTCGACGAAGGATGCTTGAGGAAAACGAAGATATCTGCTCTCTATGAGGCTTTCCCTTTGTGCTTAGATTCAGGCAACCTCAAAACAATTTACACTGTAGTGGACGGTGGCTTCCTCCTTAACAGAGTCAAGTGGAATGTTGGGACCACTTTCTTTTTCATCTGTGAGCAGTATGCTTCATTAATAATAAATCACCATTCTTCCAATTGTGAAGTTGTTTTCGATGGGTACGAGGACATTAATTCCATAAAAAAATTAAGTGCATGTGAACGTTTCTGGCAACATGGTAGGCAATGTTCAACAAGAAATATATATATATATATATATATATATATATATATATATATATATATATATATATATGTTAATTTAATTATGCATCGGAGTTAATTAACAGATTTTATTTGTTACATTTTATAACCGAGATAAACTACTATTTTAAAGTTATTTGAAAATTGCTTATTGGAACTCAAACAAAATTGCAAACAATTGTATGACATTTTAACTGTCAGAGAAAGGTTATATTTTTCAGTTTCACCGCAATAACATATATTTTTGGTAAAATGGAAAATTTTGCTCACAAAGAAAAGCTACAAATTATAAAATGGTTTTATTCGGGACTAAGCTTGAGGAAAATTCGAGATTTAATAAGTGTAGTCTGGCCACACCGACGAATTCCGAGGAAATCTACAATAGAGAGATTTATTTAAAAATTTGAAGAGACTGGTACATTTAATTTTAAGAAGCAAGAAAATTCAAATATTTCTTTTAATCATGAAGAGAACGCATTGGCTTTAATTGAAGCAAACCCTACACTAAGTTTGAGAGAAGTTGTTTACAGAAATTGGAATTAGCCACGTTTCTGTTTATAATATTTTTAAGAAGTACAAATATTTCCCATATAAATTCCATTGTCATCAGGAACTTCTACTAGAAGATTTTGAAAATCGCGCAACATTTTGCGAAATTGTAATGGAGAAGGCCAATGCAGACAGACATTTTTTAAGAAATATTTGTTTTACAGACGAATGCAATTTTGTATTGAACAAGAAGCCAAATTTAAATAATTACCGTTACTGGTCACAGGATAATCCGCACAAAATTTTGGAAACAAATACACAATACAGCCGAAAGTAAATGTGTGGGCCGGTATATTTGGTTCCAACATTGTTGGGCCATTTTTTATTGAAAATATTAATGCTGACAAATATTTGGAACTTCTAATAGAAAAAGTAGGGCCTGAGATAGAAAATTTAAATATTGAAACTGTGTGGTTTCAACACGATGGCTGTCCGGCTCATTATGCTTGAGAAGTACGAGAGTTTTTAGATGATGCATTCCCCAATCATTGAATAGGTAGAGGAGGAAGTATTAATTAGCCTGCGCGATCACCGGATTTAACCCCATGCGACTTTTTTTTGTGGGGTCATTTGAAGAATATTATTAATAGTCAGAGATTTGAGAGAGCAGAAATATAAATTCCAGGCAACTAAATAATGTTAGGGAGTGCTTTTACAATAGAATAGGATATTGCTTGGCACAAAATGGTGGAATATTCGAGCATTTAATTGAAATATTATATTATTGTAATTTTATTTATACTACAGTTGGTCACACTGGTAGAACGGATGTCATGTGACTTGCTGTACGATGTGAGGTGAGCGATAGATACACACGTGTGCTTGCTAGCTGATAATATGTTCTTGTATTGTTTTGTTTAAAAAGTGATTTTGTACCGCCCTAAAATTAAATAAACAGATTTAATATCTAATTACATAAGTGATATTTACGTGTATATCGACATTACCATCCTAGACCAAAATTACAACAGTTTCAGAAGTGAGATTTAACCTCCGTAGCAAAATCATTTACAAAGTGGCTGTTGCTGAACGTAAACAGAGATAGTGCGTGTGTAAACGCAGTGAACAAGAGTGAGATAGAAGAACAGACAAGCACATGCTGAAATATTCGTGGTATTTAGGGACTGTTTTTGCTAAATATTGTGACTTTTTTGGCAAATTAAATATTTTCGGTACTCGTTGTTGGAGTTTGAGTGAAAATACGTTTATCTAAGGTAACGGTTTGATTGGAGTCAATCGCTGCGAGTGATACTTCGTGTTGGACTTCCCCGAGTGAAAAATATTGTTGAACCAAAATGTCGAGCGAAGATGATGCAACCAGTGTTGAACAAAATGAACCCAGGATTTTTCAATATGTACATTTAGTTCTACCAGAATTTGATCCGGTAAAAGATAACAGTACTATTAAAAGATGGATTGAGAAAATTGAAGAATTTTTAGAACTGTACAATTGGGATGAAATAGCTATGAAACATTTTGCTTTATCCAAACTTGTAGGTGTAACAAAATCATGGCGAGATAGTTTACCATGTGAAACAAGATCTTGGAGAGATTGGAAAGAATTATTACTGGAAACATTTAGTGTTGAAGAAAGTAACATGAGCTTACGGCTAGAGGTACAGAACTACAAGTGGCGTCCAAATCAAAATATTGTGGAATATTTCTTCGAAAAGTATGCCAGATGTAATAAATGCAACATGAGTGAGTCTGAAGCCATCGAATGGATTGTCCATGGACTGAATAACATGAGATTTCGAGATTACCTAGGACCATTGAGTAAATATTCGAAAGGAAGTGAATTGCTTCCAGATTTAAAATCAGGTTCGAAATTTATTCTATTTAAATCTACGGAGACTATTTTACAGAATGATGGATACAATTTTACAAACATATGACCCACATGTTGCTACGACCATAAAGCACTTGATGAAAGCCAACAGACAACTGGCCGCAGCCATCAATCAACGTACTTTCCTACTCAGGTGCAGACAAGATAAGGTGATACCAACACACATCCAAAATAATTTCAAATGCCTACAACAGTCACTGACTTCAGACCATCCATTTAAATCTAAAATAACAAAATTGATTAATAATTTTAAAAAACAAGTATTAAACACTGAAATTAAAATAGCTTGTTTCCGGTTAAAAAAAACTAGAACAACAATACAAAGATCTATTAAATCAATTATTGAACAAAGTCAGCGATGTACATCTACAATTTATAAACAGCACACTAACTAGACAATTCAACTATCATAACAACACTATTAAAAACAAACATATTAAAAAAACTAAGCAATCTAAAAAATAAAACACGTACGAACAACAATCCATTTCCAGAAGATGAATGGTTCTTAAATCTAACAAATGTAGAGTTTCCAAATGAATGCAAAAATCTATTAGCGTTAGGCCCAAAATTTGCTGTTCCCTACCAACCACAGGAAATTCCTGTTGACAGACTTATTACTGACGTTGAATACATACTAAGTTCAACAACAGATAATGAATTAAAAAATAATTTAAGAGCTAACGTTGCAAATAACATCACCAATCATCTACACAGAACACATGACAAGAACAACATGTCACATTTAACACTAGATTACAATAAAACGAAGAAATTTCTGAAAAATAATCACACAGAAGTTCTCATAGTTAGAGCAGATAAAGGCAACAAAACGGTAGCTATTAGCACCGAAGACTACAACAACAAAATGAATGACCTTTTATCCGACTCCACAACATATAAAGTAGTTAACAAAGACCTAACCACTAAAATACAAAACAAAAACAATTCACTTATTAAAAAACTACATGACAATAACTACATAGATAAGATCACTAAAACTAAGTTAACACAAGACACTGCTGTTGCACCACGCATCTACGGAAACATCAAGGTTCATAAAACTGATCTACCACTACGTCCGATCGTTTCCGGAATCAATGGCCCTACATCTAACATCTCCAAGTATCTAGCTGGTTTACTTAGCGGACTAGAAAATGATGACTTCCATGTGAAGAGTTCCTTTGAGTTCGCTACCTTCAAATCGACTGTTAAACTAGATCCTGGATACATACTAATTTCACTAGATGTAGTCTCGTTGTTCACTAATGTGCCCCTCAACCTCACTCTACAAGTGATAGAAGAGAAATGGGATATAATTAGTAAGAAAACAGACATACCACTAAGTGAATTCTTACAACTAATAGAGTTCTGGTACAACAACAGCTTCTTCTGCTTCAATGGCATGTTCTACCTGCAACAATTTGGTACTGCAATGGGTTCCAGCCTAAGTCCTGTGATCGCCAATCTAGTCATGGATCGATTAGTTCAGCATTGTGTCTCCATCCTTCCTTTTCCCATTCCATTTATCAAGAAGTACGTTGACGACATCATCACAGCTATACCGTCGGACCAAAAAGAAACCATTCTACAAGTATTCAACAGCTACGACAACCACCTACAGTTCACGATGGAAGTTGAGAGTGAAGGAAAAATACCATTTCTTGACATGCTCCTAATTAGACAAGAAGAAGGTGACATTTTGTCAAAATGGTATCAAAAGCCGACATCTACAACAAGATATCTGAACTACCATTCACACCATCCGCGACACCAACTGATTAACTTGGCGGTAAATTTAAAAAATCGGGCGCTGAAACTTACGTCAGAATGCTTCTACACCGAGGTCGAGATGAAGATCAAGCAACTACTTCTTATAAATAATTGCCCTAAAACCCTTGTAAACCGCATCCTCAACACAAACAACCCCAAACCTCCACGCTCCCCACCTACGGACACTAACAATTATTACTGCACCATTCCGTTCATTTCTGACTTATCTCATAAAGTCAGAAATACTTTGTCACGTCATCTCAACATCAACATCACTTTTAAACAGTACAAAACAGTAAATAATTTGTTCAGTAACACCAAAACCCCTATAGACACGATGCATAGATCCAACATCATTTACAAGATTCCATGTAAAGATTGCGACCAAGTCTACATAGGACAAACTAAAAGATATTTGAGTACCAGATTAAAAGAACATAAAAGGAACTGTTAAAAACCGAATTTGAGCGCTAAGTGTGCCTTAGTGGAACACAGTCCGGTAGAGAAGCACGCTTTTGACTTTGAGAACACCACAATACTTGCCACTGAAAAGAATTTAAATAAACGGTTAACCATGGAAATGCTACACATCCAAAGAAATAAAAAAGCAGTAAACGCACAAACAGATATCCAAAATCTCAGCTCCATGTATTCTGAGATTATAACAAAACACTATGGACAGTTATTGTTACAATAATTAGTATATTTCATTTGTGTACATTTCAACATTCTGGTGATATTTCAACTGTTATATTATTTTAGTTATTAATGTATTGTCTGATCCTGTATTTTGTCCTGCAAGCCCTTGATTGGCTGAGGAGTGGTTCCTTGCATCTCTGTACGATTACTTCACTAGAAACTTCTTGTATAAGTCAGTTAGTTGATGACTGTTAAATAACATGTTGGTGTGTGTATTTTATCCTTTTTTGACGACAGATTTCTGTAAAATAATTTTTTACATGATATTCTTTATTTAAAAAAAAAACCAATTATGTAAGTCTGCTTACCTTGATATATGTATGTTTATTTATTGTTTGTTTGTTTGTATCAGCACCCTGATGAAGACTGATTAGCAGTCGAAACGTTGGTGTATTTATTGGATTTTATTAAATTGACTGCTTCTCCAACATCTCGTTTTTATTCATTCAACATCCAGTCGAGAAACAAACCCATCTATCAAAATTTATTACTTGTAATCTAAATACAAGTCGTTCAGATTCAACTAATCCTAAAAATGACAATAAAAATAAATCTAATGTGTCAAACAAAGTCAATGAGTCAAAAATTAAAAATTTAACATGTTTTAAATGTAGTGAAAAAGGGCATTATGCATGTAATTGTCCGACGAAGAAGGGAAAGAATGAAGATAGCAATACTGTTACTTCAACGAGTGTTTTGAAGATAGAATCTCATAATAGCACACATTCCAAGTATTTCAAAGATGCTTATCTTAATAATAAATTAATAAAATCATAAGTAGATTTAGGTAGTAGTTGTGTTACACTACGAGCAGTTGATGCTGCTAAATTAATTAAAAATATAAAGACAATAACAATTGTCAATTGTTTCATAAAAAACAGCCTCAGAATAATAACTAAGTTATTAATTCATTGAGACCGGCCAAGCCAATCAATCGGGAACTACAGACGCGTTTCGCTCTTATTGGAGCTCATCAGTGTAGTGAACCCACCAGCTGCTGTGAGGCAGTGGTACCGATGACTGACTTGGCGAGATCTAAGATCCCAACAGATTGGTAAATGGCTCTGAGAAGTAAATAAATACTCTCAGAGCCATCTACCGAAACTTCAACAGAAGTAAATTTTCAAAAAGTTGAAAATTGTCTATGAAAACAAATATATTAAAAATATAAAGACAATAACAATTGTCAATTGTTTCATAAAAAACAGCCTCAGAATAATAACTAAGTTATTAATTCATTGAGACCGGCCAAGCCAATCAATCGGGAACTACAGACGCGTTTCGCTCTTATTGGAGCTCATCAGTGTAGTGAACCCACCAGCTGCTGTGAGGCAGTGGTACCGATGACTGACTTGGCGAGATCTAAGATCCCAACAGATTGGTAAATGGCTCTGAGAAGTAAATAAATACTCTCAGAGCCATCTACCGAAACTTCAACAGAAGTAAATTTTCAAAAAGTTGAAAATTGTCTATGAAAACAAATATATTAAAAATATAAAGACAATAACAATTGTCAATTGTTTCATAAAAAACAGCCTCAGAATAATAACTAAGTTATTAATTCATTGAGACCGGCCAAGCCAATCAATCGGGAACTACAGACGCGTTTCGCTCTTATTGGAGCTCATCAGTGTAGTGAACCCACCAGCTGCTGTGAGGCAGTGGTACCGATGACTGACTTGGCGAGATCTACCAATCTACCAATCTGTTGGGATCTTAGATCTCGCCAAGTCAGTCATCGGTACCACTGCCTCACAGCAGCTGGTGGGTTCACTACACTGATGAGCTCCAATAAGAGCGAAACGCGTCTGTAGTTCCCGATTGATTGGCTTGGCCGGTCTCAATGAATTAATAACTTAGTTATTATTCTGAGGCTGTTTTTTATGAAACAATTGACAATTGTTATTGTCTTTATATTTTTAATATATTTGTTTTCATAGACAATTTTCAACTTTTTGAAAATTTACTTCTGTTAAAGTTTCGGTAGATGGCTCTGAGAGTATTTATTTACTTCTCAGAGCCATTTACCAATCTGTTGGGATCTTAGATCTCGCCAAGTCAGTCATCGGTACCACTGCCTCACAGCAGCTGGTGGGTTCACTACACTGATGAGCTCCAATAAGAGCGAAACGCGTCTGTAGTTCCCGATTGATTGGCTTGGCCGGTCTCAATGAATTAATAACTTAGTTATTATTCTGAGGCTGTTTTTTATGAAACAATTGACAATTGTTATTGTCTTTATATTTTTAATATATTTGTTTTCATAGACAATTTTCAACTTTCTGCTAAATTAAACTTTTCGTTCTATGAATGCGGAACAGAACCATTAATAGGTTACGGAGATGGTATTGTTGAGCCAATTGGACTATCACAGCAACTTTATCAATCGATGATGTGCCAGCGAAGGTAAAGATACACGTTGTACCAAATAATTCGCAGACGGAACCTCTTATCGTGGGACACCCATACACAGAGCAAAAACATATTATGATAACGAGCAAAGCAGGAAGTCTAACCGTCGAATGTACTGAAGATGATCTACCGATAAGTGAATCATGTCAAAAGACCAAAGATGAGCTGAAAATTACATCAGATGTTACTGTTCCTAACAATTACCTAGGACATATTTCAGTGCTGTCTAATTTCCAAAATCAAGAACTTTGTGTGGAAGGTGGAATACGCGAAAATGGACAAATGATTCCAAGGTGTATAATATCAACAGACCATCAAGGAAAATCAATTCTACCAGTACTTAACATCTCAGGACAAGAATTAAAATTAAATAGTGGTAAAACAATTACGCGAGGAGAAATTTGTGTCGAACATTTAGAAAACACTGATGACAATAAACAGAGTGAAGTGTCTAAAAGAGAAGTGAATAACATAGACATAACGGACAATGAAATTAAAACTGATTTAGTGGGCGACGATGCTAAAAACTTGTTAACGCTGTTAAATAAATATAAAGATGTGGTGGCGCGGAATATAAAACAAGTTGGTGCTACTAATCAAACTGAGATAAAAATTAATTTACATAGTGACAAAACTGTATTTTATAAACCGTATAGACTTTCATATTTCGAACGAAATCAAATTCGTGATATTATTGCGGAACTTAAGGAAGCGGACATCATTGTAGATGCAGATTCTCCATTTGCCAGTCCATGTCTACTTGTAAAGAAGAAAACGGGAGGCGTAAGATTCTGTATAGACTATAGGGCTTTAAATAAGCTAACAATAGAGGATCATTATCCTCTCCCCAGGATAGACGATCAAATTGATTTATTGTATGGTAAGAAGTTTTATACTAGTCTTGATCTGAGAAGTGGTTACTATCAAGTTCCTATGGAGGAAAGCTCAAAATCTAAAACTTGTTTTGTTACTCCAGATGGAGCGTATCAATTTAAACGCATGCCCTTTGGTTTGTGTAATGCTCTGGCAGTATTCCAAAAATTGATTAACCTAGTTTTGAAAAATTTAAGATTTACTATAGCATTAGCTTATTTAGACGATATAATTATACCTGTTTCAACAGTTACAGAAGGTTTACAAAATTTAGAAGAAGTTTAACTTTGAGAATAGATCAATGTAATTTCATGATGTACCAAATATCTTATTTAGGTTTTGAAATAAGTGAACAAGGTATTGCTCCAGGTAAGCAAAAACTAAATAGTATTGTAAATTTTCCCAAACCAAATGACATAAAATCAGTAAGAAGTTTTGTTGGATTATCAAGCTGTTTTAGAAGGTTTGTTAAAAATTTTGCCAAATTTTGTCATGATTACGAAATACAACATATAAAAACAGCTGTAGCTACTCCAAGGGCCAATGGTCAAATTGAACGACTAAATTCGGTAATAATTAATTGCTTGAGTACAAGTTCGGATAAGTCAGATAATTGGGATGAATATCTACTTGATGTCCAGTGGTCTTTAAATAACACTGTTCATAGAGGCACGGGATATAGACCGTCAGAAATTATTTTTAGATATAATGTAGGACTAAGAGATAATCCACTTACTAAAGAAATAGTGAAATTAAATAGTCAAACTAATATAATCCCTGATGAAGACCTTTTTCAGTCTATAAGCCAACGATTAGCTGATAATCAAACCAAACAAGCAGAATACTATAATAAATTCAGAAAAGAAGCGATTATTTATAATCCAGGTGATATTGTATTGGTAAAGAGCCAAATACAGAGCTCCGTTACAAGCAGAAAGTTAGAAAATCAATTTAAAGGTCCATATCAAATTGTAAAATGTTTAGATAAGGATAGATATTTAGTAGAGGATATAGAGGATGAGAGACAAAGTGGAAAGTTCTATAAAGCTATTTTGTCTGTAGATAGACTTAAGTTAGTTAAGAGAAAAGAGGATTAAAGTTAAGTTAATTTGTAATACTCTTTTGTATTTGAAATTGAAAATTATTGTTAATTTATATTTATATTTAGTTTACTATGTCTAGATGTTTTGTTTGTATTAACAAATTTATCACTTAGAATGAGGACATTCTTCTGTCAGGACAGCCGAACTATTGTAATTTTATTTATACTACAGTTTGTAACACTGGTAGAACGGATGTTATGTGACTTGCTGTACGGTGTGAGGTGAGCGATAGATACACACGTGTGCGTGCTAGCTGCTAATATGTTCTTGTATTGTTTTGTTTAAAAAGTGATTTTGTACCGCCCTAAAATTAAATAAACAGATTTAATATCTAATTACATAAGTGATATTAACGTGTATACCGACATTAGCATCCTAGACCAAAATTTCAACAATATTAATATAAATTTTGTTGTTGTTATTTAATTATTCAATAAAT
Organism: Poecilus cupreus; assembly: GCA_963942605.1. Lineage (NCBI taxonomy): Eukaryota > Metazoa > Arthropoda > Insecta > Coleoptera > Carabidae > Poecilus > Poecilus cupreus. The sequence continues at coordinate 28,636,103 of OZ012719.1, read as the reverse complement.
TCTTAATTATTGTCTTAATTTCTGTTATTTGAATTAATTTATATTACGAATGTTTGTTATTGAAGTGAAATTATAAAATATAAACTTTTTCTAACTGTTAAATGCCCAGTTATAGAAACGTTAATCAATCAAAGTTATTTTATCATTGATGATCAGCTAACAGTCAATTATTCAAATTGATTAACGATTAACGGACAATCAAAATTTTATGGAATAATAATAATATGTCAATATATGCAATTTTTTTGTCCCTAGAACTTATTAAAATCGAGTTTGATTTTTAGGTTGCTTGAGATTTAAATTTTTTTAAATATAATAATCAGTTCATTGTAGTTATCGGTGCATTGTTGTAATCAATACGAGTTCATTGTTGTAATCACGATGAGTACATTGTTGCAATCAATACGAGTACATTGTTGTAATCAATAAGAGTACATTGTTGTAATCAATACGAGTGGATTGTTGTAATCAATACATTATTGTCATCTATACACTCATATTCTGTATATTATTATAATCAAACATTATTCTTAAAATTATTATTATTGAATGTTGAAAACAAATAATATATTTTAATATGGAAAATAAAACATCTAGTTTTGAAAACGTTTCATGTTGAGTTCCGCAGTGTAAAAACAGTTACAGAAACATTAATAATGAGGATAGATATTTCTACAATTTTTTTTTTTTATATATATATATATACACATCCACAAACAGTAGAGCAGTGGATGCCTGCCTTCCTACAACCACACCTCTTGTTGCAGCCCTAGGACGAAAACACATATTATGGCGGTCTACAGAGTATATTAATAAGCTAGAAAATTTCTATTACGTTATTACAAAAAATTAATAGGTCCATGTCCTGAAATTGACGGTAATTCTAGTGATACATTTTAGAACTACTGTACTGTTACCTAACAGCTAATCTAGATGGCACAGCAAGTATATTTATAACTAGATCTTCAGTACCACAATGGCAAACAGATGAAAAAATCTTAAAACAACCTTGACCTAGCAAGGAGACTGAAAGCAATGACGTCATTTTGAATGTTACAGTGACTATATTATGTGATATCATTTGGTCTCTGAAGAAGGCTCCAATTAAGGCCGAAACGTCAGACCGTTATGATTAAATAAACATAATAGTAACCATTGATGCTGGTGCACCCATTACTTTTCCATTCCATTCCAAGTGTACAGTCAGTACAGAACAATTCACAAAACTGAAAATTAAATTTATTCCTAAGTAGAATTTCACACTGTTCTAATGTAGGTAGATTTTTGTAAATAAACGAACCTTGAGAGTGGTAAGAATGATATAAAATGACTTACAATAAGTTTTTCAACTTCTATAATAATTTTATTTTTTGAATTGCACTGTATTCTGTCATCAGTATTTTTTATTTATAATGCGTGAATTTCTTTAGGACATATTTAAAGTTTTTAGAATTAGTTCAAAATACAATACATTAGGTCGTGTAAAATCTTTTCTGCTGAAATTTTGTCAGTAAAGTTTGTATTTATAGTAAGTAACGTATCAAGGGCGTTATGAGGATATTAATACGTGAGGTCAACAGTGTGCAGCCGAGGGCCCCCAGTCCGAGTTGTGTACGTTGATCAGAGGCAATATTGGCCGGTTAACGACCGTGGTGCTTTCAACGTTTAATGTCCGACTGATATATTATTTTATAAAAATTTTTATGGATTTTTATCGTATTTTTTTCTAGAGAGATTAATCTATTTGCTTGCAAATACTGTAACTAGGTAACGCGATATTCTTATGTCTCCAATACCGATTTATTTAGTTCTATATTTCTATCTGCCAATAAAAATCAATGTTTGTGTATTCTGTGTCTAATAGCAACAACGTCAAATTTATAACGCCCTAAGGTGTTATTGGGTATATAACTGCCCGGCTGGTTGATTTGCATTACTCGTCTACAGCTCGTGACGCAAACTTCATCTTGTGAATAATGACTATCATAATCCCTCATATAATAATATTTTTCTATAACACTGTTTTGGAAACTACACATTCTATAACTAAAAACTGTATTGAAACATCTATCAGCCCATACGCCGCGTATAGAATAACGAATATTTGCGCGATATATGAAGTATCTTGGTTAATTCGTTAAATAAGCAACATTTTTTTTTTGTATAATTTCCAAAATCTTGTTATAGAAAGTATAGTCTACATACAACATGTGGGTTCGGACTACAAACTTTTTTGTCGTGTGGAATATATGACATTCCATTACTTGCTGTGGAATATACTATTCTTCTTCCCAATTTTTGAATCTGTTTTCTGGCAAAATTTCGACAATTTTATTTATTTTTATTTTTTACGAAAATGGAAAGTAGACTAACTACTATGGTCATATAACGTTTTATGAGTGGATAAATATGAGTTTTTTGTGATCAACACAACCATGCTCTTTAGTGGGATTCGAATCCCCGAACTCTGGCGTGCTAGGCTAGTCACTACGCTACCGAGATCGGCTCTTTATTAATTAGTTTTGATTTTATTAAGTCAAATAAATATGTTTGTTAATTTGTGACATATTAATTGAATTTAACGTTGAATATACTTCATCCACTATCTTAATAAAATAACTGTAATAGAAGTCATGGATTTTAGGGTAGATAATACATCTCAAAACAATAAAAAAAAAAAATTCATATAAACATATATCTGAAAATTCCTTGTTTCAGAGCTATAGGTGATTTTAATATTTTATTTTTTCAAACTCTGATAACTCTGATCCAGAATATCTACCATCATTAATATCCAGTTCGGAAAATGAGCAAGGAGGTTAACATAATTTAATAGTAATATTTTCAAAAATAGAAAACTATCTATGAAACATATATTAAAAAATATAAAGACAATAAAAATTGTCAACTGTCTCATAAAATACAGTCTCAGAATAATAACGAAGTTATTAATACAAAGAGATCGGCCAAGCCAATTAACCGGTAACTACAGATGCGTTTCGCTCTTACTGGAGCTCATCAGTGTAGTGTAACCCGCCAACTGCTGTGAGGCAGTGGCACCGATTTGACTGGCTCAGCGAGAGCTAAAGCCTCGTTCACAATACAAAATTAGTGGTTATCGTTAGTAGTTATTGTTAATAGTTAGTGTTTAAGTTTAAGCTTTGAAAAATGTCATTCACAATGCATCAATTTAATGTTGTCGAATTATGAGTACTGTCGGAAATGCATTGTACATTATTTAATATTTTAGAATTGAAAGATATTTCTCCAGGTGTCACCAATATCGATGTCCCATCTGTCATGTCAATTTGTCAACAAAACAACAAAAGTAAACTTGTAGCCATCTTGTAGCGCGCTTGTAGCTTTTTGAACTTTGTTTTATTTCGTTTAGATTTGTTTGTTATTATCTACGATTATTTAAAAATTGTTAATTATGGCCGAAGAAGCGTTCCTGAAATTAATTCAGAGCAAGAAATTGCTGTATGATAAAGCAGACAAGGATTTTAAAACCACAAAATTGAAAGATGCTCATTGGGAAAAGATAGGTTCCGTGTTTCACATAACAGGTAAATTAACTAATGTTGTGTACGTGGAAACATAAATAATTTATACTGTCTGTGTTTTTAGGAAAAGAAGCTCAACTAAAATTTAAAGTTTTGAGACAAAAGTACGTTCGAGAAAAGAATATAGAGGAGTCAGAAAGCAGAAGTGGTGCAGGGTGTTCTAAACGTATAAAATGGCATCGCATGCCACTTCTTGAATTTTTGAAAGATCACATCAAACCAAGAAAGTATGTAACCCTTAAGCGGAACATGCAAATATTTATATGTACATTACAAATGGAATTGTATTTCAGAACTACTGTAACAAGCGCATTTTTCTAAATTATTATTTGCTTAATTTAGTATTTTTTATAGGTCAATAAAAGCGCTTGTACGAATATTGCAAATATCAATTGTTATTATTGCACAAGCATCTATTGCGTGTGTCAAGAAATTCTTTTGATATTTGCAGACACAGCCGATGATGACACGATCAACTTGATGGCAGGAGCTATTTTTGAGTTGGACAAAAAGACAGTCTTTGTCGGTCCGTGGTGGAATTCAGACATATTTAACTGCAATATTTTGTCTTAATTTGTTTTATATTTTATTTATCATTATCATCATAATTATATTTATTTTAATACACTCGCTGTCGGTCGTTAATTCTTTGTGCTTCCTGTTGCCCGTCCTTTCTTCAGGTTGTCTCCGAGAGGCGTACTGCAGTGAATCAGCAGGTAAGTATACCTTTCGTTTTACTCAATAATCAGCACGTGAACAGATCTGTGCTTCACTGCCACAGTCCACTGTTACAATTGGCGCAGCCGGTAGGATAGTAAAAGTACGTTTACTATTAAAAAAAAAAAGGGTAGGCTAGATTATTGACGAGACGATGCCTGAAACCACTATTAGTGTGACGACGGCGACGACAACTACGCTTACGACTAGTTCAGCCACGACTACCACCACGACCAATATGTTTGCACCTATTACTTCCACGTTACCAGTACCTGCAAATCCGCATTTTGTAATACCGCCTGCTCAGTTATTGAGCTATGCTCCATCTGCACCTACATCACAACACCAACCCTACGCACCGTTCTCTTACCATCTACCAAATCTACTAACAACAAATTGGCATAAGCCTACAGCACCTTTCTCAGGTTCACCACCCTCTCCCACAGAGCAAGTTGTTTTCGACAACCCCAACGCTATGCATGCGCTAAAGTCAATCGAAACATATTCGGGAGGCCCAGATTTAGAGGCGTTTTTAGACAACGTAGCCACGGTAGCTGAATGTTACCACTTGACAGAATTACAAACGTTTACTGCAATTAAGTTAAAATTACGGGAGGACGCTAGGTCATATTTTTATTCTTTGCCAATAGATGAAAGACCAAAATCGACGTTAGAAATGCGGGACTGGCTTATACATTTATTTGGTACAAAGATAGATGCGGGTTCAGCGGAGCGGGAGTTCTATAAGATTTTTAGAAAACGGGATGAGAGCTTGCAAAAATTTGCGCTAAGATTAAAAATAGCAGGCGCGAAAGTATTTCCAGTAGTAGGTGAAAACGAAATGCAAAAATTTAGAGCCAAGATTAAACGGGAGTCATTACTGATTAAACAATTTCTTGATGGGTTAGAAACACGATTAGCCAACGAAATCTGTAGAATCAAGCAATTTGAGACGATAGAAGAAGCGCTGCCATATGCAGAACGTTGTGAGGAAGTGTTAAACAGACTTTATAAAGAGACCAAGGCTGACTTATACAAGTCGAACATCAGGACAGTAACTAGTACTCCCAAACCGAGACCGTCAACGACAAAGACTCAAGTTTCGAATAAAAACGCGAATGCTAAGAAAAATAGGACGCAATTAACCACGTGTCAGCGATACGAACAAATGCGAGGACGTTGCTTTAATTGTGGTAGTCTAGATCATACGGTAAGCACTTGTCCACACCCTAAACAGAAATTTTGCTTCGCGTGCGTAAAGCCAGGGCATTTAGCAACAGAGAAGACATGCCCTTTAAACTCCAAATCTGCCTAGACGACGACCCAACGTCTGGCAGGACCGCTACAAAACTCGTTAAAGTTGTTCCAAGGGTCGCTGATGTAGAGGAAGACATAACTAAGCAAATTGTTTTCCAAATTAATAGTTTGAATTATAGTTTTCTTATAGATTCTGGAGCCGCTGTATCTTTAATTAAACGTAGTGTTGCTGAAAGGTTAAATTTGTCGATTTTTGAGACGAAAGATGTATTAGTAGATGTTTCTGGCAATAGTTTATTGAATGACGGTGCTGTCATTATTAGCTTAAATGTTGGTTCCAGAAAAATCAAACATCGTTTCGTAGTTTGTCCCGATGATTTGTGCTTTAAATCAGATGGATTATTAGGCGTCGACTTTTTAATACAGCACGATGTTACGATCAGCTTTAAAGATAACACAGTGATAATCAATAAGACAAAATTAAGTTTAACCGACATCAGACGGAACAATAACTTTGACGATGTTGTTTGTAGTGTAAGTAGCGTAACAGATAGTGAGGTTCAGATTTCGCCAACGTTAGCAGTTTCGTCGAATGATTCAACATTAGCTTCTAATAAAGTAACTTTAGATACAGTTGAACGAAATTCAGAAGTAAATGAATTAGCAAAATTTTGGGAGATAATGCTGAAAGCAATTGTGAAAATATTAGTGCTAGCACAGCAAATTTTTGTAGTAAAAACACGCCTGTAGTGAAATTAAAGTATGAGATAAATATTCCACCGCGCCACATAGCTGTTGGTTCGGTACGCTTAGGCTCGCGGACGCCAGACGGTCTGTATGTACTAGAACCGAGAGCGGTAGATATACCGGGTGTTCTAATTGCGCGTACGCTAGTAAAATATGTACAGGCTAAGCAAGACGATATACCGATTCAGATCTTAAATTTCGGTTCTGAAAATGTTAGAATTAATACGAAAATCCCCATTTGTCATGCTGTAGCAGCGGATTTGGAATTAGAAAATAAAGATTTTAGAAAGGTAGATCAAAATTCTGTCTCGATAAATGTAATAAACAGCGTAGAATTTCTAAAAGAGTTTCAGTTAGATCACTTAGAGAGCACCGATTGCGATAAATTAAAATCGTTTTTATTAGAGCATGCTGATATTTTCAAACCAAAGAATGAAACGCTCAAAACGACTTCTATGGTTCAACATAGAATAATAACCGAGCACGAAAAACCGGTGGCAAAGGCTCCGTACCGAGTACCTTTTAGTCGTCGCCAAGTAATGAATGACTTAATAACTGAAATGTTAGAAAGTGACATTATTAGTCCTTCAACAAGCCCATATTCGGCCCCAGTAGTTTTAGTTGAAAAGCAATCACCTACTGGTGTATCGTCATTTAGATTTTGCATTGATTATAGAGAACTAAATAAAATTACTAAGAGGGACTTTTTCCCTATCCCAAATTTGCATGATACAATCGACCAATTAGGAAAAGCCACTAAATTTACCACCCTAGACTTGACGAAAGGATTTTGGCAAGTGGAAGTGGACCCGCGGGATAGAGAAAAAACAGCTTTTTCTGTTCCATGGGGCCACTACGAATTCAAGCGAATGCCTTTCGGATTGTTGAATAGTCCCAGTACTTGGCAACGACTGATGAACACTGTTTTGTCGGGACTCACGGTGACGCACTGTTTTGTTTATTTGGATGATATTATTTTCTTCAGCTCAGATAATGTAGATGAGCACATAAGTAAATTAAAACTTATTTTTGACCGATTACGTGAGGCAAATTTGTCATTAAATCCTAATAAATGTAAATTTATGCTGAGTGAGACAAAATATCTGGGTCACATAGTGAGTAGTAACGGAGTGAAACCTGATCCCGATAAGATAGACGTCATCAAGGAATACCCGCGGCCGAGCAATGCCACAGACATACGTGCGTTTCTTGGACTTGTAGGTTTTTATCGCAAATTCATACATAATTTTGCTGACATTGCTTTACCACTGACAAAATTGACTAAGAAAGATTGTAAATTCTGTTGGACAACGGAAACGGAAAAATCATTTGTGCTCTTGCGAGATTCTCTAATTAAAGACCCCATCTTGAAATATCCTGATTTTGAGAAACAATTTATATTGTGTACGGATGCTTCAGCTTACGCGATTAGTGCAATTTTATGTCAAATTTACGACGGACAAGAACTACCAGTGGCTTATGCAAGTCGACAATTGAGTAAATCAGAACGAAATTATAGTACCACCGAGAGGGAATGTTTAGCATTAGTATGGGGTATTAAACACTACCGTTGCTACTTGTATGGACAGCAATTTATAGCTATTGTGGATCACCAACCCTTAAAATGGTTGATGAGTATGTCGGAACCAAATAATCGGTTACTACGCTGGTCATTACTTTTGTCTGAGTACGATTTTACAGTAAAGTATCGGCCGGGAAAACCCATTCCAACGCTGATACTTTATCACGAATCAAGCCGGTCAGAGTATTGTTCCAGAAACATTACGACCCTATTATTTGGGACCGTCACTCACTAAAGCGCGATCAGCAGAATGACCCAGACATTGTTACTATCATAAATAATATACAGAGTGATGACGCGTACTTTTTAGATGACGACGGGATTCTCTACAGGAAATCAGATAATGAAAGGTTTGAGGACAAGTTGGTAGTACCGAAAAATCTAAGACTGCACATTTTGCACGCATGTCATGACTCGCCGTTATCAGGACACGCTGGTTTTGACAAAACTTTTGGTAAAATTAGTTCGAGATTCTATTGGTCAAAAATGAGAAAGGACATCAAAGAATATGTCGATAAATGCATTTCTTGCGCTCAACGTAAATCCTCACCTCACATACGTCCCGCCCCCTTAATGAGATCCGAACTTGCTTCCCGTCCCTTTGAACGAATCGCTATGGACGTGGTTGGACCTTTACCAACGACCTACAACGGTAACAAATACGTGCTGACGATACAAGACTCGGCGACTCGATATTTGGAAGCGTTCCCAATGAGAGAACAGAAGGCTGAGACAATAGCAAAAGTATTTGTTAAAGAAATAATTCTAAGACATGGGACACCAAGACAACTACTGACTGATTTAGGAACCCCTTTTGTGTCAAAATTTTTTAAAGAAGTGTGTAATGTGCTAAACATTGAAAAATTGCACACGACAGCTTATCGTCCACAAACCAACGCTAACCTTGAGCGTACACACCGTACGTTGAAAGACATGTTATCACATTACATAAACTCAGAACATCGCGACTGGGACGAATGGCTGCCTTATGCAGTGTCAGCATTCTGTAACACAACACATTCTATGTTAGGTGAAAGTCCGTTCTTTTTATTATTTGGGCGTGACATCGAACTTCCGATCGATGAGATATGTAGACCCCTTAGAACGCGATACGATACGGATACTAATTACATAGCCGAATTTATGCAAAGACTTAAATTAGCGCACATCAGAGCTAAAGAATTTCTAGATCGTGTGCATAAAAACTTTAATAAAAAGGCTAAACCGTCCGATTTAAAATTAGGCGATAGAGTTTACTTATTCACCCCCGCTGTTAAGATCGGGACTAGTAATAAGTTGACAAAAAAATGGACCGGACCGTATCGTATCATCGATCTTAAGGACGTTAATGCGGTAATAAAGGAAATTTTTGGTAGGCGCACGATGAAAGTTCACGTAAATAGGCTCAAGCGGTGTCATTTGACACAGGCTGACTTAGAACATTATAGTAACGCCCAACACCCTCCATCTAACTGTGCCAGTGACAGGGAAACGGACTGTAGCATGGGTAGTAATTTGATCCTTCCACCAGCTGAATTAAATGTTTCTCCAGATATAATCGAACAGATTAATGATCCTAATGTTACAGATTCTACTGAGATAAGCAATTCCCTGAATGACTCGTCTGAATCTAGTGAGTCAGTAGCAACATTGGAAAGAACTGCCGATTCTGTTCGAACCACCGGTAGCGAGCCCGAGATCGCTAATCCACCACAACCAGAGCGTCGTCGCTACCTCACGAGGAGCTGCGGAAACGTGCCTGACGAGCCGTGGATTAGGAACTCGAGAATATAGCTAATTTTTATAATTTAGATTTGTATTTTGGGTTAAAATGAATATGTTGTATTTAGTGATAATTTTAAGTATAGTAAGCGGTCATGGGACGTGTGCTGACATCATCGCGTATGACTGCGCAGATCCAGAAGCGGAAATTTCAAAAATTTCCCTGCTCGATATCCAGTCCTGTGTGGACCCGAAGAATTCGTCAACCGAGGTTCCAAAAAGAATACAGTTGGTTCAAGAGCGAAAGTATACAGAAGTGCATGTTTATACTTGTCTTGTGACGGTGCAGCAATTAGTCGAACATTGTGGGATGCATTCCCATACCAGCGCCGTCGCAGGCGGCCTCTCGAAGTACGTGCATTACGTCCGTGCGGAGAACTGCATTGACGCCCATCGTTATCACCGCCTAGATCTAACAGGGCTCGGGGCTGGCGTCGTGTCAGGCTTACACCCCAATGGTACGACTGAGGTGTCCACAACGATTGCAGGATATTTGGAGCCCAGTAGCAAGTGCCAAGGGGTCAAGTACACGGTGAATGGAGTGGTTTACGAAGACGTGGTAGTTAGCGCAGCGATTACCATCAAGCTGAGCGTCGCCAATGTGGAGGAAAATAGTCTGAAACTTAGATCCGGCTCTGTGTGCAAATATGCAGATCATTATTGTTTTGATGATGTTGCAGGAGAGGTTGCGTGGAGCGGAGAGTCAGCCGATCGGTGCGCTCAGACAGGGATCGACGTCCTGTATGAAGGATCAGCGGTGCTACTCACGGTCAACCATACGCGAGCGCAATACATTGTTGTGGAGACAAGAGACACTGTTTTCGCACTGCGGCTGGTCAATGTAGAAACCCTATGTTTCCAGCAAGTCTGGAGGACAGAACAAAGTAGGCTCATTGTCATCTTCGAGTCTACTCTGGGTTTTTACTTTAAGAAGTCCAGACGAGTCAACCAAAACACGGATCTGATGGCACAAGTCCTAAGTAAACTACTGTTTCTAGAAATAGCCTTCAAGCAGAATATGAGGGACTTAGTGTACGACGCCATTTTGAAGAGATGTCATCTGCGGGAGAGTATCTTGCGTAACCGCTTGGCGCTAGCGGCGTCAACCCCGGACATCGTGAGTAGCATCGTAAAAGAAGCAGCAGGGCACATGGGCAGAGTAATGGGAGAAGTTTTGTATGTTGTTAAATGCCGAGCCAAGATAGTTGAATTCAGGAAAACATCAAACTGCTACCAAGAGCTACCGGTTACGTATGAAAATATCAGCCGATTTATGATGCCGATCACTCGCATCTTACAAGAGCACGGGACAGAGATCGACTGCGGTAGCAAACTACCACCAATGTTCTACTTGGAAACTAAATGGCTAGAAACTGACCCCAGTTTGAAGCATAGCGCGACAGATCCCATTACTCTGAATGCTAACATCGACGATGAACAGATCCCTATGATGAAAGTAGCACCGATCAGCGCCCATGGAGTATACACCCACGACGAGATGGAAGCCTTCCAGAAAACGTTGCTTTTCCCTAATGAGAGAAAAGCCATTACGAATTTAGTCTCGCGGCGTGTAGCTGGAGTGAAAGCTGACACCCAGGGCTTCCATCTACCGAACGTCTTCACCGAGGGAGAATTTTCAGACATGGCCTGGAATGCAGCGGAAGAAGTTTGGGGATTCATGTCTCGGTTGGGTAATATTTTCTCAACCCTGACAGTAGTCTACGTGATTTTTGCGATATTAAAGTACTGCATGTCCGTAATCCTCAACTTTTTCAATTTAAGGAAAGCTGCCACAAACCAACAGCGACCCAGGCTATTTCTGTGGGCAAGTCTGTGGAACTCTCTGGCTCAACTCTTATTGATGAGAACAATGCAACCGCACACAGGGTCATCAGAAACCACCGCCACCACATTGGAGACTCCGTCACCACCACCGACGTTCATAACTCCGCAACAGGCCCTTTCACCGCCGGTCTATCCACCCCAAGGTCAGATGGTCGACTTTGCAGCCCTACGTCAGCACATCGGTCCCACGAACACGCCGAATTAGATCCTTTGTGATTCTTTATTATAAATTATGTATTAGTTAAGTTATTTAGGGTTTTGATTTAATTTTAGTATCAAGTTGACCGTGTCATTTGTTAAGAGGAGGGTAGTGTAACAAGCGCATTTTTCTAAATTATTATTTGCTTAATTTAGTATTTTTTATAGGTCAATAAAAGCGCTTGTACGAATATTGCAAATATCAATTGTTATTATTGCACAAGCATCTATTGCGTGTGTCAAGAAATTCTTTTGATATTTGCAGACACAGCCGATGATGACACGATCAACTTGATGGCAGGAGCTATTTTTGAGTTGGACAAAAAGACAGTCTTTGTCGGTCCGTGGTGGAATTCAGACATATTTAACTGCAATATTTTGTCTTAATTTGTTTTATATTTTATTTATCATTATCATCATAATTATATTTATTTAAATACACTCGCTGTCGGTCGTTAATTCTTTGTGCTTCCTGTTGCCCGTCCTTTCTTCAGGTTGTCTCCGAGAGGCGTACTGCAGTGAATCAGCAGGTAAGTATACCTTTCGTTTTACTCAATAATCAGCACGTGAACAGATCTGTGCTTCACTGCCACAGTCCACTGTTACACTACCAGTAATTTATCATTACAAATGTTTCCCGAACTGGAGTATGAGGAAGATAACTTTACAAATACTTGAGTAGAACAAGTGTATGTTCCGGAAGAAACATTTGTTCAGGATGACGAAGAAAGTATTATCCTTGGTGCATCTTCATCTTCAGCTATATCATGGGATAAAGAATTGCCACACGTAGAAAGAGAAACCTCAAAACAGCGATCCGAAACCAATAAGGGCATGACTGCATCACCTTTGCTACTAGAGCCCGTCCGGAAGAAAGCAAAGAAAACTAATGATGCACTGGATGAGCAGACAATGAAGTGCAAGGCAATGTGAAACCACATATAAAAGCATTTGGGAGTTACGTAACAGAGCAACTCAATAGAATGCCTGAGAAAGATTATCTGATTGCGAAAATGACACTTTAAAATACATTTTTATTTTTTGTAAATATTAAGTACGAGTATATATGTAATTATAACTTCAAAATAAAACACACATTTACAAAATCACACACAAAATCCTGAATCGAGATACTAAAATACCGCATGCATTTTCAATACATCTACGCGCTCGGAATAAACGGTAATTAAAAACTTGTTTATCACGTAACAAATTTCTTCCACTGTACCGGCGAAGCAGATTCGTCTGAAGAGGGAAGGCTTCGTCTCCAACAAAAAAATAAGGGAATTTAATTTGTGTACCGGGCAATATATTTTCTTCTGGTATGTCCAAATTGTTATTATTTAACGCAACATCACATGATGAGGCTCTTAAAACTCCACCATCACTCTGGCTACCATATGAACCGATATCAACATACTCAAATAAATGATTGGCATCGCAAATACCAAATAACACTATGCTGAAAGTCTTTTTCTAATTAAAGTATTGAGATCCAGAATTAGTTGGAGCTTTTATGACAACATGTTTGCCATCAAGAGCTCCTAGGCAATGGGGTAAATTCCATCGCTTTTCAAATTGTATTGAAATGTTTTCCCATTCATCTGCATTGGGAAATTTTACATATATTTTTGATAAAATATTCCAAATCACTTCGCACGTTTATCTTATTATATTACATAGTGTGCTTTATCCAATTCTATAAGAAAAAGCAAGACTAGCTAATGAATCGCCAGTTGCTAGATGCTTGTAAATAAGTTTAAAACTAATTAAGAATAGTCAATCACTGACTAACCTCAAAGTTAAAATCAGTCTTGCTCCTGCCGGTATAGATGCCCTTCTACTTGTCTTTTTTACTCGTATATATGGACAAACAAGTTTTAATAAATAACCAAATTGAATTACTGACATCGTGTAATTGAAGAACATTTCTTCATCCAACCTCAATTCTTAGATTAAGTTGTCCCAGTCTCCTGGTTTTTCCCTATTTTGAAAAATGGGGCGTACCCACCATCTTCTTTGAAGTCTTTTCTTTTTTATCCTGAGACGTAACAACAATAACGTACTCAGCAATATTTGCTTTTTTTACACACGATTTCGATTCATTTTCTATTTACTATTGTCAAAATGTCATGACATTTATCTTTTTCTAAAATATTCCTTTTCGTTCTACTCTGGCTGTGATTGGTTATTTCACTAACCAGTAACCACTAAAGTATGAAGTATGTAAACTCTTGCGCTAACTAACTTCGTTGTTGTGAACGCTCAAGCACAAACGCGTATGCCATACTTCTGGCGTTAACCATAACTACTAACGATAACCACTAATTTCGTATTACGAACGAGGCTTTATGATCCCAACAGACTGATAAATGGAAATGAGAAGTAATTAAATACTCCCAGAGCCATCTACCGTTCTTAAACTTCAACAAAAGTAAATGTTTTCAAAAATCGAAAACTGTCTATAATAAATACATATTAAAAAATATAAAGACAATAAAAATCGTCAACTGTTTTGCTTTGTTATTATTCTGAGACTGTATTTTATGAAACAGTTGACAATTTTTATTGTCTTTATATTTTTAATATACATACAGGGTGGTGACTGGGACGACGCAGCATAGGGATTTCAATGGTAAATTCTTAGTGTGTAATTATTTGCTCCCCTAATTATTTTAGAGCAAAAGTTACTTTAGATTTGTCTTAGTTTTTTTATGTTTAAATTATTAAATATCGTTGTTATATTGTATTCAATACAAGAAAAAGTAGAAATGATTAAATGGTTTTATTCCGGAAGTAGTGCACGCGAAGTAAGTGCCATGTTTGGTGTTAAAAATCCGAATCGGCCCATTCCAGCAAGTACAACGGTCCACAGGATAATTTTGAAGTTTGAGACTACAGCACTGTAGTAAATAGTTGTAAGTAATGTAATAACGTTCAAAATTAATTTCAGAACGAGAAAAATGAAAACACATTCAATGTTTTGGCGGCAGTAGCTGAAAATCCGAATATAAGTGTAAGGCAAATAGCAAAACATTAACATACATCATTCCCGAGTACTGCGCATTTTAAAAAAGAACAAATACCAATCATATAAGTACCATTTTGACCAAGAGTTACGAGAACATGATTTGGAGAGAAGAAGTTCATTTTGCTTCCAAATGAAGGAAAAATGTAATGAGGAGAGAGAATTTTTATATATCTTACTTACGGATGAATGCACGTTCACACTCCACAACGAACCAAACGTACTAAATTGCAGAAAATGTGGTACTGAAAATCCAAACTGTTTAGTAGAAGCCTGGACCCAATATCCCCAAAAAGTTAATGTTTACGCGGGATATTAGGACATCACATTATAGCACCATTTTTCTTAAATTAAAATTTAACAGGACAGCGCTTCTTGCAGTTATTGCACGAAGATATAGCTCAGGCGGTGACCGAAGTTGGTAGAGGAAATCAAGAGATTTGGTTCCAGATGGATGGTTGTCCTGCACACAACCATCGCGGAGTACGCGACTTTTTAAACGATAGTTTCAATAATTTTTTTCTTTGGGGGACATTCAAAATAAAAGATTTATTCTGGAATAAAATTTCAAAATTAAAAGAATTAAAAAATTCTATACAAGCTGAGTGTGATAAAATATCAGAAAGACAATTAGCAAATGTCAGACGTGAATTTTACGACATGTTGGGCCACTGTTTAATGGTAAACGGTGGTTTGTTTGAAGAATTGCAATGATTTGTTATTTTTTGTTATAATTTTGTATTTATTTGTTGTTAAAATAAAATCCTATTTCCCAACACTCTTTTTATGGTTTTTAAAATTAATTTGTAATAAGTTTAGGGTCGTTACTTAATATAAAACCAAATTATACTATTGCCAAATTACATTGTTATTATCAGCTTTTGGTTTGTTTTAACTTTCGGAATAAATCCATTTAATAATTTCTACTTTTTGTTGAATTGAGTAAATACATTATAACAACTGTATTTAATAATAAGTTTAAACGTCAAAAAACAAGGGCAAATGTTAACGTGCCTGTTTTTTATTTATTGTTTAAATTGTTCCATGGCATCCATGATTTTTGCAAAAAAGTTAATTTTAATTTTTTCGATTTTTCCTCTTTCGGGCAATGGAAATTTGGGAACAATGGTATTGTAACGAACGCGGCAGCGACAAGTTGAAGCTTGGCGGCCTACGCCGCCACGCCGCGCCGCCGAGTGAATGACGCAACTCTTGCGAGTTCGAACAAATCGTTTGCTCCACAATAGGGAATATTCCAGAACCTTCCAGAAACAAGGAACGTGGTATATAAAAGGAATCGCCGGCAGCCATCAGTCAGTCTTTTAGAGGACTCGCACTCAGTTAGTCGAGTTGAGTCGGTCAGTCAGTTAGTTGATTCAGAGTCAGTAAATCAGATGACTTACTCGACTCCGAAGCTACTATGAAGAGCTTGTGAACATAAATATATCGCGCGGTCTGAATATAAATATTTCGTCTTAAATAAATATCGCTCGGCTAGTTAATATAAATAATAGTGTTTATTTATAGTAGTGATAAGTGTTAGTTTATAAGGTTTGGTAATCGTTATTTTAGTGTTATGTACCTAGTGTTAATTAACTTTTACTCTTTATTATAATTATTTGTTAATAATATTACTTTTATTATTTAAATAAAAAGTTTAAAACCCACGAACCTTGCAGTATCAATAGAAGCAGAATTATTTTCTCTAGATAAAATCTCAATAAAGTTTTACTCTAAAACAAATAGGAGAGCAAATAAATGCACACTTAAGAAATTACCATTGTAATCCCTATGCTGCGTCGTCCAAGTCACCACTCTGTATATGTTTCATAGGCTGTTTCGATTTTTGAAAACATTTAATTCTGTTGAAGTTTAAGAACGGTAGATGGCTCTGGGAGTATTTATTTACTTCTCAGATCCATTTACCAATCTGTTGGGATCTTAGAACTCGCTGAGCGGCTGAGCCAGTCCATCGGTGTCACTGCCTCACAGCAGTTGACGGGTTACAGTACACTCATGAGCTCCAATAAGAGCGAAACGCGTCTGTAGTTACCGATTGATTGGTTTGGTCGGTCTCTGTGAATTAATAACTTTGATATTATTTTTAGACTGTATTTTATGAAACAGTTGACAATTTTTATTGTCTTTATTTTTTTAATTGTAATATTTTATTTATACAGCATGTTTATTTTTTTATTTAGATGAATCAGATAAGCCAAATATTGTACCAAGTAATCATATAATTAATATCGAACAAACACCAAACGAAGTCAACATTCAGCAGGAACCAAGTAAGTATAACGAATATTTAATTAAATTATATAGTCTGAAACCAAGAGTGACAAATCAAATAATGTTAAATATATCATGAGGACCAATAAAGTTTATTAACATATATTTTATTGCCTTATATAACTAATAACTTTTCATATTTTTTGTTACTTAATAACTTTTTTTCAGATATAATTAATAAAACGTAGAAAATTGAGGCAAATACGTCATTAACAGTGCCTACGTCGTAACCTCGTGAACAAAATAAATTTTGGTGTTGTCCTTTTTGCAAAGAACGTGTTTCAAAATTTGCACGTCACTTAGAAAGAAGTTATCGTTCAGAAGAAAAAGATAGAAATTTTTTACAGTGACCTTCAAAAGACAAACAGAGTATTGCTATTATATGAGTATTAAGAAATAAAGGAACGTTTATCCATAATCTTGATTCGTCACTTCATAAAGGGCAAATTATCGTTTCCTGACGACCACAAACACATATGATAAGAAAAGCAAATGACTATACCATTTCCATCTTTCAATGGATATTATAAAAAAGATTCGTCACATAAGCTCAAGAAAAACGTGTGGTGTTCAACCAGTTCATGTTCGAGGAGTTCAACAAGTTAGCAGACCTCTACCTGTTACCGTAGACCTGACGAAAAAAGTAATGAAATAAAAAATGATTCCCTTATATTATTATTTGACTCTTTCTTATCTGAAAAATACGGTAAAAAATTACATAAGGATGCCCTTTTAGGCAAATATTAACACAATTAGGAAGATTTCTTAAAGCTGCAAAAGATATGAATAAAAATGTTAAAGATTTAGCGTTCTTATTGCAACCAAAAGAGTATGATATTGTTATAAGTTCAGTATTGAAATTCTGTGACTTTGATATCAAGCAAAAAATTAAAAAAAAATAACGGACAGAAGATGTTGAAAAAATGGTTTCGTTTTTAAAAACTTAATCTGCAAAAGCGTACGAAGAGCTAAAGAAAGGTTTTAATAATTCATCTTGCAATGAATTAGCACAACACTTTAAGAGTTTTAATGTTTAATCGAAAACGAGTAGGTGAACTTGAAAGTTTTCTTATAAAAAATTATAAAAGCAGACAAGGAATTTCAAAGAACTCAGATGTTTTTCGAACATTAAGTCCTGTTGAACAAGCACTCAGCTATAAATTTGAACGAGTTGAAATAAGGGGAAAGAAGGGTCGAAGAGTTCCTGTATTGCCAGCACCTGAACAGATTTTGTATATTAATTTAATTCTTGAACTAAGGGAACAAACTAATGTTCCACCTGATAACCTATATGTATTTGGAAAATTTGGTAATGATATTACCTATAAGTATTTTTCTGCTTGTAAATTATTTCGTGATTGAGCATCGAAGTGTGTGATAATTTGCCAGGTTTAAGAGGAACAGAGTTGCGGAAACAAATTTAAACTCTATGTCAAGTAATAATGTAAAGTTGCCCCGCCCGTAGTTTTTTAATAATATTAAGTAAACGGTAATAGCACCAACGAAATTGTTGAGTTCATTTGGAAGCACTAACGCTATACTGACGAATAATTATATAATAGGTCAAATTAATCCCAATATTAGTTTTTTAATTATTTTAGGTAAACGGTAATAGCACTAACGAAATTGGTAAGCACGTTAGGAAGCACGAAGGATTCACTAACAAATTATATTATTTCAATTGAAAATAATTTAAATTTTTGTGTAAAATTGGCCCCGCCCAATATTTATTTAAATATAAAATTGTGATGTGCACTAACCTTGCTTACTAATGCACTAAAGAGCACTAACGAAGCACTAACAAATGATATGAACGAAATCATTAGTACTTTCATGGGCGGGGCTAACTTCACGACGATGGGGAAATGGCGTACAAATTCACTATCCCGGCAAGATAGAGATTCGGGTTGGAGTCCCGTTGGTGGTTGTAACTTTTCACAATTTATTTCAGATTTAAATTATATAAACGTCGCTATCATTACATATAACCTCTATCTGTAAATCAAGTTTTGCCTAATGCACATTGCAGATTCCTATTATTTTCTTTTTGTATGTTTATGTAAGGCCTTAAGCTAATGGCTGTTCAGTTAGAATTCTCTAGCAGTGTTGTGTACTTACAAAGCGAAGCCATGTCTCAAGATGACGAAAATTTTAACAATTTTTGTACAAAATTTGTGATAATATTATTAAATCATCTTTTGAAAAAGTTGAAAATTTATAGTGCATTTTTAAAAGTGTGTGAAGATATAGTTGAGAAAAGATTACAAACGGGTGGTCAAAACATGGAACTCGTGAAACCCGCTCAAAACGTAGAAATAGTGGACCCCGTGGAACCAACAGCACGTCTTCCCATAGTTTTGGACGTGGAAAAACATTGTTAAGGATTCAACATAGCAGGCAGACGAATTATCTTTGTTGGGGAAGACCCCGTAGAAGAAGAGAATCCCGCTACATGATTCCAGGAAGGACTACGGAACGTTGTGGAGTACCTCGGCTTTATATTTCACACCCCCGCCTGGGAAATGTCCCAGGATGGTTAAGTTTTCGGCCGTGCTAGTCAGGTATGTACGTTACATATAAATGTAGTGTGTGATTCAATTACGAAAAAATCACAAAGTACTAGTAACATTTTTTCTGATGGGTGATTTACGACAGAAATGACGAAAGTTTCTATGTTTGTTGGCACGGAGAAAATACGAGGTCACGGACTAAATTACGCAAAAAACAGGGATTATATAAATAATCAATAGAGACTATTTATGTTTACCGCGTGCCTTAGTAGTTGCGGAATCTGTATCTAATTAGGATCCGTGTTTTAAATACTCGTATTTAGTGAAAAACATTCATGATTATCAGAGTACGAAAGCACCTTAATTATCTATAAATGCCGAGGTAAATATAAATGAAATTGGAGCAGATATTCCTGAACTTAATGAATTTCAAAATTATCATACTAATTATAACATATGTGTATAGGAGTATAATAGCCCAGGTGATGTGATTTTTGAGGGGACAAGATGAAGTAATCTCCCGCGATTAAATTTTCTTCACTATCGAAATCACTATTCCTGAAAGAAGTTTAACTGCTATATTTTCATGTAAATATTTTTGTGATCAATGTCATGTTACGTATAATACTAGAGGTGGTCATAATTGCGAAAATACATATTCGTATTGTAAATATTCTCCAGCATGCTCAGGCTCAGGATTTTATTAAATGTGGATAATGTAAGAAAAGTTTTCCAGGACAAAACAGTTTTGTTAGATATTTTCCATACAACGAGCAAGTGTAACAGATGTTTTAAAATATATAAATTTATTATAAATAGACAGCATATTTGTGGGCTACATAGTAAAACACAATAGTGAGTTCAAAAATTAAAGTTTGTATATGTATTATGATTAAGAGACTCATCAAGAGAAAAAAGTTGCTGAACATTTTGAACATGAGGTGAACTTATGCGTAGCACAGCAATCATGCCCTGAGTGTTGTGACAATGAGGACGTGAAACAGATATGAAGTACATGTGTCAATAGATCACATATTTTTAAAATTAACTCCATTGAAAACTTTTTGTCTTATTTGTTATTGCCCCTTTTTCTTCAATTATATGTATTGCTAATATATTTTAAAATTTTTAGTTTAAGAAAGACAAATAAAGCCTAAGCTAATTTAAAATGGAACAAAAATAATGTTATAACAAATTAATAACATTAAACTTATAGATTCAATCGATTATCTACCCATGCATTTATCAGCTTTACCGAAAGCGATGGATTTATCAATATCTTGTAAAAAATTATTCTTTCCTCACTATTTCAATAAAAATGAGACTCAAAATTATACAGGTCCTTTACCTTCCACATAGTAGATAATATCTATCAACAACAATTTCTAGAATGATCCAATACACAAATTCAAGAAAATACTATATTTTGTATGTAAAAGGAGATCGTAGAATACTGCGTGTCGGACGTTGAGATATTACGTCGAGCCTGTGAAAAATTTCGCAAAACTTTTATTCAGAACTGCAAAGTGTATCCATTTCAAAAAGCAGTTACCATTGCTTCAGCATGTAACCGTGTTTTTCATCAATTATATTTAAAGTATATAGATATAATTCCGTTAAAACGTTATCGTTTAAAAGATATTCAATCAATCAAAGATAGAATTAAAATGGCTAATTTATGAAGAAAATTTTCGACGCTTACGCATCGAACATGCTGGACATGGATCTGAAGCTATTGTTGGAAATTATTTAAAAGCTGATGGTTACTATGCTTCAGAAAAATTAATATTTGAATTTTTTGGGTGTTTCTTGCACGTTTTTAAATCATGATATAAAACAAATAGATACTCGTATAAACAAGTTTTTAATTGCATAAAAGAAACTCTGGATTATATGAATGAAAAAAACATTAGAAATATTGGACAAAATTAAAAATTTAGGGTATACAGTTTTATGTGAGGCGTCTAGTATCAAAACCGGTTATGTCCACATTTTTTGAAAATGGCGTTATGAACACCAATGGATTCGTAAAAATGAATACTTTTTGGTTATCCCAACAATAAAGTTTAAAATCGGCTAAATTCAGTACTAACATAATGTGAAATATGGGATTAGTTTCAAAACTAACTATATCCACTAGGGGTTTAGATGCAAAACTGGCTAGATCCATTTAGCCAACAGTAAGCTAGTATACGGTTGTCACGTGGTCTAAACAAAACTGAGATGTTAGGTTATTTTTTTTATATCCAGTTGCTAGGTTAAAATTATTATTAACAATAGTATAATAATAATTTTAATTATTAGATCGAAATGGAGATAAACGAATCACCTGTGATTACTCTCAAAAGCGTTAGAAAACGACCTCGTCAAATTGAAAAATGGCAAAGAAATGTTGCAAAGCGGTTAAGGTATAACTGTGTTACTTTTTTTATTATAATGGAATTAATTTGGTTTGATTTTTTAAGATATTCGTCCAAAAATCTTACAACATATCCCAGTTGTCAGCATAACACGGAGGCCTACTAATTTACAAAGGAAAGATTGTGAAAAATTGTACAGAACATTTTATTCCTCACGAAAAAACTTTGTTCAAGATACGTTTATTCTAAAACATTGCAAAGTAATTGTGTGCAAGAGACGACGAGTGAGAGTGATGAACCATCACCGACAGAAGCAAGAAATTTCAGTCAAATTATTTTGATCCAAGAAAAAAGTATGATACCTGTGTGCAAAAAATTTTTTTTTAATTTGCTTGGGCTGTTCAAAAATCGGGTAGATCATATTACGAAAAATCATGCAACTACAGGAGAAATACCACGTGATAATCGCGGTGGAGACAGAAAGAAAAATATATTCTTAAATAAATGTGAAGCCGTTAAGGAATTTATCAACAAGCGAAGTGGCTCATTATTGTCGATCGGCAACACTTGTTCGAAAATATCTTTTATGAAATTATACTGCGATTAGAATGCTGATACTGGATCACCGCAAGTAAAAGAATCATATTTTTGCAAAATATTTAACTCTTCCTACAAATTCGAAATCAGTGTATCGTAGAACACCAACTAAAAGACTTATAAAATCTAAAATCTCCTCATCGCCAAATTCGAAATCAGTTTAGTATACAATACCATCTAAAAAACGCCAAAAAAAATGATCAGGATTCCGATTATCCTCTAAATGAAACAGCACAGAAAAGAAAATACTGTTTTGAAACTTGGGATTCTATTCCAAATCCTGTGAGAAGGCTTCATCACAAGAAAGTACCATGATCCAAGGTGTAGAAAAATATAATTTTTAAAGAATTTAAAAGATTTCTGGAAACAAAACTCTTCCCTCTCAATCAGAATGTAAAGCAATAAAGCTAAAGTACAAGCAACAATTAAATCATAGAACTAGTGTTCAAATTAAAGCTTTTGTAAATAATACAAATAAAAGAGAACATTTAATTAATTCTGATCAGTAAAAAAAGTGTACACAATCGGATATAATACATTCTAGTTGGTTTTGAATAATAATCATATTTAGTTTTGGATGTGCTAATTTCTATTTCTATATTTTCTTAAACGATATTAAACGTTGTATTTGAAATAATATAAATCCTTTATTGTTATTGAAATAATTTATTTTATGATTGTTATAATTTTTATGATTGTTATAATATATAAAATACAAAAATAATAAGAATTCATTGTTTATACTTTACTAATGAAATAAAAATTACCAGTAAATTTTGTATTCTGCATTCGAAAATATATTTTATTTCGTTAATTAATATACTTAACTATGTACCTGAAATATAAAATTATGTAAATTACTCAGTTAATGACCAAAATTTTTTAAAACAATGTGCAACAATTGCCATTTTTCTTCTCAAAATGTATTCTATATATGTCGTGATTGGTGTCCAATTAATCGATCTTAGGAGGGCTTTATATAACATCCTATTAGTGTCTTTGATAATCTGACATGGTATTACCAAACATTCTTTCCTTTTATAGCCGAATCACTTGAAATTGAAACATTAAATTAAATTTTACAATGGTAATAATGTAATTACTAGAGATAAAACGGGATGATTGATTGTTCATCCACTGAATTTTTTCTTGTTAACCAATTCTACCACGAATAACTTTGTACTGGGATATCAGATTTTTAGTCTTAATCACTATGCTCCTAAACTCTTATTTGAGTTGGCGTTCGTTGTTTGTTTGGCACTGACTAAAAATTAGTTACTACATTAGTTTAGGAGCTAAGTTATTAAAAATAAAAAAGTTTATTTTATTTTTCGCTTTTTAATGTCTTTTTTCGTCGGTTTAATTTTTTGTTAAAGAGTTTTTATTAACAAAAAAGAATTAATTAGTACTCATCGTTAACGAGAGACAAAATTAAACTTTGCGAATGAACACCAATTTCTCAGAATTTTTCAGGCAATTTTCGGTTGGATATCTGGATTAAGTGTGCGTTTTGAAAGTAACACCCCCATAGAACAGTATCAATTTTTGAAAGTAAGATCAAATTTACCACTAACGAAATTTAGATGGCAGCACTGTATATGCAGCCTGTATTAGTAAACTTCTAGATTATAGATGCGCTCTAGTAGAAAATTTGAAAATATTTAGTAGGTATTTACTTGTCATTTTTTATATTTGCACTATCAGAATTTGGCAACATGCGAGAGCGCGATAATTTGACCATGCTGCACTCCAAACATGATCCACCATTCATACTAGCCAGGTGAATATCGAATCCCCTTGCTCCCCCATTCTTTTGAGAAGCGTGTGTCCAAAAACTTATCCAACCATAACGCCGAAAATTTATGCGGAAAGAAGCTGAACTCTTTCTAGTTTAGCTGAACCTCGAATACACAGAAGTCATGAAACTAAATACAAGTTTATTACCTAAAAACATGCATAGAACTTTGTTGTTATTCATGTTTAAACTTACCTACAAAGTCTTTACGTACTACCGTATCAGGTAGTGTTTTGATGGTAAATACAACTGAAATAATAATAATAGTAGCTTCTCAGGAATATTTCAGAAGCTATTATACAGTAAAACAAACTTAATATAAATAGTAATATGTTCTGCTAAAAATTAACTATGATTAAATTTACCTATAGCGTAACAGTAAAATCATATAATTTCTTAATCAGTTGTATCATGTGCAATGTATTCAAATTATTAGTTATGTTATACAGGATGGGCCATTTTAAGTTGCGTTCAGGAATATCTCGGAAACGAAGCATCGGAGGGGGACATCCCATGACACCAAATTCAACCCCCCCGCCCCAACCCTGGTGGGGTGGGGCGGGGGTAAGTTTGAAATCTTAAATGGGAACCCCAAATTTTTTTTCGCATTCTACGTGAAAAACGGAATTCAGTGACATCAAAATTTTCGCCCCCGCCCACCCCCCCGGGCCAGTTGGGTGGTAGGAAACTTTCAAATTGGTTACGGGAACACCCACTTTTTCTCGAAGATTCGATCCAATTCTCGAGTCCCCTCGCATCTAACCAAAGGGGTGCACGGCACTGGCACGGGGGCGCAAATTTTGATGTTACTGAATTTAGTTTTTCACGCCGAATGCGAATCTGTAAAAAAATTTGGGGTTCCGATTTAAGTTTTCATACTCACCCCCACCCCACCTTCCAGGGTCGGGGTGGAGGCAGGGGTGAAAATTTTGATGGTACTGCATGTAGTTGTTAGTAGAATGCGAATCTTCGAGAAAAAGTGGGTGTTCCCGTAACCAATTTGAAAGTTTCCCACCACCCAACTGGCCCGGGGTGGTGGGCGGGGGCGAAAAATTTGATGTCACTGAATTCCTTTTTTCACGTAGAATGCGAATCTGCAAAAAAAATTTGGGGTTCCCATTTAAGATTTCAAACTTACCCCCGCCCCACCCCACCAAGGTTGGGGCGGGGGGGTTGAATTTGGTGTCATGGAATGTCCCCCTCGAAAATATTTTAGTCGTGTTTTTTGGATTTTTCATCCGATGCTTCGTTTCCGAGATATTCCTGAACGCAACTTAAAATGGCCCACCCTGTATTACAAATAAACAATTAAAATAGGTAAACTATCATGAGTTTATAGACCGTTCATTATGTTTATGTTAAGATGTCATAAGCACAGTCATTTAATATTTGTGTTAGCAAAGATTCAAACCAAAATATAAAGATTCTAGAAAAAAAAAATTTTTTTCATTCATTGTTACTTTATTATTTTTAAAATCCAATTTTATATCAAGTATACGAAATGATTCCATTCCAAATAATAAGTTAGAATTTTTATGAAATTTATATATGTAACATTTAATTATTTTTCCATTCATTTTGATTTATACATATTTATTACAAGTTGAAGCAAGAAATTTCAGTCAAATTATTTTGATCCAAGAAAAAAGTATGATACCTGTGTGTAAAAAAAAAATTTTTTTAATTTGCTTGGGCTGTTCAAAAATCGGGTAGATCATATTACGAAAAATCATGCAACTACAGGAGAAATACCACGTGATAATCGGGTTGGGGACAGAAAGAAAAATATATTCTTAAATAAATGTGAAGCCGTTAAGGAATTTATCAACAAGCGAAGAGGCTCATTATTGTCGATCGGCAACACTTGTTCGAAAATATCTTTTATGAAATTATCCTGCGATTAGAATGCTGATACTGGATCACCGCAAGCAAAAGAATTATATTTTCGCAAAATATTTAACTCTTCCTACAAATTCGAAATCAGTGTATCGTAGAACACCAACTAAAAGACTTATAAAATCTAAAATCTCCTCATCGCCAAATTCGAAATCAGTTTAGTATACAATACCATCTAAAAAACGCCAAAAAAATGATCAGGATTCCGATTATCCTCTAAATGAAACAGCACAGAAAAGAAAATACTGTTTTGAAACTTGGGATTCTATTCCAAATCCTGTGAGAAGGCTTCATCACAAGAAAGTACCATGATCCAAGGTGTAGAAAAATATAATTTTTAAAGAATTTAAAAGATTTCTGGAAACAAAACTCTTCCCTCTCAATCAGAATGTAAAGCAATAAAGCTAAAGTACAAGCAACAATTAAATCATAGAACTAGTGTTCAAATTAAAGCTTTTGTAAATAATACAAATAAAAGAGAACATTTAATTAATTCTGATCAGTAAAAAAAGTGTACACAATCGGATATAATACATTCTAGTTGGTTTTGAATAATAATCATATTTAGTTTTGGATGTGCTAATTTCTATTTCTATATTTTCTTAAACGATATTAAACGTTATATTTGAAATAATATAAATCCTTTATTGTTATTGAAATAATTTATTTTATGATTGTTATAATTTTTATGATTGTTATCATATATAAAATACAAAAATAATAAGAATTCATTGTTTATACTTTACTAATGAAATAAAAATTACCAGTAAATTTTGTATTCTGCATTCGAAAATATATTTTATTTCGTTAATTAATATACTTAACTATGTACCTGAAATATAAAATTATGTAAATTACTCAGTTAATGACCAAAATTTTTTAAAACAATGTGCAACAATTGCCATTTTTCTTCTCAAAATGTATTCTATATATGTCGCGATTGGTGTCCAATTAATCGATCTTAGGAGGGCTTTATATAACATCCTATTAGTGTCTTTGATAATCTGACATGGTATTACCAAACATTCTTTCCTTTTATAGCCGAATCACTTGAAATTGAAACATTAAATTAAATTTTACAATGGTAATAATGTAATTACTAGAGATAAAACGGGATGATTGATTGTTCATCCACTGAATTTTTTCTTGTTAACCAATTCTACCACGAATAACTTTGTACTGGGATATCAGATTTTTAGTCTTAATCACTATGCTCCTAAACTCTTATTTGAGTTGGCGTTCGTTGTTTGTTTGGCACTGACTAAAAATTAGTTACTACATTAGTTTAGGAGCTAAGTTATTAAAAATAAAAAAGTTTATTTTATTTTTCGCTTTTTAATGTCTTTTTTCGTCGGTTTAATTTTTTGTTAAAGAGTTTTTATTAACAAAAAAGAATTAATTAGTACTCATCGTTAACGAGAGACAAAATTAAACTTTGCGAATGAACACCAATTTCTCAGAATTTTTCAGGCAATTTTCGGTTGGATATCTGGATTAAGTGTGCGTTTTGAAAGTAACACCCCCATAGAACAGTATCAATTTTTGAAAGTAAGATCAAATTTACCACTAACGAAATTTAGATGGCAGCACTGTATATGCAGCCTGTATTAGTAAACTTCTAGATTATAGATGCGCTCTAGTAGAAAATTTGAAAATATTTAGTAGGTATTTACTTGTCATTTTTTATATTTGCACTATCAGAATTTGGCAACATGCGAGAGCGCGATAATTTGACCATGCTGCACTCCAAACATGATCCACCATTCATACTAGCCAGGTGAATATCGAATCCCCTTGCTCCCCCATTCTTTTGAGAAGCGTGTGTCCAAAAACTTATCCAACCATAACGCCGAAAATTTATGCGGAAAGAAGCTGAACTCTTTCTAGTTTAGCTGAACCTCGAATACACAGAAGTCATGAAACTAAATACAAGTTTATTACCTAAAACATGCATAGAACTTTGTTGTTATTCATGTTTAAACTTACCTACAAAGTCTTTACGTACTACCGTATCAGGTAGTGTTTTGATGGTAAATACAACTGAAATAATAATAATAGTAGCTTCTCAGGAATATTTCAGAAGCTATTATACAGTAAAACAAACTTAATATAAATAGTAATATGTTCTGCTAAAAATTAACTATGATTAAATTTACCTATAGCGTAACAGTAAAATCATATAATTTCTTAATCAGTTGTATCATGTGCAATGTATTCAAATTATTAGTTATGTTATACAGGATGGGCCATTTTAAGTTGCGTTCAGGAATATCTCGGAAACGAAGCATCGGAGGGGGACATCCCATGGTGGGGTGGGGCGGGGGTAAGTTTGAAATCTTAAATGGGAACCCCAAATTTTTTTTGCAGATTCGCATTCTACGTGAAAAACGGAATTCAGTGACATCAAAATTTTCGCCCCCGCCCACCCCCCCGGGCCAGTTGGGTGGTAGGAAACTTTCAAATTGGTTACGGGAACACCCACTTTTTCTCGAAGATTCGATCCAATTCTCGAGTCCCCTCGCATCTAACCAAAGGGGTGCACGGCACTGGCACGGGGGCGCAAATTTTGATGTTACTGAATTTAGTTTTTCACGCCGAATGCGAATCTGTAAAAAAATTTGGGGTTCCGATTTAAGTTTTCATACTCACCCCCACCCCACCTTCCAGGGTCGGGGTGGAGGCAGGGGTGAAAATTTTGATGGTACTGCATGTAGTTGTTAGTAGAATGCGAATCTTCGAGAAAAAGTGGGTGTTCCCGTAACCAATTTGAAAGTTTCCCACCACCCAACTGGCCCGGGGTGGTGGGCGGGGGCGAAAAATTTGATGTCACTG
The DNA here is from genome assembly GCA_963942605.1 of Poecilus cupreus. NCBI lineage: Eukaryota > Metazoa > Arthropoda > Insecta > Coleoptera > Carabidae > Poecilus > Poecilus cupreus. The sequence continues at coordinate 28,607,102 of OZ012719.1, read as the reverse complement.
AATTCCTTTTTTCACGTAGAATGCGAATCTGCAAAAAAAATTTGGGGTTCCCATTTAAGATTTCAAACTTACCCCCGCCCCACCCCACCAAGGTTGGGGCGGGGGGGTTGAATTTGGTGTCATGGAATGTCCCCCTCGAAAATATTTTAGTCGTGTTTTTTGGATTTTTCATCCGATGCTTCGTTTCCGAGATATTCCTGAACGCAACTTAAAATGGCCCACCCTGTATTACAAATAAACAATTAAAATAGGTAAACTATCATGAGTTTATAGACCGTTCATTATGTTTATGTTAAGATGTCATAAGCACAGTCATTTAATATTTGTGTTAGCAAAGATTCAAACCAAAATATAAAGATTCTAGAAAAAAAATTTTTTTTCATTCATTGTTACTTTATTATTTTTAAAATCCAATTTTATATCAAGTATACGAAATGATTCCATTCCAAATAATAAGTTAGAATTTTTATGAAATTTATATATGTAACATTTAATTATTTTTCCATTCATTTTGATTTATACATATTTATTACAAGTTGATTTTCCGTTTACTGTTTTACATTATGTAGTGTTCTCGTGTACCATTGTCCCTAATTCTAAAAAATCGTCAACTTGATCAAAATTTTGTTCGTTAATCTCTTCTTCGTTTGTCTGTTCATCGGGTTCTATATTATAATTTTTGTCTAATAGTTTGGAAAGACATAGGTTGAGTCTGTCTGGTCTGAGTCGACATTGGTTGTGGGTTCAACTGCTGTCTGGTTTGTATGGCATTTTTTTGAATTTTGTCTGGGTGCGTAAGGAGTGTTATTTTTAATAAAATTTGGTTTAAGATTTATCGGTTGTGAGGAGAAGTTATCACCTGGAAATTTCCACGGTGGTATTTTATGTGGAGAGGTTTGTTGATTTTGGTTAATAAAACTAAATTCATTTCTTAATAACAAATCGCGTTGCTCTAGGGTACTAGGGTCCTTAACAATGAATGAACCTCTTATACTAGAGGGCAACAAAGAAGTAAAGTGTCTTACTGTTTATTTTTGTACGTCGGTTGTGATTGCATTCTTTTGGTCTGCACTATATGCAGTCAAAATTATTTTTTATTTATATTGCATACATTCTTACAACATAAATTTTAATATAGTTTCTGGGTTCGTTTTATGTTTACTGTACACTATCTCTTGCAATATTGTTTCTGCTGTCAATTTTTTTTGACATTGTTTGTTAAATATAATTTTATTTCTGCACAATCGTTAAAGTTATTTTGGGAAAGAAGTTCCGCTGCTTTACTAACTGTTTTTGTATTTAATATTCCAAATAAATATGTTTTTTGTAGCTGTGCTAAAGCTAGCATGTTAGTTGTTGCATAGACTTCGTCTACCATTTTAATAAAATTATTGAGTAATTTTATATTTCCTTCATGTTGAGGAATTACGGAATGTTTTTAATTCACTCAAACTGGTGTTAGCCATGGTATTAGCTTTTAAAAATTTACTTGGTCGTAATATTATTTTAAGGGGGTCAGAATTTGTTGTTTCTAACTCAGGATCTTGTTCTTGAGAATCGTTTGATTCTGATGAGTTATCACTCATCAATTATTTCACAATTGTTTACAAGAATAATTAATTAATAATATTACTTACTATAATATGGTACAGTACTATGAGTTTGACGGTCATCTCCGGAATCTAGTAGACGTATGTGTTGTAGCTCTGCGGATGACTGATGTCTTCGACGACGTGAACTGGTACCGATCAGCAAGTTCTCTTCCTTCTGATGAGGACGTGGTCTGGTTACCTGGACAGCAAGTTGTCGATTTAGTGTAGTCTTCTTTAGAAATGGGTCGTGGTTAGACACTGTTGGGCTTAGGTTGAAGCCGGTTTTGAAGTTCTTGTAGATTTCGTTGAAGTTGAAATAACACTTGAAAAGGTGCCACAGATGAAAATTTTGTTTTTAATTTCTCTGTGTTTTCAACATCCTACAGCGACTGCGACAATTATGTTTTAAAGCCTTTTAGTCTTTAAAATATAAATTTATTTTTGGTTAAAAACGCAATACATGAAAGTTTACAATTAGTTTATTTAACTACGACTGACTAGCGATTGCTCGTCCGTGTCATTTTCCTAATATTTATAACATTACTTACTCACAATACTCTTTAAGTACTAAGAGGGGGTAATCATGCGCAATAGCAAAATATAACAATAATAATATACATAATTTATAAACTTGTATTGGACTGCAACGCTCTTACTTGGAAAGAATCAACTAAAGATATAATGAAGCCTGTGGAAGCCGGACATTTCAACTTTGCCGAATGCAAAAGGTATTATTTGAAAAAAAAAAACAAATAATTTACGGATTCGTACTGAACCACATTATCGAACCAATATTGGTATGTACAGAGGTTGTATTAAGAAATTAAAAAGAATTGAAATATCCTACTCCAATTATGATGGGATATTCGGCAAAGCCTCTAAAACTAGAAGACATTAATAAATTATTAACGAAACATTTCGGCGATGACTAGAAGAAAAAAAAAAACCTTTTGAAATATTATTCGAATATGATAGATAATAATTCAAATTGCGATAAAGCGGAAGAGCAAGAAGACTGCAAAATGCTTTCAGAAATACCTTATTTAAATGTATAGGATACAATATTAATTTATTATTATATAATAATCTTAGTTTTTTCGCGGAAATAATGTCCCAGTTGTCAGATAATATTAATTTATCTCTTTATGGAGAAACACCAGCGAAGCTAGTGCTATTCGTGATAAGAAAAGTGCTTTAAAATGTTATCGACGTTCATCCACTATTGATAATCATTTTTTAAGAAGGGCCGAGCTCATGCTCGACGTGGAAGTCTACATCCTGACGGAATTATGTCTCTTCCGTCACACCTGAGCGTCCGCCGAATGAGCTGTGGAATAAAATCAAGTACATGCCCGGATTACAAAAGTCTCATACTATAAACCTTCTTCATATCCATAACAGTTTAAGCACCAATCTTAATGACATCTCTGAATGCCTAGCTACACATTTTGAGTTCGTCAGTTGTACTGAAAACTATTGTTTAAGTTTTCTTAATATTAAAAAAAAAACTTGTGAAGTTCCTCTTTACTTATCTTTGATGGCGATGAGGTGTATAATCGTCCATTTTCCATGCTTGAATTTGATTTTGCACTTATAAAAACGAAAAACACATTTGTCGGTCGCGACAACATTTCTAATTGTATGTAAAAACACCTAACTTCCGAGATGAAATCTTATATTCTCAATTTTTTCAACCTTTTCTGGCGTAGCGGTTCGTACACAAATAGCTGGCGAAAAGCCATCAAAGTTTCTATTTTCAAACCGGGCAAGGATTCCACTCATCCTACTAGTTTCAGGCATGTTACATGGTGAGAACCCCTGACCTCAGATGCTTCTCAGGAGCGTCAGCTATCACCTGACACATCATATTATATTTTACCTATAGCTGGAATTGTATTTTATAATTTAGTCTGATGTTAGTCTTGGAACAATAAAGTACATATTGTAATCAATTATTATTGTAAAGGAAATAAAAATCTTTTTAAAAAGTGTAATACTGGAAGCAATAAAATAATTGGAGCAGTCGTATTGGATTCTGGAAGAAGATTCATCAAGAAAAATTCTTCAGTTTCAACTGTTAATCCAGAGAAAAGAACCACAGCCCGAAGAAATTCATCGCGAATTCATCGAGGTTGATATGAAGACTTCTTCTGTATTACTTATGTAAGTTGCTTTCCTTTAAAATAATTCATTTTATGTCAGACTCCTCGCGTTCATCTGTCTCCATAGAGGAAAATAGTGAAAACGAGCAAGAATTAGAATGTAAAAATAAAATTTTAGATATTGATTTAAGTTCATTATTTGAACTTTATAACTAAAAGAGGGAGTTGCATTGCAAAACAATAGTTGTTCAGACATGTCGACAATCCCCAAATTTGATTCTAAACTGCTTGATATAGTACCAAAATTCGATGGAAACCCATTAGAATTATCAGCATTCTTGGACATTTCTAATCCAATCTAGTAACCAAACCCACAGAACATACAATGTGTTCAAAATATTACTGTAATTTATGGCATTTATGCTCAGATTGGAAAACAGTAAAAGACGCATTAACTGCACATTTTGGCGATCAAAGAGATGAAAACGATTTATTGTTTGATCTTGATCAATTACGACAGAAAGATAATGAAGAACCATTACAATTTTATACTAGTCATGTCGAATTTAAGTACTCTACATAATTATGTTGACATCCACGAAGAAGCAAATGTCATCACTGTAGTTAAAAAGAATTTTTATAACACACAAGCTTTAAAAATATTTCTAGCTGGTTTGAAAGAACCTTTAGGATCAACGATCCGAGCCATGAAACCTAATACTCCAGCAGAGGTGAAACAGTTTATCATTATTTAAAGCCAAACTCAAATTTACCTATTTGTAAACAATATTCTTTATCTCAACCACCACCAAGATATAATAATTATTAGCAATCATTCCCGAGTAACCCAATCTACTTGCAACCCAGACTTACCCAAACACCACAAAGAAGCTACAAACAATGTGCAAGCAAAACACTATTGCTTTCTTACAAGGAACATATCTGTTTGTTGTTCCACCAACTTGCGGATTCAAAACCCCCTTTTATGTCTACTCCAACAAAATGAAGATAATACCAGGTCACCCACTAAAACTGGAAAAAATTGAGATGCGAAACTCAACCGTAGCACAAGTTGAAGAATTAAAATTGGATAAATTATCACTCGACAAGCTACACCAAATTTAACATCAAGAAACTCAAGAAGTCCCCGCTGATCCAATCGATCTACAAATCCATTATTCAAGAGGATTGACCATTTATATCGCCATCTTCACGGCTATAATAATATTACATTTTATTGTAAAACTAATCAAAAATCAAATGTTCAAGGAAACCCAAGGGTAGTTGACGAAACTCAAGTTGTTCCACCCTAGAGTTTCTGCTTAAGTAGGGAGGTGTTAGATGGTGAGAACCCCTGAGCTCAGCTGCTTCTCAGGAGCGTCAGCTATCACCTGACACATCATATTATATTTTACCTAGAGCTGGAATTGTATTTTATAATTTAATCTGATGTTAGTCTTGGAACAATAAAGTACATCTTGTAATCCATTATTATTGTAAAGGAAATAAAAATCTTTTTAAAAAGTGTAATACTGGAAGCAATAAAATAATTGGCATATATCTCTTACATGTCTGATTAACTACAGGGTTTGTTGGTATTTAAAGCATAATCGCCTTTTAAATCCTTTTCGGTGTGGCTCTACAAAATGTCATTCTGTCACTGATCTCCATGTTCAGCTAACGAATGACACTCATTGTAGTTTTCTCGAATGAAAACATTGAGTTGCTGTTTTATTCGACCTTGAGAAGACATTCGATATGACTTGGCGATACAGTATTCTAAAGCAGCTTCATGAGCGGGGCTTCGTGGCATACCACTTTTTATATCTTCCTTTTTAGAAAATCGCATCGTAACCATAGGTGATATCTTTTCATCTTCTTTTTCCTAAGAAATGGTATTCCACAAGGTTCTACCATTAGTGTAATTCTTTTTCTAATTGCTATTAATAGCATTGCGCTTAATCTTTCTTCGACCGTCCGTCATTGACTTTATGCTAATGACTTGACCATTTTACACTTCTGCGTCTAGTATTCCTGAGTGCGAATCTCGCCTTCTAGGTGCTTTTAACGCCATTTCTAATGCTGCTACCGCTAGGAATTTTATTTTTCTGCAGAGAAAACGAAATTTATTCATTTCTATCGCCTTTGTATTCCCCAGAACAATCCCTCTCTTCAGTTGTATGGTTCTCCTAGTCAGTGCGTCGATAGGGTAAAATTTTTGGGTCGCACTCTTGATGAGTATCTGACATGGATACCGCAAATCTTAAGACCGAATGCCGTCGTGTTTTGAATGCTTTCCATGCCTTGGAAACACTATATGGGTGTTGATCGAAATTGTTTACTTCACTTGTAATGTCAAAACTTGATTTTGGAGCTTTAGTACTCAGTTCCATAAAACAACTACATCTCAACCGCTTAAGGTGCGTATCCACCAGCGCTCACGAACAGTTCGCGATCACTTAATAGGGTGTTCGTCAAATGTTTCCGTAGAGATCGCGAGCAGCTCGCGTAACAAAAAAGTATTGTACTCTGTTCACGTCTAGCTCGCCAAGATTCCCGTTGGTTGTCGGTAACTACAAAAGAAATATTCGCCAGCCACAGTTTGGTGTAGACGCTGGAACAGTTCGCATCAATTTTAATTACAATGGAATGGACAGATGAAAAAGATATAGAGCAAATAGGAAGAAATTGAACGCAAAATGAAGACTTTTCTATCTCAGTTTCGACGAGAAAGACAGAAAGCAGAGAAAATTAAAAAATCTGGAATGGGTACGGACGAAATATATGCTGGTGCATAGTTTGCTTTCAAGACCTTTTTATTTTTATATGATAAAAACACACCTAAGGAAACAATAGATACTTTGAAAGAGGTAAGTAAAACAAATAATATTTTTGGATTATTAGTTTTGTCTGGGCCACCAAACAATTTCGTCCATACCTTCTTGGATATAAATTCAAAATTATTACTGATCACAGACCTTTAGTCTGGTTAAATTCATTAAGAAAACCAAATCAAAGACTAATCCGATGGAAATTAAAACTTGAAGAATATAATTACATAATCGAATACAAAAAAGGCTGCCAAAATGTCGTAGCCTTTCTAGAATAAAACCAGAATGCTAAATTCGTTAAAAAAAAAAAAAACATATTTGAATACAAAATTCCACTCGTACATTGCATATCAAAAGATTTAGAAATGTCAAAAGGATTTGCCTCACTACAAAAACTAAATATCCTTGTAAAAAATTTTATAATTTGGATAATAAAAGGACTTAACAAAATCTTGGTCGAATGTAGAAAAATTAATAACAGAAATTTTTACAAATTCCTCTTGTGACGAAGCGCCCCCCCGTTTATCTTATTTGTTACAGCTGCCCGTACCATCCGGTGTGGCCGAGTCAGTAGAGTGCTCGGGAGTGGATGTGACGACCCGCGTTCAAACCCCAGGCGAGACAGTTTTTATTTTTTTTTATTAAACAGCGGCGAAACGACCTGTTGAAACCGAATTTCATTTATTAAGTATTTTTCAATTACGGAACGGGGTATATAAGCCGAGTTTTTTGCGAGAAAAGACAGTTAGTAGCTTTGGTTGCTAGAGCTACAAACGCTTGAGGGTTCCGCGCCTTGGGTCCAGGGCAATGAACAGTCGTCTGAAGCGAAAGAATAGCTGTGGCTTTCTGGCTGTCCTGCCGCTGAAGACATCTCCTACGGTGAGTAGCACCGTACCGGATACCGCTGCTCTCGCGATCGCGGTTAATGCCGTTTCGCTTTGAAGATGTGGACTTTGGTTACTAGAGTCACTTCTTCATTGCCGAAACTTTCGTTTAGTTCTGTCGTGCCGCGCCGTTCGATTCCGCTCGGGTTTCCGTTACTGTTTCGCTTTGGAAGAAGTGACTTTGGTTACTAGAGTCACTCTCTTCACTTGCCGAAACTCTCGTCTAGTTCTATCGCGCCGCGAAGTCATAAATACGCGATTTCACCGGTAGCTTTTTTTATTATCTTTTCTTTTTCTTTTGCTGTTCAGCATCGAAGAAACGACTTTGGCTACTAGAGTCGTGTTCTTCGTTTGTCGAAATTTTTTGTTTTGATTTTTTTTTTGTCTCGCCGCGGTGACCCGGCTACGCGATCCCGTTTCGCCTGTTTATCTTTCCCTATTTTGTTTTAAAGTCAGTGACTTTGGCTACCAGAGTCGCTGCCTTCGTTTCCGGTTTTATTTTTAGCTTCATTTGTCTCGCCGCGACACTCCGTCTACGCGTCATCTGTCGTCCAGTGGAAGCATACAGCACGCAGCTTGCCTGGTCCAGCGGTCAGGGAGTCGAACTCTCACGCCGAGGGCCCGCGGTCGATTCCCATCAAGGACATATTTTTTTCTTATGAATTTTTATTTGTAATCAATAATTTATTGTGTTTGCTTTATTAGTTTAATAATTTTCATTTATTTTTTTGGTGTAATCTTAGGGCATAAAATAAATCATTAGTTAAAATTTGCGATTATCCTTTAAAAATCCCTGGCCTCCCTCTGACTTCCCGGCTTTTCTGTGATTGTGGTTGCACCTGACTGTACTGAAGGCGCCCGAGGATTCATCTGCAGCACAGTCCTGGAAAATCACCCCGCAAGAGCGAAGTAACGCCACACTCTATAATTTTCAACGTTTATGATGAACCCCAGGATTTAGAATTAAATTTAAATACCGATAACGAATCAGTTATGGTCGAGACAGGTTTAGAATCAACTGATACAGCCCACTCAGAAACTAAAAACCCCGTAAATGGACTCACTTACTTAGACTCTTGCATTAACATCTGTAGAAATTAAATAGTTATCAAAGAAACTAAAGAAAAAATTATATCAAAATCAATAAATTATTTGATAATAGAACCATGCGTATACCTTCATTTAGATAAAATAGATTGTAATAAAACAATGAATTTCATAAAATAATAGCTACAATCGGGTATAATGTACTGTTGTTTAATCCCTGAAAAATTCATATTAAATTTTAATGCTGTACTGCAGACATATTTCACTTCTGGAAGTTATAAACTCGTGTCGTGTAAAACAATGGTTCAAGACGTAGAAAATAAAGACGATCAACAAATGACAATTCAAAATTATCATGAAAAAAAAACCATCGTGGAATAACAGAAACCTATAATAAACTAAAAACTGAGTATTATTGGCCAAATATGTTAAAAGACATACAAAATTATTTTAATAAATGTAACACTTGCCTGACCACAAAATACGAACACAATACTATCCAAATCCCAAACATCTTAACACCTACAGCAGATAAACCTTTCGAAAAAATTCATATTAATCTCTTTTCCTTAAAACAGACAAAAATACTAACAATAGTAGACTCATTTTCAAAATTTGCTATGGCATACGTTAATAAAGATAAAAACGCTATTACAATCTTAAATAAATTCGTTTTGACGGAATCCAATTGCTCCAGATGGCATTTATTTTTAAATTTTGTTATATATTAAATATTATACCATTTTAAATTTTCTCATGTAAGTAGTTCTGTATTATATATATATATATATATATATATATATATATATATATATATATATATATATGTATACACATGTGCATAATTGTGATTGTAAATTTATGTTTGTAATTATACTTCCTGAAGAAGGCTCAAGAGGAGCCGAAACCGGTCGACACAGAAAAATTGTTATAATAAAATTGACTGAATTCCAGTAATTTTCGTTTGTCTTCATCAACCCTTCCAGTCAAGAAAATTTTATGTTCATAACTTCATAGCAGGAATTTGCACCCACGGACTACAAGATAACCTTTCCACTGCAGCACTATGGATTTGATCACTGAAATAACAACAGTATATGGAACTCTAGCTAAGTATCACATTAAACAAATTTTAAATCTTAACTACAAATTAACATCTGCAATCAATCAAAGAATATTTTTACTTAGGTGTAAACAAAACGACATTTTTCCTAAACACATTTTAAATAATTTTAATTGCCTGAATAATATTTTGTTAAACAATAATCCCTACAAAAACTATACTAATAAAATTGTAAACGGTTTTAAGAAACAGACACTTAATTTAGAACTTAAAATAATATGTTGGAGAATAAATAATCTGGAAAATAAATACTACCACCATTTAGAAATTATTAGACAAAATGTTAGTTACGTACACTGGAATAAAATACAACAGTTATTAAATAGAAAATTTGAATTTTTACAAAACAAATTTAAAACAACCCAAATTAATAAATTCAATGCTCTAATGAACAGTCAACACAATGACAATAAAAATTGTTTAACAGAACAGGATTGGTTCCTGAATTTAACTAATATAGAATTCCCACCGGAGGTCGCAGAGATGCTGGCGTTAGGACCAAAATTCGCTGTACCCTTGAATCACGATGAGATACCAATATTGAAATTGATAGCGGATGTTGAGAACATCATGTCTGGTACGAATGACATTGAAATTAGGAACAACGTTAGAGCCCAATTCACCAACATTATTACTAACTTCTGCAATAAAAACAGTAGGGTAATGAAAAATAATAATAGTGACAATATTCTACATAAGAATTTTAATAAATGCAAGAAGTTTTTAAAAGAACATCAAGAAGTCATCATATTAAAAGCAGATAAGTCAAATAAAACCATTGCTATGTACAAAGATGAATACAATAACAAAATGAATGAACTTCTGGATGATGATAAAATATATAAACCTATTGAGGGGGATATTACTAAAAAAGTACAAAATAAGAATAATAAAATTATAAAAAATCTGTTTGACAAAAACTACATAGACATATCCACAAAAAGAAAACTTACAACAGAAAACTCAGTACCTCCACAAATTTATGGTTTAATAAAAGTACACAAAACAAACCTCCCAATACGGCCCATAGTCTCAGGCATTGATTCGCCGACGGATCAATTGTCCAAATTTATTGCAGGCCTTCTCAAGGGACTGGAAAATGAAAATTATTATGTGAAAAATTCCTTTGAATTCAAAGAGTATATCACACAAATTACTTTACCAGACGATCACATTATAATCTCATTGGACGTGGTATCGCTGTTCACTAACATCCCTATGCAACTAGTCATAGCAGCCGTGGAAAAACATTGGAACATAATTCAAAGTAGAACAGACATTCCTCTCCATGAGTTTCTGGAAATAATAAAATTCTGTCTGGGCAGCAGTTACTTCCAATTTGAAAACCGGTTTTACCAACAACTATGGGGTGTGGGGTGTGGCCATGGGATCATCCTTATCACCTGTCGTGGCTAACTTAGTTATGGATGACTTACTGGAGGCAATAAAACCTAAATTACCATTCCAACCACCTGTCCTGAAAAAATATGTTGATGATTTGATTGTAGCAGTGCCAAGAGACCAAGTGAACAATACCCTGAGTATTTTCAACAGCTACAATGAACATCTTCAATTTACAACGGAGGTTGAAACGAATGGCAGCATTCCTTTCTTGGATATGACACTCCTCCGTAAAGAACAGGAAAATATTAAAACTATATGGTATAAAAAACCGACGGCGAGCACTAGATATCTAAGTTTTCACTCTAAACACCCTAAAATCACAAATTCTAAATAATGCAAAGAATTTAATAAGTAGATCACTGAACTTAACCTCACCGGAGTACAAAACCGATGTTATAAAAAGAGTAAAACAACTTCTCAGCCTCAATAGATTCCCAAAAGGAGTAATAAATGGTTTAATAAATGAATATGAGACAAACAAAAATAAACATAATAATAATGTGGTGAACAATAAAACAAACAATCAATAATAGGGATTTTTATTCAATGATATATGTAGGTGGAGTGGCGGATAAACTGAGGAAAACATTAGCGCGAAGTTTGAATGTTGGCGTCGGTTTCAAACAAGTAAAAACGGTGGGAGATCTGTTCACGAAGTTAAAATCTAAAACTGCACCGGAATATCAATCTGGCGTGGTGTATAAAATTCCATGTGGTGATTGTTCAGCCCAATATACGGGTCAAACAAAACGCTACCTAAAAACCAGACTAGATGAACACAAAAGAAACTGTAACTCACAAAAAACTAAACAAACAACAGGAAAATGTGCCTTGGTAGATCACGCCACAAAAAATAATCACGCGTTTAAATTCAATGAAACAAAAATAATAGACAAAGAGAAAAATCTAAATAAGAGACTGACGCTTGAAATGCTACATATACAACAGGATAAAAATAATGTTAATTTCAGGACGGACACTTTATACATAAGTAAAATCTACACTAATGTTTTAAAATATAATTTAAATAATAAAGATAAAATTCATACACAATAAAATACATTTTCTAAATAAACGCAAAAAACAAGTATAATTTTTTTTTTAAAACCGCGGGAAAAAATAATATGTTTTAACTTGCCAAAACAAACATTACTTAAGTAGAGTTCCATGGGTGTGTCACGCAGAACTTTTGTTCTTAGTTTTTATTTTTTGACCTATGTTAAATTTTTTATACTTTTGACGGAATCCAATTGCTCCAGATGGCATTTATTTTTAAATTTTGTTATATATTAAATATTATACCATTTTAAATTTTCTCATGTAAGTAGTTCTGTATTATATATATATATATATATATATATATATATATATATATATATATATATATATATATATATATATGTATACACATGTGCATAATTGTGATTGTAAATTTATGTTTGTAATTATACTTCAGCTCCTGAAGAAGGCTCAAGAGGAGCCGAAACCGGCCGACAGAGAAAAATTGTTATAATAAAATTGACTGAATTCCAGTAATTTTCGTTTGTCTTCATCAACCCTTCCACTCAAGAAAATTTTATGTTCTTAAATGAATTAATAAAATATTTCACTCATTACATTATTCGAAAAGAAATAGTTTCAGATAATGGATTCTAATTCAATAATAAACTTATTCAAAATTACTCAACCTTAAGAAATATTCACATTCACCACATTATAATAGATAATGCAAAGAGTAAAGGTATAGTAGAACGATTTAACTCCTCATCAAAATCCATTAATTGAAACGTTAAAACTAAAAGAACGATTGTATTACGCATTAATAGCATATAACAATAATATACATTCCACTACAAAACGGGTCCCATTAGAAATAATACATGGTCAAAATTACGAATACCTACACGTGTCTGCGTTTTAACCAATCCTGTCATTATTATACTGAGAATAATGCTCTTGTGATTATTCCCGGCAATATTCTCTGTAGCTTTTTTGGTTTTGTTGACAGATGTCAAATGTCAGATAGGTATCATCAACACAAGTAAAAATGAGCAAAAAAGATTTAGTGCTGGGCCTGATAATTAAATAAAAAAATATTCTAATTAAATATAACTCGAGATTTCGATAAATTAGAAAATAATTCTCCAGTATCTTTCTCAAACTTGTCGCCATTTGGCCATCAGGGTGAATGTTGATTGGTATTGATTGTTTGCGTGTAGTGATTGGAATAATTTTAATCAATGAATTTTTTAATGTAACAAAATATTGATTAGTATTTGAATTATTTAAAAATTATTTAAAAGTTTTCTGTTTTTGGAATAAATTCTCCCGGAATTTAAGATTTATGCCATATACAAGGAATACTATTGATAGAAAGTTATTTCATTGAGGAGGATTTTGAAAAGTTTTTAACGAGGTTTTAATTGTCTGTGAAATCGTTAAATAATAACGTTTGATTGAGGATGATAGGCTGTTGTCTGTATATGATGTGTTCCTAACAATTGCAGTAATTTTTGAAAACGAGAAGAATTAAATTGCGGACCTCTGTCACATGTAATTGTTGCTGGTACGCCAAATCGTTATTCAAACATCAACAAGAGCTTTAGCAACAGATTGTATTGAACAATCTTTCAAAGGTATTACTTCCGGCCATCTTGTGAAACGATCGATACAAGTAAGAAGATATGAAAAACTTTCCGACATTGGTAATTTAACAATGTTAATATGAATTGAATAGAAACGTGAAGTGGAATTGTCGAATTGGGATATAGGGGATTTGGTGTGTTTAGTGATTATTACTTGTTGACATTGTAAACACTGTTTTGTTTTGACAGCTAAATCTTTGTTCATATTTTTCCAAACGAATTTTCATGTTATCAGCTTAATTTTTGGTATAATTCTTGGATGAGAAAACGGTAGAAAACGTTCGAATATATAGATTTCGGAATTGTTCAGGTATCGAATTTATTTGTTGAAATATTATACTATATTTGTATTGTTTTTATAAGATCCGATTCATATAATCCTAGAATCCTGGAACATGGCGTACCGCAGGGTTCAGTACTGGGACCACTGTTTTTTATTATATACATAAATGACTTTAGTAGTTTTATGCAGCCTTGTAATTCTGTTTTATTTGCAGATGACACTACTCTTTTAAATGATCACTCAGATCTGAATGTTCTTTCAGAAATTTGCAAATCAAATCTTCTAAAGGCAGAAAAATGGTTTTCATCTAATAACCTACTTTTAAACAAGAGCAAAACTCAGGAATTGATTATCTCATCTAATAATAAAATTGTTTCAGGAAACTCAGTATCCTTATATGGTTTAACATTAGATGATTCTCTTAGTGGCAATATTCACATTACAAATATAAGTAAAAGATTGGCTTCGGTTCTTTTTCTACTAAGGAGACTTAAACTTATAGTAGACATAACCACACTCCGAGTAACGTACTTTGCCCTTTTCCACTCTGTTTTAACTTATGGTGTAGTTTGGTGGGGCAACTCATCAAATGCAATACAAATTTTTAGACTGCAAAAAACAGCTGTAAGAATTATTTCTGGTTTGCACTATAGAGACCACTGCAAACAGTTTTTCATCAATCTGGGAATTATGCCCTTACCTACAATTTTTATATATTATTCTGTAGTAGAAATACATAAAACGAAACCGTCTTTTTCTACCAACAGTGATTGCCATTCCTACCATACGCGTTCATCATCCTTGTTACGAAAACCTAGGTTTAAATTAACTAGGTCTGAGAAAAACTCCTTGAATGTTGACCTTTATAATGTTCTACCTGAACAAGTCAAACTTCTGGATGAAAAGAAATTTAAAATTATTTTTAAAAATACTTGCTAAGACACTGTTTCTATACAATAGATGAATACTTAAATTTTAACCATAAAGATAATCTTTTATTGTAATTAATACTATTGTATTTTCATTTGTAATTTTTTTAATTTGACGTACTATAAACATGCCAATATAATATAGTCAATAAACACTAAACTAAAACTAAAAAAAACTAAACTAAACTAAACTATACAGGATTTTGGTAATGGAAGTTTTATAAATGTCAATTTTGTATCTTTGTTTTGTTGTAGGTCTTATAATTCTTGATCACTCTGTTGTGCTTTAGTAACTTCTTCATAATTAATATGATTGAATACAAGGTGTTAACGTGTTAAATACGAGAGAGGGCATCTGCAACTGGATTATTTTTACTGGAAATAAGACGTATGTCATTCGTAAACTGGAAAATGAAATCTCGTTGTCAAATTTCGCGAGGTGAGTAGTTGATGTGAATGATTCTTGAAATAAAAA
Source organism: Poecilus cupreus (assembly GCA_963942605.1). NCBI lineage: Eukaryota > Metazoa > Arthropoda > Insecta > Coleoptera > Carabidae > Poecilus > Poecilus cupreus. The sequence continues at coordinate 28,591,787 of OZ012719.1, read as the reverse complement.
TTAGATGTTTATGATCAGTAAAAACAAAATTCTCTGCCTTCGAGACAGTATCTGAATTTTTTTATTGCTAAAAGCTACTACTGCACCGCTTTCTAGTAGAAATCAACGTTTTTTTAAAAGAAAGAAAGCGGTTTCAAATGATGTTTATTGTGGTTCCTTGCTTTGGAAAAGAAAGGTTAGTTTGAAGTGTCAATTGTGATTTAATTAAATTAAAAGCTTTTATTGCTTCAATAGTCCAAATAATATCTTTGGTCATTCCGCTCGCAACCTCCACGCTGTTCAGACGTGGTCTTGCTTGCTTCTAACGTTGTAGCCGTATATTGTTCATTGTTTATTATTTATTGAAAAGTTTAAAACTTTAATATCTGTATAAAGTTTAAAAAAAAAAAAAAAGGTGCAGTGTCATTTGTGTAGCCCACTAAATCAGATCACCAACTCTCCGCGCTCGGATATCAAACATTAGTCCAACCGTCACAAACTTAGACACGATCTTGAAAGTCAATGGGCCAGCGCCCTGGCCGAAAACTCTTGAAAACATCAGGCCAAAGTAAGTTTTGAAGCAATTTTTTGATACCGTTGTGGAATAATTAACTGCACTAAGGCCAACATTTAGTGAGAGTGTGTTACATCACTAACGTAACAGAGGCAACTTCAATTAATTTAGCCACCTTCTTGATTACATCTACGCCTTTTGCCTTGTTGAATAACAAACATTTAACTACAGGTGGTATCTCATACGTTCAGGGCCTTTCAGGCCCGCATTTACTATGCGGGGTCCTGGGGCTCAAAAGCGCCCTCGCTCATCCGGTTTCAGTGATGGGTCGGCGGAACAACTATCCCCATTCCCCCCTCTTTCTGGTGGGGAATGTAGCTTTTTTGCATACCAAATACCAAAAGACAATGGAAAATTCGTCTTAGTTAAGTGTAAAGACGAGAACACCAATTTCAACTCAACAAATCCGATTGTACTCTCTTACAAGCTAAAAGATGCAATTGGAGAAGCAAAGGAGATCAAAAAAATCAAAACTGGATTACTAATTAAAACGAGTAATGAAAGACAAACAAACACACTTCTAAACTTGCAAACATTGCTTGACATCGATATTGAATGTTCATTACATTCAACTCTAAATAGCATAAAGGGCATTGGCTATTGTCCTGATCTTATAAATTCAAGTGACGAAGAAATTCTAGCTGAAGCTAAACTGCAAGGTGTTAGCGCAGTTCGACGTCTCGAAACGGTACGCAGTTTTTTGTATTTACATTTAATAAGCAAAATTTGCCGAGAGATGTAAAAGTGGCTATGTACTCGATACCACTAAAGTTATACATTCCAAACCCCGTCCGCTGTGCAAAATGCCAAAAATTCGGCCACTTGAGCAACACCTGTACCAGTGAAATTGCAATATGTATATGTGGTCAATCCCCACACCAAGGGAATCCATGTGATAAAGAAAAGCTAAAATGCCCAAACTGTAATGCCTCACACCCGGCTTCGTCCAAAAATTGTCCAATTTTTCTTTATGAAAAATCGATAAATGAATATAAAGTCAAAAATAAATGTACCTATATTCAAGCTGTTCGATCTGTTGAAAAACATAACCCACGACACAATTTGAATTCATATTCAAAAGCAGCAGAAACAGTAAGTAGTTCAGCTACAACGACAGTTACTCCAGGCACCTCCGGTGCACAAGTCAGTCCTTCTGATATACATAAACTAAATACCGAAATTATATCAGAGCTATCAACGAAATTTATTGCGGCTATCGAGGAACTACGGAAATCTATGCTAGATATGTTTGAAAAAAATAAAAATGAGTCGGTGATGAATGAGACAAGATTAAGCAATAATATAATAGCTAAAATATCACCTGTCATTAATGTAATAGTTGAAAGAACGTTAAAAAACCAATATACAACACAACTTAAAGAACAACTAAAACCCACCCCCTTAACACCTAAACCAACAGAATATATAACCAACAATCCAGCAACAGCTCTATTACAAAAAAATATTCTCGTAGAAAATGTTATCTCTGCTGAACAATCACATTCACTCAATCAAAAATATAATACCTCGAACATAGAAGCTCACATGGAATTTGAAATTAGCCCATCAACATCCAGCACTAGTGTAAATGAAGAAAACGTAAAGCAAAACATATTATTACCTCAACAGGATGGAATAAAATTAAAAATTAAAAAAAAACCAACTACTCAAAAAACCAACTAAAAAATAAAAACAAACCTCCACACACAAAAAGCTCATCAAATAATTAAAAACCAATTAACACAACTTAATAAACCACCAAAGACTTATTTATTTTATTTCATGGACAGTTACATAATACAGTGGAATATAAACGGACTAAAGTACCACCTGAATGAGCTTAAGTTACTTATACAACAATACGAAAATAATTGTGACATTATATGCCTGCAGGAGACTCACTTAAAACCAACTGACAAATTTTCCTTACGAAACTATGCTTGTTATAGAAATGACGTCACACCTAATCACCGTGCCATATGCGGTGCAGCAATTTTTATCAAAAACAGTGTAGCTCACTCTAAAGTACAACTGAATACCTCCTTCAATGCTGTTGCATTAAAAATCCATAAACCAATAACCTATACTATATGTTCGATTTATATTCAGCCCAATACAAATTGGTCACTGGATGAATTCAGGAATCTAGTCAAACAACTTGGACGTAACTATCTGATTTGTGGAGACTTTAATGCTATCAGCGACACATGGGGCAACCCTGATGTCATACGTAACCGCAGCGGTAGACTGATTGACGAATACTTACTTTCAAGTAACACAAACATTTTAAACATTCCCGGAATACCAACCTATAACAATATCCGATCTATGTCATTCTCAACAATAGACTTAACCCTCTGCTCTCCAACCCTCGCACCTCAGTTAGAATGGTCTACATGTAGAGATGATTTGCACTTCAGTGACCATTTCCCTATAGTAATTAAGGGTATAACGTCATCAACTCCCGCCCAACCAGCTCCCAAATGGTTTCACGAGAAAGGAGATTGGTCTGTATTTCGCAATAAGCTAGAAAAAATAAATACATTCAATAGCGACATTTTCGAGGACGACTGTAATCGAATACTCGAGCAATTTAATACACAAATCATCAAAGCAGCTCTTGATTCAATACCCCACACGCCCAGCATGCACACAAATTTCGATAATCCATGCAAAAATTGTGTAATTAAATCCAATAAAAAATACAACGTACCATGGTGGAACAACCAAATTAAAGAAGCTATACGTGTAAAAAGACAAGCACTAAGAGAACTACGAAGAAACCCAACTTATGAAAATATGATCAATTTCAAACGAGCAAGAGCCAGAACTAGGTATATAATAAATAAATCAAAAAAGGAAAGTTGGCGTGATTACACAAGCAAAATAGGCGAGTACACTACAGCTAGAGAAACATGGCGGCAAATAAATAATATACGGGGTGTGAAAACATACAAACAGATAAACAAACTTAAAGTTGGTGACAACATTATAACCGACATAGCTCAAATCACCAACACATTCGGTGAACATTTTAGTAGTGTAAGCTCTGACGAAAACTATAACTTAAAATTTAGGGAAAATAAAATATCCGAATTAAACTATCAACTCGACTTCAGAGAAAATTCCTCAAACAATTCCAACCATATTTATAATAGGGATTTTTATAGTCATGAACTCTCAAACATTATCTACAAACATTGTAAAAATGGCGCAGCTGTTGGTCCAGATAAAATATCTTATACAATCATCAAAAATTTGCCAACTGAATATATCGAATATATGCTAAAATTTTACAACTATATATGGCATCACCATCAATACCCGGATTTATGGCGTACAGCCATCGTAACTCCGTTACTTAAAAATAACAAAGATGATTCTGAAGTCAACAATTACCGCCCAATTTCATTGACTTGTCACCTATCAAAAATATATGAAAAATTAATAAATAACAGACTCACGTGGTTTTTGACGAAAAACAATTATATTGACGTGCATCAGTTTGGTTCAAGACGAAAACGTTCAACACAGGACATTATAAACTCATTCGCAAACAACATTCAAAATGCAATCATGCGGCGCCAGCACCTGGTTGCAGTGTCGTTCGACCTGACAAAAGCTTTCGACATGACATACAGATATGGCATTGTTAGCAACCTTCACAAGTGGGGCGTACGGGGCAATATGCTCCATTTTGTTTGCAATTTTCTCACTGACCGAACAATACAGGTCCGCATCGGTTCAACTTTCTCAAATATCTATCCCATCGAAAACGGAATACCACAGGGGTCTTCCATATCTGTCTGTCTCTTCCTGGTAGCTATAAATACCCTCCTTGAATCCATACCAAGGTACACAGAAATCGAGATCAAACACTACTGCTTTGTTGATGACCTTATGATCTACACTAAAGATGAAAATCTATTGAAAATTCAGCGTCAACTACAAAGATGTATTAGAAACGTTGAAACCGCCGCAACTAATATCGGATTTGAGTTCTCGGCAGACAAATGTACTGCAATTGACTTCTGCAGACTACGAAAGACACATACATGCCCAAAATTTTATTTACATGGTAAACTAATACCTAAATCAAGTGACATACGATTCCTTGGTATTATATTCGACAGTAAACTAACATGGAAGAAGCACATTAATGACCTAGCTGCCAAATGCCGAAATTCATTAAATATACTCAAAACTCTAGCGCACACCACCTGGGGAGCGAACCGAGCCTTATTGAGAACTATGTTTACAGCTCTAATCTCATCTCGAATAGACTACGGACTTCTCGCATACGGTTCAGCAAGAAAGAGCAATCTCCTAAAGCTTAAAGCAGTACAAAATCACGGATTACGCTTAATCACTGGCGCGTTCCGTACCACCCCAGTTGAGCCACTTCACATCGACTCCGAAATTCTTCCAGTTGACCTAAAACGTGAAAAAATTATATATAAATATGTCTCCAAAATCTACTTCGATAGAACCCACCCCAATTATAGAGAAATTTTTCATAATTTACGTAATATACAATTTCAAACTACGAAACCACCATCTGCAGTCTGCCCAATTTTTATAGAATTCTATAATAAATTTAAAATCATAAATGAATTACAAAATCAAAATATTCTTGATAATAACTGTACATATAAATTAAGACCAATTCATGAAGAATTAACAAATATTCCGCCCTGGGAATTTTATAGCAAATTTAAAACTGACAAACGTTTATTAAATAAATTTAAAAATAAATCTGAATACCCAAAAACACAAATACTCAACGAATTCAGAAACATGACTGAAACAATAAATAACTCAAACACAACACTCACTGTATACACAGATGGCTCAAAGAAAAGGGATCAAGGCTGCAGTTCTGCATTCTTCTTCCCTAAGTGGAATATAACTTCCGGTTTCCGATTATGGAATCAGAGCAGCATATTTACCGCGGAAATAACAGCTATCATAGAAGCTCTGAATGAAATCCTTACTCGATTAGAAACCATACAATACAACAACCAAATCAACAAAATTGTAATATTTACGGATTCATTAAGTAGCTTATCCTTTCTGGAAAACGTATATGAAAATTTCTTCTGTAATACCTATCAAGCATTTGCTGACAAAGTATGTAAGCTAAATGCGAAAAACATCTCAGTCGTCGTGTTCTGGGTCCCAAGTCACGTTGGTATCCCGGGAAATGAGACAGCCGACAAACATGCTAGTGAAATCTTAAACACTAATAACCCCGAAATAACAGGAACTGTTACACTCTCCGATTTAATTAACGAAGGCATTAAATATACGATGACTATTTACCAACAACAGTGGACCGCTACGACTTCGGCAGCTCATTTTAAAACTATCAAACCAACGATACATAGCTGGAAAGACAAACGATATACGGACCTAAGTCGACGAGAACAAGTTGTCATAACAAGACTGACTACTGGCCATACCAAAGTCACTCACAGTTATATCTTACTCAACGAACCTAGACCCGAGTGTAGCGTCTGCAAAATACCACTTACAGTCAAACACCTTTTAGATGATTGTCCAATATATCAACAACACCGTATTAAACATCGTTCATCGACAAACAGCCTTCGTGATGAAGATGACGGCTCGAACGGTAGCAAGCGCATACAAAACTTACTATGTTTTCTGAGAGACTCCAACCTGTATAAATTAATATAATATCAAATGTTCGCAAATCAAATTACACCTATCATTATATGAAGATAACAAGAATTCATATTTACTAATTGAGACTCACTCGAAACTCTAAATACATGTATACCTATGCATATATACAAAAATTCGGTGCTTTCGCCGACACCTGCCAACAAATAAACGTCACTGAAGAATATGGCGATTGCAAAAGTGTCTACAAATAACATAATTTCTTTCTGCGTGGACGCAATTACCAGAGATGTCGCGCGTCCTTAAATGAATTAAAAAAAAAAAAAAAAATCTTTGGAACTGTTTCTTTTGTTATCAAACAATTTGTTAATTGGATGTAAAATAGTAGCACAGTTTTTAATGAAACGATGATAAAAATTTACAAGACCTAGAAATTCGCATAATTGTTTTTGTGTTTGTGGTATTGGAAATTTATTGATAATATCAACTTTTTCTTGAACAAGTTTTATTCCGTAAGAGGAAATGTTATATCCGAGAATTACTATTTGACTTTGGCCTAATCGACATTTATTTTTGTTAATGAGAATACCCAAATTTTATAACCTGTCAAAAATAGTTTGTAAATGTTCGTAATGTTGTTTTGGAGAATTACTAGCAATGAGTATATCGTCAATGTATGCAAAACAAAATTCTAGACCTCTTGTCACAATGTCAATAAAACGTTGAAAAGTCTGAGCGCTGTTTCTTAAACCAAACTGCATTACGGTATATTCAAAAAGGCGAAATGAAGTTGTTATTGCTGTTATGACAATGGATTCTTCATCCATAGGTATTTGATTATATGCTTTAATCAAGTCTAATTTGAATAGATTATTGAATTATATAAGTTTGCAGTAAAATCTTGTAAATATGGAAGTGAATAACGGTCTGGAATTGTTTGTGAATTTAGATCTCTGTAGTTTCCACACAAGATTTTTTTGAACAATGTGCAAAGGGTGAAGACCACGAGCTTGAATATAGTCGAATAATACCCATGTCAAGCATATTATTAAATTCGTTTTTAGAAGATAGTAATTTTTCCGGGGCCAAATGACGTGGTCTCACAAAAGTTGGCGAACCTGTAGTAACTACACTAACCTGAGCATCGCTGTCCACGAGAAAACATTGCTCAGAAGTCCTGTCCGTTAAATACAGTAGTGTCATGGATACATTTTGTTGAAAATTACTGGAAATAGAAGTTAATAAATTTAAATTAGCTGAGTCTCTCATTTTTGATTTGTTTAAAGGAACTTCTTTTTATTTTTAGATGAAGAGTTCTTGATGCACGGAATCAAGCATTTCTTGGCCTTGTCTCCAAAATTCTGGTGATACCAGCAGAGAAAAGATGCTTGTGAAGATTTTTGAGAAATCGATGATATTGAAGATTGTGAAATGTTCGCAATCTTATCTGTCACTTCTGCTTTTTTTTCCAACGAGGTAAAGAAGAAAGAACTGTTTGAGTAGTTGCTGGCAGTTTTTGTATAAATAGTTCTTCAAGAATTGTCTCATCAAGCAGTTTGCCAGAGACACGCTGGCGCATGCATCGTAAAATTTGTGAAGGTTTTTTGCCGTCAACTTGTTAAAAGTTGTTGTAATTTTTCCTTATCTGAACTACCAGTTCGTTGAATTAAGGCTGCTTTTATTGTAGAATAAGGTTTTTCTGCTGGAAGAACTCTTAACTCTTAACAATTAAAAATAAAAACTAAAACATAACAATTCTTGATCTACTTCTTTCCTTTTAAATGAAGAATGGCCGAATAGCACAACAAATACGTATAATAGAAAGATAAAATTTTATATTCTGATTATTATTTTCTGAGTCTGCCACCAGATATTGCGACGCATTATAAATTGCAGGCAGGACGCTAAAAATGACATTCACGCATTAAACTGAAATTTTATATGATCATTAGTTTAGAATACAACCTCAATGATTTTTTACGTTGTTTACATATTTTACATGTAAAATGTAAAAAACATTTCAATCGTGAAAATACCAACCCTGCCTTTGCTGCAGCTGTTGTTGTGTCCACGTATCGATACTGATATTGGATTATATATATATATATATATATATATATATATATATATATATATATATATATATATATATATATATATATATATATATATATATATATATATATATATAAAACAGGTATTGTCTTTCGAATTGAGAAACAAATTATTAAATGCATGCTCTTTAAAATTTCGTGTTGAATTCGGATATAATATATTAAAAAATCATCCTGTAACGTGTATTAGCAATGCAATATATATTTTAGTGAGAGCACAAAACGAAATAATTGATAAATGTGGTAACATTATACGAGAAGGCTAATGCTGCTATTGGGTTTTCCATTTTGGCTGACGAGACGATGGTTGTTGCAGGGGTAGCGCAACTATCGTTAGGGATAAGATTTCCAGATTTTAGTAGAAGCACAAAAATTCGAGAAGAATTGATTATACACCTGTTACAGACCGCAGTGCAGAAGGCATAGTCAGATATGGAAAATCCAGTTGGTTAATGTTGTTTAGTCACCTTTTGTCTCCCCCAGAAGAGTTTACTTAATTACAGTTCATTACCCGTAACCTTCAGCCCGATTACCAACTTGATCGCTCTTTAAGGGCGTTTCGGACAGAAAATCCTCTACTTCCCGCAATTCATAGAAAAATATCGTGTTGCAACATTTAAAACTAAATGTCGGGTAAGCAATGCATTATAAATCAAGTTGAGTCCTGGGTCTGGGTCTGTTTTCTGTTTGAACAGTATAAATTCTACTGAAATCACGAGGTAATCTAAATTCTTGCTTATCTTTTCATAATCATGACGAATACATGTATAAACAAGTAATTTCAATTCATTTCCGCTCTGCGTTATGAAAATAAATAATTTGTTCTATAAATATATTTATAATATTCAGAAAACAAAAAAGTAATTTGCACAAAATGCATTTTAGACATTCTTGAAATCGAAAGTAACAATGGTTTAACAAGGGTTAAACCTATTAAAATTGACCAGATAATTAGGTACTTTCTCATAATCCTTACTTTGAAGAATCCTACTTTAATCGTACTAATTTATTCTCTGAAATGCACAATTTGGTATTACCTACTTAAATTTAATGTACGTGCGGCACTTAGTACCTGTTATGCTATGGCTAATAAGATCACATATCCCTTCTCTCCCACACCTTCCGCATAAATATACAGAAGCAAACAAGTACCTGAAATGTATAAATTAAAATCTTTTTGAAATAATTACTCAGTTATTTTATATTTGCTGTATGAAACAATACTTGTGTTTTGAGTTAATTGAGTGTTTGTGAAAAGTGATATTCATGAAAATGAGTTCGATTTCTGAACAGAAGAAATTATCCAAGCGTGATTTTTTAAAGATGAGACGTTCATTGTTAGCACGGTAAGTCATAGTTCCTTATTTCCAATTATAAATGATAATAATATTTTTGCTACACGTCATAGAGAAAGATAATACTTTCAAACTATCAGTATAACGTAATACTATTGTTTTTTGTGAAATGTTTCCAATAATACATGCTCAAACTTCAACTTCAACAAATATTTCAATATAATATGATTATTTTAATTAAAACACAAATATCGTCAGTAAATTACTTTACTCATATGTAACATAACCTGCTCACTGTTTTGCATATAATAATAATGTATTGTAATGTATTGTCGGCTTTTCAACTTTATAGTTATAGCCCTAACACATTCATATGTACCATTTATTTATTACATTAAATATCGAAATTACATTTCATAATTACACTATACATACAAATTTATTTTAAAGACATACACAAACACCCAAGCCCCAGGTGGGAATCGAACCTACAATCCCAGTGACCGAACGGCAAGGTCACTTAGAGCGCTGTTAAGACCCGCTGCCTTAACACGCTCGGCCACCGAGACTGTTTTGCATATAGTTATTTCACATTATGTATAATTTTTACAGTAACACATACAACCGTCACCGATCGTAGATTTCTGAAACATCGAATCTGGAAAATGAATCCTTCACTGAAACGGAAGTTACACAAGACGAATTTATACGTAAGTTTTCTTTCGTATATCTAATAAATGTTGAGCAAATTTGTAAAATCTAATCCATGCTATGTAGCAATCAATTTTTATTGAGTACCTATATTTAAATTTGCGTAATAAAAAATTAAGGTGATCGGACGTCCCACTTTTTAACAATTTACCCCGCGTCCCGCGGCATTTGGAGAAAGTCCCGATTTTTTTTAAGAATGCGCACAGAAAACCATATTATGTGTGAAATATAAATAAAATTTTGCACAAACGAGAAATATATGGAAAGAATATATGGTTTTAAAGTTATTAATACTATACTTTTTTTACATTATGTTGAAATATATATATATATATATATATATATATATATATATATATATATATATATATATATAGTCTAATACCCTATTACCGTTAGGTGTAGGGTTTTGTCTTTAATCTTTACTCGTGCACAAACTTAGCCCACTTTTTTCTGTCCTTTGCGCACTGCTTCGCTTCTTGTAGTGACGTTCCTTTTTCCCTAAGTATCTTCTCTATTGTGGTATCCCATTCTTCCTTTGGCCTTCCTCTGTCTCTTCTTATAATTGTTTTAGCTGTCCAGATCTTTTTCACTGGTATTTTATCGTCTAATCTTATCAGGTGTCCCCACCAGCTCAGTTGTCTTTGTTCGATAAATTCTGATATGGCTTTACTTCCTATTTCTTCTCTTATGTCTTGGTTTCTTATTCCATCTAGTCTGTTAACTCCTATCACTCTTCTTAAATATTTCATCTCCATCGCTTGTATTTTACTCTTCATTCTTCTCGTTAAAACCCAGGATTCACAACCATATGTTAGTATTGCTCTGTATATTGTGTTAAATACCGTCATTTTAGTTTTTCTATTAATTTCATTTTTACCTATGAAACTATTTTTCATCATATGGAATAACTTTGCAGTTTTATCTATTCGTCTATTAATATCTTCTTCTTGATTTCCCTTTTCATGTAAAATTACTCCTAGGTACTCAAAACTTTGTACTTGTTCTATTTTCTCATTATTAAGTCTTATGTCAATATTTGTTCTTTCTTTTCCTATCACCATTACTTTTGTTTTCTTTATGTTAATTTTCATTGCGTATTTTGAAAGTTTATCGTTCCATATGTTCAGGTTATTTTGTAATTGTGTTTCACTATCTCCAAAAATGACAATGTCATCCGCAAAAGCGCATTCTCCTATTTCAACTCTTTGTAGATTTCTGTGTCCAACTTGTAATTTTCTCGTTTCTAGTTTACATTCTTTAATTATCTCATCCATAAATATTGTAAACAGCACAGGACTTAAAACTCCGCCTTGCCTTAGTCCTCCTTTTGTTACGAACATATCGGATTTTCTATTTTTACTGATAACACAGTTTACATTTCTATTATAGAGGCTTTTCATTGCTTTTATCAGTCTGTCGCTCACTCCTCTTCTTTTACAGCTGTCCCATATTGTCTCTCTATGTACACTGTCAAAGGCTTTTTCTAAGTCTATAAAGGCCAAAAAAGCTTTTCTTTTACTTAATATTACTTTTTGGGTTATCTGCTTTATAGTGAAGACGTGGTCTTGTACACTTCTTCCTTTTCTAAAAGCGCTTTGGGATTGTTCTAGTGTCTTGTCTGTTTTTTCTCTAAGCTTTTTTTCTAAAATTCTCTCGTACACTTTCAGTGCGGAGCACAGTAAAGATATTCCCCTGTAGTTGGCACAGTTTCGAGAGTCTCCCTTCTTGTATATCGGCATAATAAGACTTATTTCCCAATCCTGTGGTATTTTTCCTTCTCTCCATGCTTGGTTAATTATACTTAACAGCAGTAATCTTCCTTCTTCTCCCATATTTTTTAACATTTCCGCGTTTATTCTGTCATGTCCAGGTGATTTTCCATTTTTTTGTGCTTTTATCGCTTCTAATAATTCGTTCATCGTTATTTCTTCTCCATCTGTGACACTTAATGTTTCATTTACTGTTTGTTCTTCTGTTATATTCAGAAGTTCCTCAAAATACTCTTTCCAACGACTCATTACTGCCTTATCTTCTGTTAACAAATTACCATTTTTGTCTTTAATCGTCAAGCTTTCCGTTGTATTTTCTTTTCTTAATGTTTTAAGAACTTTATAAAATAGCTTTTGATTCGATTTGCTATTTTCTTCCATTTGTTTGCCAAAATTACTCCAGCTTTTTTCTTTTTCAATTTTTATTATATCTTTAACCTTTTTTCGCTGCTTTTTATATGTGTTATAATTATCAGGTGTTTTATTATTTAAGTATTTCAGCCATGACTCTTTTTTACGTTTTATTTCTTCTTTGATTTCATTGTTCCACCATACTGTTTGTTTTCGATTTGTTCTTACTTTATAGATACCACATACTTTGGTCGCAGTCTCAGTAATCATTGATCTGAATATCTTCCATTTTTCATCTATTTCAGTTTCCTTATCTATTGTAAGTTCTGCTATTTGTTTCGAGATTTCCTCCTCATATTTTTTTGCAACTTCTATTTCTTTTAATTTGTATGTTCTTATTGTATCATACTTTATTTCTTTAATGCTTTTCTTATTCTTCTCTGCTTCCGTTATATTATTCTCACTTATTATTTTAGCTTCCACTAAGAAATGATCGCTATATATTTCTGGTCCTCTTCTCGTTCTTACATCTTTGATTAATTTTCTATTTTTTCTTTCGACTAATATATAATCTATTAATGATTTACCTTCAGGTCCTTGTCTGGTGTACGTATGTATCAGTTTATGCTTATAGAAAGTATTTGTTATGATTAAGTCATTTACTGCGCAGTAATCTATTAATCTTGTTCCATTATTATTAATTTTATCCTCTCCGTAGTTGCCTATAACTTCTGTATTATTTACTTGTCTTCTCCCAACTCTAGCGTTAAAATCTCCTGCTATGTAGATTTCACCTTTACTCCTTTCAGTTTCGATATTTAGTCGTTCCCAGAATGTATCTTTTATTTCAGTTGCTTCATTTTCATCAGGTCCGTATACTACTATTATAGTTTTCATGGCTCCATTTCTGTTTTTCAGTTCCACCTTTAGTATTCGTTCTGTACATGCTTCCCAGTTTTGTATTTGTTTGACCAGATCCTGTCTTATTAAACAAGCTACTCCTGCTGCCGCTCTCTTATCGTGTGATACTCCGCTATAAATCAATACATGCCCTTCTTCAAGTGTTATCTCTCCTTTACCTTTTTTCTTAGTTTCAGTTATTGTTAAAATATCAATATTATTTTTATTAAATTCATAATTCAGTTCCCATTCTTTTCCATTTATGCTTCTTATGTTCCAGGTTCCTAATTTCCATAATTGTTTCTTTTCCTTTGGTTTATCATTGTCATGCTTTGTCGTCTTCATTAAATCTTTTTCATTTATTTTTATAATTTGGTTTATCCCTATCCGTTTTTTGAATCATTTTCGTCATTGTTTATGCTTTTCTCCAATTTTTCCTTTGTATTATTCCAATTCCATTTTTCTCCATTTATTATTAGTTGCTTATATTTTATGTTGAAATTAAAAAAAAATTACAGTTTTTGCGTTCTGCGATAATAAATAATAAATATATAAATACCCTTTCATTTATTAGTTTATACTAGAGATGGGTGCGTCTTCAGTCTGATTAGTGTGTTATAATTGCGAGTCAACAGACATGGTCCAACTTACAAGTCGTATTCGTAACTGCAAATTGTTCACTGTTCTCTGTATTTTATATTATTACTTATGAATAAAAAAACTAGCTGTACGTAATGATTTTTATTATTTATTTATGAAATTAAAGTTTAGTTTCGGTAAGTAATTCTTTTTATTTGCTTATGTCTTTTCTCTCCGAACTCAAAAAATAAATTTCTAGTTCACGTGCACTCGCGTCCATACTTTAAAATTTTCATGTTCACGGTTGGTCATGCCGTGACCCAATAGATTCCACGCTTAGCGTCCATCTCTATACTACATATTAGTTTTTATTTTGAAATATTAAACTAATATTTCTCCGTTCTCAGATGATGATAACATTGAAGAACCACTAGAAGAGTTCTTTGATATTCAAGCGGAAAGGTCTGAATCATGTGAAGAACAATTATTAGCGGAAAGAAGAGTAATAGATATAATGTATTTTTTAAATGAATTGAAATCAGTGGAACATAGTAGGTTTGATTGTTCATTTTATGATTTAAATTTAAAATCAGAAAAACGCTTTGGTTTGAGAAGTAGTTTTTTATTCAAGTGCAATGTTTGCGGAACTGAAAATTATATACTATCTGAAGAAAACACAGAGTCAATTAGAAGAAATTTGTGGAATATTGGATATACCTTCCATGTCAGATAAAACGTATATGCTGTATCACAACAATATTTGATAATATATGAAACTTCTTGCGCATGACGAAATGAAAAAAGCTGGCGAAGAAGAATACCAGTTAGCAATCGAAGAGGGTAATGTAGATAGCGATGGCATACCAGTAATTGCGGTAATTGTTAATGGGGCATGGAGTAAAAGGTCGTACAAATCAAATTATAATGCTTCGTCTGGTGTTGCTTGTATTATCGGAGCAAAAACAATTAAAGTTTTATACATGGGGGTTAAAAATAAATATTGTTGTACTTCCATTAGAAATAATAACAAAGAAAATGTAGATCACACTTGTTTCAAAAATTGGACAGGACTTTCAACTGGCATGGAAAGTGCAATAATATTAGAATGCATAAATTAAAGTATAGTAAGGTGACAGTAGTGTGTACCGAAAAATTATACATTGTATGCCGTATGGGCCGCATTTAGTTATAAAAAAATCACATTCTCCGTCTTTATATGAATAAATTGAGAGAAATAATGCACAGTCATAAAGAAGTTCGACAACATTTAAAAATAAATTTATTTAGATTCTATGGAGGAGTAGTGAAAGCCATTTATTTTAGGCAGAAACAAAAAACACCAAAACATGAGAAAATTATAGAACTGTGTAAGGATATAAAGAATGGACCATGATACATATTTAGCGATCATACAGGTTGTAAGGAAAGGAGATATTTTTGCACTAAAGACAATAATATCGAGCCAAATTTAATTCCTTCTATACCAAATAATGTATTTTCAAAAATAATAGAGGCAGGACAAAATGTTGCAAATAAAGCCGATAGCCTAATAGAGAATGAAACAAATAATCCTGCCGAATTATATAATTCAATAGTATGTAAATTTGTCGGGGGGAAAAGGATAAATTTTTCTCTTAAAAATTCCTACAAAAGCAGATGTAACATGACAGTAGTTTCATTAAATTCAAAAGAAAACTATTTTGAGAAATTAAGTACATCTCTTGGCGTAAAAAGAGTAGGAAAATATATGTTGAAACACGGGCAAAAAGTAAGAAGGAGATTGCGAAGAAGAAAAATGGTAGGTTATTCCAAAAAAACTAAACATAGTGTATTCCTTCCAGATTGTAATTATGGGCCAAATGCTGAAAATTCCACACCAGATATGAACATAGAGGAATACGAAGTTGAAAAGAATATGTTTTTAGATATATTAAAATTTTTTTATTTCAAATCACTCTTACCAGAAATAGTAGACACTAGGTACAGTAGGGGATTGCCAATCTGGGAAATATTTTAGGATTTATTAATATTTGTTTTTTATTTGTTTAATTTCATTTGTTCTTATAAATAATGTATGTAAATATGTTCATGTACTAGTGCTGGTATTTTGTATAATATTGTTTAATTTATTTTTAGTAAATTATCCAAATTTTCATATCGTAAAATGTTTGTAATAATAAAATACCAAGGTACATGTTTTTATCTAAATAAATATGACTATATGCAATATTGTCAAAAATGTTTTATTATTAAATCTAATTTTAAATTAATTTTCCGTTCTTCAAAATTAAATAACTCAGCTTATTCAAAGTTACCAAACATGGTCTTCGGTTTTCGCAATGGGGAACATAGCTAAGGCCCGCAATAAATCACTACCTGCGATCTCTTAAGGCGGCTTCCCACGGCGCGGGGGTCGGCGAGCCACGCGCGGCTTGGAGGCGCGTATGTATCCGAGCTTCGCCGCGCCTGAACTGTTCCCACGGCACCCTGAATAGCGCGCCTGTTAGAACATTCCGAGGCTCGGACAAGGCAACACGCGCCTTGCAAAACGCAGTTGAAAATGGAAACTCAAGAAAAACGATTGTCGGCTTGTGCCGCGTATATTTTGATGTGGCCAATATTTAATAAATTAATATTTTTATTCTAGCTCTATTTCAAAGATAGTTTATCCCGAGGTTGCAAATACGGGCCCTTAATGTACTTAAGTAATGTACGATTCGGGGGGATACGGGGCCAAATGGTTGGTACTGGGTCTTCGGGGTAAAGAGGGGTGCCACCACCCTCTTTACAATAAAACCCGAAGAAATGCCCACAGCTTGTAAAGTGACCCAACAAATCCTACTCCCACGTCCCCGCAGGCACATAGCCGCGTGGCCCCTGGGCAATGCATTACGCAGCTAACGGGAGAGGGTGAATGGCGAAACTCCGGCGCCACAAAACTGGAACCTGGTGGCTAAGGGAGAAAACCCCTACAGAAAATCCTAGGCCCTCCAATGCAAAGGGGGTTGGACGCAGGGCTAACAACTCTACTCCGGAAAATCAAAGCTGTTACGAAGGATCAAGCAGCCTCGGAAACTTATGGACAGTCATCACGGAAACGACATGGCAATAACAAGGTATACGAGAAGGCGTTACGATTAACATCCTGGAATGTCAGGAGTCTATATAGAGTAGGGGCATATACTGAGCTAAAGAATGAATGTAAGAAATATAAATGGGATATAATAGCACTACAAGAGATAAGATGGCTGGGGCAAGGAATGCTAGCAGGCAAGGATTATGTCCTCTTTTACAGCGGCGGGAAAGTAAAACATGAATTTGGAACAGGATTTCTCATAAAAAAAACTCGCTTAAGAATATCATCATAGACTTCCAAGCTATTGATGAGAGATTATGTAAACTAAGAATAAGAGGAAAATTTTTCAATGTGAGTATAATAAATGGACATGCTCCAACCGAAGAAAAAGACGACCCCGATAAAGACGATTTTTACGATACGCTGGATAGAGCGTACGACCAATGCCCCAATCATGACGTGAAAATAGTATACGGGGACTTTAACGCTAAGGTTGGTAAAAATGATAATCTAAAACCTACAATAGAAAACCATAGCTTACATTACGACTTAAATGGAAACGGCGAAAGGCTACTCAATTTCGCAACATTAAAACGCATGACAATAACAAGTACACTCTTCCCACACAAAGAGATCCACAAGCAAACGTGGACATCCCCTGATGGGACCACAGCAATACAGATTGATCATCTCCTGATAGACAGGCGGCATGTCTCATCCATACACAATGTCAGAAGCTACAGAGGACCCAATGTTGAGTACGATCATTATTCGGTCGTGGCCAAACTTAAACAGAGAATCACAACCCGTACACCGCAACACAAAAGAGCTGCCAAAAACACGTACATTACAAAGGCATTCTCAGATATAGAAAAGAGAGAGGAATATAAAGACAGGATTGAACAGCTCAGTATAGACCTGACGACGGAAACAGCGACGGTGGAAGAAAGATGGAATACATTAAAACAGATAGTGACCCAAGCAGCCAAAGAAACCCTTGGAAAGGCGGAGAAAGATAAAAGGAATGAATGGTTTGACGAAGATTGTCGAAAGGCGATCAATATTAAGAACGAAAAAAGGAAAAAAATGCCTTCAAAGAAACACTAGGAACAACGAACTTGATTATAAAGAAGCTAGAAAACAGGCAAAGGCTATAATACGTCGAAAGAAAAAAAAATGTGGTTAGAAGAAATCAAATTAATCGAGGAATCAAGGAGAAATAACGACGCCAGGAAATTCTATAAGAAAGTAGGACAAAACAAGAAAGATTTTAGACCACATGGGCCATACATAAAAGATAGAAACGGTGAGCTGTTAACAGTCGATAGCGACATAACGGAACGCCGGAAGGAACATTTCGACGACCTATTGAACAAGGCAAACAGACTAAATCAAAGCACAGAATTAGGTACAATACCGCCGAACGACGAAGAAATCAACGCCCCCACGATATTGGAGGTAGAACGAGTGATAAGCAAGCTCCGGAACAACAAAGCACCAGGAATCGATGAAATACCAGCGGAGTTACTCAAGAATGGAGGGCCAACTATAACGGCAGAAATACACAAACTCATAACCACCATATGGAACTCGGAAGAGATGCCACAAGAATGGACCCAAGCGCTAATAGTACCAATCCACAAGAAGGGGGATAAAACGTTATGCTCAAACCATAGAGGTATAACCCTACTAAGTACAGCATATAAAGTTCTGTCAACACTAATATATGAAAAGTTAATTCTATACACGGAAAGCAAAATAGGAGACTACCAGTGTGGCTTTAGACCAAACCGGTCTACCACAGACCAAATTTTCGCCGTCAAACAAATAAACGAAAAAACAATGGAATATAATCTAAAAACATGGCATATGTTCATTGATTTTAAGAGAGCATATGATATCATTAACAGACAAGCAGTGTATACCTCAATGGCCGAACTAAACATACCAAGGAAACTAATCCATATGACAAAACTTACTATGAAGCTAACATCAGGCAGAATCAAGGCAAACAACTCACTCTCCAACAAGTTCGAAATTAAACACGGACTAAGACAAGGTGATGCCCTAGACCCCTTTTATTTAACATTGTCCTACAAAAAGTTATAAAAGACTCTCAAATAGACCTAAAACAAGGAACCATATTTACCAACAAATCGGTAGAAATACTAGGATATGCGGATGACATAGACATCGTAGGACGAACAAAGAATGACTTGGAATCAGCTTTTATAGCTCTAGAAAGAAGCGCAGCAAAAGTTGGCCTGGAAATCAATACAACAAAAACAAAAATAATGATAGTCTCCAAAGACCAGACAATAGAGAGATCGATTAAATTAAACAATAAGGAATTTGAAATTGTCCAGTCCTTTACTTACCTAGGAGCTCTAATCAATAACAAAAACGATGAAACCATGAAAATTATGCATAGAATCTCAGCTGGTCTGAAATCCTACTATGCCTTGAGCAACATAATGAGAAATAAGCTGATATCAAGAACCAGCAAAATCCGCATATATGAGTCCCTAATACGACCGGTAGTGACATATGGGGGAGAGACATGGGTTCTGAATAATAATAACTGCAGGAAGCTAGATATTTTCGAAAGGAAAATACTGCGGAAAATATACGGACCCACCTGCGAAGATGGAGCGTGGCGCATAAAATGGAACTATGAATTATACAATTTGTATGGTGACGTACCAATATCATCCTTTGTTAAACTTCAACGACTTAGGTGGTACGGGCACGTACAAAGGATGGGTGAAAATAGACAGGTGTACCGATTGTATAAGCGAAAGCCACACACATCAAGACCTAGAGGAAGACCAAAAACGAGGTGGAGGGACAATGTCATAGAGGATATGAAAGAAACAGAAACCAAATTCGTGGAGGACAGAAAGAAGTGGAAAAAGATGCTTGATCAGGCCAAGGAATACTGTCCGTGGAGGCGAATGAAGAAGAAGAAGAATGTACGATTTATAAAAATGTCTTTAAAAAAGTTAACTACACGATTTCTTTAATATTAATCTGCCAATACATACCTTATCAAAAATTATATATACACACACACACACACACACAATTTATTTAATGCACTAGATATACACACTCTACTAAATCTAAATCAAAACTAGCGTGTTGTATTCCCGAACCCCAAGTCTAGTCTGTATCGTTGGAATGGTAGCACGAGCTGAGCCTAGACGCGCAAAAGAGTCAGGGCTCGTTTCCTTTGACTCGTGCAATATTTACCGCCAGATGTCGGCTCCGAGCCACCCCATTCCCACGGCTCGAGGCTCGCCAAAATGCAGGTAGAAGCTCGCCGAGCCCCGTGCCGTGGGAAGCCCGCTTTAGCTGCAGCCAGTTTAGAGCAGGTCAAAAAGTGCAAGTTTGTTTGCATCGGTTTGTCGCTAGGAGCTACAACTTTGAAATGTTGACGCAGAATATGCGAAACAAATTTGCATTTATCTAATGAATGGAACACTTTCTTAAAAAATCCACGGATAAATAGTTTTATTATACTATAATCTTCCATTACATATGTATATTGCGTATCTAAAATACTTTGTAATCCGCAACAAATGTAAAAATGTCTATACGTAAAAATGTCATTATCTTGCTTATTATTAAACATATTAAAAATTAATGTATAAAATTTGAAAAATTTTTGTCCGATACAATCAGCAAAAAACTTATGTGAAAACTGCTGTATTCTACGTCACTTGTCTCGTGGTCCGGAGTGGCCTTAAGCTCATGCCAAACGATAGACCAACTTCTTTCGGCCCTCCGTAACACGAAAGACACCCGTATTCGATTAAAGCACTTTAAAGAGACCCTTCACCTCATACTTCTACTACGCTAGAACCTGAGCCGCGCTATCAGCGTCCTCGTGTTGCTCCTCGTCATCTTTCTGATATCACAAATGAATCATGTGTAGCGATTACTTCTACTGCTTCTCCCAAATTGTGTTGGAAATGCGGAAACGCGGGTCATCTTTCATTTTCTTGTTCTCGCCCTCGTCGTAAGCACCGTTATTCTTAAGCTTAATGTCACTCGGGTCACGTGCTCTCGTTGTGCCACTTAGCCAAAAAACGCAGTGCCGGTTCCGAGCTATCAGCCCTCGCAACCCCCGGCCAAGCCTCAGTACTCAACGCTCTCGCTGGATCCAAAGGCTCAACACAGTAAGCACCTTTTGTCATCCTTTCATTGTAACCTGTGGCATTGAATTTGGTAGTTGTAAAAACTACAGAGCAATACAGTATGACAAAATTTAAAACGACAGAATGAAAACACGGTATGACATTCGAGTTGATAAGACAAGCTATAATAAGGGTAATTTAGTTTAGCTCTATAATCCATACCGACGGCGATAGTTGTTTCCAAAACTTCAGTCACTGTGGGAAGGGCCGTATCGTCTAATCAAACGTAAAACGATGTTGTATACCGTATACGATAATCACCTTGCGAAAAAAATGAAAGAGGTACACATTGACCGTCTTGCACCGTTACATGGCCAAACTCAAGATTCTGATCGGGACGAACAGATTTTACGGAGGAGTAGTGTTTCGATAGACTCTGCGCAGAGATATAATGGGGTTGCCAGGTATAGGGGCATGTCAATAAATGACATGGCAACTTTTTAATATTTTATATAAATATATGAATGATTGACAGTGTCAAAAATATTAAATGAATATTTGGTATTAAATAAAAAACCTTCATATAAGTTGTGTTTTAAAATAAGGAATTTAGAAGCGTAACAATATTTTACGGTATCCAAGTAAACACAACGAACGATAAAATCGTATAAGTAACATAAGAAATGAATGAACGTTTATGTACTATACATGTAAATTACATAATCAAGAAGATTTAATTGTATCCCGACGACCAAGGCCAAGGCCAAGGATTATTCTCCCTGTGCCTATTGCTCTGCTTATATTGTATCGAAAAATTTAAAAAGACATTAAAAATTATACACAAAACGAAAAGAATGAAAACAAATCTAGTGGGATATTGTGAAAACAAGCTACTCATCGTCATTGAGTTTGTGATCACCTAGTATAATTTTTTATAACATAACCGAGATCCGGCTTGTAATTTTTGACTGTGATTGTTCTATTCACTTCATGTGAGGTGCCTGTAATCATCAGAAATGTTTAGTACAAGTACTGACCTAAATAATAAATTTTGCTCTCACTTTTATAGTTCATTCTAAATAGCTGCGCTACCCGTTATCCGATTAACACAAATTTATATTTATCGTATTCCGTTTTTTGAGGGCTCGCGAATGGAATCGCGTCGCCACGCGTCCTTCTGGTCGAAGACGACTTTTCGCGGTAAAATCACGAGGGACGCTTCGGGGGCCGACGACCGACCGACGGCATGCATCGATTTTCTAAAAACGCCTGATTCGAGGTTAGGAAAGCTGGAGAAGGCGTCCCCGACTATTTACCAACATCTCCGATCGTCACATACCGAAAACCTAGACACCGTAACTGTAATTGTATCAAAACACACCGTTCGCTGCGACTGTAGGGAAACTAGGAGCCTGTTATAGTTTGTTCAAAGATATTTCCTTATGGCTTTAACTTATTAAACCTGTTGTGAGCTGCACACAGCAAGAGATTCTACCTGTTGGCGCTCAGGGTAGGATAGCAAAATATTTAATTTCGGAAATCTTTAATCTATGCTTTACGTATTTCAGATTTACTTGAAATAATAATGAATTTACTAGAAATATAAGATGAAAAGAATCGTCCTTGACCGGTATTAATATATACATATTAGGGAAAATAAGATAACAAAGGCATACCTAGTGAGTGGGTATATAAATGAGTTTTCAAAAATTTTAAATCAGTAGTAATACTAACTTTCGAACTGAGATCAACAAATATATGTATTTAATATGTGGCGACCATTTGAAGAAGACAATAGTGATGTTTTACCAGTTGAAAATTGTGAAAAAATTAAACGGAGGTTTTTGCCGCAAGAAGCGAAAGAAATAGTTTCAAATGTGTATAACTATATAAAAGAAAAAGATAGTGAAGGTAAAAATAACTCTGATAAAAACATCAGAAATGAAGAAAGTTCCGTACAATACTGTTCGTGATATAGTTAGTGGAGTGACTCCTAGAAAGAAAAGGCGTGACGTGGGTAATTCGAGAATAGTGAATTCTTTTCAAGAAGTTACAATTCGACGCAAAATATATGCAATGTATGCCGAAAAAATGTTGTTGTCTATTCGCATATTATATCAGAGACTTAAAGACGATAAATGTGAAATAAATTTTTCTTTGACTACTCTACATTCAGTTCTCCATAAAACCGGTTATCGTTTCAAAATGAAAAGTCGAAGAAGGCGCGAATGGCGCTTCAACTTTAACTGCTTTGACACCCACGACACAGTACCAAAAAGTTGGACAGACGGTACAAATAATTGTGCAATCGATGTTCCACCAGCACAAGGCAAGAGAATTATAATACTTGATGCCGGATGTGACCAAGGGTGGATGAATGCTGCGCGATTTTTAGCCGACCATAACACTAAAAATGTGTGTTTAGATAATCATGACAATATGTGCACTGATATTTTTGAGACGTGGTTTTGTGATAATATACTTCCTAATTTGTCGAAAAACAGAGTTATTGTTATGGATAATGCCAGTTACCTTTCGCGGAAATGCGCGAAAATACCATTTAATTCCATGAAGAAGGCCGAGATTCAGGAATATTTAATTAACAACGATCTATTCTTCGAATAATCATACAATAAAAAACAACTGTTAGAAGTTGTTCAAATTAAACCTCCCGTGAAACATTATGTGTGTGATAATTATGCAAATAATTTGGATACGATGTACTTTGATTGCCACCTTATTATTGTATTTTTAATCCAATTGAATTAATTTGGGGGCAATATAAGGCGGAACAATACATCACCGACTGTAAGTGACGATGTTATCGAACTAATAATAAGTGAAATGAACAATATAACACCAGAAAATTGGGCTAACAGTGTGCGTCATGTGATTGTTTTAGAAAATTAATATATTGATATTAATAATATTACAAAAGACTTTATTATAAATATTTAAGATTCAAGTGACGATAGTGAAATGGATTGTGATTGTGATAGTAATGATATTGTCGAATAATCACATATGTATAGCAGTGTGATATTGTAACGAACGCGGCAGCGACAAGTTGAAGCTTGCCGGCCTACGCCGCCACGCCGCGCCGCCAAGTGAATGACGCAACGCTGCGGGTTCGAACAAGTCGTTTGCTCCACAATAGGGAATATTCCAGAACCTTCCAGAAACAAGGAACGTGGTATATAAAAGGAATCGCCGGCAGCCGTCATGCAGTCTTTTAGATGACTCCCGAGCAGTCAGTCGTTTAGTTGACTCGGACTCAGTCAGTCAGTTAGTTGATCGGACTCAGTTAGTCGAGTCGGTCAGTCAGTCGTTTAGTTGACTCGGACTCAGTTAGTCGAGTTGAGTCGGCCAGTCAGTTAGTTGACTCAGACTCAGTAAGTCAGATGACTTAGTTGACTCCGAAGCTTGTATGAAGAACTTGTGAATATAAATATACCGCTCGGTCTGAACATAAATACATCGTCATAAATAAATATCGCTTGGCTAGTTTATATAAATAATAGTGTTTATTTACAGTAGTGATAAGTGTTAGTGTTTAAGTTTTTGTATTTGTTATTTTAGTGTTATATACCTAGTGTTAATTAATTTTTACTATTTATTATAATAATTATTCATTATTTGCTATTAATAATATTTCTTTTCGTTTAAATAAAAAAAAGTTTAAAACCCACGAACGTTACAATATTATGTATTTAGTGTTATGTATGGCACTTTTGTTTAATTACACTTTTTATTAAATGACGAATTGTAATACAATGATACTTTTATGTAACATTTTTTTGCTTCATAGTCATTAATAATATTTGTACAAAATTCTCTGTTTCATTATTAAAAATAAAATTTAATTGTGAAATATTGAATACATACCTACCCCTATAACTCATGCTTAAAGCCCTAACCATAGACCCGCCGAGAGGACCATAACGAAATACCTCCGAACAAACTATACGCCCCAATATTGTGATTCGCCTCCGTACACAACACAAAACTTATTTTAATAAAACTTCAACATCACACGTCAACATTCATCTTGTTATTTAAAAAACCCTGGACTATACCGATTCTGCTATCCGGACCCGTTTGGCGCCCGAGCCACTTACGCCAAACATCTTGCGACCTATGAGAGTACGTTACAATATATAATATTTAAAACTTCATTCTCATGTATCAGTACTACATAGTTCGTTAAAAATGATGCAGTGCCAGAGACACAAAAACATGATGTAATATTATTACGTATCGCTTCCTAACATGTGTGAAAACATCGTATAGAAAAGAATCTTAAGCATTGCGCACGGCAAAAATTGCGGCAATTGGGAAGATTATTGAATATGATCAAGGAAAACAATCATGGGATTCTAGATATGAAAGATTGCTTGCAACCAAAAAATTTTCCCATTATAATAACTGCTGTACAGAAAATTTGCAACTTAAATGAAGATACCGGTGAATTTGAAAAACTTTCATTGGCAAATCATTTAGGCGAGCATTTAAAAAAAATGTGCAAATATTTTGTATTCCATGTGAATAATAGAATTAGATGATACTAGGAAAAAGCTTTAAAGAACTCATGGCTCTTGAGTATAGCGCATCCATCTCACGTTCTGCTTGTAAAACATTGGACGAAAGTAAATGAAACAAGCCGAAGCCGTTGCAGGTTACATCAGATATTCAAATTTTCCGTAAATATTTACTTAATAAAGAGAAAAATGCGAAGAATGAGCTTGAGTGTAACCATCGTGAATGATGGAAGGTACTGTTATTTGTAATATAATTCGTATTTTAATATTTTTGATAATACCACTGACATACACATTGATGACATGTACCTAGGCGTCCAGAATTATATAGTAGTGTATTTGAAGTACTCCAGGACTTAGTTCCAACCCTACAGCCTCTAGTAATCATGACTAATTACGAGAGAACACTCCGGGCTGCTCTGGCGCATTATTTTTCTGAAGCAGATGTGGTAGGTTGCTTTTATCATTACAATAGCATAAGTATTTTTTTGACATATAAATTATTATCCAAGACTTGGGTACATTAAGGACTATAAACATAATCCAGATATAGAAGAAGGAATTAAAATAACCATGGTACTCCTAATACTTTCGGGATGTGTAATAGGCGATCGTCTTGCTACAACAATCGATGGGTGCCAAGTTCGAAATATAAATCTAGAAAATTTATTTGCTTATATACTGCGATAAGAGTAAAAGATACTTTTTTCTTACTTTTAAAAAATATTTTGTTTCTGCTTTTTCAGGTTTTGGATTCAAATAATCACGGCAGAAGGTATAAGTGTCTTCGGATTACCTTGTCGCACATATAACAAAGTTGTGGCCTATACAAAATATTGATGAATAAAATAGGGAATCATCGTTCTGGGTTTTGAAATGTTGGTTTATTAATAAATAATTTTAAAATCTTTAAATAGACGTCCTGAAGCTGCTGTACTATATTCGTTCCTTACGGTGGCCACAGACTAGCATATATATATATATATATATATATATATATATATATATATATATATATATATATATATTTCTCTTCTTTTTAATTGCAGTAGCGTACGCCGCTGCAAATAAAACGTATTCGTCATCACTGCTCATCGTGTACATCTAAGCTACTTGTTTTACAAGCATGTATGTTATATATATATATATATATATATATATATATATATATATATATATATACACAAGTTTGTCACTCATGTATGAAGCACATGTATGGCAAGGGTGTATACCTACAGACCTAACATACATGCTTGTAAAACAAGTAGCTTAGATGTACACGATGAGCAGTGATGACGAATACGTTTTATTAGCAGCGGCGTACGCTACTGCAATTAAAAAGAAGAGAAAAAAAATAGTTCAACAGCCACATCGAACAAAATGGGTAAAAGAATGGTTTTTAAAAAGATCAAATTTTACTCATATTAATCTTCTGGAAGAATTACGCTTAGAACCTGACGATTGGAGAAATTACCTGCGGATGGATGAAGAAACTTATGTAACGTTGTTAACATTAGTGTCCCCAATAATTGAAAAACAGGACACGATTTTGAGGGCTGCAATATCACCACATGAACGATTGTCAGTCACACTTCGCTATTTAGCCACTGGAAGAAACTATGAAGATTTAAAGTTTTTAACTCTAATTTCTCCGCAATCGTTGGGGAAAATAATATCAGAGACCTGCAGAGCTATATTTGAAGTGTTGAAGACCGAGTATATGAAGGTAAGAAAATATGTACCTATGTATTATATTACCTTTATTGTGATTAGAGATGGCACGGATCGGCCATAAGCCGGATTACCGGATCCCGGAATTCCGGCCTCTAGATAGGCCGAATCACCGGAATTCCGGCCACCGGATCATTCGATAATTTTCGGTAAAAATCGTAATATAATCGTTACATACGCGCATAGCTTCTTACTTTGCCTGTTGAAACGTGTTTGCACTTCAGTGTTTGGTGTTAAAGTGTGCAATAACCGCGATGCAAATATGAATTCAAGAAATAGCAAAGTTTGGTTTTATTTTGATATACATAGTAGTGATGAAACCAAGGTTATTTGCAAATTGTGTAAAAATCTGATTTCTCGGGGAGGAAAGGGAAAGGCAGCTTCGACAAGTCCATTAATTCTGCATTTAAGACGACACCACGAAAATGAATATGAAAATTACAAACAGAAGAAATTAATTGAGGAAAATAAAAATGATAGCTTAACGTTGAAAACCGATGAAAGAACAACAATACAACCAACATTAGAACAATTTAGACAGAAAAACACAAAGTGGGATATAAATGATCAACGGGCAAAAAATATTCATTACAAAATTGCAGAGATGATATGTTTGGACAATCAACCATATTCAATAGTGGACAATATTGGTTTTTCACGATTGTTGTCTACTGCCATACCACAATATAGACTTCAATCTCGTAATTACCTCAAAAATGTAATATCAGACATTTATGGTTCTTTGAGGAAAAAAATAGAACAAAATTAACAAAAATGAAGTACATCTCACTAACTTCTGATATTTGGACGTGTTCTAAAAATAACAGTAGTTTTATAAGTATAACTGGCCATTGGATAACAGACGACTGGGATAGACAAAATGTTGTTTTAAACTGTGAATCTTTTTCGGGAAGCCACAAAGGTCTTGCTATCGCAGAAAAAATTTGTAATATTACTGAAATGTGGAATATTCAAATAAGTCAAATTCACATAATGCTGCGTGATAATGCGGCAAACATGGTTAAGGGTTGTAAAGATGCAAAAATAAATAGTGAAAGTTGCTTTATTCATACATTGCAACTTATGATCCTTGATGTAATTTCGTCTCAGAGAACAGTAAATGACATGATAGTGTGTGCCAAACGTATAGCCACTCATTTTAATCATTCCTCCCTCGCTTGTCATAAATTAAAAACAACACAGGATGATCTAAATTTACCACAGAAAAAAATTGTACATGATGTACCAACAAGGTGGAACTCCACCTTTTATATGTTGGAACGTTTATTGGAACTTAAAAGATGTGTGACAATTTATTTAACTGAAAATGGTACAATTTCAAATCTAACCTCAAATCAGTGGGATTTATTAGAAGCGACATTAACCGTTCTTAGACCGTTTGAAGAATTAACAAAGAAAATAAGTTCAACAAATTCATTAATTTCGGATGTAATTCCCGCAATAATTACATTAAAAAAATATTTTTCAGTTAATAATTTTTTCGACGTTGGAACAATGGTTGAATGTCTAATGAATGGTATAGAAAATAGATTTAGAGATATCTATGAAAAAAATAATTATATATTTGCTACATTTATCGACCCAAGATATAAAATGTCATTTTTTCCTGAACGTTTAAATTTGACAGCAAAACATTTAATTTTGAAAGAATTAAAAGAAACCGTAAGCAATCAATTAGGAAATGACAGCAGATCATCTGATGATAGCGACAATGAACCACTGTTAACGAAACGAAGTCGACTTTCGCAAGAATACACATCTCTATGGGACTGTTACAGTGACATTATTGTTACTGCATCAACTTGAAAAAATACCGACGTAGATCAGTGTACTGGCAAAACAGAAGAAAAATTATTGTTTCAAATTAATGCATATTTAAATTTACCGTTTATCGATAGAAATTCAGATCCTGTAACTTGGTGGAAAGATCATGGGCGATTATTGTATCCCGAATTAAGTACACTTGCTCTGCGATATTTGTCAAGCCCAGCAAGCAGTGTTTATAGCGAACGAGCATTTTCGGAAATAGGGGTGATTTACGAAGAAAGAAGGTCAAGAATTACTCCTGTGAATGCGGAAAAATTATTATTTATTCATCATAACTTGCCAAAATGTAATTTTGAATATTAGCATATTCTTTATGTTTGTATCTATGCCATAATAAGTTTGTGTTACTTTATTTTATTACAATAAATGTTATTTTTGATTTTTTATCTTAACTCTTAACTGTAAGTTAAAATACTTATAGATAATTATTAAAAACTATTTTATAATTATAATACATGGTAAATAATTATTACAAGATTCGTATTATACCCGTTTCCTTTATTATACATAGTGTACAAAAAGTTCCGGGACGGTCAAATATCTCGAGAAATACGCATCTGATTGAAGAACAGAAAAACACGTATTCAATATTTTTGAAAAATGTATCTAATGACACCTGACATGACCCACCATGCCTCACTCTTGGGGTTGGGTGGGGGGTAACTTTTAAATCTTAAATGGCAACCCCATTTTTTATTTCAGATTCGGATTCTACGCCCCAAATATAGTAGGGTTTGTCTGAAACTTTTTTTTGATTCGCGACAGATGGCGCTTTAGACGAAAAAACAAGTTTTGTCATGATTACATACAAAAATTATGAAAACGGTGAAATATCTTGAGAAATACGCATCTGATTGAAAAACAGAAAAACACGTATTCAATATTTTTGAAAAATCTATCTAATGAAACCTAACACAACCCCCCCCCCCACTACCCTAAGGGGTGGGGTGGGGGTTACTTTTAACTCTTAAATGGCAACCTCCATTTTTTATTTCAGATCCGGATTCTACGCCCCAAATTAAGTAGGGTTTGTCTGAAATTTTTCTTCGATGGCGTATGTATGACCATGTAGTAAATGGAATTTGCTACTGTAGTAAATAACTTCGTAAATGTATAATTTACTACGTTCCCATCCCTGTTCAGAACAGACAATGAAAAATTTTTTCAACACGTACAATTCTCTTTTGGTAGAAACTTCAGAGAGCATTGAGGCAGAACATGAAACCGAATTTTATAAGAATATTATAAAAATTAATATAGATCAATCTATAAATATTTACTCAGAGACATTGTGTCAGGAAAATCAAACATGGAAATGTTATAATTTATTCACTTACTACACAAAAAAATCACGAGTGAAAAAAAAAATTTGAAAAATTTTTAAATCCAACTTTTTTTGGAAATAAGTATACAAGGTACGGAAAACAAACTGAAAAAATTGCTTTAGAATTTTACAAAGAAGAAACTGGAATTGAAATAAAGTCATGTGGATTTTGTGTCAATTCTCTAGTGCTATGGCTAGGCTATAGTCCAGATGGAATAAGCACTGATGGTATTTTAATTGAAATTAAATGCCCAGTTCAAGGCAAAGATATATCAGCGGAAGATAGTTACAGAAATTGTCATACATTCAAATTATTAATAATGTACCACAGTTTAAAAAAAAACACCAATACTATGGCGCAGATACAACTAGGCATGTGTACACCAAATATACTTATGAGCCATTTTATAATTGAAGCCTGTTTTCCTGTTTTACAAAAACAGCCTATGTCAAAAATGAAAAAAAAAACATTTTTTTGCCACTAGATGGCTGAAAGATTCACTCGTACATTAGACAAACAATTTTCTACAAAAACAGCCTGAATGCAAACTTTTACAATATTGAAAATACAGTAATTCTATAAAAATAACCTTAGTCAACTATATATTCATACAAAAACGAACTATATCCGGACATAGGCGATTTTTACTGGAAACTCTGTATTTTGTCTTATAACAATCAAAATGGGTGATACTGGTCAACCTGTGGTAATACCAGAAAAACGTGCAAAGAAAGTGAAAAAAGAGGATGTGATTAGAGATAAAATGGTGAAAGGAGAAGCACATGTAAACCATAGAGGTCGTGAAATACCATCTAAAATTGTAGGACCAAACTGCAAGTAAGTTAATAAGTAATAAGGTTATGTTAGAGGAAAACAAAATGTTATTTTTATTATTTATGCAGCTGCAAATGGTACAAGTGTTTTTCTAATGAATATATATTGAAGCAATTTTACATTATTCCATCCAAAAATCTGCAAGGCAATCACTTGGCTGGTATAATAAGAATTAGAGGTGTGAAACAAAGACGGTCAAGAAAGGATGTTATAACGAAAGTTCAAGTAAAGGAGAACATATTAATAAACATCAGCATGCAGTAGCATTTTCTTATACAATTCGTGTGAAAAATGAAAAAGACAATAAATCTGATGATGTACAAATCTGTAGAGATGCTTTTGCTTTTCTAAGTATACATGGTATTTCCCGTGGTAGATTAAGACATGTTCAAGATTCAATGGCTTCTACGTGTAAATCGCCGCTGGACAGAAGAGGACAACATACAAATCGGCCTACAAAAATTCCAGAACAAGTTACAGAGCTTATCCAACTACACATTCGATATTTTCCTGTGAGACAGTCGCATTATTCGATAAAAAAAAATCCCCAGCGGTATTATTTGCCTGAAACACTAACTGTTAATAAAATGTACAAGTTATTTCTAAAACAGTATAAGATTAATATAGCTTATAAAACTTATTGGCAAATATTCACATCAAAATTCAATATTAAATTTGGACTACCAAGAACTGATACCTGCACAACAAGTGATAAGCTTAAACAACAGATAGCAGCCAATAACTGCATAGAAGAAACCAGAAAACTTAAAGCTGAGAAAGTACTACATCTTCGAAAAGCTGAATCGTTTTATGCATTGAAAAGGAAATGGAAACAAGAAGCCCGTACAAGGAACGCTATTGTTATAAGTTTTGATTACATGCAGAATCTTCCATTGCCACATATTAGAACAAATACTGTTTTCTATGCTCGCCAGTTATGGTATTATTTATTTGGAGTCCATGATTTAGCAGATGATTCAGCTTACATGTATGTTTATAACGAAAATGTACCTAAAAAAGGACAAAATGGTGTCACATCCCACTTATTTAACTTTCTGAAACAACATAGAAATGTACCAGAAGGTACATTAGTATTGTTTAGTGATGGATGTGCTGGACAAAATAAGAACTATACAGTGATACGCTTTATGTTCATTATAGTTCATGTGTTAAAACT
Organism: Poecilus cupreus; assembly: GCA_963942605.1. NCBI lineage: Eukaryota > Metazoa > Arthropoda > Insecta > Coleoptera > Carabidae > Poecilus > Poecilus cupreus. Next base: position 28,559,198 of record OZ012719.1, on the reverse strand, counting down.
TTTCAATTCATTTTAGTACGAGACACATATTCTGGTCCTTGGAGAAGATGTCTAATCAGAAATAAAATCAAACTTCCAAAAGAGTTTTCTTTGAAACCGTTATATAATAGCCCATTAAAAATAAATCCTCTGTAAGTAAAAAGTTTACTAGATTTGTGTCCAACATTAAAAAGGAGCGAAAATAAAGCTTTTTATGAATCGTTTAATACCGATTCACAAACAAATCAAAGAGAAACCGAGAATGCTGATGTAAATTTAGAACATAACAGTAGTGGATGTGAAAATTAAAGCTTTTATTTTAATATACTTGTTTTTGTAACTAAAGAAATATTTATGATTTTGTAATATTATTTTGTTTTCAATAAATATTAATTTTCTTCCATATTTTTTTTCCACAAAAACAATCCATGTCAGACAATTTTTATTCAATTTTCAGAAAACAAAAAATATTATTGTTATTCTTTTATTGACAAGTATCTGTTTTGCACATAGTTTCAAAATAATACCACACTTTGCTATTTTCTGTTGTTAAAATTTACTAATTGAGTTTTATTTGATTACTGAAAATCAGAAAAAATTGACAAAGGCTGTTTTTGTAAATCAGGCTTTAATTTATTCATCATATGATAGCTCTTGTGCTATGTTTGAAATACCGTACGATTATGATTATTGTGACATTATGTTATATGAATTAAAGGATGTATATTTTAAGCAAATTCTACCTAGAATAAAAATGTAGTAAACCTTCATATGTATTTGCAAATAAAACTATTATTATTATGTGTACATAGTTTTATTTTAAAATTTATCATCCGATAATATAGATCGAGATAAATTTATAAGAGTACATATTAAATACATAATATTATCAATATATGGCAATAAACTAAATTCTACAGTCCTGTTAAATATTTTAAATAATTTGATTCTCTGAATTGCTCGAGCAATGTTTGCTGTTTCAATTGCTTCCTCTTTACTTAATTGTACCCTTTCCCTTAAAAATGGTGGTCGAACTAAACGAATGCTATTATCTAAACATTCTTGTTCGATAAGTATTCCTTTATCAACCATTACTGCATCAATAAATGGGTCTAATAGTTGTAAACAATTTTCGTTATAAATGATTGTTTTGTCGGACGTACGACCTCCATATCCTGGGCAAACGAAACATATAGTCCCAGGAGGTGTTACCCCAATCATATATTTGATTGTATGATTTCTTTTGTAGTTCGAATAAGTTCTAATATTGCATTTAGATTTCTGAACTATTATTTAAGTGGCATCTAAAGCCATTCTTATACTTTGAGAAGCATTTAGGTATATTTTTGTAATGTTCATCTCTGGTTGGAAAATAAATTAGTATCCGAAAAGATAGCCCCTGTATCATGAAAGTAATTTTGTGCTGTTGTAAATGAAATATCAAACAAAACAGCCAAAGCTCTGAAACTTAAATCTGTTTTTAATTTTGTTAAAACTATTAATACCCTTTCTTTTATATTTTCATGATTTAACTTCCAAGTTGATAATACTAACTGCATACAGTATTCTATTTTCAAAAATGTTTTAATATTTATTCCCGTGTACGCACACATGTTTTTGTCTGATTTTATTAAACAGTCAATTAATGTTTCTTTCATAACACAGATGCCTAAATTAATTTGACACTCTTTGTCACATCTGATTTCGGGTGTTTTCTCTGATGCTGAATCCAGCGATATATACGAACATGATGGTTGTGATAACACATCTGTGCTTTTTACCAGAGAAGAATGCTCCATAGGTTCTACCGAGATTCTTTTCCATTGTATCTGCTATTATGTTTGACTTTGTTCTGCAAATATAATAATAATAGCATTGAACAATTTCCATAACTGTTTATATTTGTTAATATTCCGATTTCTCGCTCTATCATTTCTCCCCTTCTTTGCACGATATCCTACTAAATACATATATATATATATATATATATATATATATATATATATATATATATATATATATATATATATATATATATATATAAATACTGGACCGCTAACTTGACAAATAGTTGTTTGTAGAACGGTTGCTATCAGCCCAGCAAACATGTTACCTCATCTTAAAAAGGTTTCAATTGTGATATCGCATTGTTATGTACAATTCACATCTCAGCTACATCACAAAAGTAATATCACAAATGCAATATCGCTTAAACGTATAATGAACAATGTAACGGAGATGTGTAATTGAGACATCTCTGTAATGTACTAAGATGATTACAAAAGTGATATAAAAAAAGTGATGTCGTAGAAAAGTTAATTTAGAAAAATCTCAATGAAATCATCAAACTGATCTCTCTGAGACGTTAATTTTGGGAAGTCTCAAGGAAATTATTGAAGTGATATCGCTGAGAAGTTAATTTGTGAAAGTCTTATGAAAATCAAAATAGTGATTTTGTTGAGAGGTTAATTTAGAAAAATCTCAAGGAAATCATTAAACTGATATCTCTGAGATGTTAATTTTGGGAAGTCTCAAGGAAATTATTGAAGTGATATCGCTGAGAGGTTAATTTCTGGAAGACTTATGAAAATCAAAATAGTGATTTTGTTGAGAGGTTAATTTTGGAAATTCACAAGAAAATCGTAAAACCGATATAACTGAGATGTAATAATGAACTTTGAAATGAACTAATGAAAGTCTCTAATCACTACTTCATATTTATTCGGCATACTTGCCGTAAATAATCAGTTGTACCATTTCGTACATTTTGTTTAAATTATTGAAAGGTACTGACGAGTCATATATTTTGCTTCTTTGATTTTATTTTAGACGTTTAGTACGGTATGTGATTTCGCGGGCTTATTCAAATAAGAAACGACAGATTTTGCAAACAGTATTTTATTAAATTACATTTATTTATTTAATTTAAAATATTGTTGAAAGAATACATGTGAATTTATTTATTTTTTAATTATAATAACAGTATTATTTAATATTCTTCGCGCAGATAAGTACTCTGCGCCTGCGCCGACAGAAACAGCGCATCTGCGTAGTCAATACATCCTGTTCGTGTTCGTGTTCATTGCATCAACCACAAACATGAAAACGTGTGTTTGGTTTGCAGCAACTCAGCCAGTTTACGTTATTGCGTTCTTCATTTATGTTTTGACATAAGTGTAAATCGAAGAAGAATTACTTATTGTTGTGTTTTATCACGAAAGGTAAGAATGTAGTTCTTAAAATATATTAACAGTAATATAAATGGACAGTGATAGCAGAGTATAAATGAGAAATACAGTAGTGAAACTTGGTGTCGGCACCCACGTTTGCAGTGTGTTGTGGTATGTCAGAAAACAAGGAGTTTCTGTTTCATATTTATACTGTGGTGATAGTTCATATTCCTTTGTTTTAAGCGTTATTTAAATAGAAATTTGTCACGTGACGTCATCATATTTAACGTCTTGTATTTTTGTATTTTACGGCAAACTGACAAAATTGAGGTTATCATTTTTTTTGCAAACATCTATTTTAACTTTAATACTTCTATTTTATCTTGCATTGTAATATTTATATACTACATGTATGTAAAAATTACATTCATTTTTATGAAAATAGATATTTATAAAAAAATGTGAACTTAATAAATTTTATGTCACTTTCACATAAATCGACACTGAAATATGATGACCTGCCTGTATTTTAGACATTAATATTATCTGTAATTTCTAATCATTTTAATACATCTATATTATTACAGATGATGTCTGAGAAACCAGATAATTTAAGCCAGGGCGCCGCTTCTACTTCAGAGCAACGTGAAACTACTACGAATTTTGCTTAAAATTTTCTTTATTAATTTATTATTTATTTGTTGATTAGAGGTAGATCTAAGTTCTTTTTTTATTGCTACCATTAACAGTGTAAACATTCGACTCAATTCTGTAACTCAGTTGCTAACATTTAATCATTTTCTGAGATTTTTAATAATTTTTCAACATTTGTATAGATGTGTCATTTTTAGCAATAAGTGAAGCAACTGAGTTAAAGAATTTAGAGGATTTAGGAAATGTGCCAAAGAATATTTGTAGCATTTACATTTTGTACTTTTATACTATGATCTGTATGATAGTTAATTTTTTATAAATACAGTTTATTATATTAAGCATGAATGAGTTTTAATTATGCAGGGTGTTTGAAAAGTGGACATATCTGCATTTATCTTGCTTAATATTTATCACACATTTTTCGTACATGACATTAAATGTTTAGTGCAAAATTTATTATTTATCTATGTGTAAGATTTCCGGTTTTGCACTGAAGTTCTGTACGAAAAATGTGTGATAAATATTGAACAAGATAAATGGGTGTATAACTTTTTCAAACACTGTATACCCGATAAATACTTAGTTGTCACATCACATGAACGTTAATTTAAGGTAACTATAACATTCATTCAATGTTACAGGTAGGTTAAAATAAAATTCTATAATTTATAACATAGAGAAACTAATTTTGGTACGGTAAACATATCAATTATATCGCCGAAACATCTATAAGATGTTGAAAATCACAGATCTCTGCGAGGTTACGACCAAGATCGGACATTAGCAGTCACATAGATGTCTATGGGATATTGTAGAGACTCAGATCTTTTTGTGACATCTGTGATGTGAACATTACTGAGATATATATACGACGTAAATTTGTTTGCTGGGAGGTTGTTGACCGGTTGCTATATAAAAAGAGTTTGTAGGTAAAGTTTGACAAAAATTATTGAAATTTGTTGAGGTGTATGAATGGAACCTTGGTAATTTAGTTTTTTAAAGTGTGCTAAATCCAGTTTCTGAGATTCAAATATGAGTCTGTCAATTTTTAGCTGCAAATTGTTTGCAAATTTTTTTAAGTGGACTGTACAATAAAAACAGTTGACCGTGTTTCTTGACTTGCATTTTAAACGTCAGTTAGTATTCCAGTATTATTATGGTTCAATGAGTGTGGTTGCTACGGAGTTGTTTATAATTTTTGACTAACGTTTGAAATATTTCTTTAATAGACTTACAATCTAACACTTCTGTTTGCACATACACGTGCAGTACATGTTTACTTTTCTATATTGTTTGTACATTATAATTGAATATTTTATGGTTTTTATAACTGTTGTGTTTCCTGACTTAAGAGAAATTCCAAATTACTTCAACTCGCCAACTTACATTCTCTTGTAATGTTGTATTTCGATATATATATATATATATATATATATATATATATATATATATATATATATATATATATATATATATATAGTAAACTGTAATAGTATACCTAGTTTGTAGATGAAGTATGATAAATGTATTATAAGTTAGTTTAGTTTAGATTCAGAACTTGTTGTATTCACACGTACTCTTTTATGTACAATAAATAATTTTTTAAAAACCCAATCGAAAAGTCTTGAAACTTAAGTTATATATATATATATATATATATATATATATATATATATATATACATCTACATCTGTGTTACTTAACTTAAACAAAGTGGAGAAAAATGATCTAGCTACATTTTTGGGACATTCTGAAAAAATACATAAGAATCACTATCAGATTCCCGTTGTTACGAGAGACATTTCACAAATGTCAAGATTACTGGAAATGGCTCAAGGAAATTGTGATAATGAAAATTCCGATACGCAATTAGTACAGGAACTAGATTCATCGGATGAAGACGGAACAGGTACCAAAAACATATCGATAGCAGAAAATAGTAACAATGAATCGCTGAAAATGAAATCAAGTAGCCACAATACAACGTTAATAAAAGCCAATGAAGAAAAAACTTGCAGTAACAAGGATACAACTAGTAATAACTCTGAAGAATGTTTTGAGTCGAATATAGAAATAGACAGTGACGTATGTACAAAAAATTCTAGCAGTCCAATCAATAAATGTAATTTCATATTATTATTATTATTAAATCACATTCTACAAGTAAGTAATGATACTATAGTTCATATGAGAACAAACTTTATTGAAGCATCTATTTCTATATTTCAAGCATGTATCAAGTGTAATTAATCATCAAATCCTGATTTATATGTATAAAAAGTATATTAACCTTACCATTTTTTTTTTCATAGATTTCATTCAAAGAAAAACATGGAATACTCCTGAAAAGGCTAGAGCTAGAGAAATATTTTCTGAAAACATCAAAAATAAAGAATTACCATCATATAAATTTTGCGTCGAAACTGTGAGAAACTATACCGAATTTAAAGATAGAACTGCAATGCAACTAAAATTGTGGGTTCAAAATCAGATCTCAAGAGAAAGTAGAATATGTAGTAACTTCCAAGACCACACAAAAACCAGTAAGTAAAAGTTATTTAAATAAATGTATTTTGTAGTTCTCGTAAAGCGTGGATTACACAATGAAGTTGTACTTTTCAAGTGATTTTAAAATGATATTGATAGCTAATTCACCTACTAGAAAACAAGCAGTTAGATGGTAATGCGGTAAAGCAACAATATGCAAGTGTACGGTCAGTTTTTTAAAGGAAATTTCATAAAAAAAGGACCGCATATTATGTTTTTTTTGAATCATCTATCTCTCTTACTTTTGCGTAATTGTGCGAGAGAGAACAAATTTTAAAGCCAATTGAAAGGAAAAACTTCATCGTGTATCGCACGCTTTATAGGCTATTAAGCTTAGCGATCACAAGATCCAAGCAACATGGACCAAGGGTTCATGTTTTTTATTATAATTGCACTTTAATTTGTAGGAATAATTAAATGTTGGAGAACACCAGAAAAACAAGCAATTCGGAAAGCTTTTGGTGAACATTTACGTGATGGTACCTTGCCATCGACAGGCAAAGGAATCATACCTAGTATTAAAATACAGATCGGTGCAAGTAGTAAAAGCCTATATAAACAATCAAATAAAACGAAAATTATTCAAATAACAATATTGTAAAATATTTGTATGTATACATTCAAATTGATTTTTGTAACATTTATGTTATTTGCTAGTACCATCGCTTGAAACTTAAATTTGTAATAATATATAATATTTTTGTAAAGGTACATTTATGTTGTATATATTATATATGGTTTATAAAATTAATATTTAATGTATACAGTGTAAATACATAAGATATTTTCAATAAATACATAAAAAAATTTTTTACAGAATATTTATTGTGTTTCAGCAACTAAAGGTTCATTCACAAATTCATATTCGTTTTGTTTCGATTCTTGTTCGACTATGGATAGTTTTATGATTAAGCTGAATTATATTCAAACGCCCTTTATATATGAAATAAAGCAATGTACAGTATAATAAATTAACGAGAAATATCCGTTCATCTTACCTGCATGAAGTCATTTTCTAGTTTATTAAAGGATTGAGTGGAGTCTCCTATACTATATTTCATCTGGAAAATATGGTCGATACATTAAATTTTCTTAAAACTTCGACAGTTTTGAAAATCCTATAATATTTATATTTCTAACATCATAAGCAGAATCTGGAAATCCTATAGAAATATTTGTAAATATTTTGTTCAACAACGTTATGGCTTGCAGTATAATAGAATGTTGCACTGTACAATCAATATATTCTTCCCGATTCTCTGCAGGAGCAGTATATAGTATATTATATAAATCAACCACATCAGTAAAACATACTTATGAAAAACAATCTTAGAATAATAAATATATTTCACCAAACCTGAATACTTGCTTCTCATTTTAAAGTCATATTCAATATGATTAATTTCTCCTTTGTCTGGACAAACTACATAGCTGTCTTAAATTATGATTTTCGATAGTGCACTTGTCGTACAATCATTGAATCACAGCCGATACAGTTCAGCAACTGGTATAAAAATATATACATTCGTCATTTATATATTATTTATCTTTTATATCTTTCTTTTTTAGATGCAGTTAAGAAAAATTTTCCTTTAACAAGAGATTCTGATTATGAAGAATCTTTAAAACTATGGTTTCGGCAGGCAGCACAGCGATTTGCCAGGTCCTTGGAGAAGGAATAATCTCATTTTTTAGTCATGGAGTTAAGTGACCTTACGAGAGTACTTTAATTATTATTATTTTTTTTTTTTTTGATTATTTTTTTTACTTGGAATTAAATTTTTATTTTTGCCTCGTTCGAAATATAAACTTTAATATATCAATGTATTCGTATTCTTAATAATTATTACATAAATAGCATTAGTTATTTGAATTACTAGTTTTTAATTATTTAAACCTACATTCTTTATAGAACATACCTTTAATATTTATTATGTACTGCTCTATGCACGTTTCAAAAATATTTAAGTAATATTTGGATGTACTGCATTATAAACGTTGCAAGAATATTTTTTAGAAACATTTCATGTATGTTCCCATACTATACGTAATGTACGTTGCAGAGAGGTTAAGAAAACGTAAGAAATTGTTTTAAAAACATTGCAAGAAATGTTCCGGAGGGCGGACATAGGAAGTCTTTGCAACATATATGTGAGCGATTTGAGGATGTATTTGATAACATCACATTTGAAATGTTGATATTCCAGAAACGTTGCCGAAACTGAACTATGTTTACTGGGTTTTTACTAAGTATGAACTGTCAATGAGTTAGGTTAAAAAATATTTAACCAAAATAACAACATATGAAAGAAATTTAAATAAAATAAATATATCATCACGCTTTTTACCCATTATAGGTGTGGCACTCTGTTTACGCAGAGTGCGGTTACCACCCGTCAAGTCATAGCCCCCAAAGTTGTTAGTGGAGGGGAACCACAGGGGTAAATTTAAATTGGCAACTGTCGACAGTGGGTTTCGAACTGAGGATCTCACGATCCATTGTCCGGTGCGTTACTACGGAGCTTTATTTTAAAGTTTTTATTTAAATTACTCAAAAATATACAATATTACGAATTTAATATTTGATCTAACAGGTTTCAATATTTATAACAGATTTAATTCATCGTGGCATCAAAAGAAGTAAATTATATATGTGTATTCATATTTAAAATCCAGAACACATATAAAGAGGTGTATATGTACAGGGTGTAACATAATAGGTACATTAAATTTAACCAGTTATAGAACTCGTCGAGAGGAACAATATTTCTTAATAACTAAACATGTAAATGATAGCAGATTCTCAAATATAAAATTGTAATGTAGCCTTCGATTACCGTGTAACTAATAACAGCTTTGAAATGAAAGATACTATTATTTTTAACATGCACCAAGTAGGTACGTACATTTTGCTATGTAGGTATATATATATATATATATATATATATATATATATATATATATATATATATATATATATGTATTTTCTATAATTTAATTAATGAATATTCCAATGATGTTTTATCTTTCTTTACCATTGCCAGTATATTACCGGGCCTGTCGCTCATGGTTCTTATTATTGCTTGAACTCAATTTTTTTCCTATTCAAATACAGTGTGCATTATTTCCTCAAATGTAGCTGACAAAATATTGTAACTTTCCAATTTCGTCCTCTGATCCTATTTTCCAAAGTTCCAGACTAGTATCCTTTTCTTCAATCTTTTCCTTATAACTTAAAAATATAGTTTATCTTTTGTAAAATAAATTCAATAATATTTCATAATTAGAATAACACCTCCTAACTTTTGATCCCTCTCTCACAGTAACTTCATTTCATTTTGTAATTTTTTATTTTAGCTTCACTTATTTAGTTCTTTTATTCGTAATTAATTTAGTTGTTGACATTTGTTACTTTAATTTTGTTCCTTGTTTTATAGTTGCCGTTTGAACGTGCTGTAGCGAAATTTGTTTAAAATAATATTTGGTCAAAGATATTAGTTCTACATTCTAATTAAATGCATTTAACCATATCCAATCGCATTTTCCTGAAATTGTGAATAATACAATCTTTGATTGTTGTGTTTGTATTCATAACAGCCTATTAAATTCTTTTTCCTCTTCTAATTGCGCCCAAATTGAAGCAACCCTCCCTACCTGAATGCATTTCGTTTCTTCGTGATTGGAATAAAATATATAAAGGCTCTTGGTTCGACTCAACACTTTGATGCAAATGTATTAAGATTAATTAGCAAATGCTTGACTTAACTAGATTTTCTCCTAAGTAATTTTTTAACGGTTTTTATCAGCCATTGTTAAGAGTGATTTCGACCTCGATAGTAGTGCTATTGTCTTGATATTTCAAATTTGTGATATGCAATAAGTTTGTGTAAATTTTAAAAACCATTAGTGAGATTCAAAGTAGCACTACAGATAAGTTTTTGAAAGTAGGTATTTTATTAATTCTACTGATTCTGCTGGATCAAATTTCGAGCAAGATAAAATTATTTACACTTTAAAACCGCCTAATACAGCGGTGGGGGAACCGGGGTAAATTACCCCAAATGGGGTAAAAATTAAATTTTGGTGGTAAAAATGATACTTTTGTGACTAAAAAGTATATATTTTTAATTTGCTATTTTATAAACCTGTTAGTATTTTTTTCAACTTAAACAATTTAGCGACATATGCAGGCCACGTTATCTCACTCCCCACGACTAGAGTGTTCTCGAGTTATATCCTTGCGCAGTAAAGCAAATCCCGTCAGTTGCCAGATTGGGCGATTTATCGCCATTTGGGCTACAAAAAAATATTTTTGCGACTGAAATTTTCAATCGGCGACAGGCGACTACTTTGGGCTATCAATTCTGAAATATTTATTAATTTGGGCGATGAACGGGACAATGAAACTAAAAAAAAATTAACACGGAATATATTGTAGAACGTAACGTGCGAGCCCACAGTGTAAGGCAACACAGCACACAGTTGTGTCTGCAAGTCTCGCCATTTTGCGGCGCGCATGAGCACACCAGCGCATGCTCTCGTGATTCCGAGCTCGTCGCAGTCAGTTCGTCCACGTATCTCGCGTATTAACTGTTCTCTGTTGTTTCGTGTTTCGTGTTGAAAAAATGGGTAAATACGCAAAATACAAGAAAAGATATAACAGCGATTGGGAAAAGGAAGAACAATTTAAAAGTGAGTACCTACTAAACAGACTAAAAAGCAATTTTGAGATGTTTTATTATGGAATTTAGATTGGTTAACTGCAAATGTAGAAGAGGATGGTGCCCGTTGTAAAGTATGTCACTCAAATTTAAGAGCACATAAAGCAGGGCCGTAGCCAGGGGGGGGGCTGGCCAGGGCTAAGCCCTGGTAAAAATAAAATGAGCCCTGGTAAAAATAATCAGGCTTATGTATAGAAAAAAATAGTATAATTATTTTATCACCGACCTAATTAAAATTATTATCGATCTATCTGTAAGGATGTAAAAACGTTCTAACTATTTATTACCAAAGTCACACAATTACATCCTATGTATTTTTCTATGTATAATAAAGTGAATTTATGGTTTGTTATCTCTTGAATTTGAATAAACTACTTATTCAACGATCTTACACGATCTCTACCGACAGTGTCCGTGTCTGGCGTGTAGCACGGTGCACTTTGTACGTCCCAAGGCGCATGACAGATGACAGATTCTGTTGTTCTGATTAGTTGCAAGTGTTCACAGTCTTCGTCAGACACGACTAAATTGTTACATAATCGCATGTGTTGTTAGTTATTGTGGGAGTGCTCAAGTTGCATTAACTAAAATTTAAATGGATATAAGAAAGTTTTTTTATAAGAAGCATTGCATTGAATCGAATGATGATGGTACCACCAACTGCCAAGTGAATGAAACTGAAGATATTTCTACCTCTACGTCCTCTAAAAAGTCAAAGTTGAAACTGATGAATGTAGGAGATACTGCAATAATTGATTTAGCACCCCAAGGAAAGGTTATTAAACAAATAATATTATCCAGCTATCCCAAACAAAATAACAACAGGTCTTTTCAAGCTGTCTGGTATAAAAAATTTACATGGCTAGAATATTCTGTAGAACTGGATGCTGCGTTCTGTTTTGCTTGCCGTCAGTTTCAACCTACAGGTAGTAAAGGACATCTAGTATACAAATTATGTATATTATAATTTGTTATACTTTGCTAATGCGCATGATCCCTCCCTCTTAGTACTTAAGAGTATTATGAGTAATCATTGTTATAAATACTAAGAAAATTAGACGGACGAGCAATCGCTAGTCAGTCGTAATCAAATACATTCATTGTAAAAGTTTATATATTGTAATTTTTATAAAAAATAAATTTATATTTTTAAGGTCAAAAAAGGCCTTAAAACATAATTGGCGCAGTCGCTGTAGGATGTTGAAAACACAGAGAAATTAAAACAAAACATTTCATCTGTGGCACTTTTTAAAGTCTTATTTCAACTTCAACGAAATCTACAAGTACTTCTAAACCGGCTTCAACCTAAGCCCATCAGGGTCTAACCACGACCCATCTCTAAAGAAGACTACACGAAATCGACAACTTGCTGTCCAGGTAACCAGACCACGTCCTCATCAGAAGGAAGAGAACTTGCTGATCGGTACCAGTTCACGTCGTCGAAGAGACAAGTCATCCGCTGAGCTACAAAACCTACGTCTACTCGATTCCGGAGATGTCCGTTAAACATATTACACTGTTAACCGTATTACAGTAAGTAATATTAATAATTAATTAAACTTGTAAAATCTTGTAAATTCATTGATGAGTGATAACTCATCCGAATCAGACGATTCGCAAGAACAAGATCCTGAGTTAGAAATATTAAATTCTAACCCCCTTAATATAATATTACGTCCAAGTAAACTTTTAAAAGCACTTACAATGGCTAATATTAGTTTGAGTGAATTAAAAACGTTCACTGACGTAATTCCTCAATATGAAGGAAATATAAAATTACTTAATAATTTTATAAAAATGGTAGACGAAGTCTACGCAACAACTAACTTGCTAGCTCTATCACAGCTACAAAAAACTTACCTATTTGGAATAGTGAAAACAAAATTAGTTAATAAAGCAGCGGAACTTCTTTCCGAAAATAATTTTAACGATTGGGTAGAATTAAAATTATATTTAACAACTAATTTCACGGATAAATTGACAGCAGAAACAATACTGCAAGAAATAATGTATAGTAAACTCAAAAATAATCCAGAAATTACATTAAAATTCATATTGGAAAAATTTATGCATTATAAATCAAAAATACTTTTGACTGCATATAGTGCAGACCAAAAGAATGCAATCATAGCAGAGGTACAAAAATTAATTGTAAGACACTTTATTTCTTTGTTACCCACTAGTATAAGAGGTTCATTCATTGTTAAAGACCCTAGTACCTTAGAGCAATGCGATTTATTGTTAAGAAATGAATTTAGTTTCATTGGCCAAAACCAACACACCTCTCCACTTTTAAGAAATGTACCAAATTATAACATACCACCGCGGAAATTTCCAGCTGATAATTTCCCTTCACAACCAATAAATCTTAAACAAAATTTTAATAGAAATAACCCTCCTTTCGCACCCACACAAAATGCGAAAAATGCCATACAAACCAGACAGCAGTTTAAACCACAACCAATGTCGACTCAGACCAGACAGACTCAACCTATGTCTTTCCAAACTGTTAGACAAAATTATAATATAGAACCCCATGAACAAGTAAACGAAGACAACGAAGTAGAGATTAACGAACAAAATTTGGACCAAGATAATGATTTTTTAGAATTAGGAACAATGGTACAAGAGAACACTACATAATGTCCTCACTAACAAATGATCTACCATCATTACAACAAAATTATTTTAATATACTTTTCGATACCGGATCATCCATAAATTTAATGCACCCAGATTTAGCAGAACAATTAAAATTGAAACAAACAGATACAAAATTGACATTTAAAACAGTAAATGGAAAATCAACTTGTAATAAATATGTAGAAATCAAAATGAATGGAAAAATAATTAAATGTTACATATATAAATTTCATAAAAATTATAACTTATTATTTGGAATGGAAGCATTTCGTACACTTGATATAAAATTGGATTTTAAAAATAATAAAGTAACAATGAACGAAAAACATTATAAATTAAATGAAAAAATGAACGTAGAAATTAATTCAATAGAAATTCGTAACTCTCATCTGAATATAATAGAAAAACAAAAGTTAGATGAATTACTTAAAAATTATGAAGATTTATTCCCAAAAGAAAATGAACCATTATCTCACACAAATATTCTCACACATAAAATAATAATGTCCGACGAAACACCCATTTATACAAAAAATTATCGATTACCACAAGTTTATGAGAAAGAAATTGAACTACATGTTAATAAATTATTAGAAGAAAACGTAATTCAAAAATCATATTCCCCCTGGTCATCACCTATTTGGATAGTTCCGAAAAAAGCCGATGCATCTAATAAAAATAAAACTAGGATGGTCATTGATTTTAGAAAAATTAATGCGAAAACAAAAGATGATAAATTTCCTATCCCAAATATTGATACAATTTTTGATCATATTGGCAAATCAAAATATTTTACAACTTTGGATTTACATTCAGGATTTCATCAAATAGTTATGGATAAATTAGATAGGGAGAAAACAGCTTTTTCCACCCCTTCAGGACACTATGAATATCTTAGAATGCCTTTCGGTTTAAAGAATGCCCCCGCAACGTTTCAGAGAATGATTAATACAGCCTTAGGAGAATTAGTTAATGATATATGTCTCGTATATTTAGACGATATAATAATTTTCGGAAAAACCTTAGAAGAACATATAATAAATATAGGAAGAGTATTCGAAAAATTACGTAAAGCGAATTTAAAAATTCAGAAAGATAAATCAGAGTTTTTGAAATCAGAAGTTAAATATTTAGGTTATATAATAAATCAAAATGGACTCAAAACCGATGAAAGTAAAATTGAAAGTATAAAAAAATTAAATATTCCTAAAACAAAAAAGGAAATAAAACAGTATTTAGGTACCCTGGGATGGTATAGAAGATTTATTCCAAATTTTGCAGAATTAACGAAACCATTTACCAAGTGTTTAAAGAAAGAATCTCACGTAGATATTTATGACCACGAATATCGTGCAGCATTTGAAAACAGTAAAAAGATAATAGCTGAATCAGCATTACTACAAATACCAGATTTTAATAAAGAGTTCATACTGACAACTGATGCCTCTGATTATGCAATCGGAGCCGTATTAACACAAACACATGACAATCAAGAAAAACCCATCTGCTACGCTTCAAAAACTTTAAATTCAGCGGAACAAAATTATTCAACTATAGAGAAAGAATTAAAAGCAATCGTTTGGGCAATAAAAAATTTCAGACATTATTTATACGGAAGAAAATTCAAAATCAAAACAGATCATAAACCTTTGGTATGGCTTTTTAATATGAAAAATCCAAATCAAAAATTAATGCGTTGGAAAATTGAATTAGGAGAATATAATTTCGAAATTGAGTATTTAAACGGGAAACAAAATGTTATCGCAGATTTGTTATCAAGACAACACCCAGAAACAAAGATAACGGAAATTACTGGAAATTTGTTAGATAAAAGAATTATCGCACACTGTGTGTCACGCGATTTTGAAATGTCAAAAGGATTGGCAGAGGAAATAACAAATAAATATGATAGTAGAAACTTTTGTAATAATAATGAATCATTAAATAAACACTTAGTCATACAGAAGTTAGGTGATAGAATGATAATTCCCTTAATAACAAAAAAAAATCATTATGATCAACCTTCTATTAAAAATTTAGATAGACCATTAAAAGAGTTGAGAGATTTTTTAATAATGAATGACTTACATGAGATAAATATTCCTAAATTAGGTTGCGGATTAGATAGATTATCTTGGATAGATGTGAAACAAAAATTATATAAAATATTTCAGGATACAAACATCCAAATTAATGTGTTTAGCTTACCAGAAAATTTTCACTTAACAAATTTTAGTGAAAACCCAAATAGTGAACAAGACGATATTAACACAGTGCATTCAGACAATGAGAATATTATAGCTGGCATTAAATACATAAATAATCGGTTAAACATAGCTGATAATCAAATTATATTCGACTCACATAGTCAAGAAACAAAAATTCAAATACAAAAATTATTTAATAATAAAAAACAAAGAATACATATAATAATTAACGAAGAAAATTTTGAACAAGAAACGCTTAAATTTTTAAAAGATTATATTGTTCCAAAAATTAGATATCTAGCTATATTTAATAAAGATCTTGATAAAAAGCTAACAAAAATTATATCAGAAAATTTCACCCCAGATTCAATAAATATAATAGCAGTAGATAAATTAGTTTCTGATATTGAACACGAAGAAGAACAATTAGAAATTATCCATGAATTTCATAATGGCATAACAAACCATAGAGGAATTAACGCTACTATTCAAGCATTAAAAGAAAAATATTATTGGCCAAAAATGAATAAGGATATTATAGAGTATATAAATAAATGCGAGCTATGTAAATTAAATAAATATAATAGAAAACCGATACCTGCAATAGATAATGTCACCCCAACCCCTGAGAAACCTTTTGAAGTAATTAACTTAGACTTGTTAACATTAGAGGGTAAATACTTTTTAACTATTATGGATCAATTTTCTAAACACGCACAAGTATATTTCCTTATTAATAAAACTGCTAAAACTATATGTGACCTATTAATTAAATACCTCCAAACTTATAGGATACCCGATAAGATAATAACAGATAGCGGAGGAGAATTTAAGAATACATTGTTACAAGACTTACTAAAAAGATATGGAATTAACATCCATTTTATTTGTGTGAACAATCCAAAGAGTAACGCAATAGAAAGATTCCATTCTACAATAATAGAGTCATTACGGATGATAAATCAAAAAGAGCGAATAAAAGATCAAAATTTAATTCAAAAGGTAGATTTAGCAATAATAGCATATAACAACACAAAACATAATACAACTAAATTAACACCTAATGAAATATTATTCGGACCTGACCAGAATAAATATTTTAAACAAGAAATTACATTAGATCAAACTTTAAATGAACATCAAGATAACATTAATATAATAAATGATTTAGTAAAAACTAGAATTATGAGTGAAAAATTAAGTAGATTTAAAGAAAATGATAACCCATTACAATTAAAGAAAAAAATATATATTAAACAAAATCCCAGATTACTCGGTAAAATAAGAAAGCCTTTATATAAAAAATATTCTTTAAAAGCTTATGACCCGTTATTAGGAAAAGTAAAAATTAGTGACGAACACGGTGACAAAAATATAAGAATAAATAGAATAAAACAGTAATATAATTACAACTATTATTACAGACTATGCCATGGACAACTGACTGACATATCAAAAAATAATGGATTTCATTTAATTGAATTAGGTGAATGTAAAATAAAAGAGTCGGAGCAATTAGTATATTATAAGTATGATATATCCCAAATAGAAACGGAATTTATTAAGGTTACAGATACTTTTATAAAAATACAAGAACAATTAAATGATAAAGAATATTCTATATTCTTCCAAAATATAATAAATATATTAAGATATAATTATGCTGATTTAAAAGATCAAGTCGCAAAATTATTTATGAAAAATAATAATAGATTTAAACGAGGTTTAATTAACGGTCTCGGATCCGTAATAAAAGCGATTACAGGAAATTTAGATTCCAGTGACGAGGAGAGATATAATAAACTTTTTGAACAAATACAGAGTAATGAAATGACGTTACAAAAACAAAACGAATTAAACTTGCAAATTTTTAGTAATATCTCTAAACAGTTTAATCAACAATTAGAAAATATAAAGTATAATGAAAATCAGCTTCAAGAAAAAATAATGAAAATAATTAAAGATTTAAACAAAAATCAGAATTGGCAGAATATAATGGGAATACAAAATCAAATATTAGAATTAACATTAATAATAAAAAACCTTAATGAATTTTGTAAACAAATAGAAGTAAGTTTAACTTTTTGCTCCTTACATAAGATACACCCTAGTATTATTACGTTTGATAATTTGAAAAAAATTACACAAAATAAAGATATATGGAACTTCAATGAACTTATTGAAACCCATTGTAAGTTTGAAAATAAACAGATTCATTTCTTAATTACGATACCAAATTTCTCAAAACAATCCTATCCATTATTCCAATTTAGCCCCATTCCTACATATAATGAGGAACAGAAATTAATAACGATAAATGAAAACCAAAAATTGTTTTTTAAAATTGGTAAAGAAAATTATATAATTAATAATTGTATTGTTATAGAGAATAAATATATGTGTGTTACACAATATTTTGAAATAAGTAAATGTATTGTAAATTTAATAGATAAGAAAAAGGATGATAATTGTTTGTATCATTATATAAGTATGGAAAATGATATTGAACAAATTAGAAATACAAATGATATTATAATCATTAGCCCTAATAAACAGCAAATACAAATTAACTGTTTTAATAAACATATATATAAAGAAATTCAAGGAATTTATAAAATGAAAACAGATGAAAAATGTCAAATAAATAAAAACATTTTTGAAATTGTTAATCAAGACTATAAAGAAATACAAATTCAAAATTTAGAGAAAAATTATAAAAATAAAATCAATGGAACATTGAATTTAAGGAAAGTAAAAAAAGTAGAAGAGTTAATAGCAGTCTTACCTAAAATAAAGAATCTTGAGTTAAATAACAGTTATCATTCTTATTTAATATATATATTAATTATTGTAATTATTGTAATATGTAGTTGTAAGATAATATTTAAATATAAGAAAAAACTCTGTAACAAAAGAAAAATGGAGGAAAAAGAAATTGAATTAAATCCTTTGGCTTGAAAATATGCGATATAGCAAAGTCTTGCAAGGGAGGAATTATGTATATTATAATTTGTTATACTTTGCTAATGCGCATGATCCCTCCCTCTTAGTACTTAAGAGTATTATGAGTAATCATTGTTATAAATACTAAGAAAATTAGACGGACGAGCAATCGCTAGTCAGTCGTAATCAAATACATTCATTGTAAAAGTTTATATATTGTAATTTTTATAAAAAATAAATTTATATTTTTAAGGTCAAAAAAGGCCTTAAAACATAATTTACACAGATATTGGATTTAAAAACTGGAAAAATGCTACAGATTTAAAAAATGGTTTTCCAGCCCATGAAAATAGCAAAACACACATTAAAGCCATGCAGATGTGGACAGAAAGAAAATATAGAGAGTTAAATGCTACATCAGTTTCAACACTTTTGAATAATGATATACTCGAAAAACATAGGTATTATGTAAAATCGGTAGCAGAGTTAATTCAATTTTTAGCAGTAAACGAATTGGCTTTTCGGGAAAATTATGTGGTTGAGGAAGAACATGAAAGAGTATTGTTCATGAACCTATTTAAATATACCTTGAAAAAAGATGAAAAACTTGCAGAATGTGTTAAACATATTCCACAAAATGCAAAGTACACATCTCCAGATATTCAAAACGAAATAATAACCATTTTAGCTGATATGGTGCGGGAACAGGTCGTCGATGATGTGAAAAATGCTGATGTACCATGGTTTACACTACTCGAGGATGGTACAAGGGATAAGAACAATAGAGAAAATGTCTCAATTGGAGTTAGATATGTGAAAAATTGCAAGGTATTAGAGTCTCTGTTAGGGATTTATACAACAGATAAAATGGATGCTAAAACATTTACAAATATGACACTCAGTATTTTAAATAACAATGGTATAAACACAAGCCACCTTCTTAGCCAATGTTATGATGGTGCTAGTGTTATGAGCGGCAAAAAAGGTGGTGTTGCTACTTTAATACAGAAAGCTATAGGACGATTTATTCCATACGTTCATTGTTTTAACCATCGTCTCCATCTTGTTGTCATTAGAACAGTGACAGAAATAGAAACAGTTAAACATATTTTTGACCAATCTATTATGTTGCACGAATTTTTTAGTCATGGTAAAATTGCAGCCATATATCAAGGAAAATCTATTGTTAGATTATTAGAACAGCGCTGGTGCGGACATTTCGCGATTGTTAAAATAATATTTTCGAATTACTCCGAAATAGTTAGAACCTTAGATGAAATAACAAAAGATAATTCTTTTAATGGACAAGATGTTGCAAAAACTTTCGGAATAAAATCAGTGATGTTGGAATTTGACTTTAGATTTGCTCTGGTTCTCATGAAGCAGTTGCTAGGAATTTTAGAACCAGCTGATGCTGCTTTACAAGCACGTACGACTAGTTTGAAGGATGCCAATACGATAATGAAATCAGTAAAAAATAAAATTCAAACCTCTAGAAACTCCCAGAATTATCAAAGTCTGACAAATGAAGCATACTCTCTCTTAAATGAAACAAAATTGACGGAGTTAAAGAAAAGAGAACCAAAGTTAAATTCAAATTTGAAGGACTATTTAGTAACAGAAAAAATGCCTTTTAAATTTCCTGTGAACAACAACGACGGACCTGTTTTATATGAGGCCATCGATCTTGTACTCTCTTTGCTAAATGTAGTAGTATTGACGAATTTGACCAAGACCAATTAAAATATCTGCAAAAATTAGGTAAATAACGTGTATGATTTTATTTTACTATCGCTATGAATATTACTTATTTTATTTAATATGAACTTGACATTTTTAGGTATAACTCTTCCATCAGTAGAAGAACTATCAGTGGTTAAAGATTATATGAATAACAAAGGAGATGTTGACCATTTAACCGAATTGTTTAAACAGCGAGAAGCATTTAAACAAACTTATGCACTTTTTGCTGCAGTTGCAACAATCGGTTGTAGCACTGCGTTAAATGAATCGTCTTTTTCCACATTGATAGCACTTAATAGACCACAAAGATTGTCAATGAATCATCCCCGTATGTCACATTTAATATATTTGGCTTTCGAAAGGCAAAGAACTGAAACACTTGACATGGATTTATTTTTAAAAATATTTCATAACAAGAAAGATAGAAAATTACAACTGTTTTAATTTATTTCCAATTACTTATTTTCAAATCCAGCATAATATGTTTGTTTTTTATATATAAATTTTTAAAATTGCAATAGTGTGCATTTTTTAAAAATAAATAAATAAGTAAATATCAACAGTGGTAAAATATATACTTATACCTACCATACCTAAGATTCTCACCATTACTAAGATGCTTAAAAAAATATAGGCCCTGGCTAAAAAATAATAAGCCCTGTCTAAAATTTAGTTCTGGCTACGGCCCTGACATAAAGCCGATTTAATGAAACATACAAAAACAAAACTTCATATAGAAAACATGAAGAAAATTGTGCCACAAAAAAATCAAATGTCACTGAATTCTTGTGGTAAGTTTTTTAACTAACTAAATTAATAAAGTAAAATGAGTACAATTATTTTTATGTGTCTTTTAGGTATAATTTCTCAGATCACAGTTTCTAAAGACACAAAAGCAAAGGAGCTAATTTTATCCACCTACATTACCATGCATTCTAGTATTAGAAGTATTGAGCATCTGGGGAATTGTTCAAATAAAATTAATATTCCTGATAAATCTATTTCTTGTTTAAGAATTCACCGAACTAAATGTACTGCACTAATAAAAAATGTGATCTCACCAGTACTTCAAGCAAATCTTGTTAAAGATATTAAAAATTCATATTTCTCGTTAATATTAGACGAGTCTACAGATGTTTCAGTATGCAAATATTTATGTATATGCGTAAGATATTACAGTGAAAGTAGAAGCAGTATGGTAACTGAATATCTAGGAATCATAGAAGTTGGAAGAACTCGCGCAGAAGATTTATACGAAGCTGTTAAAAACTACCTCATTGAAATAGGACTTGATTACTTAAAAATAATTGGAATAGGTACCGATGGCGCAGCGAATATGTGTGGTAATGAGAAATCTCTGTATGCTTTATTAAAAAAGGATATACCTCAACTTCAGTTGGTTAAATGTGTTTGTCACTCAATACATTTATGTAGCGAGAAGGCATTTAAAGAACTTCCCTGTTCTTTAGAATTTCTTGTCAGAGAAAGTTACAACTGGTTTTCTCACAGTCCTCTAAGAAAACTAAATTATCAGATAATTTTTAATTTAATTAATGATAAAAATATTCACATGAAACCATTAAAATTAATTCAGGCCTCACAAACAAGGTGGCTTTCTAGATATCAGTGTATTGAAAGACTAATTGAACAGTGGTTAGAATTAAAAACTCATTTTGAATTATCATCTGCTGCAGAAAAATGTTACACTGCAAGACAACTAACAGAAATGTATAAAGACAAAACAAACTATTTATAACTTTTATTTTTGAAGCCTATCCTGAAAGAACTAAATTCGACTAACATGCTTTTTCAAAATTTTAATGTTGATGTTGATATTATCTATGAAAATTTAAAAACCTTAATTGTATCAATTTTTAATAGAATTATAAAAAATAATTTCAAAACTTACTTAAATCAGGAAAGCTTCGACATCAAATTTATAAAAAACACATTAATGAATGATTTAGCATATAAAAATATTAATAATGTTGATTACGGACTAATTTTTTCTACTGAACTAAATCATTATAATAAAATAATAGATTTAAAGATGTGATGTCTAAATTTTTTAAAAGTATTATGCATCACCTTATGTGAAAAGTTACCAGAAAATATGACGTTATTAAAAAAAAATAATATTATTTCAACCAAATATATGTTTAAATCAATTAACGAATGTTTTTAAAAATTTACCTTTAGAATATTTTAATGACGATTTAAATGAATTAGAGAATATGTGGAGAAAAATATCAAGCGTAGATTGGAAACTACATTTTCCAAACAACGAAATCCCAAAAGACACAATTAAATTTTGGGGATACCTACTAAATTTTCAAGATGCTGGTAAAAATTATCCTTTTAAAAAATTAGCACAAAATATCTTAAAGTTATTAACGTTTCCTGTGAGTAATGCTGTAGTCGAACGTGTTTTTTCTATTATGAATTGCATAAAAACTAAACAAAGAAACAGAATAAATTTAATATTATTAGATGCATTGCTTCGTATTAGATCGCATTTTTATTCGAGAAATTCTTGTTGTGTTAATTTTAGTCCTTGTAAAGCCATGGTTGATAAATTCACGTCAGATATGTATTTGTCAGTACAAATTAATAATATTCAATCTGACAATGGTGAAGTTAATGAAACATGGGACTTTGTTGATGCTTTAAGTTAATTATATTGCTGTTTGTTTATATAATAGTCTATATGTCTATACTGATATTTCTATTGGTGAATAATTGTTTGCTTTACTTATATAATAAGACTAGAATAATATTTTTTGTTTGTTTTTACATTAACGTATATTTTATTTATATTATTTCCTATGTAATATCATATATTTTCTTGTATTGATTATTTAATTAAAAGTAACTAGTTGTGATTTTATAATGTTTTTTTTATACATGTATATTTACATAAATATATGTTTCTGGTATTTACTTCTTGATTTGATTATGTAATTTATGACAGTAAAAGGTATAAAAAAAGATTTAAATTTAGGCTACTTTGGGCTACTTTTTATTTACATAAAGGTGGCTACTTTGGGCGACTATAAGTTTAAAAGTTGGCGACACTGCAACAAAATAAACTGGCAACTCTGAATCCCGGCTACCTGCTCAGTCCGTGCCATGCCGTCAAGATACAAATACATTGACGAGTCAGAGAGCCAGTTTTTACTAGTTAGTTACTGACAAGACCACCATTTTATCATTAATCATCAATATATCGATCAAGGTAAGCCGCAATTTGAAAATTTAATTCACGTATTTTAATTAATATTTTCTGTCTCCCTTCAGATGGCAGCAAATAGAAAAAGAACATACCAAGACGAATTTCTTAATTACGGTTTTACACAAATAGAAGACAATGGTACAATGAAACCACAATGTGTTGTATGTATTTCTGTACTGACTTCAGAATCTTTCAAAAAAAGTCAATTGAAGAAACATTTAGATAATATGCATTCGCACCTGGCTTCCAAACCGCGAGAATACTTTGCAAATTTAGAAATATCTGTTAAAAGACATTTAATTCTGTACCATGGCATAGAATAATTGCGGAAACCAGAAGAATGAACTTCCCACCCTATTTGATAAACATAATTAGTGCATACCTAAGTGAGCGATGTATAATATACAACGAAAAAAGGTACATGATGACATGTGGAGTCCCACAAGGCTCAATATTGGGACCCACGCTATGGAACGTATTCTACAATGGGATACTGGAACTGCAAGTCCCCAGAGGTATAAAACTGATAGTTTTTGCTGACGATTTGGCTATAGTGGGAGTAAATCAAACACAGGAAACACTAGTAACCTATGTCAATCATGCAATAGAAATGATTGAAAACTGGATAAGGACCTGCGGCGTCGGGCGGTTACCAAGCAACGTTCTTGAGGTAGTTCTGATCAAATTATAAGTATTTATCAATGGTCGAAAGATATTCGGTGAGAAAATTTTTTGCGATAATTATTATTATTTTCATTCATATACCATGAAAATGACATTTTGAAATAAACAAATTAAATATTGAATTAACTGTCAACCAGCTGTCAACGACTGTTACTTAGCAAAAGGTGATAATTTCCCGGGGAAATTATCAGTGTAATTGTGACCTGATTGGTTACTTTTGCACACGTGATCAGAAATACAGGGATTCGATTGGATATTACTTTAACCAAAAAATTTTCAGTGTAATTGTGACCTGATTGGCTACTTTTGCACACGTGATCAGAAATACACGGATTTGATTGGATATTGTTTTAACCAAAAAATTTTCAACAAAATTTCCCGAAAATAAATTTGTAATTTGTGATTAGGTCCATGCAAGAAGGCTGGTCGGTTCAGCAATACTGGGGGTTTTAATTAAATTACTGACTCTAATAATTTGTAAAATGTGCTACCTAATAAAATGACTTAACAAAGGGAACTTTAACAAAGAGGGTTTTTAAATTATCAGAGATATTAGGCCAGCGGTCGGGGAACTTTTTAATCATTACCCCAAAATATTTTTGTGTAAGTTGATATTACCCCATGGCGAAGAGCACAAAAAACGAAATCGCATTTTTTAGCATCTTTCATAATATAGCTCATGATAATTTTGAAAAGAAAACAATAACTAAAAATTTAATTTAAACATCATTTATTCAATTTATCTATGTAATACCTTTTTTATTTTTTTTTGTCAATGGGCTGGAGAGAATGCTTATGCACACCTAGTATGATGCCGAAGCAGCGCATACCCCCCCGAAGGGTAAAGGTAGTGTGGGACTCTAGACATCCGCTTTCGCTTCATTTGCCCAGCCTACCCACTAAACTCTCCCGTCCCCTAGCCCGAAGAGGGCGTGGTACCGCTTTCGCTTCATCATCGCCGCCCTAGTCGTTGTCTGTTGTCTGCCTTTCTTATTTTTTATTCCCTTCTTTCTTTCTCTCGCATTCTCTCATCCTTTTCCTTTGTCTTGAGTATTTCTGCTATTGTTGTTTCCATTTTTTGCCATTCTTCGGTATTTTCAAGCATTCTGCCAATCATATTTTCTTTCGGTAACTGTAATAAATTATTTCGAATTATCAATGGCCTAGGGATATTATAGCTGATAATTTCCCCGGGAAATTATCATTTGTTGCTAAGCAACACTTGTTGACAGTCGGTTGACAGTTAATTCAATATTAGATTTGTTTATTTCAAAATGTCATTTTCACAGTATGTGAATGAAAATAATAATAATTATCGCAAAAAATTTTCTCACCGAATATCCCTCGACCATTGATAAATACTCATAAATACTCAAGAACGTTGCTTGAAGGTAACAGCCCTCCGCATACGGCGTCGGGCGGTTACCAAGCAACGTTCTTTCGGTAACTGTGATAAAATAATTTCGAATTATCAATGGCCTTAGTGATATTATAGCTGAATAGATCACTTCATGAACGTGTTAAAATTATTCTTTTTAAATAACAATATTTGAACTTATATGTATTGCAGAAATCTATATTTATTGATTTTATTCGATAAGTATCGATATTATTCTATAAGTATCGACATATCAATAAAGGAAGATTTATAAAATTTATTCGATAATTTCCAAAAATATCGATATTTGGCACACCCTTTTACAAAGCGTATCCCTAAGCCAGCACGAGCTATTGCAGCTGAAACTTTTTCTTCTAAGATCAAACGATGTATAAACAAAAATGATATTGAATCATGGCATGAACTTCTTTGCTTTGGTGTTGATACATTTTCCTTACCAGCAACCAAGGAGAGCAGGAAGCAGTCGCTAGCGGCTATCATAAAAGCCAATATTAATGGTACCCAACAGACATCAACCCAAACACAACAACCTGTTTTTGTTAATAATACTACAGAGAAGAGTGATCGTTTGAAAAAGGCAGTTGAAGGTAAACTCCAAGAAGGATCTGTTACTGGTGCAATCAGACTGCTAACGTCAAATGATAAGGTAGCTCTTCCAACCCCCGAAGTAATTGATGCCATGAAAAATAAACATCCATCCGCATTCCCCAACATGAAGTTTCCTGATATCCCGTTGAATGCTGCTGTTATCCCTGATGTAGAACCAACAGAAATCTATGTAGCTATTTCTTCTTTTCCGAACGGTTCTGCTGGTGGCATCGATGGTTTATTTCCTCAACACTTGAAAGATATGATTGCGGCCAGAAATGAGAGATCCAGGCTATTAGTAAAAGATTTGGCTAACTTAATTACTATTATGCTGAAAGGTAATGTTCCTAATGAAATTTGCCCGATTCTTTATGGTGCAACATTAATTGCTCTCACGAAGAAGGATGGTGGTCTACGTCCAATTGCTGTGGGAACTACTTTGCGTCGTTTAGCCGGTAAAATTGTAAGCCGTCGCGTTATGGAAGAAATGGGTCAATTATTACGTCCTACTCAGTATGGTTATGGAACTCGTGGTGGCGCTGAAGCAATAGTACATATTTTGCGGTCTTACATCTCTGACCAATCCAGTGAATGTCGCGCTCTTCTTAAACTGGATTTTCGAAATGCTTTTAATTCAATTCGACGGGATAAGCTTATGGAAGCTGTTACAGTGAATCCCCCTCAGTTTGCTTCTTTTATTAGCCAGCTTTATCGTCATGAAACTCTTTTGTTCTTCGGAGATTCGACAATGCTATCTGCATCTGGCGTTCAACAGGGCGATCCACTAGGCCCCTTATTGTTCTGTTTAGTCATCAAGCCACTGATAGATGTTCTTGTAAGCCAGCTTAACCTATGGTATCTGGATGATGGCACCCTTGCTGGGCATCCTAATGATGTTGTCACTGATTTTGCATCTATACTGACGCACGGAAAAGAAATTGGTTTGGATTTGAACTTGTCTAAATGCGAGCTTTATGTTTTTGGTGGCACTCAATTGGCCCAAGACTCCGCAATTAAAACCTTTAAATCAGTTACCGATTCAATTGGAGTTATTAAAGCAAATCGCCTCGTGTTACTTGGAGCACCATTGACTTCTGAAGCTGTCCCTTTTGTTTTAAATCAAAAGCATGAACAGGTGGATTTACTTGTATCACGCTTACATATTTTAGAGCCCCATCAAGCACTTTTTCTGCTGAAGAATTGTCTTTGTATTCCCAAGTTTCTTTATGTTTTACGATGCTCTCCTGCGTGGCAGTACATGGAAAATCTAAATAGAATCGATAATATGTTTAATTCGGCGCTAGAAGAAATATTAAATCTCCAAATACTGGATGATACTTGGTCTCAAGTTTCACTTCCGACTCGTTTTGGTGGCCTTGGTATCAGAAAGACTGGTGAATTAGCTCTCCCAGCCTACTTGGCTTCGGTTCATTCAGTCGAACAACTGATCACTATGGTACTGCCCACTTTCAATCTTGAAAAAGTTGTCGAGGTTGGTATTTCTGCTTGGCAAACAATAACAGATTCTAAGCCACCCAATGTCGACAATCGAAGATCTCAACGTTGTTGGGATGAGCCAGTCTGCAAGAAAATTTACACAAAACTTCTTGCAACAGATAATAAGTCAAACAAGGCTCGTCTGCTCGCAGTTTCAACCCAGATTGCGAGTTCTTGGCTCCATGCTTATCCAGTTCCATCACTTGGTAACCTTTTAGACCCTAATTCTCTGCGTATTTCTGTTGGTTTACGTCTTGGTGCCCCGATTTGTGAAGTCCATCGTTGTCGCTGTGGTGTGGATGTTAATAGGCTCGGTCATCATGGACTTTCTTGTAAGCTAAGTAAAGGTCGAATGAGTCGCCATGGGTCTCTTAATTCTACAATACAGAGAGCCTTATGTTCAGCTGCAATTCCTTCAATATTAGAGCCCCCTGGCTTAGCTAGAGATGATGGAAAGCGCCCTGATGGCATGTCGATGATTCCTTGGGCTACCGGAAAAGCTTTGGTTTGGGATCTAACTTGTGTAGATACGGTGGCGATTTCTTACTTAGCCGGAACGAGTATGCATTGTGGTTATGCGGCTAGGTTAGCTGAAGAAAGAAAAAAATTGAAATATACAGAGCTTTCCAATTTTTACCATTTCATTCCAATTGGCATAGAAACCTTTGGTTCTATAGGGCCTTCTGCCGAAAAATTTATCAACCAATTAGGAAAATTAATGAATAGAAATCATGGTGAAAGCAGATCCCTTGAATACTTAAAACAGCGAATAAGTATTGATCTTCAGAGGGGGAATGCTGCTTCGGTGATGGGTACTTTACCCGATCAGAAGGCTCTGGATGAAATTTTTTACTTTTTGGCAAGAGATCGTTTTTCTAGAATGTTAAATAAATAAATTACTTTGTATATTGCTATAATTTAAAATATTGATTGCTAAAAAAAAAAAAATTGTCTAATTTATTGAGATTTATATTTGTGAAAATATTATAGAATATTTCATTGGCCGGAGACTTTTGTACGCCACCGTACATTGGTGTATGGTGAGTGTGATTGTGAAGAATGTTGTTAAGAAAGTCAATTGAGGTGGTTTGGACATCTTGAGCGAATGTCAAATGAAAATTTAGTGAAACTAATATATGTGAGTGAGATTGAATGGGAACGATTGCGTGGGCGTCCGAGGTTGGGTATGATTGATGATTTGTTGCGTGAACGAATGATTCCGAGTATGAAGAATAGACGAGCATGTATGAATCACACTATGAATGTGGACGAGGCGAAAGTGGTGCATCAGGATAGGTATGTTTGGCGGAGATTGATTGTTGGTTGACTGTGTTTCTGGGTTCGTGCTACTTTTCACCACATTTGACCTTAGATTTAATAATACCTATATATTAAATATGGATGAAGTGTTGCTTATGCTTTTACTTACAATAGTTTAATGTCAACATAAGGGAGAGATAGTTACATCTAAAATTACACAGTGGGAGAAGAACAGCACATTCGTACCAGGTACCGGGTGGCATGAAAATGTGCTGTTTTCTCGCACTGCGTAATTTTAGATATGACTATCTCTCGCTTATGTTGGTTAGCATAGGCAACGCTTCATCCTTTTATATCACTAAATTTATGTTAATACTCCTGTCATCAATTAGTTAACAATTGTTGTTACTGCAAAGCAATTATTCATATTATTGCTCTGTGGACTTTTTACTGCAGCGTTTTGAATATGTTTTAAACAAACTTGGCTTTTTTAAATAAAATAAATAAATATATCATCACGCTTTTTACCCTTTCTGGGTGTGGCACTCTGCTTACGCAAATCCCGGTAAGTGATATATTTGCGGTTACCGGCCGTCATATCATAGCCCTCCAGGATGTTAATGGAGGGGGAACCACTGGGGTAAATTTAAATTGGCAACTGTCAGCTGTGGGATTCGAACTGAGTATCTATTTGTATCTTTCTGTAATTTTGTTTTCATTTGTAACACTATTCAAAGAAACTATGTAGGTATTACATTTCATTTGTTTATATGGTTGGAATGAATTGCTACAGACATAATTCTTCTAGGGTGGTATTATCTAATTTGGTTATAGAGCATTCAAGGAACTTGAAACCATTAGCTTTATTTCTAACCGTGACAATTGTAGTAACATTTAAAAAAAAACTATATTTTATATTTATTGATTCTAGTAAACGCATGCAGTGGTGTGGCGCCCGGCCTCCAATTTTTATTTATTTATTCTTTTATAATTTTATTTACACTTTTTTTTATTTATATTTCTATTAATTTTATGTGTGTAATAATTTTAATTGTGTATTAATTTTATTGCGTAATAAAAAATATTAATAGTTTTTATTTCCAACTAGCAATAATACAATGGAATAGGAAAAGTGAAAAAAATACATAAAAAGTATAACGATACAGTTAAAGTAAACAAAATAACAAATTAAAATTTATTATGTAGAAAATCATCAACATTATAAGTTTTTTTTTTTTATAAAGAAAGATGATGTTGAAGAATGAGGTTTTAAAGCTAGTGATTGATTAAATCTTTCAGAAAATGAGGAAGTTTGTTGTAGAAAATTAAACAGTAATAATTACCCACACAGCACAAGATATTCTTTGCATATGCAATATATATCCATAACGTGAAAAAAATTATATGCCTTGTGATGAACCGTCCTGATTTCTTAGTTTGTTTGTTTGGCGTCATCACATTTTGCTCAGTGCTTCAACTCTTATCTTTGTTAAATCTTCAATATGTTATTGATCTTGTTAACTGAACCGACAATAAGAAAAAGGTAAAGACAGTTGTTTTGTAAGGGTGTTTAAAATCACCTGTATTATATAAATTAACTATTGTTTACTGTAACTTCCTATAATTTACTGTGCAAAGTTAATTCACGAATGTGACTGACATAAATTTGACAGCTTCGCAACTGACAGCTAACCGTCAGAATACTGTATTTCTAATGTAAACAAAAACAGTTTGTAAACAATGACGTATTGTTGTTGCCTAATAAGCTGATTGGTTTACATTCAGGGTGGGGGTTGGGCTTCTGGGTATAAAAGGCGGCACTCAACCGTCGGAGAGTCAGACCCGTGGTGAGATCAGTCCGCTACAAGTCAACCTAACCTTTTCATTGTGTCAAGTCCGCTGAAAAGCTATTCAGGTGACGTGTCTCTGTCCGTCACAAATCAGCCGTCATAAAGTAAAACAATACTTCAAAGTAAAATTAATTAATAAATAATATTTAAGTTCCGAGATTCGTTGGCCGAAGGCACTCGATC
This sequence comes from Poecilus cupreus, assembly GCA_963942605.1. NCBI lineage: Eukaryota > Metazoa > Arthropoda > Insecta > Coleoptera > Carabidae > Poecilus > Poecilus cupreus. The sequence goes on along the minus strand of OZ012719.1, from coordinate 28,527,898 downwards.
CATAATTTATTGTTTGTATAATAAAAGATATTTATAAATAAATTATTGTTACACATACAGGATTTATTTTTTTCATTCTTCAAGAACCCTACCCAACTCCACAGAGCTTCCGGAAAACATATTCCCCTTGTTGTCAGTTTTACAGGCAGGAATCTGGTCGACGAGGTGCTATCTTTAACCGACAGCATCTCCGTCGTCATAGCCTATACATAAAATATCCTATGTATGATGACTATTTCATATAATTTTGGAGACGTATTATGTTATGTACCAACAATATTCCAAAAAGTATGTGTTTTTAGCAATATCTCATGTATATACTTTTATGGATATGAAAACGGCTTTTGCTTCAAATGTACTGCGAACATACATAAGATATGTTGCTATTTGTGATTGTTAATTTTAATTTATAATTATGTAAAATTAGTTTAAATACTTATACGAAGTATCTTAATAATTAATATAAGGTTTCAGACCTGATTATCGATGAAAAAAATACTTTTTTAATTTTCAAATACTCTACCCACAGGCATTACGTGGTTTTGTATTTGGATTATTTCTGATATATTTAAAAGTTACAGTTATTTCTAAGTTAACCCTGAAAAACAAGGCAGACGGATAAAAATTCTGAACATGTCTATAGCAATTATACGAGAATTTCTCTGGATTAAACATGGCTTTTTTATCAGCGATGTTTAGATAAATTTTATTTGTACTAATGTTATTAATTGTAGCTTTTATATTTTCAAGGTATTACAGGAAATTGTAACTATAAAAAAAATATTATTATTTTGATAAATCAAAGTTTTTATATTAGTGTCGTGTGTTCATGACTTCTCCCACTTCTCGTTCGCCATCTTTGTTTGGCTGTCTGCATGGGTTGTTATTGGGTGCATGGGTGTTACATTGCAAATTACAGTTAATATATTGATACAAATTCAATAAGTGATGATAATTATCAGGATGGTAGCAATAGTGAAACACCACAAAATGTCCAATTCAAAATGAATGTATGACTGCAAACAAACACACGTTTGAGAGTCAGTTGAGTGACTGGGCTGTAAATGAGGGAATTGCACATTAAATAATCCTGAAAATACGAAGAACTAGTTCGGATTTATTTGCTACCTATTACAAAATGAAAAGTAATTTTTTAAATATTTTTTTTTGCGATTTAGTTGTTAACCATTGTTTTTTTAGGAAAGCCTCCAGAAAACTACAGTTTTCAATATATCTCAAATATGAATGATTTTTTGTTATTAACAGTTTTTTTTTCTTATAGAATATCTCTTACTTTAAATAAAATATATTACATATTTTGGTTTCTATCTTTAATTACTTTTACCTTCAAAAAGTGAAAATGAAGTACTATTTCAGGTTATAATTAGAAGGAACATACATCCATCAGACATACTATGTAAGTATTGTAGAACTTAAAATGAAGTATTATTTCTGGTTATTACAATATGCATATCATTTTAATATAATGCGTATGTACAGTAATATTCTAGGTATATGTAACAACCATATTCTCTAGACATGACATGAACATCTAAGTGGTTCCAATTTACATGTACATATAATATTAAAAGAACATCCATAATGATATTTATGGATATGCTAAGAATATTATTTTTAAATTATAATACATGCATAATATATTCTATAGATATGATTGTGCAGTGTGAGGTATATCCGTCTAATATACTATGTATGTGTAGTAATATTCTATGTATATGCAAAAACCACATTCTGTGGACATGATATGAACATTTAAGTGGTTCCAATTTACATGTACATATAATATTCAAAGGACATCCATAATGATAATCATGGATATTCTAGGAATATTTTATTTCAAAATGACCATATACATAATATATCCTATAGATATGATTGTGCTGTGTGGGTAGGGTTCTTTTTTTTTATTACGTTTAATTCTAGGAACATGTAAATTGAATTTTCCACGAGTATCCTGATCGTGAGCATCACTCATTGTGGGCAGTTTATCTTTATTTGTTTTAATATGCAATATAACATTCCACAAGACAGTTAAGTTAACAAACCCTCAGTCCTAAAAATATCTTTAAAACATAATCGTTTATTTATTAAAAATAAATTTCTAATGGCATGTTTATATAATTTAAAGACACCTAATGCAGAAGGCGAATTACCTCAAAATATAATCTGTAACGTTTAATTCTGATTTTCCTTTCTATTTTCCAATATTAGATTCTTCATCCTCCACCTTTATCCCTTCCAGACCTCAATCCTAAAAATTCATATTATTGTAGATAGTAGTAGTAAGTAAATATTATTTCTCTAATCTTTTGCAGGTTTCCATTTTAATTGTTTTGATATTTGTCAATTAACGACTCGTAAAATATGTATTAACATATCACCTGAATCAAGATTAGTCAGAAGGTTTCTTTTCTATTATTAGAGCTATTGGCGGTTTACACCATCAGGATGATCATGTAAACCGCCAATAGCACATATGAAATTTAAGTATCGTATGAGAAAGTACATTTTAGCTACCAGTTACAAGATCCCGACGGTCATGACTTAGGGAACTGACATATTTCGGATTTAAAGTCCGACCCTGTCCCTGAAAATCTTCCGTAATAGTTTATCTTCAAAAAAAAAAAAAAAGTAGTTGTTAAATTGTGTAGTTTACTTTAATTTTGTAATTTACCGTTTTTTCTTGTTCTGCGCTGCGAGCATTGGTGTACCTGTTTTGACCCCGCGCAGCGGGCTGGCGAGCTCTCTTGGCCTGGGACTGTGGAAGCGAACGGTTAAGTTGAAGTTGTGTTTGATTATTTTCTGATTTATGCCACGTGTCGTGGATTTTGTAGTTTGTTTTGGATTTAATTTCTATGAATAGTGCGTGCTTTTGAAGAACCTGAAAAGTAAGTACATAGTTCTGTCATTTATTTGCTTCCATTTGCTGTTTTTCTCTGCGATGGCAGAGGTTAGTTTTATCGAGTTTAGCATTTGTGAAATTGCTTTTGCTTTTAACATTGTTGTGTATTGCTTGGGCAAATAAGTTGTAGAACACAGAATTTGCTTCCTCAGGTAAGCTTCCATAATCTCTAGCCAAGAGTTTCTTTTTCTTCGTTCATTTTTTTTATCATCTCCTTCATGTTCCCCTCTCTCATCCTCTCATAGTATGTGTAAGTGAATGCGATAATTTTTTGAAATTTGGTAGACCCTCTGTTACGGTACCGGTAAATTTGGAGTCTTTTGGATTGTTCATTGTTGAACTTTCTCCTTCAGTTACGATTTAGTGAATTCAGTTCGCGACTAGTGGTTTTTTTGTAATGTTTGGTTTGGCTCGATTATATTTGATTTTGATTTTATTTGGTGAATCGAGACTGATTTTTCAGCTGGTACCTTTTTGAGTAAGTCGCACTTACTCCGTCGAAGCCAGTTTTAGTTATCGATCATCATCCGCCATCATTCATTTACTTGTTCTTATTTCTAATTCTCTTTTGTGTCTATTTGTCCCTATGGAGTAAGTATTTTTGATTTTTGCTAAATTTAAATTTTGTGATATTTAATTTATTGTATAAGTTTTTGCATCATATTGTACTACAATTTTTGATCTCATTTTGATTTTTATCGCTACAGTATTTAAATTATGTTTGAGCTTGATATTTTGCTTGGGTAATGGTTTTGGCTTGGCTTTATGCTTAATATTTTGTTTGTATTGCTTGGCCTGCTGCTGGTCTGTTGTTCCATCGTTTTAGTGACGCTACCAGCCAGGGAAGTTAGGCTGAGCCCGGTAGCGAGGAGCCTGAAGCCAGCCTGCACCATAGGATTTCCCTGGGCTATGTTTATTTTTTGTGCTGAGAGTTCCTGCTATCTACCGAGCATCAAGGAACGGAGGTTAGCCGTATCAGTGTTTTACCGGAGGCCCCGAAGTTTTACTGACACTAGTATTACGAACGGCAACCCCTTCTTCTCTGCTCGAGCTCCGAGTCAGCTTCAGCCGCCCGATCCTCATTGGCTGACCTAGCCCTCCTGCCGTGGCCAGCAGAAGATAGTAGCTAGCTGCAGCCATCCTAGGGCACGCCACTTCCACTCCTCAGTTGATGGTATAATTTTTTGCTTTGTATTTTGTATCTTAGACCCAGACGTTGTATTTTTAGTACTACTTGATATTAGCTATTTTGTTTTGAATGATCAAAATTTTAACTAACTTAATTAATTAAAATGCTTTTTTTTGTGCTGGTTCCTAACTCACTGGCATTCCCAATTTCCTTTCATTTCGATTTAGGTGGCGCCTGTTAACCTACGACCCAGCGCCGCAACTAAACCCCTAGCCGCGGTTTTGTGTGTGTCTACTTTTAGTTTTGGTGGTAAGTTTTGTAATTTTAGTTGTGAACCACAGGTAGACATCACAATGATATGGATAGTAGTACCAATATTGCTTAAACAGACAATTGCATAATTATTACGGCGCTGTTGTTTGCAAAATTAATTATTAAAGTATTTAGGCAGAAGAAAATGAAACAGTTATTGATGATTTCGCAAAAATGAAATGAGACGGGTTATAAAATTCAGCTGATTTTATAGCATTTCGTTTGAGAAGAACTGAAAATTTAGAACAACACTCTTGAAAGACGATACCTTCATAAAGAAATTAGTGGAGAAATTATTCGAGTGTTTCGATGTAAAAGTCTAAGAGATGAAACTACACTATGAAGAAAACATTGCTCGTTTAACGTTTGATAATAAAAATCTGCGCAATGAAATTGATAACTTAGAGCAATATTCTAGGAGAAATAATGTACGTGCCTTTGGAGTGCCAGAAGTGAAGGGTGAAAAAGTTGAAGACAAGGTATGTGCTATCTTTAAAGGCTCTCTAAAAGTGCGTGTCGATAAAAACTAAATTTATCGTTGTCATCGTGTTGGCCGAAATGACACGAATAATAAAAAGGGGCGACCTATAATCGTCAAATTCTTGTCTTATAAAACTCGTGAATCAGTGGTGAAATGTCGAAAAGAGTTAAAAGGCTCAAAGATCTCTATCAAGGAGAATCTTACTAAGGAAAGAATTGAATTACTGCTGCATCAAAGAAGTATCGTTTAAAGAATACGCGGTCAGCAAACGGAAACATGTATATGCACATCGACGATAAAGTGTCGCGTGTAACTGATCTACAAGATATTAATAATTTATAAATTACGTCAAAGTTCATTACTTGTAATATTGTTAATTGGGTTTGCTCATAAGACACAAATATTAGGTTTTTAGAAAAATATATATTCAGCCTTATTTTCGTAACCATTGATAATCGAGTAAAAATTGTTGAGCGAACAATATTGCTAACCGAGCAAAAAATTGCAAAAATAGTATTCCGGTGACCAAAATATATTGTTTGCCTAACAACACATTGCTAGAATATATTGTTCAGTTTCCGTGGTGAAATAGTTGCCGGAACTACTTCAACAATTATTGTTGTAACACATCAAAATGGCAAAACCCGCATTTTTATTACTGGCGGCAGCAATCGAAGATGAAGAAGAAAGGTTAATATTTTATAATTAATAATAATCTAATTTCTATACTATAAATAATTTAATTTCAGACATGAGCTAATGATTTTGCGACGAGAAATACGTGACGGTAGTGATCCCTTGAGCATGCCGTTAGATATTTTTCGTGGAATCTATAGATTGTCACGGGAACTGGCACATGATTAAATTGTAGAATTAGCTCTACACTTGCAACGTATTCAACGAGCTGCAATTGCCATTCCAGAACAATTAAAATGCCTAATAGCATTACAGTTTCTGTCCCAAGGTAGTTATCAAAAGTGTATAGGACAAAACCATAATCTGCCCATGAGTCAGTCTTCAGTCAGTAGGTGCTTATCAGATGTAACTCGAGCAATGAATGACCATATGGCATATTTAATTAAATTTCCAACATCAGTCGAAGAAAAGGCAAGGGAAAAGTTACTGTTCAAGGAGGTACTAAATGGTTTTCCAGGAATTATTGGTGCAATTGACTGCACACACGTTGCCATTGAAGCACCAGCTTTTGACGATCCTCAATTTCCAGGAAACTTATTTCTAAACCGTAAAGGATTTTATAGCATAAATGTGCAAATAATTTGTAATGCCGAACTGAAAATTCTTGCTATTAATGCGCGTTATCCAGGATCGGTCCACGATTCTGCAATATGGACAACATCCGTAATACAGCAACACATGCAAGAAAAATATACGGAAGGATATAGATCTTCCTGGTTAATAGGTGATTCCGGTTATCCTCTCCAACCATGGCTAATGACACCATTTACCGGTCCAGATGTAAATGCTCGAAATAATGTTATAGCTTATTTTCTTTTAAATATCTAATATATATTCCATACTGCAGTAGACTAGTTTTCGGTCCTCTTTTATCTGACTTATCCATGTATATTATGCAAATATAACACTAAAAGATTATTATCAAACCGCAGTACTGAACACTGAATGTCACATTATTTTAGGTTATATTCATCTCATAAGTGTCCACTACACACTAACAAAAAAATCACTAGAAATTCCCTAAATATACGGAGGTTGGTATCATTCCGTACGAATATCGCATCGAAGTCAGTAACAATATTGTTGAGAATATAATATTGTTGACGAACAATAACAATAGTCGCACGTGAATATCAAATTCTAACAATATTGTTATTGTTATTGTTGACACTTTTGTTAATTGAACAATATTGTTGTAATATCATATGTCACGAGAATAAGGCTGATTGTATTGGTTTTCTTGCTAAGACAAATTATTTGTTCTACTTTTAGTTTGAATTTATACAAATTATGCGTTTTCTGTTAAAATTTACTTTCAATTGAATACAGTCTGTTGACGCATAGTAGTAATAGGTCATTAACCTTGTGAATAATTGTGTTAAATCTGAATTCTTTTAACTGTGTGCAATCAAACCTATAGTACGTTTCACTTTATATTTTTTAATTGTTGATGTATAGTTCATTCAATTTTATTTGCGAGCAATTTTTAATTATTATTCTTTCCGGTAATATTATTGAATTGAATATTTTTGTCGTAATGCGAATATATTATCAAAATGTTCGAGGTTTCAATTCAAAACTTGTTGAATTGTACAATAATTCATGTTCTTCTGATTTTGCTGTGGTTTGCATAACAGAATCTTGGCTTTGCGAATCTGTGTCAAACAATGAATTATTTTATGATTCCTTGGTAGTATATCGATGTAACAGAGATTTTGCAAAAGTTGACAAAACAAAAGAAGGTGGAGTTATTTGTGCAATAAATAATACTTTCAGCTCTATGACTGTTAATTTTCCATTGGGACCAGATGATAAATTTCATGTATTAAAATAGAGCTTTCTGCCGGCAATTGAATTTATATAATTGTAGTATACCTTCCTCCTCCAGTAACAATAAAACAGCTTAATATTTTTTTATGAAACTGTGGAATCCCTGCCTTTCATTTTTTTCTAAAAACTTTATTATTGTAGGCGATTTAATTATTGCACAACTTCATGATTATTATCTTTCTGGTCAAACTAATACAATAATTAACGATTTCCAATACTTCTCGAATTTAATACTTACTAATCAGTTTAATAATATTTCGAACACCAATGGTAGAATTTTGGATGTAGTTTTAGTTAATTTTAATTGCGTAGTGTCCCATGACGCTGTTCAAATTTATTAAATGCTATCGACTGGAGCGTATTAAATTATTATACAGATGTGGATGCAGCCTTTCAAATTATTTATGAAACTGTCACAAGCATCTTTGACAAATGTGTACCGCGAAAAAAAAAATGGTTTACACCGGATTTTATTGCAAATCTAAAATTCTCAGGAGCACAGAAATGCATACATCCGTTGGAAAGAACTTGAGAGAAATTTAAAATCAAAGTCAGGTCTACGTCTAATTGACTCGGAATTAGAAAAAAAATATTCAGACCGAAAAAATAAAATGGCGACACATTTTGAAGGCAGTAATAAATGCAATTCTTTATTTTGACGAGAACAATTTGGCTATGAGGGGCTCGTCAAATGATATTGACAGTAAAGATTGCGGTATTTTTCTAAAAACTATTAATTTAATCGCCAAACATGACCCAGAAATACGCAGCCACGTCAAGGCAATGAAACAACCGGGAAGAAAAATATCCTACTTTTCAATAACATGCAGAATGAAGTTATAAATCTTCTTGGGAATGAAACAAATAAAATCATTTTGAGCGAAATTCATAAGGCTAAGTACTTTTCAATTTCATTCGACTGTACTCCAGAGAGCAAATACCGCAAATTATAAGATATATGAGAATTACAGAGCATGGAATTTGCTCCATTGAAGAAAGGTTTCTGGATTTTATTGAATCGAAACACAAAACAGGAGAGGGACTGGCACAAGAAATTTTAGACAAACTGCAGGCCGATAATCTTGACATCCAAAATTGCAGGGCTCAGTGCTATGACAATGGTGCGACTATGGCTGACAAATATAAAGGAGTGCAATCTCGAATTATCGAAGTAAATGAATTTGCATATTTTTTACCATGTTCGTCACACTCTTTAAATCCAGTTGGAGTTCACGCCGCGAGCGTTTCACCGAACATGGTCATATTTTTTGGTACAATCCAAAGTTTATTTGTATTTTTCTCGTGTTCGACTTATAGATGGGATATACTGAAGTCGAATTTACCAGTATCTTTAAAAAACATTGCCATACACGTTGGTCGTCAAAAAAACAAACTGTATCTACAGTGTACAAACATTTGCCAAAGATCTTGAAAGCTCTGGAAGAACTTCCACGACTTAAAAACAATGTAGAAACATATTCAGGTGCGAATACCTTTTTAAAATAGTTGACAGATTTCCACTTCATCTGCAGTTTAGCAGTCTGGAACAAAATCTTGGAGGAAATAGACAGTCAATATTATCCTACAGATAAAAAACTTAACAGTTTCTACTGCTAGTAAACTAATTGAAAGTCTAAGAAACACAATAAGAAATAACATATTACAGACTTTTCACCAAGGGAGTGTAGATCTGGCTATGTCCGTAAATGTAGACCCTAAATTTAGGGAGAAGAGGAAGCGCAAAATAAAACAATTTGATTATGAAGCTTCTGACGCCGTTGACACAATAATCGAACTTCTCAACTGGACAATCGAAAAACTTCGGAAGGTGTCCGAGGATTTTGATTTTTTTTATTGGTTCAAATATCACTTCACTGGATGAAAATGCGCTGGGCAGATATGCTATGGTTATTCCCACTTTTGGACTAGAACTTTCTAAAAATGGACCATTTAGAAATTTTGCAATTGATTCATCGTTTCGAGTTAACGGCAAATTATACAAATATGGAGACTGCATATAGAATTTTTCTAAGCATTCCAGTAAGCGCTACATCGGCAGAAAGATCGTTTAGTAAATTAATATTGGTGAAAAATTATTTACGATCTTCAATTGGCCAAGAAGCAGTTTATGTTTACTTTCTATAGAATATGATGTTGCGCACTCACGAGATTTAGAAAAAATTATTGACGATTTCGCATCTCTAAAGGCAAGAAAGAAAAGATTTAAATAGTTTGTGTAGGTAGGTATAGGTACTACCTAGTCATGTTATTATTTTTTGTTTATTGCCAGTATTTTCATTTTTATTACATCAGTAAATCTTGTTTCTGTGATGTATGTAATTAGAAATTATTTAAATAAATATCGATATACTTATATATATATATATATATATATATATATATATATATATATATATATATATATATATATACTTATAAATGTCTTAAAATGTTCAGATAGACGTTATCTATACGGACTTTGCGAAGGTTTTTGACAAAGTCAATCAATATATTAATTCAAAAACTTTATGTAGACTTCAACTTTTTATTAGTAATTTGACAACTTTTGAAATCTTATTTATATCAGCGTCCACAATTTGTTTACGAAAATGACTTTTATTCTAATAATTTTACTCTGGTGTACCACAAGGTTCAAATTTAGGCCCTTTGCGAATTCTTTTGTTTAGAAATGATATTGCAGAGTCAATTCAATTCTCAAACATTTTTATGTATGCTGATGACATCAAAAAGTTGCCGCAGGTCGGTGATAGAATTCGTCCCGATAAATGATAGAATATGTAAAATACGTATAAAAGGAAAATTTAACAATATAACATTTATAAATGTATATGCACCAACAGAGAATGCGGAAGAGAGAGAATCTGATGAATTTTATGACGGCCTGCAAACAGCGTGTGACCGTACACCTGCTCACGATACACTAATAGTATTGGGCGACTTTAATGCGCAGCTGGGTAAAGAACAAATCTACCAGGACGCATTTGGCAAGAACACCCTACATGATGAAACGAATGGAAATGGCATGAGAGTAGCAGAATTAGCCACAGCAAATAGCATGACAGCTATTAGTACATGCTTCCCACACAAATTTATACACTTAGGCACCTGGAAAATACCAGGTACAGATAATACAAACCAGATTGATCACATACTTATATCTAAAAGATGGGCAACATCCATAGTTAACTGTAGAGTCTATCGAGGAGCAAATTGCGATTCAGACCACTATCTATTAATCGCAGAATTTAAACATAGAATAGCAAATGTGAATAAAACTAACAGAGAACGACCCAGAAAATGGAATGTGGAAGCACTAAAAGATGCAAATACGAACGAAAAATATCAAGAACAAATAGAAATGAAATTGCCACTTCAGCAGGACTTAGACATAGAAGAAGAATGGAAGTTAATAAAGAATGCAATAACCGCTGCTGCTGCTGAAGTAATAGGCGAAAACAAAAATTTCAAAAAAGAATGGTATGATGATCAATGTAGGGAAGCTATAAAGCAAAAGAATAATGCAAGGAATAAGTGCTTACAAAGAAACACAAGAGCAAACAGAAACGAATATGAAATTAAAAGAAAAATAGCTAGAAAATTATGTAGGAAGAAGAAAAGAGACATGATGAACGAAAGAATAAATGAAATTGTTGAGAACAAAAGGGACAGCAGAAAGTTCTACAAGCAAGTCAAGAATGAAACAAAGAAATTTACACCAAAACTAAATCAATGCAAAAATAAGCAAGGAGAATTATTAACCTCAAGTGAAGATATTTTGAATAGATGGAGAGAATATTACGAGGAAATGTTAAACGAAGAGGTACAAGAAGATGAAGAAGGCACATTGTATTACACGGCGGAATTAGAAATAAAGGAACCATCTTATGAAGAAGTAGAGGATGTAATAAGAGGATTAAAGTATGGAAAAGCGCCTGGTAATGATGGCATAACGGCAGACCTTATTAAAAAAAGGAGGAATTATACTATGGGAACGTTTGCACCAACTAATTGTGAAGATATGGAAACTAGAAAAAATACCAGAGGATTGGAAGCACGGAATTATAATACCAATACATAAAAAAGGAGATAAATCAATATGCAAAAACTATAGAGGCATAACGCTACTGAATGTAGCATACAAAATACTATCCGGAGTAATTCACAATCGAATCTCAGTATATGCGGAAGAAATCCTGGAAGAATACCAGTGTGGATTTAGAAGAAATAGATCTACAGTGGACCACCTATTCACACTGAGGTAAATACAAGAGAAATGCCATGAGCATAATATGAGCATAATATACTGCCTGTTCATAGATTTTCAACAAGCCTTTGATAAGGTTAACAGAAAAGCGATGTTATTGTCACTAATTAAGCTGGGAATTCCGCAAAAATTAGTAAGAATGGTAGAAGTTACATTATCAGAAACCAACGCCTCCAACGAATACAGCAAGAGCTTAGCAAAAAATTTCAAATTAATACAGGTGTCAAACAGGGTGATGCACTGTCTGCAGTACTCTTTAATTTAGTTTTAGAGTCAGCTATAAAAGATATTAATATACATCAATGCATAAATATTAACCCCGTACAGACTCTTGCATATGCAGATGATTTAACACTAGTATCAAGAAATATCAGATCGCTGAAGCAAGCAGCTACAAATATAAATGCAAATGCATCGAACCAAGGGCTCAAGATTAACGAACAGAAAACTAAATATATGTGCTGTATGAAAAACTTCCCGGACCAACCAGCCCAGATAAATATAGGGAACTACAACTTCCAAAACGTTACCTCTTTTGAATACCTTGGCGCCAAATTTAACAATGACAGCAGCGGCCAGGAGGAAATAAAATCTAGAATAATAAAAGGAAATAAATGCTACCACGCAAATTTAAAACTACTGAAGAGCAAAATACTGAATAGGCAATTTAAGTTGAAGTTATACAAAACGCTCATAAGACCTGTAGTAACACATGGATGCGAAACGTGGACGCTTACAAAGAAAGATGAAGATCAACTGCGAATTTTTGAACGAAAAATTATGAGAAAGATTTTTGGACCGATACAAGAAGATAATGGAATTTGGAGAATACGTATGAATTTTGAGATTGATCAGCTAATAGGAGGGGAGGATATAGTGCGCTTTGTAAAAAGCCAAAGATTGAGATGGTTAGGGCATATGGTCAGAATGACAGAAGAGAGAAACCCAAAAAAGATCTTCAAATGGACACCAACAAGAGCAAGATCAAGAGGAAGGCCAAGAAAGAAATGGTTCGACAATGTATCAGCAGACTTAAAAATTCTAAAAACCAACAATTGGAAGCAGTTATCTGAGGACAGGCCTAAGTGGAGAAGACTAGTAGAGCAGGCGAAGACCCACCAAGGGTTGTAAGCCGAAAGAAGAAGATGACATCAAAATATTAAAAAATATTAACTCAATATACGATTGTGAAAGTTTACAAAAAGGTATTGATAATTTAATTAATTGGTCTCAATCTTTTGAATTGTATTTTAATACGAATAAATGTAAAGTAATGACTTTTTCGAGAAGACGTCAAAATATGGATTTTAATTACAAGATGAGCAGGGAAACATTGCAAAGAGTTACTGACACTACTGATTTGGGAATAATATTTGACCATAAGTTATTATTGCACCAATATGTACATTCAATTGTAAAATTATCATACAGAAATTTAAGTTTTGTAATTAGATGTGCACAGGCCTTTCAAAATGTTTCTACTATTATGTCTTTGTACAACTGCTACGTACGATCAAAACTTGAATATTGTTGTCAAATATGGAGTCCATATTATGAAAGATACAAAGATATAAAGAAAGTGGAAAAAAAATCACTAGATATTGTTGGTTTATTACTTTATGTATATTGTTTATATACCCTCTCTAATTGGAATTACATATCCTGTAGAGTGGTAAATAATAAATAAATAAAATGTATTTTAAAATGGTGTCTTAATAAAAAGATTAAAGAACAGACGAATGTTCAAAGAAGAAAAATGGTAAAAATAACTAATTAATATTTTCTTTATATACATCGATATATTTATTCTTATTAATTTCATTGTTACATTTTGTATTTTTCATCAAAGTGTAAAATAAATATATATAATATAAATATAAGTATGCCAAAATGCTCTGTTCAAGTATATTAGGTAACGCATAAACCAAAATTAAAACTGAAACAATTGTTCATTAATTTTTTTGCGCAATTGGTGTAATGTAACATAATAGAGAAATTTAATTCTCACTCTTATCTGCGATAAAAGTAACTGTCTGTATTGCAGGGCTCACTAGTTGTCACAGGATGACGCCATGCACAGTAGAAATGAATTTAAAATTTTTTGTGAGCATATATCTTACTAAGTAATAGTATAATGTTGCGAACGAGACAATGTGACGATGTTCTTTATATACAGTGTAACTTTATTTTAGTAATTTCATATTATTACTTACCTTTGTACTTATTAAACAATATAATATACTACGAAATATAATATATACGAAAAGTGAATTATACGAGGTGTGGCTATTACCTAAATAACGAGATTGATACTGTAAAATTTTTCTTCCAAATTTACATATTTAACTATCACCCACTTCAATATACACTCCTCCTCTATCCTTACACCGCTCCACGCGAATTTTCCATTGTTCAAAACAGTGTTGAAAGTCTTCTTCTGGAAGCTCGATGCGTGCCGATTTGGTTTTTCACAGCTTCAGCTGTCTGAATTCTTTTTTTCTTAATGCAGATTGTGCCAGTTTTGGCGAATACGGCGAATGATCTAACACTAGGATGTTATACTTGGCTAGATTTTGTTTATATGTGAAAATTTTTGACTTCAATTCCGCACACTATTTTTGAATGTTGAAATTCTCATGTAAAATTTTCTTTATGCATTCTTTGTCAAATCCTATAATTTCAGCAATCGCACAAATAGTTAAGCGACGGTCAAGGTCAAATCGGATCAGATTACCGATTTTTTTCAATATTTTTATCTGTTTTTGACGGGAAAGGGCGTCCCGGGCGTGAGTCATCTTCAACGTCCTCTCGACCATTTTGGAAACGCTTTAAACCACTCAAATACCTACGCATGAGACAAACATTCATAGCCGCTTATTTCTTTTAATAAAAGATAAGTTCCAGTAGCCGAAATTTAAGGACAATTCGTGGATTTATTAAAACACTTATCAATTTTTCGGTAAACAAAAAATTTTATTTTATACAAACGATGGCCACGGCCAGGTGAATACGTCTATAGACACGTGAGGGGTGACAATCGAAAGGGAAAGATGCACGCTACACAGTAGTCAGTCATACGATTTTGCCGCATGTGTAGTTCATCTGCAGTAGCATCAGTCTCGTTTTTTAATAGCCACACATCGTACATTAAAAACAAGAATGCCATGAACGATTTATTAAAAGATAATAATACATATAAACCAATTAAAAGAGATCCCACTAGTAAATTTCAAACTTTATACACCAACTAGCGCAACAACTCCTGGATAAAGAGTATATAGATAGCAACACTTACAAACAACTTAAAGTATATAATGCGTCGTTCCCCAGAATATATGGTTTGCCAAAGACCCACAAACCACATACAGTGCCTGTACGTCCTGTTGTCTCAAGCATCAACTCCCCGTCCTATAAATTATCCAGTTACATTTGCAATATCCTTTCCAAACATAAAAAACTCTTTTGAATTGGTCAACAAACTTAAAAACCACACCAGCATACCGACCGGATACATTCTCATTTCTTTAGATGTCACATCACTTTTCACAAATGTCACAAAAGAACTGGTCCTAAATGCCATAAATGTTTACTGGCAACAGATTGAAACACACACCAACATAGATCATGAAACGTCCAATCAACTTGCTGAATTTTGTTTTGACTGCAGTTATTTCTGTTTTGAGGCTCAATTTTTTCAACAAATTGAAGGCTGTGCTATGGGGAATCCTGCATCACCTATTTTTGCCAACTTGGTTATGACTGATTTATTAAACACCTGTATATAACAGTTACCTTTTGAGATTCCAATTCCAATTCACTATTGAAACAGAAAAGGACAGACGCATACCGTTCCTAGACATAATGATAATAAAAAATACGAATGATGAAATTATAACGGATTGCTATAAAAACCAACAACGTCACAAAGAATTTTAAACTATCGGTCGAATCATACGGTCAGTCAAAAAATTGGAATCATTAAAGGCGATTATGATAAGATCCTCACTTTAAGCAACCAAGAATTCCACACAAAAAACCTGAACAATTTGCGCAACTTACTTAATATTAACGGATACCCCCACAGTTTCATAAACAAAATTTACAATCAAATGCAAGATAAAATTAATAAGAACAATCATAACAACACAATTACTAACATACGTAATCCCAACTTAAAATACTATAAAATACCGTACATTGAACACCTAACTTTACAAATTACGAGAGCACAAAAGAACGAACACAGAAAATTTGCTTTTTATTTGAAACTAAAGTCGATGATAAATATAAATCTAACGTCATTTACAAAATTAACTGCACTTATTGTGAAGGAGTGTATATTGGCCAAACTAGACAATACCTCAAGAATAGGGTTAATAATCATAAGAACGATTGTAAGAACTTAAACTCAGATAAAACTGCATTATCCAACCATTGCACGGAGCTGCATCATAGATTCGACTTCGAACATGTTCAGATTCTTGATACGGAAACGAACTTCAGGAAGCGCAACTTTCTGGAAATGATCCATATTTTCAACAACAGCAACTCTTTAAATCACAGAACTGATACAGAAGTTCTGAGTAGATGTTACCAGCGTATTCTACAATTGTTTCTTCCTGCCAACACACCACCCTGAAATTGTAAGTGTTTAGTGTTAATTTTATTTGTTAGTGACTTAATTTAAGTAGTTTTCTAACCTTGTGCTCTGTGATAGTTAGTGATACTGTAATTTTTGTACGTGTAAGTTGTTCGTTTAGTACTGTATTATTTATTCATTTTATTATTTCGCCTTTAACTTCCTTGTAAGTTACTTGATTTTAATGTGTTGTTTGTCCAATTTTTAATTTGTTGTTACGTTTTTCATGATAGGCACTGATGAAGAGTCAATATAACTCGAACGTTTGCGACGAGAAGTTAAGTTTTCTTTCCAACATTCATCTTCCAACATCCAAGTCCCGACTATTGGATTCATATTAACAATTAAAAAGAAGTACAATGAAATTTTTTTAGTAAATATAGTAAGCGAAAACAAGTGTACAGAGATAGACTTAAATCATCTTAAGAAGAATACTAAAGAGCAGATAGAGGAGTTAATAACCAATTATGACCCGAATCTAAGAAAAACCACATCGGTAGTATCAAAGATCATTATGAAAGTAGAAGACTCTGTAAAAGAAGCGCCAAGAAAATTGGTTCCAGAAGAAACGAAGGAAGTAAATAGACAAATAGAAGAGCTAATGGAGAAAGATATCATTTCTCACAGTAAATCCGAATACAGTAGTCCGATAGTTTTGGTGAAGAAAAAAAAACGGTAGCGTATGGATGTGAGTAGATTATAGGAAAATCAACGCCAAAACAATCAGGGACCAATACCCGTTACCGTTAATAAAAGACCAAATAGATAAATTGCAAGGAGCTCATGTCTTGAGCACCATAGATTTGAAAAATGGATTTTACCATGTACCTGTAGCTCTAGAGAGCCAGAAGTATACAGCTTTCTTAACACGTTCGGACACTACGAATTTGAGAAAACTCCGTTTGGATTCTGTAATTCGCCTGCATCGATTCAGCGATTTATTAATCACATTTTTCATGAGCTGGTACTTCAAAATGTAATAGCTGTTTATATGGACGATGTAGTGATATTAGCTAAAGATGAAGAAGAAGCATTAACAAAATTCAAGCTTGTCCTTCACACAGCGGAAGATTAGGGATTAGAGATTAACTGGACTAAGTGTCAGTTTTTATGATCTAAAATTACGTATTTAGGATACGAGGTGGAGACGTGCAAGTACAAAGATTTCTCGGACTCTCCGGATAGGTACTTTTGAAGAAAAATGCCAAGTTCCGATTAGGAATCGAAGAAAGAAAAGCATTTAAATCCCTAAGGGCCAGTTGTACCAACCTTCCATAAAGAGATATGTAGTTATGAATTGCATAAACTTAGGGAATCCTTAAATTTTCATTCTGTTGCATGAATCAAATTTTAATCCGTGAGCCAGCTTCAAAAACTGCAACCCATTTGACCAAAAGTTTCAGTATGTTCTATGGAATCTACCCGTTTAGGTACATCGAAAAACGCACGTCTGCCATTTAGATCTGGGTGGAATTAAAAATGGCGTCCATTAAAGAAGGAAAGTAAAAGATGGAATTTTAAATAATGTGACCAAAATTTTCTTTTTTATCACATGATACTAGACGAAAATACAAATCAAAAGACACCAGTCTGCCACTCGTATGTGGCCGGGTTGCCTCAGCAGACGAATTTCAAAATTTAAAATTTGTTGCTCGAAATTTGACTTAAATGACCAAAAATTTCTTTTTTATTTCATGATACTAGAAGAAACGACACCAGTCTGCCACTCCTACATGGTCGAGTAGTCCTGGCACACGAAATTCAAAATTTAAAATTTATGGCCCGAAATTTCACTCAAATGACTAAAATTTTCTTTTTATCCGATACTAGAGGAAAATGCAAGTCAAAATACACCAGTCTGCCGAGGCAACCCGACCACGTATGAGTGGCAGACTAGTGTCTTTTAATTTGTATTTTCGTCTAGTATCATGGGATAAAAAGAACATTTTGGTCATTTAAGTCAAATTTCGAGCAACAAATTTTAAATTTTGAAATTCGTCTGCTGAGGCAACCCGGCCACATACGAGTGGCAGACTGGTGTCTTTTGATTTGTATTTTCGTCTAGTATCATGTGGTAAAAAAGAAAATTTTGGTCACATTATTTAAAATTCCATCTTTTACTTTCCTTCTTTAATGGACGCCATTTTTAATTCCACCCAGATCTAAATGGCAGACGTGCATTTTTCGATGTACCTAAACGGGTAGATTCCATAGAACATACAGAAACTTTTGGTCAAATGGGTTGCAGTTTTTGAAGCTGGCTCACGGACTATTATGTTGCTTAGCTAAGGAATACATGATCCAAAATCAAGTGATCTAAAATGTCAGATCTATTCTAATAATAATGAATGAAAAAAAAAATTTTATATACTTTGTCAATTCCATAATGTTATATATATATAGGCCGGAGCAAAATCATCTCCCCGATTTCGACGGCCCTTAAAAATTTAATAGATCTGATGAAAATAAAACGTGCTACAGCCTTAGTAGACTATTCTAAGTCCGTTTTACCGTTGAGACGCGAAGTAAAATTCTGGATACTGTTGATTTGTGTATGCCCCCAAAATCGGCTAAATTTAAAAGATGTTCTCTTGTAGCATATACTCTTAACGTAGCTAATAATTGGTTCATTAGTGATACAGAGTTATTTCTGAAAGAGAAATATAATTTTTAAATATATATTATACTGCAATATAAATACTGGAAGTTATCGCATTTTACAATAACTCTAAAGGAGGAGTTGATACCTTTGATGAAATGTATGGAAATTACAGCACAAACAGAAGTACTGGTCGGTAACCTATGGTAATTTTTTATGCTTTTATTGCTTCAGTTAACTCCTTTGTATTAAATCAAAGCTACCCAGCCAATAATTATATGACAAGAAAAGATTTGATCAAATGACTTGCAAAACAAGTTTTAGAAGATTTTATTAATAGAAGATTACTAAATCAGAAACTTCCACAAGAAGATTTGATAATAATGAAGAATTATTTATAACATTACAAATATTGACCAATTTGATATTGAGAAACTACAATTCTTGTCAACTTTAGGTATGTCACTATTATATATATTTTCAACGAATCAGTTTTTTCTTGTCACTTTTGTAAAGTACTTTGTATATGGATTTTAGGTACCTATTTCATTGCCATCAAAAGAAGAACTAATTCTTGTCAAAAATTACAAGCTATCCTGTTCATCTACAAAAAAAAAGTTCCAAAAAAAAAAAGAAAAAGCAGAAACCGACCTACAGACAATAGAAATTTGCACGAAGAATCAATTTCAAAACTTCATGAGTCCACGTCAACAGAATTATCAACAGTTGAATTCATAATTGGTCCTTCTGTTTCGGAATCAACACAGACTGAAGATAGGACATTAAACCCAAGTTCAACGAAAGGTTTACTACCCAGAAAAACGGAGGATTAATCTCTTGTAGTTTTTATACACTTTTTTTCGGGTGTTCTACCTCAAAATTCTTCCTTTGGTATAGTGTTAAAATGCACAAATGCCCATTATCAATTTTTTTCAACTAAACATTTTGAAGCTATAATCAATTTAGTACGACGGTGCGTCACTTGGCGCCGTTTGTCGCCACACGAGTAGTAACGTTGGTGAAAACCTAACCTCACATTTACTTGTGTTTGCCAGATAACCAACTTAGCTGAAAGTTCAATAGCGAATTCATTACACTAATTTGGGCTTTATTTGATGAAAATTGCTGGATCGAGTGCTAATCCGAGCTCAAGTTTGACTCAAAGTTCAAAAGCAGGTCCAAGCTGGCGAAGAAACAGTCTACTTTCTGACAAGGAACTGGAAAAATTGCTCTTGAACAATGAATCTGATAGTGACAGTTAATCCAAACTAAATACAGAAAGTGAATAAGAACACAGAACGGTAGAAGACCAGATGGAACACAGCGAACATGACACAGACTCTCTGCAAAGTGAAGATTCTGAAGAGGATGTTGCTTCGTCACCGACACTAACACATAGTAATTATTATTATAGCAAAAACATCATTACAAAGTGGAATAAGGTGCCACCACCGATAACCAAAACTCGAAAACACAACATTATTACTCATTTTCCCGGTTGTAAAGGGCCGGCAAAAAATGTCACAAGTTCTTTAGAATCTTTCTTCTTGTTCTTTGACGATTTTGTTATTGATCTTCTTGTGGAAGGTACAAACAAGTACATCGTAACAGAAGTGAAAGACAACTCTTCACGATGAAGGGACGCTCGTTTTGTAACCAAAAACGAAATAAAGGCGTTCTTGGCCATTTTGATAGCTGGTGGTGTTATGAGGTCATCTCATTTGAATTTTGATGCATAGTTTTTGGTCGATGATATGGGGAACGAATTCTTTTATACCATGAATAAGCAGAGATTTCTCTTTATAAATACTTTTCGGTCGATGATATGGGGAACGAATTCTTTTATACTATAAATAAGCAGAGATTTCTCTTTATATTACGTTGTGTCAGATTTGTTGACATTCGTACTCTTTTTGATTATGTAGTGGATAAATGTGCCCAGCTTTTTACCCCAGTGAATATCTCACAATCGATAAACAATTGGTGCCGTTCCGTGCACATTGCAATTTCCGCCAGTACATGCTCTCCAAACCAAACAAACATGGAATACAAATATTTGCATTGGTAGATGCCAGAAATTTTTATAATATGAAAATGGATGTATATCTGAGAACGCAGCCAGAAGGCCCATTCAAAGTAAGTAATTCGCCGGAGGATGTGGTTACCAGACTAATTTCACACATAAGTAAATCAGGAAGAAATATAACAGTGGATAACTGGTTTACCAGTATTCCACTGGCCGAAAATCTATTGAAAAATCATAAACTGACCCTAGTTGGGACATTGAGAAAAAATACGAGGGAAGTTCCGCCAGAATTTCAAACGAAGAGAGCGCGCGCTTTAAAAAGCACCCTATTTGGCTTTACCTCAACTATAACGATGATGTCGTATGTCCCAAAAAAAGGAAAATCTGTTATACTGATTTCAACCCTATACAAAGATACCGCCATAGATATAGTCTGGAGACGCACAGAAGGCTGAGCAGTTAACATTTTATAATATGACGAAGGGCGGTGTGGATACTAATGATACACTATGTGCTACTTACAATGTTGGACGAAGAACTAGAAGATGGCTAATGGCTATTTTTTTATTCATCCTCAAATAACGGCGCACCTTTGAAGAGAAGAGATTTTTACAAAAAAAAAAAAAAATGGGTCGGGAACTGGCCGAGCCTTTGCAAAGAGAATGGATGGAAGACACACGAATTTCACGAGACATCAGGAAACGATTGCAAAGCCACTTTGATGTGGAAACGGTCGTCCACTCACCTGCAGTACCAGAACCAAAAATCAAAAAAAGGTGTCACATCTGCCCCAGATCGAACAATAAAACAAGCAGAGTAATTTGCTAACCTATAATAAGCATGTCTGCCAAGAACATCAAAGGACCCAGTGTTCTGAATGCTATGAGTAAAATTCATGTGTGTTCAATGCAAATTATTTTTTTGTTCTGTTTATGTTTTACAAATTTTGAGAATGTAATTATGTTGAATTGACAATAAAGAGTTTAACAATGAATTAAAAAAAAATTCAATTTTTTTTGCCAAAGATAAACTGAAAAAATACCTATTCAACGTCAGTCAGAGCACCCGACTACTTAATGGTTAAACAAAAATTCGACGAAGGCATAAAATTATAAACAATCTCAGAGATTTAATTAAACAGCTAAAAGATAAAGATCTGTTAAGTGAGGAAATATTCAAAAGTCAACTGGAAAATCAAACAAGAAAGTCTAGAGGAAAGAAATATACAAAAGAACTAAAAAAATTTGCTTTAACTTTAAACTATTACTCTCCAAACGCATATAATTATTCCAGGTAAGACAATATTTAAGAAGTTTTGTGTTTTTATTATTTAGAACCATTTTTAATATTCCTCATCCGTCATCCATTCACAACAACTTTACATCTTCTGTTAATGCAGAGCCAGGATTTTCCAAGGAAGTGTTTATGACACTACAAAATTTTCCGCCCGAGGATAAAACATGCACTGTATTGTGGATGCTATGGCTATTTGCAAACAAATAATATCGGACCCAAACACCTTGAAATGTATTGGATATAGTGATTATGAAAATGAATTAGAAGTAGATAATCCAGAAACTCCCGCTACAGAAGCACTAGTTTTTATGCTTTGTAGCTTAAACAATAAATGGAAATGGTCGATTGGATATATATTTCAGACGCTAGAGCTCAAAGCGAACTAATTAAAACTGCTCTTAATTTTTCTGCAGATGTTGATTTAAAAGTTTGGGAAATTACATGTGATGGTACAATCACTAATTTGGCTGCAATGGAAATTAATGCATTAAATTAAATGCAATTTCAAACATCCTAGCAGAGATTCTGATGTGTATTTTATAGCTGATGCATGGAATATGCTGAAGTTAGCAAGAAATGCTCTTGGTACTTATAAACATTTGGAGTAAAATGGAGCAAAATTGAATGGGTATACATAGAATAATTATTTGCTTTACAAAAGAACATAATATATTTGCTAATAAATTGAGTTCTGATTGAATGGGAGAAAAATAAAATGAAAGTTAAGTTAACAGCACAAACTTTTAGTTCATCTGTTGCTGACGCTTTGGAATTTTTAATGAAGAACGAAGTTGCTGATTTTAAAGGTTGTGAAGCTAGAGTTACTTTCATAAGATCTATGGACAGAATTTTTGAACAGTAGAAATCCATTCGAGAAAGGCTATAAGAAACCTTTATATTTAGAAGATTTATGTTTCTTAGACGAACAATACTTATTTGTTCCAATTAAAATTCGAAGATCAACCAATTTATAAATCTAGAAGCAAAACTTTTATTCTTGGATTAGGTGCTGCAGTAAAATCAGTTATATTCATTGCTCGTGAATTATTAACAGAAGATACGCATGTTAACCCATTTACGGCCAATGATGCGTAAACGCATCACCTTCCTCTATATTTTTTTTTATACATTCACTTTAAGCAAAATGGAATGAACAGTAAAGATAAGTTTAATAGTTTATATTAATGATGTTATTAATTATTAAAAATCAAAATTTTGTTATCTAGATGTCAAAGTCGATATTAAGCTGGTCTCGGCAAGCTGTTGTTCTGATTGAAAATGAACATATCTGTACGACTTTAAAACCCCGGACTACCAGAATCGGGAGAAGAACAGGGATGCTTTACAAGAGATGGTAGATGTAGTGTCCAAGTTCCACCCGGAAGTGGCAAGTACGTGAATGTGTAATTATTTAAAATTAGCAAAAATATAATATTATATTTTGAAACAGCAATTGACTGCAAAAAAAACCAGGGGTTGCGTGCCCAATTTTGCAGAGAACATGCAAAAGTATGCAAGTCATTGTAAAGTGAGGCTTACAACCTTTTAACATTTTTGTAAGACACTCTGCAGTTCAAGAAAGGAAATTTCCTTGGTGGGGCATATATAGAAGATTCGTTCAACGAGGAAGCTGAGGACTTCATAGTCGAATATTTAGAAGACGAGGATGTAAGCTAACAGTTTATTAAATTAACATGTTTTATTATTTTTATTACCATAATTTATTGTTTAGTACTTATATAATCTTCTTGCCAATCAACCTGCTCAACTGTATTAAAATAGTCCATAAAAATAGTTCTTAAATTCATCGCTGTTTGCGTTGACCTGTTTCCTGCGTGTAACGATCTATCTAGAGGTTGTAAATTTTGTGCTTGCACGTCATTTTCCTCCATATTAATATCTACAATATACTGCTGTTCTCTTTGAGTAGTCAAATAATTATGCAAGATACAGCAAGCCGTCGTAATTTGCTCCACCCTCGAAACACTTAAATTAACTGAGTGTAAAAGTACACGGAATCTGTTTGCAAGCATACCAAAAGAATTTTCTACCACCCTTCTGGCACGACTTAATCTACAGTTATAATATTTTTTATTTTTGTCTAAGCCCTGGTATCTAAATTAACCTATTGGTAAGAGGGAAAGCATCATCCCCTACAAATACAAACGGTACCAACTTTCGTTAGGTACTCAACATTTTCTGGCATGTTAAATGTGTTGTTGTTAATATGACGCGACATGTTACTGTTGCGAAATACTCCGCCTTCACTAATTCTGTCATTTGCGCCCACGTCGATACATAAAAATATATAATCCCCATCCGCTATAGCCATGAGAACAATACTATCATGCCCTTTATAGTTTCTGTGGTACGATCCTTCTGAACGCGGTGGCAGAAAATTAATATGCTTGCCATCAATTGCGCCACAGCAGTTCGGGAAATTCCACATTTCCCTGAAGACTTGTTCTACTGCTGCCCACCCATTATGTGTAGTAGGGACCTGATAAAAATAATAATTATAATTTTTAGGTATTTTCGTAATCATTGCTCTCTCCAGAGCCGGGAACAAGCGGACTGAAAAGATCTTAGCCGGGAACAAGCGATAAAAAGAAAATTACCCACAAAATCTCTTCCTTCCCCGGAACCAGGCCCAAGTATTCCAAAACGGTTGAAGAGCCAAAGCAGACAGGAGTCACCCCAAACCATATTTATGACTTCGTTCACGTCATATTTAAAAGAAAAGAAGAAAGAAGCACCAGCAGATCCCAATGCCTTATTCGGGCAATTTGTTGTTAACAGGCTTAATTATGTAAAGCAAAAATATCGGAGGGAATTGGAAAGAACTATTATTCAAACAATTTTTTAATTCGAAAGTAAAGAAAGTGACAGCGAATAAAATTTTTATTAATAGATATTTTATTTTATTTTCACCTTTATGTAATCATTTGCTAAATTATCACAAGTAAAGCCTGTAAAACTTCGGGTATAATAGCACTGATGGTATTTCTACCTACTCGAAAACGGTATGATAAACTTAGAAAGGTTTCACCAGTCGCTAAGAATTTTAATGTAGTTGTCAATCTACAAATACATATTTATAATAATATAATATTGAGCCTGAGTAAAACGAAAATAAAAATATAAATTTTATTTCAACAATACATTTTTCAAATACTAACCTATCGCGAGCATTGATGCACTGTCTAAATTTAGTAATAGTATGTTCGATTTTCGAGAGTAATATGAGGGGTTCAAAGCTAAACTGGACCAAGTCCATAAATAGGCATTTTTTTGTCTGTACCATCCATACGATAGCTTAAAGCCCATACTTCTCATTGCTGTAGTGAACCAAGTCCATATTTATTATTTTTATCAACAGATGGGGTTACATGGATTTGTATGTGAATTATTTTCCAGAACTCTCAGTATAAAAGTGAACCAAGTCCAAGTGTCATTTGTAATACTGTAATGTGTAGTGCTTGGATTAATTTGTAGCATTGTTTTTAAATATTATCTAGTAGTGCAAATAATGGTAAGTTTATGAAATTAAATTTATTATTGGCTCTTATATACAAGTTTATTTGCTATTTTCGAGATATGACATTTTGAGGTTATTCGGCATTGCTTAGTTTAGTATTTTATTACAGAATCAGATTCTGAAGATGATGTACCCCTTATTCAACTAGTACAATTCAACAGTGAAATCCGTCCAAGGGATACCACCAACGGTAAGAAACAATATCTAGTTTTTATTTTTCATGAAATTTATACAATAAAAAATGTTTCTTCCAGAAATACAACCAAATTTAGAGGGAAAAGAACGTGGTCGGAGAAGATCTCGAAACGAAGCCAATTGGGACAGAAATAGAAGAAAATTTTTAAGAAATAGCGGTTTGTCTTACGATACTAAAACGAAAAAAAATGTCCCCGCCAAACGTTTAGATCCTGACTTTGACTGCAAATGTCGCAAAAAATGTGCAAAAAACATTAATCCGGTGGATTTATCAAATTTTTTTGAATCGTTTTGGAAGCTGGCAGAATATTCCAAACAAAATATTTTTTTACGTGGTTTGGTGAAGATGTCAAAAGTTAAAAGGAAGAGACCGAGAAATGGTTCAGGTAGAGAAAAAGAATCTACACAGTGCGTGTAAAGGATGCTAACATTAATGTGTGTAAAAAGTTTTTTCTGGGCATACTGCAAATTAGTTGGGGGAGGCTCTACCGATGTTTAGTTAAAGAAGAGGTTTTTGCAGTAATGGATAGTCGTGGAAAAAATATTCCCATTAACAAAATAGACGACTCTAATGTTATTGCACACATAAAATCTTTTCCATCGTATCAAAGCCATTATAGCAGAAAAGATAACGATCAAAGGAGGTATCTTGATCCTAATTTAAATATTAGAATTATGTATGATCTCTATGTTGAGAAATGCTCTCAAGAAAACCAACAACCTGTGAAAGAAAAATTCTACTACAAAGTATTTTCCTCCAAATTTAATCTGCACTTTAAAATTCCCAGCAAGGACACGTGCCGTTTGTGCGATGAACTAAATTTAAAATTACGTTCTGAGACCGAAGAAGAAACGAAGAAGGAACTTGAAGTACAAAAAAAACTTCATCTAGCTCGTGCTGACCAGGCGAGAGATACATTAAGAGTTGATCAACAAAAGGTTTCGGATGAATTTTATGTCAGCACGTTTGACTTACAAAAAGCACTTCCATTTCCCAAGCTCTCAACATCTATCGCGTATTATAAAAGAAATTTATATGTATACAGGGCCGGTTTTCCCATAAGGCCGATAGGGCGACCGCCCTAGGCCTCCGATTTTAAGCGGCCTCTAAAAATTTGATGGATACTATATAAAATGAAATATTTTCATTTGTATTCCGCGTTAAATAATTTCATTTTGAATGTATAATTTAAATTCGCGCCACTTAATTATGTATTTTCACAACGGCAACGTCACTAAGTTAGCGGAATGTACATATCGACATCATTTACTTTTACCGGTAAATTGACACTAACTTTAAACCGTTCGTTAAAAATCGTTTTGGTAATAATGCGGACTGTTTCAATTCACGTGAAGGTTCATCATGTATTTCTAAGAGAGGCTCAGATTGAGAAACTGGATTCCTCGAATTTGACGTAACCCTTAGCGGGTCAGTGGTGAAATATAGCAGAGAGGTGAAGAGTTTATATAGAAATAAAAATAATTACTTTCTAGAAACAGGTATGACAAAAGAAAATTTGAAGGAGGGCCGCGAACTAAGAAGGAAAAAAATTAAGGATTCTTGTAGCAAAATTGAAAAATATTTTGAATCAAAAAATGCAAATCAAATTTAGATCAGGAAGCGTGCAGTAGCCACACGCTATTTTGTTAAATAAACCAAAAATTTAATATCAGAAAATAATATAAAAAAAAAAATAAGGAGAAAGGAGCTATTTCCTATTGTGATTTAAAACAATTATTTTATATTAGTGTAAAGCAATTTTAGTTTTGTTTTGTATTTATGTCTATATTATAAATTTATTTTGATATTAAACTTTTATTTAAAAAAAAAAATTAGATATTATATTTCGGCCTCCAATTTTCTTTCGCCTTAGGCCTCTAAATATATAAAATCGGCTCTGTATGTATATAACTTAGGTATACATTCTTTTAATACAGGAACTGGTTTTATGCATGTTTGGGATGAAACAGAAGGCGGCAGGGGATCTCAGGATGTAGCGACATGTGTTCTCAAACACCTTAAAGAAAATGCTGCTTCTTACAAAAACATCATATTGTTTTCTGATTCATGCACAGGGCAGAACCGCAATATTAAGATGTCACTTACACTTCTTAAACTTGTTCAGGATCCTGACATGGCAGTAGAAACTATCGACCTAAAATTTCTGGTATCCGGACACTCCTTTCTACCGAATGATTCAGAGTTTGGTTTGATAGAATCGTCAAGCAAAAAACACCAGAATATTTTTGTTCCAAAAGATTGGTTTGACATAATCAATAAAGAAGCCTCGTTTTATAGTCGTAGAAATGCAAAGAAATGAATTTTTGAGTACTCGAGCATTAGAAGAGGCTATAGCGAATAGAAAAAAGGACACTGATAACAATCCTCTAAATTGGTTAAAAATACGCTGGCTTCGATTTGAAAGAGGAAATGAGTTCATAATAAAATTTAAAGAAACTCTAAGCGAATTTATGCCATTTCGTGATATTAATGTCAAGAAGTCAAGTGGTTCTGGAAGAAATCTGTTATCCCTAAAAAATGTTAAACAAGAACATCTGTATACCACCCGACGTCCTATAACAACAGCAAAAAAGAGTGACATGATAGATTTGCTACCCTATATTCCCCCAGTACATCACATATACTATAAAAACTTACCACTGTTAAGTACTACCAGAGCTGCACAACAACAAATACAAAGGGAAAATGCGGAAGATGAAATTTTGTACGATGAGCATTGAACTGTAGAAAAATGTTATTAATAAAAAAATTTATTATAAATATAAACATGATTTTTTTCATTTTTAGGACCTATATTGTTTTCAAAGTTTTATAATATGTTAACTGGAAAAGTGAACCAAATCCGACATCGAAACGTAAAATAATTAGCTAAGGTAATTATGTAAGGCTCAACAAATGCTACTAACCTTTAAGTCATGACCAAATCAAAAGATAGTAACATAGAAAAATTAGACAAAATCGATGCTGAATTAATAGTTAATTATCAACTTCTCTTTACTTTATCTCAAATTTAACATGCATGGACTTGGCCCACTTCAGCTTTGAACCCCTCATATATTAAAACAATCCTTATCCATCCTTAAATAGTTTCTATATGCATCCTTATCTTCAACGCTTAATACATTATGTAATAATGATAATTCGCCATGGCCTAAATTATTATATCTTATTTTTTAACCAGTCCTTCGTCCACACCTATCTAGGTTTTTTACGTTTCTTTTCCCTGTTTAACAAGAAAGAAGCAACAGCACCAGCTAAAATTACTGTTTCATCAGAATTACTCATCTTCCGAAAGAAACACAATGTAGGTTAGAACAAGAAACAACAAATGACATAAGTAGTTTACTTTTTATACGTAGATCACGCTGTACACGTAGAATATTCAAAAGAAGAGAACATTTTCATAACATTTTTGTATACATGTGTGACACCTCAAAATAGGTTTTCATCGTTCACCGCTCGAGTTTCATTTTTCATCAGGCTAATCATACATATGAGACATAGGCTTTATACTATATTTTCTGTGCTACTAATATAAGTATTAGTATATTTTCTTCTTTTATTTTGTTTAATAATAATGTTAAAATGTATTACAATGTGTCATATACAATTTCATTGTTATTGCCGTTGATTATATTAATTATGTACTACATTGTTGGGTGGTGAAACTATTATATGGCGGTGAGATTGAGGGTGAACGATTGCGTGGGCGACCGAGAAATAAGTGGTTAGGTATGATTGATGGTACATTATGTGTCCGAACGATTCCGAGTGTGAAGAATAAACGAGCATTGTGAATCGAACTATGAATGTAGACGAGGTGAAATTGGTGTGCCAGAATAGAAATGTTTTGAGGAGATTGATTGTTGGATGATATTGTTTCTGGGTTCGAACTACCCCACTGAGTGGGATATAGCATGACGTTATGTATGTTTGTATTATTATTGATATTGGTTTTACTTCAGTAGACTCAAATAAATAAATAATAAACTATTACTTTAATTTTACTAATTTTTATAATGTATAAATCAATATTCTATTCATATCGTATTTAATAGTTAAGTTGAGTATTAAGTATTAAATGTGTATATTTTAAAATGACTTAAGAATAGGTTTCGCAGATCAACATGTTCAATATTGAAAATTATTACCCCAAAAAAAGATATTACATCATCCATGCTCTTTAGAATAATATTGCACAATTAAAAAATTATTATTTTGAGGTTGTAACGTACCAGTACGCCTTGTTGAAATACGTTTCATAGTTCCTGTTTCTGAATTCGGACGAATTGCTGACACATCTCGAGACATGCAGATTTATCTTTGCGTGTGCTGTACAAGCGCCGTCTGTAGACACATAAAATAATAATTAATATGCGTCACAAAAGTTAAAATCAAGCTCATGTAAATGTTACGCTCAAAGACCGTAAAAATAGTGAAATTCATGTCGTGGTTATCATGCTGTACGACTACAACAAATTGTGACAATGAAGAAAAGCCAAGACTCATATGGAAGTTCACGAATTTCGCTATTTGGTCTTTCTGTGATTATCAGAACGCGTCGTGTGCGATTTCATAAGAGCCATAAGTAACACGAATTTCGCAATGTGGATGTTTCACAATGACCACAATGCGCTGTGAGCTGTTTTTTCGCTCAATATGCATTTTCGGTCTTTAAACTTTACGTTAAACAAGGTTACAAAAAAATTATATTAAATTTGACAAAAAATATCAACAAATTAAGTTTAAGCCGCATTCAATAAAAAATAATTTGAGAGACCTACACAATTCTTGATATTCATAAAAAAATACATGCATAGGTGACTAAATATGAAGAATAAACTTTTACGATTTTAGATAATTAATATTTATTCCGAAATACGATGAAAAACAAGAAAATAAAAAACAAAACAAGTTGCATGTCTACTAAAAAGTATTTCTTATGCAGCTTTCTTTTCTAAAAATTTGTAAGTTGAACTAGTACTTAAAAATACATGTTCTTTGAATTTATTGAATTTATTTTTACTATAATTTAAAGGTATACTGCATAACGTGCATTATAATTTTATCAAATAACCGACATTTAAATTCTTTCCTTGTGTAATAAATAATATAATTGCCTATTTAATATTAAATAAATAACCAAACCAAGTATCGAAAGTAAATAATATGTAATAGGCAAAGTATGCCAAAACGAGAAAAACATAAAAAAAATTATAAACAATATTCATTTTAATTCTTTGTCAGCGAAATTAACATGTATGAAAATCACATTGTTAACCTATAAATTAGATTAGTAATTTTCTACGATTTTCATTACTTCAAATCTAATTTATACACATATTGTCTAAATGTTAGCAAATAAAGCTACTAATACAACAAATAATTAATTACCTGATATATAGGGAAACTTTTTGCCACAAATTGCTTCGTCGTCTTTTTACATTTGACTCATTAACTTGGTTTCCTAAAAAAAAACAATCGACGGTAATTGCAAATTACATAAAATACAATTGCGTTCAAAGAAAATTAGTGCTATACTTTAATTACTGTTTTAACACTGAGTTTCACTTTCAGGGCAAACAAAACTCAATATTGCATTAATTTAAAATTGGAATATATTACTTACAACTTTTTCCCACATCAAGAAATTAGAAAAACGTTTTTAAGTGATGATGTTAGCAGTCTAATCATTTGTTTATTTAAGATATTAATTTGGAAAACTCAGATTTATTTAGTGTTGCCACTGCCATTGCAGTAGCAAGTATCAAGTACAAATAATGTATATCAACCTTGACCAGGAAACAGCTGTAGCAAGTAGCGGTAAGTCAGTCAATGATACCAATCATCTGAACGTATATAACAGGCAGACAAATAAATTTCATTTATAGTTTTAATATTATTTTTTCATTTTATATTGCCATATTAAAATTTTGGGTAAACTCAAAACTAAAACACATCCTTTATTTTTTAAAACAAAGAGTTATAATTTGTGGAACTAACCTTATCGCGCCAAATTTAAATAAGTGTCATCTGCTCAAAAAATTTATTGAATTAATTAGTTTCATTTTCACATTCTATAACATAATATTTTAATTTTTAATAGTTATAGAAAACTAATGTTTGTAGTAAGGAATGGTATAGCGTTGAATTAAAGTGCACATTCCTAATCAAGAATTAAGTGTTTGGTAACACTACAAGAAATAAAGTTCTTG
Source organism: Poecilus cupreus (assembly GCA_963942605.1). Classification (NCBI taxonomy): domain Eukaryota; kingdom Metazoa; phylum Arthropoda; class Insecta; order Coleoptera; family Carabidae; genus Poecilus; species Poecilus cupreus. The sequence goes on along the minus strand of OZ012719.1, from coordinate 28,495,712 downwards.
TACATTATTGAAAATGCAAATATTTTTTAAGTATTATGAATTAATTTTATGAAGTAGAAATGTATTTATATTTATTTGTATTATTTTAATTTGTATAATATGGATTTCAGATCTCACACTTTGTCAATGAGTATGAAAAAGTGTTCTAAAAGCGTAAAACTAGCAGTTATTTAGTTACCTTTGATCATTTATACAGAATAAAATTAAAATTTATGATTTTTTGAAGTATAGTCTTGATACGATAACTTAAACATAATCAAAATTCACAGTCATGTATTACCAATACCAAATGATCAGTCAATATCAATAAATTAAATATATCATGCCATATTTTAAACATATAACTAGTACACATTCAATTATACTGCTATGTAGACGCTTCAACTTTGGCCTCTGAGCATGATTATACGTCTGATCGATAGATTTATGGGGTAATGTTCAGGTACAATTACAAATAGCACGTCTCCAAAGTACATGGCACAATTAGCAAACAAATATCAACAAACTCCTAACATGAAATTTACAAAATGTTTTAGTTGGTGCGATTCAACAGTGACTCTTGTTTGTAAAAAATAATATCCAACAAGTGAAATCATTAATAAACAATAGAGCGATCGAGATACAAAAATTAACAACAGATTGAAAATAGAAACATGTATCAAGTTCAGAGATCCCAGAAGATATCATTTCGCGGCAAACAAGAGACAAATTAATAAACGATCCAATGTAATGGAATGGACCACGCTGTGGTTACATAAAAATCAATCAACCACACCATATGATTCTAGAAGAAGAATCAAAATAAAACGTTTTATCATTTGCGGCAATAAACTTAGAAGAAATGAAGGTACGCACAAAATTATCACAATGGATAAAAATTCAATGGGCCATTGACAAATGACCACATTAATTAGCAAGTGCTACCAAATCCGTTACCTTAAATAATATTGAAACAGAAAATAACCAGTCATATTTTATTCTGCGAGCGTTGAGTCTAGTCTAGATTAACAAAGTTTTGTTGCACAAAAGAGAATTGTACGCTGTATTACAAATATAACCTCAAGAATTTCTTGTAGAGATGGTTTTAAAGAATTAAGTATCATGACTTTAATTTCAATTTATATTTACGAAGTTCGTCTGTTCAAAAAATAAAACATCATTTACCTTGAGTTCAAGTTTCAGCGATTATGATACCTCGTCATAAGAGTAATTTTTGTGTTCCAACATCTAGAACAAATATCACTAAAAACTCTCCAAACAGATATGATTTAAATTTTTTTAATAATATGTTATTAAAACCTGAACATTCGAATTATGAAAAAAATTTTCAACTTCTTAAAAAATCGTTGAGATTTGAGCTTCTGTGATTTGAATGAACATTTTAACATATAATATGTATCTTCTATATATTTCATTTGTTCTACACACTGTAAATTTTATGTCAACAGAATTAATAAACTTATTTTGGTCAAGTTGTCGATGTACTGCCTCACCTCCGATTTGCATGAAATTTTGTCAAAATGTTTCTCTCATCAAGACAAACACGGAAAAAATATTAATAAGTGGGGGTCAAAGTCGGTTGACCTTCAAAACACAATTTGTTTATTTGTATTTAATCATATAATCTTCTATAGAAAATCAGTGTGTGTGTGTGTATGTGTCACACTCACATACACACACACATGCATACACACACACACACACATACACACACCCCCGAAATGTATTATATAGCGCGCGCGTGTGTCAGGGCGTTGCGTGTGTGTGTATGTGCGCGCACATGCTTATTAATATTTTTTCCGTATTTGTCTTGATGAGAGGAACATTTTGACAAAATTTCATACAAATCGGAGGTGAGGCAGTACATCGACAACTTGACCATAAGTACATTAATATATGGTTCTGAATATTGCGTATGGATGAAGAAGCATGAACGACGTATAACTGCTGGGGAAATGATATATTTAAGAGGAGTGCATGGGTATACGAGAAGTGATCGCATCCGGAATAGATTGGTGTATGGTGAGTGTGAGATTGAGAAGAATGTTGTTAAGAAAATGTAAGTGAGTCAGTTGAGGTGGACTAGACATCTTGGGCGAATGTCGAATGAAAGGTAGCTGAAACTAATATATGTGGGTGAGATTGAAGTTAAACGATTGCGTAGGCGTGCGATTAATGATTTGTTGCGTGAACGAATGATTCCGAGTATGAAAAATAGACGAGCATGTATGAATCGCACTATAAATGTGGTCGAGGCGAAAGTGGTGTGTCAGGATAGAAATGTTTGGAGGCGATTGGTTGTTGGTTGAATGTGATTCTGGGTTCGTGCTACGTCACTGAGTGGGATATAGCGTGACGTTATGAATGTACGTAAATAAGAAAAAATAATATTAAAATTGAAAAAAAATATTTAACTAGGACAGTGTTTCCCAAAGTGTGGTACGCATAACCCTAAGGGTACGCAAAAAAAATTAAAAATCCTTATTTCTGTGTGCTAAAGCAAATATAAAAAGAAAACCAAATGTTTATTCCTTTTATTTATATTACATGTATACCTATAAAATGTCTATAAATAAGAAGAACTATACTATGTATATTTGTATTTTTTACTTTAATATTTTATATAAGTAATAACCAATATTTAATTTTATTTTTGTAATAAAATAAGTTCAAAATTCTTTGTAGATGTTTAAAAACAAACAGTAACTCTTATAAGGAATAATATTATCCATAACATCAGAAATACATTGGGGCGACACACTGTACATTACAATATAAAAATTTGTTTTGTTTTTAATAGTGTATTCCAGAAGTTTTCTACTATGGGGTACAAAGTGTTAAAAAATATTTAAATATGGTACTCGTGGGTCGAAAGTTTGGGAAACACTAGTGTAGTGTAGGGTAATATACGTGCAGACTGTTGGTATCATTGATTGAACTGCAGCAGCTGTTGTAAGGTCACGGTTGATTTAACAAGTAGCAATGGCGTTGTGTACAAGAACAACAAAATCGGAGTTTTTGCTAATTAAAATGAAAAATAAACAATTGATAAGAGTGTGAACATTAACAATTTAAAACGTGTTTATAATTTCTTGATGTGTAAATAAATTGTAAGTATTATACTGTTTTTTAAAGGCACACACGTGACCTCGATCATCTATTTTGGCTTTAACTGTCAGGTTAGGTGATTTCAGTAAATTTATTTGATCGTTTTAAAATATTTTTCAAAGTTTTATATTTAATATTTTGTTTGTTTGGTATTATAACTTGTGCGTTGTGGTACCAAATGTGTGTAAAAATAAAACATAACTTTTGGATAAAGTTCTGTAAAATATTTAATAAATGAAGGCTACAAGTTAAACAAGACATGGCGTCCCCTATTTTATAATTCATAATTTGTATTTACTTAGTTACCGTATCTATTTACTTGTTTGTGTTTTTCATTTGTTTATAACCTGACGAAGATTTACCTGTAATAAATCGAAACGTTATATTTATTAAATATTTTACAGTTCAAGTCTTTTTATTATTTAAAATTTTATTATTTTATTTTGTACTGTTTCGTAGTACGTACCACATAATTTTTACGTACTATGAAAACAGTACAAAATAAAATAATGAAATTTTAAATTTTTACACACCTTTGGTACCGCAACGCACACACTAGAATAGCAAACACACAAATATCAAAAATAAAACCTTTTAAAATATTTAAAAACAAACAAATAAATTTATTGAAAAATGAAGTGAAATTCAGTATTTTAACAGTAATTAAGGTGAACCATCCGGGCCAATACGGGCTGAAGATAGCGCAAGATGAACATGACTTTTTTGAAACAATATATCATTATTATAATATATGAAACATATAATGTTTTATACCTACGTTTGTAGATAAAAGTCCAAAGTTTTGTAATAAATTTTAAAATGCCAATTTTGTTTACATATTATACATGAACATAATTTTCAAAGTAGTCAAATATATGTCACACATTCCCATGAACGACTAAAGTAATACAAATAATGTGTATATTTATAAATATGATCGTCTATAACATACTAAAATTATTTTACATTTGAATTTACAGTTTTTGAGAAACAAATAAAAATATACCAAAAAGTGTGTTTTTTGGTATATTCTTATTTGTTTCTCAAAAACTGTAAATTCAAATGTAAAATAATTTTAGTATGTTATAGACGATTATATTTATAAATATACGAATTATTTTCATTACTGTCGTCGTTCATGGGAATTAGAAATTCAGTATCAAAATTCAGAATTTTTGACCAACTATACTTCAACGGATATTTTTTTATAGTTGAATGTTTCAGTTATCCTTTTCATCCACATATATAAATACTAGAATGTTCAAAGACTTCACAGTAATAATTGTTTTGTTTTTCGATAAGAATAATTGTAAGAAATAATTTATTAAAATTTGAATTTGTAAAACAAAATTCATGGGAGTGAACGAACCCGACGAAAATATGTTCTTAATCTGACATTGAAATGTACAAGTCACTGTAAAAAATCCATGATATTTTGACGAATGGAGGTTGTTGGACCATAAAGAACATGAAAATAAATAAAGAATACAGAATTTGCTGTTTTTTAAAAAAATAAAGGGTTCGTTCTTTCGACGCGTATGTTTGACCTTAAATAGTAGCACAAATTTTGTTTTAACACTTTCTATATTTGTAATTTTCCATTGCTATCGAATAATTATTATATTGTTTTTCTAGGAAACCAAGTTAATGAGACAAATTGTAATAAACGAAGAAGCAACTTATGACAATGGCCAAAAATCCATGTAAATATCAATTACATTTGATTGAAGTAAGTAATTTCTTTTACTGTGGTACTATGAAAACAGTATAGAATAAAATAATTAAATTTAATTTTCACACACTTTTGATACCACTACGCACAAACTTTATTTGCAAACACACAAAATATTAAAAATAAAACTAGCAAATAAATTTACTGGAAATCTCAACTGACAACAGCTGATCGAGGTCACGTGTATGCCCGTTCCCAATAATTTTATTGTGATTACTTTGTTATATTTTAGAAATATTTGTAGCACACGAAAATAAAGTTAATTATGTTAAATCATAATTCACGTTATGCAGTATATCTTTATATTATTGTCATAGCAAAAATAACTTCAACAAATTCAAAACGCATAAATATATATTTAAGTATTGATACCATCCACAAATCTTTTAAAAATGCTATAAAAGAAATATTTTCCTGCGTCCTTATATAGGCTTTAGTAAAACATCTAATTTGTTTTGTAACTTTCTATTCTTCGCACGATTTACGAATAAATATTTTTATAGAAAATAATAAATATTCCTTCTCTTTTATTCACTTATACATATATATTTTTTATGAACACTAACAATACTGTTGAACAGGTTTATCAAATTATTTTTCATTGAATGCAGCATTATTCAGGACTTAACTTTCATATTTTTGTTCACTACCTACTTATCAAATTTAATATAATTTTGTTATTTACTTAAAGGTTGTTAGTAAATCATGAGTTTTATTTTAATTTCTGTGGCGCATATTAATTTGTCATGTTGTTTGTCTACAGAGAGCGCGTTTGCTGTGAAATGATATATCTACATGCTTCGAGATGTTTTAGCAATTCGTCCGAATACAGAAACAGAAACTACAAAACGTGTTTAGCAAAGCGGCACAGGTACGTTACATCTTCAAAATATTAATTGTTTATTTATGCAATATTATTCAAAAGAAAAGGGTTGATGTATTTTGTTTTTGGGGTTTAATTTTAAATTTTGCTTATGTTTATCTGCGAAATCTATTCTTAAATCATTTTAAAATATGTAACTAAATACTGAACCAAACTACTTAATACGATATAAATTGAATAATATTTAAACATTATAAAATTTAATAAAGTTAAAGTAAGTAAGTAGTAAGTAAGAGTTTATTATTTTTTTATTTGAATTTAATGAAGTAAAACCATTATCAATAACAATACATACATACAATATGTCGTACTATATCTCACTCAGTGAACCTAGAAACACAATCATCCAACAATCAATCTTCTCCGAACATTTCAATTCTGGCACACCACATATATATAAATGTAAATGATTTTAGTTAAGTATTCTAAGTGCTTATTTATTACATAGCGCAACAAACAATTATTTTATTAACGTGTTTAATATTGAATCTATTAGTCATATTAACATAACTGAAATTTATATAATTAAGTCTGTTACTCTTTTCTAGTTTTCCATAGGTCGCATTCCTCCTCGACAGTAGAATACGATGATAGATAACACGTGTAGAAAATTTTTAAATTTTCATGATGTTCCCAGTTAGCACCATAATGAGAAGTAAGTAATTTTAAAACATCGGTTTCTTCTCTACATTACTCTCATTTTGTTTTGTAACGTGTGGAATGATATGAAACGGACCTTTATTAATAAATAATCCTTTTTAAAGTCCTATAAAAAAGATTAATAAAAATACGTTTACATTTAGACAGTTGAAAGTGTCATCCACTTGTTCTTTTAATAACTCCGGTCATTGATTCTTTGAAATTGAATATGACATTCTTTACCAAAACTACTGTAGAGTGCTGCGAAATTGTTGTAACTGATTATTCGGGAGTTGCAATTACTTAACGTTTTTTTAAACTTTTTTCTATTTGAAAAAACTCCAACCGGTGGTAAAAAACTATTCCCTGGTACCGGGAATACTATTTCAATTTCATGTATGTGTACTGGGGCTTTTTGAGCTAACCACATAATGCACATAGTGATTAATGTAGAATTTTTGTTTTGGTCACTACAACTGTCCGAAATTAGTCGGGTATTATAGTTTGAAAAATTCATATTACTTAAAACATCAAATAAATTAGGTGCTATGGTATTTGATATTTTCTAAATTTAGTTTTGATTTAATATGATCTCTTGACTACTGTAAAATTATATAAATATGTAGATTTGATGGCTATAATATGTTGACTGGTCTGGCAGTTTTGGCAAGGGTAATTTTTTTTGACAATCAAATGATAGAATAAGCTTTTGATTGTCTGTTTTTGTTCATTCATCAAGACGTGGTGTCCCAAATCCTAAAATATATTTTGTATTAAAAATCATCTGAAAATAACTATGTTTCACGGGAGTAACAGTAACAATTTCTAATTTTTTCAAATTACTTCAAGAATTATACATTTTGTGACAGAAAAATTAAAATTTCTAGTCGACAAAAATAAATCAGTAAATAATGTAATATGTATCATATTTAATTGTATAAAAAGTTTGATTTCAATGTGATTGGCTTAGTACAATTTTCTACATGAAAATACACTATTGGTGTTCCTATATACGAGTAATAATTCTAATTACACTATTATTGACAACAATAAATAATGAACTATGTTCTATTAGCAATGTTTTTTTACTTTCCAATTTACAGAAGTAAATCTTGGAAGGTTTTTTAATAACCCTGAGTTTAAATCGTCTTCACAGTTTGCTCCCATAGAATGTTTCGCAGTTTATCGTCAAAGACGCCGTAAGTGAGCTGCAATTTGGGTTCGTGTTTCTCACCCCCTGACTTTTTATCATTCCGAAAAAATTCTCTAGAGGATATTGATTAAAATTTTGAAGCATCAAAAATTCTAATTTTTTATCAATAACTTTAATATTTTCTATTTCTTTGATAGTTATTATAAAATTTTTCACTGAAGGTGGTGGGCTGCTTCTGTTTGTTTCTTCAAATTCCATAGTATTTAACACCTTGATGGCGTGGTTCCAAAAATCCCAGTGTGGGGAGTTATTTGACAGTGCAACTATTAGCGGTTCACCATCTGTTCATCGCTTGTTACTGTTGTTCTCGGAATCAAATAGGAAATCCAAAAACAAAATTAATTTCGCTGTTTGCTTTGCATCTTCACTAATTCCTTTAAGAAAATAAACAATATTAAAACAAGGATTTTTGACAGCCTAGAGAATAATGAGTTAGATGTCGTATTGATTATAAGTTGGTTTAATTAATAAAATCAATATGTTATGCTTAAAATAAGATGCAAAATTGACTGTAGCGCCAAAATATATAGTAATATAATGATTTACGTTCCAGAGATAAACAGCAATTAAACACAATTTTAGAATAAACGTACCTTTGGATTTTGCCACTTGATTCATCGATGCTGCAACTCGCTGACTTAGTACTTGGGTGCAGTACTTCACCTTCAATTTATTCTCAGAGTACGGCAAATGAACATATCGTTCACTTAATTTCGGGCAAAGTCGCAAACTTTCCACATCTTCAACTGAATCATAATTGAATAAATCTACGATATGGCTCCACTTCCTCGTCAGCTGAACTTGTGTCAAAAAACAATGCAGAGTTTTCCTTGTCGGCAATGTTAACATTTTTTCTAGGAAATCATATCCCTTTCCACTTTGTTTTAACAAAGACAAGCACAGAATTTTTTCTCGTCGTATATACCTACGTGCTTTTTTTTCTTCTCAGTATCTCTCATTTGCAGGTCGAAGAAAATTTGCGCCTTTGGAGTCATTATCATCATCTTTGCAAACTTTCTTGTCTCTGCGAAATGTTAAGCATTCTCCAAACGAATTTTGAAGGATTTGACAGTTCTTTTGGACCGAACTGTAGATAAGGACAAGAACAAGGGTTAATAACATGATGTATTGAGCCTTATTATACAAAACAAATATATAGGTGAGTCATTGAGAAAAGCATAAAACAGATTTATAATTATTCTAACAACAAAAATTTTAGTGATAAAACTCTGGTGTATTATACATTGCTGAATTTAATAATAATTTTTTAATACATATTTTAAATTTACAAATATTTATTTCATTTACCAATATTGCTCCTGGGAGGTGCCATTTGGCTGCAGACAGACGATGGTACTGGTGCTCTTACCGGTGATACTGACAGCGAATCAGTACGCACAGTACACGAAGGATCTGAAATTTACAAAATAATTATTAATAATAAATAACTTAAACAGAATTAAACATGCAAGATCATAAATTGAAATATTAAGAGAAAAATCCCTTTGAAATACGAAAATAATGAAATGCAAATCGATAATTTATTGAGTAAAACATACGAATATAATTATTTATAGGATATAGCAATTTTGTGTTATTAATTACCTTGTTCATTCGCAGAAGTTGAATGCTGATCACTTTGAACAGGACTAGCCCTGAGCGAACGTGGTTGTTCTGAAAAACAAGCATTAATTAATAGTCACGATGTATTCAATTATGTTTAAAAAAATTTATCTTGTTCAAGAGTAGGTAAAGTGCAGTCTAGGATTTCCAGGACTCATATATTTAAAATCGAAATGAGCGGAACATTTACGTTTGTTGTGGAATACTGAGAAACTGTCCATCAAACGAAACTCGTCCATGCCCAATATATCCAACCACTTGTTGAAACGAACCAAATTATTTCCTGGGTTAGGAAAGGGATGATACTGGACACCTTTTGAATAAAATAGTTTACAATTTTGACTCGAAATCAGTTTCGTTGTTAATGATTAACATTAAAAATAACAACGCTCATGCAATCTGAAAACATGTGGAGCTAAAATTTCGCGACCACGTGTATTCGAATCTACAGAATAATAAAAAGTACATACTAGTAGCCTTACACCTGACATCCAACAATGCAGCACTTTGCACTCGTAGAAGGCATTACTGCCAAAAAATGACAACAGTAATAAAGCACAAAAACCATTAACAAAGAATAACTAAACTAGAAATCGCAAAAACTGCTTGTGTTGATAAATACAGATTCAATGCTCTAAATGGCAGCAGTAATACAATTCTAAAATGAAAAAAACGTTAGCAAAGAATAACTGAACTAGAAAATGCGAAAACGAACTGGTTACAGAGAACTATAAAATCGAATGATAGTCTTAACTTGTAAACAATACGGAGGTCTGCTCAGTCGATAAACTGATAAACAGAAATTTCTGAATTATCAACTAAGATAGTATATACGCCATCTATTGGTTGAGTCAGAAACTAAAAGAACAGTGCGCGGCTTCTCTGATCTAACTTACAGGTGACTGACCAGGGCTGCCGTAGGCTTTCGTAATCATCCGGTAGCATGTCCAACAGCTTCACCTTGAGCGATGATTTATCTGACTTGACTCTCAGCTTCTGTAACCGTAACACAAGTTTTTGCAATGTGTGAAATAAGGTTGTTGGGTGCATGCTGAAGTTGAAAAATTCCAGTTGAACAGTGTGAGCAGCCTGTTCCGTTTGCTGTTCGTAATCAGCATGCAATTTGACCTACATGTCTCTCGCAGTTTCACATGTCACGAGCAACGCCATAATCTACTTTCGAATAATTTGAATCCGCATTATCCCATATTTTCAAGCTGGCATTGTGTGCTGTTCTCTGAGTTAGCTCCTGCCGCCAGAGCCTCCGGTTTCGTGGTTTCTCCAATTCATACCTCGTACGCCTTTTCAATTCCTTGCAAAAGGTTCCAGATCACGAACTTCCATTGATTTCAGTTGTCTGCGCCGCGCAGCTTCTCAATCCCCTGGATACTAATACTAAGCGGCCCCGCCAAAGGACCATTGATCCATCAAGAGAGAGTTCATTACAAGAGTAATAAACTTCTGCCATACTTGTATTTAAAAAAAAAAAATTATGACAGGTCTGATTTTATATAGCCGGTCATCTGGTGTTGGTTCTACAAGATTTGGGTTCTTGGCAAAATGTAGCGAGCGTAATATAAGAGCAACCCGGTTTCGACTCATGCTCTTTGCAATTGCTTCGTTGTGAAACAGAATATTTCATTCCATAATCTTGAAATCGGTTCATTTTTACATTTTCCATCTGTAGAAATATACTAAGAAATATTAGTTACTCTTTAATGGATACCGACAAAAATATTTGCGTAGCGTTGTAATTTATTTGCTCGCCATGTTTTTCAATAAATTCGTCTACTAATAACTGTCTGAATTCAATAGGACTGTTATTAGAAATCATTAGCAAATTTTCTCGTTTGGTAAATGCAATACATCTGGAGTTTTATTTATTGGCTGCATGACCACATCTTCCTTGTAACTTTCGTAGGGCCATTCCACGAACAAATCGGCTTCTGCCTCATTAGCTCCATCTTTATTTTTACTTCTTCCTCGAGGTCAACAAAATCATTAGAATCCTTAAAATAATCAAACTCGATATCGATATGCTTATTTGTATGATATCTCTCAAAACAGACCGTGAGACATAGTGCTACACCATCCGCAGATCTTCTACCGCGACGGAATTCGGACTGCGGCTTATGGTAAATTTGTAATATTTCCTTGATAAGCGCTTTTTGAAAATCTAAAATAGAAACACACTTTACAGAACTCAAAATCATATCACTCTTATCGACGGCACCCATTTTCTCATTGTAATCTAGGATACAGCTTGGTTTTCTTATTGCTTCGTTTGTCGACCTATCATTTTTTTCTGTAATTTCCATTTCCTTATTGTGAAGAGTTGACAACATTCTTACTTCACGTTTATCCTGCCACTTGAGAGCAAGAAGATTATCAGATGACATACAGTGGGTGATCAAATTATTAGAATCACATGAGATATTTTGGATTTTTTTTTTATTCTCGCTAAATATAACGATTTACATAACATAAATAAAAAAAAAAATACTTTCAATAATGAAACTGGAGATCTGGAGAATTTCCAGGGCAAGATAAAACTTTTATATTTCTGTCCTCCAGGAATTTCGTCACTTTTTTGGCCTTGTGGCATGGTGCTGAGTCATGCATAAATATGATGTCTTCAGAATCTCCGAACCAGCCCCGGATTTGAGGTTGCAAAATCGTTCCAGTACCTCGATATACTGGTCCTGATTCATCATGCCTTTCACAATGTAAAGTCTTCCTGTGCCTTTCCCACTTATAACAGACCAAACCATAATCTTCAAAGGATGTTTCACCCTTTCTACAATACAATCTTGATGATATTTTTATCCCGGCCGCCTCTTCACGAAGGAAGATTTGTCCATAAGAATTTTCACCCTTGACTCATCCGAAAAGCATACTTGTGACACGAAAATTCAAATTACCAATTGAAATCTTGAATGTAAATTAATTTATTGGTTTTATTTATCAATTGTTTGTATCATTACCTTTTTCCAATCATCTACATTCCAATGGCGGTGCTCATAGGCCCATAAGAGTCTTTTTTTAACATTGCCTCCGTAAGCTTGGGTTTTCTTTGCTGGGCGACAAGTTTTAAACCCGAGATCTGATAGGCGTCTGCGAACTGTCATGTCTGAGACAGGAATTCCGGATTCTTGAATCAGTTTTGTTAGGATTCGTCGTGGTTTCTTCCTATTACAAGACAAATGTCTCTAATTGTCCTCTCATCTCTTGGTGTAGTAAGACGTTTTCGACCACATCTGCCTGAACGTTTTGGTGTTAATGATGTTCTCGATACCACTTTTTTCTTAATTCTGTTCACTGTTGACTGCGAAATGTTACATATTGTAGCGATTTCCCGTTGAGAATGGTTTGTATTCATTAATAAAGTTTTAATTTCAACAATTTGGCTTTCACCTTGCCCATCTTGAAATCGACTAAACTTCTTATTCTTCTTATAAAAATAATTTAAAAAAATTTTATTTTGAAAATATTTATAACTGATAGCTGAACACTATACAAAACACGAACATCAATAAAACACACTATTTTGAAACTATTCACTCTGAGATACTCGTATACTCAAATTGGTTGCTACAAACTGCCTAACAAAACATGAGGCGTCATAACACTATCATGGGGCTAACTTCATCATATACATAAAAGAAATATACTGAGGATCCGTGCTCAGCAGCATGGCGATCTTTGAAGGACAGAGATATATAATTCTATTTCCTTTTGGGGCTTGAATACATCTGCGCATGCTAGAAACTGTATTATTCAATTGGCTGTTCGATTCACCAAGCTCAGAAATTTAAACGATAAACTGCGCGATAGTTTTAATGTTTATTAAATTATAACATTTTTATAAATAATAATAATATCTGGAAAATAAAATAAAATTGGTTTTATAAATATTTATTAATTTAAAAAAATTACAAGTCTAGTGTACTTATTTCTAATATAAGTATCCTTTTGTGAACATAGGTTTGTTTCATGGAATAATCTAATCTTAAAAATATTTCACATATATTTTTAATTAATTGCGTCTTATGGTTGTCTAGAATATCTTGATCCTTTAAATGGTCCATAAAATCAGGTGAATTAAAAACTGCAGAAACAACACTATTGAATGTTCTTATATTTAAATAATTAAAACTATTATTTTTCCTTCATTTTGTCTAAGAATTCTTTCACCTGCTTTGCAAATTAAAATGATATCCTCGGTAGGAAACAAAAAATTTGCCCTATTTTTTATTTGTATTAGTTTACAATTTTCTTTTTTTGTAACTAAATGTTCAAAACAAAATGAACAAATGTTAATTTTTTCTATTTTTTTTACAATAAATCTTCCGATATATTTAACTACGTCATCAACATAAGAATTTAATTGCCAAATAGAGTTGATGTAATCGTGTTCGAATAACTTCACACATGTGGTTTCATCACCAGCAAGAGGACTTTTAAAATTTTCTTTTTTTGAAGATACATTTAATATTTCTAACCCCTCTGCTATGCAATATGAATTAATGAACAATTTTATTTCATTTTTAATCAATAATCCTTTAAAAGCAGTTTGAAACTGTTTGCAATTGGGGTTATTGTTTCATCCCCCGCGGCTACGTATGGCACTATAAAAGGTCTTGACTGACCTTAAAAGTTAAAAAATATTCTAACTTAGTATTGAAATATTCAAATAAATCTAACATATTTTTTAAATTTGTAATTAGACCTAAAATCCTATTTTCCTACACGAATTGATCATTTTTATGCCCGACGGTTCAGTTAAATTAATTAATTCTCTGGGGAAATTCTACAAGCTGGTTAAGAATATTTGAAATTAAAGAAAAAAAAACTGGCATTAGAATTATTGCACGGATGAGTGCAAGTGTTACTGTATGTTCAGGAAAACACCAATAAATTTATTAAACATACTGATCTTCATAAATATAACACTAGAAATAAGAATTTATTTGTAACGTCAACATTAAATTGTCTCTACTAAAAAAATCAATTTGCAATATGAGCATGATTCTGTATAATAAACTACCAGAAAACTTAAAGAGACTACCTTTAAAAAATTTAAATCTATAATCACTGGCATATTGTTAAATAAAGCTTACTACTCCGTAGAAAAATACCTGGAAGATCAAATTTCAATTTAATATATTGTAACTACTGTAATTTTTTGTGACTTCAGTTATTGTACTACATGTATTGAATGCTCTGAATAAATATTATTATTATATAACCTATATATTGTTCGCAATTTATTTTAATAGTTTCAATATTATTTTTATTTAGGACAAATTTTGTAAATTTTGATTTTGTATTTAACAGATCAAAAATATTGTTAAACATGAAACAAAAATTTGAAGTTCCTCCGCAATTATCAAACAATTCCGGGCAGTACTGGGTATCCATAAAAGCACTACTCACACTTTGCGACAACGTCTGTGCGGCCAATTTTACGTTCATCCGGTTGTTGTCATATGATATGTGTTTTTTTTTTGGTTATTTTACACGCTAAATGTACACGTTTTTCCTCCTGGACATTAAGTTCTTTTATATGATTCCACAAAATTTTTTGCTTATCTCCATCAACTATTATCAGCTGGCAGGCATAAAAAAAAATATAAACTTTATCTTTGGTGATTGGGTGTAAAAAAAAGGGCTTGAAATTATTCTCGCCGTATTGAAAATTTGCCCCAAAATGTCTGCACATACTCTGATTTGTAGCCGCGCCGTCAAAAGTGATCGAACTTACTTCAGCACCAGTTTCATGAACTAATTCCAAGCACTTTTGCAATAAATTTGATCGTTCGGAGCCCGTTAACGATTTGATGAATACATAACCTATCGGTATTTTCCAACTTCCATTAATTGCAACTGCCATAAAAACCAGAGCAAGGCGAGCTGCTGGTAAATTATCAGAAGTATTCTCTGCCTTCGTTCCCATATCTTTCAGTTACCGTTTCCGCCAAAATTCCTAGCCAATGAAAACGAGGCTAGCGCGCATGTTCAGTTGCTATAAGGCCCCAAAACGAGCTGAAATATGTATATGTGTGTCCTTTTCCTATTGCCATGCACTCCACTTATTGTCAGAATATGAACATACGCGGTATGTTTCTTTTATGTATATGAACTTCATACCAGAGATAATATGAAGTGTTACCAACCCAGAAAATAAAAACTAATAACCTGTCAAATATTTATTAATCGCAAAAATAGGTATTATATATAACCTGTTATTATTTACTATACAAAATCTAATTCTATAATATTTTATAGTGATTCTAATAATTTGATCACCCACTGTATATTCCACTTCTCCTCTTTGCAATTTTTTGGATAATGCATACTCTTCTGATTTTTTCTTATTGTTCCACAAGCGTTAGCCTTCCTGTTGTGCTAGAGTAGTATCCAACTGAAGAGACACCTAGCCTGCGCGAAGAGGCGGAGCTTATATGATATACTACACAACCTACAAAAACAGTGCAATGATGTATGTATATGGCAATCCACCTGTTAAATTCACTGTATATATGCTATTTCATTCATAAATGAACAGTATTTAGTTTGTAATATTTTCTAAATGTAAACATAATTTTTTTTTATTTCATTGGCAATGTTATTTTTAAAATATTCATGGAAATGAAAAAAGTATGTTTTGTACACAATCGATAAATGACATATTCAAAATATTTATAACTTTTTTTAAAATAAAAAATATAAGATTTTGTTATATACACAGTACATAAAAATAATTAATGTAATATGAAACATATTTACATTATAAATAAATTATTTATTCATCTTCTTCGTCAGACGAATAATAATACTTATCATCTGAACTTTAATCGTCTGCGAGACCTTTTCGTGAAGCTCGTCCATGATAAGTTTTTCTATGTACGATTTCTCAAGATTTTTAACATGCCGGCACACTAACTGTTCGACTGAATTCAATTTAAAGTCAACATTATTTGATGCGACCCAGTTTTTGTCAATACCCCATATTTTTTCTATCGGGTTGAGGTTAGAATGGTACGGAGGTAATCTGCAGACGGTGTGACCGTGCTATGCTAAAATTGCATCGATGGTAGGTATACATATTTTGCACTGGTTTATGCAATTTAATTATTTGATACAATTAAATTTTCGTTAAATTCACATCATGCACAATTCCCTTCTCGTTCAATCATTGTATCATCTCATCCTTTTTCGTATTTTGTGTCGGATGTTTTACCGCTAATACATTATGATAGCTGGCATTGTCAACTACTAATACGAATCGTTCGGGCAAATTAGGAAACAATTGTCCTTCCAACCATTTCTTATAATTTGTGAAGTTCATGTCCTCGTGGTTTTTCCACGGAAGATTTACTATTTTACAACAATCTGGCGTTGGTTTTATAGAAGAAGTGCTGTTTGAACATGTAGCAATAGGTTGAACTGCGGGCTCGTCGTAGTCAGTATCTATCCAGCCAAATTCAGCTTCATCTTGTATAGGAAAACTCCATTTTTGTCGAGGCATTCTTAAAGACGGGTGGCGAAACTGTCCATACTTCTTTCAAGCATGGCACGTGGAATCCTTTGAATTTCTCACGTTATGTTTTCAGAAAGCTCTTCAATAGTACGTGGTCTGTTAATGTAAACTTGAGATTTTATGTAGCCCCATAAAAAGTAGTCACAAGGTGACAGGTCCGGTGACCGAGGTGGCCACTCCATATCTCCACGCAATGAAAACAGGCGTCCTGGGAAATGTTGTCTTAAAAAAGCCATTGTTACTCTTCAAGTTGCCCTATCTTGTTGAAACCAACCTGTGTTGAGATTAATGCGTCGTCTTCTTACTTCTGGCATGAAATAATCACGCAACATGGTAACGTAGCGATCTGTGTTAACAGTCACTGTTCGTCCGTTTCACGAAAAAAAATAAGACCCAATAATGCAAGTTCGAGATAAACCCCACCAAACAGTTACTTTCTCGCTGTACAGAGAATTCTGATGCAGTTGTCGCGGGTTTTCACTTGACCAGTACCGAAAGTGGTTTATTTAAACAATTTAATATGAAATAATATTATAAATGAATTCAACAAAAAAAAAAGAAGTAAAATTCGTTGACTGCATTTTAGATATAGTTATGCACACTGGTAAAAATAATAAAAAAATTATATCTTATGAAATAATATATATTTTTAAGTTTTTTGTGTTTGCAAATTTAAAAACAAGCAATTAAAAAATTATTCTCTAGATGCGTAATGTTGCATATTTATGTAACATACATATTTCATATAATAAACTATATATTCATTATTATATAAAAAAAATTATTGTTTTTGTTATAGTATATCCCTACACCACATTTTCTACAAATTGTTTGTGTGAAACATTTGCACCTAATTCTTTGGTCTACTGACCATCCAGGCCAATATTCTACATGATCTAGTAACATCAGAAGGAGGCAAATGCTGTACAGGACTCTTAGACTTTTTTCTTTTCTATCTGTTGTTCAATATTATTACCAAAATTACATAAGCATGATGCAATTTCTTTTTAGAACTCAAGTGAACTGCGCCGTTCTATTCTTTTGAATCCTTGATCTTCCGTACAATAGCCACGAATTCGTAATAATAACATCCAGCATGTCGTAAAATCTAAAATACCATTTATTGCTCTTTATTAATATATTATGTCTGGCTAATGTACGGTCTAACAAATCAACATTGCTCATATGTCCATTATATTCGTGGACAATATTCGGACAGTTTACATTCACGGTACTTTTAGATTTTCTATCAAAATGCTTTACTGTTTGCATGGGAACTTCACCAGAAAAAGTTTATAGAAGAGTAACAATTTTGTTGTCTTTCCATATTACAGAAGAAATATTAATATTATCGTGTACGCCTACATACCAAAACTAGAGCCTCTTGTCAGATTTTTCATATCAGCATCTTTACGTAATATACAAATAGGGATTCTGTTTCTTCTAACGGCACCTAAACTATAAATGCCTCTCTTCGCCAAATAAGATAACGGTATTGTATACTACAATAGTTATCGATGTACGCGTATATTCAATAATTTTTATTATATGGAATCATTCTAGACAATGTCACAACATTTGCGCTGGCTCCGAGATCAGGCTAGTCTACAGGTCGCGTATTTATATTATTTTACTGTGCAAAATAAATTTCGAATCTATAAGCAAAACTTGATATGCCTGATAAAACAAAAAAAAAATGAATCCTTATTTATGTAGCTTTAGTAGTAAATATTGTTTAAAAAAATGACCTTGATGTTCTCGCGGAAGATGTTTACTGTTATCGTTAAAATGCAAAAATTCTCCGATTTTCTCCTATACATACTGACAGATATTGTATTCTTAATAAACGCAAATGCTAAGGTATCTGATCAATAAGCACGACAACTAGAAATATGCTCCAGTGACATGTATAAAACATGTTCCAAGAAACTGACGAACTTCTAAAGTAGTGATATTTAGTTATTTATTTTTATTTTTCAGAACTGAATATAAATTCGTCTCTTCTACAATTTTATCGATAATATCACTAGTAAAAAAATAAAAATATTGAAATGATGTGTCTAGCGCCATAATATCACCAGGTAATTTTATATGATCATGAAATTTTAGTGTGCTTCATTTAGAATCAGGTTTCATTTTTTCCAAATAATTTCAGGTTTTATAGTTTTACCTTTTATTTCCGGGGGATGTAATATATCAGAAAGATATTCTCTTTCCTGTACATTACTTGTTTTAAATTATTTATAATACTTTCCATATCTTCGAAAGACATCGTTTAGTTCCGTATAGTTTCTTACACGGCATTCTACAAGAATACATATCATGACTGCATAAAATTGCAGAATTACAACAAATGTGATCAGTGGGGTAATAAGAAAATTTTACATGTGCGATGAAAATATGAAATTTCATATAAGAATAAATACATTTAAGAAACAAATACAGAATTAATTCAAAAAAAGAAAAAGAAAATAAAGACTTTTAAAAGTAAACATTTGTAGCACTCAAACAGGTGGCCATTTAAAAGCTAATGTCACTCACGAGACATGCACTGCCATCTAGTCAAGTTTAAAATTTTTTCCTTTACCGGTTTGTTGTCTATCTACAACAGCATGCAGAATGAAAAAATATGTTTTCGAAATGTAAAATACAAAACTAAAATCGGTTTGTTGCACTATTGCACTTACATGTATTTAGGGGTTAAGATGACAACTAACGATTTGTATATTTAAACTGTGATAACCTTTCATGTTAACATATATATGTTCATTTTCCGTCAGTGTAACAATTGCGACATGAGTTCCATCGACAATTCGAATAACATGCCTCATGCGAGGTCTAACGACAAATCTGAAATATATATTTATATACAAATTATACTGGAAAATATTTTATTTCTAACATTACCTTTGTGCCTGTTCTTATTTTTCTCTGTAGTTTCTGGGAAACCGTATTTATTTCTTCATGCAGTGGCGTATTTATTAGTAACTGCTTTTATTGCTCTGCATACTACTAACACAGGTAAAAAGACTAGTATTATCCACGCTCCGTTGTTAACTTCCTACCGCAAAGATGTGTAGGGTTGATAAAATCCAAATTAAATGATAATTGCTATTATTGAATTTCAATAAAAATTTATATTAATTTTACTTGTTAGGAATTAGGAACTCTTTAATTATATCGTCCAACGTTTACGAAGGTTTCCAAAAAGTTTATTAAATCTAGGCAAGCTTGTTTGCTCAACCTAAAGTTGGAAATAAATCGCCCGTCAGTTACACGAAACGGATCATCAGCAGCTCTTATTAGATGCCCCATCCAAGGGCGTAGCCAGGATTTTTTCCAGGGGTGGGCAAAATAAAAATATGTAATATAAAATAGGTACTTATTAAATATGGTTTTATTTAAACATTTGAAATCGTTAGAACATTAATTGAAATCTAAAGCCTGTTTTACATTATACTTTTGTCGTCTATATTTTAGTACTAGATTCATCTGAGAAATTTCTAGACAAATCTAGCATAATGTAAATCAGAAATTTTCATCCGAGATTCTAGTATAGAAATATACGGCTGGACGTATTTTCCTATACGATTTCCGTCTAGATTGCAACACGCATGCGCAGAGTCGTGTTGCCAACTTTGGTTATCTGTCGTTTCGTACTAGTGCTAAGAGGTTAGAATAACCTAAAAAGAAAATGTCACAATATTAAGTTGGTATTACGAAACATACCGAAGATCTCCGATAACACACGACTTGATAGCATAGATGTCGGATACATATATATGACTAGAAATATAGCATGAAAATAGACGAAAAAAGTATAATGTAAAACAAGATTTACTTCAGCACTAGTCTCCGGGGGTTCTGGCTAAATCTTGTTAAAACTTCTTTTTCAAATTTACTTTTTCCTTCCAAAACGCTCTTTCTATGTACACTCATCATACAAAGACCAACAAGCCGATTTTCTGTCATTGTCGACCGTAACCAAGTTTATACTCTACGTAAGGTGCTAAAGGACCTTTCGATAGTACACGTTGTGCAGGGCTGTGCAAGTGAGATGAGTAGTGCCTGTTTTATAGATGGATAAAATAAATTCGTTTCTTCAACTAGTGCAGCTAGTTCTATTTCCTTCAGTTCAGCCTTTGGCAGATTTTTGCTTGCCCATAGGTTGTACCAAAGTTCTGCTTCACCAAAGAAATCTTTTAAATTGTAATAGCTACAAAAACTTTCAGTTTTCTTTTTAAAATCTTCGTATGTCATATCAAGCATTACGTGAGGGTGCAACGTGAGCAATGAGAATGCGGGCAAGTTCTCCTCAGAAAAACGCTGTTCCAAAGATATTATTAATGAATCAATGTACGGAATAATTAGTGATCTTCTCCAAAACTCGCTATAAGTCTGTGCTGGTGGATTTGCACGATGTTTTTGCCGACTTGTAACTCGTGGCATATTGAAATCTGTCCCAAGATCCTCGGCGAGTGTTTCAGCTTCCGACACAACACTTTGGCTTTCAACATCGACATGTTCACGGTGTTTTTTCATAATATCTATGATTCTTTTGATATGGTTTGCACATTGAAGTAAGTCTATACTTTTTGACTGTAGAGCATTTACGACCGGTTGCAGAAGTGCCGAATACTTTGCTATAAGACACACACTAACAATGAATTCCGATTTTGTGGCAGCGCAGTGCATTTGAAAAGCAGCCTTTCTCGTTGCATCATTACCGTCGTTTGACAGTTTTTCAAGCGCTATGACGATTTTCACATAATTCTCCTTGAATATGGCGATACTTTTATATTTTTGAGACCAACGGGTTTCACAGAGCATTGGTATATTTGGTATGCATTTTCGACGAAGAGCTGATTCTCGGAAGAATTTTATTATCGCTTTTATTGTGGAAACCGTATTACGTATCACCGCAATTTCGTTTAAGTCGTTCACAACTAAGTGCAGTTTGTGACTATCACAATGAAAATATAGCGCTTTCGTATACTTTTTTTTACGAATTTTCTGCACACCACCATCTTTTCCTGCCATAGTAGAACATCCATCATATCCTTGTCCGACGCATTTTTCTGGATCAAACCCTATGTTTTCTATAAAGCTGTTAATTGCAGAGGCTATAGATTTTGCATCCATCGAAGTCAACTCTACAAAACCTAGAAATTCCTCACGAACCATCAGCTTTTTTTCGTCAAAAAATCTCACTCCAATAGAAATACTATAAGCACATGCATTTTTTACTTCAGTAGTGATGTCGTCTCTAATGACGTCTCCGCATAGGCTAATTATTTCATTTTGTATCTGTGGTGACATGTAGATTGCATTTTTCGCACCCTTCTCTACGTGCTCTTTTAAAATATTGTCACCAGCGTCAATTTTGAGTTTGATCAAGTCTTCAAAAACACCTTCATGATTTTCTTTGCCCCGCAAAGGTAGGTCATGTGTACCACAAAACATCACAGTCGAAATTATTGATGCAACAATTTTCTTGTTAGTTTCTATCTCTTGGTGATGAGCAGAAATCATCTGTACATCAACAGGTATATTTTCGGAAAAGTTTCTTGCTGCTGTGGCCGCTGATTTGTGCCATTGAGATGACATGTGAGATTTTGCGAAACCGTGCATGTCTTTATAGCGAGTAAAAGGCCTCACTATGAAAGAACCCAAAACACCATGCACATTCATTGGTGGAAACAAAACACAATAAATGCACAAAGCACCCTTTAATTTATTTGAATACGCCAACTAAGGACTATATTCTGCCAACCAGCTGTATTTGAATTTTCTTTTTAATTGCACAGCGTCTTCAGCAAAGTTATAACTTGGAGGTGGTGACCAACAGTTTTTTAAAACTTCCATTTTTTGAGATGAGGTCATACAAGACGAACGTCCAAGCCAGTGACCCACATCATTATGATTATTATAACAGGTTTGATCTTGTTCACCAGAATCAGATAGTAGCGAAGATTCACTAGATGCAGCTAATATAGCACCAGATGTAGTTTCAATTGCGCTAGCGCCAATATTCTGCTTCGACTTTTCTTCTCCACCACTATCACTCTCGCCACTAATTTTATCTGATTTTTTTCTTTTCTGTCTTCCTAAAAAATAAAAGTAAAACTACTACACTGACGAAAATAATTAAAGGAACTGAAAATTAGAAAAAAATTTTGATTTTTTTTATAGCACTATTACCTACTTTGTACAAAAAAATATCTATGAAAATAATATTAAAACATTTATAAGCAAATTTTCCAAATTTTTTAACTTCAAAAGTGACTGTTCAGTAATTTTTTTTATTAATCAATGCTGAGGTCAGTTAGCTTGTTCATTAAACTTTTAAACGAAATTCTTGCGATAAGTTGTCGAAAACAAAAATAAGAAACAATTTGTTTCATACAATTTAACTTTGGTTAAAAGTTATATTTTTGAAAAAAAAATTAAGTGAATGAGCTAACAGATCTTGGCATTTGTTTAATCAGAATTTTTTTTATTTTGTTGCTTCGCATCACTTTTTGAAATTGGGTAGAAATCGTAGCTTAGTTAATTATTTTGATTAGAAATTGTAAAACTACAAAATTTTAGCAGCAAATCCTTTTTTGTTTTATTTCCATACGATAATTTTTCACAGCGCTTTAATATCATAACCAAAAATTTTGTTAGCCTAAACATAACCAAGGTAATATAGATTAGATACATACCTTCTTTTTTGCAAAAAAAGTTTCTAATATCCATTTTATAAACGTTTTCCGGTGCAGTTTAAATTATTTATATCGAAATTAAAACACAATCTTACGTAGTAACCTTATCTGCATTCAATGTCGGGCAAGTTCCTTGTTCTACTCACCGATGTGTTAGGTTAAAAGTTAAAATCTAAAGACAAAGTGATACGAACGGAGTCAATCACTGAATCACCATAACAAAATATAACCTGGCAAAGGGAACGAATATGTACTTCCGGACAAAAAGTGAACTAACGAGCATTAGCTCCGCCCATCCAAGTGCATAACGAATACCGTGAGTTATTTATCCCGCTAAATTAAAATGTACACTCAAAAATAAAATCAATTGGTCATTATTATCATGTTGGATACGGGATGGAAAATGTAAGTAGTTTTCCATAATATAGAATTTATTTTTACATTTTAGCTCTATTAAAGTGTTATCTTGAACACAATACCAACAAATTAAAAAAAAAAACGCCATTTATTTTGATCCGACTTTTATGTCACACTGGGCCAGGGTGGGGCAAGTGCCCCACCCTGGCTACGCCCTTGGCCCCATCGTAAGAGATTGCTCTCTTTCCTCATCCAACTTATGCATGAGGAGTAAAGCAGAAAAAATAAACGCCGTTATCTAAACCAGTTATTAAATATGTATTAAAATACTAATAAAATATAAAATATTTTTGAATCTTACCTAACCACAATTTAATTTTATCTAAATTTTTTTATATACACATAATATACTTACAAAACTGGCAGTAATCTTGAAAGTAACTGTACCTAAAAATTACCAATTTGATGTAAATACTGAGTTAGTAACTGGTTCACAGCAGTTGATAGCAGTAAGTCACTAGGAAATGTCTAGTCGCTAATGATGGCGTAACATGTAGAGGAGAGGCGGGCAATATGGAATACCATTATCACTTCTAAAAATAATTTTACTGATTTTGAATAGAAATCCCCAAAATCATCATGAGTACATACTATAACTAATTGTAATGAACTGTCACTGGTAAAAAAATACTATTTATTGCGTTGGTAAAAAAAATGGTTTAAAAGAAAAAGACAAATGGAGGGTAATATGAAATAGTCGGGTAATATGGAATAGTTGGTTGAAACCCTTGAAAAACTAATTATGTTTGTGCAAAAAACATAGTTATTTAAAAAAAACTATTACAACCATATGTTTAAGATTATGTGCAAGTCTATTTACAAAAGTCACAGATATAATCTTCTTTCTCTGCTCCGGTACAGTCAAGATGAGCCCACTGAAAACAGCTGAAGCACTGAACCCAAATTTGATCTTCGGAGAATTTGCCGTCACTGGGGATGCATTCAGCGTCTTTGTTTTTCGGTTCTTTAGTTGATGGCATGAAGTCCATTACAGATGAGACATCAGAATGGAACGCTGCTATAGCTTGTACAACTTTCCGTGGCGATTGACTTGACTTGCTAATGGGATAAGCCAGCCCTAGCCAGCGGGGTGCAAGTTTGTCTGATGTTCAGGAGTGGATTATTATAATTTTTGGCTTAGATGCTTGAATCTCCGAAATTTTTAATACGATTATCTTTTCAATTGTTTCCCCGAAAACTGTTAAGTAAGATAATTTTATACAAATATACCTTCAGAAAACGACATTTAAAATTCATTTTATTAAAATTTTTCATATTTTGATATTACTTGTGTTTGCTTGTGTAAAACTCATTTGAAAATATTATTCAGTACAACCCTGTAAAGTAGACCCTCATAAATTTCTTTAATCCTCTTTTGGAATACCTGCTGAGAAACACTAATGGAATCAATCGCCACGGAAAGTTGTACAGTATTGTTCAGAAATTATGCCCCATAACCCCTCCACAGATACCGAAACCGAATGAAAAATCGACTTACGTTGTCGCTGGTCGAATGAGAAAGATAAACGATACGAAATGAAGGACAGATATATAATCTTTCTTTTACCTGAGTCAGGTAAACACCTCGTAGATATTCTGATATTACAATATTTGGCAAAAGTAACTTCTTGAACTCTGCGACCCATGTTGAAAATTAATATCATTTTCAGCAGAAATAAAACAAAAACCTTCTACTACATATTAAATTCAAATTATCTGATAACTAACAATATTAATGGTTAAAATCTGAATCAATTAGCTACAAAGAAATTATTTGTAACCGTGTCACCAATATAAAATAAAGGAATTTCAATGCTATTTTTTGATATTGCTTTAAATTTTTACATATTCACTTCACAGTAAAAGTATAAATATAAAAGAATTAAAAGAGGCATAAAATACAGTTGGTTACCTAAATATTACACATCAAATTATAATTAATAGTTATTAGGAAAATTGTAACACGGCCATTTAAAATTTAATCATCAAATATATTAATATATACAAGTATCATGCAAGTTTAAAAATAAATATCACAAAAAGTGTCGTCAATAAATACAACAAATATATCATATAAGTTTAAAAATAATTATCACAAAGTGTTTATAATTACAATTAATATATATCATACAAGTTCAAAAATAAATATCACAAAAAGTGTCGTCAATATATACAAAAAATATGCCATACAAGTTCAAAAATAAATATCACAAAAAGTGTCGTCAATATATACAAAAAATATGCCATACAAGTTTAAAAATAAATATCACAAAAAGTGTCGTCAATATATACAAAAAATATGCCATGCAAGTTTAAAAATAAATATCACAAAAAGTGTCGTCAATATATACAAAAAATATGCCATGCAAGTTTAAAAATAAATATCACAAAAAGTGGCGTCAATAGATACAATTAAAATAGACAAATATTAACATTAGTAAAATGTGTAAAAATCATAATAAAAACCTAATATTTACACCAATAGCCGTTGTTTTCAATAACAGCTTCTACTCGCCGCGGCATCGAATTAATCAAATTCTGGCAGTACTCGCTTCCACGTAGATCCTCCCAGACGCGAAGAACATTTTGTCGAAGTGCTGCTTTCGTTCGCACATTTCCTGTCCCTCTCTGCACCATTGTCGCCCACACGTTTTCGATGGGGTTCAAGTCCGGAGACTTAGCAGGCCACTGTAGTAAAGTTATTTCCGGATGATCGTTGAACCAGGATTTTACAATTCTTGCGGTATGAACCGCAGAATTATCCTGTACAAAAAAAAAAGTTGCCATCAGGAATTATCATCCTTACAGACGGCAACATAACTTCCTCCAAAATTTCTAAATAATAGGCTGCATTCATTTTTCCGGATACCTCCACTAACTCCCCAGGACCCCAAGACGCCATCCATCCCCAAAATGCGACGCTTATTCTGCCACTCTTTCTGATTGGAACAACATGTTGTGGGTGAAGACGCGAGTTGTTTGGCCGCCACAACGGCTTCTTGATGTCTTCGTCCGACGAAAATACCTTTTCGTCAGAAAAAATAACAGTATCCCAATTAAAGTCTCTATTTATTTCGCAAAAATTCAACCTCGCTTGTAAATGATTTGGCATAAGCTCGACTTTGGTCGCAGCCTTCCTACAATGGATTCCGACTTCATGAAGCCGTCTCCTGATGGTTAAATCGGAAGCGTTAACCCCAAGTCTCTGCTTTAACTCTGCAGAAGAGCAAAATGGAGTCTCGCTGACGGCCCGTTGCAAATTTTGGACCGTATCGGCATTCAGTTTGCGTGGAGCCCCGGTTTGCCGACGATTTTGAAGGTGAATCGGACCACCAATTCTATATCGCCGAATCCAACGCCAAACTGATTTTCTCTAAAATATAAAATATTTCTATTAGATTAAATGAAAAAAAAACGTTTTACCTCCCGCACATACAGGGTCTCAACTTTTTTTTTGAGCTATAGGAAGTATACAATCTAATATTTTAATTTCGCTGTAAGATTTTACTTATTAATTTTAGAGCAAAAGTGTAAATAGGTAGAATGTTCAGAAATAAAATCTTCACCAACCGAGCCTACATTTATGGATGTGATACATTTCTGCCATAAGATAAATGTAAAATAAAATGTATAATTTTTAGCTATTTCCAGAGTGCCATGGGAAACAAAACATACAAACAGTCGTATTGTTCGAGTTTGACAAATTACATTTGTCATCATTTTAATGAATATTTACTGATTTAAATTATTTCTCAGTAATCATGGACACATTTACCATTTAGAAATAATCGGAACAAGTCAATAATCATTAGAACTGCCAAATATTATCTGGCAAACTCAAACAATACGGCTGTTTGTATGTTTTGTTTCTCATGGCACTCTGCAAATAACTAATAATTATAAAATTAATTTGATGTTAATTAATTCATTCATCAATCAATTATTAGGTAAAAACGTAAAGCGAAATTAAAATACTAACATTGTATTTCATATAAAAAAGTAGACATCCGGTATAACGGGTGCAGAATTGAAATGTGGAATATAAGGATTTCAATGCTATTTGCAGCAAAAGTGTAATTACAAAAAAGTTGTTCAGAATTTAAAAATGGATGTAATAAGGCCCATTTGGTAACCTATTAGTATTTCACAATATATCAAATTATTTTCAATATTTATTAGGAAAATTGTAACACGGCCGTGGAAATCTAAACTAAAACGAAAAACATTTGATATTTCATAAGACAGATTTAGGGTTATTTATTTGTTAAATAAATTAATTAATTCTCAAATGATATTTTTCATTTGTTCGTTAAATAGTTTGTCTGGAGTTTGTTCGTAGATGGAGAAACCGGCCTTTATTGAAATAAACTATTGAATGCAAAATATACAAATAGGGACAAATTTTATAAATGTAAAAAATACTTACATCAATCTGAAGATTTTCTGCAATATCGCTGAAATTCCACCCTGCTTGCCATAGAGCAATTATTCTTCCTCTCTTCTCCATTGTAATTTTCACCATCACAACACAAAATATTCTAATTGCTCAAGAACTGAACCAATAATGAAAATTAAATGCAATGTAACATATTTATACCTAGTTCGCGAACGTAAAAACAAAGTGGGGTAAGTAAATGTCATTATTTTCAGTTTGGAAATTTCACCCTTTCCAAACAAAAGCAGTTACTTCGACCACTTTAAAGTTAATGCCGCCAAATGACTATTGAATATTGGTTACACTAATCCTCTTAAAATGGTGTTAATATTTTGATATTTTAGAATGTATTAACTTTCTTTGTTTGCTGCGCTCAAAAGATTTCATGTTCGCAAAATAATACTGTCAAACGATTTTAAAATGACCGAGAAGTTTACTAATTCCTTTAGATCTTCCAACATTAAATATTAAGCGGAGACTTAAATGTTTGTTTCCATGTTACATTGTGGTATTAACAATATATTCAAAAAACAATTCGCGACGTGTTTACGGTTTTACCGCAATTATGGTTATACCGTTACTGCGATAAATAAATTGAACACTTCTGCACAAACTGTATAATATTTAACGTTTACCATATGAAATGATACTTTTTACACGTCCCGGGACCGAGATATATAAAAAAATATTTCAATTATTAAAAAAATACAAGCCGAACCTAGGCATTTTACAGTTTTAATAATGAATAACCATAGAAATGGAATTAAATTCAAGCAAATATTTAACGTTTTTCATAAGCAAAGTAAGGAAGTGGACATTTCCATTTTTGATATTTTTGATGGTATTTTTAGCCTTTATCAAAGAAGTGAAATGAAATTTGTTCTCTAATTTAGGTGTAAATTTTTAATCTCTTCAACTTTTATGCAAAACATTTTTCTCCCCTAATTTATTTATTGACAAGATAAAAGTTCGAATATCGAAATATATATATATATATATATAATTGTTATTAAATTTTTTTAATAATATTTTTATTTGTATGTATTTTGATAAATATTTTGTTATAAGTCATAAATATTTGATGATATTTACATTACAATATTAATATTATTAGATTTCAAGAAGTTTGGATGTCTCATCGAACTTGTGTTCGCATTTAACATTCACTTGCATTTTGCCAAATATTGTAACATCAGAAGCGAGAAAATTTTTAATCTCTACGAGGTGTTTACCTGACTCAGGTAAAAGAAAGATTATATATCTGTCCTTCATTTCGTATCGTTTATCTTTCTCATTCGACCAGCGACAACGTAAGTCGATTTTTCATTCGGTTTCGGTATCTGTGGAGGGGTTATGGGGCATAATTTCTGAACAATACTGTACAAGCTATAACACTGGAGTTATCTCTAGTAGGTTTAGGTGTAGAAGGTCGGTCTAGGTTTAGTACTCTCTTAACAGGGGGTCTCTTGAGCTATGCCTTAAAAAAGATCTCATTTCCTCACTATAGTGAGACTTTAAAGGACCCATAAAAGTTTTATCCAAGGGTTGGGTTTTATGCGAACAGTGGGGGGTAAACAAAATAGTAATATGATTTTCTCTTGCTAAATTAATTACATCAATGTCAAGGAGAAGCAGGACAGGTGACTCAGCTGAAGGTTTTGTTACATCAATGAAATGTTTAAACCATTTAGTAAAAATGTTTGTCTGTATTGAACCAGACGGATGCCACGAGGTGTGGTCCCTGCTAGAGCACCTCTAAGAAGTTGTTCATTCATGTTCTTGCTCGGGAATATCACAAGAGGCGGGACAAACTCACCTCCTGCACTCAAACAGAGAATGATGGTAACGAGCAAACCTCTTTCAGCTGAAGTAAGAGGCCCAATTTGTTTCTTTCCTTTTAGGTCTACTACATGCGGAACTTTACTTTATACCACACGTTTATCGCATTCAAAATTTGCAGGAATATTTCATTTTGTGCACAGTTTAATATTGCAACGTTTCTCGCCTTTCAGTTGCTCAGCGTCTCGGGTCAATTTGATCGTCTTTAACGTCATTTGTTACACCTGGCTCTGGATAATCAATAACTGGAACCTTTGCCCGATCAGAATTTCCTGAATGTTTATCAGGCATTTATTTTGTGGCGTTTGCCTCGAGTAATGTAACAGATTATCTTCCATTATTTCGTCTTTGAATTTATCCCACAATGCAAATGCATTGATGGGCGTGTGGAAACAAATTAAATATATAAACAATTATAGCAATTGTTTCTGAAATTTGTCAACTATTGCTAATTAAGACACTCATCTCGTCATTTGCCAATAACCCTTTGGCACGCGCTGCTTCTAAATATGAATTATATAATTTGCCGTCTACTGTGCACAAGTCGTTCAAACACCGGAAGCATTAACTAAGAGCATTCGTAAATGGAATAGCTCGATGTCTTTCGTTCTAACCTAAATCATTCTGCCAAATCCTCCTGTAAGCTCAACATAGACCTTTGCAAGCAATTGAGCATCAACTAATGCTCCGTCTCATTTTTTCGCCTGTCATATATTCTTGCTCATAAACACATCATGTTTAGGTATATCCATGTATCGGTATCGTTGAGCAGCAACATCTGTTTGATTCAGTGAGAACCACTCTGTGAGTGTGGTATTTCATTTTCCTGTGCGTTCAACTGCCTTTGTAACTTGTCCTGGGCGAACACTACAGCCTGCACCAAAATCTTTCCGGGTCTGAAACGTACCGTGTATTTACTCGTTTATTTCACCCTACTTGACAGTTTTACTTTTATCTACTTAGTTAAGTTTGAGTGAAGCGGAATTTTGGGACCTTTACAGGAGTATTTACAAATGTATTTAATACTTTTCTTGACATTGATGTGAGTTCGATATTTTTTCAACCATCAAGAATTGAATGAAATGTTCCAATGGCTATCTACTTTATACTTGTTTAGACCATTTCTAAACAAAATGTACATTTTTGCACTATTATCGCATCGTTTGTAAAGCGTTTATCCGTTTATGTTTTCATAAGTTTCATTTAGAATATCTTTCTGATATTTTTTCGTGCACTTGTTGTTGGTCATGCAAGACGAATTCTTATTTAAAATACTGCAAGGATCGTGTATGTGACTTCACAATTTGATACAATTCTGTATCTAAGTCTTCGTCTAGTATTTCTGCAATTACGATGGCATGGATGCCATATTTGTTGTTAATCTAACTTTCTTCAATCGGTATAAGTCACAAATGCATGTGTGGTAAACTGTGTTTATGAAACTCGATTAAGTTCGATTACGTACATGTAGGCTTATTTTACCGAAAATATCTCCTTGGAGAAATTCGTGTAGCATTCTTTAAATTTTACCATGAAATACGTGTGCAACAATATAGAACCTATCTGATGCTGTTTAACCTTCATGTAATTGCGCGGTAATTTCGAGCCATTTTGGGTTACATGTTGCAGTAACAAACAAATCTGGTTTGTCCAATTCACGAACTAAGGGAGATTTAATTCATTTAATGAATAAATCTACTCCCTCTTGTAATGCTGACGGTAAAATGATCATTGTACCTGTGTTTACACCTTCTATACTTGCCACATTATTTATATGATCCATAAAACCCTACACTGCACCATTTTCTAAAAATATTTGAGAAAATATACAAAAACTTCAAATTTATGTTTAATTTAATGGAAAATAGTAAAAAAAAATATAGACTTTTTAAATATGCATTTTTAACAAAAAAAATTATATGTATCAGTAACGATATAAAAACATTAAAAATATTATATTTTGAGGATAGTAAGTATGTATGTATGGTTTAACAAGTGTGAAATTCCATGAAACAATTATTATTTTTGTTTAAGCAAAGGTATTTGTATAAAACATTGAATAATTCCTGTCTACTACATTCTACATAATTCGCGATTGCTGAAGTAAGAAAAATTAATGCATTTTGAACATTATAATTTAATAATTTTTAGTAACTTGTAGTAATTTAGTAATTTAAAAGTGACATTGAATCAAACATATAAGTGGTTTTAGTCAATAATAAAACAAACTTTACCTTTTTCATTCATGCAACGGTTCATATAGCGCGCATCTTTAGGCCATGTATTTAAACAGAAAACACAGGGGCGCCTCGTGGTACGAGATTTTTGATAAAATCAGAACAAGATACCTTAAAGTTTATTGTAAAGAAAGGTAGAGCGCTCAATCTCAGTACTATTTTTACAGTTGAAACAAGTATTTACACATAATAATTATTCATGTTTGATGTCAATATTTAAACGCGTTTTAAATGTTAATTGTATATAGCGAAATAAAAAATATATTTTATAAATCTTCATCAACGTTATCCATTTTGCCGAATTAAGTAAAAGCACTTAGGAGAAAAGATATACGGATTTGAAAAATCACTTTAATTTTGGTTATACGCATATGGCGAGAACGCTGCACGGACGACTATGTTTGACCCAGTAATACACGTTACACGTTGTACATGAGGGCCCACCACATTGTAGTAGACTCGCATCGATTTACAGTGATGCCTCCTTTACCAGATTATGTGGTACTAAATATGAAATTATGAACTTAGTTTTTTTTTATTATTTACAACCGGGTTTTTTGAAAATTGGGCCACAGTACGACGGGAGTGTGAACGCACCAGGAGCCGTGGTGATGTGCCTGGTTACTTTAAAGCGCTAGCATTCCACACAGCTTCGCGCCCATTTTTTGCAGTCCGCCTTACATGGCCAAGTACAGTATTCGCAATAAGTTTGATCGTAGCGTTTGCGCCAGAGTGCGAAAGGCGGTGTGCGGCATTGAAGGCAGCTCTGCGGAACGGTGGAGTAATGTACGGCCGTGCCGCTGGTGTCGAGACGTCACAGAAGAGCGATGTATCGGATTCTGGCATCGTGATTTGTCTGAATTGCAACGTGACATTTTGCTTAAGCAGCAGCTGAAATCTGCGAAATCTGAAATCGCAGAGAACCTGCGACACAGCTAAAGCTTCTTAATTGAGCATGGCTTGTAGCTCTTCTACGCGTGACAGGGCGTCGGCGACTACGCTGTCCTCTCCGGACGCATGGCGGATGTTAATAGTAAACTGACCGATGAATTCCAGATGCCTGAACTTTCGTGGAGTGACCTTGTGATCTTATGATGGTATGCATAAATTATAGGTTTATAGTCCATATACACCGTGAAGTGGCGTACTTCCACCATGTGCTGGAAGTGCTGTACGGCTTGGTAAATAGCCAGAAGTTCCCTGTTCGGTAGTGGGCGTGTGCCATGAGCTGACACGCGATAACCCGGAAACTGCATTTCCGTTCACCAAACACACACTTAGCGGGGTTAATCACGGCACCACACTTTTTTAGTCTTTGAAATATTAACTCTACATGTCTTAAATATTCTTGTTCCAACTCGGACGCCACTAGAATGTCATCTATATACACGTATGCAAAGTCTAAATTGCGTAGCACTTCGTCCATGAACCGCTGGAATGTTTGAGCCGCATTCCCAATTCCAAATGTCCTCTTGTTTAGCGCCCGGTAATCACCACAATGTCGCCACTTGTCATCCTTGCAGCTTGCAGGCGTTCTGGCGCTAAGCGTCGCAGATTCTGCGCGACTGACGGATCTGGTGTTGTTAGTATATGGTGCACTGTGTTTTGCCTGACGTCTTTCGGTGCGCCGTCAGGGCGTGTGACGTCTGGAAAGCCGGACAGCAGGTTGTGGTAGAGCGACGAACAAGCGATTGTACGTACGCTGGGTACGTCACTCGGTGCTACGATGCCTTGGACAGAACGCTGGGTGGTGTTGTCGAGCAGCTCTCTGTTGCGGACGTCGACGAGAAAGTCGTAGTTCGGTAGAAAATCGACACAGATGATTGGCTTGGATACGTCAGCAACGACAAATCTCCACGTGAAATCACGTCTAAGTACGAAGCTGAGTGTCATGGTGCTGGTGCCGAATTGCTGTTACGTTCGCCGCAGCAAGTTCGTACGCGGACATCTCGCATGGTCCCCTCATGTAGCATCTCGGATAGACACAGATATCAGCTCCGGTGTCAATGAGGAACTGCATCTGTAACAAACGCTGCTTACGGCAGCGGCAGCAACGTTTTATCGGTTAAAAA
The DNA here is from genome assembly GCA_963942605.1 of Poecilus cupreus. Lineage (NCBI taxonomy): Eukaryota > Metazoa > Arthropoda > Insecta > Coleoptera > Carabidae > Poecilus > Poecilus cupreus. The sequence goes on along the minus strand of OZ012719.1, from coordinate 28,461,264 downwards.
ATGTATACTTACCTACGGTCCGCTGCTACTGCGCTGGTAGGCTGGATCACTTATTGTTGCACTAGTATTTAAATGAATAATCGGGTTACTACAAATTGGTTGGCGACTAAGTTAATTAAAAGTAAGTTTTATTGAACAGAAATGTTTAAATACTAATTTGGAACAATATATCAAGATATAACAAAAGTAAAGTTAAAAGCTAACTACCGGTTTCTGCAACCGACGGACTGAGAATGAGCTACCTGGTCGCTGCGGCCTTCTCAGTCCCCGTAGACGAACAAATGTTGTTGAGGTAAGCGTTACCATAAAACGGAAATTACTGTGGAAGAATTTTGATGCGACCACATGTAACTAGAATTTTGAAAACTTGCAATTTGTTACATTACTATCCCCTTAAGACTTAAATGTATTTGAAAAAGAGATTTAAGTTCCTCATTACAATATTTGTTCGCTAGTCATTTAAAATTTTTCCGTTCACACGTGAAGCACTGGCCTGCGCAATATTTGAAAGTATGGGGTGGAGACGCTGACGGACCTGGTCGACGCGCAGTGATCGGGGTCGATGTTGAGTCGCAAGTCGGGCGCTGACATGGCTGAACAAACTGGCAATGATGGAACTTGCACTGGGTCCCGGTTTGCTATACCATTGTCTGTGGGTTCTGCAGGCGATGGCACGATATTAGCTAGTAGAACTCTGTTGAGCAGAGCATGCCATAAACTTGCAACAATTATAGAACGGCTTCGGTTTTGGTATTGCGTCGTGCGCCGAATGGTCCAGCAGTTCAACGCTACCGAGGCAAGGTAGACCAACATCGACCAGATGGTGTGTATTGCTGCAACAATGGAGAAGACATTGCCTACCTTTGATAGAAAGCCCAAAACTTTTTCCGCAGCGTTCTTAGCGAGCGTTGAAAATTCAGATCTGCTGAACATATTCGGTAAATGATATCCCTTCGGATCTACCTCTATCTTTAGAATCTACTTCGACTTGCCAATAACCCTTAGTGAGATCTAGGATGGTGAACCTCTCGGCTTTACCAAGCTGATCTAGGGTATCTTGTAAATTCGGAATGGGGAAAAAGTCACGTTTGGTAACGGAATTAAAGGCTCGATAATCGATACAAAATCGGTGTGAGCTCTTCCTATTCGAATTTAGTTTTTCTACCAAGACGACAGGGGCAGACCAGGGGGAGGTGCACGGCGAAATTATGTTATTTTCTAACATTTCATCTATCATGGACTTCATAATTTGACGTATACTAAACGGAATACGATAAGGAGCTCGAGTTACAGGTGCACTGTCTCCCGTCAAAATGCGGTGTTTTACCAGACTCGTTTGACCCAAAGGTTCCTGATTTGATTTGAAAATGTCTGCGTATTCAAATAAAAATTTGGAAAATTCATTGTTTTCTTCTTTACTTAAATGACTTAAAGCAAATAATTCGGGAATTTGTTCAGAAGATATTAGGTGAATGTTGCTTGCTCTCCTTTAAATATTAATTTTGAAAGCAATCGCTGTCTGGTTCCTCTAACTACCGGTTTCTGCAACCGATGGACTGAGAATGAGCTACCTGGTCGCTGCGGTCCTCAGTCTCCGTAGACGAACAAATATTGTTGAGGTAAGCGTAAAACGGAAGTTACTGTGACAGAATTTGTAACTAGAATTTTGAAAACTTGCAATTTGTTACACGTCTATTACAAAGATGCAGCGAGTATTCACAGGGCAAGTGTCAATTGTTGCTATTAGCGACTGCCCGCAGCGTTGCCCTGGGCGCGAGAGCACGGAGGAGTACATTTCTACGCTCTGAAGCTAACCCTTTAGTGGTACCAGCAGGTTGGCCCATTGATCCATTTCACGCGCTTCCTGTCAGACGTTTTGTTTTGCACCTCCTGTTGCAGTGTTGAAATTTCGCTAGGGAGAGCTAGTGTCATTTGCTAAAGCTGCATAGTCACCATTTTAATCGGTGACGGAGAAGTTGAGGTAACGCGAGGGCTGATAGAGTCGGCGATTACGTCTGTGAGCTCAGCAGCCTTAGCCAGCTCGACGTCCTTCTGCGTTGCGAGGATGGCCTGCATGTTGGTCGGCAGTCGTCCGATCCATAGCATGCGTAACATGGTATCTGAAACGGTTGCACCGGCTAGACTGCGAAGCTGACGGAGGAACTGCGACGGCTTGCGGTCGCCGATTTCCTCGTGCTCTAGCTATCGGCGTGTTTTGTGCTCTTGTGAAACACTTAGTCTTTTTGTTAGTTCGTGTCTCGTACGCATCCGTCTCCGGCGGATTCACAATTACATCGCGCACTTCTAGAGCGTACTGTGTGTCTAGCGCAGCTGTTACGTACCCGAACTTTGTGCTGTCACTTGTAATTCCGGAAGACGCGAAACTACTTTCCTGTTGAAACACATAACGGTGGTATGCGCACTGTAACGCGGTTGATTTCGAAGGTATCTTGCAGTTCGTTTCCACTGGTAGACATGGTTGTGTTTGAACTCAAAAAATTGTCACTATACTTGCGTGACACACTCGAAAACGCGACAGATTTGTTTGCGGCGGTTTAAATTAGCACCGATTTTGAATTCGCGTCGGGCTTTCGGATCACGTCGGGGTCACCAATTTTGACGGAGGGTTTTTATTTTATTTAAATGAATAACACAAGTTGGGTTTTATGCAGTTTTATTTGTGGCAACAAATGCTGACGAGGACTGACCGAGAGCTGAAAAAAGACTGTCTCCAGAATGTTAGATTTTTCAAGAAAAAATAGAGTAAACATGCTGGGGCTACAGACTCAACACATTTTATCAAGGGTCACAGTGAATGTGAGACAAAACAGATGTTAAAAAAGTCTTAAGCTTAGTATTTAAAAGGACAGAGCTGGTAGTAAAAATTAGGGAAAGTTACAGATTTGAAGATGCAATAACACCACAATATTTACACAGGGCCGTGCCTGGGTATATGGCCGCCTGCGTGCCAGTCTGTATGGCCGCCCCCAGGATAACATTAAAAAAAACTACTTTAATTTTTAATGTTTATTATTATACACAGGGCATCAAACCGGGAAAAAAATCAGTTTTTGGTTAACCGAAATCGAGAACGAAAAAAAATATTGGTTTTGTTCCCAAAACCGGTTTCTGAAAAGAAAAACCGGCTAAAAACCGGTTTTATGAGATTTATATGTTTGGATGAAATTTAAGAAAAAAAAAATGCACAAAATAAACATTTTTTTATTTAAAATTTAAACAAAAATAATAACATGAAAAAAATTATGGTATTGGTTTTATAATCACAGACAAAATTATCAAACATAAAGAACAAGGAATACGATAATTTAAAATCCTAGGTGTCGCTCAGTGACAATTTAAAATTATTTGATTTTAAAAAATCAAATCTTACGTATTATTTATTGATATTGAAAATAGTAAAGGTTTTTGGTTAATTAACCGGTTTCATAAAATTATTTCGGTTAGGTTACCGGTTAATTAGGGAAATCTTTCAATCTTTCAATTATCGCGATTGAAAGTGAAATTGCTGAATCTTCACGAAGCAATTATTAAATAAAGTACATATTAAAAGTTAATCCTACGGGATTTTTTACTGACAAAATCGTCAATTGCTTCGTGAATATTTAAAGATTCAGCAATTTCACTTTCAATCGCGATAATTGAAAGATTGCTCATACGTTCTTGCGTCATGGAAGTACGTAGGTAATTTTTTATGATTTTCAATTTAGAAAAACTACGTTCTCCAGACGCAACTGATACAGGCATGGTCAATAATAGTTTTAAGCTTGTAGATACATTTGGAAATGAATTTTGTAAATTGTGTTTGTACAAATACTTTAGGAGTTCTTCGGGTTGTTTCCTATCTTTTATAATTATTTTCAATGAAATTAACTCTTCGTATAATTCTGCTCCGTTTATGTCGCACGATTCGCCATCCTTGAATTTATTATGAAAGTCGAAGCAACTTTTTTTTATGTCGTCCTCTCCTATTTCAACAAATTTATATAAAAATCCGAAAGACTGTTCGAAATTGGATAATGTTTCAAATCGGGTAGTAACAGATGAAATGGCTGTATCCAATATTACATAGAAAAAATTAATTTTGAAATTTTCTTTAGCAGTTAACTGAATATCCTCATCTCCTTCATAGTCAAATTGTTTTCGCTTATGGCGTCGACGTAGATTAATTTCAACAGGAAATTCCGGTTGTATTTCAAGTGATTCACATAATTCATCAGCAATTTTCAAATACTTTTCGAAATTTTCATCATTTCTAATACTTTGGAAAAAAATTAAAATATTATTAATAGATTCAGCACATGAAGTAAGATTCCAAGAAACGGTCTGCATCATTTTACTAATAATATTTACTTTTTCTAAGATTTCGTACCATATTACTGTGGAACAAATAAATTTGTACGATTTAATTTTCATTGCCAAACATTTAGCTTCATGTTGACCTATTGGTGTTGAACATTCTTCCGCTAGTTCTATTAGGCTGTCATAAATTTCACCTAATTCATGACGCAGTGGTCTAATCGCCTTAATCCTTGATTCCCACCGGGTTACGCTAACTTGTTTTACTGTTAACGATTTTACATGTTTTTTTAAAATTTGCCATCGAAAAGGTGATCCGGAAAAGTAATTGTATATTGCTGACACATTACTAAAAAAATCCACAGTTGAAAAAGAAACTTTCGCTGCATCATTGACGACCAAATTTAATGTATGCGCGTTGCATGGCATAAACAAAGCTCGTGGATAATTGTCCAAAATTCGTTTCTGCAATCCAATATGTTTTCCAGCCATATTTGATCCATTATCATACCCCTGGCCTCTCATATCGTTAACATTTAATTTAAGAGAGCTTAATTTTTCAATTAAAAAGTCGTAAAAAGCTTCTCCAGTACTTTTTTGAGCTGGAGAAAAACCAACGAAATTTTCTCTCACTTCTACTTCGTCATTTTGAATATGCACATATCTCAAAATTATTGTAATTTGCTCGACATGTCCCATGTCCGGCGTACAATCCAAAATTACTGAAAAATATTTGGCGTCTTTTATTGCTGACAAAATATATTTTTGAATTTGCGCTGCAAGGATACTAATTATTTCATTTTGGAAGCGATTTCCCGCATAATGTGGCATATGGTTCTTTAAAGCAACTGATTGTTGAATGCGATTTATGTGATCTGCCATAACATCATCAAATTTTCCTATCATTTCAATTGCTTTTAGAAAATTTCCATTATTGTTTTCATACAATCTGCTCGAGCTACCTCTAAACGCTAAACCCTGTACTGCCAGAAATTGTACCACAGATATCATGCGTACGACAATTTGATACCATCGTTTTTTCTCTGCGTCATAATACCGTTGCAAATTTTTATCAATTGTAGCTTTGTTTTTTAAATTTAATTCCAAATTTTTCCAATTGGTGCAATTTCCGATATGCAGCGATGTTTTTTCATGACGAGATAAATTATCAGATGTGTGTTGCCAATCATTGAAGCCTTCATTAACTAATTTTATTTCTTGTTTGCCAAATAATTTACAACAGAAGCAAAATATGGAATCCGTTTTTGGAGAATAGATTAACCACTCACGATTAAATTTTTCACCATTTGGCATTTTTCTATAGAAATAAGTTGATGAAAATGATCTTCCCAATTCATTAATTGGATATGTAGATTGTTTATTTTGTATGGGTCCTTTTTCGATTAATATATCCAATATTTTAGTGGTAATTGTTAAAGGCCAGCAAGCTGGATCATTTAAATCCATACACATAGCAAAATATGCTTTATCAATTTCAGCGGTATCGGTATTGTATAGATCGATATCCTTATTATCTTCTGTTTCCATTTCGTCGGTACTACTAGTATTGTCATTAGCCTTTTCATTTTCGACAGATAATTCATTTTCATTTTTATCGCAAAACAAATCATCAATTGGATTTAATTGGCTACTACAACTACTTTCCGGTTCTGGCGATTTTACTAAAAACTTTGTTAATGAGCCAAACATTTTTTTAGCTTCATTTTGCTTTTCCTCTCGCTTTCTTTTATATTGCGCTCCAGACAATCTTTTCGTTTTCCTTTCAGACATTCGTAGGCCTTTAAAAATGTTTAAAAAATAAAAAATTAAAAAAAAAATTAAATAATAATTAAAATAAATAATAAAATAGCGCAATTTAATATTAAATTACTAAAAATCTATAATTAATGTATATTTTAATGCGCATAGGATGACATGATAAGAAAATCATTTATAAGCTTTTTAAGTAAAACATATTTTTAAACATAAATATGTCAAGATTTATTTTGAAAATGAAAACGGAGAGGAAAATTCAACCACATATAACTGTTTTCTAGTTCAATGTCAGGTAAATTTCTTCCATTTAATAACAATAACATTGCTATTATAAAAAGGAATCATAAGCTTAATTTAAAGAGTTGCTTTCGGCTACACAAGTTCAAATGCTTGATTTTCCATCGGCGGGTTGTGAGCGATTTAAACAGAGAATCTCGTATGCAAACAAACAACTTTTAATTATTATATAAATGCATTCAAAATGAGAAAGATATTCATTTTTTAGTATAAATTAAGGAAGATTTTAAGTAATTTAATATTAAATTGCACTATTTTATTATTTATTTTAATTATTATTTAATTTTTTTTTTAAATTTTTTTTAATATTATTAAATATTTTTTAATATTTATTTAAGAATTTCATATCAAAAGGCCTTTTCCCTCCAAAAAGACCCGCCAAAATTTCCCGGGCCCAAAATTGAAAGTCTACCCAAATTTTACATTTTTTGTGTATTACCTTTTTCAGTCTTTGTCGAGTAAATAAACTTTTTATTAAATTTCACCACACGAACACACAACTAAAAGTTTTCAGGAATAAAGCAATTTATTTTTATTCGTTAAATCAGGGGTCGGCGCGACCGTGCACGATCGAGCTGATTTTCGAAAAGCTCCGCCTCCCACCACCCCCTTACGTTCTCACTTCCGCGCGATACCTACAAGCCTCCAGAGCCTCAAGAGCGTAGTCTTAACGTAGTGTAATGCGGGGCCTTCATATTACGAAAATATTATCAAAATTACAAAAATATTATTCAGTTTTAAATTTTAAACTATTGATTTTTAAATTTTAGATTTTGCTTTAAAATAATTGAATGAAATTTTTGTAATTTTGATAATATTTTCGTAATATGAAGGCCCCGCGTTACTCTACGTTAAGAGTACACTCTTGAGGCTCTGGAGGCTTGTAGGTATCGCGCGGAAGTGAGAACGTAAGGGGGTGGTGGGAGGCGGAGCTTTTCGAAAATCAGCTCGATCGTGCACGGTCGCGCCGACCCCTGCGTTAAATTAAAGACTTTAATAATATCGGATCACACACAGGACACAAAAAACGATTTATCCTCGCTAGTCTATAGACTAATACGACTAATAAGACGAATAAGACCGCTTACGCGACGCCGGTCAATTGAAAAAACTATTTCGGCTCTTCGCTCGTGCAATGTTCGAAAAAATTCGGATTCGCTGCATGACTAGGTATATAAATACTACAACGACATAATCAGTTTTTATACATTTCTTATTTCTGAGAAACTCTTTTTAGATAGATTAGATTAGAGAAACTGTTTTTACTTCGTATCTTAATGAAAACAAACCGATTGTATTTTTGCCCAGTAAACAACTTGTAACGATTTGGCCGCCTCTTAATTTCGGCCGCCTGCGTGCGGTGTACGCAATGAACGCCCGTCAGGCACGGCCCTGTATTTACAATACAATAACAAATATGAAAAAATATATACTTTAAATTATCCAAAATAAGGTTTGTATGTGCATGTGTAATGTGTTATATATAGCTATGCACAAAATGTGTGTATATGTAACAGCGGAGTATGTGTAGATTTCCCCTACAAATGGAGCTGAGATTTTAAAAGTAAGTTTGAGCGTTCACCGTGGCTAGTTTTCTAGTATCTTCAAAGTCAAAAGAGTATTTCTCTATTTGACTGTGTTTCACTAGGGCACACTTCTAGCTCAAATTGGGTTTGTCGCAGTTTCTCTTATGTTCTTTCAATCTAGTATGCAGGTAGATTTTCGTTTGTCCTCTTGAGATACTTTACAATCGTCATGAATTTCAATTACAATATCTTTTATTGTCAATACACATATTGTGTAACACACAACAAGACATAATAAACTTTGAAGTTCTTTCTAGTGTATGGAAGTAAACTGGAGATAATTTCCTGAATCTTCCTTTTAACAATCCAAAGACGTTTTCAATCAAAATCAAAACTTTTTGTTAAAATTTCGTTGAGGATCAGTTAAATTGCCATGATCTCTGTACGGTGTCAATATAAAAAAAAAAAAACAGATAAAGGATGAGCTGCATCGCCAAATAAATCTGGGTTGCATTTTATAGTTTTATTAATGAAAGAAAGGATAACAATTCTGGAATCATGCAGCTTGCCCGAAATGTCAGCGGAAACATCGATAAATTTCTTGTCTGCATCACAAATTCCTTTGCATTGTGTGTGCTGGTGTGTCGTGTCTGTTGACATATGTTGATTTTATTTTAATGGCAGGAGTTTTAATATTTATGTAAGTTCCGTCGATACAGTCGATTACATGTGGGAAATTAGAAATCTGAAAAAAATAATACCTAGGTAGGTATTTTAATTTGCCACGAAAAAATAACTTATGTGCTATTTAGTTTATTATTAAATATGACGGAAATATTTAAGTTTCAAATACGAAAAAGAATAATTGTGTGGGACTGAACAGTCATATATCATATTATTTATTACTATGTACCTGTTCTTTCTGCGCTGCTTTTTGTAATTCTACCATTGTTTTCGAAAATTTAATAACTTGCGGCACCAATTCCACGAAAAATCCATTACTCGGGTTAAAATGGCATGAAAACTAGATTCATTCATATCAAATAATTCGCCTACGTTTCTTATAACAACTCCTTTCCGCTTTGTGATTTGTCACTATTAAAAAATTGTCAATTTTCAAAACCATTGATAATTTCCTCACACGTTCGTCTCGACAATCTCAAGTTCTTCTCGACAATAACAATAAAGTGCAAACTTTCAGTGGTTTCCGCAAATTACTATCATTCAATTTTAAATTAGTTAAGAAGTCCTCATCTTCGCTTCGATGAGAATTCTAGTACTCTGTCAAGTTGCAAAATCTTCTTCATATCCGCCATATTTGCACTCGAAGTTCTGCTCGACCTCCAGAGACAGTGCAAATTTTTTTGCCCACAGTGCGCACCGCGAGCGGTTTGGTTTCTCAATCGAATACAGAACTGCTTGCACTTAAGCTCTGATTTTCCCAATTGAAAACGATTTCTGTTTTCAGTGCGATCTGAGTGCATATGAGTGCACCCTTTCGAAAACGCTATGAGTGAGGTTGATTGAGGCGTTTGACAGTCGTTCGCTTTCAATTTTCACGTAGGCATCGACAGTATATTGCTGTGTCCGTCTACCAGCCTATCGTCATGGATTAAAGTTACCCAGGCCAGATAAACGATTTGTATAAAATTTAAGTAATATCAGTTTTAATATCGTCTGCTTGACGCAAGTGAATTCCCAACCAGCGTTGCCTCGTGTAAATAAAGCGGGTAGCACATTGGGTCACAATTTGCACTGCACTATTTAAATTGAACGCTATTTTGACCCCTAGGATGAATAAAAATGTCACGTTGACATAGGGGTTTGTCGTTATTTGAACTAAACACTACAGCTACTTTATTGCATGTGGGAAAATTGTCCGTGCTTTTGTCTTTTATTCGATCATTTACTAATCATAGCTGTATATCAGGTAAAGTTAGATAATTTAGACCGGCTTTAGCAATTTCAAGAGTTTCGACTTCTTTCAATATTTTGAACGCCTCGTAATACGGATTTGTTTCTCGAATTAATAAATCCAATTTTGTATAATGTCTGTTTTATACTTTTTGTTAACTTCAATGTTCATTAGCTTATTTAATGCGTCAGCTGTATCTAAAATGTATAATTGAACGTATTTTTCTAATTCACCGTTGACGGGATATGAGTTGTACTATGATAGTCCAGTGACGTACTTTTGCCGCCCGGGGCGGTCTCCAATTTGCCGCCCTTTCCAAGTCAACATAAATAAATAATTGTAATTGAGACAAACTATAGGTGGGGAACTTTTTTACCATTGGATGCCATATTTAAATTAGGCAGTATTAAAGGAGACCACATAAGTTGATATACCTATAAATGCAATTTTTATAAAAATACAAGATACTTTTTTAAGGGCACAAGAAACTTATGGAGATAAGACAAAATATTTAGGTACCTAATTTACAAAAAAAAAAAAAATAACATTAAATATTTTTTATTTTATATTTTTAAATAAATAATTTCATTTCTTTTGATTATACAAACAAATTTGTACACATAAGTGTAAGTATATAAACATATTTATATATTTACTTTTCTAACTTTCATAATAGAAAAATCGTGTACAATTCTCTCAAATTTTATGTTATTTGTAATTTCTTGTTCTATGACAATATTGCAAGATTTTGTAATCTTAAATCACTCATTGTAGAACGAAGATAATTTTTTATCAACTTCAATTTGGAGAAGCTCCTTTCGCAACTAGCGGCACTGATAGCAATTGTTAAAAATATTCTTAGCAAAATTACAATGTTGGGTACCGAATTTTCCAATCTATGCTGTTGAATAAATTTTAGTAGATCAAGAGGGTCTTCCTCCCTCCCCGTTTTTCCAACGTTTTGCAGACAGAGACTGTAGCCTCATGCGTGTGACTTACCCGCGTCATCTCAATGGTAACGGTGGTACTAAGATTTCGATAAACATCGAGCACGGAGAAATACATAGAACTTCTACTCTATTGATGTCTATATCCGAGCAAAATTTTTAGAGATAATATTTTCTATAATACATTTACTTGACGACGAGAAAAAATAATCAAAATCACATAGTAATTCATAATTCCTGGAAATCGAATAATATACTTATGAAGTGAAGAAGTTGCTTTTTACAACCATAACTAAGTTTCAAAAATGCCGCCCCAAAAAATGTGCCGCCCGGTGCGGACCGCAACCAATAGAACGGGTGGTCTAGGCATCGCGGGTACACAAGGTATGGAGTGAAAACTTCCAGGTGTAGGAGTAAGATTAAAATTTACGGGTTCCGGAGCTTTTGTCAGGGATTCGTCAAAGAATGAGATTAAATTGTCCGAGGGTTTGCGAAAATCAAAATCAACGCGTAATACGGATAACTTGGTTATTAATAATTCAAACGGTTCTGAATATGTTTACTATTCAAGGAAGGAAGACTACTGGAATTAATCAACGCACTGCGTAAATTTTGTAGTTTTTGTCTGCAATTCTTATAATCCTGACAAGGGTTGGTGAAATGAAATTTGAGTTTCACAGCATGCTCTTTCTCCAAAATTAGCTTTCCGGCGTCCGGTGGGTCCGGTTCTATTAGAAAAGGAGGAAAAGAAGGAAGAGAAAAAAGGGCGCCACCAAATTAAAAACACTTACGACGTACTAATATAAATTTGGTATATATTGTAGACTGATAAAGGGTACGCAATACAATAATATTACAAGTTAACTCAAATGAAATCAAACTCAAACTTAAGCCCAGTGCACACGATGCAATTTTTCGTGCTGGATTTTTTGCTGGGAGCCGCGCTGGTTTTACTGCGGGGAGCTAAACTCGCTGCCTTGCTAGGAGCTGTGCTTGTTTGGGTTCACATGGCGCGTGTTGCGTTGCGTGGTGAGCTACTAAACGACGAGCTGAACTGCTAGTAGATGGTGAATTGATGTCGAGAATATGGAGGTTATGTTGGAGGTTGTACGACGCAAAAGGTTAGCAACACTTGCTCTGTTATTAATTTTGGAGAGGGGCAGATATTTCAACAGAAGGAAGAAAAGACTATGGAGTAGAAAGTGGCTGCTGCGTAGAAATGCCGGCAGAGGCGTCCTAACAATGCTGCACAAAGAACTGAGGTAAATATAAAAGTGAACCTTTTAGCTTAAGTCGTAGTTTACATCATGTTTTTGATTTTGTAGCCCTGAAGATCCGCAGTCTTTCAGAAATTTTACAAGAATGGTGCCAGAGACATTACGGGCTATCATAAGTATATTGGAGGGCCGTGTCATCAATTGCCCTTCGACTCCTGGCCAGTGGGAAACTGTTGCGGATCAGTTCCACACACTGTGGCAATATCCTCATTGTATTGGTTCCTTAGACGGGAAACATATTAATTTCAGATCACCCCGAAAAGAAGGTTCCGTGTATCGCAATTACAAAGGGAGAGACAGCATTGTTCTACTTGTTGATGCGCATTACAAGTTTTTATTTGTTGATATTGAAAGAAATGGTCGAATGCATGATGCAGCTGTATTTCGTGAAAGCACTCTGTCTGTAAAATTGTATTCTGGATCTCTAAATTTGCCTGCGTCATGTCCTCTTCCTGGTTTCAATTGTGCAGTGCCTTATGTTATTGTGGCAGATGATGCATTTCCATTGAAGCCCAACATCATGAAGCCATATCCCGGGCGCGATCTGACACATGAGAAGAGAATCTTCAATTATAGACTGAGTAGAGTTCGCAGGACGGTAGAGAATGCTTTCGGTATATTGGCGAACAGATTTCGTATACTTCTCACTACCATTCCTCTTTCGGTGGAAAAGGTAGAGCTGATAACATATACTTGTTGTCTTCTACATAACTTTTTGTTGGAAAAGAGTGCCGAATGGTATATCCCACCTGAGTACAAAAGTGTACCGTCTGATGTTTCGAGTAATTTGGGAGTTGTGTCTCATCAAGGTGGAAATCATCCCACTAATAATGCTGCTTCAATTATGGATGCTTTTTCCCAATATTTCAATACAGTGGGAGCAGTGCCTTGGCAAAATAGATCTGTCGACGATTGTAACTATTAATACAAGAAGATACAAACATTTTTTGCTTTGGTGCTGTTTCGATTTAAATTTAATTAAAATGATTTTATTACTTCATTACTTTTCTAGATGTATAATAGGGTAAGGAGAATATCAATTTTATCGAACTCGAAAATATGTATATGTATTTCATTATTGTAAATCATTTATTAATAAATATTATTTTTATGTATTATAAAGTATTATAATAAATATAAAGTAAAATAAAGAAATTGAAAACAAAAACAAAATATTATCGATTGTCGACAGTAATTACAAGATTATTTTTTCATAACATCAAAGGTCAAAGGCATTTAACATGGTAAATCAGTTTTTCTTTGCATAAAAGTTCTCAAATTATTTTACACCAAAATACTTCAAATAAATGTTGTATTTATACTGTGAGTTTTATTAAACATGAAACCTAGGACTTGCAATTTCCATAAAGAACGTTCCATTTAAAATAAAATATAGGCTGTCATTGTCATTACTTCTAAGTTAAAAATAATGTATATAATTGAAGATAAGTGCAAATAATACAATTATAATGTAGATGTTAGTCTTAGCCAGATATTTGATTTATTTCGTACATCATTTCTTGTTCAACGAATACCAAGTACATATTTGATTTGCTATGTTCTATTTTAAATGGAACGCAAATATACATTGCTGTAAGTCAATTACAAAATTACAAACAAATGTATGATATGCTTTATATCAGGAGAGTCTAGATATATTTGAATATATTTGTCATTTGTGTCAATTCAAAACTTCTTGGCAGTTATAACCTCATACATTTGTTTGTTATTTTGTTTCAATTTCACGTCTTTTACTATAAATAATTCTCTCAAAATTTTAAATATGATTATTTCGGTTATAAATCGAGCAAAATAAAATGTGATTAGATACAGAATTTAATTCTCTACAACATTTATTTGAAGTATTTTTGTCTAAAATAATTTGGGGATTTTTGCGCAAGGAAAAACTGATTTCCCATGTTAAACGCCTATGGCCAGTTTTTTAATTAATACCCTGTATAGGCTGTAATATAAATATTGCTTTTTCTCATCTGCACTCTAATTTTTACTTCTCTCCAAATCTGCAGTTTTAGCATTCAGCACTGTCTGCACCAAAGTGTTCATTACATCAATCTTAAGTTCTTCCGACTTGAACTCTTTCAACACAGTGCCTAGAAATGCCATGCATGCATCTACGGAATCTGTGGAACATGCTGGAGTTGAATTAATGACGGCAACGTTATGGGAGCTCTTAGTGACTAAGCGATTGATTCAATGGCCCCAAAATATGAATTTTCATCCTGCTGAAGCTTGCGTTTCCTAGATTTTGCTCCTTTTGATGAACCTTGAAAAGTGAATACACCTGACGATGATGGCGACGGGCTTACTGAATGACTTGTTGAGGGAGAGGGCCCAATTTCTGTGGGAAGCTGAGGTAGAGAAACAGGAGAGGTAATAGTGTTAGGTGACGGCTGGGAAAATAACAACTCGTCGTTTGGGTTGTCCTGCATCTCATGTTCAATAAAGACATTCGGGTAACCTTCTTCAGAAAATCCTTCACTAATTGTTAAAGGAGAACTAGTTGATTCTTGCGTGTCCGTATCCTACAAAAGGTAACGAAACTGTTAACGAAAATAAAAACACAGTATCTTGAAATATTGTAATCGCAATAAGTGTGCGAGCATGCTTACATCGCTTTACACAAATATCTCACCTGAGATAAGTCCTTTGTGAGAGATGTTCTACTCTTCCTTGGAATAGTGTGTTCCTCCAAAAACTTCATGTGCTCAAAGTACCACAGACTCGGCTTATAAATCTGAGTAATAACGATATTTAATTACACTACTAGAAGGTTGTCATTTCTAACCTACAGTACTTATAGCTTGTACAAAGATCCGTGGCGATTGACTTGACTTGCTAATGGGATAAGCCATCCCTAACCAGCGGGGTGCAAGTTTGTCTGATGTTCAGGAGTGGATTATTATAATTTTTGGCTTAGATGCTTCAATCTCCGAAATTTTTAATACGATTATCTTTTCAATTGTTTCCCCGAAAACTGTTAAGTAAGATAATTTTATACAAATATACCTTCAGAAAACGACATTTAAAATTCATTTTATTAAAATTTTTCATATTTTGATATTACTTGTGTCTGTTTGTGTAAAACTCATTTGAAAATATTATCCAGTACAACCCTGTAAAGTTGTCCCTCATAAATTTCTTTAATCCTCTTATGGAATACCTGCTGAGAAACACTAATGGAATCAATCGCCAGGGATTTTTGTACAAGCTATACGTCCTCGGTACCAATTCCACTTTTCATAGATGCTTTCACCTTTGAATTTTCTAAATTGTATTGAGTTCTCATGTTGTGAAACTTGGTCAAGCACTCTTTCTCCGATACATTTGGTCGCAAAGTACCAACAGCTTTACAAACACGTTTTAATGCTGCTGCACGGAGATGTTTATTATGGTAGTTTTGATTTCGAACAGCGTACAGGCATGATTATTTACACAGGGTTCTATAGGGAATACAACACAGGCGTACATGAAATTTTGTGCACGTATAGTCTTAAAATTACATTTGGTAGACAATAGAAAAGTTTAGACACAAAATTTAATTTCTTATTTTACATTTTAGGTAACTATTTGGTATATAATTTATATATTTAATTAATATACGAGTATGTATGTAAAGAATGGAAATTGCAAGTAAATTGATAATTGCGGATTTCCTCAATAATCCATTTTCTACAATGGACATCGCATCGAAAAATACGAATTAATAAACCAGCACCCAATATAGCATTGTCTCAAAACATTAAAATTAAAGCTCAAATATGTGTGCGACATTTTCAAATATCAATAAAAAATAATGGATTACCGACTGTTCCAAACAAAATAAATTGTATTGTTGGCCATGTTTAATGAATGATAAAAATATTTGGGTAGTACAGGGTTATAATTATTTAAATCATCTACATGAAGCTGCAGGAAACATAAAAAAACTATTTTTTAAAAATTCTGCACACCCAACTCTGAAACGCACCGTTCACCACTGGTTGTATATAAATTTGGAATAAGAATGTCACTGCACAACAAATTTATAATTTTTTCTATTTCAGAGATGCCGTATGTATTAAACACTTAGTTTTTAAATATAAAGTGAGAAATTAGGCTTCCAGATCCAAGTTGGTTCGAATTTTTCGGTAATGCATAGGAAAATATATTATATAATATAACATAGACATCTCAATATCTTTCAACACTATTAAAACGGTTTTTCTAACTACATCAAAACAAATATCAAACTCGACTTTTCATCATGATTTGCGTATTCTGTGACATCAAATCTAGTAGAAAATAACGTTCACTTCCCTGAAGCAAAACGGTTGTTGGCCAGTGTAATCATCACCTTATATGTGAAAAAATAAGAAAGAAATATTGTCAATGAAATGAATACAAACCAGAAGTAGAAAAATTCAGACACAAGGAAAATCATAATAAGAAAGCAGAAAAATATAAGTAATATATACAGGTAGTTTGGCATAAATCCAGCACCAAGAATATTTCGTATTTTAAGAGACAAAAAAATGCTATAAGCAAACTTAAACTAGACAATGCGGCTCATAAAAAGATCCTTGTAGAAATTTGTACTAATTACAACATGGTATAAGTAATTCGAATATGAGCCTGAGACAAGTTTCTGATTTATTTGCTGCTACGTTTAATAATCGACTATGTTAATTATGTTTACTTATAAAAAAAAAGAATTCCATGTATCTTCAAATAAACGAAATATTCTTGGAGCCGGACTTACACCAAACACATCTAAAAAAAAAAAAAATGGGGATTATCGACACATCTGACAATAATGGACGAAAAGAATTAAAAAATTCACTGACGAGATTACGATGTGAAAAAAAGAAGCAGAGCAAGCAAAAAATGCAAGATGTTCTATTACTATTATGCACGATAGTGAAGAAATGAAAGAACTATGTAAGAGATTATTAATGATTTACAAGGAGAAAAGTGGTGGAAGAATGTCAGGGGAAGAGGAAAACTTATTTGTAAAAAATTAAAATGAAATTAATTATTGAATTAATTCTCATTTAATTATTTAAGATATCTTTTACATTGTAGATATAAATAAAAAACTTAAATATATTTTTAACTTAATATAATACACTTTTTAATATAAATATGTATAAAGTTCAGGTATATCTAATTTAAATCAAATTCTTTACACTCAAAAATTTAATTAAAACAGGACAAGGAGTCAAATCAATTAAAAGTGCTTGACTTACTAACCTAAAACACCTTCAGGTGAATCATCCACAGAAAAAAAAACAGCGAAAAAACGTAATGAAATGTATTATTTTTGGAACTAAA
The DNA here is from genome assembly GCA_963942605.1 of Poecilus cupreus. Taxonomy (NCBI): domain Eukaryota; kingdom Metazoa; phylum Arthropoda; class Insecta; order Coleoptera; family Carabidae; genus Poecilus; species Poecilus cupreus. The sequence goes on along the minus strand of OZ012719.1, from coordinate 28,443,878 downwards.
AATTAGAATTCAAACTCATTAAAATTATTATATAATACTAAAATAGTTAAAAGAAAGAAAATATTGAGAACTGTTAAATATATGTATTAGTGCTATAAGTACAAATAAAATTTACTTAAAAGAAGATGCAAACCAGGGACCCTCTGCTTGCTAAAATAAGGTTTACTTTAATAAAATATTCGCTACAATTCATTAATTGAAAATATATAATCGATTTATAATAAAATTAACTCGCTTAAATATTAATTTTTAGTTGAACAAATCATTAATTTGAAGCCCGATATTTTTTCTGTAGCTAAGCTAACTACAGCACTGATGTTTCACCTTAGCGATATTACCTACACATATGTATCGTCACTCAAAATCCCTCCTAAAAATATAGTGCACGTCGTCGTACTCTTGTAGGAGACATAACACTATCTCGCTGCTCTTTATGTGGAGCAAATCTGATGGATTGGTTCCACATAAAGAACAACCGCCTCTAGCGAGGAGTGAATCTTAACCTAATTTAAACGGAACTATTAGTATGGAATAAATAGTTAACATTGAAGACAATTAATCCGCCAAAAAACGTCCGGTCTGTACCAAGGTTCGGGAAGAGAATGTGTCCTCGTCAATTTTTCATGATGATCGTTTCCTTTTCGCTATTTCGTTATTAATGTAGGCTTTGTACTAACAGCAATTCTTTTTCGCAAAGAAATTCCAGACGGTACAGAAACAATTTCTGCGAAATAACGGACCATTAAAATTATGACCACATTGTTTTTATTTGTTTATTTCATTGAAAACGAACGCTTTTATTTGATTTGCACTTCTATTATGTAGTACTTCCTACTGTTCTTTAGCATGAATACATTCTGGTAATGTCGGCAATGTATTTTCAGCTAAATTGTATTTAAAATAATTTCTGACTGCTCGTTTCTCTGGGGTAGTTCACGTAGTTTTACCTGCAATCAACAAGGTTTAAAATAAGATTGTATTACCAAATAAGTACGTTAATATGTTGCTGCAATTTAATAAATAGGAAATTTATAAGCGAGTGCCTCCTTTGCCGGCGACAGCAATAAAAAAAAGTGATGTTTCAATGCCGCCACCGGCAAAGTCATAATGATGGAATGATAGCCGTCATCGCACATACGCATGTCGTTATAATAAATTTTAGTGACAACAAAACTTGTTGTGTTATATGTATGTGGGATTTTGGCTTTGATTCAGCTGCCGGCTACGACAACCGATAAATAGATCAATAGCTGCGCGCCGCTGGCTTACTTAGCCAGTATATTTCTGTAAAAATAACAATAATCTAACATAATTACTACCTAAAAACTATAATATTATCGATATTAAAACATTATTACCTGTCACATTTTGAACTATGGCTTGTCTTTTATCTACATCTTTTTGTGATGTAGTGTTTAAAATTTCGAAACTTGCAACTGTTCCATCATGATGGGTTTCATCTAGAATGTGCAGAGCATCTACATCTTTTTGTGATGTAGTGTTTAAAAGTTCGAAACTTGCAACTGTTCCATCATGTTGGGTTTCATCTAGAATGTGCAGACCACAATTATGTTAACAATCATAGTATATGAAAAAAAAAAACATTTTAAAATGAGAGGTGAAAAATCACCTATACCTTCATGTTCATTATAGGTATAGGTAGTTAACAATGAAACATAAAATGTAGTAATTTATAAATACCTTCAACTTCCTTGTCGGTAGATTCATTTGTTTTGCCTGGTCCCTGTGCTAATTCCAATAATCTTGATATTTGTGCAATATCACGCGTAGCGATAGGTAATCTATAATGGTCTCGATGGATTTTTTTCTGCGTGACCTAAGAAAGATGCTAGGTCATGTACCTCATTTTCTTGAAGATTCCATAATGTTGATTGGGTTGCAACTTGTTTACGTAATTGTGTTGACCGCAAAACGGAAGAATTTGTAGCGCCACACTTAGAAGCAAAATCGCAAAGTAGTTTATACGCACTCAGATATTTATCTCTGCCTGGAAGTCCAAATATAAATGGATTATCATCTGGAACATTTGCTTGTTTTCTATAACGAATAATTAAATTTAAATATTCTTGTAATAATTCTTTATGAATTAGTACAGAGATTCCTCTAGCCAATTTACCCCTGATTTGAAAGCGAATATATTGTCTTGCTGCATTTTGTGATTCAGATGATAGACTTCTGAATATTTCTCTATCGATATCTTGATCAATAAGCTGACAATTAAAAAATTCTGAAATTTTCGCCCTCTCTATTTCCCCGGGTCTTCGCCTATTGAAAATTTGAATTGATATTAGTGTCAGGATATCTAGTTGTTTCCAGTTTTCGAATGAAAAACACTGTTTAAGTTTTAGATAACATTATTTTCATCTTTTAGCAAAAAAGCTATTCAATTTTGTTATATCATATCATCGTTTGTTGGAAGAGTAATGTTTTTCTCTTTTGTGCTCTAATTGATTTTCAATCCCAGTTTTATTTACAGATGACGTGATTTCTTCTGACATGAGATCCAGAAATTCTTTTGCTAATATTTGTTTCGCTTTATCACCTGTTTTTATGCATTCGATGATTAAAGACTGCGCATTTAATTTCAGAGCAGTGTTCAATGCAAATGCAGTTGCTGGGATCCATATTTGCCAGTTCGCTCATTGAGTTGTGCAACAATATTTATTGCTTATATCACATAGTCATAATTAATAGGTTCGAACACTGAAGCAAAATCAAAAATATTTGTATTTAATTTTTTTATTTCAAGTAGAAAACGCCCAACCAAACGTAGTCTTGAGCGAATTATTTTCTGATGATGTTTTGACCTATATTTTATACACATTTTGTTGCCATATATTATGGCAAGTTCTTCGTATCTTAATAATTTTGTTACTTCATCTTCCCGGAGTACTGGAAATACGTCATTTTTCAATATTTCATGTGCTTTCTTTTGTAAATTACCGTGTATTTTCCTACTATTAACCATGATATTTCTTGATCCATGAATTCTCGTACTTGTTTGATCGCACCTTCTGAAATGTTTTCTTAACGACAGTTTTGAAAAAAGCCTTTGCAATTAGGACATGCTTTGTAATGATTTGCTTTTCTTGAGGTCTTCTGCAAACAATTATTATTGTCATCTATATTATAATTTGAATCGGTGTTATACACAAAATTTCCATTTCTTCTTAGAATTTCTATAATTTATTTTCTTTCCAAGCAACCTGTAAAATAATAGTTATTTGTTTAACTAGGCATCAAAATACCAGATTTTCAGCAGAGGCTGCCGTCAATGAATGCTCCCAAGCTATAAATCTGTGTTTGATGCCGAGTTGGACACATAATTTTTTTGCCGATTTGGAATTAATATTAAATTAGTGATTATTTTATATAGATATTTTGAAGATTATCGCTGTCAAATTTCGTTGCCATGCATGTGTTGAACGGTTGCTATGTATTTATTGGCGGTTGCTATGCGCTTGCGGAGCGGTTATGTAAAATATTTTTACAGCCTAGGCATAAAAGTGACACTTTACAGACTCTAAGCAGTCCGTGAAGTGTCATCTTTAATGTCAATCGGCAAAAAAATATTTATTTATTTTGTGTCCGATAAATTCATGGTCGATAAATTGATAGTAGAAACGGTAAACTGTTTTTCTTTAATGTACATAATATTATTTTACAAATAAAAGAAAATTTAGAAAAAATAAATTACCTTTCAGCAAGCATGTAAATTTCTTCACGTTCTCTTCATCTTTGTGAACATTTTCAAGGTGACGTGCAATTTTGCAAAGTAGCTTTTTGCAATAAACACAAAAATTCATTTTCTCCTTTTGTCTATTTGGTTTGGATTCTTTGATAGATTCTGTTTTTTCCTTTTCTGCAATTGATTTAACATGTTCCTAAAATTACATAAATATACATAATAAGTTTTACAAAAACAAACAATATATTATACCTATATTTGATTTTTCCAATTCGATACGAGAATAATGAAATAAATTTCTTCTGGCGTTGTCTGCGGTTTTTGGTAAATAACCTAAAACATCACATTTGCTTTATGGAAAATTAATTCCGGACAGCTTATTTTGGAGCGAGTTCGTCAGCAAATCCAATCTAATTTAAGTCAACTCAAACCACACCTTTACTTTTCTTAAATTATCATAATTAGCCTAGATAATAATATATAATTAATCCGGAACGAACTGTCAGAGCCGGATTCTTTTGAGTCCCTCATATTTACAGATGCGAGTATATAAACTGTGGTAAGTGTATTAAATATAAAGACCTCTACTGAAATAAAGCCAGGAATTAAGTGGAATACGATTTCTGAATTGCGAGCCAAACTAAATATTTCTCAGTAAAGCCAACCGAATATTATTTATGATCGATTCAAAGTATTCAAAAATTATGATAATGATGTAAAATCTGATACAATTTTTGTTGCTAGTAACGTGAAATTCGGACATCTTCATCACTACTGCTTTGATAATCTGGGTTAGTGATGCCGCGTAATCTCGTCTCGAATTGAACTCGTCTCGTTAGTCTCGAAATTTCGAGACGAGAGGAGAGTAGTATGATAAATTCTACGCGAGACTAGGTAATCTATCGAGAATCTCAAAAAAAAATTGAAAAATAAAATATTATTAAATAATAGTTATTATTAAAATAAATTTGACAAAAGTTAAACTTAAGTAAATAATTTTCCTGGATTCGTGATGTTTGTGAGTTGTGTAACCCTCCTAAAAGGGTTCCTGTCGAAACTGGGAGTCAATAGAAATAGTAGGCCGAAATAACAAATAGTAATATAGAAATATATTAAAAGAATATAAATAAATACATACAGTTTACACAGTTTTACTTTTACACTCCTATCTGGTCAGCTGGAATCGGACTCGTTACTCTGGCACTTATTGAATGTACACACTAACCTTCAGAACTACTCAAACTTAATTTAACATAACCCGGAATTAACTAACTTCCTAACTTACATACTAGCACTTTATATATATATATATATATATATATATATATATATATATATATATATATATATATATATTTGTACAAGTGCTAAGTCAGCAAAATAAGTGTCACAAGTAAACAATATTTACATTATTTGACCTAATTACCTACTTATTACGTGATCTATATTGTGCTGACTTAGTACTTGTTACATTCCTCCCTTCTTTGAGAAATTTGCTCAGCAGGGGCACAATTTCACTTAAACTAATTCACTTAGTGTCTCTAAAGTCCACTTTCTTTAATGTTTGTACTGAGGAACACTGCACATAGTTCACTATAATGTTTGGTTTATTTTTTCCAAGTTGTCCCGTAGGTCTTCTCTGGCGCTGTGGATTTCTTTGTGGGCCATCCTCCCTTCTTTGAGAGTTGGCTCCGGGTTGTCGACTGGTAGCACGGTGATTCATGATCCGTCGGTACCCTTGACCCACAGCCTGCCTTGTTGACTCTCGGTGACCCTTGAATGTTGGTTTTCCTTTTTTTGTATTCCCTCAGTACTATTTGGTGGTCCTCCTTAAACTATTACAAAACATAACCAAAAATAATATATAACTTTTCTCTCTAGCTCCTACGCTCTCCACATATTCTTAACCCCGGGGGGTTCTTCAGGGGGTGCACTAGGTGCTACATCCCTACGTATTCCTGTTTCGCTATCGGAATTTACGACAATTTTTTCTAACTCTTGGTCCTGGTTGGGTTGACGCATCTTACGATGGTGATTATGTAACACTACATGCGTCAGCGCATTCCATAAGCAAGCAGCTATTCCAAAAGAACACCCTACTGTGTTATATAAGTTATATGCGTTCAACAACGCATCTAATACAAAATTTATAATTTTGAATATTGCGTAAACTTCGATGAATCCAGACATAAACATACCTAAACTGGAGAACCAACCCCACATTTGCTTCACAGTAGACATCGCTAGGTTCTTCAATTCACCACACAGCAGTGTCCCTTCCGACCACTCGTTTTGTTATTATATTGGCTATGGCTTGCCTTTCCAGTCCGAAGATTAGGGCATCTTGTGCAGATTTTATTTCTGTCTTGGAGTAGATTCCCGCATTCCCTATGTCGTATAAGGGTTTGAAGTTGGAGGATGGCTCCTGCTCTACCTCCAAGACTTCTGGTGTGATGCCTTGCGCTAACTCCGGACTGTAGCCAAGCCGTCTGTTTTGGACGAAGTACAGGGCTGGAGCAAGGTGGCTGCTGTCTATCTGCTCAGCTTTGTTCTGCAGAATATGTGTTAGCGGAGTCATGAATAATTCTTCCCTATCTGCAAGCACTGGCAATTCATTATAACATTCATTCGCTCTTCTAATTTGAACGACCCTTGGTGTGCATTGCATGATGTGGATGACCTCACCCATGACTCGTCCTACATACCCTAACCTATTTTTAATTAAAGTACTAACTGCGTTAGGTGATAGTGGAGCTAGCAACAGTCGATTGCGCGGCATGTCCTGCTGAATCAAGCACTGCCTGTGAATTACGTCACTGTACATGTCTCTTATTTCCCTCTTGAAAGCCTGTTCTACATATAAAAATTTTGTATTTAAATAAGCCATAAGATTAATATTTTTCGGATTTTGTACCCCATTCACCAAATATTCAATGCCAAAATCTTTTTTAAATGAAACTAGTAATTTTGTATGTTCTCTTAGCCAAATTTCTTGATTACAATTATTTGATTTTTCTACTAATTTCACAGCAAAAACTTTTTCAGCTTGTTCTACAACAATGTATTGTTTTTGTTCCCCAAATTTTGAATCCTCTGTAATCACGTGCCCAACTTCTCCTTCAAAAATTAGCGACGTGCTGCTGCCATCGCATTGATTTCTAGAAATTCGCTCCCACATAGTCTCACCTACCTCGGTATCCATGCAGTAACCGTCATGAAACTTACAAGTAATTCCTCCTCTTAATACTATTTCGTCCGATTCCAGCTTTACTGTCGCCGCATAGTCTTTTAATGTGATTTTAACTGTTGCCTGGATCGCCACCCCCTCGTATGAAATGGAGTCTTCTACGTACACGCCTCCGGTACACTTGCCTGAAATGTCTAATTTGCCGGCCAATGTTAGAGGATCCGAAGTGGTCCCATTAACAATCAGTTTATTGATGACCGCATTTCCCAACCCCTTGAACGTCCTGGTTCTGTGCATCAGTCGACACTCAGTGGGCCCTACTTCGTGGATGTAGGTTAGTAGGCCCTGTTGCACCGATGAATTGTGGCTATGCATGCCGCAGTGTTGAATGAGGCGAGTAACCTCGACCATGCAAGTATATACTTGCACACTTCCGAACTCATCTTCTTGCAGGATCTGGACGTTGGCCTTGGTTTTCGTATACCCTTTGTCCAGGTCCGGACACTGCGCTACGTCTTTCAAGGATATGGTGGTGATGTTTGTGTTCGGTCCAGGATAATCGTACCCAATCAGCGCTTGTGTTCCGCTGAGGATGCTGATGACTATCAAATATTCAAGCGACATCTGTAACATAAAAAAAACTATCGTCTCCCAGGTGTAAGTACCCACGGATATTCCGGTGCTGGACCCTTGCTCCGTGTGAGATACGGTGTCGTGGGGGTTCTAGGCAGTACTGGCTCTGGTTCTTTGGCTATTCCTTGCATGGCTGCTAAAAATTTCAGTGCGTCGTTTGATTTTTCTTTACCCTCTTCGGTTCTTTGGGTGTGGATTGGGGTATTTCTTACCAACTGCTGGTCGACCTGTGCCTTGAACGGTTTGATGCGATTAACATGTACGTTTGAAATTTTTCCTTCCCTATTACGAATTTTATAATTTACAGGCCCCATTTTTTCACACACCAAGTACGGCCCTGTCCATGGTTTATGTAGTTTCCGTGATGTACCTACTTGAACCGCTGGGTCATGCAAGTACACCGCGTCTCCTACCTCGAAAACCGCAGGCTTTGCATTTTTGTTGAATTGTCTATGTACTGTTTCAGTGCTCTTGGCCAGGTGCTGACGTACTTTGTTGAAAGCTATTTTTAGTCGCTGCTCAAGTTCTGCTGCGTAATTGTCATCGTAATCATATCGTAATGTCTGTGGTCTCGTGATGTCATCGTATGGTAGTTCAATGTCACGCCCATGCATTAAGAAAAATGGCGTCTCGTTGGTGCTACTGTGCACGCTGCTACGGTATGCAAGTAACACGAACGGCAACCACTCGTCCCAGTCAGTCTGATCACGATTTACGAAGTGCTACAGAATATCCTTGAATACACGGTGGCATCTCTCTATCACTCCGTTCGTCTGCGGCCTGTAAGCAGTGGTTTGCAGTTCCTCCACTCTAAAAATCTTACAGACATCTTTAAATATTTGCGATGTAAAATTTGTTCCTAAATCGGTTAATAGTTGTCGGGGTGCTCCATGCCTCGCAAATATTTCCTGGGCCATAATTTTTGCTATCGTATGTGCTTTTTGGTCCGGTATTACAAATGCCTCCGGGTATTTGGTGAAATGGTCTTGAAAAGTTAAAATATATTTGTTACCTTTCATACTTGTTGCGAAAGGTCCTACCACGTCCATCGACACTCTTTGTAAGGGTGCTGTGACTTCTACGAATTTCTGAAGGGGTGCTGGTTTATGATGAGGAGATGTTTTTCTTTCGTTGCATGAATGGCACTTACTGCAGAATTCTTCAATGTCTTTGGTCATGTTCTTCCAAAAAATTTTTTCTTTTATTCTTTTCACAGTCTTCTCGAATCCTTGATGCCCAGCGTATGGTAAGCTGTAGTAATCATTCATCACCTGGAACGTCATGGATGCTGGTACCACCAGTTTGTGATGCCTGTTTTCTCCCGATTTTTCCTTGAAAAGTAGCCCTTGTGTATCCGTAAAATACTCGGTGTTGTTCTTAAAATTTTGAATTTCTGGATCTTGGTTTTGCTTTTCGAGTACTGCGTGCCTGTCCCATACTGGCTCGTACACGATTTTTTCTGCTTCAATCGCTTATACCGGTATCCGGGATAAGACATCTGCATTAATATGCTTTTTCCCTGGTCTGTGTATGATGTTGAACTTATGCTCACTTAATGTCAGAGCCCACCTAGCTAAACGTGAGTTGTTACCTTTTAACCATTTTAGAGGCTCATGATCTGTAATTATGGTGAATTTTCGTCCATATAGATAACAACGGTAGTATTTGACGCCCCAGCATACGGCTAGACATTCCCATTCTGACGTGGTGTAGTTCATCTCGGCTTTATTGAGTTGTCGGCTAGCGAATGCGATTGGTCTCTCAAACCCTCCAACTTTCTGGCTTAGAATAGCGCTGATAGCTTTTCCGCTGGCATCCGTTGATAGAATAAACTCTTTAGTAAAATCTGGATGAGCAAGTACTGAATCGGAACAAAGAGCATTTTTCAATGAGTCGAATGCTTGTTGACATTCGTCACTCCAAATAAATACTTTATCTTTTTTTGTTAATTCTGTCAAAGGCTTCGAAATTGTTGCAAAATTTTGAATGAAAGGTCTGTAAAAACCAACGAGGCCTATAAAGGCTCTAACACCTTTTACATTTTTTGGTGTAGGATAATTTTGAATAATAGAGATTTTATCAGTATCAGGTTTTACACCTTCACCGTTAATAACATGGCCTAAGTATTTTGATTCTGATTTTAAAAATTTACATTTACTTGGTTGCAATTTTAAATTTGCCTGCATAAGTCTGTCAAACACTTCTCTTAGGCGATCTAAATGCTCCTGCACTCCTCCACCATTGAAAACAATTACATCGTCCAGATAAACTAAACATCTCTCACCTCTAAGTCCAGCTAACACGCTATTCATAAGTCTCTGAAATGTACTGGGTGCATTTGCTAAACCGAACGCCATTTTTGTGAACTGGTAATGTCCGCCGTCGGTCGTGAATGCTGTTTTTTCCTTGTCTTCTTCTGCTACCTGCACTTGCCAATATCCGGATGCTAAATCTAATGTGCTGAATAAGTTCGCATTCCCTAATTGGTCCAAGATTTCTTGCATATTCGCAACAGGTTAGTAATCTTTCTTAGTTACCTTATTAAGCCCTCGAAAGTCTATGCATACTCTAATTTTTCTCTCACCGTTTTCTGCCTTCTTGGGTATAATGACCACTGGTGCGGACCATGGAGAATCCGATGGCTCTATAACACCTGTTTCCAGCATCTTATCTAGCTCCTTCTTCAGCGTCTCCTTTTGGCTGAATGGAACTCGATGTACAGAAGCCGGCTTTGCTATAGGATGAACATTTCCTGTAATAATTTTCTGTTTTACATGATGTGTACATCCTATCTCGCTGTTGTCCCACATGAATACATCTTCATATTCCCTCAGCAGATTCAACAGCTTATCTCGCACATTATCTGCCAAATTATCTATCTCGAATTGTTGCGCTAAATCTCTGTTAATATGTGTCCTCTGTATTTCACATATAACATTACCTGTGGGCAAATTCTGATTTCCGGCTTCTGTACACTCAGTACTCAGATGCCTCTCATTAAACACTTCAGCTTTACCTATTACTGTTCTCTTACAAACAGTAATTTCCTGATTAGAAATGTTTATTAACCTTACCGGTATCTCTCTTTGAGCTCTCGTTATCACTCTTGCTGCCATGATTCCATGGATGTGAATTTCTTCTGGCTCCACTATAACATCATGTCCAGGGTTGATCAGATCCTGAACGGCTGTACACACAAATTCACAATTTGGAGGATTCTTTGCTGTGCTCTTCAATCTAACCAATCCACTGGCTTGTGCGACTGGTTTTTGTTGATCTAGCTAATACGGGGCGCGAATGTGGGAGGATTGGAGTTGGATATCTTCAGGGCGTCTCGTATTAATTAAGCCTGATTAGAGAGAGATAACATCATGTTTATTATCTATGACAATTATGTCATAAACAAATTACAAAAATGATACAGCAGAGACAAAATATTGTTGTACAAAATAAACAGTGGTAACAAAAACAGATATGTAACAATGACGACGGCTGGTGACGTCGGTTGGTGACGTCGGCTGATGACGTCGGCTGGTGACGTCGGCTGGTGACGTCGACTGATGACGTCAGAGTGCCGTCGGATGGCGGCGTGGACTTGACGATGGCGGCTTGCTACGGTCGAGCAGCAGCTAAGGAAGGCGGTTGCGTGCGGCTTGATGACGTCGGCGTGGGACGTGGAGTACCTTCCCTCAGTGGATGTCTTCAGAGCAACCGAGACTTCGCTACCAGTTGGTGGAGACAGAATCGTACGTGATTCTGTGGCGGCGAGAAGGTGATGACGTCGACTGGGGACATGGAGGACCTTCTCTCATCGAAGATGTCTTCTACGGTGTAACCGGGACTAAGCCAGCGATTGTTGAAGAGGTGCAACTGGGACTTAGCCAGCAGTTGTTGATGATGTCTTCGTAAAGGTGCAATCGGGACTTAGCTAGCGATTGTTGAAGAGGAGCAACTGGGACTTAGCCAGCAGTTGTTGATGATGTCTTCGTAAAGGTGCAATCGGGACTTAGCCAGCGATTGTGATGAGTGAGAGTCTGGAGCGACTCTGCCTGTAGCAGCAAATTCGTCTCCTTTTATACCCCTAGCTTGGGTTGACAGTGTACCGTTGTCATGGTTACTTCATAAGCAATTTTTAATTGGTTCAAAAAAAAAAAACGAACGAGGCAATTTTTTTAGAATAATTGCGTAGCATTTCTTCGGTAGTTTCTGACTTTCACCTTAGTTCGTGCGGCGGTAGATGGCAAGACGGGTACGTGCAACAGCGATTGACAGATGTAATTAGCGCAGCGGCGGTAGATGGTAGGACGAGTATGTGCAACAGCGATTGACAGATGTAATTCACGCAGCGGCGGTAGATGGCAGGTCGAGTATGTACCGCAAAGATGACAGATGGAGGGTGAAGTTTGTTCATTAAGATGGCGTCCGGTAACATAGCGTGCCAATTTCCAAATTGCGAATTTCCGCTTCCATTTCCGATACCTTAGAATTAGCCATTTCTGTTGTTGTTTTTATAGTGCAGTGCAGCAATTCCTGACCTATCTCTTCTACGCCGATAGTCTGTGAAACGTCATCCCGTGCCGTTGCGTCATCCAGTTTCGTTGCGTCATGCGGTGTCGTTGAGTTTATGGGTGCGGTCCGAATCACGCTAACAAAGCTTACAGTGCTCAGACTGCTTACAGCTGGTCCGATTTGATTGAGCACGCTGACGAGTGTGAACGCGATAACGATTCGGTACGTTCGTGAGCGCGCTTACTTCTTGTTTGTCATTTTTGACAGCCGTGTATATAACCTCTGCGCAATGAGTAATAAAACAAATATAGTTTTGATGGAAGCAGTTTCCCTCATTTGTGAGAGCGATGATAGTGATTCAGATATGTTTATTGATTCTTCGTCCTCATCTTCGAGTTCAAGTAGTGACGAAGATGATGATGAAAGAATCCTATACGTCGCTCTTGTCTTGGGAAATAGGAGAGGTGAATTGGTGCGAAGGCCTCGAATCGAACATTATGTAGAAAGAACAATTCCTAGATACTCTGCTGAAGAATTTAAATCACATTTCAGTTATGAAAACTAACTATTAATTTCATTTTTGGAAAATAAATTTTTTAAATGTTTCACATATTTGAAAGTGTTTTTTCTTTTCCAGAATGTTTCCCGAAACGTTCGAGTTTGTTCTTGGGCTCATAGGACCTGCTATATCAATCACAAAAACTATGAGTGGAAGGAAACCAATAAGTGCCGAGAAACAAGTCCTTTTAACATTGTGGATAATGGCAACTCCAGACTCATATAGGTATATTAGAAATATTCAAGGTTGAGATAATGTACTTACTTAATATCACTTACTAATTATTTTTGTTACAGATCCATATGTGAAAAATTCAATGTCGGAAAGGCAACAGCCATAAGAAGCGTGAGAAGAGTCTCATATGCTCTTCATTGTCTAGCTCCCCGCTTCATACAGTGGACAACAGGTGATAGAGCAACGGAAGTAATGACAGAGTTTGAACGGTACAGTGCATTCCCTTTAATAATTGGCGCCATCGATGGTACACATATCAAAATCAATGCTCCAAGAGAGGATGCTGAATCATATATTAACCGCAAAGGATGCCATTCCATCCAAGTACAGGTAATATCCGTTAAATTCTTCTCAAAATTTCAGTTTTGTAAGAACTTGCCGTCATTGCATTGTTTGTTCCAGGCTGTCTGCACATACAACATGTTGTTTACAAGTGTGTTCGCTGGTAATGCAGGATCAGTTCATGATGCTCGTGTCTTCAGACTATCTCCAGTTCAGCAGTTTATTGAAAACCCAGAAAATTTTTTCCCCGGTGATTCCCATATTATCGGTGATGCAGCGTATGGAATCCACCCCAATGTAATGGTGCCTTTCAAGGATAACGGACATCTAAGTGAAAGGCAGAAGAATTTTAATTTTTGTTTATCATCTGCCAGAATGTCAATTGAAAGAACTTTTGGACTGTGGAAGGGTCGGTGGCGCAGTATCCTTGACTGTTTACCCATGGTTACACTGGAGAAAATTCCAGAATACTTGCTTGCTACCTGTGTTTTACATAATATTTGCATTCTGAGAGGGGACATGTTTCCTGTCGAAGAAATCTTAAGAGTAAATAGAAGAGGGAGATTAATTTTAAATCAGAAAATTGAAGGTTCTGCTAAACGACTACGGATTATGAACAATTTGATAATGAGGAATAACTAATTCTATATTCTTATTATATTTTCTTTGTTGTTACAAAACAATTGAATAATGTAAACAACTATTTGTAACAATTAAATTGATAATTTAAAACAACTATTTGTAACAATTAAATTGATAATTTAAAACAACTATTTGTAACAATTCAATTGATAATTTAAAACAAATTATTGTATTTGGTACCAAAAGCACCCATTACCTTACATCCTGCAAAAATTCTTTTCAATCTCCTGATCTGTATGTACGTCCATAAACTTAATAATGAAAAACCTTATTTTAAATAGACTTAAATTTAATATTCAAAAATACATAAACTCAAACTATGTATAAAGAACGTACTCTAATAAGAGATACAAAAATAAGAAAATTAATTTAAAAAACTATAAAAATATGTAAATATATATATATATATATATATATATATATATATATATATATATATATATATATATATATATATATATATATATATATATATACAGGGTGTTCAATTTAAGTGTGCCACCATTGCTATCTCGAGAACTATAAGAGCTACGAGGTCGGTTAAATTAGTAAACAATTTCTATAATATAAGACAATTAAAATGAGACAAACAATAAATTTTTTAGACCAGTGGTTCTCTAAATGCGGGGTGCAACCTATTTTTTTTATTTGCTTATTCGATTCCTTATTTTTTTCTGAATTCAACGATATTCACATGTAATGATCAAATAATACAAAATATTTGAGAAAAATGCATAATTAAAAATGTATCATTTTTATTTAAATATGCCTATACAAAGTTTGCCATGGAAGAAAACAAATAAATCAAACAATTGTTAATATTAGTTTTTTGAAGTGTACCTCTGTATTTCTGTATTGTAACAACAAAATGAATAATTATTCTCATAATTACAGTTTTTGCAATTATTTCTGCATTTGATTTATTGTTTTTCTTCCATGGCAAACTTTGTATGGGCATATTTAAATAAATATCATACATTTCTAATTTTGCATTTTTCTCATATATTTTGTATTATTTGGGCATTACATGCGAATATCGTTGAATTCAGAAAAAAATACTGAATCGAATAAGCAAATAAAAAAAATAGGTTGCCATTTAAAATAAGAAAGTTGCACCCCATATTTTCAGAACCACTGGTTAAAAAAAATATTTTTTAAGCTCATTAAAATAGTCTTGTAAAATAGAAATTGTTTGCTAATTTAACCAACCTTGTAGCTCTTATAGTTCTCGAGATAGCAATGGTGGCACACTTAAATTGAACACCCTATATATATATATATATATATATATATATATATATATATATATATATATATATATATATATATATATATATATATATATATTTCTATACACATGTAATAAAAAAAAAACATAGGAACATTGAAATTAAATATTCCGAAATAAAAAAGAACTCAAATTATACCGGGCGTCTATTTTTTGTTTAACCATAGGAAATACAATGTTAAAATTCTAATTTTGCTTTAAGTTTTTACCTAAAGGAAAAGTATAAATTCAAAAGTTGTTCGGAATTAAAAACTGCATCCAATGAGCCTTTATTTATTGATATAAAACTTTTGTTCGCGAAATAGAGGCAAATTAAAATTTCTAACTTTGGGCTGTTTACAAAGTGCCATGAGAAATAAAACAAATAATTGTATTGTTATGCATTCTTTGACTTTGACAGTTGGTTCATATTTAATGGTTATTTTGACTATTATTATTAAAAATAATGAATAAATTAACTACAGAAGTAAAAGTTCAGTGTTATTATGTTTAATGATAATAAAGTCAAAATAACAATTAAATATGCATCAACTCTCAAAGTCAAAAAATACAAAACAATATAATTATTTGTTTTATTTCTCATGGCACTCTGTAAACAGCTTAAAATTAGAAATTTTAATTTACCTCTATTACGTGAACGAAACGTTTTATATCAATTAATAATGGTCCATTGAATGCAGTTTTTAAATTCTGAACATTTGTATTAAGACTTTTCCTCTAAAATTAATAGGTACAAATTTAGAGCAAAATTAGAATTTTAACATTTTGTATTTCCTATAGTTAAAAAAAGCAGACGCCCGGTATATAAAAAACGTACTCTAATACAAAATAAATGAACTAAAAATACGCAATAACATATTCAAATATATATATATAGTCATTCTATCATTCCCCGATACATTATTATGATCCATAATTTTTTTGTAGGTTTTTTTCAACCCGTTCAATTTGGACTGGCATTGCGCGCCATTCATAATGTACGCGGGATTGGTTTTTTTCATTTGAGCAGCTATCTCCTGCCATACTTTTTTATGCCTTTTGGCTCCGTTGCAAAAATCTTCCTGACTCTCTTCATATAAATTTAGTAATAATTGGACGCATGTTGTGCTCCAAATGTATTTGGATATTTCTGCGCAAATATGTATACAATTAGGTTCATATAATAAAGAAAAAATAATATATATGACTCACCATCATCTTCAGAAGGTTGAGATTGTTCTGGGGTGCTCGCCGACGATGAGCACGATGCCTGTGATGTTATCCGTTCGGATGTGGATGCCTGCGATGAGGACTTCTCGGTTACTAGTTTTTGAAGATAAGAAGTATCTAAAAATTAAAATAATTATTTATTATTGCTTACGAACGAAAACTATACCTATATAATTTATTTACAATAACTTTGGATAGCTTAGAAACGATTAACTTTCAAACTATGCTAACTGATGATGTTAACTGCAATGCGATTGAACAAAAAATCATCTAAAATCATTACTAAAACACTCGTACGCATAATGTATAATCTAGGCCGGGAATACATCTGAGAAATGTTGCCATGCGTTTGCATTGCTACATTTTCGCGTGTGCGCAGACATTGTCGCAGACGTTTCCGAGTAGTAGGACATATCTGAACGAATGTATCACAGTATTTAAACAAATTAAATTTAGAAAAACAAATATTTAACTACTGACTTCCGCGAGCAAGTAACAAGTACTAAGTCAGCACAATAAAGATCATGTAAGTTGTCTACGGATTGCAGTTATTTGTGGCTGACTCCCAGTCTCGACAGGACCCCTTTTTATAATGTACCCTCGTTTAAGGGGGTTACATTTTGGTGGCAGCGGTTTTGGGTTCATTCGTCAGACCAGAGTAGCCTTTACACACTGTATTGGCTGCTCGCGGGAGTCAGCATGCTATGAAGACCCCTTTTTATAATGTACCCTCGTTTCAAATTTATTGCTCCTACCATTATAGAGAAAAATGCAGTGAGCTGGCTTAAGACTTAAGCTAGCACACTGCAGAAAAAAAAAAACAAAAAATTGATGTTAAATATTGAAAGCTCTTTCCAAGCTATTTTATTGCTACCTTAAAAAATTTATTGCTCCTACCATTATAGAGAAAGATGCAGTGTGCTGGCTTAAGACTTAAGCTAATGTACATTTATTTATTTACTTTCGCGACTAGTCAAAGAAATTCAATTTTCGCGCCGCATATGTATTAAACAGATGAAGACAACACAGGGTTCTCAAAATGTAATTAATAAAATAAAATAATGGTAACAGAAATAGCTCAATAAATAGTTAGTCAATTTATTTCACTTTCAAGTATGCACTTTTTAGCTTCCAAAAGAATGGTTACAAATTACAATAAAAAAGTAATGCCTGATAACAGATGTCAAAAAAATTTCAATCCGAAATCATATTAAGAAACTTGCTCTCAAACTATGACCTTCCGGGAATAAGAATAAGTATCAAGCAGACAAACTTCGAATTGTATAGATATAAATAAATCTAATGTTTTTTTTTTTCTAATTAAAAAATTTTATGGCAAATATTTCTAACATGTCATCGCTCAGTTATTTACAAAAAATATATAAATTTTCACTAGTATAATGACAATTAAGCAAAAAATATAATTTTTGTCACTCAATAAAAAATATTTGTGAACATGAAGAATTGCATTTAGTAACCTTTTAAATAATTTAAAAGCATAGAAAAGTTCCTATTACTTTAATAGTATGATTTGATAGACTGTACTAAATTTAACAAAGCTTTATAATACACGAATATAACATATAATATTAGTATTCTACTAGATATATTTCATAACGTATTAAAATTTAACAAGCGTTTATAATACTGGGCGTAAGACTATACTAATTTATTATATTTTTAAAATATATAACTCACCGGATGATCTGATTTTTTTTTTAACTTCTCTGTGAGTAAGTAAGTATGGGATTTTCTGCCGGAATTTCAGCTTTTTCCTTATTTCCAGGATATATATATATATATATATATATATATATATATATATATATATATATATATATATATATATATATATATAATTATGTATTGATTGTAGATGTCTTCTCAGCCCGGTAGTATTTGAAAGTTTCATTTTGATTTTTTACATCTTTTCTCAGTTTCACATAGTTTACAAATACCAATTTTGTCTTTTTCCTCATTACATTCAAATGTATAATATGGTGTAAAGTCTATCTTTTCACATGATTTGCGTTTTTTACTAAAGCGAATATCGGAATCACTTTGCGTTGTTTGGGTTTTTGTTGATGTTGACACTGATACTTGCAATTGCGACACAGATGGTAAACATTTTGAAGTCGCTTCCGCTTCTATCTTAGATGCACTGTCACTTGTGCTAGAGTCTTGCATATTTGGTATATAATCCTTGTCACGTATACTGTCGTCACTAGAATACGGGTCACTAATATTATCAGACATTGTCAACACAAAGGCACTGCTACCCTATGAAACGTCTAGACAACAACACACTAATGCTCTAGTCTAGTAGTAGTTAGATATGCGAACTTACATGTTCACTCAAGTCAAAAGACCACCCAAGTTGATTTTCGAGAGTTTCGAGACTCTCGACTTCATGTAGAGACTTGCTGAGAATTTGGGTGTCGAGACGAGTCACTTTTAACGAGATTTGAAAAATTCGAGACGAGACGAGATCAAGTAGAATCTCGACGAATCTCGTCTCGCGGCATCACTAATCTGGGTCTGCAATACTGTCATCGCCATCACTATCGATATTTTTCATTGTTTCGATACGATCAAGTTCACTGTAACAAAATAATATTAAATAAGATACGAGTAAAAACTAACTATTTTGCCAATGAACTTACCAGGTTTGATACTATTATTGTTCTCTTTCTTGGTCCTAAAATAATAATAATAATTAAACAATTTTATATAAACGTGTATGTTCAACTCATTGCGGTCTTAAAGGTATATATATTTTTATCAAAATTTATCCATGTATGTTCTGTTACACAAGCAGTACGAGGCTTGTTGGTTTTGGTATCAGGAATGTTAATAATTATTAAATCATCTCGATCTTGTACGTCTAGTATATTGGCTAATTCATATTTGCGACAGGCTGCAGACATACCTATTATTAAAGGTACCTAAAACAATTCTTATAAATTCAGGAAATGTAATAATCTGAAAATACTCACTTTTATCACAATTTTAAATTTCCTCAATTTATAATATTTTTTATTTTTTAGGATAATAACCACCTTTGCTTCTTTTTAAAAATGCTATCAATTGTGCGTAATTTTCAATATTGATGTTACGTTTGAAATTGAGAGTCGATTTTAGCATTGAAAAAAAAAACAGACCATAATGTCGAAGATTTCATAGTTTCAGATTTGAATTTAAAGTAAGCAAGTACAACCATACTCATCGTTTTTATTGCACCAGTTTTTTAAAAGTTCATATTGCTTCCAGTACCGATATAGAAAGTGAATTTTTGATATATTGCGTATATCTTCGAAAGTATTTAAATCATACAGATTTCCGATTAAGGGGCGTCCGTACATTTTGAGTAACATGAATGTTTGTAGATAAATACATAGTAAGTTTTTCAGGCTGAGACCATGTACTCAAACTGACGCTATTTCCCATCGGAATATAATTATGTTATGTAACAAGCACGTTTTGGGGTCCCTAGAATACGATTTTACTAATTTCACGATGACTTCTGTGTGTGACGACGTTTTTGTCCACAATAATTCAAAATCTAATAAATATATCATCTAGAATAAGTTGATATATTAATATTACGTATGCATATATTACTAATAATGTACCTAAATGCTTCATTTGTGTAAAAACAAAAAAGATGTCACAAACAAAAAAATATAAAACACGTCGGCAAATTTCGCATGGTAGGGTAAACCCCCCAGTTATTGGACAGTTAAGATTTTTTTTCGATTCACATGTGTGTCAACATCGTATTTGTGGGCATATGAATGTGCGCGTAGCATCAAAATGAAGGTGTTTGTTTTGGTTCCTTATATCATTGCTCATTTTTATCCATTATTGTGTACTTTTTGAATAACATGTGAAAAAATCTGATGTGGCCAGCACATAACCTCCCGCCCTCTTAAACAGTACAAAATAGTATTTGATACAAAAACATACCTTCTTATTTGTTTATTTTCTATTTATATTTGAGAATTTAAATTTTCTTTCGTATATTTATTGCATTTTTTGACATGTATTTCACTAAGAAAACAGCTTCACAATCACAATGACATGTGTCACATTTCGAAGAAAAAATTGAAAATTTTTAAATGTTTCCATGGAATGCAAGATTTGTGGAATCTAATTTCTTTATATTTTATTATCTCTAAATCTAATGAAAAGTAATAAAATTAGTATAATCAAAACACATGTAAAATTAAATATTCTTCAACTTTGAAAATAACATAAATTGTTGAAAAAGGAAATTTAACCGTATTTTTCACAAAAAAAACTGTTAAGGGCTTCAAGTAAACTTCTACTTCCGGTTGACCAATTTTATCCAAAATCTAATCAGCTCTTCATTTAAATATAAGAAGCAATAATTCAGAAAATTGTATTTTTTGGTATTGTAGTATTTGAGTTATGCGAGACGAAAAAATTGCCACAGACTACACACACACACACACACATACATACATACATACATACATTCATACATACATACATACATACATACAGACATCATCGCGAAAATAGTAAAATCGTATTGTAGGGACCTTAAAACGTGCTTATTCATTGAAAACTCACTACCCAATTTTTTGACCAAAAACAATACCTCCCTTACCTAGAGGTAGGCGAGAGGTAAAAAGAAGATCATGTCAAAAATGTCAGTTATTGGACAATTTTGTTAGTTATGGGACATGGAAGTTTTAGTTATTGGACGGAAATAAATTAACAAATTTAGTAGGTTCTCAGGCACTAACTATCTACCTAACTAGGTACCTCAAATAAAAGAAATATATAGGTAGATATGTAGCTGTATTTTATTACAGAGGTAGGAGAGTATAATATATTATATACAATTTTTAACAATACCTAGGTGTTTACCTAGTAATAGTAATTGGCACTTTCGCGTTTATACATATTGTAAAAATCATTTACGTCAAATTCTTTATTTACATCATCTTTCGCATTTTATCCTCTTAGCTCATCTTCGTCATCTTACGCATCATCTTCTCTTTCCTCATTTTCCTGAACTATTCCGGCTTCATCTCCCCTTAATTTCGTCACCTTTCGCATCATCTTCTCTTTTCTTATTTTCCTGAATGATTTTGGATTCATCTTCCCTTTCCTTATTTTCGTCACCTTTCGCATCATCTTCTTTTTCCTCATTTTCCTGAACTATTTTGGTTTCATCTCCCCGTTCCTTATTTTCGTCACCTTATCTTTCCTTATTTTCCTGAACTATTTTGGCTTCATCTGCCCTTTTCTTATTTTCGTTGCCTTTTACATCATCTTCCCTTTCTTCCTTTTCAGCTCCACCTAACAAATATAAATGTAGGTAGTAGGTACGCATAAGATTGACATGTTTTTGGTAAACTTACTCTACTAACTCAAACTCCTCTTGCACAGTAAGTATGGCTGAAGGGCAGCACGTGTCTATATGTCCCGGATTTTTAAATTTAAATTCCAGCGTAGATTTTGGTATCCCATTTTTTTTCCGCTGCCCGTAATGATATTTTATTGCCTTTTATATCACTTATCGCATCCTCAATGTATTTAACATCATATAGCTTCTTCTTTGGCATTATTAAAAACCTATTGAGATCACTGAAACAACGTATTTTAGTTATTAGACGATTCTTTATTTAGTTATTGGACACGTGTCCAATAACTACTTATATTCTGAATATATCAATAAAAGTTCTATTACAAGAAACTGTGATAAAAAATCTACAGAGCGGTATACAAAGTGAAAAAAAATAATACTAAAATCAGTAATTGGACACTTGTCCAACAACTAAAAAATATGGAAAATTTGGTTTAGTTATTGGACACCCCTTCAAGACCTTAACCTTACTATATTCTGGCGCTTAAATTACCATAATTAAGAGCCTTTATTATTGTACCTATAGCACGTAACTTAGAATTTATCTAATATTGTATGTTTCATTAATTTAACAATTATTTCTAAATTAACTTACCTTAGTAGTAAGAAAATCACACTCACTGCACACTACACAATATGAAACGTGTTTTCCCGCCAATACAGCTATTTTAACTGGTGTGTCAGTACATAAGTACAGTTAGAAGGTTTTATAGTGCCATCTATGAGAAACCAAGCGAACTAATATAAACATAAATCTTATTTTCTGCTATTAAAAACAAGCTGTCCAATAACTCCCACATGTCCAATAACTGGGTGGTTTACCCTACTTGGGCAAGCCAAAAACACTGAAATATAAACTTATTCTACTAGCTTTGAAAAAGACACAAGTGGTGCCAAAACTTCTGCATTGTAGAAAATAAAGATCTCTGGCTGTATACCTGATTATTATATGTCCACGCTTTAAAAAGTACAATCAATTATCCTACATAAAATTGACAAGAAATAATACTGTCTCGAACTAGACGTAAGTGAAATTGCCATCTTCAAGTTGTATTTTCATTTTATTCTTACCTTGATTACTTTGTTATTAAAATAATATACCGACTTACCACAAATTAAAATGTTCTTCATCAATGCAAAATTATATTTATTTAAAAGTTACACCTTATAATTAATATTTATTTCGGTCTTTTTGATTGTTTAATTTATATTGGTTCTTTGTTAGCAGCTTGAATATGCACATTTTAATTTACATCTATTTTGTGACAGGAACGCATTGTCTCAATTAACTTGTGCTGATTGGATGCACATTTTAATTCTAAACTTATTTTTTTATTTATGGAGTAAATAGCTACCTTGTAACGCATTGAGTTGTGGATCTTAAAATACTCGGTTCGACCGTCATAATCGACAAATTTTCGAAAATAAATTCTGAAAATTTTTACCACATACTATTACCTCTGTGGCTCCTCCACCACTACCATCCTTGGAGGCTGCGATTTGACGGCTGGTAACCGAACTAACCTAACAATTGCTCGCCGTATCCCGAAGCAGAAGATGCCAGTGTCGCTGAACATGTAGAGGAAAAAACAGATCGCGAAAGATTAAAGAAAAGTAAGATAGACAGAAAAAGTTTTAAACAATTTTTTGCCGAACATATAAATAAAAAGTACCGAAAAGAAGAAAATGCATGAAAGTGAAAGAACAATTTTGTAAAATTTTAGGGAATAGAGATTGGTAAAGATAAAAGTTGATATTCAAAACAAGTACACCAGGAAAAAAAGAAAATAATTACACAAAAATATTAAACAATACGTTTGTCATTGTTTGTTTATATTTTAATGTATATAATTATTTATTATACAGTGGTTTTCTTTAAAACAACCAGCGCTTTTTTGGGCGAACTAATAACTCTAGAAAAAAATGTTATATACAAAAAATAACCAGGAAAAAGAGCCCTATTTAATAGAAATAACAAACATAAAATTAAAACATTGGTTCTCAAACGATAGAATAAAATTATATTTTTTGAAATAGTAACCTATATAAATCTTTAGTCCGTTAGATAGAGAATTTTTTCTGACTTCAACGATATAAATATGATTTGAGGTTGTAGAACAATTATTTTGAGAAAAATGGTATTAAAGATCAGAAATAATTTTACAATATTGAAATAGGCTATGCAATAAACAAATGCAAACAATTGATACAGGTGACGTATAGTTTTGTTACTTATGTTAATAAGTCTTTGTTTCCGTAATTGTTTAATTATTTATTAATAAATAATCGCTTTGCAGTTGTAAGAATTAACAAATTTAGATAATTTTAATCTTACTGTTATGTACGGAGAGTGTGGAAGAAATTTAAATTCAACAATACAAAGATTTTTACGGCTTTATTCCCGAAAAGCGCAACCCACTCGTGAATTATTGAGAACAATTTTTCGAAATGCCCAAACTGTTATATATGTATATATATACCTGTATTATTATTTTTTCCTTTCGGGAATATCTTTTCATGGTACTGATCGGGTTTACCCCAACTGAATTTGAACACAAGGATACGATGTTATTGTCATGCCATTTGACAATTATAATGTTCCTCCTATCTTCTGTCTTTTTGTAGTCATAGAATCCCCTCCTTTCTTTTTTTGTATTAACTTTGAATTCATTAGAGGACTATTATCAAAGTTTCCATATTATCACATTCGTCGTCTTCTTCTAACATTGCAAGAGTTTGTTCCAAGGAAAATCCCGTTTGCAACAGGAAAGATATTTGTATGCCCACTGTACTATTTATAGTATACACCAAAAAGCATTGGTAAATATAATCACGATTGTAATTTATTTCATAATTTTAAAGTATACATATAATTTAGTAATGTTGCAACATAATATAACTCTACATTATAATCATTCAAACAACAAACTGGATTAGAAAAATGCATACCTAGCAAAGCGAATCTCATATTCTGCCATTTTTTTATTTTCACTTTTTTTAAAAACATATCTGTGTGCAAATGAAACTTTAAATTGCCGTTTTAAACGTCCATGCACTTCAGAAACTAGCTAATCAATACGTCTAACTCATTTATTTTATAAAATATACGTAGGTCTAAATATGTCTCAACCTGATATCACATGATAAATAAGGTTGGCTAAAAACAATAATTGTACTAATCTAAAATGCAATCATGGTCAATAAATTATTTGTATGAATAAGTACCGCAACCCGTTTTTCTCTCCACTCCATACTAGCCAGACTTTTACTCGCGGCCATGAAAGTGTATTTTCCCCGAACTGTGCACGTAATCGGTCCCGAATTTCAGATGGTTTAACGCCCTCATTCGTTAAAAACTTTATAATGATACGTTGCACAATCGATAGATGAGCCTATTTTTCGCTCATTGTAAGGAGAACTCAGAAAACAGGTCGGGCGGTTGGATGGGCCTTTAGTCATCTGGAGGGGATCCCCATCTACCCTTCCTGATGCTCCGCTAACCTCCGACACACACTCTAAGTCCTCAGAAGTAAAAGGCTCGTTTATATTTGAATGCCCCTCGTATCACAACTTAATTCACACTCAAATTCCATACTTTGTTTTTTTTTTCTTATTGTCAATTGAAACCTATTTTGTTTGGTGTCATTTTTATAACATATGACACAATTTTTTTTTAATTCTTAGAGACCTAACTTGTGAGGTATGAAATGAGCGGGAAGTTGAAGAACGTAGTGTGTACCCAACTCTTTATTACATATCGTTACGATTGGTAACTGTTTTTTTTTTAGAAATTATTACAAACCTAACTTATCTTATCTTATTGTTTTTCTAAAATTTCATAGATACAACTTGGTAGAAAACAGCGATCGGCAGATAGTTAATTGTTTCTTTTTAAATTCAATTGCTATTGTGTTTGTTGTTCTTTTTATCACAAACCAATTACGATCGACATTTTTTTTTTTATAAAATTGGGGAATCTAATGAAATGTTTTAAAATGGGATGTGACGACTCATTTTTGTTTCAAATCAGTATGATTGGCTATTTTGTTTCAAGAAATTACTATAAATCTAATTTGTGGAGTTTTAAATGTAGGAGCATTAAATTGAAAAACTTAGTGACGGAAATTCTTTAACAAAAGTCATTACGATACGCATTTGTTTTTCTGGAAATTGCTATAAACGTAAGTATTAAATGAACTTTATTAGGGACAAGAAGTTGAGAGACAGTGACTTGAAAGGGAAACACGTAGTAATGAATTTGTCCTCGCCTATTTAGTGGCCTAAAAGGGAGGAACGTAGTGACCTTTCCTCGTCAATGCACTGACATGATAGATTGTTATATAATTGTTTGGTTTCAAATTAAAGGTATTTAAGAAAACTGTCAATTTATTTTCGTATTCATTTAGTTGTATTATTCTTCAGTGTCGCAGTGCCTAGGGGTCAGATCTGCGAAGCTAATATTATACAGTACTTAATTTCATTACAAATGACTCAAAATTTTCATTTTTCTATTCCCTTGAACATGTTTATTTTGAATATATTTTCATTTACTGTTGGGGGATTTTGCGGATTGAGTTTCGCAAATAAACTCTGTTTGGTTGAACGACATTTATTGAACACATATAAAATTATAATATATAAGCTTGACGCACGGGAAACATGAACTTCACACAATAGCAGTTGGAGCAACACTCTCTGAATAATGAGTGGTTGGAAGATGAGTGGAGGGGGTGTGACGGGGATGAATGGCGCACGACACTATATATTTAATGGCGCGAACGTACTGCCCACCTACTCGCAGTGCGAGTAAGATACACAAGATGTGCGTGAGCAAAAAAATTACATAAAACAATAATTGATAAATGTACAATTCATAATCGAACAAAACAAATAAATGATTTGCGCTGTCGATGTGCGACGGGCTGCCCACTGTGACACGGTGACGCAGAGGAGGCGTCGGGACGGCTCATCGGAGGGTGGTGTGGCGACGGGCAGGTGGCTCAGTCGTGAGATCGGACGGCGCATCTCGGATCTTGACGGTGACGATCCGGACCAGGCCATCCTCTCCTGGGTGTAGCTAGGGTATGCGGCCCAGAGACCACTTCCCTGGTGGTAGCTGAGGGTGGTGAATCAATACCAAATGACCCACGGCGAAGTTGGTCTGCTCGGCGTGCCATCGGGACCGTTGCTGCAGCTGGTTAAGGTACTGAGCGGACTATTTCCGGTGTGTTAGTTGCTGAACTAGACACCAACGCTCAGCAGTGAAGACCCCACCAGGAAGTGAGCCGGGATCAGGACCGCGAGGTCAGTCGCGTCCGACGACAGCGGCGTCAGAGGGCGTGAGTTCAGGCAGGCCTCCACCTGGGCCAGCACTGTGGACAATTTCTCGTAGGTGAGGGTGGTATCGCCAATTCTTTTGCGGAGCAGTCCCTTGACAGACTTCACTTCGGCCTCCCAAAGTCCGCCGAAGTGTGGGATGCCGGGGGAATGAAGCTCCAGCTGGTCCCAGAATCTGTCAGCGTGGACGCGGCGTCGTGGTAGAACTCTGAAGCTTCACGGAACAGCGAACGCAGCTCGACGTCGGCGCCTAAGAAGGTGGTTGTAATATCATATACATGAAATGTTAAATTGTCAGGTAAGGCGTATTGGAAATAACAAGTCCAGAGTTCCTGCTTACTGACATTTATTTATACAAAAACAGTAAAGAGTACAGGAGAGGTGATAAACGTGACAGAGCCGACAATCACGCAAGACTAGTAGAAATATTGATTTAAGTCACCGATAAAGCAGATTCCTATAATACAAGAATATTACTTTGATTGCACATTTCGTCGGACTGTGGATCGTGAGATCCTTGGATAAGTTTATATGTGAGTAAGTATTTGAATTTTACCTACAAATTTACTTCCTGTATACACTGTCCAACAGGTAAGAAACCCCACTAAAAGGACAGGAAAAAAAAAACAAGAATAACAGAAAATACAATAAATGGTACAAGTACAACTTAAATAAGTATAAAGTGCAGTCATCCAGAATTACGAATTAGACGCATTAATTTATTTGGTGAATATAGAAAGACATCAACATTTGAAAATTTTGACTGATAAGTATGACACGCGCGGTATAACGGCGATAAGAGCAAAACATTAGTTCGGGGAGCCGGTAGATAAAAGGTTTGTGAATGACGTGTGAGAATGAAGGGTGTATGGAAAGAAAGAAGGCTACTTGTCCCTTAGAGTTTAAAATCGACGAAACTATATGAGTAAAGTAAAGCAGATTACTAGTAATCGATCTTTTCTCCATAAACCCGTGCTGCGAAAAAGATATATGATTTCTAACTTTAGAATAAATGGCATAATACAATAGCTTTTCAAATATTTTACTGAAATCGGATAGTACAGCAATACGACGATAGTTTTTAATGTCAGCGCTGTCACCAGACTTGAAAATAGGTGTTAAGTAAAGGACAAAATATGCATAATTTTATAATACGATGTTTTGAATCTGGAATTAGAGCAATTTTATTTATTTTTTTAAATCTCTCAGTCTTGAATTTAAGATATCCACGGTTTATTGGACGAATAATTAAATGTAAAAAAATGTCGGTGGTCAGATTATTATTAATTTTAATATCTATGGGATTTAATTATCTTTGAACACTTTCATTCGAAGAGCAAGTTTGGTGAGCTGAGTGGAATTTAACTTTTTGCGGGTTTTTGAAAATATATTCTTTAAAAAATTGCTTTAATACGTATGAAAGAAAAACAATTAATTAGCAATTAATTCTTCTACTAGACTTATTATGAAATACTAGTTATATAGTTATAAGATACGTTGGTAAGCTGGCATACGGTGTTTGCTAGCTCACACCCTATAATTTAAAAAAATAGCTCAATTAAATTAAAATTAACGCAATTAAATAGCAATTAACCAGTTCTAAATTTCTATATGTGATATACTAGTTACATAGTTATAAGATACCTCAGCTGGCATACGGTGTTTGCTAGCTCACACACTGTAATTTTTTGAAAAATGGCGCAATTAAACTAAAATTAGTGCAATTAAATAGCAATTGATCACTTCTAAATTTCTATATGTGATATACTAGTTATATAGTTATAAGATACGTTGGTGAGCTGGCTTACGGTGTTTGTTAGCTCACACCGTAATTTTTAAAAAATGGCGCAATTAAATTAAAATTAGTGCAAATAAATAGCAATTAATCAGTTCTAAATTTCTATATGTGATATACTAGTTATATAGTTATAAGATACGTTGGTGAGCTGGCCTACGGTGTTTGCTAGCTCACACACTGTAATTTTTTTTTTAATGGCGCAATTAAATTAAAATTAGCGCAATTAAATAGCAATTAATTAGTTCTAAATTTCTATATGTTTTTTTTTTTGTGGTGAGCTATAATAGCTGAGCCAGCTTATAAGATCCGCATTCGATAAAGGATAGGCACAATCTTTAATTAAGAAACTAGGAATGAGATCAGGACCGCATGAAAAATTAGACTTAAGTTTAGAAATGGAATGCATAACATCATCCTTGCTCACTTGATTTAGGGAAATTAGATTAGGGCAAGAAACGGGAAAGGAAGATGTTTGATTAGTAGAAGGAAGAGTATATACCGACTTAAAATGAGTAGCAAAACCATTCGCAATATCGTCAGCTGTAATATCATGAGCTGTTAAAAATTTAGCATTATCTAAAGTCATGACATTATCAAATGTTGATGTATGCCTTTTGCTGTTCACAAATTTCCAAAAGGAACTACGATCATTTTTGATACTGGACTCGCATTGAGAGATATAGTCATTGTAAGACTTCTTAATGTCACGTTTGAGCTTAGCACGTAATTCACTGAAACAATCCAAATAATAGTTATTAAAGATATATTTGTTACACAGCTTGCGATAATGTTCTTTACCACGAATATCCATCTTGAT
The DNA here is from genome assembly GCA_963942605.1 of Poecilus cupreus. Classification (NCBI taxonomy): domain Eukaryota; kingdom Metazoa; phylum Arthropoda; class Insecta; order Coleoptera; family Carabidae; genus Poecilus; species Poecilus cupreus. The sequence goes on along the minus strand of OZ012719.1, from coordinate 28,414,276 downwards.
TTCAGACGTGAACCAAGGAGGATAGCGTCTTTTAAATTACGTTTTTAAAGGAATGTATTCATCAAAGAAGCTGTACAGAGTTTTATAAAGTAGATCGCAAGCTATGTTTACATCACAGTATTGTGCAAGAATATTCCAGTCAAAGCCATCTATGAGTTCATAAAGCTCAATAAGATTAGCTTTTTTAAAGTTATAAGATGAACCATTAAATTTAGAATAAGTTTTCCTGATACTGCAGCCAGTGTTAATTTCAAACTATAGGGCTGCATGATGATCATATTCAACATCAAGAATCAAATTTGAAGAATGGTTGACTGTACATTCAATGTTGGAGACGATATTATCAAGAAGTCTATTATTCTTGTTTAAAATAGAATTGTGCTGTTTAGCGCTGTAAAATTCTAAAAAAGCATAAAAAATGTTAACTTTAGGAGTATCCAAGCATGAGACTAATTCAGGTATATTAAAGTCACCTAATATTACAAAGTTATCATCATGTAAGAAAGCCATACATAATCCCACGTGACAGAAGTAGATTGACAGTCCTTAACTTGATGGTTACTCGCACATTTAGGGCATGATCATTGTTTATTACATTTGGATGCAAAGTGGTGGAATGCGGACAATAGTCGAACCCAATAAATAATTTGCCGGACTCAATAATTTTATTGTATGATGTGTGGTCGATTTGAACAAGAGCTTGAAATATATCTTTCTTCTTTTTTAGAGGCTGGATATCAAGTATATCGTATTTAAAATCGCCGATGAAGCAGTATTTGTTTTGATTTAAAAGATTTTTAAATTGATCTTTTGTTAAATTATTGGACATTCCTACAACTCGGATACGGGGATTGAGAACAGTCAGTTGCTTGACATCATATTTAGTGCTTAAGTTGTCTTGAACCAAGTTCTTAAAATTATTAGGATCGTCGGAATTATTGCACGTAATAATGATGGCACCATTGCTTCCTTTCTTGACGTTATTTAGAGCAATAATAAGCGCAGGAGAATTAGGTTTAGACACTATTGTTGCAAAGGACGGCTTGACAACGATGAAGGTGGATCATTTTTTAAAGTCTCATTGATCTTGGTCACGATTGATGTGTTAAGCTCCTCCTTAAGTGAATTAAAATTGGTCATAAGAAGTTCACTAAGTTGAGTTTTGATGTCGTCGAAATATTTGGAGAGAGTGGCCTCATTAACTTCAGATGTTAATTTCTTAACATTAGTATTTACATTGCTAACTGTAACTGCAGACTCAATATTATCGTATTTGTTCTTAGGAAGGATGGTACAGTTAAATTTACATTCGTTGCACAAAAAAAAAAATTCGATAGGTTTCGCAGGTCTAAAACAAGTTGTAAATTTGTTCCGGATGACCGTGGTGCGTCTGTGTGCGTTGCGTTGCGTAGATAAAATGAACTGCAAAAGTAAATAACGGATAGGTAGTGGTGACGTGTCGAGGATACAAAGTTGACCCAAAAAATAGCTGAATAAATGAAGAATCCAGAAACAAAAAATCAATGTTGTAGGTACGGACACTCTTCACCTTGTAGGAGCGATCTACAAGGACTAACAAAGGTTAAGCTCTTGGAAGATAGGAAAATTAGGTAGGCCCACAAATGTTAATCAGGTACTCGAAGCTATTTACTAACGTTTGGTTGGTTCGCTCATTTTGTCCGTTGGAAAATGCGCAGTCTACTGCTGTGAAAATCAGTTTTATGTCTTTGTTTTTCAAATAATTTTTGAATTCCGTGGAATTAATTCCCGGATATTGATCGGATAAAATCGTCTTAATGTTGCCTTTATTCTCAATCGATTTTACCAGGTTTATGAAAGCTCTCGCTACCTGCGTTTTTGATGTGTAGATAAACGCGTACCGAGTTAATTGGTCTACCATTAGATGCAAGTAGTTTTTTGGGGATCTGCTTCCTGTGAAGCCTCCTATTGTATCTAGCGCTATTATTTCTAATGGTTCTGATGCTGGGCCTAACTGCGATAGCGGAGCTTTAAAGTTACCGAATCTTGTTTTGTTCTTTAAACATGTTTCACAAGTTCTGCAAATTGTTTTTATATGCTTGTACATATTTTTGAAATAAAATGTTGGTGTAATCGTTAGTGTCATTTGCTTAACACCGATATGACCTTGCGAATCATGTATCTTTCTGAGTAATGAGATACCATAGTCCTCCGTTAACCATATTTTTTCTTTCTTATTTAAAGTTTTGTATATAATTTTATCTTTTATTTTGCAGTATTTATCACACGTTAATTCTTTCTGATTATCTAAAATATTTTGTAATGTTAAAAAATTTACTATTTTTATTTTCGAATCATAATTATCATTTTTTTCAGAAAGGGCTGGATTTCTTGAAAGACAATCAACCTCTGAATTGTTTTTACCTGGATTATAATGAATTTCAAATTCGAACTGTGAAATGTAATTTAGAATATGGAGTAGTTCTGTATCTTTGCAATTCTTTATATTGAAGTTTTGCAATGGTTCATGATCAGTAAATATTATGAATTTTTGGCCTATTAAATAATATTGCCAAAATAATATGGCTTCTTTTATTGCTAGACATTCAATATATATTGCTCTTTTTGTTTTCTGAGACTCAGTGAGTTTTCGCGAAAAATAAAATACCGGTTTAATAGAATTATCTTCTTGAGGTTGTTTTAAAATTGCACCGACTCCTTCTAGGCTAGCGTCTGTGTGAATATATATTGGTTTAGTAGGATTGAATATTGCTAAAATTGGTATTGTACAGAGGTAATTTTTTATTGTGTTAAAACTGTCTTTACATTTATTTGACCATATGAATTGAACATTTTTTCTTAAAAGATTAAGTAAGGGTTCTAATGTAATCGCGGATCTGGGAATATACTTTAAATAAAAATTAACTTTACCAAAAAATTGTCTGACATGTTTTTTTGTTTTTGGTGTGGGGAAATTCTGTATAGCTATTAAATTATCATTTATCGGTTTTATACTATTGTTTGATATTGTTGTCCTAAATAAGTTACTTCTTTTTGTGCAAAACTACATTTATTTGTATTTAACTTTAAACCTTGTTCTTGTAAAACCTGTAATGTTTTTTGAATGTGTTTTAAATGATCAGAATAATTGTTTGAAAAAATTAGGATATCATCTATATAATTTATAGCAAAAGAATCTAAATCGTTATTTCTAATTATACTTGAAAGAATTCGTTGAAATATAGCCGGAGCTGATTTCAAGCCGAAAGGTAAACATGCCCATTGCCAGTGACCATGGTGTGTCACGAAAGCGGTTTTGTATTTATCTTTAGTTCGTAACGGAATAGACCAGAAGGCTGAATTGATGTCTAATTTCGAAAAGTAAACACACTTTCCTACACGAAGAACAAGATCATCAATTCGAGGGAATGGTTGTCCTTCGGGAACAATTATTTTATTAAGTTCGCGGTAATCAATGCATAATCGCGATTTTCTTTTCTCATCTTTCTTATAAACTAACGTAACCGGGGAGGCATATGGGCTATATGATTCTTCAATTAGTCCTGCTTGCAATAAGTTTTTTTATTTGAGATTCTATTTCTAATTTGTCCGGAATGGAACATTTATATGGTTTTCTTGATATATATTTATTTTCGGTTAATCGTATCGTTGCTTCGAAGTTCTTTATCGTACCAATATCAAATTTTCTTTTAGCAAATACCGAATCATATTCCTCTAATAAATTATTGAGGTTATTTCCAGAAGTTTTATTCCAACTCTGAGTATTTTTTAAATTTTCATTATCAAGAGCTGAAAACAAGCTCTGATTACATTTAAAATTTTCAATTTCAAGAGTTGGAATCAAACTCTGAGTGATTTTTAAATTTTCGTTTTGGCATAATCGAAACGATTTAATACAATCTAGTCCGATTAACAAATCTTCCTCAAATAAATCATTTTTTATAATCGAAAACGAAAATTCCTTTTGTATATTAAATATTTTTAAAGTAACCGTTACTTCTCCATTCGTGTCTGTGAGACCATTCATTGTTTTGATCGTTTGGATCCGGCTTATGTTGCTCTTTAATCTCATTTTTTTAAAAATTTTGTAATTAATTAATGACACATTGGCCCCAGAGTCATATAGAGCAATAGCATTTTCATTATTAATTAGAACATTTAATTTTATAAGCGGGATCATATTTAGTTTTTTGACTCTGCTGATTTTATAGTAAATGGTTTTATATTATTCCTACATATATTTTCCGGATGAAATCTATTTCCGTAGCCCGCTTTCTCACAAACGCGACACGGTGTGAAGTTTCGTTTGTATTTATTTACTTCTGACTCACTCGCATTCGTATGATTATTTGATGTCGGATCGAGTTGTCGCAAGTTAGTCATCAGGTTTTCGATTGTAATTAAATCTTTTTTATTCAAACGCGATCTAATAAATTTCGGTAAAGCGAGTACGATGAAATTGATTTGAGAATTTATACTGAGATCTGGATCGGCATCAATAAGAAGATTTCTTTTCTTCAAAGCAAAATCTAAAAACGGACCATTTAGCCAACGGAAAGAATAAGCGTATTCAATTTCATGCCATGATTTCTCACCGAATGTATCCAGAAAAGACTTTTCCCAATAATTCCAGGGTTTATTTAAGGCACATGTTTTGTATATAGTTGAGAACCAATCTAAGGCAGGTCCCTCCAAGTATAATTTTAAAGCTTCGGGAAATTGTTTTTCATTTATATTCAATCTTTGACACTCAAGAATAAATAAATTTAACCACGATTTTGCGTTTTGATTTTTATTTGAAAATTTTTCTAATATTATATTATTTGAGATAGATCGGATAGGATTTTCACCAGTAGGTAAAGGATTGCTGGTCGTGGGTTGGGAGAAGAAGTCCGCTACCTCTAAATAATAACCGTCAAAAACGACATTACCTTCCTCATCCAAATATAACCCCTGCAGTTCCTTATCAATGAAATGGTGATATTTCTCGTCTTTCCTCTCGTATTCAGGCTCTTCACTGCTCCTTTGACTATGGGCAGCTTCGCCAATTCCGTGTGCACAGCGATTGATTGGCTTTCTTCTGGGAAAGAAAAAATTTCCTCTTGTCCCAAGATTTGAATGGTTTTAACGTTTATCACAGTCGTCTTAACCTCCCAAGCTTCGGAAGCCAAGCGAAATTTGGCCTTGACATCTCCCATCTTAATTGTTGATTTGTAAGTTTCAAACTTTATTCTAATTTGAAACTATGGTTGATAGGAATGATGTTAAATAATTCAGACACAAGTTGATGTAGTTAAGAACTGTAATTAATAACGAAAGATTAACAAAACTGTAACATTATAATTAAAGTAACATTCAGTAGTTAATTACCTGAATCAACAATTATGTCGGCTTAGGGATCTATGATCCAATAACAATTAGAATATAATAAATGATAAGATAATCTAGATCGTTCGTAGTTCGTATTACAAGCGAATGTCCTGAGCGCTTGTCGCTGACTGACTCCACTCCGGACGAGGCGTGGCAGCAGTGGTCAAGACGGTTTGACTTGGCTCAGACTCCAGAGGCGGCTCGTTAAAATTATGAGTCGCACAGGAGGCTAAGTTAGGTGAGAATAGCGGCAAACTTACATATATATATATATATATATATATATATATATATATATATATAAATTACGAGTTGGTAAAGCGACGTGATAATCAGAAATAACAAATAAAAATAAATACCGCGTAGTAAATAATATATCAAACTCAAAGGAGTGTGAATAAGCGTGCAGCAAAAGTGCAAGTAAACTAATCAAATTACTAAAATTAAATATAGTAAAAATACCAAAAATTTGCTTAAATAAAATATAAACTAAAGCGTAAATGCATAAAGCAGCGAAAATATATATAAAAAAATATATATAAACTAGTAAATTAATTAAATAAGATCAAATAAATGATATATAACTGATAAAAATATCAAACTGGATCAATGTCGTAACTAGATCAAACTAAAGTTAAGATGGCACAAAAACAAATGTGCGTAGCGTACAAATGATTGAAAAATAGTACAAAGTACTTACGATTCTCCAACAGTATTATAAAATAGTATGCGATACCTGAATATCAGATTACCATCAGCTGTGCGTGTTCTAGATCAAATGCATGCAGTGGAAACTCAATGTCCAGCAGATAATAAAATGCATTTACTAAATCAGCAAGTGGAGAAATGATGTAAGCGATGCTAAAAGCTGCAAGTAAAAGTAAATTAAGCACAAATAAGCAAAAAATAAGCGACGATGACCATGTGGTCTGCGTTGAGGTTGACTCAAATGAAACAAATTTAAAGCGATGCATAAAGCATATAAAACACAATTTAAGCACTATAATTAAGCGTTTAAACTATAAAGCAAATTAACTAGAGTTACAATAACTCTGAGTTAGCGTAAATGTAATAATTAGAGCACAAGAACTCGTTGTAAAAGCGTGGTGAAACAATGCGATGCGTTTATCTCGAAGGACAAGCGAGAAGTCTCTTTCATTTGACACCTACTGTGTCGAAAAAAGTAATTAAAATCTAAATTACCGGCTGGTCAGTGCGAACATGAATTGAAGCCAGCGACAAGGCCAAGCGAATTCACTTATTCAAACACAGATGGCGAGCGAGGTCCAAACAATCAGCATCACATATTCCGACACAAGAGATATGATACCAGCTATTATACGATCCTTCACAACCTATCAAATTCCCGCTTTTTGTCAATTTACACTTATTGCACACTTCTGACATTATTAAAGGTTTTAAATCAAGCATGATGAGAAAAAGTGCATAAAAATTTTTGAGTCACTGGAACAGACGAACGCTAGAACACTTTAATTAAACGTTCAAGGTATGTACATAGACGCATGCAAAGTCACAAATTAAAAACTGATTAAGTCAGATGTTAAAATGGATTTTAAAAAAATAAGTAAAAGTCAAATAACTCACATATGATAAAAGACAGACAAAAAATAAAATCACCACTAAATTCTTCGCAGAAATATGTAGCGCACAGTACAATAACTGTCCAAATTAGAACTAAAACACACACGAGAAAAGTAGGAGCAGAAAAAAAACACAGCTAACACGTCTGACAATTCGCAATTATTCATTAATTTGCAAAATTTGGCTGTATGTGTAACACCTTCAAAAACTTGCTTTTTTAATTTATTGCCGAGGAGAAGACCTTCTTAATTCTGTATGTTGACGATCGATATTTCCCAAATGCTGTCACTTAATTTTATATCAATCAGCATCCACGAGAACTTTTTTTATGCCGAAACAGTTTCGTACTAATTTAGGCATATGGCAGAATCCCAAAATATAAATATCTACTGTAAAATTAATAAAAATAATATAATAACAAAATATGTGTGCGACAAACAATATATAATTGATTGATTCGAGGGCTAGCGAAATAATTTCGCAAAAATGATGGAAGTTTTATATTTACTAAGATTTCTGGGCAGACATCAAGGTACGCGTCGCTTTGCTTGAGAACAAAGATGGCTGCGATAGACAAACGTTGACTCATGTGCCCAGATATACAGACATAGGCGAACAAGCAGGCTGTGATTGGTAGGAGTGAATGAAAGAAAACGGCTGCCCTTGGTTGCTATGCCAAGCGTTTATGAAAGGCAAATTCGAAGAATAGTTGACTTTTGTATACCATAAAAGCAAGCTCAGGTTCGCAGATGTTTTTAGATTTCTGGGCAGACACCAAGGTACGCGTCGCTTTGCTTGTGTACAAAGATGGCTGAAATAGACAAACGTTGATTCATTGGCCTAGATATACAGACATAGGCGAACAAGAAGGCTGTGATTGCTTGGAGAGAATGAAAAAAAAAAAAACGACTGACCTTGGTTTCTATGTCAAGCGTTGGTGAAAGGCAAATTCGAAGAGAGTTGACATTCATGTACAGTATTGTTCAGAAGTTATGCCCCATAACCCCTCCACAGGTACCAAAACTGAACTAAAAACCGACAAGCGTTCTCGCAGGTCGAATGAGAAAGATAAACGATACGAAATGAAGGAGAGATATATAATCCATTCTTTACCTGAGCCAGGTAAAAACCTCGTAGAGATTATAAAATTTCACACTTTAGATATTACAATATTTGGCAAAATGCAAGTGAATATTGGATGCTGTACACAAGTTCGATGAGGCATCCAAACTTCTTGAAATCTAATAATAATAATAATATAATGTAACTAACTGCAAATATGTATGACTTATAATAAAACATTTATCAATATAAATACAAATAAGGGCCGATATTTCCATTTACGAATAAAGTATCGAATAAATTAATCGCCGAATAAATAAAAAATGTCGCATCGAAATTATAGCTCAAATGATACTTATTGTTCTAGTTGTCATTTTGTTTTCTGAATATATTGTTAATACCACAATGTTACATGGAAACAAACATTCAAGGCTCTGTTTAATACTAGATCTAAAAGAATTAGTTAACTCCTCGCTATATTATACATTTTAAAATCATTTGAAGGCATTATTTTGCGAACACTAATTCTTTTGAGCGCAGCGAACAAAGAAATTTAATGTATTTTAAAATACCAAAATCTTAACACCATTTTAAGAAGATTAGTGTAACCAATATTCAATAGTCATTTGTTGGCATTAACTTTAAAGTGGTCGAAGCAACCGCTGTTGTTTGGAAAGGGTGGAATTTCCAAACTGATGCTAATGACATTTACTTACCCCACTTTGTTTTTAAGTACACGAACTAGGTATAAATATGTTACATTACATGTAATTTTCATTCTTGGCTCAGTTCTTGAGCAATTCGAATATTTTGTGATGGCGAAAATTTCAATGGAGAAGAGAGGAAGAATAATTGCTCTATGGCAAGCAGGGTGGAGTATCGGCGACATTGCAGAAAATCTTCAGATTGATGTAAGTATTTTTTACATTTATAAAATTTTAATGTAGCATTTAAAACTGCAAGAAGCAATGTCGAACGCTGCATTGGACTCTTGAAAGGTCGCTTTCGTTGTCTACTGAAGAATCGTACTTTACATTATTTTCCTTCAAATGCAGCAAGGATAGTAATGGCGTGTGCTATCCTGCACAATGTATGCTTCCAATTTAATGTGGCAGAACCTCAACCAATGTTCGACGACATAGATTTGGAGCCGGAGCAACCACAATATCCTGGAGCAGCTGGTATGTAGTGCAGGCAACTAGGTCAACAGGCAAGTGCAGCGTATATAAATGAATATTTTTTATATTGTAACAAATCTTTATTGTACATACTTATAAATATAATATAAAAAGAAAAAAAAATAAATAAACTCTTAAAATAAAAAAAAGGAACTTATTAACTTAAATAAACACATTTATTTGTATTTTAGCTGTCAGACCATTTTTCTAAAGCCCTGGCAATTCTCTCTAAAAGATTATTAGTTTCATTACTATTTCTCTCCATTGTGGAATTTATAACATCTAATTTATCATTTACTTTGGATATTTGATGATTTAAGTCGGTTTGCTGCTGCAATAATAACGAAACATCATTGCTAGTTATAACTTTTCCTATATCTTCCTTATATCTGGCATATTTATTTCTGGATTATCCACACCATACGCAGCTTCGGGTGAACTAAAAAATAAAATTCGTTCTTCTGTGACTGTTAATGATTTGTCATTTTGAGGTCCACCACCTGTTGCTCCACGACTTTTTTTTATTTCGGATGTTTTTCTTTTATTTCTAGTTTTCATGTCTGACCAAAACTAAAAAAATGTATATAAAATAAATAACAATATTTATTAACAAGTATTGTTCAAAGAGTTATAAGTAAACAAAACAAATTAAATACTCACACGCTGCCATTTGACTGTTTCCCTCGTGGGCCCATCAACCGTAGAATTTATTGCCTCCGTCAATACCTCCCATAAAGAATTATGTTTCTTTTTTCCCTCCACACTATCTATAAATATAAGCGTTCTAAAATGTGTTCTAGGCGATTCAGGCTACCCCTGCTTGCCGTGGTTGATGATTCCTATGAGAAACCCTGTAACGGAGCAAGAGGAGCTTTTTAACAGAGCGTTCAAAACAGCTAGAAGCAACGTTGAACGCTGTATCGGATTATTAAAAGGTCGCTTTCGTTGTTTATTGAAAGATCCCACATTGCATTATTTTCCGTCAAATGCAGGAAGAATAATTATAGCATGCGCTATTTTGCACAATGTGTGCATTCAGTATAATGTGGACGAACCTCGGCGGATGTTGGACGAAATTGATTTGGAAGCCACAGAAATACCAAATCCTGCACCAGTCGGCATGCAGTACAGACAGCTGGGTCAACAGGCTCGTGAGGAATATATAAACAATTATTTTTAAAAATAAATGTATGTAGGTAGTTATATTTTATGTAGATAAAACATATAAAGAAAATAAAATTTATTAACAACAAAATAAGTATACATAATATTATGTACAAAAAACAAATAAAGAAAATAAAATTTATTAACAAGAAAATAACTATACTAAATATTATGTACATAAAACAAAGAAAATAAAATTTATTAACAAGAAAATAACTATACAAAATATTTACAAAATTTACATCTAAAATTATACCATTAGGTTTTTTGAACAAACTTATGTTATTATAAAAAAACCTAACCTAAACTCGACCACTTTTCTAACGCCACCGCAATTCTTTCCAGAATTTCATTGTTTTCTTTTAAATTAGTCTCTATCGTTGAACTTAGTTTCTCCAATTTATTATTTAAAGAAATTAGCTAATCGTTCAGCTGCGTCTGATGCTGCACATCATCGGTGTAACTTTTCCTAGAACAAAAAAATTGCAATAAATTTGTATTCTATTATATTTTTCTAATATATATATATATATATATATATATATATATATATATATATATATATATATATATATATATATATATATATATATATATATATATATATATAAATAATTGGAATTGGTTTGTCAATAAATTTTCAAACCAATGTTGGCTGTAGTCCTGTTTATTTCTCTCATTTATCACATTACCAGTCGCTTATTGGGTGCCGATATATCTGATAATATCTCTTCCGGCTGCTCCTCTGTGACGTATTGTTCTTGACGTCTTGCTCGCTTCACCGCTGGTGCGTCACTCTCCAGCCTTACGTTCGGATCACTCAACTCCGGATCAGCGACACCATAGGCTGCCTCCGCAGAAATAAAGAATAAAATTCTCTCCTGAAATGGAGTTAAAAATTTATTGATTTCGGGCCCACCACCTGTGGCTCCCCGACTTTTTTTAATTTCGGCAGCCTTCCGTTTCGTCCTTGCTTTCATATCGGACCAAAACTAGAAAATAATGAAGTATAAAATAAAATACAATTATTAAATAAATAAAATAAATTCAATACTTACACGCTGCCATTTCGCCGTGTCTCCCGTGGGCCCCTTTGCAGAGTTAAGCGATTGCCCCAATACTTCCCACAAAGAATTATACTTTTTCTTACCCTCCATGCTATCAATAAACTTTCCTTTTCCGAAACCAATAATACTTTCTGTTCATCAGTGGCGTTAATATCTCTCTTCTTATCTTCCTGCATATTTTTTTAGAATCCTGACAAAAAGAAAATAACACAACAAAAAAGCAACTACAACAAAACAACAAAGAATGGACGCTAACTCTACTGACACACTGACAGCGTTTTGTTTTGGTTTGGTTCAAAAGGAGTACCAACATTAAACTTCACGGCATGAAAACCTAATGCTCCAAATTCCCTATGAAAGTCACTAGGAACTAACAGTGACGTCATATAATGTAGTCACGCAAATGTGCTCATGCAAACGCTCTCGCAAGTTACAGAATCAACCTCCAGCAGCTGGCTTGTGTTACTTAATACGCGCAACGCGGCAACGATGAGTAAGCCTAATGGGTACTGCGCATTAATATCTTCGATACTAGTTCACACACACAAATATTTTATAGATTTAGGAGCGATATTCAAGTACGAATTACTCGTTTGATAACCAAGATGGAAGAGTGTAAGTGTATTGAATAAGATAGCTTATACCCCTTTCGGATCAGCACTTAATTCAGTGTGAGTGTGGTGAATAAGATCGTTTGTACCCCTTTCGGAGCAGCACTTAATTATGTGTGAGTGTGGTGACCAAGATCGTTTGAACCACTTTCGGAGCAGCACTTAATTCAATGTTGTGAATATTGACGAAATACCTTGCCGATCCAAAGCTTCCGCAAACAAACTGATGGAACTTAATGCTGTTTTGTCTGAATTTGATTTGCTTTTACAGTAGTAAACATGGTTTCTGTGTATAAAATTCAGTGTATAGATTGTAATGGAGTATATATAAAACAGAACAAACAGTTTCATTTCCATAAAGTTGATTTAAATAGAGAAAATTTAAAAAAAAATTCGCTGATGTAAAAATTGATTTTTAAATAGGTTTTTGGGCACTTGCAAATAAATCAAGAAAAATCTGAAATAAATCCTGAAGACTTGAAGTCATAAATTAATTATTGATATCGATAAGCTAAAACACACGCATTTACATAACAGAAAAATATAAACTTGAAGATTTTACCCAAAAAAAGCATGTTTTTTTGCACAAAACACAAATCCGGCAGCAATTAGGGTCTTCAGAAAATTCTGATAAATATTAATATCTTCTAATACATATATCACAAAATGGACTACTAATGAACGAATTCATCTGATTTATAGAAAATAAAAGGCGGTAAATTCATAACAATACGCTCCTGAATGTAGCACGAGCCAGTAGACGGGAGAGGCTTATTCTACTACTCATTGAAAACACATTGACTCGTACCACGAGCTCTATTTTTGAATGTTTTAAGGTGAACCATACGGGCTGAAGATAGCGCAAGATGAACATGACTTTTTTGAAACAATATATCATTATTATAATAAATGAAACATATAATGTTTTATACCTACGTTTGTGGATAAAAGTCCAAAGTTTTGTAATAAATTTTAAAATGCCAATTTTGTTTACATATTATACATGAACATAATTTTCAAAGTAGTCAAATATATGTCACACATTCCCATGAACGACTACAGTAATGCAAATAATGTGTATATTTATAAATATGATCGTCTATAACATACTAAAATTATTTTACATTTGAATTTACAGTTTTTGAGAAACAAATAAAAATATACCAAAAAATGTGTTTTTTGGTATATTCTTATTTGTTTCTCAAAAACTGTAAATTCAAATGTAAAATAATTTTAGTATGTTATAGACGATTATATTTATAAATATACGAATTATTTTCATTACTGTCGTCGTTCATGGGAATTAGAAATTCAGTATCAAAATTCTGAATTTTTGACCAACTAGACTTCAACGAATATTTTTTTATAGTTGAATGTTTCAGTTATCCTTTTCATTCACATATATAAACACTAGAATGTTCAAAGACCTTACTGTAATAATTGTTTTGTTTTTCGATAAGAATAATTGTAAGAAATAATTTATTGAAATTTGAATTTGCAAAACAAAATTCATGGGAGTGAACGAACCCAATGAAAATATGTTCTTCATCTGACATAGCAATGTACAAGTCACTGTAAAAAATCCATGATATTTTGACGAATGGAGGTAGTTGGACCATAAAGAACATGAAAATAAATAAAGAATACAGAATTTGCTGTTTTTTAAAAAAATAAAGGGTTCGTTCTTTCGACGCGTATGTTTGACCTTAAGAGACGTGTTTTAGCGCCGCACAATGTTCTAAAATTATTTTATAAAAAAATACTTCGAATAGAAGTTACAGGGAAATATATTATCTACCACTATTATGTGAAGCATTTTTTTTTTATAAAACAATTTTAGAAGATTGTACAGTGCTAAATCACTTCTTTTTACATAAGCACTTTAATTTTGATTTTACTAAATTTTACTAAAGGTGTAAATTAAAATGTAATTAGTGATTTAATTAAATAATAAAATAGCATTGAAATCCTTATATTCCACATTTAAATTCTGCACCCTATATAATAAGTATGTAAAGAAGCCAAGCAAATTTATTAGTTTTAAATCTCAGTTAATACTTTTATAGAAATCGAAGGAAGGAAATACTTAATAATATAATTGAAATTGGAAAAAATATTACTTTTTTTTAATTTTTACTCGAAGTAAAATGCAGAGCAAATTATTTACAATTTGTTTAAAATAATTTAAAATCTATTTTTATCAGTTTCATTTTTATAACGTTACAACCGTTAAAACCTTACTTTTTGTTTGGCATTTGTGTAACGGTAACGGTAGATTAATTAATGTAACAACATATTGGAACGGCATTGTTTAAGTACAAGAACTACAAAATAATAAATAAAAAGGTGTTAAATTTTTTTGTAAAGGTTTTATTTATAATATTTAGTGTGTTTGCGATTATAGTTTGTGCGTTGTGGTACCAAAAGTGTGTAAAAATAAAATTTATTTTATTTTATTTTGTACTGTTCTTGTAGTACCACAGTATAAGAAATTACTCTGGCAGTACGAAAACAGTACTGAATGAAATTAAATTTAATTTTTTTTACGACATGCCAGTTAACCCCACCGTTCCTCTCCTGAAATAGTGAGGAAAATGTGTTTTTTCCTCTCTAGTGAGGAAAATATAGAATTGTTACTAATATTAATGTCATTAAAAATATATATTTTAAAAATTATAAATAAATGCCAAATTTGATTGAAAATCCTTTTTGTTTGTGATATACATACATTACATTTTTTGAGCTTTAATATGGGAAGAAAATATATACTTATGTACTTGTACTTATATTATTGAATTTTAGTGTCGTTGCATACTGTAGTGTATTGGTAGTAATTAGTTATAACACAAATTAAAATTAAGTGAAGTTAGGATATTATTCTAATTAATTAAATCGCTGTTATGAAGGTATCTAATATTAATATGTTGATGTAAAAGGTAGGCAGTTGATAATAAACTGCAGAAGTAAACAAATGTTGGCAAGTGTTTTAGTGCCCACCTAGTGAATCCTACTTACCTGTCAGTGCCAGTAACGTGAAACTGTAATATAAACATTTTATGCAATTTTACTATTAATTGCAATATTTTCAATATAATAGAAAAATTTATCAATTTCATAATGCTTTAATTTGAACTACAGTTCTGTAATTTAAATCTGAAAATATTTTTTTTTAGAATTATTTTAGCTAAGGGTCATCTACAATTTCATACCATAATTGTTTGCCGGACACTTCTACACAAGGAAAACTGATTACACACTGTATATGTCCTATGACATTCATTATGGAGGTATTTCACTTGGAGATTAGTGTCTAATTTTCATATTTATTCCGGGTTTCTGACAAAATAAATATTACGTTAATAATGCGTACAATGTATTTTATTTTAATAAATTTACAATTATTATTTTATACATTTATAAATAAATAATTAACATATTGAACACTTATACAGGCTTGTCTGTCGAAAAGATGAATATAAAGATTGCGTTCGAAAATACTTATGAAAAATATTTCAAACCGGAAGTTGAGGAGAATTAAATTCTATATAAAAGAATTTATTTTTGACATTTGACTTTAAAAATCCAGAGTTTCCTACAAACTAATAATTTAAGTGATAGTCATGGAATTGAAACAAAATTATAAACAATTGTATGACATTTTAACTGTTACAAAAGTTTCTGATTTGTAATTTTAGTTCAATAATAGAAACGAGTGCAGATAATTGAACTGAATTATGAGTAGATTATTTCATTTGTTTTTATTGTTACATTAAATATATAGTTTAGTTACTGTTTTGTGGAATTTATTATTTATAAAATTGTGAGTCTGTTGAACAAAATTATTGCAATTAGTTTTTTTATTGAAATAATAACACAAATAGTGAAGTTGTTAAGCACTTTGTTTTATTAATATTGCTGGTTAAGGTACTTATTTATTTATATTGTATTTATGAACGTGAAATAGGATAAAATTTATGAATAAAACGTGTTACAATGCCTAATTGTAACCCTAGTTGTTCAATATTCTATTTTCTGACACGTTACGTATACAATTGTTTGAAATTATGTTATCTCTCTCAAGTATCAGTTAAAAAAAACATTCAACTTGATTTATTAATTATCAAAAATAAAATCTAATAACGTCTAGACGCAGAACTTTATTCGCAAAAACTTTTACTTAAAAGAATTTTTCTATAAAATAATTTGGTAGGCAATGGTGAGCAAAAATTTGTTTTGTTTTCTCCCATTTTCACTTTGACAGACAGCCTGAATAAGAGGCCTTAAGTAAAGAGCCTAAAAATTGTGGTAAAATAATGATAGTACAAGCGTTGACATTTGGATCTAATTTCTGAAGTTAACAATATATAATATATGAGGTGTTAATTTTATTTTCGTTTGCTTTGATTATTAATCCACGCTTTTATTTGATTTACTGTTCTGTTAGGCAATGATGGATCAATTAGTTTTACTGCAGCACATTGCCACTGAAATTTAAAACAATGTAAGAAAATCTAAATATAAATAAAGTATGAATAAATATTAAAATATAGAAACAAATAATATTCTGTACCCGAGCGTTTTTCAGATATTGTATAGTCATCAGAACTTTCATTATCTGAAGTGGTCACATTACTTTTTGTCATTGCTGAAGCTGAAATTAAAACAAATAATCAGATAGTAACTAGGAAATATAAAAATCTAATCAACATTTCATACCTATAGTTGCTCTTGGCTGTGCTGTTTCAGGCCACAGAACTTTTCTAGCTTTGAATCTAGGCGATTCTGATAAAAAATTAACAACGATAAAGAAATGTCTTTCAGAAATTGTTGTGACATAAACGTGGCCCGAGGCCGTTCTGACCTCTGGGGGTATATGTATAACAAAACAAACCAAACTTGGACCCAGGAGTGTGTTCCCGAGCGAGGTTTGGGCTCCGGCCAGCTAAACAGTGGAGACGGGGTAGTTCGTCGTGGCTGAAATAAGGGTAGTAAGTAGGGCGCCAGTCACTCATACACAGAGCCAAACGGATGAGAGACAAGCCCTCAGGAACGTGAATGCGGATACGGGGAGGAGGCAACAACAACAATAGTTCAAACTTAAAGTATGTATGTACTCTATATTGTACCTAAAGGTGTTACAGATAATTGAGGGCGTAACGGCGAGCACGGCGGCAGTCTCGCGCGAGTTGTACTGTGGCTGAAGGCCGATGGTACTTAAGCCTGAAGGGCGGTACGTTGCGAAAGGGGGCAGGAGTCGTTGAGAGGGGTGCGTCGAAATATGAAATCGCAACAACACGGACCGCAGTTGATCGATCAATTACGTCGATGCGCACGGAACAAATAGTAACTACACTCATAGGCTCGCAAGACGAGCTCTTGATCCCTTTTCGTGGACGCAATAACAATAAACACAATGTTACGCTGAAGTGGCCTCGCGGGAGCCAGCCTACACCTCTCACGTTACCCAGGTAACCGCAGCGCACGCGCACGCAGCAACGGTTGAGCATCAGCTGGTCCATTTCAACGAACCTGGCAACAGTCAGCGGTTCTCAAAAGTTGGGACTCCAACAATCGACAACAGTAAAGGTTTGTGCATATCCTTTACAAACTCAATCCTTTACATCAGCGCTCTATCTAACGTGCAAAATAAATTCAGTAGACAAACATGGCGGAAGATTGCATTAGAAAACGCGGTGTAATAAAACGTAAATTAACAATGTTTACAAAATACGTAACGGCCTTAAAAAATAAACTCGACAACAACGTAGCGTCAACCGAAGTAGAATTTATAGAATTAGAGAATCGTGTTAAACTTATTGAAAATTTATTTAATGAGTTTGATGAAGTTCAATTCGAAATTGAGAAAGTCGCGACAGATGTTGAAGAGCAATATACAGTTCGAGATGAATTCGATGAGGATTACCACAAGCAAATAGCAATAGCAAAATACATTCAAACAAAAAATCCTAAATTCACACAAAAGTTTGATGTAGCAACAGATATTACACAGGAACAGGTAGAAACAAGTAGCATCGCTGGCTCAGCGTTAGTTTCGGCGTCTATACAGTCACAATTACAATCGGTTAAACTACCAACAATACAGTTACCAAAGTTTGACGGTTCCTACCACACTTGGCTAGAATTCAAAGACACTTTTGAATCACTAATACATAAAAATGAATCAATTAACGACATACAAAAATTTCATTATTTACGTGCTTCTTTAATAGGAGAAGCGGCACAAGTAATTAAATCAATAGAGTTCTCGTCAAAAAATTACACAGTAGCTTGGGATATTTTAAACGAAAGATACAGCAACACAGGGTTATTAGTGTACAATCACACAAAAGCTATCTTCACGTTAGAATCTATCACAAAAGAATCGGCACAAAAAATTCGCAAATTACTAGATTCAATTTCCAAACACTTACGTTCTTTAAATGCACTAAATCAACCAACAGAAAATTGGGACACGTTAATTATTTACATAATTACAACAAAATTAGATAATGTTACGCTACGCGAATGGGAATCTCAAAAATTAAAAGAGGAAGTTCCTACCTTTGAGGAATTGAGAAAATTTCTTAAAGAGCGGGCTGATTTTCTTGAAAAATTAGAGTCTAATCAAGCGGACCGTAAAGGTACAAAACAAAAACATGAAGTAGGTAACACAAAATCGTTTGTAGTATCACAACCGTCATGTGATATTTGTGAAAAGGAACATTTTATTCATACTTGTGAGAGTTTTCTGAAATTAACAGTGGCAGAAAGGCTTGAACAAGTCAAAGGTGCAAAACTTTGCATAAATTGCCTCCGAAAAGGGCATTTACAGAAGCAATGCAATGCGGGAAATTGTCGTAAATGCGGTAAGAAACATAACACGTTATTACATTTCGACAACTCAAAAACAAGCGAAGGTAACAACACAAACGTTACTAGTGTATCATGTCACGTGGCAAGTAAACAACAAATCTTGCTATCCACAGTTTGTTTGAAATTAATTGATACAAACGGCAAGGCACATTCAGTTCGGGCCCCACTCGATTCCGGATCACAATCTAGTTTTATATCAAAAAATTGTTGTGAGCGATTAAAATTAGCTGTAACAAAACAAAACGTTTCATTATTCGGAGTCAACAATACAATGTCGCAAATTGAAGGTAAATGTCAAATAAGCATACAAGCTCGAAATAAAAAATTCATAACACAAATACAGTGTTTCGTATTACCAAAAATCACAAGTCAGTTACCAACTGTTGGATTTAACAAACAAATGTTAAATTTACCTGCAGATTTAGAATTAGCCGATCCTAATTTTAATATTCCATCAAAAATTGATATTCTGTTAGGTGCTGATTGTTTTTGGGACATAATTGAAGCAAAGCAAATCAAACTCGGTGCAAAAATGCCTATTTTACAAGAAACTAAATTAGGATGGGTCATATCCGGTCCTATTTACATGCAAGGTAAATCACGAATACAATGTAACTTTTCTACTAATTGTGAATTGCAAGAACAATTAACGCGATTTTGGCAATTGGAAGAGTGTACAAACGAAAGGGCTTGGTCTTGTGAAGAAATTGAATGTGAAAAACATTTCGTTCAAAATACTACTCGAGATGCGGAAGGGAGATTCGTTGTTACAATGTCGTTAAAAGATTCATTGAATAAGTTAGGTAATTCTAGAGATCAAGCAGAAAAACGTTTCTTTAGTTTAGAACGCAAATTAGTTAATAATTCAAAGCTAAAAGAAATGTATCAAAATTGTATACGTGAATACGAGTTTTTAGGTCACATGACAAGAGTTCACAACGATAGTAAATCACAGTACGATTATTATATGCCGCACCATTGTGTGGTACGTGAAGACAGCATGACGACAAAACTTAGAGTCGTATTTGATGCATCGGCGCGTACATCATCGGGCTATTCATTAAACGACTTACAGATGGTTGGCCCAACTATTCAAAATGATTTGCTTTCTATTTTGCTTCGTTTTCGAAAACACAAATATGTCATAGCTGCGGATGTTTGCAAAATGTATCGACAAGTATTAGTCACGCCAGACCAAAGATCATTGCAAAAAATTCTATGGCGCGATCATCCATCTGAACCATTAATAACATATAATTTAAATACGGTTACTTATGGGACAGCTTCAGCTTCATTTCTCGCAATTCGATGCTTATGGGAATTAGGGGAGCAATACAAAAAGGAAAATCCCAAAATCGCAAAAATAATACAACAGGATTTTTATGTAGACGATCTGCTAACGGGAGCAGATGATAAATCAGAAGCATCCGACATATGCGGAGAATTAACTACTGCTTTAAGCAGAGGTTGGTTTGAATTGCGAAAATTTTCCTCAAACGAGCCGGAAGTACTAAACCAAATCAAAGGATCAGAATCGGAATTAAAGGTAATTAATCTTGGCGAAAACGAAAACACCAAAACATTAGGCTTAAATTGGCATCCTTCCACAGATGACTTACTATTCAAAATAAATCGAGGTGACGTATCAAAGGTCATAACAAAACGCACAATTTTATCAGATACTGCCCAAGTGTTCGATCCCTTAGGGCATCATAAAAGCAAAAATAATACTCCAAAAGTTATGGTTAGAGGGAATTAATAGGGATTAATAGGGATGAACAGCTGCCGTCACAGATTCGAACTGAATGGCTAGAATTTAAACATCAACTACCTGAATTAAATAAATTACGGTTATCACGCAGGGTAATTTGTAACAATCCAATAGATATTCAATTACACATATTTTCGGATGCGTCAGAGTATGCATACGGGGCGTGCGCTTACATACGATCGGAAAGTGCAAACGAAAATGTTTTCGTTCAACTTATTTGCGCTAAATCAAAGGTAGCTCCATTAAAATCGGTGTCAATACCGCGCTTAGAATTATGCGGTGCTGTCATAGCAACAAAGTTGTTTAATAAAATTCGCAAGACTTTAGATATACAATTTAACAATTCTGTCTTTTGGACAGACTCAACTATTGTTTTGGGTTGGTTAAAACAACCACCAAGATGTTTAAAAACATTCGTTAGCAATCGCGTGGCTCAAATCCAAGATTTGACTACGGCAGATCAGTGGCATCATGTCGCTACAAAAGATAACCCGGCAGATATTCTTACTCGAGGTGTAGCACCGAGAAAATTGCAATCTTTGCATGTCTGGTGGGCAGGTCCTCAATGGCTTTCACAAAGCGAAAGTGACTGGCCAAATTTAAAGGTTACAATTGCTGAATTGCCTGAAAAACGGGAAAGGGTTTTTACATTCGTTTTAACCGAACAACAAAGATTTCAATTCGAAGATTACTCTAGTTTACCCCGACTTATCCGAATTATATCGTACATATTTCGATTTACACACAATTGCAAACATAGTTCTGATCGAAAAATTGGACCAGTAACTATACTGGAAATGAATCAAGCGCATAACACTCTAATAAAAATCTCACAAGGCGAATCCTTTCCTCTTGAAATAAATGAACTTAAAACCAAGGGACAAATAAACTCAAAAAGCAAAATTTTAGGGCTTAACCCATTCTTGGACAAGAACGGAATACTTCGCGTAGGCGGAAGATTAAAAAATTCCCAATTCTCTTACTATAAAAGACTCCCAATTATTGTAAGTACGAAACATCACTTAACAAAATTGCTTTTCGAAGAAATGCATCGCCAATTACTTCATGTTGGCCCTCAACAATTATTAGCTACCATTTGCGAAAAATACTGGCCACTTGCTGGCAGGAACCTAGCAAAGGCTACTGTACATAAATGCATGCGATGCTTTAGATTCAAACCTAAAACAGATGAATTAATAATGGGAAATTTACCCAAACAGCGCGTTGAGCCTGGTTTGCCATTTGAAACTACAGGGACTGATTACGCCGGCCCATTTTTACTCAAAGATAAAAGGGGACGCGGCGCAAAACTAACAAAATGCTACATTTGTTTATTTGTTTGCTTTACCACAAAAGCGATTCATCTCGAACTGGTGAGCAGTCTAACTACGGAAAGTTTTATAGCCGCATTACGTAGATTTGTCTCTCGGAGAGGCAAACCTAAACTAATATTTTCAGATAACGGCACGAATTACGTCGGTGCTAACGCCGAACTAGAAAAATTATCAAAATTCTTAACTGAAATCAACGATCAAATAATTGAGCAACTTGCTTCCGAAAAAATTGAATGGCGGTTTATACCACCTCAAACACCTCATTTTGGAGGACTATGGGAGGCTGGAGTAAAGTCCGTCAAATATCACCTTCGGCGCGTTCTTGGTGATGTTCATTTAGTATATGAAGACTTTTACACAATACTTGTACAGATAGAGGCAATCCTCAACTCCAGACCATTAACTCCCCTTTCATCTCATCCAGATGACCTAAATCCCATTACTCCCGCACATTTTTTGGTGGGAAGATCTCTCACAGAGTTGGCCGACCCAGACTACAAAGGTGTTCCAGTGAACAGACTTTCCTTGTACCAGCATCTGCAAATGCTAAAACAACATTTTTGGACGAGGTGGTCGCGAGAATATATTTCTCAACTTCAAGAAAGAACCAAGTGGAAGAAAACCCAGAACGAGTTGAAACCAAATGCACTTGTGTTAATTAAAGACGACAACCTTCCACCAATGAAGTGGAAGCTCGGACGCATCGTCGAGACGCATCCAGGAAGTGACGGGGTCAGCAGAGTGGCCTCCATCCGCACCCAAGGCGGAATCATCCGTCGACCCTTTTCCAAGATATGCCCACTACCAATCGACTCATCAGCAACCTTCGTTGAAAGGCAGCCCTTTCAAGGCGGGGGGCATGTTCATGAGTGAAACAGTGTAAACATTGGGAGAATGCGCGTGAACGTTTGGCAACCCTGCATCCAAACAGCCGGCTGCTGTAGCGAAGCGTCTGCGCAGAACAGTCAGTTCATGTCAAGAGTTAGAGACATACAGACCTGCTTTAAATTTTGTCAAAGTTACAAATTTTGTACAAGTTTAAAATAATTACAAGCATTAAATACAAGTTGTGTTCTTCTTTTATTAATTCTAAACGATACACAACAACCCCAACAATGTATTACGCTTTAATTTATTGGTAATGACTCAAAATCGCAATGAAAGTGAATAAAACAATATTAATATCATATCTATATTTAATTATTTACCTTAGTTGTAGTGCGGCTTAAAGTATTAAAAGTTTAGAAGGTTATCAAATCCAGGAAACTCCTGTGAGAATATCAAATTCTCTCAACAACGACTTAATGTGTCTCAAATCCCCAAAAGGGTGCTTAAAGCCCAGTGTACGATACTTCCAATCAAGATTACAGTCTTCAGCAAATGCACAATATGTCTGGTACCTTCTACGTTACTTTTTACAAGAGGGCAAGATCTCTAAAATGCAGATTGCAACTGCCTTCAACGGTTCAATTACTTAATCTGAGTCATCACTACGGAATGAACTAAAATGCAAGAAAAGGGTAGGGTAGTGTCCCACATTCGCATGCGCTCGACAACAGATTGTTGCCTGAGAACTGTCAAACAGGTGGCGAGTAGCGGAACGTCAAAAACAAAAAAACAGGAATGAATGAATGGGGCACTAACATGACTATCTTTAACTGCAGGGATACCGGAATTGAATTAATAAGATGAGGATTGCAAAACTTAATAACAAGAAGTTATTGATACTATTCAGAGGTTAACTAATCTGTAAACAGGTACGTTACGTTGCAAATATATAAAATGTTTATAAATATTAACTGGATTGCAGTGATAGTACGGATAATGAATGGCTACGGCACGAATAAACGACGAACACGAAAGCACGAAAGTAACGAGATGACAACAATGACGCAGGACGAAATTGACACGTAACAAAATTAATAGTATATTCTACAACAAGTAATGGAATGGCACATATTCCACGCGAGCAAAAAGTTTGTAGCCCGAGCCAAAGGCGAGGGCTACGGTTTGCGAGAGTGGGATAGGCCATTCCGTTACATGTTGTAGACTATACTTTCTATAAAAAGGTTTTGGAAATTATACAAAAATACAAATATAAAACTGTTGTAAACGTCAAACTCAAATAAATCAAATTAAAACAAACAGACGTAACCATAGTAACTGAATTAAGATACTTCATATGTCGCGCTAATAAGCGGTTCTGATTCGTCGAAAATATTCCATACGCCGCGTATGGAATGTTGTGATTCCATAACAATTTTTAGTAGTGGAATGCCCAGTTTCCAAAACAGTGTTATAGAATCATATACCAAGATGGGCACAACATTAACGCTGGTCATAGATTTCTTATCAAATAATATACTAGCATCACTGAGGACTAACAATACTTTAAATTAATGCTATATTTTGATATTTTTGTTTATGAAGATGGAAAGCGGTCATATGCCGATTTTTGTTTATATTTGCTGCCATGTGCTTTAAAAAAAGTACATTAATATAATTTTTTGATATGCTTTATAATTAATATAATATATAATAATTGATAAGCATCTATGGTAGAGGAGGTATTGTGGTGCCTACATCAGTTTATTTCAAAAAGCTTCTTACCTTTATGAAATTCAGTAGTAATTTTCAAATGACTTCCTGATATTGATGGAGATGTGCCAACTGCCAAGATACTTTTTTATAGCAGCTTTTTTTTTCTGGAGTAGTCCATTTGACACGTTCCAGTCTTACTTGTGGAAACACTGCAACTGAAACTTAGAAAAGAATAAGATTATATTGTCAATGCAAAATTTAATAATCCTTAGAATTTATCAGGGTTAATTCGTGGAGGAACAAGATAAATTACAACAAATTTCGATCTCTGTCGGCAATATATTATTACTAATTTTGTCGTAAAATTTTCTGTGATCGTCTGTGGCAGTTCTCAATATTACGTAATTTTTTTTTAAATGAAAGAGAACACAACCAACCAATCAACTTAGTTCTCCTTCACTCCCTTGTCCAACTCGTAAAAACACGTGGAGGTCTGATGACCCTCCAGAAATACAAAATTTAATGGATCAGAACGTAAAAAAGTACACAAAGCATAGACATAGCCTTGATATATAAGAAAATAAAATTGTATCACAACATAAAACATAGGCATGAACATGCGTAGACATAAAACGCATAAAAATTGCGTAAAGCATAAACATAAAACGTAAAACATAAACATAATCATCATACATAAAAAAATAACATGTAAAAATAAAAATAAAAGTTTATTCTATATATACAGGTGTTTTGCAGGGCCTGAGTCGCCCAGGGTTTCAAAAAGCGTGATGCGTGCACCAATAGACTCTGGTCTCTAGCGAATAAAAAGACTTCTACAACTTCATACTATTGTAGAGGAAGTGTTCTGGGGAACGCCAAATTCCCCAGGAGGTTCGTAATGTCATTGTCAGGTAAGTCATGGATGAGTTGAATTATTAACTCATCTATCGGGCCTGGAAGCCTGGCCGCTAGCTCGTTTCTTGACACATTGTAATCGACGCATCAGTAAATGCGATGCGCCGGGGTGTCATCAGTGTGGCAGTTTGAACAGTTGGGGCTGTCAGCCTTTCCAACTCTATGTAGGTAGGTTTGAAATTCACCATGCCCGGTTAGTATTTGAGCCACATTGCTAGTAATTGGGAGCCTGATGGCTAGTCTGTTGTGGATATTAGGGAAGAATCCATAAGTGACTCTTCCCTTTCCGCAATTCTCCCATTCCTCTTGCCAGAGGTTTGTCATAATTTGGGCTCGGTGCATATTTGCACTGCTGCTATAGTCAGCTCTCCTGATCTCTGTGTTAGAGATCCTAACTGAGGGAGCAGTTTTTAGGGCTAGCTTAGCAGACCTCTCCTCTACTATTAGATAGAGGGGCTTGAAGCCCGCTAAGACGCAGGCAGCCTCTTTTGACACAGACTGGTACTGGTTTGTGCAGGTCTTCGCACAGAAGGCCTTTAGACTAAGGAGTTGCCTCTTACTCCTAGCTAGCTGGGCACGATGGTGCCAAGTAGAGCAAGCGTATGTCACTATCGGTATAATGGCACCTCTGTAAATAGTAACCAGTCCATTAGGGGGTCTGCCCCAGCCTAGTTTCAGGTAGCGCTGTAGCGCCATAAATGTGAAGTAGCTCATCTACCACCAGATTCCACAACATGGGACCCAGGACAGAGCCCTGGGGACAACCTTTTGTTAAATTTTTGGTCAGGGTAACCGTCTCGGAGCAGTATGTCACCGCTCTGCCCGTTAGGTAACTTTTGAGAGTTTGTAGTATACCATTGTTTCGTTCAGGGCCTCGAGTTTGAGGATAGCTTTTGGCCACCACAGATTGTTGAAGGCACCTGTAATGTCAAGGAAAACTCCTGCCACGAATTTATTCATAGATTGTTCAGTATAGCCGGTAAGGCACTGAATTTCGTTTGTGGTCGATCGTCCAGGAGTGAATCCAAACTGATTCGGATGGTGTACAGCACCATCCCTTATGAGGTATACTAAAACCCTCTCAAAAAACTTACTCAGCTCCGGTAGGAGCGATATCGGGCGGTAAGCCTTGGGTGAAGAGAGGTCGTGATCGAGACTTAGGTATAATTTTAAGGTTACCCATTTTCCAAGCACTTGGAAAGTACCCTACCTTTAGGCAGTCAGTTTATAGGTTGCAGAGGAGCGGTGAGATCTCCTCTTCAATCGTTTAAATGACAACTCCTGGGATACAGTCTATCCCAGGAGCCGTTTTGTTACAAATTTTGCCTATTAGGTGTTTTATTAATCCCTCAGAAATCTCGGGTGAGTTTTCCGAGGAGGTTGATGCAGCGATGCATGCATCTCTGCAGTATCTGTGGTAAGTATTATCAAGATCGGGATCATCATTAGGCATGAGAGTGTATAATAGGGTCTCTATTGTTTCTCGTATTGAGTTAGTAAAGGAACCTGGTCCCGTCTTTAGTGCTTGAAGGGGGATATTTAACCTTTGAATTCACATGACGCCAATCAGTTGGACTGGTTAATTTTTGTATTTGGCTAACCCGGTTTGCCATTGACTAGGCGATCCGTTTAACCAAGCTAATACTATTTTTGAATCAGTCTTTGTGTTCATTTTGTAATATTGTGTTCAGTTTGGTATATAGCTGCGCTAGAAGTACAGCTGCACACAATTCTTATCGTGGTAAGGACTGCTGTTTAAGAGGAGCTACTCTTGTTTTGGTACAAACTAAGTGCATTGATACTTGATTGGATTTGTTTGCAAATGCAAGCACAAACTGCTCTTTCTGAAGAATCTAAGAATCCGTGTATTTCAAAGTTATGAGGTTCGAGTATTGTTACATTTCTGTTGATTTCGATTCTTCTTCTTACTCTTGCTTGTATTTTTCCCACGTGATATGTAGGTTCATGGGTAAGGTTTCATCACAGTCTAGCTTTTGCTGTCAGATTTGCTGCAGAATGATTTTTGCGATAATCGTTATCGGTGTTATTAGTCCTAGCGGATAAAAAATGCTTGCAGTTTCAGCGAGAATTGTTCGCTTGGTTATCTTATTTGTGTTGTTCTTTAAAGTATATTTAGAAATATCCTGTAATGGTTGTAATACCATTCACAGAGTTTTTACAGCTTCTTGTTTATTTAGATCAATAGTTTCATGTTCTTTCTCATGTTGAATTTTGTTTGTGAGTTTGATATCATTTGAACACCATTTTCTTAATCTAAATCCATAAGAAAGTAATACTTCTTGCAGTTCTTTTTGCATTATTTCGGCTTCGGATGATGTTTCAAATCCTACTAGAAGATCATCAACGTAAATATTTTCTTTTATTATTTTGCTAATGGCTGGTTGTGTATGTGCTGTTTCTTCAGCTATTTTTAGTAAACATCTTGTAGCTAAGTATGAAGCAGAGGCTATACCATATGTTAATCGCCTAAATGATGTTAAGGGTTGGTCCTTTGAATCGCGCCACATGATTCTCTGTAAATCAGTGTCATCTTGAACTCCTGCATCCTGAATCTTGTAAGAATTATGAATAAGTCAGGTTGTACTGTGGGACCTACCATGAGAATGTCTTTTAGTGAAAATCCAGTATCTATTTTGGCAGATCCATCGAAAACCGCACGTAACGTTGATGTGAGGCTGTCTGGTTTGAGTACTGCATGATGTGGTAGATAAAATTTGATTCCTCCTTCGTTATCACCTACCTTTTCCATGTGTCCTAATGAGACGTACTCATTCATGAACATTTGATATTGCTCTTTAATTTTTGGGTTGACTCACCTAGATTTTTTTTTTGTCTAGTTTCAATGGTAGTCTAATCACAAATCTTCCATTTGTGTCTCGCGTTACATTTTTGTTAAAATGATCCTCACAGTTTGCTTCTTCTGTTGTTAATAAGGATTTCGCATGTTGAGTGGCTTGATTCTCTGAGTTCCATGATTGTTCAACTTTATCGTGAAGCTGTTTAATTGTTATGTGACAAGAGAAATCACTGTTTTGCTTTGAATATTCTATTGGTCCTGCTAGAATCCAATCTAACTTGGTTTTTTGAGCTATAGACATATTTTGTCCAAGTTCTACTTGCCCTATACATATCAGATTCAAAAAAAGTTCTGAACCTAATAATATGTCTATAAGCTTAATTGAGCTAGATATGCTCAAATTGCTTGGGTTTATGTGATATGATGGCAAGTTTTCAACGGGTAACCGTTGTGGCAGGGCTGTGGACGACGGTTGTCCCGCGATCAAATCTACAACGCAAGGTTGCTGACAATCAACGGAACTGTCTACGCTCAAATCCTCAACGGGTAATCGTTGTGGCAGGGCTGTGGACGATGGTTGTCCCGCGATCAAATCTACAACGCAAGGTTGCTGACAATCAACGGAACTGTCTACGCTCAAATCCTCAACGGGTAACCGGTGTGGCAGGGCTGTGGACGATGGTTGTCCCGCGATCAAATCTACAACGCAAGATTGCGGACAATCAACGAAACTGTCTACGCTCAAATCTTCAACGGGTAACCGTTGTAGCAGCGCTGCAGACGGTGGTTGTCCCGCGATCAAATCCGCAACACGTGGGTGCAGACAATCAACGGAACTGTCTACGCTCAAATCCCCAACGGGTAACCGTTGTGGCAGGGCTGTAGATGGTTGTTGTTTAATAGAACAGCCCACGCTCAAATCCTCAATAGGTAGTTGAGACAGCGCAGCGGGCAAACTATCTAATTTCTTACCTTGTTTTCTAAGATAAAAAATGTAAAATGTCTATCATAGCGGACGGCACTTGAAAGCTATCCTTCAGCAGCTTTTTTTTTGTCTTCGGCATGTTTCGGATTGGCATATTCCTTTTTTTGCGAGAATCTACTAATTCTGGGCCCAATTCTGCAAAGTAAAATTTTCGCAATTTTAGAAGCATTTCACTAATGAGCTCCAAATCGAAAATTATTGTTTCTACATTCATGCCTAGTGGAGTCCATATAACGAAATCGCAACAACTTCTACCACTACAATACAGCTGCCCCTGAATTTGGTAGAAATAGTTGTGCGTTCGCTTCAGTCGTAGCTGACCATCAACAATTGCGGAACAGAAATTTTTTATTTTTATTGCCGCCTCAAATGGTGTCATATATCTGGCAGTGTGTGGGCACTTGACTTCAACAATTTTTTCGTTGTCTACCACACCGTCTGGCGATGCTGCTAAATAGCCCGACTCAGGTGACAAGCAAACAAACAGTCCGCATTTCTGTACAGTTAGGCCAGTGGTTTGCATATACTGCTCCAGAGCAACTGCTTCATTCATCTTTCCATACTCAATGGCTTCGTTTGTAATATACCGCTGATATAGAATACTTCGCACAAGTGGACCAGGAGGTGCACGTCGTTTGCACACTACACCGAAATTTGAAGCCGTCAATCGTAAGGACCGTTCTTCAGCCCACAGTGGATTTGAAGACTGGCCACGAGTTCTTTCTTCTATTGCCTTATGTTGCTGCTCAGTGACACACAAGCTGATAATCTGTGCCTTAACGAGGTCTGCTACAGCTGCCTCGGACAAATCAGTTTGTTGAGAATGGGGCCCATAATCTTTCTGTTCAGCAACATTTGTTGTACCAGGCAATACGCATCGGAAGTTCCTATATTTATTCCTATGCAGACGAGCACGTGCATTGGATTTGTTGCGACGACAAATCATCTTTTTAGCCGGCGTATCAGGGCTTCGTCCAGTGTAATTTTTCCACGCAGTGCTACACCAATCAGGACCATATTGAAATGCTAGACCCGCTCCATAACATCTAACATTAAAAGAATTCCGTCGACCGTAAAAAATCTGCTTTCCACCGTTGAATTTGGAAAGAATGTGCATATATTCTTCAGCAGCATTGCTCGTGGCATTCTCTACCAAAGAATGGGCTTTAGCTGATAACATCCCCACAATGGTCTTTATCCGAGCCTTAGATGTTCCACTCATGCATTTAAATGTGTTATCCATCATGCTAATGCCCGCATCACTGCAAACATCATCCCGGTAACGTATATGTTCACCGAAGCAATGTTCCACAGCATGATCTAAATCGCCTTGCAAAATTGCCACAGATGGTTCCGGCAGGTTTGAGTGGAATACAATTAATTTGCGACAGTATTTTGTAATAGAATTAATTTTGCGATCAGGTAAAATCTTTTTATGTGCCGCATTTTCTGTTGCAAATTTGTGAAGATGTTTTTTAATGTTTTTTAACAAATAATTTGTGCAATCAATTTTTTTAATAAAACGACTGTATGGAACTGTCTCTTCAATTCGCTTTCGCACACTAGAATCTCCGTCACCAACAAATTTTGTGTATCGCAATTTGAACATAACTTCGCTGCTCAGGAAACCATCTACAATAATATCTGCCTCCATAGCTGGAGATGAGCCCGTCCAGTTGCGGTAGCATATATGATCTTTTGGATCACAATTTTTTCTAGCCGCAATAGCGCAAACGCTACAGTACTTGTTGCGTACGCCTAGATGTAAAATCTGTTTGGTATGCTGTCCAATAATAACGGCGACGCCAGATTTTGCAGTATAGCCGTGATTATAACTGCGTTGACTCCAACCTCCATCTACTGAAACAGCTACCTCTGCAATATCATCCTTCATACTTTCAGTTTTCTGAGCATGGCGATATTCTGCTGCTGCGGCATCTACAATGGCTTTTGTAAGAGACTCGAGCCATGTCTGCAATGAAATTTCATCATTAATGTTGGGAAATGTATAACTACATTTAATAAGAAAATTAAGATAGGCTCATTAACAACTTTGAAATTTTATTTATATAAGACAAAGTAAAAAGTGAAAATGGGGTAAATAGTTCCATGGGAATGAGTCGGACTGTGGATTATAAGATCCTCAATTCGAGTCCCACCGCCGACAATTTTTAAAAATTTTCACCACATTGATAATTATACAAGTGGCTTTCCCTCTACTAACATTTTTGTGGGACGTAATTTGAAGGCTCGTAACCATATTTTACGTGTAAAAAATTATTATGTACAGAGATCTGCTCCAAGCTGAGTGCCACACTCAGAAATGGATAAATGGAGTGAAGATATATTTATTTAATTAAGTATTAGTCAAATCGTGAGTTAAATATTCCCTGTTCGCAACTAAATTGTAATGAATAAGAAACAACAGATAATATTTTATCGCGTGCCGTTTTTGAATGTAATAACACAATAGTTATTTGTGTATTAAGTGTGCAAAATGCTGCATTGTGGCACGAGCATAAAACTTGAAGCTCGAAGCGCAACTATGTAATCAGTAACATTTTCAAAAGGTACATAGACGTGGAACACCAGCAATGAAATTTCCTATTGAAACAGTGATTGCTTTCTATCGTCGTTTACGGGAATTTCGTAGTAGGTTTCTACAAGATCCAAAAGGTCCATTTGGTCATGTTATTGATTACTGGATGCGTATTGAATACCAGAAACGTGGTTCCTTGCATGCGCACTTGGTCCTTTGGGTTAAAGAAGGAACATTACCAACGTATGATATTGTTTCAACAGAAATGCCACGGTACAATCATCCGATGAATTGGAAATGGCGTGAAATTGTTGGCTGTTATCAGAAACATGATTGTTATCAACCACGATGTTTCACAGGTAAATAAAATATTTTAATTCAAATTGAAATTCTTATTCATGTATTATTATTTTAGCGGTATATCCATTATAGATGGAATGAGCGTAATAAAAGCAAAGTTGTAGACTAAAATACGCATTTTTCAAAGGTATATTGTTATTAAATAGCTTTATAATAATAAAGTTTTTATATTTTAGATTAAATAAATAACTAATTATTAATATATAAATATTCAATATATTAGTTGTTTAATATATCACTAATGGCAGCAACTACAACTGGGCAGCTCTAGAGTTATCACGTGGTTTATTTTATTTATTAAAATGGCAGAAGAAAATTTACATGTATTTTACATACCTTACGTTTATTTCGAATTGCTTGAAAAAAATATTGTATATTTTGTTACTCCAAGTTTGTATTCTTTGTATTTCATACTATTCCATATAAATTTATAACAAAGAAAGAAAAAAAAAAACTAAAGAATTAATAATGTAAAACGGGATGAGTGGAGAAATAAATTATTTATTAAACAAAAAAAAAAAAACAAAAAACAATATTTATTGTGAAAACAAAATTAAAATACAAATTATTAGAAATTTCTGTAAAAATGTTAATTTAATTAAAGTACTGAAATAAAAAAGAAAATTATTATTATTATTACCTAATAATAAATAATATTAAACTTACAATAGTATATTTAGTTGAAGACAGATGCTTCCTTTGATTCAATTTATTTTTATTTTTTTTTCTCTTCGTTCTAAAAATGTAATTATATTAATATATACATATTATTAAATAATTTATTTTAAGTATTTACTATTTTGGCGTTTCTTTCTTTTGTTTCCTTATTGTTGTTAATGTACATGAAAAGTAAAATAAAATAAAAAAAATTATTATTAACTACTATGTGTAATTATTTAATATTATATTTGTTACCATTTGATTCATTTTGTTTGAAACTTTTATTTGGGTGTGGTTGTTGTGATTGTTGTTGCTGCGGTTTTTGTGATTGTTGTTGTTGTTGTGATTGTAGTTGCTGTGGTTCTTGTTGTTGTATCTCTGTAATAACTTATAATTCAGTAATGAAATATATTGTTAATGTGAAAATTCTTAATAAATATTACCTTGACTTGATTGTCCGCCTGCATGAATATAATTTTTTTCATTTTTTAATTGTTCTAAAATTTTTTTATATTTATAGGTTACATTAGAATATTTTAAGTTGGTAAATATTTGTACTTACCAATTTCCTGCAATAATAATTTTTTTTGTTTTTTTCAACGCTTCTATCGCTGCTGCTTCCATTGTCTATAATAATTATAAAAATGATTAGTAAAATAGATAATAGGTAAACTTATATAGCAACAATTAAATGTATATAAATTAACTTATTATAAAACATTGAAAATTTATTTAGAATAAAATATCTTATCATATTAATTGTAAATAATTTGTACGCTTATAAATATTTACGATTTTATTGCTTTTTTCAGCTCTCTGCTCCTCGGTTTGTTCTAATTCCATCTTGGTAGCACAGTATAGGAGCTATATATATATATATATATATATATATATATATATATATATATATATATATATATATAGCTCCTATACTGTGTTGGTAGTGTATATGACAAAGTGACATTGAATGTAAAATTAGAATGGAATATAAAGGAACTTCCCACGGCACCGAACTTCGCCGCGCCTGTATGTTTCGAGCCTCGACCAAGCCAGCCGTTGCCTGGCAAAACTACTAAATCGATACTAGCGTGTTCCGTGTTGTGTTATAGTTTGTACTGTAGAGTAGTTGCGAACCACGAACCTACCGTGTTGCCTCGAGCTTTGAGAAGCAGACTTTAGCAAGCGATAGTGAAACTGCTGCCCCCACTACAGTTAAAACCGCTGTTACAGCGTTGCAGAAATGGGCAGTAATTAAATTACGTAATTAATTACATTTTTCGGAAATGTCATTGTTAATTTAATTTTCAATTACTTTCGCTCTGTAATTGAAAGTTCAGTAATTAATTAAATTATTTATGCAAGTAATTAGTAATTCTACAAATTTTTTATTGTACTTACAATTACATTGCCAATTACTTTGTTTTTTCATGAACAAAATAAACAATTTTATGACCTATGTTAGAGATGAAATCAATTTTTAATCAAATTGAAATGGAGATCCGTAATTTTTCTGAAGTATAATGTCATTTTGCCTTCTTCAGCTCCTGTAGAAAGATTATTTCGATTTACAGGCCTTACTTTAAAACACGCTGTAGATCAGGGGTGGGCAACCTCCGGCACGTGTAAAGTGCCAATCCGGCTCACGAGATCTTTAGAAGAAATAATAAATAAATATTTTCAAAAACAAAAATTTTAAATTAGGTTAGTACCCCACATAAAGAAGAAGGAGAGATTTACAGTTTAATTTTCGATATAATTCACTTTAAATACATAATGTAGTATCTACTTAATTTTGTTTTATTATTGTTTATTAATTTTGTTATTTATTGTTATTCATATTTTTAGAAAAAATATAAGTAACAAAAATGTGTTAATTAATTACTACGGCCCACATACGAAACGTAAATCTTATTCTGGCCCCTGCTATACAAAAGGTTGCCACCCCTGCTGAAGATTATCAGATTGTCTTTGAGAAATTACTAATTGTAAAACATTAGTTTGAATATCCACAATATTTGTCAAAAATTTTTCTTTTTTTTTTAGACTTACATATAATTTGTAATTGTATGTTCCTACATGTTGCCTTTAATTAATATTTTCCTTTTTATATAGTATAAAGTTGTAAAATAAAAAAAATGTATCAAAAATAATGTTTTATTTTATGAAAAATAAAAAGTAATTGTAATTAATACTTATTTATTGTAATTTAGGGCCGATATTTCCATCTACGAATAAAGTACCGAATAAATTATTAGCCGAATAAATGCAATAAAGGTAAATTACACTCGATATTCAATGATTTGGATTTGCATATTTATTTATTTAATATTCTATAAATGCTAGTTAATTTTATTCAATAATATCGTATTTTTGTTTAAGGGAAGTTTTCTGATAAAATGTATATATTAATTTAGGTAGATTGTATTTTCTATATTGCATAAATTAATTCTACGTCCCCAATTTGAACAAGAGAAAATGAAATAAATAGGTAATTAAAAAATTATAAACTTTTATTGTTAGGTATATATACAATTTTTATTCGCAAAGGACATTTACATTACAATTTTCGAAACTTATTTTTTATTTATATGTCGCCATTTTTTCTCTTTTGAACGATGTTTTACTTGTCATAAATGTATATAAAAAATCCGATGTGGGCAGGACAAAATCTCCCGCCCAATACGGTACAAAATACCTTCTTATTTGTTTTTTTTTTCTATTTATATTTGAGAAATTTAATTTTCTTACGTATATTTATTTACTTAAAAGTAAAATATTATCACATGCTTCTAAAATGATAAAGAAACATAAATAATGGTATGTTTCTTTATGTTGGGGGCTCACGTAATTCATTGAAGAGGGTGCGGAGTCTGGGGTTACGTAAATGTGCAAATACATGGAGTTTATTAAATTCATTGTTTAGTTGCATATTTAGTTGCCGTGAAATAAAGAATTTATGTAGATATACTCGTAGTGCTTGATTTATACGTTCCCTGTGAATAGTAAAATGTGCTAACATTTATATCAAAACTACCTCGTCCTTTTATTGCACGACCATCCTATTTAAGACGCGTATTAATTAGCAATGAATTAATATATTTTCTACAATAACTTTAAATGAAATCTGTACCTTAAATTATTCAGGAGAAACATTTATAAATTTATTAACCTTTCTGCCTATTTTTGAAACTTATTGTTTTGAGAAAACAATATCATTTTTGTAATTACTGAAGTAACGCAGTTCAATATCATTTTTATTTTGACATATTATATTATATAAACAAATTGTCATAACTGTCAATATGTAGCCATGCATGCCATGTATTTGTTTACATTAGAGTTTGAAATCTCGACGCTAGATGTCAGGTACCTTGTTTTAAATTCCTTTTTGGGTTCATACCTTGGGAAATAGTATGACTCTTATAGAGAAGATGGCGCTAACTTAGTTTGCGATGTCTGAAGCATCGATAGTAGCACCATCCTTAGGACTAGAAATAAAACTTTTGACGGTAACATTTAACCTTAAGGTTAGGTAAACAATAAATAATTTTATAAAAAATATTCGAAATGAACTTAAGTTGAACATACTAAACAAAATATAACGAAAAAAAGTTGTTATACTAAGTGGAAATAGTAAATAATAATTATTATAGATCTGACAGCAACTAATCTGATTGTTTAACTCTTTCCGGAGCAAGAAATACAGAAAGAAAAAAGTCCAAAAGGCGCAAAAATATATTTGAAAATTTTATTTGAAAAAAATACATATTACATTTTAATTGTACATTTTTAACGTAAAAAAAATTACAAAAAATAATTTTATATTTTATTATAAAAAATAAGGGCGATTAATGCCCGGTTCATTTTATAAACCAGTGCCACTAATGCCGTGATACGCTTGAAAACATTTTTTTTGTTTTCCTAGGCATAGTGGAACTTTACATATTGAGCATATCCAATTTGTTCGAATTTTGTTTTTACTACTGCTACATTTGGCACATCTTCTGCGACTGCTTCTTTGTGGTTGGTGAGCAGATTGTTCCATTCTTACTTCCAGCGGAACAAATGGCTTGGATTTTTTAATTTTCACTGGTGTAGCAATTTGCTGTTTTTTATTAGTCACCGATATTTCGGCAATTAATCCATCAACAACATCTCTTCTAAAATCTTTAGATGTTTTTTTAGGTAAATTAAGCTTCTTATACAATATATTTGCATTTACAACCGAAGCATCTAAAAAATAAAAGAAAATCCTGTGCCACCATTTATGGCTTTTTCTATCTATTTTGTAACTGGACAAATATTGATCGAATTTATCAACGTAGTTCATATTAGCATTGTAATCAACTAGCGCTTGCGGACATGGAACTTACCTTATTGTACCATCCTTCTGTTTTCGATTCACTTCTGTTCCATTTTGTGGGTCATGAAAATTTGAAATTATATGTACTGCTCTTTTGTCTTTCCATTTTAGAACCAATAAACCTGTGTTGCTGGTAAACCATTCGTAATCACCACATTTCATTTTATTGTCGGGTTTAAATTTCGGTAGGTTTCGCCGTCCAGTGTTAATTGTACCACAGGCATGAATTTTGTTTGATTTTAGATCTTCCATCAAATCTACACTTGAGAAGAAATTATCAAAATAAATAATGTGATCTTTATTTATCAATTGACTTATTAATAGCTTCACAACTCTTGCACCGAGATTCTTTTCTATTTCCCCAGTTCGTAATTTACCAGTATATATGTTAAATTTCAAACAGTAACCGCTTTCATCTGCTAACATCCACACCTTATAGCCCCGTTTGATAGGCTTCTTCGGCATGTACTGCTTTAGAGTACTCCTGCCTTTAAATTTAATCATTGATTCGTCAATTGTTATGGAATGACTTGGCAATAAACATTTTTCAAAATTGTGTTCAAGTGTTTGC
Source organism: Poecilus cupreus (assembly GCA_963942605.1). Lineage (NCBI taxonomy): Eukaryota > Metazoa > Arthropoda > Insecta > Coleoptera > Carabidae > Poecilus > Poecilus cupreus. Next base: position 28,376,492 of record OZ012719.1, on the reverse strand, counting down.
AACAGTGGCCGAACTTTATATAACTTATCAAAATTATCGTCGTTGCGTTTATAATCTTTATAACTTGGCAGATGTTTTATGCCCATAAGTAAATTGATTCCCAAGAAAGCTTTGATTTCTGATGAAGAAGTTTTCATATATTTTTTTCCCGTAGCTATAAACTTTTGTTCCGCATAAAGATTAGTTTGGAAAACTAAATGATCAATTAATTCATTTGTAAAAAACAATTGAAATAACTTCAGTGGTGACGGATCCTGCACTTCTTTCACAATATCCGTGACTCCGACAGGATGCAGGAAAGAAGGAGGGTTTTGCGGTTTCTCCGTGTTACTCCACAAAATTGGATCTTTGTTCAATTTTTGTTGCGATAGCTTTGTTTTAGTAACTATTTGGGCTAAAGGTATATCGTCTTCTGAGCTAGAAGCATCGTCTATCAGTTCTATTGCATTATTGTTGCACCCGATATCATCCAAATTATCTTCAAGTGAAACATCACTTGCAGCTGATTCTGCGTCGGATGGTATTTGTTGAACATCATAAGCCTCCTCCAATTCCGAATAAAATTGTTCTTCGGTTAAACCGATTAATTTAAATGGCAGAGATTCCCTTCGTGACATCTTTTTGACTTGTAGCTAATCTGAAAAAAAGTCGCATTGAGCACTGGTACCGAAATAATACCACCATACATTACTGATTTATAGGTAATATAATTGTTTTTATAATTAAATCAATTAAACTTAATATTAACAATACTTTATTCTAACTATTGGCGACAATAATAATTATAAAAACACGCTAAAGCAAAGATATTTACCTGTACGCAGTATCCCAAACATAACCTAACTTCAGTCACAGTTTTCATTGATAATACAGATGAAAGATAGGCAGAGAAAGTGTTGAATTTCAGTGGAAAAATAAATGTCACAACTTTCATAAAGAGTATTTATTTGTCAAAAGAAACAGAAAGTTTAGCCAATCGTGTTGTGCCTGCAAAACACACTTTACATTAGTCCAATTTGTTCGTTGCACTTACACTTCACATTCATCTGTTTTGTTACATTTACTAACCTTATATAACGCACAAATAAAGCCTACAGTCTTTCCTGATTGTTCAATTTGATATCACAAGACGCTTAGAATAAATAACAGACACTTGATTGATGAACGACGGACGGATTACAATTTTCGTGACTATCAAGTGCCGGTCAAGTCAAAATGGACGTTTTCACTTCCGACTATAAAATCTGTACAATTACTACTCGAGTCAATATTTACTTGTCGCATGACAACGTCAGTCAAATGTGTTTACATAAAGTAGCGGGAAATTCAATTCAAAAAGTTATTAAATCTAACACTCCTCCTTAATAACTTTTGAGCGTAATTCTTCAAGAGTCTTGCGAGGTAGCGGTTTTGTCAGTAAGTCCGCAAGTTGATTCGCGCTCCTCACATGCTTCGGCTCCACGGTCTTCCCAACGTGTTCTTGGATGAACTTCCTAGCTATATCCACATGCTTCTTTCCTTTTGTAATTTTGCCTCCCGTCGTATTCTTCAGCATGTGAATCGCAGACTGGTTGTCAATGTAGAGATCGGTCGGTGAGTTTAAGTCCAGCATCCCAAGCTCGGTCCAAGACGTCTCGTCCAACAAATCTCATCTATGGCTGACACAGCGGCACGATATTCCGCCTCTGCAGTAGATGTCGCTACCAGCCGTTGTTTTTGAGCTGACCAAATTATCGGACCTCCTCTCATGATTAGAACTCCGCTAGTCGAATGGCCTGTATTTACATCTCCTCCGAAATCAGAATCTGTATAAGCAATAAGTTCATCGCTCCCGTCAAAAGAGATTCCAAATTTCTTGGTTCCTTGTAAGTACTGGAAAACTCGCTTCACCATTCTCCAGTGGCTTGTCATAGGTTTACTGTTAAACCGACTCAAGTAATTAACAGTAAAGCTAATGTCTGGACGTGAAATCATGGCTAAGTAGAGCAAGCTCCCAATCGCCTCTCGATACGGAACATGTCGTTGCAAGGGCTGATCATTTACACATTTGTCACCATCAGTCACCATACCCTTTTCCATCGGCGTATGAGCTGGATTTGTCAAGTCGAAGTTGAAACGCTTTATAATTTGTTCTGTGTATTTTTGCTGACTCACAATGATTTCACTGGGAGAACATTCGATTTGCATTCCCAGGTAACTCAATTTCCCTTTCTGGTTTGTGTCGTAGGTTATGTCGAATTTCTGGCTCAGCTTTCGCAGTACTGTCAACATGTCACTTTCTCGTGCTCCAACTACCAGTCCATCATCTCGGTGCCATCCTCAAAGCCTTCTGGTTGTCGCATGTAGATTTCCTCCTTCAGTGTTCCATATAAGAAAGCGGTCTTTACGTCGAAGGTCATCAATCTCATGTTCTTTGACGCTGCCAGACTAAGGATCATTCGAATGGATACATGGCGCGCCACTGGACTAAAGGTGTCGGTATAATCAATCCCTTCTTCTTGTTCGAATCCTCTGGCGACCAACCTGGCTTTGAAGCGTCCATCCTGTTTTTCACGTAACACCCACCAACATGACAAAGGTTGCGCGTGTTTTGGTAAATCCACCAACTTCCAGGTATTCATTTTTGTCAGAGATTCAAATTCGTCGCGCATCGCTGTCCGCCATCTCTCATCCTTCAATGCTTGCGACACAGCAATGTCCTGAACCTCTCCTATCATGGCGTGGTCCTCTCCACTCTCGCACATTGTTCCCATGACGTAGTCCTTGAATCTTCCTGGTAACCACCGCATACGACTGCTCCTCCATTGTCCTGGCTCCTCCCGACTTGCTGCTTCAGATTGATTGCTCGACGTTGCTTTCTGCTTCCTTTCCTCTTCATTTGGCTGATCAGCTACTTGTTCATCTTCATCTGAGCTCTCGTGACTTGTCTGACTTTCTCGCCTATTTTTGACTTCCACCGTCTCATTGCTTTCTCCGCCTTGTTTCTCGTTCTGGTCATCATCTGATTCCTCGTGCTGATCTACATCTTGACGTTCTTCTAGGGCAACGGTGACTTCAGCCCCAGTATGTTCTCCATGAGATGCCTCATCGAAGATTATGTTGTCTGAGCTCACTACATCCCGGTCTTCCTTGATGAAGATACGGTAACATGGTGAATCAAGATCGTAGCCGACGAAAATACCCTTCTTCGATTTTCGACCTGTCTTTGTTCGCTTATGTTGGGGAGTAAGCACATAGCAGCTGCATCCAAATGGCTTCATTTTGTCAATGTTCATCTGCCGCCCGAACCATAAATCAGCTGGGCTTTTACCCTTCATGGAACTGGTACCGGTTTGGTTCAATGTGAATACTGCGTAGTTTACAGCTTCTGCCCAAAGATTTTCATCTAGTCCCTTGGCGTGGATTGCAGATCTGGCTGACTCGACTACTGTGCGCATCTCCCTCTCTATCCTCCCATTTTGTTCTGGAGTGTACGCATTGGTTTTGACGTGGAATATTCCAAGGTCATCCAGCAGTTTCTTTGCGTTTCCGTTCTTCAATTCCGTTCCGTTGTCGGATTTCAGACACCTGATTGTCCTGTCAAATTGATTTTTGACCATGTTGGTAAAGGCTTCCAATTTAGCTACAGCTTCGTCCTTTGCTTTCAAAAAATAGACGGTGCGGAAGTGAGAGAAATCGTCCTTAAACAAAAGGAAATATTTCGCTCCTCCGAGTGACTTCAAATTCATCTCGCATAAGTCGACATGTACCAAATCCAGAATATTTTTGGCAACCTTGAAATTTCTCGGATGAGATACTCGATGCTGCTTACCGAATACACAGCCTTCGCAGACGTAGTCGTCCCAATCGTCGATAAAATCTATATTTCGGTCATTCAACGTGTTTCTCACGTGTTTGACATTTTGATGTGCCAATTTCTCATGCCAGACTTTTATAGACTTGTTCACCAAACAATTTTCAGAATCCTGACGACGAAATTTCATTCGAAATAATTTCTCTTCTCTCTCAGCGACTGCTACAACTCGTTTGTGGTCCGAGTCGAAGAAGACTGACTTGTTTGCGTTTGCACTCTGAAAATATCCTTTGTCCAAGGCTTGCGTAACTGAAAAAAGGTTAAACGTAAGTTTTGGAACAAATAGGACATTTTTCAGGACAATTGGGTACCAGACATTTTCGTCAAACGCTTCCATTTCTACATCGCCAATTCCGACGCCTTCTAGTTTCGTTGCATCTCCGATAATAATTGTTGTTGGCTGCTGAAGTTTGCGGAAATTGGTCATCCATTCTCGGTGCGAGGTCATATGTTGAGTGGCACCACAATCTTGATACCAAAAATTTCCACACGCTTCCTTTGACTTGATATGATCTACGTTTGCAGTTGACAGGCTCACTGTGACAAAGGCACGTTTTGGTTTCTGCGAATATCCTCTCTCCGTCCTGTCACCTTTCTCCGATTTTCCTTTTGGACAGTCCCGAACAAAATGACCTTTCTCACCACAGCTGTTGCACCCATAAGTATTTTTACAATACTCCAGGTATTTTGCACTCGACTTATTCCGACAATTTTTCTTCATGTGGCCCCTCATACCGCATTTCAAACATTCCACCGACGAATTCTTCTGATTGTTGAATCTACCTGATTTCTGCTGAAATTTGGCGACCAGTGCATTTTTCGGAAGATGAGAACTGCTTTGTTGATCCGCCTGAAGTCGATCCTCCTCTAGCCGAATTCGCTCGATCAGTGTGTTGACAGTTTTCTCCTTTTCGCTGATATTGTCCCATGCAGTCCGCAGATGATGAATGGCTGGTGGCAAAATTCCAAGGATCCTCGTCATCACCCATCCATCCTTTATAGGCTCTCCTGCGACTTGTAGATCTTCTGCGAGTTGTTGAATGGCTAGCGCGTTTTCAACTGCTGACTTACCGACATCATACATATAGCTAAAAAATTTTCTCTGCAGACCTTCAACTGACAAATCTGATTTATTCCCAAATAAAACTTCCAACTTTTTCAACATTTGACTTGACGTTTCACAATTTGAAATTTTGTTAGCAATATTACCATTTACATTCAGACCTATTATAGCTTGCGCTTCAATATCTTTTTGCAACCAATTTTGTTCGGCTACACTTTCCGTTGGCTTTTCGGTAACTCCCGTCGCAATTAAAAATAAACTTTTCGATTTCAAGGTTAAATTTAGCTTAAATCGCCACGACGTATAATTTACAACGCCTTGCGCGTTTTCAGACAGCATTTCCATATGCGATTTAAACATTTCCATATCTGACAGAATATTTACTCAAAGAATCGAAAAAATATCAAATACTGATTTTTACCGGAGTTAAAAACGAAAAATAAACAAACAATATTTTTTTGGCTCACGAATCACAGTAAACAATATCACTGAGTTGACGACTCGACTGACTGTCACCCTGACTGTATTTGTAGGTTAGGTGGTGACGTTCTGGACTGACCGACGTTGACTGCTTTATTTACACGATTGGCTTTTTATTTATTTGCAAAGTGACACTTATTTATTTATTATTCTGGGCCCATAACCTGTTGAATTTCAGTGGAAAAATAAATGTCACAACTTTCATAAAGAGTATTTATTTGTCAAAAGAAACAGAAAGTTTAGCCAATCGTGTTGTGCCTGCAAAACACACTTTACATTAGTCCAATTTGTTCGTTGCACTTACACTTCACATTCATCTGTTTTGTTATATTTACTAACCTTATATAACGCACAAATAAAGCCTACAGTCTTTCCTGATTGTTCAATTTGATATCACAAGACGCTTAGAATAAATAACAGACACTTGATTGATGAACGACGGACGGATTACAATTTTCGTGACTATCAAGTGCCGGTCAAGTCAAAATGGACGTTTTCACTTCCGACTATAAAATCTGTACAATTACTACTCGAGTCAATATTTACTTGTCGCATGACAACGTCAGTCAAATGTGTTTACATAAAGTAGCGGGAAATTCAATTCAAAAAGTTATTAAATCTAACAGAAAGATTATATTTAACGAATATAGTTACTATAGACAACGCTAGACGGCAGCATGTTACTGGTTCACAAATCAAACCACAGCTACGCTTGAGAAAAAAATATAATCAAACCGGTACAAAAAACAAACCACCGCTCCGCAAAAGTCCGCGATGTGGTGGTACATTTTATAAACCATCATGCCTGAAAGAGTTAAACATTCAGACACAATTTTATGGCATAGTTTCTGTGCGATTATTGAATTATAAGAACATGAATAGTTTCTGTACTAATCATTTTAGGACTATAGTGAATAAGAACTTATTTAAAGAGAATCATAAGATCTTTAAAATTTTGCAAAAATATATAGGGTGTTCAATTAAAAAATACTAAGTTGCATACGATTGCGTGAAAATGGAGCACCCGGTAGAAAAACATATACTGCAGATACATGGGCATTTTAATGTAAAATAAACTTTGTCTGAAGAAAATTTCAGAAACATTTATAATAATCGCATAAAATAAAAAATACAGACCGATGGACCACCCGGTATACAGTAAAATACGAATGACGATTATTTCCGAATATATCCGAAATTGTATGATCACACTTTAGTTCATAATTTCGCAACACGCAGCGGACGGTGGGAGCACGTACAGCTTCATACGATTAGCCTCAAACAGTCTGAAGTATTGGGCGTTGCAAGGTACGATAATGCCCGTAAGGTTGCCTATCTTGTATATATTTTTTAATCAATGCTATTAGTCTTCCTCAGATTCATTTATAATGCCTGAGGCACTCAGTACTTTTCATATCGGTTTTCATGGTACTCATTCTTGGTTTGGATTTTGTAACTCAGTCGCTTAAAACCTATTTGATCAAATATTTTTTATTAATTAAACAATTACCAATATAAGACAGTTGACCTACGTTTACCAGTAAAAAATAATTAAACATAGATACTTACTTTTTGCCATTGCGCGACAGATTTTTCTCCTAACCCCAATGAATTTAGTTTAACTGTCATTTCAGTCCATATATCGTCATATTTTATACGAGCTTGAGGTTTCGTAAACGAAGCATTCATTATTTCATGGTGAGCTTCTATATAATCAATCATAATTACTTGATGTTGTTTATTTGTTGTGAATGATCTCTTTATTGCTTCCATTCTAAATATGATGGGAATGGAAATTAGTAACATGTAATAAAATACATTGTATTAGTTATAAATAACAAAATACCCACTTTCCGTAATATATAACACCGTCAACACTGATATTGTTTGTGTTTTGACACTTAAATTAGGTTATAATTTTGCCAACTTTCTGATAAACAATTACCGTATCAGGATGATGAGATTACCGTACCAGCCATCATATTTCCGTATCCATAAGTGAAATGCGAGCGAAGCGAGCTAAAGCCCGCCGCAGGTGAAATTTTTTTCAAAAAGAGGCGTGGCCCAATCACAAAAATGCGATATGGCACTCAAAATACGTAGAATTTCATTCTCTACACCAGTGATTCTCAACCTTTTTTTTTTGTTGCGGCACACTTTTAGCGATTTCAAAATTTGGAGGCACACAAAGAAAAATATACGTTTAACAATTATTTTCTTACCTAAACACACTGCGTAAAATAGTTTATAATAATTTTAAATGTGCGAAATAAAATAATATGTACTACAAAAATAACAGTACGTTTATTAAGGGATTAATTACAAGTTAATAATAAGACTACTTTTAATGCGAAATTTGAGCTTGATGTTTTTTGATAATTTCATTTATATTTGGTGGTAAAAATGACAATGCTACTCTCATATCGTCTTCTACATTTAACAATCTTGATCTTTTTTTAGTTTTAATGTTGGTTAATGCTGAAAATCCGAATTCACACAAATAAGATGTGGAAAATTGTAATAATATGTTTAAAGCTTTTTTGGCTGTCATTGGATAATCGCATCTAATATTAATCCAAAATGAATGAATTGATTCTTCTTAAAGTTTTAAAATTAAATCTGGATTATTGGAAAGCAAAATGAGTTCTTCCTCTTCATTCAAAGTTAATTCAAATACAGAAGTATCCGTTATAAGAAATGGATTACGAACCCAATCAAATTTCTTTATATCTAGTTTCGGGAAATAATGAATAATTCTCTCCTCTAATGTTGTCAAATTGTCAATAACAATTATTTTAATAGTTCTATAACGGTCTTTTGGGATTGACTCAAACTTTTCTAAATTGCCTTTTTGAGCTTTATTCTTTCATAAAGTTATTTGTTTTTGGAATCCCACCAGCTTATCGGTTGAGGTATTATTAAAAATAACAAAAATGTCTGATAAGTAAGCCAGTTTAGTACACCATATTTTAGCTTCCAACAAATGAACAAAATCATATTTTTATCTTGTTCAAAAAACATTTTCATTTCGTCTTTTAATTCCAGCACAGGAGATAAAACTTTTCCTCTGGACAACCACCTTACTTCCGTGTGCAAGCGACTTTTGAATGGTCTTGATTTTATATAATTAATCATTTTAACGCATTGTTCCAGAACTATTTTCAATTCTGATGGCAAATATATTGTAACAAGTACTTCTCGATGCAAAAAAACAATGGCTGGGTAATATATCCCCATTCAGTTCTTTAACATGTGCTACAAATCCTTTTAGATGTCCAGTAATAGCTGGAGCACCATCTGTACAAATGCCAATCCATGACTTTCTTTTTAAATCATATTATTTAATAATATTTGGCGGCACACTTTTAGAATTTCGCGGCACACAAAAGTGCCGCGGAACAGTGGTTGAAAATCACTGCTCTACACCGTACTATTCGAAACACGCACACGCAACACACGTACGCTTGTAATTTACGTGTTATAATTTTAATAATAATAGGTAATTTGTTTATATACACGACACATACATACCTTTATGTTTATTTTAAATATACTTCAATATAGATTGCAACTGTAGGGATTATTCTTATTATTATAATTGTGTCGTGTTTTGTGTAGTAAAATAAGGTAGCTCGTCCCCGTCTGACCTACCTTAGGGACGGCTCTGACCGTACCTTAAGTGAAAAAAATATTTACAAAAATTATAACACATTAAAATTATATTTGTATTCAATCTGCTAGTTGAAATTCATCATCAGATTCCAATATTTATGAAGTACTCGATGATGGCGTATTTTTTTTATGTGAATATAATCGACTCATGTCATGCGACGTAACATCTCTTGTTTAGGTTTAAATTTAACACAACTTTTGGATTTTTTAATACATTCTTTAGCTAATAAAGTTGCATTCGTACTTTTAGTTATTAGTCTATTTCTTGATTTTGTTTTAATTAAATTGGTATTACTAAATACCCGCTCGCATGCAGCGTTTGGGTGAGGTAAAGACAGAATATTTAAGACAAATATAGATAAGTTTTTAAATACAGGAGTATCGTTTTCATTTCTGAATTTTAGAAATTTTCCCCAAAATTCGTCTATTTCGTCACTCATATTAATTGTTGGGAAAAAATATAATTTGGCAAAAGACGCCATTCGTCATCAATAAATTGTCGATCTCCGAACTCGTGAAATCTATTTAAATTTTCAAACATTGGATACAACGACGGATGTTGAATTCGAGTATCAAATGAAACAGCATTTTTCGGTGTAAAAATATGCAATTGTGATAATATAGGATCGTTAAAATTGTACCGATTTTTAATTTCCATGCAAAGCACGCTAAGAAACTCCCTACATCTCTCATAAAAATACGCCAGTAAATCAGGTTTGTTTGTTATTCCTGATTTCTATATTTCATTCATTATTTCAACGCCGAGATGCATATTAGCATGTGGCAAAAAAAAGTTCTATTTGCGGGATCAATTTGTGAAATATTTTGTTCTAACGTATTTATTTTCTAAAAAACATAATAATAGCTTAGTGTATTTTTCAACCACGGTTTTTGTAGGTGGGCAACTAATACTTTGTCGGATTGAAAATATTGATTAAGACTATTAATTTTTGGGAGGGTATAGTTGAAAAATAAAAGTACAGTTTTATGAATGGCTCGTTCAATGCATTGTGAACTTGTTCAGCTGCCAGAAGACGCTCCTCCAAGTACTTTTCACTAAAAAATAGTCCCAAGGCGGGCCATTGTTCAAGAATTCTAGACACTACAAGTCCTAGTGAAAGCCAGCGCGTCTGAGAAGGATGAAGCAATTTGTGAATTTCAACTTGCGCAAATTTTTGAAATTGTATAAAATCACATTGCCTTTTGCTACTTGACTAAAATAGAAATGAATTATTAATATTTACCTATGTAAATAAATGAATAAATACCTTAAAAAACGTATAAATATTGCGGGCCAAATCCTCGCAGGTCCTAGGTAAACATTTACAAGCTTCGCTACTACAGAGATGTAGTGAATGGCATGTGCATTTAAAAATTATGATTCCAGCACATGATTCCTTAAACCTCGATGAAACCGAATTATGTTTTCCCATCATCATATTACAACCGTTGGCAGCAAAACCGATTATATTACTTATTGGAATGTTCTTATTAAGAAAAGAATCAATTATTATCTGGTACAAATGTTTTGCAGTCCCTTAATCATTAATATCTTCAACTTCTTTAAACAAAGGCACCAACTCCCACAACGTAGTTTCAATTTTACTCAATTCTGCACTGAAATAACGAATAACAATGCATGCAGTTTTAGTTACTGCAATATCCGTAGACTCATCAACCAATACACTAAATTTTGTAACATAAAATGTTGGTCAAATCGTTCTTGTGGCTTTCAGCAATTACATTTTTTATAATATTGACTGTTTTGGTCCTTTTTACAGCCAATTTTGTTGCAATTTTAGAGTCTGGAAATATATTAGCAAGTAAGGGGCACAAATGATCCATTATTTTGAAGCTAATATTGTGTTCCGCGACAAAAGCACATAATTTAATTTCAGCTTCTTTCACATTTGCATTTCCTGTATCACTAGGTTGAATATAATTTTGTAAAACGTCACACGGTCACACCACAGAACACAACCATTTTGGCTTATTCAATTATTATTATTATTAATTAATTACGGTTTAATTTCCGTACAATTGACGTACGGTAAGCAGATAGGATCGTATACCGTATACTAAAATTACCGTACTTGTTCGGTAATTACCGTACAGTTGGCAACGCCTATGTTTCACTTTTCAATATACACCTGGTATATATATATATATATATATATATATATATATATATATATATATATATATATATAGGGTGTTAATTAAAAAATGGGCCATAGGCTTTTAACATGTAAAATCAGTTTTTCCTTGCGCAAAAGTCTCCATATTATTTTAGGCGAAAAAGCTTCAAATAAAGTTTTTAAAGAATTTAATTCTGCATCTGAGTTAATTAACAGATTTTATTTTTGACATTTTATAACCGAGAAAAACTATTTTAAAGTTATTTGAAATTTCCTTATTCCTTGGAACTCAAACAAAATTGCAAACAATGACATTTTAACTGTCAGAAAAAGGTTATATTTTTCAGTTTCACCGCTTTTGCGCAAGGAAAAACTGATTTTACATGTTAAACGCCTATGGCCCATTTTTTAATTAACACCCTGTATATATATATATATATATATATATATATATATATATATATATATATATATATATATATATATATATACGATACAAACTATTGGTACCGAACGCAAATAAGAGTAATTAGATTATTTCATTCATTGTTATAGGAAAATTATGCAAAAACAGTATAGTCTGGCATTTCATTCCTCCACGTTCTCCACACTTCGGAGGATTATGGGCTGCTGGTATTAAATAATAATAATTATAATTTTTTAAAGAAAACACTGACCATACAATATTTACTATAATCATACAATACATGTCATTCCTTATTATTCTATTTTATACATGATCACCTGCACCTTCTTTACGAATTAATGTATTTTTACAAAGATACAAAGTTGCATTTAAAACATTTCCAACAGTATGCATTGAAGCTTGCTGAAATTCTCGTCCGCGGTCAAATGATCCGAACGACTTAGTAGCTCTTACACCAGGCCATTTCCTGATCGGAGATTCGAGGACAGCATCATATGTACCTTCCCTGCTTCATCTAAAGAAGAATAAACTTTCTCATTCTTTAATATAAGATTAATTTGGTGTAGAATCTCGTGATATCTACCCGATTCCACACTGCTCCACTCAGTGCAGCTCCCAACCCAGCAGCAACCCCAGCACCAAGTAACAATATATATATATATATATATGTTTGTCAGGTGTCCCATTTGGGGTCCTACAAATTTATAAAGTAGTTATTTTGGGGTCTTTTGTCCATTTCCGGGTCCTGAAATGTCCTGTTCGGGGTCGCTAGAATATTGCAGGTTTCAGGTAGGTCTAAGGTTCTAAAATCTCATATCTAAAATAGATATTGAGGTTTTAACTATGTGTTCAGGTTAATATAAATGATTGAAACAATTACAGTACATTTAAAGCGGAAATATTGTCTTTATTTGCTAAAAATTTTAACAGGCTATTAAAAATTAAATAACTTTTCAAAGTATTACATATGTCATTATCTATCTCCTTACTGTACGGACGAAAATATATGTATTAAATATATAGTAACAATATTAAATTTTAATTATTGTTGTTCAAGTGGTGATAAATAAACTCTTTGCATATTAGCTGCGTGTTCTTACTAAAATTTGTGTACTAATATTTCTGACTTCTCGATCGCGGAATCATAGCGTCTCAACCCGAGATAAGATCAATCAACAAAAATATATTTTAAATCAAAATAACTCGAAATCTGATAAAAAATATAATTAATAATTTTTAAAAATTTTCGGCTAAAAAGTTTAATACAAAACTTGTGCGTTAACCATTTTACAGCGCGAAATAAATTTGAAGCACGACGTGTAGAGCAGTGCTTTAATAATTACTGCACGCGTATGTAAATAACTATTACAGAGCTTAGTACCGTAATGTCTCTCATACTATAATTATTAACGTAAACATGGTAAATATGATACCCATTCAACCAATATGATAGATCTTGCAGGTTCCGAGATCCCAGTGAATATAAATGAAGGTAATCCATAAAGAACGTTTATTGATTCTTAAATTACAAATTAAACTAATTTCCATTGAAGGGAGACTATAAAACAATCAAGTTATTGAATAAGGTTCCAGGCTGTATTTAACCATAAACATTAGATGCATTTTTATCTCATAATAATTTTGCTGAGTTACCACGCGTCGTTAATAAATACTTACATACCGGGTGTATATATTTTCCGAATATAGGAAAATAATGTTAAAATTTTGATGTGGCGATATCTCTTAACCTAATAATTTTAGAGCAAAAGTATAAGGCACAAAAATGAAAGAAGAATAAATATACAATCAATGAGTACTAAGTTTCTGTTGATTTGTTTCTTATGTAAGAGTTAGAAGCAAAATAAAATACACGATTTAAGGCAATTATCAGAGTGCCGTGAAAAATAAAACAATAATTTACAATATTCTTGTTTCGACATTTCTTTTAATTTCATTATTAGAATTAGTAATAATAAAGAAACAGCAATAGATTTTCTCTTCAAGAATAAATCTTTTTTAATTCTAACACTAATAAAATCAAAAGAAATATCAAACATATCAGAAATAAATTGTTTTATTTCACATGGCTCTCTGATAATCGTGTATTTTCTTTTGCTTCTAACTTACACATAAGAAACAATTCAACAAAAAACTTAGTACTCATTGGATGCACATTTATTCTTCTTTCATTTTTGTTCTTTACACTTTTGTTCTAAAATTCATATGTAAAGTGATATCGACACATCAAAATTTTAACATTGAATTTCCTATGTTCGGAAAAAAGTATACACCCGGTAATTTTTCAAAATTAGGTAAAACAAGTTATTTGCTTAAGTGGATCAGAAAAAAAATTACTGCCGCAGCTGTAAAACTACTTTTTTTCTGAAAATATGATTTTTTACCGACCGCTTAAAATTAAAAAAATAAAATATAAAAAAATAGATAAACTAGAAAAAAAAATAGCAAGGCATGCAGGCACAAATTAAATCATAAAAGACAAATTCGATCACATTTCTATAGCAACACTTTTACTGTTTAGATAGTTTCATCAGCTTTACTGCCTAGGCTGTAAAAGTGTTACTTTACAGCTGGTTAACAGTTCATAATAGTACACTTTTAACTGCCGATTGGCGAAAAAACATTTTTTTTAGTCTGCTTTCGTCGTAACTCATTACAGACATAAGCCTTTATGACTTGAACTGTTCGCTTATTTAAAATGCTGTATTTTTCTTTTAGTTTGTGACATTCAGCGTAACTTGGCAATGTGTTATTTATAAGATTATTAGCAAATCCTTCTCGAATCGCATGTTTTTCTGGAGTTGTCCAACACTTAACAGTTCCTGTATAAAAAAGTTTGAAAATTTATCAAGTTATTTATTTATTTAATAATTTAATCCACTTAGGGCGTTTTCGCGTATTCAGACATGAGGTATCTTTCAGATTTTCTATTTTATTTTTGGTTATTTGATTATGTACCCACAGCTTTACTTGCATTGCAGTTCTATTCTTCAGTTCCTTATGTTCATGAATTATTTCTGCACATTTACTGAACGATGGCAAATTACCACATTTTATATATTCTGAAAATACAAGTCTAACTACTCTTTTTTCTGGGGTATTCCATGTACTGCGTTGAATATAACCTTAAAAAACAAGGAAGTTTATGAAAAATATGTACAGCATTGTTCAGAAATTATGCCCCATAACCCCTCCACAGATACCGAAACCGAAAGAAAAATCGACTTACGTTGTCGCTGTTCGAATGAGAAAGATAAACGATACGAAATGAAGGACAGATATATGTATAATCCTTTGTTTACCTGAGCCAGGTAAACACCTCGTAGAGATTAAAAATTTTCTCGCTTCTGATGTTACAATATTTGGCAAAATGCAAGTGAATGTTAAATGCGAACACAAGTTCGATGAGACATCCAAACTTCTTGAAATCTAATAATATTAATATTGTAATGTAAATATCATCAAATATTTATGACTTATAACAAAATATTTATCAATATACATACAAATAAAAATATTATTAAAAAAATTTAATAACAATTATATATATATATATATATATATATATATATATATATATATATATATATATTTCGATATTCGAACTTTTATCTTGTCAATAAATAAATTAGGGGAAAAAAATGTTTTGCATAAAAGTTGAAGAGATTAAAAATTTACACCTAAATTAGAGAACAAATTTCATTTCACTTCTTTGATAAAGGCTAAAAATACCATCAAAAATATCAAAAATGGAAATGTCCACTTCCTTACTTTGCTTATGAAAAACGTTAAATATTTGCTTGAATTTAATTCCATTTCTATGGTTATTCATTATTAAAACTGTAAAATGCCTAGGTTCGGCTTGTATTTTTTTAATAATTGAAATATTTTTTTATATATCTCGGTCCCGGGACGTGTAAAAAGTATCATTTCATATGGTAAACGTTAAATATTATACAGTTTGTGCAGAAGTGTTCAATTTATTTATCGCAGTAACGGTATAACCATAATTGCGGTAAAACCGTAAACACGTCGCGAATTGTTTTTTGAATATATTGTTAATACCACAATGTAACATGGAAACAAACATTTAAGTCTCCGCTTAATATTTAATGTTGGAAGATCTAAAGGAATTAGTAAACTTCTCGGTCATTTTAAAATCGTTTGACAGTATTATTTTGCGAACATGAAATCTTTTGAGCGCAGCAAACAAAGAAAGTTAATACATTCTAAAATATCAAAATATTAACACCATTTTAAGAGGATTAGTGTAACCAATATTCAATAGTCATTTGGCGGCATTAACTTTAAAGTGGTCGAAGTAACTGCTTTTGTTTGGAAAGGGTGAAATTTCCAAACTGAAAATAATGACATTTACTTACCCCACTTTGTTTTTACGTTCGCGAACTAGGTATAAATATGTTACATTGCATTTAATTTTCATTATTGGTTCAGTTCTTGAGCAATTAGAATATTTTGTGTTGTGATGACGAAAATTACAATGGAGAAGAGAGGAAGAATAATTGCTCTATGGCAAGCAGGGTGGAATTTCAGCGATATTGCAGAAAATCTTCAGATTGATGTAAGTATTTTTTACATTTATAAAATTTGTCCCTATTTGTATATTTTGCATTCAATAGTTTATTTCAATAAAGGCCGGTTTCTCCATCTACGAACAAACTCCAGACAAACTATTTAACGAACAAATGAAAAATATCATTTGAGAATTAATTTATTTATTTAACAAATAAATAACCCTAAATCTGTCTTATGAAATATCAAATGTTTTTCGTTTTAGTTTAGATTTCCACGGCCGTGTTACAATTTTCCTAATAAATATTGAAAATAATTTGATATATTGTGAAATACTAATAGGTTACCAAATGGGCCTTATTACATCCATTTTTAAATTCTGAACAACTTTTTTGTAATTACACTTTTGCTGCAAATAGCATTGAAATCCTTATATTCCACATTTCAATTCTGCACCCGTTATACCGGATGTCTACTTTTTTATATGAAATACAATGTTAGTATTTTAATTTCGCTTTACGTTTTTACCTAATAATTGATTGATGAATGAATTAATTAACATCAAATTAATTTTATAATTATTAGTTATTTGCAGAGTGCCATGAGAAACAAAACATACAAACAGCCGTATTGTTTGAGTTTGCCAGATAATATTTGGCAGTTCTAATGATAATTATATTTAAATAGATGATAATTATTTTTAAACTTAAATGATATATTTGTTGTATTTATTGACGACACTTTTTGTGATATTTATTTTTAAACTTGCATGATACTTGTATATAAATTATGTGAGCGCCTCACCCTATTTTGCGTAATAATATTAGAAATTAAATCATCTTAAATTCACATAATTAGCATTTTATAGTGTCGAGTAAAAAGGCACGTTTCTAAGATAATCTTTGATATAAATACGTTAGCACGTAGAATTAGAAGCATTCCTGTTGTATTCCTGTTGTATTCGTGTAGTATTCATCTTATACTCTTGTTACATTTACTGTTGTAACCAGCGTTCTAACCAGAACCAATTTATTTCGTTTTTAATAAAATAAACTTTTTAAAAACGATATTTCAAGTTCCTAAAATATAATTGGCGCAGTCGGTAGGATAGCCAAGTCTACGTATACCGAAAACCAAAAAACGGTTCAATTCGTTAAAGCAACGTAGTCGTCGATTTTATCGTTAACGCGCTATCCAATAAACGAGTGATCAAGTTAATCCTGTAAGACAGCGATACCTCTGCTCATCTCCGAAAACGTATCTACGAGTGATCAAGTTAATCCTGTAAGACACAGCGACACCTCTGCTCATCTCCAAAAAACGAATCCACGAGTGACCAAGTTTAATCCTGTGAGGCACAGCGACACCTCTGCTCATCTCCGATTCATCGAGGAACTCATCATCAACACGGAATCCTTCTCCAGCCGTTCCTGAGCGCAAATCAGAACAGGAGAAGTCAATAACCCGGTCTCCCCAGAATCGAGCGAACATCGATCCGGAGCCAACCAACACCACCCACTGTCATCGATCCAATGATCAAAGACATTTTATTAATTTTGTAAGTACAATCTGTACATCTTTTTAATTCCATACTGGAAGAATTACTAAATAGCTTAAATAATTTAAATTTAAATATGGCACCCCCAGAACTCAATGTAGGAAACATTTTCACTACCTTAAATAATGAAGTTATTAAATTGTTAGATTTAATACCAAATTTTGACGGTGACGTCAAAACTTTGTCAAATTTTATAAGCACTGTAGATGACATAATTACGTTAATTAATCAAACGAATCCATCTGAAATAACGAAAAAGATCGTGACACTAACTTTGAAAAATAAAATAAAAGGCAATGCTGCGCAATGTCTTAATATCACAATTATCAATTCGTGGAAAGAATTAAAACTACACCTGTTACAAAACTACTCTGACACTAGATCAGAACACACACTAATGTACGAATTAACACATCTCAAACAAACGAAAGATAATATTTTAGAATATTATTCTAAATTTAATGATTTATATTTGATTTATAAAAGTAAAGTTGAATGTAAATATTCAAACGAAATTAGTAGAATATTATTAGAAAATTCCACAAAATATTTTACACAATGTTTTATAAATAACTGCAGAGATCCGTTCAGATCTCAACTTTCTGCCCGAAATCCGCAGAAATTATCCGAAATTTTAAATTTAATCACTAATGATTTACAATACATTCACAACCAGAACACACAAGTTCAAAAACCCCTTCCACCGAAAAACCAACTACAATTCAACCACAACCAACAAAAACATCAATCTCCCATGCACAAATACCCACAACCTGTGCCCTACCAACAAAATAAACCTTTTGCACCCAGCGCAAATACTCGAAACACCCAACAGACAGTCACACCCATGAGTATTTCAACCTACCAAACTACTAGACACAGTCAACCCCGAACAGAACGATTATTCAATCAAGAGTTAGACTCAGACAATAATGTAAACCAAGAAAACTCAGAATTTGAAGATGACACACAAGAAAATGAAATTTTTGACGAACATTCTTTTTTAGACGTAGACAGCCAACTAGAATTGAATCCCTAACGAATAATTTTAGCAAACTACCATTTATTAAAATCCTTGATTTCAAAATTTTACTCGATACCGGATCAACACAAAATTATATTAATTCAAAATTAATTAAACCTAATTTTATTAAATTCCCCGAATCATTCACCGTGCATACCTGTAACGGCAAATCATCAGGAAATGAATTCACCTTCTTTAAATATAAAAATAATAATATAAAAAGTTATATCTTTGACTTTCATAAAGACTTTGATATCTTGTTAGGATTACCTGGCATAAAACTGCTTAAAACTAAATTTGATTTTGTAAAAGAAGAAATTACATTTTTAAACAAATATAAGTATAAACTTCAATACTTTAACTCAAACGGTGCGGAACACTTTAACATTGAAATTAAAAATCAAAAAATACGGGACGAACATTTAAATACAGAAGAAAAACGAGGACTGCACACAGTTTTAAATAAATTTAAATCATTAATATTACAAGAAGATAAAAAACATTCATTTAAAAATAAAATTAAACATAAAATCAAAATTACTGAAAATACTCCAACGCATGTCAAAAAATATAAATACCCCAAAATTTATAAGCCTGAATTCAAAATTGAATATAAAAACTCAAATATCTTTGATTCAAATAAACCATTAATTCACTATATTTCTGACGATATGAAAATGGATAAAGGATTTGCGAAACACATAAAACAAAATTACTCCTGTGAAAATTATTACAACTCAGATAATAAAATTATGATACAAAAAGAACCGAGATTAATTTGTCATTTAATAATTAAACAAAATCACTTTGACAAACCTACTTATAAAAGTATAAAAAATTGTTTAGAAAAATTATTAGAATTCTGCATTCAAAATAAAATAAACGAATTTGATATGCCCAAAATCTGTTCTAGTTTAGATATTCGAAACTGGAATAAAATAGAAAATTTGATTACAAAAATATTTCGAAATTCTAATATTAAAATTAATATTTATGAAAAACCCAAAGACGAAGAATTGAACTTAAACACAGATACAGACTCAGTTATCGTAGAAACGGGAAGCGAAAGAGAAACAACTGATACAGCACATTCCGACGACGAGAGTCCCATAAACGGTTTATCATATCTGGACACACCGATAAACACATGTAAAAACCAGATAGTAATTAAAGAGACAATTAATAAAAATGAAGTTAAAATTAATAAAATTTTTAATAATAAAATACAACGCATTTATTTGTACCTAAATAAAATTAATAATAATAATGCAATTATGAAATTTATAAAAGAATACTTACAACCCGGTATAACTTATTACTGCTTAATCCCAGAGAATTTCAAACCAAACGTTAACGCCGTATTACAAACATATTTCGACGCGAATAGCTATAAATTAGTAGCATGTAAAACTATGAATACAGATGTAGAAAATAAAGAAGAACAACAGATAATAATTCGAAATTATCATGAAGGTAAAACGAACCACAGAGGTATAACAGAAACATATAACAGATTAAAACAATTATATTATTGGCCGAATATGCAGAAAGATATTCAAAATTTTATTAATAAATGCACCACTTGCTTAACAACTAAATATGAAAGAAACCCCATTGAAATCCCGAATATTCGAACACCAACAGCAGATAAACCATTTGAAAAAATTCATATAGACCTTCTGTCATTGGAACAAATTAAAATATTAACAATTGTAGACTCTTTTTCAAAATTCGCTATCGCCTACATTGTAAAAGATAAAAATGCGATTACAATTTTAAATAAACTTATAAAATATTTCACACACTTTATAATACCGAAAGAAATAGTATCTGATAATGGTCTGGAATTTAATAATAAAACAATACAAAATTATTTAGCTCTTAGAAATATAAATATCCATTATATTTCTATTGATAACCCGAAAAGTAATGGAATAGTGGAAAGATTCCATTCTTCACTAATAGAACACATGAGAATTATTAATCAAAATTTAATAACTAAAAGTTTACAATTAAAAGAAAGATTAAATTACGCTTTAATAGCTTATAATAATAGTATTCATTCAACAACTAAACGAACACCCGTGGAAATTATATTTGGACAAACATCAGATTTAAACTTAAAACCGGAAGAAACGCAAATTGACGAATATTTACAAAAGCACGCGGATATTTTAAAACGAATAAATGAACAAGTAAAATTTAATATAGAAAAGAATAAAGCAAAATATTCTAAACAAATTGAAACAGAATATGAAATCCCCGAACAAGCCTACGTCAAAATTCACAAAAGAAACTCTGGAAAGATAGAAAAACCAAAGTTCAAAATTATAGACGTAAAAACTATAAAACATCAAAGAGGACAAATTATAGATGAAAAAGATAAAAAGCATAAAATATCAAATCTTAAAACACCTCGACTTGTCATAGATTAATCCCTTTAGAAATTCATAAATTATACAAGATAATCTGACAATCCTTGTCGAAATCCCATCCAATATCCTTAAAGAAGAACTTACACAAGTTACTCTGATACTTACACATTTACACAACACATATGAAACCGTAAATATTGTAAACGGTCTGTATATCAAAAATTGAATTATAAAATTAAAATTTTTATAGAATTAATTATGAAATGGAAAGTAGTATTTTATTAGAATCTGTAGATGATGTAAAGTTAAATACTTATAATTTTATTATAATTTATGTTAGGATGGTATTAATAATTATTGAAATATTATGTTGTAAATACAAAGATTATCTTAAAAGAAAATTTAAAAATTAAATGATTCAGAATTAAAATAATTTAGTAGAAGTTTCAAAAATGTAACTTCCACTCTTGAGGAGGGAGGAATTATGTGAGCGCCTCACCCTATTTTGCGTAATAATATTAGAAATTAAATCATCTTAAATTCACATAATTAGCATTTTATAGTGTCGAGTAAAAAGGCACGTTTCTAAGATAATCTTTGATATAAATACGTTAGCACGTAGAATTAGAAGCATTCCTGTTGTATTCCTGTTGTATTCGTGTAGTATTCATCTTATACTCTTGTTACATTTACTGTTGTAACCAGCGTTCTAACCAGAACCAATTTATTTCGTTTTTAATAAAATAAACTTTTTAAAAACGATATTTCAAGTTCCTAAAATATAATTTATATTAATATATTTGATGATTAAATTTTAAATGGCCGTGTTACAATTTTCCTAATAACTATTAATTATAATTTGATGTGTAATATTTAGGTAACCAACTGTATTTTATGCCTCTTTTAATTCTTTTATATTTATACTTTTACTGTGAAGTGAATATGTAAAAATTTAAAGCAATATCAAAAAATAGCATTGAAATTCCTTTATTTTATATTGGTGACACGGTTACAAATAATTTCTTTGTAGCTAATTGATTCAGATTTTAACCATTAATATTGTTAGTTATCAGATAATTTGAATTTAATATGTAGTAGAAGGTTTTTGTTTTATTTCTGCTGAAAATGATATTAATTTTCAACATGGGTCGCAGAGTTCAAGAAGTTACTTTTGCCAAATATTGTAATATCAGAATATCTACGAGGTGTTTACCTGACTCAGGTAAAAGAAAGATTATATATCTGTCCTTCATTTCGTATCGTTTATCTTTCTCATTCGACCAGCGACAACGTAAGTCGATTTTTCATTCGGTTTCGGTATCTGTGGAGGGGTTATGGGGCATAATTTCTGAACAATGCTGTACAAGTACTAGTATGAGATCGTAAATGAAAGAAGTAGTAGTTAGTTGCTATGAATGTGAATGTCGAAAAAATGAATGAAGGAGTTTGCAATTATTATATAAAATTTAATGTTTACAATTTAATATATTGCCCACCTTTGTTGAAGTTGGACCGGCTTTTTTTCGGCGTTTTATATATTGAAGTCTTGTGGTATCGTTCTTTCTGGTTTACTTCTATATCAGAATCTGAGTTAGGGTACTCTTCAACTTCAGATTCTGATACATACTGCTCATATATAAAGTCAGGATCAGCAATACTGTTGTCATCGTCTGAAATAACACGTAAAATAAATTTTAATCATTATACTGGCCATTGCCATACCTTCAGAAAAAGAATTATCAGTTTTGTTCGTATCCATTTTTGGTGCAGTAGTTGTATACTTAGAATGCCGACCTATTGAATATAAAAGTTTTGTGTATATTCAAGAAATAAATAAATAGGTAAAACAAACGAAAATGGTTCTCATGTAAAATGAACTAAACCACACCCAGCCAGTTAAACTCAATTCAAATTTAGGTTACTTATATCTAGATGCATTACCAAATTACTTTCTTGATAAGAATATTAATGTGATTGCAATCAAGTATATACAGAAGTTAGAAAAATCAATAATTTTTTTTTAATTTCATTATTTAAAAAATGTGTACTTTAAATTAGACATAGATATGGAATCAAATATTTATCATAATTAAAAGTGTTTTTTGAATTATTTTTAACATAATATTCTTATGGTTTATCTGACTTTATAATTACTAATATAAAACAGAAGTGTATTATTAATGATATTATTCTGTACTCTTCCATAAACTATGTGAGGGGACCAGTAAGCACTGTAACGTTCCATAGTTTTTGTTGTATTTATGGATATTACTGCATTGTTTTTTTACTGTTCAAATATAAGTTCTGCATCCTTTTGAATGTAAAGTCCAGGAAAACTTAATTGTAAGAATTCGGGACATACAAGCTAACAGAGAATGTCGAACTACTGTGTTATAGAGAATAATAAAGTAATAATACCATTAATGATAATTACTAACCTATACGGTTTGATTTAAGTTGAGTATTTTCTGAATCTGTAGAATTTACAGGGGACTCGGTAGTCAAATTTATTTTTCGGTTACAGGAATATTCTTCGAGTTTTTTCTGATTTACACTAGCTATGCTGTCATTTTTATCTTACACAAAAGAGAAAAATTATATTAAGAGAGGTGTAAGATTTCATCTCAATTACTAACCTGTAGAGTTTGATTTAATTTGTGAGTGGTTTAAATTTCTAGAATTTACTGGGAAATCAGATGTCACGTTTATTCCTTGGTTACAAGAAAATTTTTCAGAATTATAATAATTTAGATTGGTTGTGCTTTCATGATCTTTAACAAAATAGAAATTATTAGAATAAAACCATAAATGGAAGATTTAATTTTTAATACTGACCTGCCATAAGTCTGTGATTTGATACTAATTCAATATTCCCATCCTGTGAATCAGAATCAGAAGCGGCACCTTGCGCCTTTTCCAGTAATTGCGACATTTGCGCTATATCTCGCGTAATAATTGGTATTTGATAGTAGTCTTTGTGAATTTTTGTTGAATGGCCCAGAAATGTTGCTAAATCATTAATTTCATTATCTTTTAGATTTAGTAACACAGACTGAGAAGCAATATGTTTCCGTAATTGTGTTCCTCTCAATGTAGATGGATTTGCTGCTCCACATTCCACTGAATATTCGCGGAGTAACTTTGTTGCACGTAGGTAGTTATACTTTACATTTCGGCTAGGAATTCCGAATATATAAGGATTGTCACTTGAAACTCCAGCCGTTTCTCTGAATTTCAAAATAGCGTCAATATTATCGATAAGTTCCTTATGCATTAAAACTGCTACACCACGAGCCAATTTTCCTCGTATTACAAATCTTTCATATTGTTGTGTTGCAGCCTGTGCAACTTTCGATAAGGAATTAAATACATGAGGATCTGTTGTTTTGTCTACATTTTGACGAGAATTAAAATCTGATATAAGAGCACGCTCCAATTCACCAGCTCTGCGTCTGTTAAATACTTGAAGAGAAATTAATGTAAAACTGGATAATTTTATCCAATTTTCATAAGAAAATTTTTCTTCTATAAGGTTTTTGTAATATTTTCTTCTATTTGATGATAAATAATTATTTAGTTTTCTTAAATCACTAGATGTTGGTAACACTATGTTTCTATGTCGTTTTTGTTGTAACACATTTTCAATAACAGTTTTGTTTATAGAAGAAGATAATCCTTGTTCCATTAATTTGAGAAAATCTTTTGCTTTATTTTTTTTCTCTCTGTCTCCTTTCTTAATATATTCAGTTATTAAGATGTTTGTAATATACTTAAGAGCTGTTCCAAGGGAAAGTGCAGTATGTGGGGCAGAATATGAGCTCGAAGTCTCATTTAAACCAGCGACGATATTGATTGATTTAACAACATCATCGTAATTTTCGGGTACAAAAACAGAAGCAAGATTAGCTATCGCTGGGTTAACTGTTTTAATTGCAATTAAAAATCGACCTATTAGCCTCATTCGACTTCGTATCATGCTATAGTGATGTGTGGATCTATATTTGCAACACATATTATTGGCATATAATATGACTAATTCGTCGTAACGTATTGCATTTGTTACTGCATCCTCTCTTAATACCGGAAATACATTGTTTTTTAATATTGCACAAGCTTTCCTATGGATGACACCATGGATTCTTTTACTTTCGACAAATAAATTTTCTGGTTTGGGTCCCATTAAACATTTGTGTTTTCTGAGAGTACGAGCTGAGTAAAATCCTTTGCACACAGGACAGGGTTTAAATTTTTTAAAATCATCCTCACTGATTTTTTGTGTTTTTCTGCAAGTAACTAAATGACCAGTGTTATAATTTTCATCTGTATTATGAGTAAAATTTCCCGCTTTTCTTAGTTTTTCTATTAATAATTTTCTTTGAAAACATCCTAAAATAAAATCGTAATAAGCATAAATATTAATTTTAGAGCAAAAATGTAAATTACGACGGCTTAGAAGGGTCATGATATATTTATTTTATTGAAATCCCGACTTTTTAAACTCGGAATACCGACTTTTTAAAGTCGGGATAAAGGCGGAATATGATGACATTACTGGAAAACTCAAGGCAAAGTTTGTCGAAAAGCGTGGGACAAAAAAGACTTTATTGAAAATTTGCAATTTTCGCTAATGGACATCTCGAACGCTATTGGGAGTAGAAGGAAATGAATAGTAACAATGTTGTAGGAAATTTTGTTAGCTTTTATTTTGAATAGGTAGGAAAATTGGTATTTTTGTTCAAATATTACAACTGTAAATCAACTAACGAATAATAATGAGTAATGAGAAAAATGAGTGACATTTTTTCATAAAAATCTATGATTAAGTTTATTTATATTTTTTTTATTCCATTAAATAGATATTATATTTTGGTTAATATTAATTCATTTAGTAAATAAACATTGAAAATCATTTTATCTGTTTAACTAAAAACCTTAAAAATGTTTTTTTAAACAAATGAATTTTTATTAAGACACTTGTTTTGTTTTCTACCAAAAATGATTTAAATCAATGATTTTTTTTTAATCATGATTTAAATCAAATGATTTTAATCAGGCCAACTCTGGATACAAGTTTAGACGTGCAATGAGAACATTCGAATCTCGTGTTTAAAAAGTCGATATCCCGACTTTAAAAAGTTGGTATTCTGAATTTAAAAAGTCGGTATTCCGACTTTATAAAGTCAGGATCCTGAGATTTAAATAAAATAAATATTATATCATGACCCTTCCAAGCCGTCGTAGTAAATACGAGTACATAACCTGTTCAGAATTAAAAACTGCCTACACCGAGCCCTTATTATGATAAAGCGTTCTGTTCACGAAATAGAAGTAAATTAAAGTTACATTCTTAAACTGTTTATAGAGTGCCATGAGAAATAAAATATTGTTGCAATAATAAGCTTACTTTTTTTATTGGTACAAAAACACATTCTAATTTAAGCTAAAATTCGTTAAAATTAAGTAAAGTAATTATTTTTCGATTGTTTAATTTGTTTTATTTTGGCAATTATAAATAGCTCAAAATGTAAATTTTAATTTGCGTCTATTACGTGGACAGAACGTTTTCTATCAATTAATAAGAGCCCGTTGGATGCAATTTTTAATTCTAAACATGTGATCTTATACTTTTGTTCTAACTAAAACTTAAAGCAAATATAAAATTTTAATAATTTCCATTCATATAGTTTTAAAAATGTAGACACTTTACTAATGCATACAATAATATAATTTATTGCCGAAACAAATAGTTTTAGTTAGTAAGGCAATTAAAAATATTCTGGAATATACTAACCTTTAGGTAATTCCAGAAATTCCTTCACTGATTCTTCCTCTCCATGTACACAGGCATAATGACGTGGTATTTTGGACACCAATTTTTTACAAAATAAACAAAAATTTCTTTTGGTAGAAATAGTTTTTGGAGTGTATTCAAATTCTGAAGTAGTTTTATTGGACTCTGTTAACGTCTGCTTATCCTTATTTATATTCGTTTGAAAGACTGTTGTGTCTGTGTAATATTGCTCACAATTTAAAACAGGATCCGCTGGATCAATCATACACCCGTTTATATTTGCGTTTCTTTCATTTATTTGATCTATGTAAATAAAAATGATTTGTTACGGAAAAAATTTAAACTTTTATGTTTGATTTATGACCAGCTGCACCAAAGAAAAATTTAAACTTGATTTAAATAAAAAAAGCAAAGGAAACTATATTGTCAAAGAGAACAGTTTTTATTGTTGTCTTAAATTCTATCTGATTTTGATAATTTACCCATAAATCTAGGTTGACGTTAAATCTAAGTGATGCAAATGATCATAATGCATAATTAATACCTGATTCATTATTTAAAAATAAAGTTCTCCGAACTTTATTTGATGCTTTGTTTTCTTGTGGAGGTAAAACTAAAACAAAACCTATTGTTTAGAGCTAAGTAAATAATAATAATAATTTCATATATTTACCATTTTGGTCTTCCAAGAGTGTTTTACACCGACTTATGTCTGAGTGTGTTATATCGCTTTTAAACTCAGCAGTTTCATAATTTCTAAAAATGAAATTATCATTGCTTTTGTTTTTTAATTCACTAGAACAAAATAAATTTATATTAGATGTAGGATTACCGAAATGTGACGAATAGTAATGAAGAAGTTAATAAGAAAACTCATTTAGTCATGTATAAATTGCGATGTTCTATATTAAATTGAATAAATTAAATTTCTATTGTTTTCGACCACTTTGTGGTCATCTTCAAGGAAATTTTCCGGTGAAAATTAAAATAACTACAGGAAAATACTATAGAGAAGAGTGAAAAACAAATAATGTGAAGGCAGACGTGAAACAATAAGGTCTTATATAAACACGCGCATTTTTTAATTATTGTATTTTTGAGGTTAGGAACTCCGAAAAACTTCTTTTTTTTACAAAAAAAATTTAAATCTCGACTAAAAAAATATTTTCTTAGATTCTTTGGATAATTTCAAGTCTCTTTTCTTCTTGCACTTTTAATCGAGAAATGCACGCCAAAAAGTTTAAAAAATATTTAAAAAATTGATTTTTGCATTTTGAATTGGACATAACTTTTTTGAGTGCATTTTCCGAAAAGTGCAAGACTAAAAGTGTCTTGAAATAATCCAAGGAATCCAAAAAAATATTTTTTTAGTCGAAATTTGAAAATATTTTTCGGAGTTCCTAACCTTTAAAATACAATAATTAAAATATGCGCGGGCTTACATAAGACCTTATTGTTTCCTGAGTATTTTGAAGAAAAATTCATTCAAATAGCTTAAAAATTGAGCCGGAAATCGATTTTGGCCAACTTTTATATTGTTTCAGCCCACTGTGTGTCGTGGAGAAAATAGTGTATATGTATAGTTAAAGTAACAACTTAGTCAATGTATACACCCACTAGCTAATGTATACATTAATTAAAAGACTCAGAAAATATACACAAATAAATTAATGAATACTGCCACTAATTAGTGTACACACCTTCTAAAGTAGTTTAGTTAAAGCATTTTGTGAATAATTTAATAGTATTCTACCTTTGATTCTACTGTCATATACTTTACTGGCAAATCATAAAACAATTTGTCATACTTCACTTACAGGTTAGGTGAGCGAGCGGTATTAGGTTTTGATTATTTTATTATTATTTTGAATTAATTTTCACATAAGATATAAAAAATTAAAATCATATGATGTAAAACAAAATGCAACAGCAAAAAGTGTTTTTGTGTAAAATACAATGTACTTTGTAATTCTAAATGTCATTCGAGTATGCCATGCTGCAATAAAAAATACATATACTCTATACTATTTCATAGCTTACCTATCAGTTGGTTTCAGTAAATTTAAAATTTTTTGCGATCTTGATGTCATTTTATCTTCCATAATAATTATATTAATTCTTAATAAACAACTCTGATCTGATATGAATGTGAATCACCAGCACCATTGCACTGCACTATTACACGTGCACAGTGAACTTCACGGATCTCAAACGTGCACTTCTTATTCTTCCTTGCATCAGTGACTTTTACTTGTCCACGAATCAATATAGCTAGAAAGAGATAGCATATGCAGGATTACAAATCTATTGCGCGCATACAGGAATATCATGTTTTTAATAAATTAACTATGGTTTTAAATATAAAAATCAATTCATTGATAATAAATATACAATTTAAAGGCGAATTCGGTGAACTGACGCCCCTGCATTTGCTATCTCTCTCTAACACTTGTCACAAATCAAGGAACATCACAGAACATCACATCATATACGTATTAGATTTTATACTACTAATGCCCTATCTTGCCAGTGAGAGGAAAACACGGCGAAAGCAAGGGTTCAGACATATATTTTGTCTCATAAAAAATTGTGTAAAAGTGCAACAGTGCGCACGCGTCGTTAACAGCAAAAACTAAATAATTATAAATAAAAATGTAACACATGAAGTGTTGAGAAAATTAGTCTTTATTAACTTTTCAATTTGTTATTATATTTCATGTTTTCAATAATGAATATATTATGGCGCGAAATTTAAACTAAATAAAAGTATCACGAAAACTGACGCAAACTTAAACCAGCTTGACATTCGACAGGAAGACAAGCCAAGTAAAATTTCTCATTTATTAATAAAGAATAATATATATAATAAATATATTCAGGTAGCAAATTTAAAAAATCTGGTGTGATCACCATACGACTTTCCCATACACAGAATATTCCTTGAAATAAAATTACAAAATTCTTGTTTTTTTTTTAAATATATTAAATAATTCAAAAAATCTACAATCTATTTCAAATACTTATTTTAAATGGGTACTTATATTTCAAATACGGACACTGTACGCAGTATATACCTACATTTAAATTTGCATGTTTGTAATTACAACTTGACACATTCATGTTTCACGTATGAACATCATGCACATCATAGATAACTGTTATTTTTGTTTTCAGAGCAACTATGATTATTGAAATATTTTTATATATATACATAATTTAGCTTTTTCAAAACTGAAAACAAGTACAAAAACAGCAATTAACCTATTTCAGAATATTATTTCTATCAATTTTCAATTGAAACTTTTTCTCGTAGTTCATTCCATATTTAAATTTCACCCAATTCTCTAACTAAGTTGTTATCGTAACAATTTGCTAATTGTGACAAGATCTCATCGAAATTTTACATTTAATGGAAAATATTTCATTAGCTGTCAAAAAAGATTCTCTTTTTTCACAATTAGCAAGTTATTACAATAGCAACTTTGTTAGAAAATTAGCGCGATAATGACTAAAATCTAATCAGTTTTTCATATTTATATGAAATTTATAAATATCAAGTTTGTCAAATCTGATTCAGGGAACATCAAAACATGTATTTCCGTGAAAATTTCGCCATCGAGATTTTTATAACTTCATATAAGAGAGTAAAAATTAAAAAAAAATTTATTAATAAAGAATTATTAATATAAATTTTGATTCAAATATTTCGCCTAAGTATTATAAGTTCGGCAAATTTATTTATTATTGTATTAAAATCAATTTTATCAAATTCCTCGTACTCTATATACGCAATAAGGGGTTAGTTTTTCTCTTGCAAGCGTACTAAGAAGTTTTTTATGCGATTGAGATCTGAGATTGATCTTTTTACATTCACGTTCCTTATCGAAAGCATTAAATAAAATTTAAAAATGACATTAGGTACCATTAGGAATATCTACAAACGGCGAGGATGGGATTTTATGAAATTTCAAGAAACATTTTGTGGTTAAACGATATGACTTATTTGACATGTTTTGCTTAGATTCTTCAATACTACTAGAAAAGAATGATACATACTCTCCATGAAAAATATATTTCAAATTTAATATACATGGCGCCATGGCTAAAACGATGTATGGTAATATATATTTTTTTAATAGTAGTCATTTCCATAACAGATGAAGATAGGATTTTGTGAAATTTTAATAATTTGATTTAAATGGATTTATTTTTATAATAGACCACGTTAATGTAACGGTCATTTTGTAGGCGGAAAATTTAAATTAAAACCCTAACTCGCCTCTGCCTATTTATACGTCCATGTTATTCTTATGGGAATAAAAATATGTAGGTATTTTCAAACTGCTGAAAAGAATTATAAAATAAAAATGCAAAATTATAAGGTTTGATAGTTTTATTTATATATAATTATGCCTTTAACAATATTTTATTACAATTTCGGACTTTAAAGAATTTTCTTCTTTTTCTGATATTTTCAACGATATGGTGAATAAGCAGAAATCTATATAGAATCTTAATTACCTATCCATTAAGTCGCTCAAAAATCACTTTTAGTCAATTGTTGTAAATACTACAAGTATAATCCGTAGGGCTATGGTTTATTTGTCATTTAGAATTTTGTCTGCTATTGAAAAAATATATATTGCTACAGGTACATTTCCATTAAAAATGTAATGATTTCAAAAGTCAATTGAATTTGAAATAATTCTGTCTATGAATCATGTAATAGAATTTGAACAGTAAGTGTCAAATAATATATAGTGTTATTATTGAAACTGGCGGAGTTATTATTTTTTGAAATGTGCCTTAAATTATACATAAAATTATAAGACCGCTATGTTAAGAAATATCACTATGGTATATTTGACAATATGTTTACATAGAATCTTGTAGGCTATTGTAAAAAAATATATTGCTATACATTCCCCATAAAAATATACCTGAAAATCATGATTAATAATGATAGAGACAGTTGCATGATTTGATTTTGTACGACTAACTTCTTTACATATACTTGGATTTTTGTACGTAGTTAATTATGTGTCTTTGAGTTTTGGTTCATTAGTTTTTTTTTTTAATTTTAAGCTGCAAAAATATACCTATAGATTTATTGTTATTGAATTATTGTCATCTTAGAACTAAGCACTAATTTGGTGTAATAAGCCTAGATACCAAAGCTCGTGACAACAAACCAATTCCTTTAGGTTTTTATGAACGTCAGACAGACAGATTGACATTATTTTTAATAATGTACTTTGGATTTGATCGTGTATTTCTGCTAAAACCTGGATTTTGAATTTTCTCACGATTAAAATACTTTCTGTTGTACAGAGAAAGAAAAACCTTGAAATCTACTATATTATCATTAAGATGTATTATTTATCAATAAACATATATGATACTCATGTGAAACTGCATGTATTATATCTTTAGACCTAGATTTTAGATCAAGGGTAACGCTTCGAAAGAAGACCTCGAAGTAACCAGTATAACATAAATTAGGTCTAAACCGTATAACTTGTACGCAGGACCCCGAAATGATAACTAGACAAACATATATATATATATATATATATATATATATATATATATATATATATATATATATACATGTAGCACCAATTTTGAGACCATGCGTTTTGAGGCCATTCCCCAATTTAAAATTTCTTTGTATCAGTATGTGAAGCGAATATACATATATTTGCATATATGCTAAAATTTTCGATTTTATAAAAGTATTTATTGATTTAAAGAACTTTTTCAACGCGTTTGCGTATAAGTAGTTCCGAGGCCATTGTAGTTTAAAAGTTTTTCGCTAGATGTCATCATAAATGCAATTCTTTTTATTTGGTTTGAAACTTGGAATAAGTTTTAATATGTAGCCACGGTCTTATTTGTTATTAGAATAATTTTATTTCAAAATTAACTTTAAGCATTCATGAACATAATTAACTCTTATTTACTTCAGACATTCCCATTTATCTTCAAAAATATAAATAATTCCTTAAACTACATGGATCGCTTGAAAACGCAATTTTGTTCATTTATGTATGATCACAGAAAAATGCAAGCTTGCTTTTTTCTGTGGTATGATTTAGAAGGATATCTGTAGAAAATGATGGATATGATGTCTGCTTGTATTTGGATACAGGATCAGTATGTACGTTGTAGCAATTAGTTAATTAAGATTTTACACACGATTATAAATAAAATTTTATAATCGGAAAATATGTATTATAGGTAGTAATTGAAATTACATACGAGTATTATTTACCAGAATATATAAATATATTTTTTAAGTAAGTTTTAAATTACAGAGGGAGGACATAATAATAATAATAAACATTGTTTGCCCAACAGGAATGCATAATTACAGAGCACAAAAATAAAAATAGATAAGAGTTTGAGGGAAAATGTAAGGGAAAAATGGAAACGCAATATTCCAGTCTTGATTCACACTGTTCTGAACATTTATTCAATCAAATGCGACCGGTTTCGGCCATGTAATGGCCATTATCAAGCATACCGGCGAGACTGTACAGAAAATACAAAAACAGGAATAAGTACAAGTAACAAGCATAAATACAACAAAAAATATATAACTACTTACACTAAAAAACTACAAGGAAACTGTCCACAGGTAACAAAATAAACATAATAAAATCAAACAAAATTTTTTGATAAAATTATACAATAATTTTTTGGTGGAAGAAATACTCAACCACCATCAGACAAACGAGAAGAAACAATAACCGCAAACCGGAACAGAAGGAAAGTCGCGGAAAAAATCAGGTGAAAACCCGCAACAATCAGAGTAAAATGTCGACGAGAGGATTACTTTTAAGGTTTGTTTGGTCATTCAGACAAAGTTCCGCATTATTCTTAAGTGACTTTTTGATTTCCAGGTGTTCAAGAAAGTCCAGAACTCTTCCATAAGGCTGAAAATGTAATATTTCATAATCTTTATCGAAGTCAAAGCTATGTTTGGTTTCCAATAGATGTTCAGCGAATCTTGAATAAATATTATTATATTTCAAACAACGCGCGTGTTCTTTAAATCTGGTTATGAATTTCCTTCCTGTTTTGCCTATGTAGTTGGCGCCACAATCATTGCATTTGAGTTTGTAGACACCTGACCGTTCAGGTACAGCTAGTTTGTCTACTTTCCTACAGAGTTCTCTCTTCAGGTTTGTAGTGGGTTTGAAAACGAGATCAACTTTAAATGAGGTTAAATTCTTGAGTTTGTAACAGACCGGGCCTAAGTATTGGATACCCATACGTATTTTGTTATCGTTTTCGACTTCTAGGATGGAATAAGTCTGTGCAAGTTCTAATTTATGTTTCTTTTTGCGTATGAGGTGATCAATAATCTTTGGGTTGAAGTTGTTACTGAGTGCGATCTGTTTCAGAATCTTGATTTCATTATGTATGTCAGTCTCGCTTAAACCATACGTGAGCAGTCTGTGTGTGTAGGCGTTGAAAGTAGCTAGTTTGTGGGCTGAGCAATGATTGGAGTAATTGTTTATTGAGTCTACAGTTTGAGTCGGTTTTCTAAATAGATAATGTTAATACAAAACGTAAAAGCTAACAAAAAGGTATATAAATTTACAGGTTGGTCCATTTAACGTGACTTCTTGAAATAACTCGTAAAATTCGCTTCGAACAAAAAAATGTTTCAAATAAACCCACAATATTTTTGAAGGGTCCATCTAATGATGCCAAATTAGAGCTCCCCTTCCCCCTGTTGAGAAGATGGGGCGTGAGGAGGGGGATGGCACTATAATATCTAAAATGAAAACCACCATTTTTTATTTTATACAATGGATTATCTTAAGAAGTAAGCAAAAAAATGTTTCAAATAAATCCTTAATATTTTCTAAGGGGAAGGGAGGCTCAAATTTGGCATTATTAGATGGCCGCTTAGAAAATTTTGAGGATTTATTTGAAATTATTTTTTCGTACAATGCTTACTTTTCAAGATATTCCACTGTATCACTTAAAATGACACCCCAATTACAGAGCCATCTATCACGAATAAAACAAAAGTTTTAAACAAAACTTACTTAATTTTGGGTGTAGAATCCGAATATTCAATAAAAAAAAATAGGGATTCTCATTTAAGATTTTAAAGTTGTCCCCCGCCCCACCTCGACGGGGGGAAGGATGTTCAAATTTGGCATCATTAACATCAAACATTTTTTTGTCCGATACGAATTTTACGAATTATTTCAAGAAGTCACGTTAAATGGGCCATTCTGTATAGATATTAATATTAATTTTACAAAACAAAACATTACAAAAATATGTCATCAAAATGAATTATAAAGATACAAGTCAATCTACAGCTCTCTTGTTTTGATTGTTAATCCAAGCTTTTAATTGTAATGCCGATCTTCTTTGGAGCTCAGGATGTTTCCGAATAGCTTTTGCGACTTCTTTTTCGGTTGGTAAGGTTTTGTTATCTAAATGATGTTTAAAAAGAGTTCTGGCAACTCTTTTCTCGGGCGTTATCCAAGTTGTACGTTTAATTTTGTGTTCTGTAAAATAAGAATATACATTATAAATAAAAGGGATGAATCTAATTTACTGACCAGAAAAAACAAACTTTCTGACCGGGTATGTAGGTTTGATAGACCAGCTTCAAAATCGATAGCTTATCGTGACGTAATACATCATGCACCAAGCCATGAACACCGTAGACTTCTCCAGAGAGAGATTCTTTATTCTAGTGAATTGTTATAGAAACTTACTGACAAGATTTTATAAAAATTCAATAGAGTAAAGGCCCTCTCTAGAGAAGTCTACGTTGTTCAGAGCTTGGTGCATGATGTATTGCGTCACGATAAGCTAGAATAATGATTTTGAAATTTGTCGCTCAACTCTACATATCCGGTCAGTATTTTTTTCTGGTCAGCAAATTAGGTTGTACCAAATAAAAGTACTATTTTACATACAATGCCGCGATATACACAGTAAAAGAAGCCAATAGGCGTGCGTCCCGCCCGCGTATTTACAGACCGTATTGGATTTTGTCACCGGGTTATTTTTCATTATTATTATTACTATTAAATAGACTGCAAGGGGCTCAAGACCAGTTTATGTTAGTTAAATTGTATTTAAGAAGTTATTTTGGTACTACGGTGCCGAAATCCATTAATGTACGTAGAAATACGTCCAGGACACGAAAATGCAAGCCTCAGCCAGCCAGTGTAATTGTTGCTAAATCTATATTCTGGGCGTTGAATTCAACATTAAACTGCATTACTCTTACCTTAACTAAACTTATGTTGAATGTAAAAAAATATGTATTTTCAATTTATTAGCTGGCTAGAGGCTCACAATATAAACTATTTGCTCTAAAACTTACTTTGCTTCGATGGAGTAACAAATTTGGTAGATCCTGTTTTCTTTTTCGGCGATCGTCGAATAGCTGATGAGCCGCTCATGTTGCTAGGTGCTTCTTTCGTAGGGGAAGTGTTAAAAGATGTTTCTTTCTGTATATTTTGCGCTGCTAAAATTACAGAATAATCTGAAAAGGAAAAAAACATGAAAGTAAAGTAAATTAAAGCCGTGCAGTCAATTATTATAGAGAGAAGTTTTATTTATGAAGAATATTAGATGTGGAGGTAGATAAATTATCATGAGATTGTTTTATTCCCTGCACAGGTGGTTGACAGCGTCGAATAAAAAAAATGGATTATTAATATTGTTCGAAAAAAATCAATAACAAATGAATATTATTTTTATAATTGATAACAACAAAATTTAAGTTTTTATGCTTCTCCGAAAATTATAAAATAATAATATAATCAATCCTTATTTTCGTATACCAAATTAAATACTATGTAAAATTAATTAAATTGAAGTTTTTCCCATTTGCTATAGACTTTTAAAATTAATGTATATTATACCTGTGTTTTCTTGTTCTAGCAAATATGTTGTGTCACATTCAGCAGGTTCTATTGAATTTATTTCATCTTCCTCCATTTCGGGTTCATTTATTTCGCTTAATATAGGTACTTCTGTTTCTTTATCGACGTTTAAATAATCTGCAATGTCAATATTGCATAAATTTTTGTCTTTATATTTTTCTAGATCCTCTTCATCTACTGCAATTAACAGCTTGGACAATCTGGCAATTTGTAAAGTTATTTCTGGAGTGCGATAATGCGCCTTATGAATTGCAATATCGTGTCCCATAAAATCTGCCAACATTTGCATCTCGTTGTCGTTCAAATCTAAGACTTGAGATGTTGTAGCAACTTGTTTTCGAAGATATGTCGCCCGAAGCAGTTCTGGATTTTGTGCACCACTGCAAGTAGATTCCATTCTTAATATGTCAGTGATTTTAACAAAATTTTTATGATCTATTGCAAACAAATATGGGTTTTTGGATACTCCAGCTTCATCACGATATTTCTAAAATATGTCAATGTACTGAATATGTTGTTGACGAAGAAGTATAGGAACTCTTCTGCCCAATTTACCTCGTATTTCTATTCGCTTGAATGATTTGCATAGCAACTTTTCTAGCGTACTTAAAGAACTGTAGTCTTCTGAATCCTGGTCTATAGATTGTTTCTGATTATAATTTGTAAGAAATATTCGCTCGGTTTCGCCAGGGCGTTTTCGATTAAATAACAGAAGAAGAGCGGCAGTTATTTCTACCAATTTTCGCCATTCAATGTATGAGAAGCTGTATGTTTCTAAGTAGTTTTTAGCGCTTTCTGCTACATTTAGTAAATGATCTCTGAAAGTTTTTATGTCTGAAATAACCGGTAATAACTTTGGCTTGTTCCACTTTGCTTCATCTAATGTTTTACGTGCGGCCCGTGATACTGTTGCACCAAATTCAAGAGACATGAGTTCTTTGAAGTCAGCAACAAGTTTTTTTTTAGAATCATTTTGTTCTACTATACACATTGAATATAAAACATTTACACATTCTTTCAAGTGCATACCTAAGTGATTTGCTAATGAAGGAATTTCAAATTCACCAGTCTCCTCATTTAACTTGCATACTTTTTGTACAGCAGAGATAATATTGTGAAAGTACGTTGGTTGTAAACAGTCACTAAAACCTGAAATTTCTGGATTATTTTCTTTTATCATAATTAGCAATCTAGCTAACTGACGTAATTTTTGACGTGTGTAATGCTTCAAATGCTTCTCAGTTCGATATTTTTTGCATAGATGGGACGCTAATCGCAGTAGAAGAAGATCATTTTTAATTGTTTCTGATATTTCATCATTTTTCAACCCACTCAATAATGCGGACACATGAGGATGCAAATTAAGATATTTCAAATCCATTTCTATTTGAAGAGCTCGTGCCTGTGATTTGATGCCACGAGAAGAATTTGTTTTCTCATTCATTATACAGTGTTTTATATGTCTGTTTAAATTGTTTGAAACAAAATATGCTGAGCATGAAGGACACGGAGAATAATCTTTGACTCTTCTTTTTTTAGATATGTTAGGTCGACGTGTCACAATTAAATGTCCTTTATTGTGTAGTTTATTCGTATTATACATAAACGTTCCTTCATTCCTTAAAAATGATATACGATTTTGTCGTTCTTTATGCTTAATGGGATACGCTAAAATATCTTTAACCTTATTTTCTTTTTTATGCAACGTTATTAAATGACGTGCAAAACGTGTTACTAATTTTTTGCAAAAAATACAAAAATACTTCTTGGTATGTGTTCCAATGATTGTCGAATTAGGAACTTTTGATATTTTAAAGGTTTGTAATGCGTTATCTGTATTTAATGTGTTATTCAGATCTTCAATTCCGTCCTTTTCAATCGATAAATTTGATTCAGAATCACTCTCTGATTCATTTGAAGGTATGTATTCAGATTCAGATTCGCAATAATCGATATCACTGGTATCATCTGCCAAAAAAAAGAGATAACATTAAAGATTAAAAATATAAATACGGTCGCCGACTTGCCGCGGTGTAGCAACATTATGGATTTAGATGACGAATATGTATTTATTATATTATTTTTGAAATAAATAATTGTAAAAAAAAATTATACATAAAATTGTCATTAAACAGAAAAATTCAAAAGATGGTTCTAAGAGTCAATTTTAATTTGCAATTTACTATTTATTTTAATCATTTTCAATATGGCGATAAACGTAACTCGATTATTTAACAATTGTCGAAATAATAAACTATTATATCAGTGATTTTGGGTTAACTACATGCAAATTATACAATTCTTGCTGTAAACTGAGCAGAAGAGCAAAATATCGCGTACAACTGAATTCCCATGTTATTCTCTTATATGTAGGTACACTTTTAACACCCGGTGTAAAGTGTTTCATATAGTTTATTATGCAACATAATTATGTGGTAGATTTTATAATTTAAAAATAAATTGATCAGGTCAAAAATGTAAAAGAATAAAATTACCACCATTTTATATCAATTCATCAATCATTTTCAAAAACTCACCTTTACTAAATGTTGTAACGGGGCAGTTAGATGGTTTTTTATTCTGTCCTGAAGTTTTATATGTAATTTTTTGTGCCTTACAAATTTCAAAATTTGTCATTTCAATCTCAGTGCATGGCTCACTCTCCATAGATGAATGAGTAGAATCTAATGATAAATATAATAAATTGAAAAAAATAGACTTATTACTTACAAATATGTTCTATTTTATAATAATCTAATTGGTTACCATGCATACAGGAATTTAAAAAAAGAGAAAAATTTTTGGGCTAATAATAGGTTTGTTCCAAGTGGTCATTTCTGACATGTTTGTGACATGTTTGTGACAAATTTCAGTGCGCCTGCGAAAAATGTAAACAAGTTAACTTTGAAACATAAACTTCATTTCTTTTTTGTGGCGAAAAATGTATGAATTTATTTATTTATATTTATATTTAAGGTTAGCTGTCAAAATAAAATATGAGAATGCACATGCGCTTCATTCCATTCACCGTTCCAGTCTATGTTTCAAACTTAACTTGTTTACATTTTTCGCAGGCGCACTGACATTTGTCACAAACATGTTACAAACATGTCCGAAATGACCACTTGGAACAAACCTATTACAACCATAAACACGTCAATAATACTTAATTAACATAGGTCTGAAATACTCTCCTTTCATATCTACATAGGTTTAGAATCAATCATTCAAGGATATCGAAATAATTTATTATAAAATAAATAAAATAAATATATCATCACGCCTTTTACCCATTAAGGGTGTGGCACTCTGCTGACGCAGATCTCGGTAAGTGATATATTTTTGCGTATGAAGTGCGGTTACCAGCCGTCAAATCATAGCCCCCAAAGATGTTAGTGGAGGGGGAACCACAGGGGTAAATTTAAATTGGCAACTGTCACCAGTGGGATTCGAACTGAGGATCTCACGATCCACAGTCCGACACGCTACCACGGAGCTATTTACCCCTTATTATTATTATTATTATTTCAGTAATAAATAAATATAAATAATATATTTTTTTAAATTACCTTTAATAAATGGTGTAAGCGAACTGGTACACGAAGTATCCTGCTTCTCTTCTGGCAGCTTATGTGTAAATTTCTGTGTATTACATTTTTCAATTACAGTATCCAGTTCTCTATCAGATTGTTGAAATATAAAATCTATAAAACATTTTAATTTAACAAAAAACTTGTAATAACAATGAAATTAGGCAAATAATTATAACACTGAAAATTGAGCAAATATTTCCATCGGTATATTACAATGAATTTGTTGGTAATATTTCGATTGGTTGTTGCGTAGAAACGTATTGCGGAGTGTCAAAAATTATATACTTGAATCCTGACAGGTAGCTAGAGGAATTTAAAGTGTCATTTTTGTCCCGAGTCGCCGTTTCTACGAATTGTGAGGAATTTTACCAAACAAATTGATTGCTCGAGGTATATTCGTTTATTAATCATATCACGAGTTTATATTTAATAAGAGAATATTAGCTATTTTTAGTACAAGCTTCGCTCGTGCGGCCAATTTCAGAACGCGTGAGAAAAAGACATGTTTACGTGTGCTAAACAGGATTTTTCCCACAATCTTGAGCAAAATTCATTGGATGCTATTCAGTGGGTTATATTAAAGTCTGTATTTACTAATACACTGTATTAGCTAATGCAAATTATATGAGAGTAGTTTAGTGTTTCCATGGTAATACTATTTAAAACAGCCTAAAGTAAATACTTTGCTCACTAGTGAAGAAAATTATTTATCTACAACTGTGAGTAATAAGCAACTTTATGTACCTACTTGTAAGTAAGTAAAGTTGCTCATTACTCACTAGTGATTCATGAACTTTCATGACTCACGCTGCCATAAGAAACCATGTATTTTCTCATTACTCACTCTCACTCTGGGCATGCGCATTGTCATGATGTTTGTAACGTTTGATAGATGACAGATTAAGTATGGTTATATTTATACTTTTGATGAAGTTTATGAACAGTTGTAGATAAAGTATAGTATTTAACTCGCATATAATGGT
Organism: Poecilus cupreus; assembly: GCA_963942605.1. NCBI lineage: Eukaryota > Metazoa > Arthropoda > Insecta > Coleoptera > Carabidae > Poecilus > Poecilus cupreus. The sequence goes on along the minus strand of OZ012719.1, from coordinate 28,335,052 downwards.
GTTTACTACACTCGGATGATTTACAACACTCGCCTACGGCTCGCGCTGTAAACTTCATCCTCGTGAGTAATAACAACCATTACATGCTCGTTGAATAATATACTATTACTTTGCTCACTTGTGATTCAATATGCTACTTTGCTCACTATTTTCAGTGGAATAAGAATCAATTTTGCTCACGATTGTGGAAAAAATTAATTTATTGTAAAAGTAAAGTAAAAATAGAAAAATATCCTTAGCAACGAACCAAAACAAGGTGATAATTTTTTTGTTTTTTATCATCGATGTAATAGACATGTATCTAGAGAGATGCTCAATGTTGATTGGCCGAAAACACGCCACGTGGACTATGAATTATATTCTCGGTTGATTATTTCATTAATTCTTGTTAAATTATTATTTAAATGTCCAAATTTTCAACATTAACAAAGAGTTGCTAGGCAAATTGCGATATCAAAAAATTATCGCTGTAATAAACGAAGCAAATGAAACATTCTGATTAGCTAATAATGACATTTAGGAAATAATCTATAAATAAACATGCGAAATTTAGAATGATTCTGAATTAAGAAGCAAATAAAATAACACTTACTTTGTATAGCCTTTCTTTGTTCGAACTTAGTGGTACCTTTCGTAGTTTCATGAGATGGAAGATTTAAATTGAATTTACACATCTCACTATTCGAAGCTAGTTTTAAAAGTCGCATTCCTCGTGACATTCTAAAAAGTTTTTTATTTTCAATTTATTATATTTCTTTACAAATTCCTGATAACATATGCAACAGTAAAATATGAAAAAAAAATTATTTAACGATGTTTTCCACTATAAACACACAAAAATTAAATCAGAAAACGAATTACAGAAATTACTGGTTCTGCATCTGTCAAAAACTAATTCAGCTGTTGCATATCATCCACAGTTTCGGACCAAATGCATGTGGCGTCATCTCAAATTCAGCTGAAATTCTGCGTTCTAAAGTAAGAATTGAAAACGAAACCGAAAACGAAATAAATATATATTTTTTACGAAATCAGAAAGGAGAACGAAATTTTTTTTTTTTTTGTTCAAGACTGGATACGAAATGATTAACTTTGGTTACCGGTTTTAACTATTTATTAATTTGCTATTTTATATAATATGAATTATTTGAAAAAGTTTAAATAAGAATTTCGTTTAAACAAATATGTATTATAATTAAATTAAATGGGTCACATAGCAACATATTTGTGTGACTATGATTATTTTTACATATATACATCATCTGGCGCAAAACTGAAATATATCAACCAATTTTGTACTTTATTTCTAAAATTATTATTATTATTATTATGGATAACGATACAAACAAACATTTTGAATATTTCACGAAACATTAGCTTGACAACTATAGATCTCAATAGCGATAGGTGCGCAACTCCTCAATGCCCATAACTACTTGTAATATTTTGTTTTAAAAAATAGTTCCCCATAATGCAGTGAGAATCTTTAATTTATCAGAGATGAGCGAGTCAAATGTTTGACAGTTACGACCACAGCTAAAATTGATGACGTCACATGTCCGTAGTATACTAGTAACTCTGATATTATTTCAAAGATTGGATACGGTATGTCATGACGTCAGTATTCTGCGGGTTGTTCATGGTTACGATCAATTTCCAAATATTTTGAATGTATATATCATTCTATCATTTGAAATACAATTTTTAATGACAATGTTTGAACTTCTGATATAAGCTGTAAATATACAGAATGTTAAAAAATGGTATACAGAGTGAGTCATCGAAATGCCCGTCTTCGATATCTCCCTTGTCGTTAGAAATACGGCATATATTTATTAACAAAATTTATTCGACTACTAAAGGAGCATAACGTAAAATTATTTTCACATATACAGGGTGTAACGTAACGGCTACACGAGAATTGTTTGTCTTTTTTTAAATGGAACACCCTATATATTTTTACATATTTTGAATTGTATTTTATTCACCTATACGGACATATAAATTTTGTTTTAGTTTTCCGCGGCGTTGTCAAGTTTTTTCGTTTTTTCTCTAAAAAAGGCCGAATACACGCATAGCTTTGTGAAGGCGTACTGAAGTTATTTTAATAGAAAAATTTAAGAATTTTTTTTTCTGCGCAACTGTAACTATACTCTATGTTCTGACATACTTTCTTTTAAATGTAATTATACAGGGTGTTCAATAAAGCGAATCAAACTTACTCCACTTCAAATGATTATAACTCGCAATTTTCAAATGGAACATCCTATATTTTATTATTCTGTTGTGTGCCATTTTGTATTACCTTCAATTATTATTAAGGGTATCCTTTGCCTAAAACCAATAATTTCGGAGATTTTTACCATTTTTCACTAAATTAATTTATTCAATTAAAAATTAAATCTAGTATACCATGGATATGGTTTTTTTTTAATTTATTGTTTTGTTTTAATTTACAAAATATTTTCAATATAACCGCAATTCTTACGCAAACATATTTGCAGACGGTTTATAAATGAGTAATTTACTCTTCGCTTGCGTCGACAATTCCAAATCAGTTACGAATTTGCATCATACTTTTTTGATTATAATACGAGTATTAACGGACAAAATTATTGTTAATTTTTACAAACTGATCCTCTAAACGTTTTAGAAAATTTACCTCTCAATATTATCCGGAGATTGTGGTTTCAACACGACGGTGCACAAGCTCACAACAGTATTCAGGTTAGGCATTATTTAAATGAAGAATTTCCTAAAAGATGGATTAGATAAGGTGGTTCAAGTAATTGGCCCGCAAGATTTTCGGATCTTACAAATTTACATTATTTCTTGTTTATCGGTTTATCGGACAGCACCAACTACACGATAGATATTATGGAGCGAATTCGTAACTCTTTTGAAACTGTCAACGCAAATATACTGCGAAGAGTAAATTACTCATTTAAAAACTGTCTGCAAATATGTTTGCATAAGAGTGGCAATTATATTGGAAATAATTTCCATGGTATACTAGATTTAATTTTTAATTCAATAAATTAATTTAGTGAAAAATGGCAAAAAACTCCGAAATTATTGGTTTTAGACATAGGATACCCTTAATAACAAATGAAGGTAATACAAAATGGCATACAACAGAATAATAAAATATATGGTGTTCCATTTGAAAATGGCGAGTTATAATCATTTGAAGTAGAGTAAGTTTTATTCGCTTTATTGAACACCCTGTATAATTACATTTAAAAGAAAGTATGTCAAAACATGGAGTATAGTTACAGTTGCGCAGAAAAAAAAATTCTTAAATATTACTATTAAAATAACTTCAGTACGCCTTCACAAAGCAATGCGTGTATTCGGCCTTTTTTAGAGAAAAAACGAAAAAACATGACAACGCCGCGGAAAACTAAAACAAAATTCATATGTCCGTATAGGTGAATAAAATACAATTCAAAATATGTAAAAATATATAGGGTGTTCCATTTAAAAAAAGACAAACAATTCTCGTCTAGCCGTTACGTTACACCCTGTATATGTGAAAATAATTTTACGTTATGCTCCTTTAGTAGTCGAATAAATTTTGTTAATAAATATATGCCGTATTTCTAACGACAAGGGATATATCGAAGACGGGCATTTCGATGACTCACCCTGTATACATTTTGAAGTGCAAAATTAACGGCCATGGTTTATGAAGTGTAAATTTTTAGTGCCACTAGTCGACACGATATTTTAAATAAAAATATTAATGAATTATTTATCACGTAAATAGATTAAATTTTATTGTTCTTAAAATTGAGCAGCAGAGCGTTCTAGTTCTCAGTTCATCAAATTATTAAAACTTGATCCATTTTTTTAGTGTCATGAAGTATAAAATACCAGAATTAAATTAATTTATTTGTTATTCAACATCAGTTACGTGATTAAATAATTCATTAATATCTTCATTAAAAATTTCGTGTTGGTCATTGAGACAATGTACACTTCAAAAATCGTACCCTTAGTTTTGTGAATTTTGAAAAAAATTTTTGACCTGAATGCGCCCCTCAAAATGTATATATAGGTACAGAATGTTCCATTTAAGTGCTACACTATTGCTATCTCGAGAACTATAAGAGATACGAAGTTCGTTAAATTAGCAAACAATTTCTAAATTATAAGACTATTAAAATGAGCGAAACAAGAATATTTTTAGACCAGTGGTTCTCAAAGTACGGGATGCAACTTTCTTCTTTTAAATGGCAATTTATATATTTTTTATTGTATTATATACCTTCAAAGTTTTTTTACCCTTTTTTAACATACTGTATTGTATATTCTATCTATAATATTTTGTTTTATGTTTGGTAAGGATAATTAACGAGGTAACACTGACGTCACACTTATTCTGTCCATTCAAATCGCAATAACATGACAGGTAAACTGATAAGATCATTAATAGTTATTTACATTATTAATAGAGTATACAAGTCAAAATAATTGTAAATTCGCGAACATTCAAGGAAATAATACAGTAGCTATTTCAAAGCAACGGTTGCTATGGATTTTTTTTTTGTGAATTTATACATCAATCTGTCAAACATTTATTTATAAATTAAAAATCAGTTCTATTTAAAAATTTAGATTCACGAAAATGGCGGGAAATAACTATTAAATAACCATATTATTTTATTTCGAATAAGATTTTGTTGAAGAATGATCAGAAATGCCAGTGTTTTTTGCCAATTTCAAAATAGAGTTCCCGGTTGACAAAAGATTGTGCAAAATGTTAAGTTTCGAGGTTATGAGTACAGTAGAAGCTCGATTATCCGGGCCAGTCGGAACCGAGCTTTTGCCGGATAATTGAAAAGCACGGATAATCCAAACACCTTATTTTGTATGAAATTTATTTGGACAAATACATATGTCAAAGGAACACAACAACCGTGGTATTAAATACAAAATATAAAAGATAAAATATGTACATAGCTAGTTATACATAAGTAGTATGAAGGGCCACAAGTCGCGCGCCGGAATGCAGACGGTAATTAAGATAATGATCGATAAGTAATTAAGATAGCTGTGGAATGCATTTTTTTAAATTGGCGATTGCATATTTTGATAAATGTTTGATGTAAAGATAAAATTTAATGCGATGTCGTAATTAGTTAAATTTTTAATAATTTATATTTGTCAATTGAGATAATGTTATATTATTTATAGGCTTTAAAATTTATATTAATTGAAAATATTTTTAAATTACATCTCGATTTCTTTAATGTGGAGCTAAGAAAGTATATTCGTATAAACCCCGATTTGTAATACCTATAACAGAGATTATTTGGGATAATGATTCAGGTTCGTTTCTGAGTTTAACTTGCGGGCTAGACGATGGATAATAACTTGTCGAAATTGAAAAGAAGCAGGTAGTTAGATTTCAATGTTGAGCTATTGTTATATTGAAGTGTCGCCTATCCACGGAATTACTGTTTCAATATGGATATTAGCTTGTTGAAGTTGGAAAAGAGTAATAATGGAATTAGAAACAAATAAGCAAAACAAATTTCTCTGTATTAGAGCCATTACTGTGGGATTTGGAAAGAAAATGTCGCGACTCGCCTAGACGATAGAAATAAAGTTAATTATGGAATATTAGTTTGTTTAAATTTGAAAAGAATAATATGTCTCTAGAACTGTTATACAAAATTATATTTAAGTTGCTTATAACTTGTATAGGTTTCAAGACTTTATGTCTCGCGCTGACTAGACGTTAGAATAAATTAAGAAGATAAGAAAACTAAAATGATTTGTCAGGCCTTGTTATAATGAAGGTCAAAAAGAGAAATTTCTAGGTTCCTATTTGTATAAATACGGATTCATATTCGATAGTATATGTATTATTGTTAGAATAACCACTAGAAATTAAATATGTGATAATTATTTGCAAAATTTATAGCCATGGACTTTGCGAAATTAAATCAGAGAGGCCAGATGACAAATACGAAGCCTGGGAAGAAAGTAACAGAATTAGAAATGAATAAATTATACAAACTAGTTGATATTAAAGCTGTTTTGGTGATTAGGGTGCAGTATTGTAATTAAAAGCCAGATTCAGTGAAAACAATATGAATTTATTTTTGTAAACAGTGACAGACTACTTCAAAATTATTATTAACAAAAGAATTCTTATTTCTAAGTAACTGTGTAATATTGTATACATAAAATCAGAGAATGCGTGTATGTGTATGTGTGTGTGTATACATGACAGGCGCTACAGTACTCCCCTGCCAATGATGAAGATCATGAAATGCCAACTTGTAGACGATCTGGAAAACGGACAACTCTGTTTGATCTCGTGGTGCGTTCTTGAGGGTGGACGATATTTTCTGATACTGGACTGGCAATGAAGGTATCTTCAGGCTCTTCAAATTCGTTGTCATCGTTGCTTTCTTTGTTTGCCATAATATATGCCGGTTTCAGTCTATCAATAGAGACTGTGACATCTCGGCCACGAATATGAACCAGAAATGTTTTCTCAAATCTATCAACAACTTTATACGGACCTTCATATGGTTCTTGTAATAATTTTTTGGGCCCGTCTCGTCGGACAAATACATGTTCGGTAGTTGCTAAATCTTTAAAAATAAATGTCGACTTATCTCCATGCCTGGAACCGTTGACAGGGCGCAGCTGTTGCATATGTTGGCGTAGAACTTGCACGAAGTTGGCTGTATCTTCGTCGCCTGCTGCCTGCGTTGGAGTCAGAAATTCTCCAGGTAAACGAAGGGGTTCTCCATATAACATCTCTGCTGTTGTTGCCTGAAGGTCATCCTTCCATGCTGCCCGAATTCCAAGCATGACAGATGGTAGAATCTCGGTCCATCTAGAGTTTTTGTGACATTTGATTGCTGCCTTAAATTGACGATGGAAACGCTCCACCATGCCGTTCGCTGCTGGATGATATGCAGTAGTTCTGTAGTGCGTATTTCCTATTAGACGGTTTAGTTGCCTAAATAGGTGTGACTCGAACTGCCGTCCTTGATCTGTAGTAATGCGTAACGGTGTACCAAATCTTGCGATCCACTGATCGTAGAATGCGCGAGCAACAGTTGAGGCTTCTTGATCTACAATAGGAATTGCTTCGGGCCAACGTGAAAATCTGTCAACACAGGTAAGACAATATCTGCAACCTTCTGAGATGGGCATGACAACAATATCAAGATGAACATGCTCAAATCTTCTTGACGGTGGTGAGAATGTACCTACTGCGGTTGACACATGACGAGTGATTTTCGCACGTTGACATTCGAGACAATTGCGAGACCATTCCCTACAATCATTTTTGATAGACGGCCAGACGTAGCGCTGGGTTACAAGTTTAACTGTTGCCTTAATTCCTGGATGAGAGAGACGATGTATGCTGTTGAATACAACTTGACGAAACTGCATCGGAACAAATGGGCGTGCTGTTGCTGTAGATACATCACATTGTAATTCAACATCTGTCTCAGGGATTCTGATCATTTTGAAATGCAAACTTGATGTCTTGTCGCTTAATAGGGCTTTGAGCTCCTCGTCATTCTTCTGTGCGGCAGCTAGCAACGTAAAATTCAGCGCAGGTTCAATTTCTTGGATGCGTGAGAGAGCATCTGCAACAATATTATCATCTCCCGAAATATGTCGCAGATCAGTGCAAAATTGGCCAATAAAATCGAGATAGCGAAATTGTCGTGGAGTTGATTGATGACTTTTCTTGCGAAATGCGTACGTAATTGGCTTGTGATCGGTAAAAATGGTAAATATTCTCGCCTCCAGCATATGTTGAAAATATTTTACTGCTTCATAAATGGCTAGCAGTTCCCGATCATACGTTGAATATTTGCGTTCTGAAGTACTCAATTTTCTAGAAAAGAAAGCTAAAGGCTCCCATGCATCATCAACTCGTTGCTGTAGTGCTGCGCCGATGGTAAAATCTGAAGCGTCACTGAAGATAGCAAGTGGTGCATTCAATTTAGGATGAGCGAGTAATGTTGCTTGGGCTAATGTCTCTTTGCAGCTCTCAAAAGCATCTGCTGCTTCCGGGGTCCATTCGACTGGTGTTGAGCCTTTGACATTACCTTGGAGTAAGTCATTCAACGAAGCTTGTATCTGTGCCGCCTTAGGGATAAACCTCCTATAAAAATTTATCATCCCCAGGAACTGTCGAAGATTTTTCACGGTGTTTGGACGTGGATAATCTCGAATAGCTTGAACTTTCTCCGGTAGAGGTTGAGTACCACAACCGCTGACCAAGTAACCAAGAAACTTGACTCTATCTTTGCCGAAAACACACTTCGCGGAGTTTATTACAACTCCATATTTTCGCAGGCGCTCGAATAGGATCTCCAAGTGCTTCTGGTGTTCTTCTGGTGAAGATGACGCTACCAAAATATCATCGATGTAGGCATAGCAGAACTCTAGGTCGCGAAGCACTTCATCGATAAATCTCTGAAAAGTTTGTGCCGCATTGCGAAGTCCAAAACTCATAAATGCAAACTCAAACAATCCAAAAGGCGTAGTTATCGCTGTCTTTGGTATGTCTTCTTCAGCAACCGGAATCTGGTTGTATGCTTTTACAAGATCTATTGTTGAAAATATTTTCTTACCAGCAAGAGTTTGTGAAAAATCGTGGATGTGTCTGACTGGATAACAATCTGGTACCGTTCGAGCGTTGAGGCTGCGATAATCGCCACACGGCCTCCATTCGTCACCGTGCTTAGGGACCATATGAAGGGGAGATGACCAACAACTTTGCGACGGTCGGATAACACCCAATTTCAACATGGCGTTGAATTCCTTTTTGGCAGCTTCTAATTTATTCGGAGCTAGGCGGCGTGGTCTGCTAGTGACAGATGGACCTGGCGTAGTTTTAATATAATGTTTTACCTGATGTTTCGCCTGTCTCACTGCGCCGTCAGGTCTTGTGATTTCCGGAAACTTTGCAAGCAGTTCATGATATACTGTTGTGCCGGCAATGATCTTCACACAAGGTGTCTCGCCATTAACTGGCATGCCCTGTGCGATAAGATGCGTCGTGGCATCTATGAGCCTGCGATTTCTTACATCCACAAGGAGGTTGTAAAATGCAAGAAAATCGACGCCTATGATGGGTTTTGATACATCTGCGACCACAAACCTCCAAGTGAAATCTCGGCGAAGTCCAACGTTCAACGTCAGCGTGATGGTGCCGTACGTCGCGATCGCTGTACCGTTGGCTGCAGAAAGCTCATATTGTGACTTTTCTCGTGGCCCTCGGAGATAGGAACGCGGAAACACGCATAAGTCGGCGCCAGTGTCCACTAGGTATTGTCTTTTTGTGCTGAAATCTGTAACAAAAATGCGGCGTCGTAGATTTGGGCAAGTGTTGTCTGCCGCCATCAACGACTGCCCGTAAAGTTTTCCTGGTCGTTTTATGTTGTGTAAGTGCATGTCTTTGTGCACTTTCTTGCATTTTCACCGAATCGGTCATGATACCAGCATATTCCAGTTCGCCGGTTCCTGGAACGTGAATGTGAACGTGAACGTGAACGTAAACGTGACCGCTCTTGTGGATGAGCTTGAGTGCGTCTTAATTCCGACACTTCTTGGCGAATTGAAGCAATTTCTTGTTGCACCGTGATCGTCAAGTGCTTGAGCTGTTCAACTAAAATGTCACTTGGCGGTGCGATTTCCATGACTGCTGATCGCTGTGACGTTAACTCGCTGATGGAATCAGCTAACTCGGCGACCTTTTGCAAGCTGAGATCCCTATGTGCAACTAGAATTGCCTGCATATTGGCTGGAAGTCGACCGAGCCAGAGAGTTCTCAGCATGGTTTCTGGGACTGATGTACCTGCGAGACCTTGGAGATGCCGTAGGAACTGTGAAGGTTTTCTGTCCCCCATTTCTTCAAGTTCGAGCAGACGACGTGTCTTCTGTTCTTGCGTCGAACTGAGACGCTTAATTAGCTCCGTCTTTAATATTGTATAAGCGTTTGTTGCGGGCTTATTTACAATGATATCACGTACTTCCAGTGCATATCGCGGTTCCAAAACTCCAGTTATGTATCCAAATTTGGTGGCGTCTGTTGTAATTCCAGCTTGTGCGAAATTTTCTTCCACCATGGAAAACCATAACTCTGGATCTGATGAAATAAACTGCGGTAACCGGACTGCGACGCGGTTAACAGCAAGAGCGTTCCCCAAAGCGCTCACGAGTTGATCTGTATCAACCATAGATTCATTCGGCATGTCTATTCGCGTGACACTCAGTTTTTACTAAGCAAAATGGGTACCGAAACAATGTTCTGCACTAATCACGAAACGTTACAACAGTAAATCACGTCGGTGGTCACCACTTTGGTGATTAGGGTGCAGTATTGTAATTAAAAGCCAGATTCAGTGAAAACAATATGAATTTATTTTTGTAAACAGTGACAGACTACTTCAAAATTATTATTAACAAAAGAATTCTTATTTCTAAGTAACTGTGTAATATTGTATACATAAAATCAGAGAATGCGTGTATGTGTATGTGTGTGTGTATACATGACAGGCGCTACACTGTAAATACAGGCTTCGGAAGAAAAATACTTGCAGAATGTGAAGAATTTATAACGTTTCTACCCGCCCGCTTTGATGATTTAACCGATGAAGAAATAATGAACTTGAAACAATCTGTAACAAAATGGTCCTTAAAGTATACAGGAATGAAAAATTATGGCCCTGGTAAAAAAGCGACTTTAATAGAATTTGTTGAAGTATAGTTTTGTGTGTATATATGTATGAAATATTTGTAATTGTCAATAAAAAATAGTATAAAGGTTTATCATTAGTTTCATTACTCCAGCTTCCACCACCACCATTATAATTTTGAAATAACAGTTAATGAAAATATAATAAGTTTGAAACATTTATTTCTATTAGATTAGTGTTATTCACAATTTCTTCTTAAAAACATGTGTATAAAATTTAAACATCCATTTTCTGCTATAGTTGCAGGCCCCTCAGGCAGTGGCAAATCATATTTCGTTAATAATTTTATATCAAACGTTGACAAAATGAGTGATACTAAATTTTCTTGTATATATTGGCATTATGGAACTTGGCAAAATTTGTATAATACAATAAAGGATGTAGAATTTATCGAAGGTTTACCTGACATTGATAACATAGATGGAAAGAATCCTCAACTAATTATAATCGATGATTTAATGAGAGAAGCAGATGAACGTGTCGTGGATATATTTACAAAATGGTGTCATCATAAGAATTTATCTGTATTTTTTCTTACTCAAAATTTATTTCACCAAGGAAAGGGGCAACGAGATATATCGCTTAACGCAAATTATATAATTTATTTTAAAAATCCTCGAGACAGGGCTCAAATTTTACACTTGTCACGACAAATTTTTCCAGAAAATGTTAAATTCGTACAGGAAGCGTACAGAGATGCGACATCTGAACCACATGGATATTTAATTTTCGACCTTAAACAAAGCACTCCTGATTGGCTACGATTTCGTACATCACGTGATGATTTAACCTACATTTACTTACCTAAAATATCGTATAAATACATGAGTAAAAATTTACCAGAGATTATTTCATAAAAATGAGTAAAACAGTCACTAACAACGCTGAATTATTACATGCGCTGCACAAATTAAAACCAAAAGACAGATTAGCGTTACTGAAAAACGCTGATTGTAATTCAGTGAGATGTATTTGTGAATGTATATATGATGTATTGCATGGTAAAGTTCCACTCAGTGGAAAACAGCGAGCTTCACTAGTCCGACACAAAAAGGTCTTAAGAAAATTAACAAAACGTGGTGACACCTGGAAAACTAAAAAACGTGTATTAGTACAATCAGGAGGTGCATTCCTACCTTTTCTATTGGCCCCTCTTCTAACCGGTGTTCTAAGTAGCTTATTTAAAAATTGAAATGGAACATGCTAAGAAGATGGTATTAATATCTCCTGACTATTTGAATCGCTTACGTAATAATAATAATTTTAAAGAAGAAGAATCTATAACGAATCAGTTAGATAAAGATATGAAGGATGTTTTGAATTTAAAAATATCGGAATACGAGAAATGGTTAAAGTATCAAGAAATTTTACAAAGATATTTATATTTTCAGAAACAAAATAGAGAACCTATTAAATTACCTATCGAATATGAAACATCTTCAGAAACAAAACTACCGGTGGAGAAACAGGATGATATAGAAAATATAATAAATATTATTCCTAAATCTCATCAAGAGAAAGCTCGATTAATAATACAAAATTTAAAATTTCACAGTATAGTTACGTGGGACGAAAGAGGTGTTGTTTCTATAAACGATAAATTAATTCCAAATTCGAACATAGCAGATTTGATTGCGGACATTGTAAGGTATAAGAAACGAAGTAATCCTACCGACTGGGAAGAATTTTTAAATGCATTAAAAGAAATAAATTTTCCAACTGAATTAATTAATAATCCCCAAAGGAAAAAATATTTTAAATTAAATTCACTGACTAATTATCCAAGGAAAAACAAAAGAAAACTAACATTTAAGCGGGACGACGACGAAGAAAAAACCGATAACGAACTTGCGAAAACCAAGAAACTAGAGTGGAAACGATATACATTTTAAAATGAATAGAAGATTGTCTAATATTTATTTTAATACAACAAATCCTGCTGGTTTTTCTGGAGCAAATAATCTTATAAATTCTATGAAAGGTAAATATAAAACAAGAGATATACGAAAATGGATTAGTTCACAAGACGCATATACGCTACACAAACCAGTTCGAAAACGTTTTCAAAGAAATAAATATAAAGTTTCAAATATAAACGACCTCTGGCAGGCAGACCTTAATGATATGAGAAAGTTAAGTCGTTTTAATGATAACTACAAATACATTTTAACAGTAATTGATGTATTCAGTCGCTATTCATGGGCGATTCCTCTAAAAGACAAGACACCAACTTCTGTAATTGCAGCATTTAAATATATATTTAGGGAACGAAAACCTCTTTATTTACAAACAGATAAGGGATCGGAATTTATTGCTAAGTCAGTAAAATCATTTTTAAAAGAAAATGATATTCGATTTTATGTGACCCATAATCCTGATGTAAAAGCATGCTTTGTGGAAAGATTTAATAGAACATTGAAAACAAAAATGTATCGTTATTTTACTTATAAAAACACATACAAATATATAGACATATTACAAAACTTGGTCTTAGCTTATAATAAAACAAAACACCGCTCAATAAAACTAGCACCACGTGAAGTAAATGAAAATAATATATTAGAGGTATTGAGAAATTAGTATGGAAAACAACAAAATGTGAAAAAACAGAATCAAATATTTAAAATTGGGGATATAGTTAGAATTTCAAAATATAAACATACATTTGAAAAAGGGTACGAGTCAAACTGGAGCGAAGAATTATTTAAAATTTGCGAAGTGAAGAAACGAAATCCCGTTGTATACAAATTAAAAGATTTAAATAATGAAATAATAGAGGGCACTTTCTATGAATATGAAATACAACACGTATATGTAACATCTGATACAGCTTATAAAATAGATAAAATATTGGAAACAAAAGGAACAGGTAGTAGAAAGAAATTACTCGTCAAGTGGAAAGGTTATTCTGATAAATTTAATTCTTGGATACCAGTAAGCAGTGTTAATTTGTTAAATAATGAATGAAAAAGAGTTTTTTATAACATTACCTAGCAATAGTTCAATGAAATATTTTCCACACAATACAACTGCACGATTCACCACCCAATTACCACACAATATAAAGTTAGACGGGGCATGGGAGGTAGCGTTGTCAGAAATTATTTATCCGTGCAGTATTTATAATATCAATGAACGTGAAAATAAAATTAACATTTTGACAAAACAAGAAAATAAAAAGGAGAAAAGTGCAAAAGTTTCTATTGAATACGGAAAAATATCTTCCAAAAATTACGAAACCGTTGATGATGTACTACATGAAATGAATTCTAATAAAGATATTAATAAATATGTAGCATTTTACCACAATAAAGAAGAAAAACGTGTAGAATTAAAAATTAAACATTCAGATGTATGCTCATTAAAACTGTCACCAAGATTAGCACTTCAACTGGGCTATTCTCCATTCGCCGATGTATATCAGCAAAAAACCTCTATTAATTTGCCTAATGTGATGTTGGGTATTCCACCGCAACTATATATTTACTGCGATATCATCGAACCTCAATTGGTAGGAGATGTAGTAACACAGCTTTTAAGAATTGTACATGTTAACACTGAAAAATATGTATTTGGATCAAATAAAATGATCACGTATACGCAGGCGCATTTCGTTCCCGTTTTACGAAGAGAATTTTCAAACATAGAAATTGATATAAGATGTAATGATGGTCACACAGCGCCATTCCAATTTGGAACGTTATGCATTAAACTTCATTTTAGACGTTCTGCACAATGAAAACGTGTCCGTATCAGGAATATTACAATTTACAGGCTGGAAGCGGCATAGGGTCAGTGTATAAAGGAAATCAATTTCAGAGAGGACATGGTTTAGGCAGTTTCTTCAGTGGATTATTCAGAAGCATTATGCCACTAATTAGAAAAGGTGTTGGAGCAGTTGGAAAACAAGCCCTAAGTACAGGAATAGAATTTTTGGGAAATTTGAGTGAAAATCGGCCAGCTAAAGATTCATTCAAACAGCGTATTTCAGAGGCGGGGATAAATTTAAAACGAAAGGCAGAAGATAAAATTGAAAAAATAATGAATGGGTCTGGATATAAAAAGAAACGATTAAATAAGAAACATGTTCATTCTAAAACTACACCTCCTAGAGCAAAGAACAAGAAACAGACCAGAGTCATAGACATATTTGATTGATTGAAATGGCTTTTTTACATGCTCAATCGTGCGAATGTATTAAAACGGAATTAGATTTATTTGCTCTTTCTACTACGCAGACAAGCATTGAAAGTGGTCAGTGGGTAAATTATAAACCATTATCATCGATTACTGAAGATGGGCCTCTAGAATTTGTAATACCTGGGCATGGAGAAGAATATTTAGATTTATCACAAACTATGCTGTATTATATGTGTAAGTTTGACGCCTAGTAAACTTAGTCACCTAGACGTTGACAACACGGACTCGTAAAGGTGGCTGAGAAAGATCCCATTAAAAACAACAGCGACCATTCAATTGTTACCTGTCATATAGGATAAGTGTTCAATGTAAAACTATAAATATTGTTAGACCGAAATACCGACAATTGTGTTGATTCAGGTACGGTATTAGGGTTAATGTCATGAATGTTTACATATTGTAATAAGTCATTTGGCTATTCATTGTTGTTCAATTACAGTAATTACTTGCTGCAACTACACGTGTTGAGTTATTTCTCCAATCCCTCCTCGATTTTACTAAGTCTCTGATCCCGAGACTTATAAATCAACACAATTATGGAGGTTATTAAAGCAAGATTCCACTTCGCATCCGAGGCAACAGATCCCAAAACTACAACAGTTAAAGTCAAAACAATCCAATTGGTGGGTCAACCAGAAATTTTTCAATTTCCTCAAGATCTACAAGGGAGTGCTCTACACCCACAACTTTTTGAAAAAGCAGTGACAAAGGGAGTCGTCAAAAGTTTGAAGACACGCAACAAATTCCGAAATGTGATCATAACCTTAGCGGAAGGTGATTTGAAGGAAATTTATTTAGATGATGAAGGTAATGTTGTTTTTGAGGGGTATTATCTAGAGGCGATTCAAACCTATTCCCCTATTTCATTGCAAAATCCTATTTCTGAATTCCCGTCACATGATATACGAATTCATTCCATTTCAAAAAACATGGTTCTAGAAAAATTTAATGGAAAAAATTTTAATGCTGAGTTGTGGCTAGAACTTTTCGTAACAGAATGTAAAAGGTTCGATGTAAATGAAAACAGATTCTCAGAAATTTTGAGGTTATTTTTAGAAGGCCCAGCTCTGGATTGGTTTTCAATATTTTTAAAAACAAATTCATTATCACTTGCCTGGGAATTCTGGAATAATTCATTTCTAAATACGTTTGGGCAAAAATCGTGGTCCGAAATCGCGTATGCATACACATTTAAATACTTAAATGGATCTTTTTTGGACTTTGCTTTAAAAAAGAGAAACATGTTAATTGAGGTGGATCCAAAATTAACTATTAGCTCTCAAATAAACTTGATAGTGATAGCTTTACCAAATTTTGTCAGATCTCGGGTAAACAAAAAGAGTTTGATAAACATAGAAGATTTAATGTCAACGCTTAGACAAATAGAACCTTTGAAAACCAAATATAATAACAATTCAAATGAAAGAAATGAGGATAAATATAAAACCCAAAATAAACATACTCCATGTTCGTTTTGCGAAAGTGTTGGTTTCCCTAATAGATTTCATCTAGAACAACTGTGCCGCACGAAAACAACACACCAAAAAGTAAATAAAAACGACAAAATTAAAGTAGCAAATAATATAGAAATCCAAGACGCGATTGCTAGTACACAAGAAGCAAAAAACGAATAGTGACCCCACTTATAAAATTAAAAATTTTGATAAATAATAAAACAGCCATCGGTCTTTATGACTCGGGCGCCAATATATCATTAATAAATTATAATTTTTGGAAAAGACAAAATTTAAATAAAAATGTAAGTGGGGATAGAAGTATAGAGACGATCTCAGGAATTTCAAAAGCAGAAGGTGTGATTACTTTACCAGTAACGATTTTTAATATAACAAAACAATTTACATTTTTTATAATAAAAAGTAAGTCATTCAGAGATGATGTATTGTTAGGTTTAGACAGTATAAAAGAATTCAAACTTTGTCAAGATGAAAATTTGAAAATATGGCAAAAAAATCATCTAGATATAAAACAAATAAAAGATGATACCGAAGCTAATAAAAAAATAATAAATAACATCAATTGTGAGAATAATAATTTGAAAAACCTAATGACTAAATACAAACAAGTTTTTGCAAAAGAAAAATTTGATATTGGTATAGTAAAAAATTATGAAGCGACAATAAAACTAACAGAAAATAAATATATAGCGAAAAAACCGTACAAATGTTCGATTCAAGATAAAGTAGAGATAGAAAGCCAAATCAAACAATTATTAAAGGCGGGAATGATTGAGGAATCATGCAGCCCATACGCCGCTCCGGTTACATTAGTATACAAAAAGGAAGAAGCGAGAAAATCTCGCTTATGTATAGATTATAGAGAACTGAACAAAATAGTGGTTCCGGAAAGGCAACCTTTTCCAAGAATTGAAGATTTAACGTTACGAGCGAGAAATTGTCAATATTTCACAAAGCTAGACGTGAATTCGGCGTTTTGGTCGATTCCAATACGTAACAAGGACAAATACAAAACAGCGTTCGTAACCCATCATGGGCATTGGCAATGGTGTTGTTTACCATTTGGATTAAAATCCTCGCCAGCAATTTTTCAACGAATATTATCCAGCATAATAAGGAAAAATAAGTTAGATTCCTTCACAGTAAATTACATTGATGATATTTTAATCTATTCAAAAAACTACTGTGATCATTTAAAACATATTGAACTGATATTGAAAGCATTGCAAGAACATGGATTCAAATTAAATCTAGCAAAGTGTGTGTTTGCACAAAGTAAAATAACATATCTAGGCCATGAAATAGGAAATAACTGTGTGAAACCCTTAAATGATAACGTAATTGCTATTAAAGATTTTCCAACACCACGGACGAAGAAACATATTAGACAATTCTTAGGAAAAATAAATTTTTATTTGGAATACATTCCTAGATCAAATATAATATTGGAACCATTTTATAACCTATTGAGGAAAAATATAGAATTTCATTGGTCGACAATTTGCCAAGAGAATTTTACAAAAATAAAAAATTACTTATGCTCAGACCCGATTTTAGCAATTTTCGATCCAACTATCCCAATTTATATTTATTCGGACGCTTGCTTACAGGGGGTGGGGGCAGTACTAAAGCAACGCCAAATAGATGAAACAATAAAACCAGTATTTTTCTTTTCACGCAAATTAACAGAATCACAGAAAGCAAAGAGAGCAATTTATATTGAGTGCCTTGCAATAAAAGAGGCTATTTTATACTGGCAGTATTATTTAATAGGGCAAAAATTTACCGTGTATACAGATCATAAACCATTGGAAAACTTCAATATAAAAAAATGTAATGATCCAGAGTTAAGGACAATTTTAAATTACCTGTCCCAATTTGATTTTGAAATAAAATATAACCCGGGTAAAAACAATTTAGAGGCAGATTGTTTATCACGAAACCCAGTATTAGAAGAAAACACTAAAGAAGATGAAACGTCAATAATAAAAATAGTAAATTTTCTAAAACTAGATGAAATAATTAGTAATCAAAAACAACTGAAGCTTGATAATAATTATGAAATTAAAAATAATATAATATATAGAACATTAAATAATAGGAGGAAAATATGGTTAACTGAAGAATTTGGTACTGAATTAATAAAAAATATACATAATAAACAAGGACATATAGGAACAAAACAGTTAACTCTAACAATTACTCATAAATTCTATTTCAAAAATATGCATAAACATATAAAAACGATATGTCGCTCTTGCGAAACTTGTATAAAAAATAAAACTAGAATTGGTAACTTTAAAGCTCCATTATCACAATTAGGTCCAGCTTCTGAACCATTCGAAATTATTGCATTAGACACAATAGGAGGCTTTGCAGGGAATAAAAGTATAAAAAGATACCTACACTTGCTGATTGATCATTTTACGAGATATGCCTTTATTTCGACGTCAAAAACACAAATCGCAAAAGATTTTATAAATTTAGTGAACCAAATAAAAAATGAAAATACTATACATACTTTATTAACAGATCAATACGCAGGAATTAACTCAAGAGAGTTTAAACAATATTTAAAATCCAAAAAGATAAACTTAGTTTTTACCGCAGTAGATTGTGCGTTTTCTAATGGACTAAATGAAAGAACCAACCAAACGCTGGTCAATAGGATAAGATGTAAAATATTTGAGAATAAAGATCGCCCATGGCCCACCATAGCAAGAGAATGCGTTGATGAATACAATAATACGATCCATAGTTCAACAGGCTTCACGCCTAACTATTTACTAACCGGAAAAGATCAGTCAATTTTACCAAACGAACTCATTTGCAATAACGAAAATAATTTGAGAGATAATAGATTAATAGCGTATCAAAATTCAAAAAAGGTCCATGAACAGAATAAAACTTATTACGATAAAAATAAAAATAATATAGAGTACAACATAGGAGACTTAGTGTATATACAAAATGGCAATAAGTTAAATAGAAATAAATTAGACCCGATTAGAACAGGCCCATACAAAATAAAAGGAAAAATATCTAATTTAATATATATAATAGACAGTAGATTTAAGAAAAAGGAATCAAATTTTTTTCATGCTAGTAAACTAATTCCCTATCACTCATCTCCTGAACCTTCAGCATGAGGAGGGGGGGATGTAAGTTTGACGCCTAGTAAACTTAGTCACCTAGACGTTGACAACACGGACTCGTAAAGGTGGCTGAGAAAGATCCCATTAAAAACAACAGCGACCATTCAATTGTTACCTGTCATATAGGATAAGTGTTCAATGTAAAACTATAAATATTGTTAGACCGAAATACCGACAATTGTGTTGATTCAGGTACGGTATTAGGGTTAATGTCATGAATGTTTACATATTGTAATAAGTCATTTGGCTATTCATTGTTGTTCAATTACAGTAATTACTTGCTGCAACTACACGTGTTGAGTTATTTCTCCAATCCCTCCTCGATTTTACTAAGTCTCTGATCCCGAGACTTATATATGTAAAAATTACTAAGTCTGATAACACGTCATTACTTGACCCTGATAATGTGGGACCTGTCAACAATTGGCTTCATTCAATTTTTAGTCAAGTTGATGTATATTTAAATCAAAAACTTGTATCTCCACCAAATAATACTTATGCATATAGAGCATACATTGAGACCCTTTTAAATTATGGTAAAGATGCTAAGAACTCTCACCTTACTTCATCTCTCTGGTATACTGACACTGCGGGGAAATTGAATAATACAGACGCTGGAGGTAATTCCGGTTACAACAAACGTCAAAAATTTGTCGATAAAAGTAAAAGTGTAGACATGATTGGCCATCTACATTCAGATATATTTAATCAAGAAAAATTTTTAATTAATGGTGTTGAAATGCGTGTGAGGCTAGTTCGTTCGCGCGATAGTTTTCAATTAATTTCTACTGGAACAGATTATAAAGTGCAAATAAATGAAGCTACATTACTTGTGCGTCGCGTCAAATTAAACCCAAGTATTTTGCTTGCTCACAACAAAGCATTGGAGATAAACACTGCGAAGTATCCGATTACGAGGGCTGAAGTTAAAGCAATAACCATCCCTTCAGGTATACAAGGAAAATCATTAGACAATATTTTCTTGGGTCAACTCCCTAAAAGATGTATAATCGGCTTTGTGTCTAACAAAGCTTTTAACGGTGATATTAGAAGTAATCCATTTAATTTCGAAAATTTTAATATAAATTATTTATCATTGTGTGTAAACGGTCAACAATTCCCCGCGAAACCGCTCCAGCCCTCATTTCAAGACAAGTCAGCATATATTCAAATGTATAATACATTATTTTCGGGGTCAGGCATACATTTTTCAAATTCTGGAAACGAAATTAGCAGAGAAAGTTACCCTGAAGGCTACTGTTTAACCGCATTTGATCTTACACCCGATTTGTCGGCCAATTCAATGTTACACTGGAATTTGACACGTCATGGTTCTTTGATAATAGAAGTTGGATTTCATGGCGCACTTTCCCAAACAATCAATTGTGTTATATATGCTGAATTTGATAATATTATTGAAATTGATAAAAATAGAAATGTTATTGCAGACTATGGTAGTTAATTAATATTGGTTGTATTATTTAGAATATTAAGCATTTTGTAATTATTTTATAATTACAGTAGGAAATAAAATTTCACTTTTATAAATATAATTCTTTTATTTTAAAAATACCCATAAATGTGAATATTATTACTACGTCTATCATTTAGCAAGAAGTCTTCTTTGTGTGACAACAAATTTAGAAAATGAATGCTTCGTGCATTGAAAATGTATTTCGCAATTACTTTAAAAACACAAATCATCACAGAGTATACGCCGCAAATAGGTTACCTCTTCACGTGAATTTTCCATGTGCACTTATTGTTAACACAGATCCTGATACGTTACCCGGATCTCACTGGGTAGCAATTTTTATCGATCGTCATGGATATGGAACATATTTTGATAGTTATGGGCGTCCACCTTATGTTAAAGAACACTTAGAATTTCTAAGGAGAAATACAACGAGATGGACTTTTAACACGTCAGTGTTGCAAGATTATACGTCATCGGTTTGTGGTTGTTATTGTTTAGTGTATTTGTTATTTAGAATAAATTTTTATACACATAATGACTTTGTAAAACTGTTTAGTATAAATAATAAATATGAAAATGATATGTTTATAAGTTATATGTTTTATCATTATTTTAATAAAACACGGAAATTTTAAATAATTGTTTTATTTCATTTTATATTATATAGGTACATAATCAAAATAAGGAACAGCACGAAAATTCATGATAATATATAATTAAATAAATTATTATTGAAAATTACATTTTGAATATTATAAATTTATCTTTATAAATTAACTAATTATATCTTATTCTCTTTTCTCCATATGGGATACTATACAAATTATCAACTAACCTACGTTTTGTCAATTTAATATTAAAAGTTTTTTTTTCTTTCTTACTTAATACCTTATGATCTACTGTACACCTAATATTATCTGAATAAATTATTGGACCTGCTAAATGCTGATTAAAAACTAAATTTTTTAAACACTCAAAGTTTATACTTAATGAATTTTTATAATTAAGAGTAAAACCCTTAACTTTACATACTTCAGTGGTTTTGTTTGACGATGGCGAATATACCTTGTATGCATAATTTTTTGGTCCCCCGCAAACAAATTCATTAATATAACTACCTGCTCCATAGTCGGATAATTCGTCCGTTAGATCTCCTAATAAATTACCAGTCGGCGGCTCGTAATCACCAGGAGCATGATAGTAAATAAGAGAATCTGTATCGTAATACAAAACTCTACGGTCCAGGGGGACCATAAATTCATGCAGACGTAATCGGGCTTGGGATGTAGTGTAGGCAGCAATAACTACATTGACGGTACGTAGTTGTTGCATTGCTTCTTCATCTTCATGAACCCAGTGTACGTACAGCATCTCGTCACCAGCTGGGATAATCCTATTGACTTGAATCGCGGGATTAGCCAGCAAATCATATAATTCCTCGGCAGTTGAGACTATCGACGTACATGGTCTATTTTCAGCTTGCGCAAATTTTCCTGTAACCAGTATAAATAAATATTAAAATTGTAAATAATGAATAAAGATAATAATTGTCTTACCCCAGAAAGAATTCAGCATGAGCTTGGCATTAGATCTTCTTCCTGCATTTTTTTCTATTAACGCTGGATCAAGTTGTATTCCTTCGTTTAAATAATAATTTTTTATATAATCTTCCTTGCTTGCTTCATCCGTGCAATCTTCTGGATAACCCGACGCTTCTTGTTTAATTTTCAAGAAAGTGTCAACATAATTAACGAACAAGCCTCCTGTTTTTGTATCTTTGTTGTACGTAGTTACTTTGTATTGCCAAACCTCGTGCACTTTAATAATTTTATAATTAAATAAAACAGCGCGTCGCACTTCATCCGCAACCCATGTACCCATAAATTGTCTCTCAATATCATTATGTGCACAATTATTTTGCTCTAACTGATCACAGCACGTTCTACATAAAGCAAACATAAGTTTCCCATTTGATTTTCGTGGCAGTACCGGATGAAACAAATTTGTGGGGGGTAAAACGGTGCATTTTATTAAACCCTCAACTTTATCTATATTGTTATTAGGACATAATAAATTGCATTCGTCTCCTACAAAAATTTCTGGGTGGTCAATCGGGTACTTGCCGTAATTACAGATATAGGGGTATAGAGAGCAAAAATCTACATATTTAATTTTTTCATTATTTTCAGTTTTTTTGCACAAACATGTGTTGCCAGTTCTACCGCCAAACAGCGCGTCTCTTGGATTTAAAGGTAAATTGTTTAAAAGATCATGGGTATCAAGTTGAGTTTTTAAAATTTTATTCTGTGCTAATTCTTTTTTAAATTCGCATTCCCAAATGCTAATAACATTGTATCCTAAATTTTGAATTTTGGCTAATTTACTCATTGTTCTTTCAAATCTATTTTCTAACGTTTTGTTAGGGACAGGGAATATTCAATGTCAAAAAATAAAATGTGGATAACTCTTATCAAATACCTTTATTATTATTCTCGCCGAAAATACAACACACAACTAAACTGTTCTACCTTATTCATTCAATTTATATGTATATCTTACATAATCCCAAAACTAATTACCACAAAATTATACAACTTATGCTATAATATCCAACTCAAATTAGTGTTCATTAACATTCGGCCGTCCTGACCTATTCGTGCCCTCGCGAATTTTTATTTCCAAACCTGTAACACACATAAAGCACAAAAATTAATAATGCTAAATCAGAACAATATGTTCAACCTAAATAGAAAAGAAACAAAATTAGTACGGGTTCCTACTGTCATACTCATGACAGATCACCCCAAACATTTACCGGGTCCCTACTGTCCACGCCAGACAGATCACCCATATATAAATATAAGTATCAGTCAGGTCCCTACTGCCTTTCTCAGGATAGGTCTCCCCCACAGAATACTTATCGGGTCCCTACTGCCTATCTTATGGCAGGTCACCCCCAAAAGCTTACTTATCGGGTCCCTACTGCCCTCACCAGACAGATCACCCCTTCAGAAGTTTTAACCCTCTAACAAGTCTATCAATTCTTCTGTACTATTAACTTCACTATCGCTAGTATCAGAATCATGAAAAACACCGCCAGTCCACTTCCTTAGTGACTCTGCCGCAACTACTGCATCAAATCGTTTATAACCTTTTATACCTTTGAGCGACATAATTTTATATCTGTCATTTCCTAATACTAATTTTATTTTATAGGGCCCTCCACATTTCAATTTTAACTTCCTTGTTGCATTTTTATCAGTTTTCTCCGCTCCGTTCCACAGAACCAGGTCATTAACGGCATATTTAGTACTTTCCTTTCTTTTCTTGTCGAATGTTTTCTTCATTCTGTCAGCTTGTTTTTGCATTTTTGATGTAGCATATTTCTTACATGCCTCTAGGTTTTCTTCAAAATTATCATTTCCTAATTCCTGATGTTTGCTTTTAACATATCCAAACATTAATTTCTGAGGAGCAAGTCCTGTACTACTATTTACAGTGTTATTTAATCCCCAAACTATGTCGCTCAGCTTATCATCCCATACACATTCATCAACAGTACTAGTATTTATTGCATCAAGTAAGGTTCTATTATAACGCTCTACTTGCCCATTTGACCGTGGTGATGCAATTGCATTTAGTACAAGTTTAATTTGATTGTCACCACAGAAATTCTTGAACATCTTGCTTCTAAAAGCATTTCCACGATCAGCAATAATTCTCTTTGGTACTCCAAACATACTGAATACGTCTTTTAATTTTAAAATTGTTTCAGCTGAAGTCAGGGTTCTCGTCGGTCGTGCGAATATGAATTTTGTAAATGAATCTATTACTACTAACAAATAAGAATTACTGTTTTGACTTACGCAAAATGGGCCCAGATGATCTATGTGAATGGTGTGCATTGGTTGATCTGGTTTTTCCAGAGGGAAGAGATGTCCCTCAGCTCGTCCATAATTTCCTTTCTTATATGAACAATCTAAGCAGGAACGTACATATTTTCTAATAAAGGTTGTCATCTTAGGGAACCAAAACTGTCGCTTTATAATTTCTTCACATTTCTTTAATCCCGGGTGACCGATATCGTCGTGGTACTTTCTCATGATATTCCACCTCGCCATTTTCGGTATAATCAATTTATAGGACCCGTCATGAATTTTTCTAAATAATTTTTCATTATCCATTTTGTATGTTACCATAATATCATTGTCCAGCTTTTCAGTTAACTTTTTCTTAATTATGCGTATTTTCTCGTCTTGCATTTGAACTCCTACAATCCAATCGGATTCCTCTAGGTAAGCTACCATTTGGGGATTTCTGCTTAGAGCATCGACGTGTTCCATCATTTTTCCTGGTCGATGTATAATTTCGAAGTCATATTCCTGAATTGACAACCACCATCTAGCGACCCGAGGAGTAATATCCTTTTTCGTGAATGTACTTCGAACTGCAGAGCAATCTGTCAAAATTTTGAAATGAATACCCATTAAATATATGCGAAAACGTTTTACAGATTCAACCACTGCCAAAGTTTCTAAATCATAGCTGTGATATAATGACTCATCTTTGCTAGTTGTTCTACTAAAGTAAGCTACTGGCTTTAATTCTTTTCCATGATACTGTAGAATTATGCCGGCTACCCCTTTACTACTTGCATCGCAATGTAATTCCGTATCTAACTTAGAATTGTATATTGCTAATAAAGGTTTTTGTGTCAAAATATCTTTCAGCTCATAGAAGGCAATTTTTTGTTTATTTCCCCAAGCCCAACTTACATTTTTCCTCAACAGTTTACTCAGAGGTTCTGCTTTACTCGCAAAATTATTTACGAATTTTCTAAAGTAACTACTAAGCCCTAAAAATTGGCGAAGTTCATGAATATTATTGGGTTCTCTGAAATTTTTCACCGCACTTATTTTATGATCTCCAGGCCTAATACCTTCAATGCTAATTTCATACCCAAGGTAGTTAATACTAGTTGCAAAGAAATTACACTTCTCTAAATTTAATTTCAGATTTTCCTTTTCAAAGATTTTAAGCACGGTTTCTAAATTTTCTAACCCCTCTGGTATATCTCTAGAAGGTATTAATAAATCGTCCATGTATGCAAGAACTTTTTCAAATCTAAGATTTCCTAAAATTTTATCAATTAATCTTTGAAACGTAGATGGAGAATTTGCAAGACCGAATGGAGTTCTATTAAACTCATAGTGACCTTCTGGAGTTACAAAAGCGGTTTTGTGTTTCGAATCTACTGCAACAGGGATGTGATAATATGCTTGCGTCATATCTAAACATGAAAAATATCTCTTTCCTGATAATTTGCCAATTTGATCTTCGATGTTCGGTAATGGATATCTATCTTTGATAGTAATGGAATTTAACTTTCTATAATCAATGCAAAGACGGAAATCACCATTTTTTTTACGAACTAAGATAGCAGGGCTAGCAAAATTTGAATTTGATTCCCGAATTATATTATTATCTAAGAGATCTGCAACTTTTTCTCTTACTTTTTGTTTTTCAAATTCTGATAAACGATATGGTTTATAAAAGACGGGTATTTCTGTGTGTAAATTAATGTTCATTTCTACTTTGTCCGTACATCCTAGATCTCGCGTATTTTTAGCAAAACAGTTTTGATATTTCTCTAAAAGTTTAAAGAGTGTGTTTCGAGAATACTCATCAATGTTTCCAACATTTATTTCAGTGAAATTGACTTTTCTAACGTTTTTAGTTTCATTTTCGATTTGTATGTGGGTTGATATTTGTTTTACCGCACTTACCTCGTTATGTACGAGCATATCAATGATAATACCTCTAACCATCACTTCATTTATAGTGAAAACTACAGGAACTTCTCCTATGTTGATTACTTCTATAAATCCTTTTCCACCTTGCAATAGTATCCTTGGTATACAAAATTCTAGTTTTCCTACTGTTCTTGTCCTTGGTTCCACTAGTACTGTGTGAATGTTTTCATCGAAATGAACTGGGATCAGCTGAGTTGACGAAATGGGAACAGTGACGTCTTCAGCTACAAAAATTTTAATCTTTTTGTTACTTTGTATACAGTCAATATTGTTCACATCAAATTCTTCAGCAGAAACTTCTGATAATTTTACCATTTGGCCATGAACAATTAATGTTAACTTTGAGTTGTTAATTACTGGTTGCCCAAGTAGAATGTCCATTTTTCTCAACGGTTCATCAAGAACAATAACATCTGTTTGAATAGAAATATTATCGATAGTAACTGATACGGTTGTTTTGCCTTTTGGACACATTATCTGACCAGAAAAACACCTAATTACTGAATTAACAGGAGTTAATTTTAATTTTAATTTCATAGCAAAATTCTTACATAATATGTTGATTTCACTACCAGTATCTAGATAACTTACAGCTTCTACGTTATTTACCCTAACATTTTTAAAATAATATGATTGTAATACTCCCCTAGTTTGAGTGTTGCGTTCGCTTCTCCAGCATTTGTCTGCGGTATGGCCCCTGCGCTGGCAATTTGTACACCTTGGAACGTCTTTCTGCTTTGGATCTTCTCGTGTCTGGCCACTCGATATACGAGT
This sequence comes from Poecilus cupreus, assembly GCA_963942605.1. Classification (NCBI taxonomy): domain Eukaryota; kingdom Metazoa; phylum Arthropoda; class Insecta; order Coleoptera; family Carabidae; genus Poecilus; species Poecilus cupreus. Next base: position 28,307,410 of record OZ012719.1, on the reverse strand, counting down.
TACCTCATCCACCGTGCCATATTTTTGCTAGTCCTTCGAGTTTTGATTGCATTAAATACGATCGCGTAACATCATCCCAACCATGTATCTTTGATAGCTGCTCAATTTTCTGAATCCAATTTTCTACTGTGAAGCTTGATTTTTCCGGGTTAAAAATTGGAATGATATTTCCGCGATCACTATGATTACCAGTATAATTATTTTCATTTAATTTCTTCCTTTTCACTGTTTTATTTAACAAGTTGTTTAAATGATTTTCAATTAATGTTTTTAACACTGACTCCTCATTTTCACTTGATTCATTACCACCATTATCTTGCACGCACCACTCTTGTTTTCTTTTAGACATATTTAATGTAACTCAATATAACTTTGTGAACGCGGATTTTGCAATCCCACTTCTGAACTGTTAGGGACAGGGAATATTCAATGTCAAAAAATAAAATGTGGATAACTCTTATCAAATACCTTTATTATTATTCTCGCCGAAAATACAACACACAACTAAACTGTTCTACCTTATTCATTCAATTTATATGTATATCTTACATAATCCCAAAACTAATTACCACAAAATTATACAACTTATGCTATAATATCCAACTCAAATTAGTGTTCATTAACAGTTTCTTTTGAACTATTAAATACTTCTTTATCTCGTCCAGTTTTGTAACAATTTATACACCCATGCCAAAAACAGCCTAAAAATTCGAAAACCAACTTTTCTTTATCATAATACCCATCAACTTTTAAATAATTATCAATTACAGATTCCTCACCATGTCCAGCATGTGCAATACGAATTCCACGCGTATTTTCTTGGTGTATTAACCATTTAAGCGCAATTTTTGATTGATTGTCTTTCATACGATATCCCCGCAAGGGTATAATACCTATTGTATCCGGCTCTAAAAATAAACGACGAAAAACACGATTACATGCTGAAGCGATGGTGACAGCCTCCGTAAATGGACACACTTTACAATCCTTAATAAATGTATCTCGAAATTTTATACATGCTCTGCGAAGAATATCTACATCACTGACACAATATTCAACTAGTTCCTTCTCCATATTAAATATACTATTATTATGTACCTGCTCCTTATGCCACTCCAGAAATTTTTGTCGGGCATCAACTGACATTGTATTTACACCGTAATATTCGGGAGATGGTACCGCACCCACATAATTTTGATTATTCAATGTATTAAAATAATGCGGAAAATATCCTTTTTTAAGGGTTGGCGGGAAATCCATGGCCTTTGGTAATGACGCTAAAGACATGGGTAGATAATTTAGTGAATCTATGAATCTAATATGATTTATTTGTAACATCATTATTTTATTTCCATTTAAAATTACTTTCGGTTTAACATTAAGCTCCTCAACTAGATATTTTAATATAAACTGGCAATCGAAAGATTTAGAATTATGAGCAATACAAACAATAGACGAAAAACTTATACGCGGTAAAAAAACATAATTTAGAAATTTTTTAATAGGTTCTACTTTAAATATATGCTCACGAATACCGCATGAGTTACATAGCTGTTTTATATCTTCAATACCGTTGCAGTTAGAGCAAGATTGCTGAATAACACATAAATTAACTTCATGTTCTTTGTTTTCACCACAGTCTTTTTCCTGACGCGTCTCAAAATCATAATACACAAATAATGTATTACCTTTTAATTCAGTACTGTCTTTTAACATGTAACACATATGGCCGGGGTTTTTGTAACCTTCACACAATTTGCAGAAAACTTCACCGCACACATGCTGTTTTTTATTACAACTGTTGTATAGTTTTAAACATTTCACACATTTTTTTAGATTATTGCAAATTGTTTTCAAATGATTATTAAAACATTGCTGTCCTCTAAATTCTCTATTACATTCAGAACATTTTGTAAGTTGAGGTGTTGCGACACATACTGGAGAAGATTTGCAGTAACGACATGTGTAGTCACAACTGTGTCTACCTCTTATATTATAGGGAACATGGCATTGTTCACAAAAATACTTACAACTGAATGTTGCTGTTAAACTACGAACTACAGAAAAATGATTTTGATGATACAAAAGGTTCAGTCTTGGTAGATTTTGTCCTTTTGCACCTTAAAAAATCACAATTCCTTTGCTATTATACTCATATACACAAATATTGTAATCAGTATAATAGCGTTGAAATTCTGCAAGTTCGTGAATACCAGCTCCACCGTCATTTATTTGAATTTTTGATTTTTGTAACAACTCATGAACTCTATCAGTCTGTATACCGTGAGTATTTTGTACAATATATTTAAAACACGGATCTTTATTTACTAATGAAACAGCAACAATTAGTGCACGAGGTAGACATAAATTATCGGTGTTATTTATTTCAATTACCCCATATTTCCGCCTGCAGAATTCCGCGTAGGGTAAACCATGACCTCGTACTTTCCCCGAACCAGAAGGCAATGTCACCTTAGTCATCTCGATGGTAAATTGCCCATCGGAAAACACCTCCTTATTACTTTGTAAAATTTTTTGTAAAGCTTCCCATACAACGTCCATATGTATTTGATCAGCTCTGCGGAAACTTAACCATACAGGTCCATTTTCAAGACGTGGTGTAAAAAACATGAATCCAACATAATCACTTGAATTAGTTGTTTTCAATGCGTAATCCACTACATTTTCAAGTCCCTCATAGAACCAACTAATGGAATTTTCACCCCCTGGAGGATCATTGATGGAAAACGTAATTCTTCTGCCTGCTACATTAAAGCGTTTAGTGTGCTTCTCGATGTCTGATATTATCTCGAAACGCGATGATATATTTTCAACACTATCTGGGTGTTGTACATAACCGCTGCCACTTTGTACATTTTCCACGTCACTATCACTTTCATGTATATTATTACATAATTTTAAAATGTTATTTAAATTTTTGATTTCTACTTCACTTTGTTGTGTAGCACAGCTATTCGGAGTGGAAGCATAGTCTTGTACATATTCACTAACACTTAGCTGATTTTCGTCATTTCTTAAACTTTCTTCTATAATATTATTACAGAAATTAAAAAAATTATTAAAATTTTCCTGTTCTTCTTCAATCTCGTTTGAGTCATGTACATTGTCACTACCACTTTGTAAATTTTCACGTAATATATCATTACAAATTTTATAAAAATTATTAAAATTTTCAGACTCCTCCATTTCAGCAACACTGTTATTATAATTACTAGCCATATTAACCACACTTAGTTTCGTAAATGCTAGAACTAAACTAACAAAAATATCCTCACTTATAATATTATATAGTGAACAGAAAACTACCTGTATAATCCAGAGACCCTTTCCTTTCAAAATGTAAGCTTTCCAAATTATCTTTCTATAGTTTAATCTTAAATGTTTGAAACACCTGTAAAAGTTATTGCCTAGGTAAATAGAAATAATGGTGCATGTATTTTTTAAAATTTATATTATATATTTTCCTTCTCTTAAAATAAATATTGATACACATTCTAAATCTTTGTTCAACTTAAAATTATAATATAAATACATTTCCTTAAAAATATTTTCAAATTTGTTATTTTCTAAATAAATAAAATTATATAAACTACTACTTAAATCTACCTTAAATTTAATACTATTAATAGATACTGTTTGTAAGATTTTTTTATAATCATTAAACAAATTTTCGTATTTTTGAATATATCTGTCTATTGTTTTTAAAACATGTTTTTCCAATTTTATTAAGTTAGAAATATGTTCCTTTGTTAATACTATGTACTCAGAGGTTGTTCTGCATCTCATTTTTTCGTTAGGTAGTAAACTAAATTGTACATCTTTTACCTGATGGACTCTCTTCAAGGCCATCTCGCTGCATTTGACTTTAAGACCTTTGTTTTTTAAATATTTAATTACATCAGTAAAATCTCTAATGTCTATAAATTTTTTGTTCACAACTGACCCCACAAGTCGCACTGTAACTCGCGGCACTGGCACTGGGTTTATCCCGATAGTGATGTATACCCGTCTTTCATGGTCCAGAGGAATCGGGTACACATCAAGGAGCCGATCATTATTATCCCGCAAGCTTTTATTGTATGGAAATGCGAAGCTTGTTATTTCCGCCGTACCTGAAATTAAATCTAATTTGTTCATCATCATCATCATCATCAATTTCGATCGGCCTGGCATCTTCATCCAGAGTCGAAAACAGCGTAGACGCAGTACTGGCTTCCGACTCGTTTTCATCCTCTTGAGGGGCATCGAATAATGCAGAAGCTGCCGTTTCTAGGATATTTCTCGGCTTCTTAGTTGGAACTTCTTCTGCTTCGCACACTTCCTTAATAAGATTATCAAGAGAACCACATCTTGACAATCTTCGTTTCCTAGAGGAAATATCGTTTCCTTCCGGAAAACTCAAAGTCGCGATGTCTTCCATAAGGCTGGTGCTTTGGAGCGAATTCCCCGGCTTGATTAAAATATCACTTACAACAACTACTTTGTTCGAAGACATAGTGAAATAGCAAATAATCGTTGATATAGCACAAGACAACACCAAGTGTGTACTGGCTAAAAATATTTTCAGTTCTCTATTTATAAGTCTACAAACGCTGCAATTATGCCCTAGATGCCGAAAAGCCTAGAAAATTTTATCATAATGAAACATCATTTTTAAACTAAGTGTCATAATGAATCTTTAATTTATTCTAACGTCTAGTCGACGCGAGACAAAGTCTTGAAATCTATACAAGTTATAAGCATCTTAAATATAATTTTGTATAACAATCATTACGGCTAAACCAATTCTAGAGACATATTATTCTTTTCAAATTTCAACAAACTAATATTTCATAATTAACTTTTATTTCTAGCGTCTAGACGAGTCGCGACATTTTCTTTCCAAATCCTCCAGTAATGGCTCTAATACAGAGAAATTTGTTTTGCTTATTTGTTTCTAATTCCATTATTACACTTTTCCAACTTCAACAAGCTAATATCCATATTGAAACAGTAATTCCGTGGATAGGCGACACTTCAATATAACAATAGCTCAACATTGAAATCTAACTACCTGCTTCTTTTCAATTTCGACAAGTTATTATCCATCGTCTAGCCCGCAAGTTAAACTCAGAAACGAACCTGAATCATTATCCCAAATAATCTCTGTTATAGGTATTACAAATCGGGGTTTATACGAATATACTTTCTTAGCTCCACATTAAAGAAATCGAGATGTAATTTAAAAATATTTTCAATTAATATAAATTTTATAGCCTATAAATAATATAACATTATCTCAATTGACAAATATAAATTATTAAAAATTTAACTAATTACGACATCACATTAAATTTTATCTTTACATCAAACATTTATCAAAATATGCAATCGCCAATTTAAAAAAATGCATTCCACAGCTATCTTAATTACTTATCGATCATTATCTTAATTACCGTCTGCATTCCGGCGCGCGACTTGTGGCCCTTCATACTACTTACATATACATATGTTTCATTCAAAATAATCGACTTCCGAGTTGAAACCGTGTCAACATTTGAGATAGAACTCAACGTTTCGCCCGCTACAAAACTCAGTAATTCAGTTTTTTTCTTCACAATATCACTAACCGTTTGTTTCCCAATGTTATATATTTTAGCCAGTTCAGTAACACCTTTACTTTTTTCAAACTGATTTAAAATTTCGATTTTTTTGTTCAATAGTTAAAACATTGCGCTTATGCCTTTGGTTAGCACAGCTACGCTGCATTTTGTGCGTATAACTACATACAAACATCAGTTCGCGATGCGGCTATTGAAAAGAAACACAAATGTAATTCGGGACTTCCCCGAGACCGCAGCAGGTACAAGCGCCAGCTCCTGGCCAGCCACGGATAATCCGCACGCGGTAGATCAATGTTAAGATTCTGCACGGAAAATCCGCCGCACGGATTAAACACGCACGGATAATCGAGGTTCTACTGTATAAGAAATGTTTTATCTACAACTGTTAAATAACAATATCATAATGTATGTAACTATAGAAATATAAAGCTGTACAATTTATACCAATAGCAATCAAGTATATCATTTTTATACACGAGTGTGTATAATGAAAAAAATTCGACCAATAGTATTTTCATTATACACACTCGCAGCTATTTATTTATTAATTCATGGCAGATGTAAGTAAGGTTATGTTTATACAATTTGTCTTCCATGAACAAGTAAATAGTTACAGTTGTAGATAAAGTATAGTATTTGATTCGCATATAATGGTTATATTATATGCATATTAAATAATAAACTATTAAATGATACAAGTAATAACTCCCTAACTACTAACAAAACTAGGATGTTTACTCACGCCATATTCTTCATTTTATTATTTAACTCTTAAAATACTCAATTTAACACTAACGTTGTACAGTGTAAAACAAAATCAAAATTAAATTGTAATGCAATGAGATATAATAATTTTCGCGTTGCTCTGATGTTGCCTGTGCTCTTGGCTTGACTTCACTCGAATGAATGCCTGCCTGCGACCGCGCGTCGACTCCCTTCCTCGCTACTTCGGACCCCACTGCGCGCACCGTTGCCAAATGTTCAGCGCTGTTGTCACTTCTCAACAGTTATTAATAAAACATTTTAAAATTCTAATTAATTTTATAAGCCTGTTGGCTTGTTTCACCTTATTTTTTATTTATTATTGTTAATAGGGGTCCTATAAATCAGCCATATATAGCAGAACTACAAAATAAATCGTAGAGGGTCTGTACTTCACCCTTAAACTTAGAGCTATGTAAGAGGAATATTCTTACTGTGCTGTTATTAAAAATTGGAGGCTTGCTTCATTTTATTAAAGACCAGTCAAGGTTAGAATATTAAATTTAATGAAAATATTCCTGCACGATTCATGCGTTCTTAAAAATTCGCAATGCATCGAATCACTCTCTTCTGACTCAAGAAAACGTCATTGGAATTAGATAAGGGACCCCAGAAAATAATACTGTACCTGAGAATAGATTCAACTTTAGTATGATAAAATGTTAATAGATAATAAATATTGTTTTTCGGCCACTGACCGTAAATCATCACTTTTACGTACTGAAATTAAACCTAAAATTCAACATTTACGTGCAGCGGACATAAAAATATTGTTTAATATTTGAATAAGTTTTTAAACAAAGTTATTGTTTTCATGGTTACGGATTACGGATCATGTTTGTAGATATGAAATGTTTTTGTAATACAAAATTACAATAAATATCGCACTTTTAAAGAAAAATATAATGCAGTTGCCTAAAAAATATTGTGTACACCTCGGTCGTGAAATGTGTTTGGCATCCTCAGACTGTTGTCTTCAGTACGCCTAACACTCATTTCACGTCCTATACAAATAACTATTTAAATGTTTAATTTGGTAACATAATTTGTGTAAATTGGTTATAATTAATCCACGATTATTTTTCCAATTTAAGAATTCATCAAAAGTGAAACCTAAGATTTTAGAAAAACTAACTCTGTTGATTTGATTATGTCCGATAGCAACATCAATATTCATGTTATTTGAATTCTGATGAGTATGGAACCGCATGTAATTAGTTTTTGTTTCATTTAAATGAAGAAGATTAACGTTACATCAATTTAACATGTTTTCCAAATTCTCATTAGATTTATTTTATAATAAATTACGATTTTTGACGGAAACTATAAACGATATATCTGCCTAAATTATTGAATTTATATCATTATCAAAAACAAGGTTAAGGTCATTTATATAAATAATAAATAGTAAGGGGGTTGCCCTTTTAGCAGCTTCTTCAATAGCTTCGGGAAGTAATTCACATTCTTCAATATTCATATTAAAATGTTTACTGTCAAAAATTTTCACGTAACTAATGTAACAAATAAACAATTTTCAATTTTTATTGAATTCAGAGATTGATTACATATTTCATTAAATTGCTATATAAATATATCTTTTGTTTCTGAACTTTCAAATGTAATTAAATTATTTGTTAAATTAATATGTAAAACGGTGTTTGTAGAAAAAATAGTGTATGATATACGTGTTAAAAGTGATTTTATTTCGTTCGCGGGGTTATTTTACACGGCTTCGCCTCGCTCCGCAAACTTCCGCACTCACTCATAAAATGCCACTTTTAACACTTATATCATAAATAACTATTATGAAATATGCGACAATTTGTTCACATGAGTGCGTGAATAAATGCAAAACATAATAATTATGTGATATATCCACAAGCGGAAATATGTTTAGTGTACGCTTTCCATTTTAAGCTGTTTACAAATGACCTACTAAAATAGCTAATCAAATATCTTTATTTGGTGAAATGGTGGTTCTTACTAATTATCTTGATATTGGTAACTATCAGATGTGTTTTTTAAATGCTCAGTGTCAAAGACACCTTTATACATATCACAATCTCATCATCATTTCACCAAATTTGAGCCCGGCGCTGACTTCGTGCTTTACCGGCAAGCGACGCAACATCTGCATCGGATGTGCGCGGTCTACAAACTCGATCAAATCATTTATCCAATATACTTCGAACTGAGCAAATAAATACATTTTCTATCACTTGAATTATTATTTCTTATAAAATAATCTAATAATTATCTATACGTAACTTGTAAAACTATATGGTTAATATGTGTTTTTTTTTAGAAATCTTAGAATTTTATTGTTTTATAAGAACAAGATATGTAGAATTGTTGATATTGTAATACATGAATTATTTATATTTATAAAGAAATAACAGTTTAAAATGGAACGTACACTCCGAACATTTTTTATGGGATAATAGATTTGCTTTTCATTTTTCTAGTTATCTATGTCCTGGATCTTTCTAGAAATTTCAGAATAGTTTTACAAGATATGTAGAATTATTGAATAGGTAGTGTTATATGGCAATTATTTATAATTATAAAGATACAGCCATTTTAAAATGAAACAACTGAAAATATTTACTTGCGCATATTATGTGTTTTAATGCAGTATTAGTTTTTTTTATGATAATTTTATAATTTTCAATTCGAAATATAAATAGTTAAATGCTGAATATAACAATTATTTGACCGCAGACGCGCCACAAACGCAGATGTTTTGCTCGCCGGTAGTACGTATTGAGAGCCGGGCTTAAATATCGGTGTAAATATTTTTGTAACAGTATTTTAAAAGAAATCGCAGAACATATTCTATAGTAACAATATGGATTTATTTTAAGATTTTTAAATTAAACATGTGGCAATTTTTTTTGAAAATAGTAAAAACATGTATGCCTGCCGTGTTTATTTGTATTAAAATGTATTTTTAACAAATATTATAATTGCAAAGTTACTAACAATATTTAATACCAATATAAACATGTTTCATCACACTAAATGGAAATTTTTTAAACAAATTATGCGTGTAATAGCAACAAAATATTATAAACATTCCCAATTGATTCTGGCGTGTCTTCCGTGTTTATTTTGTATTATCTGCATAACAAATATTATAATTGGAAAGTTATTAATAATATTTAATTCCAAATGGATTGATAATAGTATATTGTGTATCAAGTGCCGAAAATAGCATCTTACATGCGAGTGTTTTATTTGCAGCACGACCCGAAGGGGAGTGCTGCAGAAAAACATGAACATGTAAGAGCATTTTCGCACGTGGTGCACACTATAATTTTTCTACGCTTATTTTTCTTAAAATTTCTTCTGTATCACTCATTTTCTTGTTATCTTGCTATATTCATATCAGTGAAAATTTTTAAACTGACATTTAAATAAATAAGATATCAAGGTAACCTAGGTAACCAAGAAAAGCCTAGCAGTCGAATAGATCACATGCATTTTCGTGCATTTTACACGCGTCCATACATGCACTTTCGTGCATTTTACATTCATGTTCTCTTCTGTTGTTTGTAACAATCGATTTTCGAAGTGAGCAGCGATATCTCGAAAATGCAATTTTCGATAGTGAGCGTAGAAAAAAATTTTCAATTTTATTAATATAATAATTGTTAAAAACTATTACATTAGCAAAATGTGTGGGAGTCTGAGCATATTTCCCAACTGATTTGAATCGCGTAATGTAATATATAATTTATTTATAATTATAAAGAAATATCAGGTTAAAATGCAACATATTTTATAGCAATAATAACGAAAGTTTGTGAGTTGAATTCCTACAAAAATAAATAATTTTTATGTAAATCGTTTGAGAAAGTAAATTTAACTATAACAATTATAATCAGTAAGTGGCAAAGGATATAGAAAATATAATAATAAGCTGGAATGTAACACGTGATCTTATGAAAATCATCCAAGCACTCTTGTAGTTCACTTATCTCGCACTTGCGAAAATAAATAATTGACATATTACATCAGTGGCGTAGGCAAGGGAGGGGTTTTCGGGTCCAATTTTAAAATAAAATATTCGTAGAAATATCATTTATATTTATTTATTTAAATTTTTCAGAATTAAAAATATATTGTATCCTTATTGGAAGGCGAATACCCGCATGTACGCAAGCAAAAAGCGACAGCGCGCATTGACTGCGCTTGCGTCCAGCGTCAGGAATGCGTGTCATGTGTCACCCAAAATGTAATGGCGTAACATAGGTTCGCCTTCACTGCGTTACTGTGTAAGGTTCAATTAGTTAACGCGCTGTAGTTTTGTTGTATTTATTTATAACAGTTATTTTTTTTTTATTTTGATGCGACGTTTTAAACGCGAATTTATAAAAATGTCTAATAATAGAAAAACAACATTACTTGATTTCTTTTCAAAAAAAGTTCGAGATGAAAAATCAAATAATAATCCAGAAACTGAGAAATTTGAAATGAATAACGAAAACATGGATATCGCTCAAATATCACCACCGAAATTATTGGATGTGGAATTTAGCACTGCAGAGCGAACATTTTCAACGCTAAAAAGAATGAAAACTTATTTACGAAAGTCAATGTCGGAAATTTCAATTACGGCTGATGAAGTACTGAGTTGTTTTACAAAAAAAAAACACCGGACGAGTTAAAATCTAAATTTGTTATAACCTAATTATTTGCAATTTATTTAAAACTATGAAAATGTTGATTTAAGAATTGTTTTTGTTTTTGTATAGATAAGAGGTCTATATTATTTTTTTATGTAAAATTGTTTGCTAAACAATAATACACATATATTATGTAACCTAAACTAATTTTGAACCCCCCCTTTCAAAATTCCAGGCTACGCCACTGTATTACATTATCTAATACTTATATGTATCTTGTAAAACTATGTGGTTAATATGTAGCGAATTTTTCCAGAAATCTCAGAATAATACAATAACAAGTTATGTAGAATTACCGATTAAATATTATGATATGCAAATTATTTATAGAAAATTATAGAGGTATAACAGTTTGAAATGAAACGCATTCAGAATAACAACACAATACATATTTTGAATTTTTCTTGAAATTCAGGTAGTAAGATATTTTCAAAAATAAAATTCGTATGTGCGATAAACGTCAAAATATTTTCTCAAACAGAGACCGGTATTTTATAATAATGATATATCAATACAAAATATTTATTAACTGTTGATGAATAAATAGAAATTAATGAAACAATTGTAATACATAATATAACCGGACTCAACTTTAAACTATCATTACTCTATAAAAATCTAGATTAAAATATTCCATTTTCATACATATTTCTTATTTTTTGCCGTATATATTTTTTTTCAAAATAAAAAAGTATACGGACATTTGTGTGCTGAATTTAAATGTTTAATAATGAATATTCTATTATAAAAATTTCATTTTTAAGCATTAACATTCTTATTTCTTACTATGTATAAACGCGTTAACAGGCAGTCAACAATTTTCCGTTCGTTCATCAACGGCATTCTGCCCTTCGATTAAGTATGCAACATGGCATACAAGTAGTATTTACATTTACTACAAGTTGTGAACTTGTATGACATCTATCAACAACCAAAAAGAAAATACATGAAAGTTAGTTCCTCGATACTGGCGCCATTATATACGGCGTTTCGGGCCAAGTCGGCCATATTGGTTGGTCTCATAATTACATAAAATAATGCAAATGATTTGTCTGAAAAATATCTGAAACAGATGAATATTGAGATAACATCTGTCCTGAATATTAAGGACACGTGCTTACTTCATATGAAACTTTAATGATAAGGCTTAAAAACTTTGTGACTTATTAGAAATTAAATGTTAAAGAAGTGAATTTCGGGCCAGGTCTCGAAACGCAACTTGTGGCCTCGGAACTGATGTTTTTCATACGTTTGAGGCCTCGAAATTGGTGCTTCACGAACATATATATATATATATATATATATATATATATATATATATATATATATATATATATATATACAAATATGGACGTATAAGTACTACTTGCACAAGTTATATACATACGTAAACATGTTTATATAAACATATGTAACTTTATTCTTTTGTTATTCAATTATGATTCACACAGATAAGGCAAGTGTATAAAAGCCTGTGTGACAAATAAGATAACGAAGTCTGTTGTTATCCGTCAATTGTAAAACAACTTGTAAAACCGATTCTGTAGAATTAAAGTTGTTATTAATAAAATATAATTTGTTTTTAAAAACTATAAGTTTAATTCAAATTATAAAAGTGGCGCAGTCGGTAGGATCCGTAAGCGAATCTTGATCGGAAATACGTGAAAAGTATTAAATCCGTTTAAATCAAGTTTCGTTGTTCTAACATTTATTACGGTCCGCAACTTCAAAAGAATCTACAGTGTCCAATAAAGACCCAGATTTTTTTTTCGACACAACTTTGAAGAATCCATAGTGCCCATAAATTGAGTGCCGAGATCTTCAATATCTACAGAAGAACGACGACAACTCCCGTACCACAGAGCCCGCAGAGCGAGTGCCCGGTCCGTTAACCAGGTGAACCCTCCATGAACCACCGCAACAATCATCCATCACGTAGTGCCCGTATTTCGAGTGCCAGTGAATTTACTATTATTAAATGAAGATTACTTCATTTATCACCGTGTGTATATTACTGTAAGTAATTTTAAAAGAATATTATTGTAAAATAAATATTCTATTTCATAAAAACAAAAAGTTTTCAAAAAAGTATATTGATATATTGAAAATTGAAAGAATATTTTAAACTGGATAATAATTTAGCTTTATTAGAAGCATTATTAGAAATTGAAAATAATATTGATAATAACAATACCGCAATGGCAGACAGAGCACAAAAAATTAATTTTGCTTTAAATTCTTTACCTATTTATAATGGGGATATAAATAAATTAAGTAATTTTATAAAAGCAGTAAATACTATTCATACTCTTTTTGCTACACTGAATCCACCATTAGATGATTTTGATAGAACAATAGTATTTTTAAGTATAAAAAGTAAAATAACAGAACGAGCTTTAGATAGTATTAAAGAATTGGAAATTAATAATTGGGAAGAATTACGAGCCCATTTATGTAATACTTTTATGGATAAAACTAATTCTGTAACAATATTGAATAAAATATTAAAAATTCAAAATATTAAAAATCCGTATAAACTATTAGAAGTAACGAAAGAAAAGTTTCTTCAGTTTAAATCGAGAGTAAGTCTTGAAGAAAATGACCCCGGTACAAAGATAGTAATGCATAGAATGGCAGAAAAATTGATAATAAATAACTTTATATCATCTATCGGCGACCCATATCGAAACAATCTTGCTACTAGAAACCCAACTACTATAAGTGAAGTAGAAACATTACTACAAAATGACTTTCAATACCTGAAATCAAATCCAAATATAAATTTTAATTCTAAACCTATTATAAGACAATTATCAAACAATCCACCTCAGAGATTTCCTGGAACAAGTTTTCCCACTGGTCCTGTGAATTTTCATAATAAAAATCCCAACAATCAAAGATTTGCTCCAAGACAACAAATAAAAAATGCACAAGGGATTAAACCTACTCCAATGTCTATACAAACCAGACAAACTTTCCAACCCAGGCCAAATACTAGACCAAACAACTATTTTACACAACAAAATAGATCACCTAATTATGTTTTTGAAGAATTACATAATATTGAAACTCAACAAACTAATGATACTAATAACACAGAAAACTTTGAAAATCCAGAAAATGTTGAATTGAAATATAATGAACAAGTATATAACGAATATGAAAATAATTCTTTTCCCGAGGAAAATCCTTTTTTAAACAAAGGCCTCGTAAATATACAGGAGAAATCCTGAATATAATATGTAACTCGAAATTACCATTTATGGAAGTAAATGATTTTTTGATACTTTTAGACTCAGGCTCATCCATAAATTTAATTTGTAAAAATTATGTCTATAATAATAAGAATAAATTTAAAATTTATAATGAAAAGTTTACATTTACTACTGCTACTGGTGAACATACAGGAAATGAGTATATTATTCTAATAATTGAAAAAATTGAAATTAAATGTTATTTACATAACTTTCACAAACAATTTAATGTATTATTAGGCGTACCTGCTTTAATGGATTTAAAAATTTGTATTAATTTTGCAGATAATAATGTTCAACTTTTAAATAAACAATTTAAACTTCAATTTTTTGATTCAAAATGTGCAAAATGTTGATAATATTCAAATTAGAACGGATCATTTAAATAAAGAAGAAAAATACGCCTTATCCAAAATTATAAAAGAATATGAATCGTTATTTCCTAAACAAAATCAAAATCTATCACACACAAGTGTAATAAAGCATGAAATTAAAACTACAGATGAAATACCAATTTATACAAAATCTTATCGTTATCCAGAATGTTATAAAGAAGAAATTAATAATCAAATAGATAAACTTTTAAAAGAAAATATAATTCAAGAATCACATTCTCCTTGGTCCTCTCCTGTCTGGATGGTTCCAAAGAAACTAGACGCATCAGGTGAAAGAAAATATCGTATGTTAATAGATTATCGAAAATTAAATTCAAAAACAATTGATGATAAATTTCCTATCCCTAATATTACAGATGTATTAGATAAACTTGGTAAAAATATTTATTATACAACTTTAGATTTAACAAGCGGTTTTCATCAAATTGAAATGCATGAAAACTCAATACAAAAAACAGCATTCAACACTGATAAAGGTCATTTTGAATTTCGTAGAATGCCTTTTGGATTAAAAAATGCCCCCGCGACTTTTCAGAGATTAATGAATTTTGTACTTCGCGATTACATTAATAAAATTTGTCTTGTATATTTAGATGATATAATAATATTTGGAACATCTTTACAAGAACATATTCAAAATATTAGAAAAATATTTAATAAATTAAAAGAGTATAATCTTAAAATTCAAATTGATAAATCTGAATTTTCTTAGAAAAGAAGTAGCTTATTTAGGCCATATAGTATCAGCTGAAGGTGTTAAACGCAATCCTTCCAAAATACAAGCTGTTAAAGAATTCCCAATACCAAAAACTCCTAAAGAAATAAAAGCATACCTTGGACTTCTTGGATATTACCGAAAATTTATACCTGAATTCGCAAAACTAACAAAACCTTTAACGAAATGCCTTAAAAAAGGAAATAAAATAGATATTAATAATATAGAATATAGAGAATCTTTTGAACATAGTAAAACTTTATTAATTAATGCACCTATTCTGCAATACCCAGATTTTGAGAAACAATTTATTCTCACTACTGACGCAAGTAATTTTGCATTAGGAGCAGTTCTTAGTCAAAATATAAATGGAAAAGATATGCCAATTGCATATGCATCAAGAACACTTAATGAACATGAAATAAATTATTCTACTACAGAAAAAGAACTTTTAGGAATAGTTTGGTCCACTAAATATTTCAGACCATACCTTTATGGTAACAAATTTAAAATTCGAACAGACCATAGACCATTGATTTGGCTTATGTCACTTAAAGATCCAAATTCTAAACTTATGCGATGGAAAATTAAATTGGATGAATATAATTTCGAAATAGAGTACAAAAAAGGTACTTTAAATAGTAACGCTGACGCATTATCACGCATCAGATCTAATTTCAAAATTATAAAAACAACTGATAATATTTTTGAAAAACCATATAACATTGTTCACTGTATTTCAAAAGATAAAAAATTAAGTAGAGGATTTGCTGAACAAATACATAATAACTTTAAAAGTAAAGATTATTTAATCGATAAAAATAAAAATGTAGGTGAAATCTATACACAACCTATTTATAATAAGAAAATTTTATTTCATTTAATTACAAAGTCAGAATACTTTGAGAAAAAACCAGAAATTAATATAATAAAAAGCTGTTTAGAAAAAGTAAAAGAATACTGTATACAGAATGAAATATTTGAAATACATATGCCTCGAATTTGTAGTGGAAGAGATAAAATAAATTTTGAAATAATTGAAAAATTATTAATTGAAATTTTTAATGAAACACATAAAAATTGTTATTCATGAGTTACCTAATGAAATATTTATTAATGATAATGAAAGCATGATTGCTCAAATAGATGATCATGATTTAGAAACATGTCATTCCGCAGACGAAAATGAGTTAAATGGAACAGTTTATAAAGAAACATGTATAAATATTGGTAAGAATCAAATTTTAATAAATTCACATGATAAGGAAACAGATGTTAAACTTTTAAAATTATTTGATCAACAAAAACAACGATTAATAATAAAATTAAATAAACAAAATATAAAAAAAGAAATTTTTAATTTTATAAAAGATTATTTAGTACCTAAAATTAATTATTATTGTTTGATAGAAAAAGATTTAATTCCAATAATAAATAAAATTTTACAAGAAAACTTTTTAAAAGAAACTTATAAGTTAATTCAATGTGAAAATTTATTAATAGATGTGGAAAGATTAGATGAAAGAATTGATATAATTACCAACTATCATCTTGGTAAAACTAACCATAGAGGAATTATAGAAACATATATGAAATTAAAAAGACAGTATTATTGGCCAAAAATGTATTTTGATATTCAGAAATTTATTAATAATTGTGAATTATGTCAAGTAAATAAATATGAAAGGAATCCATTTCAATTAAATGATAATTTAACTAAAACAGCAAATTGTCCTTTTGATATTGTTCATATAGATACACTAACATTGGAAAAAGAGAAATATTTAACTGTAATTGATTCATTTTCTAAATTCGCTCAAATCTATCGACTTAAAACGTTAAATGCCGTGGATATAGTAGACGCTTTATTAGAGTACTTTAGTCAATATCAAATTCCTAATGAAATTATTCATGATAGCGGCACTGAATTTAATAATATATTAGTAAAAGAACTTTTGAAATCATATAGAATTAAAATACATATGACTTGTGTTGACAATCCGAAAAGCAATGGTTTAATAGAAAGATTTCATTCTACTATAATAGAACATTTAAGAATTATTAATCAAAGTCAAGAATTTAAAAATGTAAATTTAATCAATAAATTAAAATTCGTTATAATTGCTTATAATAATTCTATAAATATTAATCTTAAATTCACACCAATTGAAATATGGAGCAGATAAAGATAAAAATATTTTTGAGCTAAAAACCTCAACAGAAGATTATTTAATAAATCATAAAGATAAATTGAAAATATTGCATAATGATATAAAGCGAAATTTACAAATAGAAAAGAATAAAAGATTTTTAAAGAAACAGCCTATAACCGATAAACCTAAAGAATTACCTAAAAATATTTTGATAAAAGAAGGAAAGAGACGAATTCAAAAAATAAAGAAACCATTATTTAAAATTCATGAAATTGAGACATATAACCCTGAATTAGGAGTAATAAAAATTAATAATAATAAAAGACATAAAATAAATAAAATAAAAAGACCGCGTTTTTATGTTGCAGATGCACCAGCGCAAGTGGAAATGAAGAGTTAGAGGAAGTTTTATTTAACCCCGGTATTAATATATTAAATATCGGTACTGTTTTTGTATATTTAACCTCGTATTATTCGTACTTTAAATATAATCTTACTAGTATAGAAAATGAATATTTAAGTGTTAATGAATATAAATTTGATATATATTCTAAACTTAATTGTACGGAATCGATAGAAAATAAATATAAAAGAGAATTGGAAACTTATATGAATATATTAAATTTTAATTTTGATAGATTGACTGATAAATTTAATAATATATTTATTAAAAAACGTAGTAGAAGAGGTCTTGTAAATGGACTTGGTAATATTATAAAAGCCATCTCCGGAAATCTTGATGCAGAAGACGGTCAAAAATATGATGAATTATTTGAAAAAATTAATAATAATGAAGAAACCTTACAAAAACAAAATTTGGAAACTATCAGATTAAATAAAGAAATGATGAGCAAATTTAATAAACAAATTGAAAACATTAAATATAATGAAATAGTGTTAAAAAATAGAATTGCTCAAATAGAAGAAATTATAAAAGAAGAAATACATTGGGGTAATGTTTTAGTAATTAAAGATACTTTAAATCAATTAATATTTTTAACAATAAATTTGATTGAGATAATGTCAGAAATTGAAACTAGTTTAACATTTTGTAATTTAAATAAAATTCATAGCTCGATAATAACATTAGAAGAATTGAAAAAATTATCAGAAGAATTTACAAATATAAATTTTTGGGATATATCGCAACAAGTAACCAGCCATTGTAAAATCAGAAATAATGAAATAGAATATTTATTAGAAATTCCTGTATATGAGGAAAATATTGAAAATAATTTGTTACAAATTACACCTATTCCTATATTGGATAATAAAGAAATGTTTATGTTGGATGATAATAAAAAATATATTATTCAAAATAAAAATAAATTAATTTTGGCAACTAATTGTAATGATATAAATGGAAAATTTTATTGTAAAACTGATAAAATTGAAGTTAATGATTGTTTGAATAATATTATTGTGAAACATCAGAATGAAGATTGTAAATATCACAGAATTATAGAAAATTTTGTAATTATTAAAATAGTAAATTCTAATATTGTAATTATTACTAGTAAAGATGTTAAAAAACTTGATATTCAATGCCAAGATTATATTAAACATACACAAATAATTGGAACGTATAAATTTAAAACTGATAAAAATTGTATGATAAATAATTACAATTTGAGAAATTATGTAACAAATTCAAAAGAAATTATATTTGAAAATTTTAAATTTCAAATAAATAAAAATCAATTAAGTAATAAAACTATTGAATTAGTACAATTGGATAAACAAAATATTCTGTTTAATGAAGTTCCTAAAATAGAAAATATAAAAACAAAATTTGATAGTCATCCATATATAAATTCATCTATTATTATAATTATGATAATATGTATAATTGTATTTATAATGATAGGAAAGTTGAAATGTAAAATTAAAAGACCTTTAAAAATTGTAAATGAAGAAATTAAATTAGATAAACCAAAACAAATGAATAAAGTTCCATTTTAAGGATGGAGGAGTTATATACATACGTAAACATGTTTATATAAACATATGTAACTTTATTCTTTTGTTATTCAATTATGATTCACACAGATAAGGCAAGTGTATAAAAGCCTGTGTGACAAATAAGATAACGAAGTCTGTTGTTATCCGTCAATTATAAAACAACTTGTAAAACCGATTCTGTAGAATTAAAGTTGTTATTAATAAAATATAATTTGTTTTTAAAAACTATAAGTTTAATTCAAATTATAAAAGTCACACGAATAAATCTATTTATTTATTATTTATTAATATTTTATTGTATTAATCTGTCTAGTTTTTATAATTTAAATAAAAGATAATTTTTAGAGATGATACATATACAATTAAACAAAACTAATATCAATTTTAGGACAGACATAGATAATTAAGGTAGTTTTTATTCAAACATTTTGAACAATTTCAATTCAAATATACCGCGATAAAAACATGGTAGCTGATTATTCTTCCTACTGTTTGGGTTTAGTTTCCATCTGTGTGGTTACACTGGTTATTAAATAAGTCAGTTCAGTCATTCAATAGCTCGCCTACGATTAACAACTATATAAAATATTTTCTGGTTGTTTTTTGTTTGTACAATTTTGCTCACATTTACTACATGTATTTCAACGTTTTAAATGTAAATAACGTGATTTTCCGATTGTATGTACCACAAACTTTTTGTTTAAATTTTGTAATTTATATATGATGTAACAAAAATAAATTTCTTAGTCTTGAAAATGGAAATATAACTTTCCGATACGTCGGCAATGATCATTTGTGTTTGATTATTTCCTGTCCAAATTCCGGCTACTACTTTGTTTCCAATTTAACTTCTGGACACGATTCTATTCATTATAAATAAATAAGGGATATCATCATGACGTTTGCTTCATCTGAGCCAAAACCAATCTTGTTATTTATAAATAATTCTATAGTTTTTTCATCTAGCTCTAGCAACCAACTTTTCGAGATGAAAAAAAAAACACTTTACTATTTTTTTCATACCGTCCGTGTTTGTGTATCTTACAACAATGCATAAATGCTTTTTAGTTGTTAAATAAGTAGACTCGTCGATAATTACCGAAAATTTACTGCTTTTTAAAATATCACAACGTGACTTGAACTCGAATTCACCAATAGCATTTGTAACAACAGCTGTTGTTTTTGACCTTCCAAAAACTAATTTCTTTCCAAACTCCGAATCGGAGCAAATATTTTGAATTAATTTAGGTAGATGTCCCATTAACGAAAATGGTAAATTATAACGTATTGAAATAGAAATATTTACTAACATACCTTGTTTTGCTTGTCGATCTAATGCTGTATTTGATGAAAATATATCTTCAAGTGTTTTCCTTTTTTTGTGTGCTTGCATTTTTAAAATGATTTTTACTAATATTGTGTTTATAAAGTGCATCTTTTCCATATTGTATGTTTATGTTATAGCATATGCAATTTCCAAATCCTTTTATGTTTGCAGATTTTAACCATTGAAATTCGTTTTCCAATTCTCTCCAATATTTTTTTTTTTAGTTTTTGGAAAATCGTTATTCGGTTCATTTGTTTCTGATCCCGAACCTGAACTTGTTATTTGTCACAAAAATGTCAAGAAAATGAAACAACTGTAACATAACCTAGCTTACAATTTAAACTAGCACTACATAATGTACAATTAGGAAATTGCCTTTTTTTTTTAATCTGTGTAGATAATAGTTGAGCAACCATGTCCCGATAGCACGTGAGTGAGATGGTACGTGGGCTCGCCATGTTTTCTCTCAATCCATCTCCTAATATCCGGTATAAGTCGTCTGGTCCACGCTCCCTTGTTCGACTGATCCCATCTTGCTTGGCACTTGGTGATCATTTCATTCTTTCTTTCAGTTTTTTTTCTTCCTTGCTAGTCGCAACCCTACTTTCTGTCATTAAATCTACGGGCACTGTACCGGCTAACACTAAAACCACGTCTTCAGAAATAGTGCGGTAGGCGCTGGTTAATTAATAAATTATTGGCAAATTAAAAATGTTCATGTTGTATTGTTAGTTATATTTATTGGTTATTTGTTTAATTTGTTAAAATGTTTTATTTATTGCAATAAATAATTAAAATGATGCTTGTGTTTCATTTATTTATCCTTCATCATTCTTTTTTTATCGAGTAACCCTTTGAATTAAGGGATAATAATTATTGCTTGCTTTCTCTGTACTTGAACGTTTGCCAAAAGCTTTATTTTGCAGGATCGCGGCCCATTTACATTAGGCATAAGCCTATATAAATCGGTAGTGGGTTGTATAATTTCCACCTTCGCTTATAATATTTCATATGTTTTCCCGGCGCTATGCCGTGTCCATTTAAGGTGGATATGACATCCCTTGCTTTTATGTGGCCTGCCAATATCACCATTTTAGTCTTCTCTGTAGCTAATGTAAGTCCATTTTCCGTTAGCCACTTGCTCACCGCTAAAAGACTGATGTTACCCTTCTTCTCTGCTTCTTGTCTTGTATTTGCTACTATAATTACTGCCATATGCCGTAGTGTTGTCATTAGGTGGAAGTATCACATTGAATACTCCACCGTATAGCAGGTTCCATAAGAAGGGGCCAAGGAAGGATCCTTGCGGTCCCCTGCAGTCATTTAGAATTCTACAAACCCTTTGTCACTTATCCCTCTATTATTCTCTCACAAAGCCTACAAGATACTCTGTTGGGGGTGCAGAATTAAATGCATTTTTAATATCTAACGTGACTAGAATGCATATTTTCTTGTAAAATATTAATTGTTCATATAGCTTACTCGCTGTATCTAACATACAAAGTGGTCGATAAGCTGAGCAGTCCTCTGTTGGCTTATTTGGTTTTTTATTAAGGACTAATTGATCCCTTTTCCATTTTGTTGGGAACTCCAAAGCCCGCAGTAGGTTATTATATACTAGTAATACCTCCGCTGTCATTTGTTTGACTGCTTCCTTTATAATTAGTGCCGGTACTCCATATGGGCCTAAGGCTTTCCGAAGTTTAACTTTTTTTTTTTTTCATGCAGCTTTTTAAAATTTCATCTTCGCTGAAAGGCGGAGATAGTTGATCATCTTTTATTGTTGGATGTTTTGGGAATTAAGTATTTACTGTCTTCTCGTGTTGTTTAACGTTCATTATCTACAGTGGTTCTCTTACTTTTAACCTCTGAATGACAATTTGGTAAGCTTGTCACTATGGATTTTGTCCACTTCCGTGATAAGTTTTTTCCATCACTGGTTTTTTCGCCTTATCTATAGCCCATCTTAAAGCTTTTTTAGGGGCTTTGTGCTCATTATGAGCTTGCTCAAGACGAAAGTGAACTCGTCTTCTCGCCTCTCTTTGGTATCGCCTTCTAGCTGCTATAGATTCTCATAAGGCTTGTGCTACTCTTTCGTTCTACCAATGCACTGGTTTATGACATCTGCGCCCTTTCCGTGGCATTGTTTCGTCACATACTTGCTTTAACACATTTGCAAGCTTCTCCACCCTTTCTGGATTTTGGTTCAGACCTCTCTCTAGCGCCTCTTTCAACACATCTGGGTTGATCTTATTTGTAACCTATGCTCTCTAAAATTGTATGACATGGCTTTTATTATATTTAATCTATTCAAATTGCGTTATGGAGCAACAAAAACTCCTCTGACTGTACTTGCCATGTTAATATCATGGACACCAGATTAGTGGCAAACGCTATGTCTTTATGTTAGATAGATTCACCTTTTTAAAAGTCAGTGGATTCCACTGATTTAATATTGTTAGATCGAGGCTTGCTATCCATCTAGTAGAGCAGTTAATATTTTTCAATCTGGATATAGGGATTTAAATTTTCCGGAATTCGAAAAATCCTATATCCGAATATTAAAACAGTAACCGGTAAATCCGGTATCCGAATAATCCGGTATCCGGTTTACCGGAAATGCCGGTATCCGGATAATCCGATATCTTAGGAATCCGATATCCTTTCAAAACTCATTTGGAAGAAACCGAATTTTGTATATGCCGATATTTTACTCAAATCGTTGGTATTTAGATTAGAAAAAGAATTTGGTATTTAGATTAGACAAAGAATTAAATAATATGTTAAATCTTATCAGGTATGTATTTGAAAGATAGGGATTCAAGAAATAATACCAAAAAAGCGATATATTCCATAACCTTTCAGCGGGCGCGCTCTTTTTCTTTCTTTGTGCGGGCGCTTGTCGTAAATTTTACGTCATTCAGTTTTATCAAAGTTATTGGTTTTTTCTTTACATAAATAAAATATGATATACCATAATAACGCATAATAAATTTACTCAACATTCGTGAACAAAATTATGAACATTCCAAAAAATAAAAATCAAATCAATATATTTTATCAAGCTATTCGTCAAGACCAGTACCCTCATCCTTGCAATTGTCGCAGCAACTTCAACCGCAGAATGGTTCTTGCATGTAAATGATTGACAACGGCAACACATCATTGATGCTGAAGATCTTTTCTTCTCCAATACACATGACCGACACACACCGCGTTTTGGAAGGTTTTCTTCTTCTCATGTAGGTTCAACAGCTCGACTATAATTCACTTTGAGAAAAGCATTTATATCTAGAGGTAAATGTTTGAAATTTGATCTGAAGATAAGGTGCTCTTTCATCAAGCTCAATGACAAATTGTTCAGAAAAATTCTTCGTTTCTGAGGAGCATTTGTTGGACAGGCAAATTTGAATACAATTTGAGCATTTATACCGGCAATATTCATATAAGCTGTATAAAACGACACAATGCCATCTCTTTGTTATTCTCGAGACAGACTAAGCGGCACACATCTTGTAAACAGTGTCCACTCCGCCTTTGGTTGCGTTGTAGTCCAGGATAATCTAAGACTTTCGGGTTTCGGGGTCCATTTCATCGTCGTCATGTAATGTTGAGAGTAATATTACAGATTTATTTTGCCGAGGCACATAGGAAACCAGCGTCTTGTTCTGTTCGAATCCAAAAAGACAGGACTCTTCAGCCCTGTTTTTGTCCGGCAAGAAATCTCTTGGAATTTCATCTTTCTTTTTCTTCATTGTGCCCAAAACCGTTGTATTTCGTGAGCAAATAGTCAGCGAGTGGTAAGCTTGTGTACCAATTATCAGTAGTCAAATTTCGATTCGAGTTTTCTATAGAAGTGACTAGACGTTTCTAAATATCTGTTGGAGAATTTGAGGCCGCAAATGGTCCATCTGGTTGTTTTCCGCAGTATATTTCTAAATAATTGTAAAAGCTTTTGGCATCACATAAAGCAAAAATCTTTATTCCGTATTTTGCTGGTTTGCTGGGAATATACTGAGTGAAACCGCAACGACCCCTAAATGGATGCAGCATCTCGTCAATTGTAGTGTATTCGTCCAAATTGAACGCCCATCTGCAGTTGTTGACGAAAGATTGGGAAAAGTCACGAATCGCTGCCAGTTTGTCAACTTTCTTCCTTTCGACTCTAGTATTTTTGTCATCGAATCTCAGGCAACGATTAATGAAGAGAAACCTCTTGTAGCCCATGACAGCTCTTGCAATTTCAATTCCGGTGCCGTCACTCGTAAATATCTCTTTCACATTTGCGTGGTGAGATTTTTTTATACCGATCAAATACAGTAGACTCAAGTATGCCATAAACTAGTGCCTGTCGATATTTATACACTCTCGATCTCTAGAATATTGGTTTTGAACTCTCAGCTGCTCAATGTACATATATGTGTACTTCAGAATACCATCAATCATAGGGATGTCGATAATTTGAAAGAACGCATCTTTTTCGTTTTCAATACCACGAGCTCGTTGAGTGACGCCAGTGGGTACTTTGACTACTTGTATTCTCTTGGTTTTTGAAGAAACACGGTATTTTGTCTTACGCCATGTTGTAGATTTGTTTTTTCCTATGTAAAACTCTTCAGTGACTAGGTCTTCTTCTTCAGATTCCCCTGAAGATATCTCTTGTTCGGTACCACTATCTTCAAGTTGTTGCCCGATTTCTGCATCCAAAAATTCACTGTTACTTGAGGGGAAGTTGGTCTTATTATCTTCTTCTGACTCGTCAAATAAATGCTCAATAATATCATCCAGCTCTTTTTGCGTAAGTGGCCTGTGAGCCATAATATGAAATGTCTAAAACGCAAAAGAACATTGTAAAATAAATCATAGAAAATAGCACAAATAATATACTCACACGTAAAGGCGCGTGTAGTAAAATTTATGCTCAACAAAATATATGTTAAACTTCTATTTTCTAACCGCAGAAATAGCTGCTCTTTGTTCAACCAAATGCTCCATCATATAAAACGTAGCATTTCACCGGGTTCTACAAGATTGAATAATATTATGTTTTTTAATTTTTAAAAGTCCCCTTTTTTGTCCTAAATAATTTAAAGCCAATGCTGAATGTTTAAAATGTTCAACGACTTGACTACATTTACTGAAAAGTTCTTCAAATCTCTCTATTTTCAAACCTTTATTAACACAAAGTTGCAATGAGTGCGCAAAACAAAATTCATTTACTCTCTTCATGTTAATTAATTGCATTTGTAATGCTTGCAGCATTATCATGTACAACCGCTATGATTTTTTCAGATGTCCCAATCTAAATATATTAATTTGAATTTTTCATTCAGAGGTGATGTTGTTAAGAATACAGAATTCATAAACCAGTTGGAATTTATAAAATGCGCTGTGACAATAATATAAGCCATATTATGCCTATGTCACACTATATGATTTTTGTCATACGCCTCATACGAAACTAAATTGAAAAATCATATGAAAATGACGACGCGCCATTTTCATATGAAACAATTTGCAACTAATTTCACTTCAGTCTGTCTGAATCTATCTTCATTCTTACGCTTTAAAAGTTTATTGTCCTTTGTCCAGTTGTGAAAGTTTGAGCGGAAGTTTTTGTCTTGAGTTTGGCGTTTTAAGTATCATATTTTTTTTTTTTATTGTTTAGTGTAGGCCGCGGCCGCGTAGAGTTCTTTTTGGTAATATTTCATTTTCCTTTGTACTTTTAAGTTTTTTCTTATATATTTTTATAGTTAGTGATTAAATAGTTTTTGTTTGTTTATTCGTATTTTTAGTGTATATAAATAGTTTGTATATAGTTATAGTTTTTCTTACTGTATTTTGTTGGTACCTGTAAATTAAAGTTCAGGTCGGACCAGGGATATTGTTAATATAAGTCAACAATATTGCATGTAATAAAAAAAATTATATATACCGGGTGGAACATCATACCTGTGTACATAGGCGATTAACATGAAAAAACAGTTTTTCCGTGCGCATTGCTCCCCAAATTATTTTAGGCAAAAATGCTTCAAATATATGTGTAGAGCATAAAATTCTGCATCTAAGTCAATAAACAGAATTACTTTTACTTGCTTTGTAACGACAGAAATTAAATATGAAAACATGGAAAATTACGTTAAAAATATCAAATAGCCATGGAATTGAAACAAAAATAAATCATTTTTTGACATTTGACAGATGAATGATTAATTTGACGGGTAAAATATCAAATAAACAGAAAAACAAGAAGCATTTATTTATTTTTGTTTCAATTCCATGGCTATTTGATATATTCAACGAAATTTTCCATGTTTCTCATATTTAATTTCTGTCGTTACAAAGCAAGTAAAAGTAATTATGTTTATTGATTTAGATGCAGAACATGTTCTACAACATGTATTTGAAGCATTTTTGCCTAAAATAATTTGGGGAGCAATGCGCACGGAAAAACTGTTTTTTCATGTTAATCGCCTATGTACACAGGTATGATGCTCCACCCGGTATATATATATATATATATATATATATATATATATATATATATATATATATATATATATATATATAGTATGTCCCCGGATTGAGTTTACAAGAGGAAAAAAATTCTTATTATTGATTTTACGAAAAAATGCCAAGGGAAGACAAATTTTTGGACGCCTTAAAACGCATGTTTCAGTTATTAAAATTTTTAAATAATGCATGGTTCTTTTATTAATACTTTTTTTTTGTATTTTGTCCTAATTATACAGTTATTACATTCAATAAACCTTATTTAAGTTGGCTTTGAAATATTGACAAATGATTATTAATTCTAACTACAGATAAAAAAAATTATGTAACGGTAACTTTTACCTCCCATACCATAACATTGCACTAAAAAGATTTTTTGTTCTAATGTTAACATTTCTTTGAGAAACTCTCACTATTTTAAACAATAACTTCTTACTTTATGATAATACGAATTACTTTTGACATTTAATCATTTGTTTCAAAGCCAACTAAAATAAGGTTTGATTGAATCTAATAATTGTATTATTATAGGACAAAATACAAAAAAACGTTATAATAAAAGAAACATGCATTATTTAAAAATTTTAATAACTGAATCATGCGTTTTAAGGCTTCCAAAAATTTATATATATATATATATATATATATATATATATATATATATATATATATATATATATATATATAGTTAGTTTATTTATTCATGCCTTTCGGCCTAGAATCTATATAAATTTTTACTTCTTATTTCTATGGTGATTACATTATATAAGTCAACTAAAAAAAAACAAACTATATTATACGTTTTCTTCTTTCTAAAATTTTTTCATCTCTTCTTTCTCTTCTCTGCAACATAATCTACATCTCTTTTCTTCTGCTGACAACCAGTACCTGTTACTTCTTTCCTCATTGTCCCATCTAAATCGAGCTATTTATAACTTTTAATAAATATCTTGGAATATGTAGTGTCTGTAAATTCTTGTATCGTGATTATATATTGTTTCTTGAATTTTGTTGAACTGTTCTTGTTTTTATATGTCTCTGTCTCTGTTTTTCAATGTTTCTATTACAATTTCTTTATTTTGTCTCTTTCTCTCTATTTCTAAGATTGACAAACCATTTCTTTCATAATATGCTTTTCTAGTTATTCCCTATTTCGTGAGTTTGGATTTATCTTCATTTGAACGTTTTATTGATTTTCAGTATTCCCTATGACTAAGCCCCCTGTTTGCTCCTTACTTAAATATTCCTATAAGTCTGCTATATACAAAGCAAACAGCGTGGGGCTTAAAGGGCAGCCTTGACTTAACCCTTTATCCGTCCAGAATTCCTCCGAATTTTTATTGTTTGTTGGCATTGTAAAGATGACGAATATTCGTCTGAAGAAGAAATGACTGTTGAATATTAAGAAGATGATGAAGAATGAAGATGATGAAGAAGTTTATAACAAATCAATATTTTATATCTTATTTTTTATTATTTATATACTCATCTTGCCACTCAACTTGACCAACTGTATTAAAATATTCCATATGTATTTCTTAATGCATTGCTGACTGAGTAGATCTGGTACCTGCATAATATGATTTATCTAGTCTTCTTAATTGTTGCGGTGGATCCATTTCCTCCATATTGTCGCCAATGTAAATTTGCCCTCTTTTTTCAATTAGAAAATTGTGTAAACCACAGCACACT
This sequence comes from Poecilus cupreus, assembly GCA_963942605.1. Lineage (NCBI taxonomy): Eukaryota > Metazoa > Arthropoda > Insecta > Coleoptera > Carabidae > Poecilus > Poecilus cupreus. The sequence goes on along the minus strand of OZ012719.1, from coordinate 28,278,325 downwards.
GTCGTAATTTTTTCCACTTTTTTAACATTTAAATTAATGGGATTTAATAAAAATCTAAACCTGTTAGCTAGGATCCCGAAGGCATTCTCTACCACTCTTCTTGCCCTGCTTAGGCGGTAATTATAAAATTTTTGATTTTTAATGAGCCCATGGTAACGAAATGGTTTAATTAATATCGTGGACAGAGGGAATGCATCGTCGCAACAAAAACGTATGGTGTGCTTTCAATAGAATTCGGTAGTTGAACATTCTTTGGAATATTGAATCTATTCGTCATGATATATGCATGCATGTTGCTGCTTTTAAAAACTCCGCCATCGTTTATCCGGCCATTTGCACCAATGTCGAAACATAAAAATTTATAAACGATGCTGTCATGACCTTTATAATTTCTATAATACGATCTCTCATTGCGTGATGGTAAAAAATTTATAGGTTTCGCGTCAATTGCCCCACAACAATTACGGAAATTCCATCTCTGACGAAATACTTTCTCAACCTCTTTCCATTCGTTATTTGACTTTGGAACCTACGAAATGAAAATAATATATTATATATTTATTGCAGAGAATCATATTCAAGCGTGCCGAAGAGATTGTCAAAGAGTAGGGATAATTCACCATCAACCGAAGTAGCAGGACCAACTGCTTCCAAAAGGATGGCTACTGGTCGCAGTTCAGGTTGGGGCGAGTCCAATGTTGGAGAGCACTTCCACGATGGGAAGATTATTAAAAGGGAGAAGCAGTTCGAGCTGTGGGGATTCTGCAGTACAAGAAAGCAGAAAAAGATTGCGCGGGAAGCCCGAAAAAGAAGATGATTTATCAACAGCTTTATGTGGTTATTTAAAAAAAATAGTGAAAGGACAACAGCCCACAGAAAAATATAGACTCTCCTCGTTTGGAGATTTCGTTTTTAATCGGCTTCGATTAATAAATAAAAAATACTTAATGAAAGCGGAACACGACATAATAGAAGTTTTATTAAAGTATGAAAATATATCAGCTGGCGAGGACGAGAATTAAATAAATAATTATTAATAAATAAATCATTTGAATTTTTTATTATCCCTCAACATATTTGGGTACCACATTTTTACAAATTGCATTTAAAACTTCTGGTATTATTTCACAAATTGTACTTCTACCCACTCTAAAATGATAGGAAAGACCAGGGGTGGGCCATCTTTTGTATCACACAGTGACTGCCACGTCGACCATATATGGGCGACACCACTTTGTGCGCTCCGTCAGTTGAAACCATGTCGGACAAATATGGTAGACACTCTTTGCTATTTTACTGTAGTTTTTTAAAGCGTGGCCTTTGGCGAAACTTTTGGTATATTGGTTTTGGCCCTGCTAAGAAAATAAGAGAAATAGCAATTTAATTATTTTAGTAATTTATTTTCCCAAACTATAATATAGTTACAAATATAACTTTTAAAACATGAAGTATACGTCAAAAATACAGTTAATTAGATTTGTGCACGATTTATGGTGGTTTCCAAAGCACTCTAAACATATAAAAGGGGCATGATTGCAATCCGGGCAATATGTGTATACTTTTTTCCCTTTTTTTAGCAGCAGTTCTTCCTTCAAGTTTTTTTATTCTTGCATAACACCGTGGTGTTAGGATTGTATGGTGTGCTTACGAGCATACATACACCTGTCCTTGTCATACGCTGTGACGTTAGCTTGGGAACAGATCTTGGAGCAGGTATAGAGATTTTACGTACAACCACGTAAATTTAATGATTTTATAAGCTAAAAATTTATTAAATCAAATTGAAACTTTTATTAAACAAAAAATTGACCGAATCTTATTCAAATAAATTGTTATTTTGCTGCCATCTATAAATTTCATGAACATTTGAAGGAAAAATACATGAAGTATAACATAAAACAAAGTATTAGAATAAAACGAATTATTTATAATCTCGCCTATATACAGCTGTCATTTTAATGCTTTAGCAATAAAATAAATAAGCAACTCACAAAATTTGACAAAATTGGAGTCTATGAAAGCTATGCTAAATAATCATTATATAAATTTATTTATTTCTTCAAATTTGTAAATTTGCTCATTTATTTATCTAATTTACGTTTGCAATTTTCGAATCTAATTTTTTTATTTACATGCCTTAATCTTATGTAAGTTCTTGTACATACCATAAAAAGAATGATTTCGTAAGGTATACAACAATTTAAATTAGTATAATTGGAATCAGCTTGAACTGCTTCAGCCAATTGGTTACAAATAATTTTTTCTTTAGATAACAAATTACCATGAAACTTATTAAATTGCTTATCCATTATGTGCGCTAATTATATTAATACATCGCTTGGATACATTAGGTAACCTTTTGATAGGTATTCTGTTCAATCTGGACATCTGGAAACATCCAGGTTTTTGTATGTGTGCCCAGATTTAAATTCTTTATATACCCTGCTATATATTTTAGTCCCTCATTACTAATGGTGTCAGAAAATTTATTTACTTTCAATAGCGTTAAAATATTTTCAATTGAAACCACATCGACATTAGTCAAGTCGGCTTGGGAAATCTTCATATCATCATGTTTATCTTTAGGAAAACTGTAGTATTGAATATCACTGCCTTTAATTTTTCTGGAATAATTGCCACAACCGTACACCGCACACGCTGGCATTATTGTTAATGGACGATACTCGTACGGAATTGAACTATTTTAGGTTATAATGGATATTAAATTCACACAAATAACACTTAAAGACGAAGAAAAAATACAATTAAACCAAAAGTAATAACCATAAAATATGAGGGTTAGCTGATAAAGAGGTAATAATGAAACAAACGTCAAAACTCTAAATGCAGAATGCTACTCACATACTCATGCTCCCAAGATGACGTTATGTGCAGAAAGTTCAATACTGAGGCGAGTTACGAGCACACCATACAATCCTAACACCACGCATAACACAAAGTACACATCCTGCGTACCTTTTTATTATTTTCATCCATTTTAGTTTTTAGAACATGAACGCGTTTTAATTTTTTTGTAAAATTAGCAAGCTTGATGCTATTTCTTCTCGAAACTATCGTTTTCCAACTACTTCATCATCTTCTTCATTTTCTGATGTATTTGTTGAAGGATTATATCCAGGGTCTTTTATAGAATCATCTGAGTTTAAATCTGCACATTCTTCATCTTCATCACTTCGTAAAAATTTATCACTTTCTAATATTATTCGCAAGTCATCATCGCTTAATTATTTTCTTTAGCCATTTTCTATTGCACTTTTCGCAAGACAATTTTACAAATAAAACTGTATCAACTGTCACAAATTTACAGCTGATAAAAGAGAAACATAACCTAACATATCGTCACACATATATGGCCGACATGGCTCTGCAAGAAACAATATAACAAGGTGGGCCACGTCAATCACATATGAGTGACATATAAAAAAATTAATATCTACATTTCTAAGAACAACAAAAAATACTAATGAGTACCTAACTACTTATGAATTTATTAAAAAAATTTCGAAAAAAATGGCATGGCCGCGGGGTAATTTTTTACAAAAAGTATCGTGGCAGTCAATGTGATAACAGGATCCAGAATAAGATTTAAATTTCGTACGCGGGCCGTAGTAGTTAATTAACACTTCGTCACTTTTAATACCCAAAATTTGCTGCATTACGACTTTCTATGTTATGAAGTATATTTGTCTAATTTAAGCTATAAATCTCTCCTGTTTCTTTATGTTTACTACAACAATCCAAGGAAAGGCTACGAAGAACACGAGTGCTACAGTGCTACGAAGTGTGATTATCCATAAAGTTACCCTGGCGAACAGAAAGAAGAATAGACGAACCTTTATTATTAATTATTAGGTCATGAGAAAGAAAAATTCAGAATTTGTGAACATCCAGGTGGTATTCCGTTACCTGAAAGCGTACTAAAATGTTATCTATGTCTAATGACCAAGAAAAAGTGCATGTGCAAAGAAACTGAGGAACAAACAAATAAAATAGAAGTTGCTGAACCAGAAAATATTGAACATGACCACGAGAATGAACCTGAAAACGCAACAGAAACTGAGGTAATTTACGAATGTGTTAGTTGTCTGTTCCCAAAACGGGGTTGTTGCAATTGTGCAGAACAGAAAGAAAAACAATAGGAACCACAAAAAATTACCTTTAAGTAATATATCCTGAACTCTTTTTTCCTCAATTTCTTGCTGCTTCTTCCTATAGTCAAATTTTTTCCTCTTGCATATTTTTTCTTTTGCTGGTAGTAATATTTCAATTAAATTCAATATTCGTACTTGTAGCTCCGTTATAATCGGATTAGTATCTTCTTTGCACTTGGACGATGGCAGTTCTAATGATAATGTCGGTCCAAAAATTTACCTCTTTGTCTTCAGACGTTATATTACATATTATGTCATAATATTCCGAGTCCTCTCTACTCCTTCCGGGAAAACAGGAAGAAAAATAACAGGAACCACAAGAAATTGCCCAAGAAGAATTCTGCGAGAGAGGAGCGGTGTACTCCGAGAAATAAGTGAAGGAAGTAATAATTGAACTTTTTAAATTTGAGGAGTGTACTTTAGAGAGCTCTAAAATCTAGAGTACCTCAATCAGAGAAGAAAGTGTAGCGATAAATGATTGCCAAGATCAGGTTCACCGGGTCATCAGAGATTCTATGGGTAACAGCAGCAAAGGGCAAAAGAGAAATAAGAAAACAAAAGTGTTAAAGTACTAGAAAATCAATAGTGTCCATCAAGCAACATAGAGGTTCGTGTAAGGTAATGTTTTGTAAAAATTCTAATTTAAAGAAAAAATCCAAGCAGTACCGGCCCATTCGCGGTGTTTAGATTTTAATGACATTTTGATATTAATATTTAAGTAATTATGTATATTTTGGTATTAGATTTTCTATATGTTTTTTTATTTATGAAACTGTGCCCGATTCGAAAGCAAATTTCTCGAAGAATGGAGGAATGTAACAAGTCTAAGATTGTTGTTGTTAAAGTTTTGGGGAAAATACACGTGTTTTTTATTTGCTCTTCATTAAAAGTAATTTTATAGTGGTTTATTTAAAAGGAAATATAAACTAAATTATATCATAAAGTGCATTTTTTTTATGAACATTGTACTGGTTATAGTGATCTTTTATAATATCACAGTCTGGAGTTATTTGTTAAAATTTAGTTTAAGTTTTAAACATCATCTGTTAATGTCGAACATTGCAAATCTTGCAAGTATAAAATAAATAAAGTGTCAACGACCTCCAACGTGGCGCACATCTGTGCATGCTGTAAGACTGCGATAGAAGATCGTCATTTACTTAAATGCTGCGTTTGTAAAAAACATTTTAAAAGTACCTGTATTGGTATATCTTCCTCGGAACTGAGAAATATAGTCAACAAAAAGGGTGTATTTTGGACTTGCGAACAATGTGATAAATTGGGTAATGATATAAATTCACTTAAGGCAGTTATTGTAAGCCTTAGAAATGAGTTAAATGATATAAAGGAAACAGTTAAAAAGCAAGTATACTATTTTCATTTTAAACTGGAGGGATCAGCATAAAACGATTAAACGTCCCTGTCCCATTTAACTACAATGAAAGCCTTAGTGCGGATACTGCAAACCGCTTAACGGTGGTCACAACAGGTAAATTTTCAAGGGTCGTATTCAGCTTAAAATTACTCTTACTTTCTTCCTATGATAGCAAATTTAAAAATGACTAATCCCGATTAAATTAACCAATTACCAGTTATGTTATATCTTGTTATAATGACATATTTTTCCCATATATAGAGGGCACATAATTATATACAGCTATTTGTACTTCCACTGTCGGGATAGTTAGGACAAAATAATTAAAAAAAAAAAAAAAAATGTGGCAGTCGTGGATATGTAATAATGAAGTTGCTGGTACGAGTAACAACAATTTTCGTGAATTGGACGAAATTGTGTTATTTCAGTGCAATTCCGAAGAAGATACTACGGGCCAAATCAAGAAGAAAGTGAAATATATTTATCTAAAATTCATTTACATGAACATGCACAGCAAATAGTGATAACGTGTACAGAAAGTGCGTCGGTGAGTAAAGCGAATTTCAAGTCATAAAAAAAAAACAGTCGAATTTTGCAAATTATCGGAATATCGTGTTCGTGCAATAACAAAAAGAGGAAAAGCAGAGAAACGAAAGCGTCCACATCGGGAAAGCTTTTCACAATTTGATAGTTTTTTTGAAGGTGTTGTGAAAAGAAATATTTATAGTTTATTTGCCGAAAATAAATCGCCATTAATTGTTGCTATACCACGTTTTATAAAAATAAAAATCACTGAACTTTAAATACAAAAAATTAGAGGAAAGAAAAAGTATAATGGATTCCCCACATATTATCTGATGGCGGTACAATTTTTTAACACAAATAAAACAATGTTGTAAAGAAAAGAAAAAACAATTGTGTATTTAGACGAGACATGGTATAATGATGATTAAAAACACCTGTTTCTCGTGGAAAACGAATAATTATTTTACATGTTGGATGTGACCAAGGTTTTATTCAAAACTCACTTTTACTTTCTGCGAAAAAGATTGCTTCTGACAGTGCGGATTATCATTCTGATATGAATTCAGACCTATTTGAAAATTGGTTTCAAAACCAAGTATTACCCAATATGCCGCCATCACCTGGCATTGTCATGGATAACGCATCATAACATTCTAGGCAGCCAGAAAAAAATTCCGTCTACAGGAACCAAAAAACAAGAAATTATAGATTTTTTAAACAACCACAATGTTAGCTTTCCAGAAAAATTTACTGTTCAGAAACAACATTTTACTGACAAATTAGCACAAATGCATGGACACGTAGTATTAAGGCTTCCACCATATCATTGTATATTTAATCCCATAGAGTTAATTTAGGCTAATTTAAAAAGAAACATTAGAAAAAACAACACTACTCCAACTTTAAGTGCATCTGTGATTAAATTAATTAGATCTGAAGTAGATAATATTACACCTGAGTTATGGAATATATGTATAGATAACGTACAGAGACATAAAAATCTATTTATTAGTCAAAACCGAGATTCTTTTATAATACATGTAAACGACAATGGTTCAAGTATTGAATCAGAATGAGTAATGTTGGTATATATTTAAATTATGTTTGTATATAATTATTTACTTGTATCTTTTAAGGAAAATTACTGTAAAGACGTGTGCTGCAGAGGGCCAAGCCCTAAAACGACACAAAAATAATTGTATATTGTAAATATTTTATGTATATACTGAAAATGTGAATAAAACCTTTTTTAATTTGAATTTGACTTTTATCATATGAATAAGGAAATATACTGATTTAAAGATTATAGTTTTCTTGTTTTTGTATTTATTATACACGTACCGGCGAATAGGGCCGTACAACCCTGTGCGAACCTTTTGAAATCAGTTATAACGGATCATATTTTGAGTTCCTTTGTAAACGTAATTGCGGTGCATTTAATCGTTTTATGCCGATCCCTCCAGTTCAAAATGAATATAGTATAACACCATGTTATGTTTCTACAGACTTTGAGGAGATAATAAAATAATGTAATACTGTTTGGTGTACAAGAATCAAATGTTAATAATGACACTACAATTGCAAAAGCAGTGATACAGTTTGTTGATAAAAATGTTTCAATAAGCGGCATAAAAATATTTCGATTAGGTAAAGAAACACATAATAAAATACGACCAATGAAAATTGTGCAAACCCTAATAAAAATACACGTAAACTAAAACTGAGTGACAATTTCAAAAAAAGTATTTAACAACTGATAAGACCAAGCGTGAGCTTAACTACTTGAAACCAAAAATGATATTGAAAATAGAAAGAAGAGCGGCGAAAGTAATATAAAAATAAAATATATAAATGGTATTCCAACAAATGTTAAATCCAATAATTTAAACTAGTTACGCCCATAACAGTAGTTTATGTGTGATGTCTGAGTTGTGTATGTATTATCAAAATGTTCGTGGCTAAATTCAAAAACAGTCGAGTTCTTCAATGTGGTGTGTGTTGGTGAATTTGACATTTTGTGTATAGCTGAGACATGGCTTTCCGATGGTGTGAGTAGTGCCGCGTTGTTCCCGTCCTCATATTCCGTGTACCGATGCGATCGCCGTCTGGAACATTTAGGAGTGAACAAAGGAGGAGGAGTTCTTATTGCCTGCAAAGACTCACTTCAAACGGTACAAGTTGATTTTTCAACAATCTTAGTAAAACTCCATTATGTGGATGTAGTTGGTTGTAAAGTTTGCATGGGAGTTTCAAAGTTGTTTATTTTTGTAATTTATATCCCACCGAATACTCCATTGCTTGATTTTGAACATTTCTTTGAAGCACTAACTTTAATTGATGAAATTTATGAAAATTCAGTTCTATTTATTGGATATTTCAACATACCAGGTTTTGGCGATAATAATAATTTCTCTTGCAACAAGTCCAATGCACTTAATAATTTTCTTGAATTACAAGACTACGTTCAATTTAATAATATTCTTAATAGTAACAATAGATTACTAGATTTAGTGTTTAGCAATATTTAGTGTCAAGTTAGTAATGCAGAGAGTAGCATATTAAAAGTAGATAATTATCATCCAACCCTGCATATTAACATTGATATTAATATATCATACCGTAATAATTGAAATTTTCTTAGAAAAGCGAATTTTCCAGACTTATTTCACAGTATATATGACATAGACTGGTCTTCGATATTATCTTTGAATTGTACTGAAGAAATTTGTTCCTCTTTTTATAATATACTTGAAACTCATTTTGATGTTTTTGAACCAATATTTAATGTTAACAACAAAAATAGTAGGTATTTTCCGTGTTGGTTTACACAGGACATATAAATAAATATTAAGAAACAATTCAAGGCACATAAGAAATTTAAAAAGTACCGCCGTTTATGTGAGTTAGAGGAATTCAAGACTTTACGAACAGGTGTTTTTTCAGATGTGGAAAGTTTCCCGTGTAATAATAATAATAATAAGTTTATTTGTCCAAGGATATAAGATAAGTCAGAAAATACATATACAAGTTAAGTAACCGTACTTTAGGTTCGCTTAAAAAAAATTATTTGTTTATTACAACGAGGGTAGATTCATTTAACAGATGTTTATTGTTCAATGTTTACAGTATAACTAACTACAATTTTCTTATTCTAATCTTATATACTACAGATAACATATGTAACAAGAGTATCTGGGAGACTGCTGGCGTCAGCGGGTCCCACTGGATGTGGTCATCTAACTCCTCCCTCCTTAAAATTGAGCGTCACCGGGTAAGTTCAGCTGGGGTCGCTCAGGATGGGTTGAACAGCTTGGCTGAAGTTCTATGTCCTGGTTCGAAGTTCTTGCAGGATTCTTTGGGTTTTGGAATTTTTTCCTGAGGAAAATCACAAGCAAAACAATAGCAATGATTAACAAGATAACATATAATGTTGCTATCGAGTAATCTGTAGCGTCGGCGGCGTTGTAGTCTTCGACGTCTTCAAACTTGTTAATTGGTAGTTTGAGATCTTGAATGTTGTTCAGTTCAACGGTCATTTTTTGTATTTGGTCTTCGGTTAGTTGAAATTTGTAATCTTCTAATATTATTGGCTTTCCAAATGTTCCTTCTCTAAAATTTAGGTTTTGATTTCTAAATTTTATTTGACAATCATCTTCTTTAATGAGGAATATTCCTTGCAGTGTTCTAATTTCATCGCCGCGTTCTCATGATGCATGGAGGGTTTCTTGAATTGGAAGTACAATGAGAAATTGGTTTATTTCTTCAATGGTTTCTACATGGTTTCTTTTCAAAGTGATCTTCGTATATTGACAGTTCTTGTTATCGTTTTGTAAGATGATGCTCTTTTCACAGGATTTGTCGTCTACTTCCTCTATCTTGTTTGGGCAATGATAAATAGTTCCTTTAGTACATATGGCGTTTAGAGATTTGATTTCATCATCAAAAGATCTTAAAAAGTATTCTTTATTTGGAACAACAGTCACAAATTCAATATCATGTTTACTTGGGACAGGTCTATATCATAATTAATTGGAATTTCTAAAAAGTAAGTAATTTTATCTGAATATAATTTACAATTTACTGTAATTAATTTTTCAATTTCGGGTATATTTTAAAATGTCGGTTCTAAGGGGAAACTATTTTTATAATTTTTATAAATCCTATTTAATTCAAAATGGAGATCATTTATTTTTATAATACTTGGGTGCATCACGTGTAATTTACAAAAAGTTAGCGAATTTTCAAAATCTTGCAATATAAATAATAATATGTTAAACAAAGTGTTTAACTGACCGTAAATGTCAAGGATACTGAACTTAATCAAATTAGGGGTTCCGTCAACAATAATACGCAACAACTGCTCTATTTTTACTTTTAATTCTAATTCATTATGTGTAATTGTTTCAATAGTTTTATTAAATTTATCAACTAATTGATGGTTAAAAGAATATTGCTTCTTTAATTGTTCATTTAATTTATATTGATTATGTTCTAAATGGGCTAATATTTTCTTATATCTTATATTCTTATATCGTTTTTCACCTTCGGCATCTAAATTTCCAGTAATTGATTTTATTATAGATCCTAAGCCATCTATTAAACCTCGTTTTTGTCTAAACTTCTCATGATTAATAAATAAATGACTAATTTTTGCATCTATTAAATTTTGAATATAATTAATTATTCTGTCATTATTCACAAATTTTGTTACATTAATATGGTTTACTTCAATAGTTTGTTTCAAATTAATGTGTTGTATTTTCAAGTTATTGTATTGTTGGATAATAGGTTGTATCTCGTAAGAGTGAAGGAAGGTATGACGGGGTCTTTGCAGTTTTGCTGGTCCTAGATTCAGTGTTAATAGTCCGGGGTTGTGACTTGTGAGTAATGTTCTTGATGTCTAGTCCGAGGGTGTACGTGAAGTACAGGGATCTGGAAGATCGGAGACTTTATTAATTTTTCTCGGTCTTTTTATATTTGACAGGTGAATTTTAGATTGTTTTCTACTATCTTTAGGGTCTGTTTTAATTTCTGCGGTTTTCAAATTTTTATTTACTGCTTTAATTTTTTCCTTTTTAAATTTGCTATGTTTCGTTTTATTTACTCTTTGTTTATTATGTGCGTAAATTATCAGGGGCTAACTTTCTATAATTTCAGGGTCGGTTTGAATAATATTTAAATTTTTACAAGGGATTCGGCTCAGTGCATCTGCATTCGTATTTAATTTCCCTTTTTTATAAACGATCTCATAATCAAACTCTTCTAATTTTAACCTCCATCTTACTAATTTTGAATTTGGTTCTTTCAATGAAAATAACCATTGCAATGGTTTATGATCAGTAACGATTTTGAATTTTCTGCCAAATAGATAAGGCCTAAAATATTTCGTTGCCCTCACAATAGCAAGAAGTTCTTTTTCTATGGTTGAATAATTTTGTTCAGACTCGTTAAGAGTCCTACTTGCATAGGCAATTGGTAAATCGGAACCAATCGGTCCTTGTGATAAAATGGCACCGATAGCGTGGTTACTGGCATCCGTTGTGAGGTTAAACGGTTTTTCGAAATTTGGGTATTGAAGTATTGGTTCGTTGACAAGAACGTTTTTACATGTGTTGAAACATTCAACATATTCCGGGTCATTTAAATTTATTTCCGCGCCTTTCTTAAGGCATTTAGTCAAAGGTTTAGTTAATTGTGCAAAGTTTTTGATAAATTTTCGGTAATAACCGAGTAGTCCGAGAAAAGCTTTTATTTGTTTGGTTGTTTTGGGTATTGGGTAAGATTTTATTGCTTCGACTTTGTCCGGGTTAGGCTTGACACCTTCAGGGGTAACGACATGTCCTAAATAAGCGACTTCTCTTTTAAAGAATTCAGAATTGTCTAATTGAATTTTCAGATTTGCTTTTTTCAGTCTTTCAAACACGGCACGTAAACATTCGATATGCTCTTCTAAACTTGTGCTAAAAATAATTACGTCATCAAGATATACAAGGCAAATGTCATTTATTAAACTACGCAAAACATTGTCCATAACGCGCTGGAATGTAGCAGGGGCGTTTTTTAAACCGAAAGGCATTCTAAGAAATTCATAGTGCCCGTTTTCTGTGCTAAATGCGGTTTTTGGAATACCATCTTTGCACATTTCAATTTGATGGAATCCCGACGCTAAATCTAATGTTGTAAAATATTGGCATCTTCCAAGTTGGTGTTAAGGTGTTAATATTCGGGATTGGATATTTATCGTCAATTGTTTTTTCGTTGAGTTTTCTATAATCAATTACAATGCGCCCTTTCTTTTTACCGGACGCATCTAACTTTTTCGGTACTATCCACACAGGGGATGACCCTGGTGAATGCGAGGGTCTAATAATTTTTTGACTTAACATTTTTGAAATTTGATCTTGAACTTCTTTTCTATGAACTTCGGGGTATCTGTATGTCTTAGTGTAGATAGGAAGTTCGTCTTTTGTTCTTATCTGGTGTTTTATTTCGTTCGTGAATGTGAAAGTGTTATCGTCTGTATGAAAAATGTCAGAGTATTCTTTTATCAATTTTGTAATAGCTATTTTTTCTTCAGGGTTCATGTGTTCTGTACGAATTTTAGAAAAGTCAAAATTATTTTTTAAATTTTGAAAGAAATTTAAATTATTTATCTCGAATTTATCTAATGGTTCAGAAACAATTTTATTTGTTGTGTCGATGACATTCCTTATCACTGGTATTAATGATAGGATAATAAATTTTGTAATTTTTAATATTTACAATACCTTCGGGAATTACTAGATGTTCAATTTGGGTTTGTTTTACAAATATGTCACCATTTTCAATATTATTAATATGAAATTGTACAATTGTTTTAGAATTAGGTGGAATATTGACATAATGTGGGTTTGATGAAATTTTGTGATACTGCATTTTTATTTCACGTGTTGGAGTAATAATAATGTCTCGTGTAAGGTCAATAATGGCTTCTAAAATTTTTAGATTATCTAGGCCTATTAAAATATCAAATTGACTATGAAAATCGAATAAATAATATTTTAAAAGTGTGTTAGGTTTATTAAATAATTTTGAACACGGCAAAGATAAGCTGAATTTTTCTACAGTGGTACCATGAGCTGTTGTAATTTTATATGGGTCACTTTTAATTTTATTATTATAAAATTTACTTGCAATTTCTGGTTTTATAAATGATCGTGTGCTACCTGTGTCAATTAATGCTTTTAAATTATGTTCAGGTAAAATAACAAAAGGTAGTTCACTTTGATTATGCGATAAATTTAACAATTCAATATGGTTTCCGAGGCTTCTAACTCTAAAAAATGATTTTCATCATTTTCGGGTTCAATATATTCAGTTTCTAATTCCGGTTCTTGAATAACAATATTTTCGTCGTTTATGTAACTTGTTTCTGTATTAAAAAGTTCTTCCGCAATGTAATTTTGCCTTATTTGTGGTAGTCTTTGGTTAAATTGTTGTTGTCGAGACATATTGAAATTGGATGAGCCTGGTCTGGTAGCATTTGTTTGGTTTGTGCTGATACTCATAGGAGTAGGCTTAGTGAATTTTTGATTTGGATTTGGCTTGAATGCGTTAAATTGGGAAGTTTGAGGTTGGTTTTTTATGGGAAAGTTTTGTGACGATCGGTACAAAAGGTGATTGTTAGGTGTTGGACGGTACATTAGTTGATTGTTAGCAAGATTTTGCACAGGACGGTATTGTGTTTGCGAAATATTCCTGGTTAATTTAGTATTATATTTATTTTGTGTACGTGAATGATTTTCTAATTGAAAATCGTTGGTCAACATATTAAGTGCAGAGTTCATATCTATAGGGTTTTTAGTGCGCATTAAATTACCAAGGGGATCTTTTAGTCCTCTTAATAAGATTCTAACATCGTATTTTTGGAAATAACCAATTAAAATGGGTGCTTCTGTTGCATCAATATGGGTTGTTATGTACGCGATTTGCAAATTTAGAATACCTTGTACTCTATTATAAAACTGAAATGCGGATTCGTTTCCTTGTTTCAATTCCGTCATTTCTATATTTAATGTGGAACAATCGCGCTTGTCTGAATACGTATTAATTAACGATTTCTTTAAATCTGCCCAACTATTAATTGTGCAGTTTGCAATTTAGTGGCGGCTTCGCCCTTAATTTTTGATAGTATACTTGACATCAGATCTTCATTCTGAAAGTCTTCGGGATCAATTCTATTATAAAATTTTGTTACTAACTTTTCGCAAATTTCAATGAAGCGAGCTAATAATTTTGCATCTCCATAAAAATCTGGCACCATATCTAGGTACTCTTTTTTCAAACCGGGAGTTGCCATATTTGTTATATTTAAATTACTTATTTCTTCAATTACGTCTTCAAATGAAAAAGGAAAAGTATTATTTGTTGGCGAGTTACAAGAAACAATTGAATCGGTGTCTGTGTTCTCTGAATCTGAATTTGGCTGAATGATATCTCTAAACGACATGTAGTACTTACAGGACTATCATCAGCTTGTCCATGGGCTTCTGCTACGTATTCAGCGTGGCAGGAGTCTTGGGTATCGCCTGGCAGCTCTGTGTTCAGCAGGGCTGGAGATCTACGGTGATGCGCGATATGCACTCGTCTCTGCGATCACTTCGTTGTGATTCCCAGTAAATCGTTAAAACGAAACGGATTATTTAAATTTATTAATTCGTCTGGGAATCCTACCGACTGCGCCAGTTAAGTAACCGTACTTCAGGTTCGCTTAAAAAAATTTATTTGTTTATTACAACGAAGGTAGATTCATTTAACAGATGTTTATTGTTCAATGTTTACAGTATAACTGACTACAATTTTCTTATTCTAATCTTATATACTACAGATAACATATGTAACAAGAGTATCTGGGAGACTGCTAGCGTCAGCGGGTCCCACTGGATGTGGTCATCTAACTTACATATTAACATGGATTATTCAGCAATTCTTGAACAGAGTAATAATAATTTTGTAACAATTTACGCTTCAATATTTTTTTAAAAGAATTAATATCATTTCATTGTTTTATCTCATCAGACAATTTATTGTAAATTATGATGCCAAAATACAATGGATCATTTTCGTAAAAGGCTGTACTATGGTGGGGAATTTGTAATAAGTTCTTATTTCTAGTTACATAATTATGTACATCACTCATATTCGGAAATTTAGACATTAGTTTTTACTAATGTATGATAAAGAAACAATGATGGAACGGTCAAAATATAATTTGCTACATACGTATCTTTACAAGACTGATTGTAATTTAGTTCAAACATATATCTTAAAGCACGTTTTTGTAGTTTAAATATTCTCAGTATAGAAAAGGATGTACCCCAGCATATAATGCCGTAAGTACATGTTGCTACAAATTTTGCAAAATAAAATGATAAAACAATATTTATATTACAAAGGTAGCTTAATCTACTAATAGCAAAACATTTTTTTTGACAAATTGCTACAAAGTATGTTTACATGCAGTACCCAATTTAAGTTTTCAGATAGGGTAAGGCCAAGTACCTTAGTATTATCTACTTGCTTAATATTATTACTACCAAATTTAATGCTTACTGGTTCATCTACTTTATCCTTGTTCTAAACTGTGAACTACATAAAAACTGATTTTTTTACGTTCAATTGTAATGAATTTTGTTCTAAATATTTATGAAGCTTATTTAGTTGCGTGTTAGCATCAGGTATAAGATTATTCATATCTTGGCTATAAAAAAATAGAGAAATGTCATCAGCGTAAGCTATAAAATTAGGTATATTTGTTTAAAATTTTTTTAAGTACAGATAAATAATACTGGTCTGAGATTTGATCCCTGTGGTACTCCAGCATAAAGTTTACATAATAATGGCTCGTGATTTACAAGGTCAAACGCTTTTGATAGGTCTAGGAATATGCCAATAGTATCTGCATTTTTATCTAGATTTAAATATATTTCATGTAAGTATGATGTTAGAGCCGAAATAGTAGACCGTTTTTTGCCTAATGCCATCTTGTTCATTACTTAAAATGTTATATTTTGTTATAAAAACTGATAACCTGTTTAACATTACTTTTTCAAAGATTTTGTGAAATATCGATACTAATAAAATTGGCCTATAATTGTTCATTTCATTAATATTACCTGTTTTGTACACTGGTTTAACTTTTGTCAATTTGAGGACTTCGGGAAAGCAGCCATTTTGAAAATACTCATTTACAATGAAAGTTAGTGGCTTAAGCAAAAAGTAATATGTTTTTTTAAGAACATTACTTGATAATTCATCTATTCCTGATGAATGTGTGTTTTTAAATGATTGAATTACTTCTCCTATTTCACTGTCCTCAACATATGTTAGGAATATGGAATTTGGATTTTGCCAGGTTGTATAATTCTGTGGAATATTGGAATTACTCTTGTTGCTGGCATTTGCAAAGAAACTATCGAAACAATTGGTAATTCAGATTTGTTTGTAATATGTTTTCCTTTTACAAAAAAAGATTCGCACACTGGTTGCTTTTTATCACAGTCTTAAGTATTGTTAATAATTTGCCAGGCCTCTTTACTGTGTTTTGTGACTTATTGTATAAGTCCTCAGTAAATTTTCTTTTAGCCAATTTTACAATTTTTGAATATGTTATTAAAATGAAAATTTATTGTTGACTCATCATTTTGAGGTTGCTGGAAACTTTGCTGCGGCGTACTGTAATCTGACGTTGATTTGTTGTTTGCTTTTTATTTACATATGTTATATCTGATAACACGTAGTTTGCTTATTAAACATTTATTAATCTTACAAATCATTCAGTTCACATATCATACTCAAAAATACCTTTCTAATCATTAGCTACCTGTCCGTTATGCACGTCTCTTTTTCTTCCTACCCAGTGTTGCCACTACTATTTGATAGGCTATGACAGCTCTCCCCCCTTAGTCCAAGTCAAGATAAAATCTTGTAGATGAGAAGGTAGTTTGCGACAACTATGAGGTTTACTTGCGGGGACAACTGGTGCGTTGACTCTTGGACTGGAAGTTGCCGTCGTGTCATTCCGGCTGGCGGGAACTTCTTCCGAGAGTTCACCAGCGCGCGTCTCTTCTTGAACTTGCTGTTGTTCTAGTTAAAACTCTCTTCTTTAATTGGTTGCCATGATGTTTATGTCCCTTCCCGTTTCTGTCTTTGACTTCGTATGAGAAAGGCCCTGTTTGCTCAATGATTTGGCCTGCAGGCCACGCATTTATCTGAAGCCGGATCTTCCTCTAGACGTCCTCGTTTGGTGTGAAGAGACGTGGTTCTTTCCGTGAAATTCCAATTTCTTTCGGTTTCACCTTCATTTCTTTATAAAAATTTGGATGGAACAAATCTAAACACGTCTTCAGTTTTCTGTTTAATAGGATTTCAGCTGGACTGAAACCCGTTATGGTGGAGGGTGTAGTATGTTGACTCAACAGAAATCTTGCAAGCTTCACATCGGCTTCACCCTCTAACCTTTTAAGGGTTCTGTTCGTTTCTTGAACTATTCGTTCGGCCTGTTCATTTGACGCGGGATGGTACGATGCTATTGTTGCCTGTCTGATGCCGTTTTGACGGAGAAATCTGCGGAACTCCTCTGAAACAAATGCATTATCATTGTCGCTTACCATGACGTCTGGCAGTCCGTGCGTGGCAAACAATCATCTCAATATTTTGATAGCTGCAGCGGTGGAGGTTAAAACATCTTGAACTACTGATAGTAGTAGAGAGAACTGTCATCATTTCGATATCGCAGCTTGTAAAATAGTGACAAGGTGCTTTTTGAACTCGAAAACGGAAAATCACTATTTTTAAAGCTGCACTACCTCAAAATAGCGACAGTTAGTTCAAAATAATTCTATTTTGGCGCAGATTCTCGCTGTGGTCAGTAAATATAAATCTGAACTGTTAATATCTCGTTAACATAGATAGATAATCTTTGAAAATATAATTCCGAATTCCTGGTTTGCATATTTGTTCTGGCCCTAGGACATTCAAAATATGATTGCTGTCTTGAAGCTAACCGTGGTACATGGATGTTATTATTTTCTAACAGTGAAAGAGAATCTATTTGACTTAATTGACGTAAAGTCTAAACGATCCAATAATATATCATAATCACAACCTAGTTGTGGGTAGATTCGGTCACACTTGCAGATCAAATATTTCAAAAAACGTTTTTGTACATTCTCTATTTTATCATTACACCAATCGTAAATAGGTTACCATATTATTGATCCATACTTTAATTTAGAGCGAACATAACTGTTAAAAAGTAAGATCAAGGTGTCTACATCATGAAATAGTTTGCAATTTCGATAAATAAATCCTTTTGTTTATCCCTAAATCACTAAAGTACAATAGTCTTTCGAGTATATAGTTATTAATATGATAACGGAACAGTGTAGGATTTCTCATTTTACAAAAAGAAATGACTTTACATTTTTTTAAATTCAGTTCAGGTGTGTGAAGTACACCATTCCTGAATTTTATTTAGTTGACTTTGAAGTTCATAACATTCTGAAAGATCAGTAATACAACTGTATATTTTTAGGTCGTCAGCGTAAAATAAATTTTTACAATTATTTATGTATGAACTGAGATCATTAATAAAAATTACAAATAAGAAAGGTTCTAGTACCGATCCTTGCGGTACTGAAAACGTAGGGATGAAATAATCTGACTCATAACCATTACATATTGTGTTCTATTGGTTAGCTATGACAAAAATATGCGTATTAAATTGGAATTTAATCCTAATTCATTAAGTTTTTGTAATAAAATGGCTGATCCCAAACTAAACTATAAATTGACCAACTGGAAAAATTTCCGAAAAGAGCTTGGACAAGCATTCCCCTACAGCAAATCCAAGTATAAAATCCACCCATGACATAGATCAACTAACAATCCTATATAATGCAATAACACTAGCCACCACAAAATGTGTTTACACATTTTACCAAACAACGAGAAACTACACAAGAAAACTAAAATTTTGGGTAAATTTAAAAAATACCACCGCACGAAAGTATCAGCCTTATAGAAATTCTGTGGACAAACATAGGCTTAATATATTTGAAACCTTTGTTAAATTTAAACTACAGGAATGGAGAAACCAACAGTGAAACAAAATCCTCAGCGAACTAAAACCAGCAGCAAACATTTTCTAGAAAATAACTAAACACTTTACAAAATCTAAAAGCGATATTCCACCTCTACAATATGGAAACAGAAGTATATACAGATGTAGATAAAAGTAACGCCATTGCTGCGATTTAAAAATGTACACAAAGGATACCTTGACTTAAGTAACACAACACATGTTTATGAAATAAATAAAACAGTTACAAATAATTTAAGAAATAAACCAATTAAACATATCATGTTTAACCAAACCATCTGAAATTAAAGTTGTAAACTCGTCTCCATGGATAATTGCTATAGGAATAGTACAAGAAACTATAATTATCCTGTTAAATTTGTATATAAATAATGTGCCAAAAACACCAGCCACGGAATGAACACTATATGCTGATTTCACAGCTTTCTACACAAGTTCATATTGTATAGAAACCATTTGTAATAGACTAAGCTAAGCACTAAATAGAATCAGAAAATATTTTCTAAGTTGGACGATTCGAATTAACGATAATAAAACCGAAGCCATTGTATTCATGAGAAGAAAACCAGAGATAAATTGAAACATTACTATCAACGAAATCAATATTCATTGGTCACCATCAGTAAAGTACTTAGGACTACACTTCGTACTAGATTCCGGTGTTCAACATCAATAGTACGCTGAGTGTGTAAAATAAAATATTAATTTATAAACAATGCATTTGCCCTATTCTAACATATAGTGCCACCGTGTGAAGTAATACAAGTGAAACCAATTGCAAAAAACTATAAGTTTTTCAAAATAAATGTTTGAGAATTTTTGGACAATTTTCAAGATATACTAAAATATCACACATGCACATAGTGTTCCAGATACAACCCATTAAAGACTATGTACACAAAATTATACATAAGTTCTTCACATCATGTCCCCTTAACATAACAGTTATTTGTATACCAAGGCCGCAAAATCACTCTTTAGCGTACCGAGAGAAAAATTGTGGCCGAGGCCGCTTGCGGTCGAGGCAAGCCAATGACGAGGACGAAAGAATTTCGCGGACAAGGTGTACACACTATTTTTTGTGCAACCGTAGACAATTTTAATTACAAATTTTAAACAGTTTTATTATAAATATAAAGTGGCTGTGGGATTGACATTTGATAAACAAAACAATTAATTTTGAAAAAATAATGTCAATTCTCAAGTGTCAAAATGATTGTTTTTTACCCTATTTCGCGACCGTTGTTAATGGTAACGACCGTGAAATAGGGTAAAAATAATCATTTTGGATTTCGAGGTGAACTAGAAAAAGTAAACAAATTGCAAGAAGAAAAAATATTAAACTTGGAAAATAAAAAAACAGTATTATCGACACACCAATCAATAGTGAATAATAATTCAGAAATAAAACTAAAGGTGACACCAACATACGCAAATGCAGCGGCAAAGACAACGTCAACGTTAGTAATTAAACAAACAGGTACAGTCAAAACCGATAATTCAATCAGTGAAATTAAAAAGGCCATTGATCCGAGCAATGATAAGTTAAACATAGTCAACATTAAAAAAAACAACAAAAAGAGATACAATAATAAATTGCTCAAACAGTAATTCGGTCAATAAAATAAAAAAATATTTAGAAAATAATGAAAACATCTGTTGCAAAAACAAATTAATTCAAAAATAATAGTATATGGCAAGGTTGGGCAACCTTTTGTACTAACCTAATTTAAAATTTTTGTTTTTGAAAATATTAATTTATTATTTCTTCTAAAGATCTCGCGGGCCGGATTGGTACTTAACGAGGGCCGGAGTTGGCCCGCGGGCCGGAGGTTGCCCACCCCTGGGCTAGATTATTGACGAGACGATGCCTGAAACCACTATTAGTGTGACGACAGCGACGACAACTACGCTCACGACCAGTTCAACCACGACTACCACCACGACCAATAATAATAATAATAATAATTTTATTTCCTAAAGCCTGTCCGGCGTATGGAAAGTACATATTACATATTCATCATACATGTATGTACACAACATAATAATAATAATGTTTGTTCATATTAACTTAGTTTCTAAGCTTATATTAATGATATATTATATATAATTAAACAAAATATACAAAAAGGAGAAGAAAAATAATTAGATAATATAAACAATTATTTCAAAGTTTGTATTATATACAATCACTTATAAATTCTTCAATGTTATAATATTCTTTGATTAATAATGTTTTTTTAATAGATTTTAAGGCACATTTTACAGACAATTGCTTAATATTATTAGGTAGAAAATTATACAACGTAATAAGAACATAATATGGGCTCTTTTCAAAATTTTTGTAGTTATATATAACATTTTATTTGATTGTCTTGTTGCGTATGATCCGGAATTAATAAATTTAAAACATGAAAAATGGGGATGGTAAGAATTCCTAAATTACTAAATTTGCCTCTACATGTTTCTCTTATACTTATTTTATACATAATTCTAATTACACGCTTTTGTAACATGAAAACATTTTTTCCTATTGGGGAGTTTCCCCAGAGAAGTATCCCGTATGTAGCAATTGAGTGAAAATAAGCAAAGTATACTGATTTTAATACCTGTTGATGTGTAGTTTTTGATAACACTCGAAGACAATAGCAGGCATTATTAAGTTTAGATATTAATTTGGAACATTGAGTGTTCCATTTCAAATCGTTTTCAATGTATAATCCTAATATTTTAGTGATATCAGTAACGTTAAGTTCAGTCAAGTTTTCAGTGATATTTAATTTTTTTGATCCAGGATACATAAATTGTGTGATACAGGTTTATTTAGATTTAATTTTAAAGAATTACAATGACACCATTGACCTACTAAATCAAGAAGTTCAAAGGTTTGGTGTAGAACAATTTCGGGGTACGCATTTGAGACAAGAAAGTACGTGTCATCCGCATATATTGTACATTTAGCATTATTAATAATACTAGGCAGATCATTTACATATAATAAAAATAACAAGAGGCCCAGTACGGAACCTTGTGGTACTCCACTTGTAATATTACCTTTGTCTGAATAACAACATGTTTTAGTATTGGTACTGTCCGTATATATTATTTTTGTTAATTGATTTCTGTGGGTGAGATAAGATTTAATCCAGTAATACGCTGTACCTCTAATACCGTAATGATAGAGTTTTTGAAGGAGTATATCATGCCTAACACAGTCAAATGCTTTAGACAAGTCACAGGAAACACCAATCACATACTTTTTACTGTCTAATGCCGTATGTATATTATTAATAAAGTCATATGATGGACTTAGTGTTGAACGACCTGGTTGAAAACCATGTTGACACCTTGAAATTATATTTTTAATTACGCAAAATGACATTAACCTTTTAAACATTAGTTTCTCAATTAGTTTGGATATCACCGGAAGTAAAGAAATTGGACGATAGTTATTTACACATTTGGGATCACCTTGTTTTAATATTGGTACCACAACACTAGTTTTATAGATGTCAGGAAAAATACCTTCTGCGAAAGACTGATTAATAAGAGCGCATAAAGGATTAATTAACACAGGTGCACATATTTTAAATATTGCTGCAGGAATTTCATCATATCCAGCAGAGAATTTGTTTTTTATTTGTTTTACTGCATTTAGTATTTCATCCTCTGTTGTTGGGACTATAAATATGGACTCGTTAATTTTAGATTGTTCACTGAGATATTGATAACACCTATCACTGTGACTGTTGCCTGCTACATTCAAGAAGAAATTGTTGAAAATATTGGCTACATCTTGGCTGCCTGTGATCATGAAGTCATTGTGTAATAAAGAGATATTGTCGCAGTTTTTTAATTTTATTTTACCACTTTCTTGCTTTATTATATCCCAAGATGATTTTATTTTATTGTCTGAGTTTATTATTATTTCGTTATTATGTAATATTTTAGCGCACTCAATAACTTTTTTGAGTATTGTACAGTATTTCTTCACATGTAGTTTAAAATAGGTGTTGCTGTTAACTTTAAGTTGAAGCATGAGATTTCTTTTATTTTTACAAGATATCCTGATCCCCGGCGTTATCCATTTGTTTGATTTCTTATAAGCGACGGGCGATTTTTTCAATGGAAAATTTATTTCAAAATGTTTATTTAGTTGTTGAGTGAAAATTAACAAATTTGTATTCCCTGTATTGCTGTGACATATATCTTCCCATTTTTCATTCTTTAAGTCAGCCAAAAACTTATTAATATTCTTTTCAGAATAATTTCGCTTTAAAATATAAGATTGTCTTATTTTTACAGTTTTGAGGCTATATTTGCAGTTAAAGCATAATGATCGCTGAAACCAGTTTCGTGTACAGATGCCGCATGTAGAAAATCGATGTTACAGAATAAGTTATCTATACAAGTGCTGGATGTCGCAGATACTCTTGTTGGTTGATGGATGCTTGGATGTAAATCAAAAGATGCTAGTAAGGATATTAATTGTTGTTTTTGTAGACTACCAGTCAGCAGATCAATATTTGTATCTCCAGTAAACAATACTTTTGTTTTTGTTTTGCAAAGAGAATGCAAAAGTTCTTCTAATTTATTTAAATATGATGAAAAATTACTGTTTGGAGGTCTGTATACAGATAAAACAAAAAAGGAATTTATTTCATTCATAATTTTTACAATGGAAAGTTCAAAAAGTTGTTCTTCGGATAGATAATCATAAGTGGTTATTTTTTCGAATTCGATGTTATCCATGACAAAAATGCACGAACCTCCTCTTAATGTATCAGTTCTGCAGAAGGAAGCTGCAAGTTTATAACCTGGTATTATAGTATTCGTTATTTCGTTTCCCTTTAACCAGTGTTCGTTGATTGATAAGATGTTTGGAGCTGTTTTTAAATCTTCAAATAATACGTTTAATTCTGGAATTTTATTTTGAAGTCCCTGAACATTGTGAAAATAAATGACGGTGTCTGGAATATATTGGTCTTGGATTAATTGCTAATCATTTTTTGTATTTTTAGGTACTATTTTAGGTATTCCTTGGACATAGCGAATTGTTAAGTTATTTTCTCCCGTACTAATTCTGTTTTGAAGGTCACTTTTCACTGTCTTTAAATAGTTTCTTTGCATAATTGTGTTGTCTGAGCTAATTGATATTTTCAAGTGTTGAACTTTCTTTTTGTTTTTTAATATTTTCAATGCATCCGAGGGACTTGAGAAACATACTTTAATAGGCCTAGGTTTTGGATTTGTTGCATCCTTATGTATGGGTTTACCTATTCTAAACACTTTCAAAGTATTTTTGGGAATGGAATTGTCAATTTGCGTTAGAACGGACTCAACATAATCCTTATCGGTATCAGTATTATCAGGCGAGTTTTCGGGAACATGAAATATAAGTAAATTATGCGCACGACGCTGACGTTCAGTTATTTCAGAGATTATTTCTTCTGTAAAAATTTCAGGGGCTGGAATCGGTTTGCTATTTATTTTTTGCTTCAAATCATTTATTTCTGTTTGTAGGTCGATAATTAATTTTTTCAAGTCATCAATAGCAACTGATTCACGAATTTTATTCTGACAAATATTGCAAAAGTATTTTATAGTTCTGGTTTTCGAAATTATACAGCCCAATTCAGACCTTGAGAGTCCCGTACAGAGCGAATGTACATAATTATTGCAACCGTCACTTTTCGGTGACTTTTTTTATAGGAGCATTGCAGTTGTTGCACGAGAATTGCATTATTTTAGTAGTTCAATCAATGCAATATTTTAGGAAGACAAAAAGAACAGATAAGTAACTGTCTATGATAGACTTTACAACGATGCGAAGAACTGTCTTCTGTACTTTAATTGACAAATTCAGGTATATGCTTGCTATTCGCGCATTGAAGAAATTAAACTGAGAAACGTTTATCGCTTGTTCTAGTTTATGTTGTTTTACCTGGCTTATCTTCTTATCTTGGAATGAGCAAAACACACCACTACCGGTGCACATATATATGGTGCAATTGCATAAAAAAAAAACAGTAGATTTGACGTGTAAACCACTCAAAAAAGACTGTTCAAGACGAGCAATAAAAGAGTGACAACTGTGTACAATACAATATGTATGCACCTATTACTTCCACGTTACCAGTACCTGCAAATCTGCACTTTGTAATACCGCCTGCTCAGTTATTGAGCTATGTTCCATCTGCACCTACATCACAGCCCCAACCGTACGCACCATTCTCTTATCATCTACCAAATCTACTAACAAATTGGCAAAAGCCTACAGCTCCTTTCCCAGGTTCACCACCCTCTCCCACAGAGCAAGTTGTTTTCGACAACCCCAACTCTATGCATGCGCTAAAGTCAATCGAGACATATTCGGGAGGCTCAGATTTAGAGGAGTTTTTAGACAACGTAGCCACGGTAGCGGAATGTTACCACTTGACAGAATTACAAACGTTTACTGCAATTAAGTTAAAATTACGGGAGGACGCTAGGTCATATTTTTATTCTTTGCCAATAGATGAAAGACCAAAATCGACGTTAGAAATGCGGAACTGGCTTATACATTTATTTGGTACAAAGATAGATGCAGGTTCAGCGGAGCGGGAGTTCCATAAGATTTTTAGAAAACGGGATGAGAGCTTGCAAAAATTTGCGCTAAGGTTAAAAATAGCAGGCACGAAAGTATTTCCAGTAGTAGGTGAAAACGAAATGCAAAAATTTAGAGCCAAGATTAAACGGGAGTCATTATTGATTAAACAATTTCTTGATGGGTTAGAAACATGATTAGCCAACGAAATCTGTAGAATCAAGCAATTTGAGACGATAGAAGAAGCGCTGCCATATGCAGAACGCTGTGAGGAAGTGTTAAACAGACTTTATAAGAGACCAAGGCTGACTCATACAAGTCGAACGTCAGGACAGTGACTATTACTCCCAAACCGAGACCGACAACGACAAAGACTCAAGTTTCGAATAAAAACGCGAATGCTAAGAAAAATAGGACGCAATTTAACTACGTGTCAGCGATACGAACAAATGCGAGGACGTTGCTTTAATAAGGTTCGTGCAGATGACGTCACAACATGGCTACTGTCAGTAGTTTGGTAGGCAGGCAGTCATTTACATCCAGAAGCGAATTTTTATATTTGGAGAATTAGATCGAATTTAATAATTTTGTAAATATTTCTTTACATGTAAAATTGAAGGTACCTATGAAATACTATTTATGTATATATACATATTTACTTATTACTTTGCAGGAGAAATGTCAGTAACTTGCTGCATAGTTGGATGCAGTAGTAGATCAAATGAAGACAATGTGTCGTTTTTTAGCATACCAATTGTTACAGAAATATATAAAAAGAATATGTTATGAAAAAAATTCAGGGACCAAGTTTATGCATTAATACAGTAATGCATTAATTATAGCATGTAATAATGTAGTGAGTAACACTAGGAAAATAAAATATCATTATTTGAAATGCTGGGTAAATAAATATCAAGTAATATTGACGCTAGAATTTTCTCAAAAATTTAGTCACTCTAATTATGGCTACTATTTACAAATACATACTTATAAAATATATACGCATCTAGGCTTTTATTTATGCTCGCAATTCTACCTGTGTGTACGCAGTTTTTGCGTATAATAAAAATAAATAATTAGTAATGTCTATGAACGTCACTTTGGGGAAATTATTAACGTCGGTCTTCATACTTTTGTTATCTATTTGATGGGGAACAACATTGTCTATTAATGATATT
The DNA here is from genome assembly GCA_963942605.1 of Poecilus cupreus. Taxonomy (NCBI): domain Eukaryota; kingdom Metazoa; phylum Arthropoda; class Insecta; order Coleoptera; family Carabidae; genus Poecilus; species Poecilus cupreus. The sequence continues at coordinate 28,251,348 of OZ012719.1, read as the reverse complement.
TTCTCTAAATATCTAGCCGGACATTCTTCTTCAGCATAAAAAAATAATTACTATACGAAGACATGCTTATAAAACTTAGTAATCATCACGTAAACAGTAGCAAATCGAAAACAAGCCGATGCATTCAATAGCAGAATTCACTTTATTGCCGATGCATTCAATAGCAGAATTCACTTTGTCTACCAAACAGCTGGCAGTAGCCATTTTGGTGACGTAACTGCACGAACCTTATTGTGGTAGTCTAGATCATACGGTAAGCACTTGTCCACACTCTAAACAGAAATTTTGCTTCGCGTGCGTAAAGCCATGGCATTTCGCAACAGAAAAGACATGCCCTTTAAACTCCAAATCTGCCTAGACGACGACCCAACGTCTGGCAGGCCCGCTACAAAACTCGTTAAAGTTGTTCCAAGGGTCGCTGATGTAGAGGAAGACATAACTAAGCAAATTGTTTTCCAAATTAATAGTTTGAATTATAGTTTTCTTATAGATTCTGGAGCCGCTGTATCTTTAATTAAACGTAGTGTTGCTGAAAGGTTAAATTTGTCGATTTTTGAGACGAAAGATGTATTAGTAGATGTTTCTGGCAATAGTTTATTGAATGACGGTGCTGTCATTATTAGCTTAAATGTTGGTTCCAGAAAAATCATCGTTTCGTAGTTTGTCCCGATGTTTTGTGCTTTAAATCAGATGGATTATTAGGCGTCGACTTTTGTTTCTGGCAATAGTTTATTGAATGACGGTGCTGTCATTATTAGCTTAAATGTTGGTTCCAGAAAAATCATCGTTTCGTAGTTTGTCCCGATGATTTGTGCTTTAAATCAGATGGATTATTAGGCGTCGACTTTTTAATACAGCACGATGTTACGATCAGCTTTAAAGATAACACAGTGATAATCAATAAGACTAAATTAAGTTTAATCGACATCAGACGGAACAATAACTTTGACGATGTTGTTTGTAGTGTAAGTAGCGTAACAGATAGTGAGGTTCAGATTTCACCAACGTTAGCTGTTTCGTCGAATGATTCAACATTAGCTTCTAATAAAGTAACTTTAGATACAGTTGAACGAAATTCAGAAGTAATTGAATTTCCCGTGGTGGTAAAATCTGACTCCAAGATTAGCAAAATTTTGAGAGATAATGCTGAAAGCAATTGTGAAAATATTAGTGCTAACACAGCAAATTTTTGTAGTAAAAACACGCCTGTAGTGAAATTAAAGTATGAGATAAATATTCCACCGCGCCATATAGCTGTTTGTTCGGTACGCTTAGGCTCGCGGACGCCAGACGGTCTGTATGTACTAGAACCGAGAGCGGTAGATATACCGAGTGTTCTAATTGCGCGTACACTAGTAAAATATGTACGGGCTAAGCAAGACGATATACCGCTTCAGATCTTAAATTTCGGTTCTGAAAATGTTAGAATTAATACGAAAATCCCCATTTGTCATGCTGTAGCAGCGGATTTGGAATTAGAAAATAAAGATTTTAGAAAGGTAGATCAAAATTCTGTCTCGATAAATGTAATAAACACCGTAAAATTTCTAAAAGAGTTTCAGTTAGATCACTTACAGAGCACCGATTGCGATAAATTTTTTTTTTTGCTGAAATTAAGCGGATCGACTGCTGAGGTCATTACCGCTGGAAAAAATTAATTATAGCCAACCAAAATTAAATAAAAAATAATGGTGGTAAGAAAAACAAAAGAAAGAAATGAACTATAAAATATCATTTATCAGTCCTGTGGAATGAATAAATTTTAAAAGTTTCTCAACACTATCAGTCTCATTGGAGAGAACTGACGGAAGAGTATTTGCAAGGCTGAAGAGGTTTCTGTCGTTGTGATATTTAGCACAATGCAGAAGAAGATGAAAAACAGAAAGGCGAGTATCACATACATCGCACATAGGTACGGGGTCCCGAACAAGAAGATAAAGATGGGTGGCTTTAATGTGACCTATTCTCAAACGCGTAATCGCTACTTGCTCCTTCCTCGAAACAGAAATAGGTAGCTTCCATTTTTCAACGGTAGGTTTAATGGATCTTAGTTTGTCAGTGGAGCGAGTCCACTCGTCCTGCCAAGAAGTTAAACAAAATGACGATATACGTTGAAGCATATCGTCTGGCCTGAGAGCGGGCGTCCTAACGTAATCAAGTAGAGCAGCTTCACGTGCAGCATAATCAGCTCTGTGATTACCAGCGATACCGATATGTCCAGGAATCCACAGAAAAGTAACACGGATTTGCCTAGATGAAAGTAGGCAAAGACTATAAAAAAGCATCTGAATAAGAGGATCAGTTGAAAACCGGTTGGATAGGCTCGTTATAGCGCTGAGTGAATCCGTACATAAAACGATATGTTGTTCACGTTCGATGACGTGTAAGCAACGTTGCAAAGCAGAATAAATGGCATACAGCTCAGCACCATAAACAGAGGAAGAAGGCGATAAAGTGATAATATGTTCTTCATCTCGAAAAATGAAAGAACATCCGGTTCCGGTGCTTTTTTTAGACCCGTCTGTATAGATAAAAATGGAGTCTGTGTACCTTTCTTTAAGGAGACAGAATTCCTGGACATAAAGGGAAGGCGGAGTAATATCCTTCTTATACTTGGTTAGAAGTAACTCAGTACTTATTTGAGGAAAACACCATGGTGGTGTATCCGAAATAAGCTGGGGTAAAATATCTTCCTTGCCTAGTGGCAGTTTATCAAACTTTTTGACCAGTTGAACAGCCAAGGGACATAGAGAGGTGGAACTGTTAAAGAAGAGATTATGTGCACGCTCGTCCTGGAAAAGAGAGTTAAACATGAAATGCCAAGGTTTGGACATGATTCGAGCAGTATATCTCATGCATTGTCGTGTTCTTCGGATGGATAATGGAGGCAACCCTGACTCACAGTATAAACTGTGAACTGGAGAAGTACGAAAGGCACCAGTTGATAAACGGATACCCGTATTATGGACAGCATCTAAGCGGTTGAGATGGAGTTGTTTAGCGGAACTGAGTACAATTGCTCCAAAATCAAGTTTTGACGTTACAAGTGAATTGTAAAGTCGTAGCAAACAATCTCTATCAGCACCCCACTTAGTGCTTCCGAGGCATTTTAAAGCATTCAGAACACGACGGCAGTCTGCAGCAAGGTCTAAAATATGCGGCTTCCAGGTCAGATACGGATCAAGAGTTAAACCCAAAAATTTAACCCTATCGACGCACTGAATTGGAGAACCATACAAATAAAGTGAAGGATTGTTGTGAGGAGTACGCAAGCGACAGAAATCTATACACTTCGTTTTCTCAACAGAAAAACGAAAACCCCTAGCGGTAGCAGCATTGGTAATGGTGTTACTTGCATTCTGAAGTCGAGATTCGCACTCAGGAATGCTAGATGCTGAAGTGTAAATGACCAAGTCGTCGACATAGAGACAATGGCGGACGGTCGGAGGAAGATTTAGTGCAATGCTATTGATAGCAATTAGAAAAAGGATTACACTAATGGTAGAACCTTGCGGAATACCATTTTCTAGGGGGTGGGAAGATGAATAGACATCACCTATACGTACTTTGAAAGTGCGATTTTCAAAAAAGGAAGATATAAAAAGTGGTAGATTGCCACGAAGTCCCCACTCATGTAGCTGCTTGAGAATGCCGTAACGCCAAGTCATATCAAATGCCTTCTCCAGGTCGAAGAAAACAGCAACTAAGTGTTTTCGTTCGAGGAAATTACAATGAATGTCATTCGTTAACTGAACATGGAGATCAGTGACAGAATGACATTTTCTAGAGCCACACTGAAAAGGATCTAAAAGGCGATTATGCTCTATGTACCAGCAAAGCCTGTAGTTTACCATACGTTCGTAAATTTTACCCAGATGACACGTTAGTGATATGGGCCTGTAACTAGTAGAATGTGTGGCATCCTTGCCCGGTTTCAAAATAGGAACGATGGTAGCTTCTCGCCAGGCATCCGGGTACGTACCGCTACGCCAGAGAAGGTTGAAAAAATTTAAAATATGAGTTTTCATCTCAGAAGGTAGATGCTTTAACATGCAATATGAAATGTTGTCAGGACCGACAGATGTATTTTTTGTTTTGCTAAGTGCAAAATCAAATTCAGAAATTGAAAAAGGAAGGTTATATACTTCATCGCCATCAGAAGAGAAATCTAGAGGGGCTTCACTCGTTTCTTTGACATTAAGAAATCTTAAAGAGTAGTTTTCTGTACTACTGACAGACTCGAAATGTGTAGCTAAACATTCAGAGATGTCATTAAGATTAGTGCTTAAAATGTTATTGATATGAAGAAGATTGACAGTGTGAGACTTTTGATAACCGTGCATGTATTTAATTTTATTCCACAGCTCATTCGATGGACGCTCAGGTGTGACAGAAGAGACATAATTCCGCCAGGAGGCAGACTTAGCTTGTAGAATAACACGTCGAGCATGAGCTCGGGCCTTCTTAAAAATGATTTGGTTATCAAGAGTTGGTGAACGTCGATAACATTTTAATGCACGTTTCTTTTCACGAATAGCACTAGCTACATTCGTGTTCCACCACGGGACCTTTCTTCTAATGAAACGTGAAGATGTTAATGGGATATTATTGTTTGCAGATCGTAAGATACTGCAATTAATATCGCCAAGAGAAACATGAATATTTTCTGACATAACTGGGACGCTTATTTCCGCGGAAAAACTGTCCCAATCAGCAGACTCAAATCGCCATCTTTGGAGAAAAGAAGGCTCTGAAGAAGAAAGAGAACAAGAGATCAAAATGGGTAAATGATCACTGAAATGTGCATCATCAAGCACTTTCCAGGAGAAGTGCGGAGCTAAAGAAGGAGAACAAATTGATAAATCAATGGCTGAAAAGGAATTTGAACGTAAATTCAAATAAGTGGCGTCCCCTGTATTCAGGAGCACTGCATCAATGTTATCAAGATCCCCATAAAAAACTGTGCGCATTAAAGTCACCTACAAGAAGGAATGGTGGCTCAAGCTGGTTTATAATATTCTCAAGATCATTCATATTCCAAATAAAATTTGGCAAATAAATATTACAGACTGTGAACTTTCTAGGCGAATATAATTGAACTGCAACCGCTTGAAGTTGCGTTTGAAGGTTACATACTGTATATGGTGTAGGAGAAGACAAAAGAATCGCTACACCGCCATGTGCTCGTCCGTCCGGATTAACATCATGACGAATGATGTTAAAGCCGCTTAGAGAAAATGAATCTTGAGGTTTAAAATGTGTTTCTTGAATGCAAACACAGCTGGGGCTCTGATCAGCTAATAGCAGTTTAAGCTCTGGAAGATGAGTGACAATACCATTGCAGTTCCATTGAAGGAGTTTAAACATTGGAAGTGGGAAAAAAAGAAAGAAAAATGATGCTATATAAATAGCTGAAGAGCTCAAAGGTAGAATACAAGCTCTAAGAACGAGGCTTGCCCTTAGGCCAACCTCTTCTATCTATTTTCTTCTTATTGCGGGCAGAAGAATTCCCGTCGACAGTTGCAGTACTGTCATTCCCAGAATTGTCAGTATCTTCCGAACGAGGAACGATGGGATTGTTCGTCGTAGGAAGGCTGACTTGGGGAGTGTTACTTATTGGTACACTTGGCAAATTAACAAATTTAACACCAGATGAACTGGGTGTAGAGGCAGGAGACGAAGCGGTTGGAGTTTTGAATTGACTTTGAGAAGCAAATAATTGAACAAATTCAGAAAAAACATTTTTTACGATTTTTGCGATCTCTGGCATAAGCAGAGACGCGATGTCGGCAACGTTTAACGGTGGAGGAGAAGCAGGTTTTGCTGCAACCTTAGCATAAGAAGTGGTGAAAGTCGTATTACGCTGTACATGCTGCCTTGCTTCCGGGAAGCTACATTTATGAGTAGTTTTGTACTCTAAAATAGCGTATTCCATTTTAAATTTCGGACAGTTTCTGGAGCTAGCAGGATGGTTACCTTGGCAATTGATACAATTGACATCACCGCATTCGGTTCCGTCATGTGGAGGTTTTCCGCAGATGCAAATTTTAGAATTTTTACAATTGGACGAGGAGTGTGCAAATTGTTGGCAATTGAAGCAGCGAAGTGGGTTAGGGATATACGGACGAACAGGGAGACGATACATGGCAGCATATATATATTTTGGGACATCACAACAATTAAAAGTTAGCACAAGGGATGGGGTATTCTCCTCACGTCCATTTTTCCTACTAATAATCCTTCGCACTTCAACCACACTGTGATGTATTTAGCGACATCTGTGATTGTAATGTATTATTTTTATGTCGGTTTGGACGGGCGAAGTAATCACCCGTCACGGGAGTCAAGGTTTAAATGTTGCAGTGTAAAGACAATAAATGTATCGTGGTAATATTTCGGGAAAATAAAATGTTATAAAATACTGAGTGTTTAATTTAATCAGAAATAACCCTTAATATAAAACATTGGCGACGAGGAAAATAAAAATATTTTATTAGAACCGACATAAATTTTAAAATATAAATAATAGAAACGTGTTTAAAATGGCACATACCGTCGGTCATCTTCCAGAATTCGATTTTAAAACTTCAAGATGGGAAATTTTCAGTGCGCGATTAAAAAATTATTTCATAGCCAATAATATCGCGGAAAATAATATTAAACGTGCAATATTACTAAACAGTCTCTGTGAAGACTCATATAAACTTATGTACGATTTAAGCAGTCCAAGTAAACCGGAATCTAAATCTTACGAAGAATTAATAGCATTATTTGACCAACAATTTAAACCAGCAAACGCACTTTTCGCGGCTCGGTATAAATTTTATAATGCAAAGAAAAAAGACAGTGAACCTATTGTCGAGTGGATGGCACGTTTAAGAAGCTTAGCAACGCACTGCGAGTTTGATGTCACGCAGTTAAACTGGGTAATACGAGACATTTTTATTTGTGGGCTCGACCCTGGTCCATTAAGGGATCGTTTGTTTGAGGAGGATGCCACCAAGTTGGACATCACCAAAATGTTAAAGTTGGCTCAAAATAAAGAGTCAACCCGGCACCACATGGAGGCGATCGAGAGCAGCAGCGGCAGTCGTTTTGCTGTAAAGTCCGAGCCTGTTCATCGGTTAGCGGCTGGCAGCGGCAGGCAGCAGCAGCGCGAGCAGCGGCCACAGGCGAGCGGTTCAACACAGCAACGAGTACCAGGGCCGGCTCGAGGGGGTCATTCAGCGGCGTGCGCGGCATGCGGCCGCCAAGGACATCATGTGAGTGGGTGCAGGTATAGAAATGCAAAGTGTTTTGTGTGCAAAGTGCAAGGCCATATTGCCACAGTATGCAAGAAGCAATTCCCAAATAATGCCCAGAGTAAAAGACATAATTTTCTTAATGAAAACGAAGATATTCAATTTTTTGCAATTTTCAATAAAAACTCTTCCAATCCAATAGACATTATTTTGACAGTTGAAAATCACGATATTCATTTTGAAATTGACACTGGCACTGCCCTATCAGTAATCTCTTTTGAATTGTATAAAGAAAAATTTTCCCATCTTCAAATTAAAAAGAGTAGTCAAATATTAAGCGATTATGTTGGTAATAAAATCAAGCCACTAGGATTAATCTCCTTAGAAATAACTTATGAAGGAAGGTCACGTGTTTTGGATGCTTTCGTTATAGAAAATGGTGGACCTCCCTTGATAGGTAGAACATGGTTAAAGGAATTAAACTTAGGTATTACTAAATTAAATGTTAAAGATTGTACAAAGCTGAATCACATTTCTGATCGTAACTGCATTGAAAACTTATGTAATAAATTCCCTGAGATATTTGCCAATAAATTAGGAACTTTTAATAAAAGTAAAATAAATTTGCAAGTTAAAGATAATGTTTTGCCCAAATATTTTAATCCACGTCCACTGCCTTTTAAGTTAAAGAGTAAAGTCAGTGACGAAATAGATAGATTGATAAACGAAGGAATATTAGTTCCTGCTGAGTACTCGGCGTGGGGGACGCCCATAGTACCAGTATGGAAAAGTGATGGTTCCATTCGCATTTGTGGCGATTTCAAAATTACACTAAATCCGGCTCTGCAAGTTTACAAATATCCGTTACCTCGAATTGAGGAGTTATTTGCACAATTGCAGGGTGGAGTTGAATTTAGTAAAATAGATTTGTCACATGCATTTAATCAACTTGAACTTGATGAGTCTAGTTCAGAATTGTGTACGATTTCAACGCATAAAGGTTTGTTTCGATACACAAGGTTGCCGTATGGCATCGTGTCTGCCCCCGCACTTTTTCAAAAAACTATGGAATCAGTTTTAGCAGGAATAGAAGGGGTTGTTTGTTTTATTGACGACATCTTAGTAACTGCAAGTACGCGGGAAAAGCATTTAGAAAAATTAACAGAAGTATTCAATAGACTGAAAAACTGTGGATTAACTATAAAACGCGAAAAATGTAACTTTTTACAGAAGTCGATTAATTATTTGGGACACAACATTAGTGAAAAAGGGCTCGAAGCTTGTAAAGAAAAAGTTAATGTAATACAAAATATTAAAGAACCACAAAATCTCACGCAATTAAGATCATTTTTGGGTATGGTAAATTATTTTGGAAAATTTGTACCAAATTTAGCAGCAATATTAAGTCCATTGTATAAGTTAACTCGTAAAAGTCAAAAATTTATTTGGAATAAAGAATGTGATTCTGCTTTTAAAACTGTAAAAAAAATGTTGCTGTCATCTCCAATTTTAGTTCACTACAACCCAGAACTGCCACTTAAATTAACAGTTGACGCATCGTCAAAGGGTTTGGGAGCAATTTTGTCTCATTCATTTCCTAATAGTGCCGATAAACCAATAGAATATATTTCAAGAGTTTTAAGTAAATCAGAGCAAAATTTTTCCCAAATCGACAAAGAAGCTTTGGCTATCATGTGGGCTGTACGTAAATTTCATAAATATTTATTTGGTTCAGAATTCACTCTGGTTACAGACCATAAACCATTAGTATCAATTTTTGGCACAAATAAGGGTATTCCACAAATGGCAGCTTCTAGATTACAAAGATGGGCTTACATATTGTCAGCATATAATTACAAAATTCAATATATAGATTCTAAGAAAAATATTGCTGATTACTTATCTAGATGTGAATATAAAAATAAATTTAATAATTTAAATGCTGATAATATTGTTAGCGAAGATTATTCATATATTAATTATATTTCTGAAAATATTCCACTTAATTTTAATCAAATAAAATTGGCTACTAGTAGAGATACAGTACTCAGTAAAGTTTTAAATTATATAATACAGGGTTGGCCTAATATTAAAATTAAAGAGTTTGATAAAAACATTCAACCTTTTGCTCAACGTTCAAACGAACTATCTGTCATTCATGGTTGTATTTTTTGGGGTTATAAAATAGTTATACCTGAAAAATTTCGAAATCATATTTTAAAAGAGTTACACATAAGTCATTTAGGGGTGGTTAAAATGAAAGCACTTGCTCGTTCGTATGTTTGGTGGCCTGGAATAAATTCAGAAATAGAAGAAATATCTGCAAATTGTAATTCATGTAATAAATTTAAGTCAGCAGCTCCAAAATGCAATCTTCATCCATGGATATGGCCTAAAGAGCCATGGACAAGGTTACATATTGATTATTTAGGACCATTTTTAGGTCAACAATTTTTTGTATTAATTGACGCACATAGTAAATGGATTGAGTGTGTTGCGGTGAAAAATATAACTAGTTACAGTACTATTGAAATTCTTAGAGAAATGTTTGCTCGATTTGGTTTGCCTAAACAGATTGTAAGTGATAATGCAACCGCTTTCATGTCACAAGAATTTCAAGAGTTCTTACAAATGAATGGCATCCAGCACCTTACTGGATCACCATATCATCCTATGTCAAATGGAGCCGCTGAAAATGCAGTAAAACAAATCAAAAACTGTATTCTCAGTTCTGCAGGGAGAGATAGATCAAGGGATTTGAACATGATTATTTCTAGATTTCTTTTTGATTATCGTAATACTGTTCATTCAACTACTAATGAATCGCCAGCTAAATTATTATTAGGTCATAAGCTGAGAAACCGTTTTGATTTACTTTTACCACAAACTTCTAATTTTGTCGACAATAAACAAAGTAAACAAATTTATAATTATGGCGGAAAAACCGCACAAAACTTAAATATAACAATTGGTTCAAAAGTACTAGTACGAGACTATAAAGTTCCGAACAATCCAACCTGGTGTCAAGCTGTTATTATAAAAAAATTAGGTTCATGTTTATTCTTAGTAAAAACAGACGATGGCCAAACTTGGAAACGTCACATCGACCAAATTAGAAGTACGTATATAAATAGAGCAAAATATTATAATTCTTCTGAAAATATTACTGTTGAAACGGTTGACGATGATAATGTAATTAATCAAGAACCAGAAAGTATCGCACCTAATTCAAACAGAAATATTGTCGAAGAACGTCCTAGACGTATCATCAAACCTCCTGAAAGGTATCAAGCACAATTTTAAGACGGGGGATGTGATGTATTTAGCGACATCTGTGATTGTAATGTATTATTTTTATGTCGGTTTGGACGGGCGAAGTAATCACCCGTCACGGGAGTCAAGGTTTAAATGTTGCAGTGTAAAGACAATAAATGTATCGTGGTAATATTTCGGGAAAATAAAATGTTATAAAATACTGAGTGTTTAATTTAATCAGAAATAACCCTTAATATAAAACACACACCTTCTTTTTTTAATTCACTCAGAATTTCATCGGTCGTACAATTCAGCAGATCCCTACAGTAGATAACACCCTTAGAAAAATTAAGAGTGTTATGTGGCGTGACAGTAACAACATAATCACCTAGGGTCTTGGCTGCAAGTAATTTTCGGGACTGATCAGCATTTTTTGCTTCAATAAGAAGACCGTCTTTAATTTTCCGGATGACTTTAACGTCTCCGGCAATAGTTTTCACTAAACGCGAAATAAGAAAAGGGCTTACTTTGCTGAAGTCTCCACTGGCTCTTTTTACCAACAGGAACATTGGTGCTGGGTCCTCGTCGTCAGAATTGACGCGAGCTCGCTTCTCCCTAGGCCCCGGGACCGAGTCCGAAGCCATTTTTAATGTCTGGTGGGCCGAAGCCCCCAGACGAAACCAATGATACGAAAAGCAAAAATATGTATTTTAATTTTATTTAAAAAAATTTAAATAAAATAAATTTTGGCACTAAATGCCAGAAAAGCAATAAAATATAGCACAGAAGCCTTTATTTAATTTATTAGAATAAATTAAGAAAATAAAAAAGTAAATGAAGACAAAAAAACGCACCACGGGTGGGCGTGGCCAGTCAGTTCAAAAAAAGGTAAATCAGAACTGACCTTAGAAAATTTTGCACTGCACTGGTTCACAACACTGCTATGAAGCACCTCACACTATTTTCGTAAATTATTTAACGAAAAAAACCACTTTTTCAAGATGATAACTGCGGACGGCTCGCTGACAGGTGTTACCGCTGACAGGTACGTTCGCTAACTGGAGCGATAAATTAAAATCGTTTTTATTAGAGCATGCTGATATTTTCAAACCAAAGAATGAAACGCTCAAAACGACTTCTATGGTTCAACATAGAATAATAACCGAGCACGAAAAACCGGTGGCAATGGCTCCGTACCGAGTACCTTTTAGTCGTCGCCAAGTAATGAAAGACTTAATAACTGAAATGTTAGAAAGTGACATTATTGGTCCTTCAACAAGCCCATATTCGGCCCCAGTAGTTGTAGTTGAAAAGCAATCACCTACTGGATTAATGTCATTTAGATTTTGCATTGATTATAGAGAACTAAATAAAATTAGTAAGATGAATTTTTCCCTATCCCAAATTTGCATGATACAATCGACCAATTAGGAAAAGCCACTAAATTTACCACCCTAGACTTGACGAAAGGATTTTGGCAAGTTGAAGTGGACCCGCGGAATAGAGAAAAAACAGCTTTTTCTGTTCCATGGGGCCACTACGAATTTAAGCGAATGCCTTTCGGATTGTTGAACAGTCCCAGTACTTGGCAACGACTGATGAACACTGTTTTGTCGGGACTCACGGTGACGCACTGTTTTATTTATTTGGATGATATTATTTGCTTCAGCTCAGATAATGTAGATGAGTACATAAGTAAATTAAAACATATTTTTGACCGATTACGTGAGGCAAATTTGTCATTAAATCCTAATAAATGCAAATTTATGCTGAGTGAGACGAAATATCTGGGACACAAATTGACTAAGAAAGATTGTAAATTCTGTTGGACAACGGAAACGGAAAAATCATTCGTGCTTTTGCGAGATTCACTAATTAAATATCCCATCTTGAAACATCCTGATTTTGAGAAACAATTTATATTGTGTACGGATGCCTCAGCTTACGCGATTAGTGCAATTTTATGTCAAATTTACGACGGACAAGAACTACCAGTGGCATATGCAAGTCGACAATTGAGTAAATCAGAACAAAATTATAGTACCACCGAGAGGGAATGTTTAGCATTAGTATGGGGTATTAAACACTACCGTTGCTACTTGTATGGACAGCAATTTATAGCTATTGTGGATCACCAACACTTAAAATGGTTGATGAGTATGTCGGAACCAAATAAGCGGTTACTACGCTGGTCATTACTTTTGTCTGAGTACGATTTTACAGTAAAGTATTATTGTTCCAGAAACATTACGAACCTATTATTTGGGACCGTCACTCACTAAAGCGCGATCAGCAGAATGACGCAGACATTGTTACTATCATAAATAATATACAGAGTGATGACGCGTACTTTTTAGATGACGACGGGATTCTCTACAGGAAATCAGATAATGAAAGGTTTGAGGACAAGTTAGTAGTACCGAAAAATCTAAGACTGCACATTTTGCACGCATGTCATGACTCGCCGTTATCAGGACACGTTGGTTTTGACAAAACTTTTGGTAAAATTAGTTCGTGATTCTATTGGTCAAAAATGAGAAAGGACATCAAAGAATATGTCGATAAATGCATTTCTTGTGCTCAACGTAAATCCTCACCTCACATACGTCCCGCCCCCTTAATGAGATCCGAACTTGCTTCCTGTCCCTTTGAACGAATCGCTATGGACGTGGTTGGACCTTTACCAACGACCTACAACGGTAACAAATACGTGCTGACGATACAAGACTCCGCGACTCGGTATTTGGAAGCGTTCCCAATGAGAGAACAGAAGGCAGAGACAATAGCAAAATTATTTGTTAAAGAAATAATTCTAAGACATGGGACACCAAGACAACTACTGACTGATTTAGGAACCCCGTTTGTGTCAAATTTTTTTAAAGAAGTGTGTAATGTGCTAAACATTGAAAAATTGCACACGACAGCTTATCGTCCACAAACCAATGCTAACCTTGAGCGTACACACCGTACGTTGAAAGACATGTTATCACATTACATAAACTCAGAACATCGAGACTGGGACGAATGTCTGCCTTATGCAGTGTCAGCATTCTGTAGCACAACACATTCTATGTTAGGTGAAAGTCCGTTCTTTTTATTATTTGGGCGTGACATCGAAATTCCGTTCGATGAGATATGTAGACCCCTTAGAACGCGATACGATACGGATACTAATTACATACCCGAATTTATGCAAAGACTTAAATTAGCGCACATTAGAGCTTAAGAATGTCTGAATAACAATCTAGATCGTGTGCATAAAAACTTTAATAAAAAGGCTAAACCGTCCGATTTAAAATTAGGCGATAGAGTTTACTTATTCACCCCCGCTGTTAAGATTGGGACTAGTAATAAGTTGACAAAAAAATGGACCGGACCGTATCGTATCATCGATCTTAAGGACTTTAATGCGGTAATAAAGGAAATTTTTGGTAGGCAACACCCTCTATCTGACTGTGCCAGTGACAGGGAAACGGACTGTAGCATGGGTAGTAATTTGATCCTTCCACCAGCTGAATTAAACGTTTCACCAGATATAATCGAACAAATTAATGATCCTAATGTTACAGATTCTACTGAGATAAGCGATTCCTTGGAAAAAACTGCCGATTCTGTTCGAACCACCGGTAGCGAGCCCGAGATCGCTAATCCACCACAACCAGAGCGTCGTCGCTACCTCACGAGGAGTTGCGGAAACGTGCCTGACGAGCCGTGGATTAGGAACTCGAGAATATAGTTAATTTTTATAATTTAGATTTGTATTTTGGGTTAAAATAAACATGTTGTATTTAGTGATAATTTTAAGTATAGTAAGCGATCATGGGACGTGCTGACATCATCGCGTATGACTGCGCAGATCCAGAATCGGAAATTTCAAAAATTTCCCTGCTCGACGTCCAGTCCTGTGTGGACCCGAAGAATTCATCAACAGAGGTTCCAAAAAGAATACAGTTAGTTCAAGAGCGAACATTGTGGGATGCATTCCCATACCAGCGCCGTCGCAGGCGGCCTCTCGAAGTACGTGCATTACGTCCGTGCGGAGAAGTGCATTGACGCCCATCGTTATCACCGCCTAGATCTAACAGGGCTCGGGGCTGGCGTCGTATCAGGTTTACACGCCAATGGTACGACCGAGGTGTCCACGACGATTGCAGGATATTAAGAGCCCAGTAGCAAGTGCCAAGGGGTCAAGTATACGGTGAATGGAGTGGTTTACGAAGACGTGGTAGTTAGCGCAGCGATTACCATCAAGCTGAGCGACTATCTCGCCGTCGCCAATGTGGAAGAAAATAGTCTGAAACTTAGATCCGGCTCTGTGTGCAAATATGCGGATAATTATTGTTTTGATGATGTTGCAGGAGAGGTTGCGTGGAGCGGAGAGTCAGCTGATCGGTGCGCTCAGATAGGGATAGACATCCTGTATGAAGGATCAGCAGTGCTACTCACGGTCAACCATACTCGAGCGCAATATATTGTCGTGGAGACGAGAGACACTGTTTTCGCACTGCGGCTGGCCAATGTAGAAACCCTATGTATCCAGCAAGTCTGGAGGACAGAACAAAGTAGGCTCATTGTCATCTTCGAGTCTACTCTGGGTTTTTACTTCAAGAAGTCCAGACGAGTCAACCAAAACACGGATCTGATGGCACAAGTCCTGAGTAAACTACTGTTTCTAGAAATAGCCTTCAAGCAGAATATGAGGGACTTAGTGTACGACGCCATTTTGAAGAGATGTCATCTGCGGGAGAGTATCTTGCGTAACCGTTTGGCGCTATCGGCGTCAACCCCGGACATCGTGAGTAGCATCGCAAAAGAAGCAGCAGGGCATATGGGGAGAGTAATGGGAGAAGTTTTGTACGTTGTTAAATGCCGAGCCAAAATAGTTGAATTCAGAAAAACATCAAACTGCTACCAAAAGCTACCGGTTACGTATGAAAATACCAGCCGATTTATGATGCCGATCACTCGCATCTTACAAGAGCACGGAACAGAGATCGACTGCGGTAGCAAACTACCACCAATGTTCTACTTGGAAACTAAATGGCTAGAAACTGACACGAATTTGAAGCATAGTGCGCAGACCCCATTACTCTGAATGCTAACATCGACGATGAGCAGATCCTTATGATGAAAGTAGCACCGATCAGCGCCCATGGAGTCTACACTCAAGACGAGATGGAAGCCTTCCAGAAAACGTTGCTTTTCCCTAATGAGAGAAAAGCTATCACGAATTTAGTCTCGCGGCGTGTAGCTGGAGTGAAAGCTGACACCCAGGGCTTCCATCTACCGAACGTCTTCACCGAGGGTGAATTTTTAGACATGGCCTGGAATGCAGCGGAAGAAGTTTGGGGATTCATGTCTCGGTTGGGTAATATTTTCTCAACCCTGACAGTAGTCTACGTGATTTTTGCGATATTAAAGTACTGCATGTCCGTAATCCTCAACTTTTTTAATTTAAGGAAAGCTGCCACAAACCAACAGCGACCCAGGCTATTTCTGTGGGCAAGTCTGTGGAACTCTCTGGCTCAACTCTTATTGATGAGAACAATGCAACCGCACACAGGGTCATCAGAAACCGCCGCCACGACATTGGAGACTCCGTCACCACCACCGACGTTCATAACACCGCAACAGGCCCTTTCACCGCCGGTCTATCCACCCCAAGGTCAGGTGGTCGACTTTGCTGCCCTACGTCAGCACATCGGTCCCACGAACACGCCGAATTAGATCTTTATGATTAGCTATTTATAAATTACGTATTAGTTAAGTTATTTAGAGTTTTGATTTAATTTTAGTATCAAGTTGACCGTGTCATTTGTTAAGAGGAGGGTAGTGTAACAAGCGCATTTTTCTAAATTATTATTTGCTTAATTTAGTATTTTTATGGGTCAATAAAAGCGCTTGTACGAATATTGCAAATATCAATTGTAATTATTGCACAAGCATCTATTGCGTGTGTCAAGAAATTCTTTTGATATTTGCAGACACAGCCGATGATGACACGATCAACTTGATGGAAGGAGCTATTTTTGAGTTGGACAAAAAGACAGTCTTTGTCGGTCCGTGGTGGAATTCAGTCATATTTTACTTTAACTTCTAAAATATTTTGTCTTCATTTGTTTCATATTTTAGTTATCATTATCATTATAATTATATTTATTTAAATACAATCGCTGTCGGTCGTTAATACTTTGTGCTCCCTGTCGCCCGTCCTTTCTTCAGGTTGTCTCCGAGAGGCGTACTGCAGTGAATCAGCAGGTAAGTATACCTTTCGTTTTACTCAATAATCAGCACGTGAACAGGTCTGTGCTTCACTGCCACAGTCCACTGTTACAATATCAACAAAAAATTTGAAAATTTTGTGGATACAATTGGTTATTATTATAACACAGCATTTCCAATAAAACAAAAAATTGTAAAAATCAATAGTCAATGTAAGTGGATCACAAATGGAATTAGAATATCATCACAAAATCTAAAAACATTGTATAAATTAGCATTGAATGGCGATCAATCTATAATTGATCATTATAAGAAATATAAAACTATTTATAGAAAAGTCATTGTAAAAGCTAAACAAATGTATTATAACGATTTCATTCAAAATAGTGAAAACAAAAGTCGTGCAGTCTGGCAAGTTATAAACAAAACTGGAATTCAAAATAAAAATAAAACTAAAGACCAAGCTAGTAAGAAGATAGTTCTAAACGTAAATAATAATAAAATATATGATTCCACTCAAGTAGCAAATATATTCAACAACTATTTTGTAAATATCGCTGCTGAACTGACTAACATTATTGTACCTGTAAATAATAATTCTGGAAACGTTACTAATTATGTAAAAACATTATTTATCAATCCGGCAACTGAGTTTGATATAATTAATATTAATTCCTTCAAACCAAATACATCTCCTGGCTTAGATGGAATCACTGCAAATATTGTAAAACAGGTGGCTTACATTTTGGTTTACCCTCTAACTATTCTTGTAAACGAGTCGATAAGCGAAGGTGTATTTCCAAATGTACTCAAAATAAGTAAAATTATTCCACTTTATAAAACCGGAGACCCAGAAATGGTATCAAACTATAGACCAGTAGCTCCACAGTCAATATTTTCAAAAATTTTAGAAAAATATGTAGCAACTCAGATAAAAAAATTCTTGGAAACAAATAATACACTCAATGTAAATCAACACGGATTTCGTGCAGGCCACTCCACTATAAGTGCATGTTTAAATTTCTTAAATGATCTTTATACAGCTTTGGATAATGGTGAGCAAGTTCTTGGCATTTTTATGGACATAAGTAAAGCCTTTGATTGCATAGATCACAATATATTATTAAATAAAATGGAGATGTACGGGATCCGTGGTATCTGTTTGAATTGGTTTAGATCGTATTTAGCAGAAAGAAAACAAATTGTGAGTCTAAACATGGTAGTGTCATCAGCAAAACAGGTTTCCATGGGTGTACCACAAGACTCTGTATTAGGACCTCTATTATTCAGCATTTATATTAATAATTTTCCAAATGATATTCCATCTGGGAAAATCACAATGTTTGCAGATGACACTACATTACTAAACAGTAAACCCACTCCGCAAACTTGGATAATGACAACAAATAGCTGTCTACAAAATATATCAAATTGGTTCATAAATAACAAATTAGCATTAAATGTACAAAACCAGTTGCAATAAAATTCACAGCTTCAAGAAAGAAGCTATATGAGTCTATTTATATTAAATGTAATAAAAAATCTATTGCACAAGTTCAAAATACCAAATTTCTTGGCTTAAATATACAAGAAAACTTAAATTGGGAAGGACATATAAATGCACTATGTGGAAACCTGGCTTCTATTTGTTATTCAATGCGTAGATTAAAGCTCTCACTGACAAAAACACAATGTTGATATATTATTTTGCCCATTTTCAATCTAGATCAACATATGGAATAATATTTTGGGGAAATTCTCCATATGCGGAAAGAGTTTTTATCTTACAAAAAAGTATTGTAAGAGTGATATTAAGTTTAAGAACAAGAGGGAGCATTTTAAAAATTTAAATTTTCTTCCCATGCCATGCTTGTTTATATACGAAATGCTGATTTATGTCAAGATTAATATTAAACAATTTGATTTGCTAAATTTGCATCATACTTATAATACTCGAAATATAAATAGTTTATTAATTCAAAGTCATATACTTGGACTTTTCGAGAAATGCCCAAAGTACATTGGGACAATATTGTACAATAAGTTAGCAGAAAGCTTGAAAAAAATTGTCCACATCAATAAATTCAAAAAAGAATTAAAAATGTTTTTATTACAGCATTGTTTTTATAGTGGAGAAGAATATTTAAATTATGCTTGTTAAATATTATTGTATAATTATTTCATTTTTTTGTTTATGTATTTTGACATATTCTATATCATTTGTACTATGATCTAAGAGCGAATAAATAAATTCTAATTTTAATTCGCGTCCGGTTGCACAAAAAAAAAAGAACTAAACTTATTCTTGTTTAATATTACTGTACCTACTAATTTATTATTTTTTAAAATTTCACTAATTATGATTGGGCCAATTAGTGGAATTCTTAGTATACCACACCGTACGTTGAAACTAAATCTAAGTTGATGGCGAGATTCCATTATTTATTATTAAATGTTTCCATAGCAGCCTACGATTAACTTTTTTCAGTTCAATTTTATTATAAATAAAAAATTTCGTTAATTTTTGTATTAATTATAAAAATATCTTATTGTTTTATATTGTTGTAAAGCAAAAAAAAAAAAAAATCCCTATTAAAAATGCCATGGCTTGCTATGGCCTCCATATGAAAAATAAAATTTGATACCAGTAACTCGTAAATATTTAGATATAAAAAAAATTAGTACCTCTACAAATTCACCATATAATTTTTTGTGTCGTAAAAAGTACAAACCTTATTCTCGTATTATTTCATACTATAAAGATACAAGAAAAAAAAAAACCGCTAAATTTATATTTTATCCAATATTTAGTGACCTATGCATTTAATTGGAAAAACAAATCCTTGTTTAAACTATCCTACTAATAAGGCAAGTTTTGTCTAATTTAACCAACCTTGTAACTCTTACGGTTCTAAATCTAAGTTGATGGCGAGATTCCATTATTTATTATTAAATGTTTCCATAGCAGCCTACGATTAATTTTTTTCAGTTCAATTTTATTATAAATAAAAAATTTCGTTAATTTTTGTATTAATTATAAAAATATCTTATTGTTTTATATTGTTGTAAAGCAAAAAAAAAAAATCCCTATTAAAAATGCCATGGTTTGCTATGGCCTCCATATGAAAAATAAAATTTGATACCAGTAACTCGTAAATATTTAGATATAAAAAAAATTAGTACCTATACAAATTCACCATATAATTTTTTGTGTCGTAAAAAGTACAAACCAGATTCTCGTATTATTTCATACTATAAAGATACAAGAAAAAAAAACCGCTAAATTTATATTTTATCCAATATTTAGTGACCTATGCATTTAATTGGAAAAACAAATCCTTGTTTAAACTATCCTACTAATAAGGCAAGTTTTGTCTAATTTAACCAACCTTGTAACTCTTACGGTTCTAAATCTAAGTTGATGGCGAGATTCCATTATTTATTATTAAATGTTTCCATAGCAGCCTACGATTAACTTTTTTCAGTTCAATTTTATTATAAATAAAAAATTTCGTTAATTTTTGTATTAATTATAAAAATATCTTATTGTTTTATATTGTTGTAAAGCAAAAAAAAAAAAATCCCTATTAAAAATGCCATGGCTTGCTATGGCCTCCATATGAAAAATAAAATTTGATACCAGTAACTCGTAAATATTTAGATATAAAAAAATTAGTACCTCTACAAATTCACCATATAATTTTTTGTGTCGTAAAAAGTACAAACCAGATTCTCGTATTATTTCATACTATAAAGATACAAGAAAAAAAAAACCGCTAAATTTATATTTTATCCAATATTTAGTGACCTATGCATTTAATTGGAAAAACAAATCCTTGTTTAAACTATCCTACTAATAAGGCAAGTTTTGTCTAATTTAACCAACCTTGTAACTCTTACGGTTCTGGAGATTCCAATGCATCCGTACGTTATTGGAGCCGCAATAGAGGTCTCTACGAATTGTTACCACTATTAGGCATAAACGAAATATTTTTAATATTGTCATACTGTGCTCAGTTGTTGCTGCTTTGTGCTTACAATATTTTATTTTCTGCAACAATTTTAATGTACTTTTTAAAATAATTCACTTGGGATTACAAGTACGTAGTACAACCATAATTTTTTGTGTTGGTCATTTTGTTTATTGCATTATACTGTGCTCGATTTGTACTACATTGTGCCAAATATATTTTACTTCAAAATTTTTTACTTCTATATGAATCAATTTAAACAAATTTTACTCCTGCAGAAATATTCTTGGAATCAATTGAAAACCAATTATTCTAAAGTATATTATTTGTGATTAACATATTATTAAACGTAAATATCGTAATCAGCGAGCGAAAATACTTACAGCATTATACGATAGTTGTGAATGTTAACATTTTTTTTTATTCAATGTTGTAACTATTTAACATTCTAATAAGTTGACAATCAACACAGAAAACAGTGTATAAACAAATAGTATCTATACTCTTACTGATGTTCATCCGAAAAATTATAAAATCAAGAGCATCTCTCTAAAAGTTGAATTTGGAATATATGTTTATAAAGTCTTTTTGACTCCATATGATTCCTAAAATATTTTATATAACGTGCACGTTATTCAAATTTTTTAATTTGTCAATTTTCAAATTTGTTAAAAAGATATCATTGATATTTGTTGTTGAGCACATAAATATTAGTAGTAAATTTGTATTGATTTTCTAAATGACATAACAAAAAAAAAATTGCATGAAATTGCTATAATTAATATTAGTCTAAGTAAACATTTTTGAAGTAAAATATTTTTTGCACAAATCGAGTACAATATAATGAAAAAATATATATATGACCAACACAAAAATTATGGTTTTACTATGTACTTGTAACCCCAAGTGAATTATTTTTAAAAAGTACATTAAAATTAGTGCACAAATTCAAATATTTTAAGCACAAAGCAGCACAAATTGAGTGCAATATGACAATAGTAAAAATATTTCTTTTACGCTTATGTATGGTTACAAGTTCGTAGACACGTAATAGAGGCCTCGAAATTGAATTTCGGAGCTGTTGTTATGGTAACGACCCCAAAATCCAAAATGATTGTTTTTTACCGCGGCCGTTACCATTAACAACGGACGTGAAAAAGGGTAAAAACCATCATTTCGATACTTGAGAATTGACATTATTTTTTCAAAACTAATTGCTTTGTCAACGTTGTCTGCGAAATCCTATATCGCCCTCGAGATTGTCCTGTCTCGGCCGCAAGTGGCCTCGGAGACAATTTTTCTCTTGGTACGCTAAAGAGTGATTTCGCGTCCTTGGTATACAAATAATTACTTTGTTAAAATATTTTGCACTGCTTGTAATAAATGGAATTTGACGTATATTTTGTAAACAATTTGTAATATTATATTTGTCTATAATTGATAAAAATCTGTTATTTGTATTGTTGATTTCTTTCCTCATATGTTTCACGTCACTTTGATTTCCGAGAAAATCTTATCTTATGAAGATATAACGGTATGTCACGATAATGCAAATAAAATATAAATGCGAATACTGTTCACCTAAGTAGAGTGACTTACGCTTTGTGATTGTATTGATATGATAGATTGAAGTAATTGTATTTATAAATAGTGTTTGTTATCTCTGTAAACATATTATTATATTATTAGTGAAAAATTGGTTTGAACACACCTTGAGACTTTTAAATTAAATAATTTTAATAATTGTTAAGTGTTTTTGAGATTTACATTTAACGTGAGTATTTTTTTTTTCATCCTAGTCGCTTGGATCGGAATCAATTACGTACAAACCATTCTTGGTATTTTCTAATAATATGTGTGAAAATGAAATTAATGAATATAATTTAAGTTTTTGTTTTTCAATAAATTTGGCCTTACTTTATATGATTTGTTCTATCCAAGCGGAATAGAATCATTTTGGCCTAGTACTTTTTGTTTTCAACTACTGCAATACTATCTACGGATCACATATTTTTTCTTATATTGCACGACGAATTCAGAAGGTGTAAAACTGCTGTGTATGTTTCATTTTTTGTTTAAGGCAAAGGGAGGGCACTCCGTCATATACAGGGTGTAAATAAAAAAGCGGGCCATATGCGTTTAACATGAGAAATCAATTTTTCCGTGCGCAAAAGTTCCCAAATAATTTTAGACGAAAATGGTTCAAATAAAAAAAGTAGAGAATTTCATTCCGCATCTAAATCACTAATCAGATTTTATTTTACACGGCTTGTAATCCGTAAAATCACCTTTAAATTTTTATAAATATTGCTCATTTATAGTGACAGCCATGGAATTGAAACAAAATTACAAACAATTACATGATGTCGCAAATTTCATGTGAGCTGTCATATTCTAGAACCTACCTAAAGCTGCTAAAACTAAATCAAAATACCGAAATAATTTTTAGTTGTTTATTAAGTTTTGAAGCATGACATTTTTAAAACCATTGAACGTTTATCTTCATGTTCTATAAATAATGAACAAGACAACAAGAGTTGCTGTTGATTGAATTGCAAAAACAAGTGTAGCCTTTAGAGAATTAATTTGTTAGTGAAGCTGAGTATTTCCGTAATTATTTTATTCTATATTTATTTTATTAATTTATTCACAAATATTAGCGATAGGTGAAAATGTACTACTTGTTATTGAACCTGGATTTTCACCAAATCATACAGAGCTTTCCAAAAGAGAACTACCAGATTAGTCCCGGATATGAGCAATTCCATCCCATGAAATTCCAATCCGAATTAATGCTAATTCCCAAGTTACGAAAAAAAAAAAACACACTCGCTTTAATATTCTATAAGAAAAATTAAATATCTAAAGCCACAAACTTCAGAAAATTACAGAAAACTTGTAGAAATAACCTCTTTATTGGCGTTTCTGTAACAACACGAAACTGAATAAAACCATTTTATTATTTGCAGCTTTTCTTCATGATTAAAATGATTCATTCTTATGAATTTAGTTTCTTTTGCAAGACATTTATTAAGTTGGAATTATTATAAAACAAACTAACTTGTAGAAATAACCTCTTTATTGGCGTTTCTGTAACAACACGAAACGTTTCTGAAAGAAGACATTTTATTTTCCATATTAAAATATATTATTAATTTTTTCAATATTTTTTTTTAACTATTTTTACAGGTAGTACAATAATTGTAAGATAAGTAATTTATTACAATGTGTACAGATTATAACATCAGTGTATTGATTACAATAATGTACTCATATTAATTACAACAATGCATTCTAATTGATTGCAATAGTGTACTCGTACTGATTACAACAATGTATCCTTATTGATTACAATAATATACTTGTATTGATTACAGTAATGTATTCTTATTGATTACAACAATGTACTCGAATTTATTACAACACAGCCCTGATTACAACAATGCACTGATTACAATAATAATAAAATTGTAATCTCAGGTAACCTAAAAATGCACTTATCAAACTAATTTAACGAGTTATGGGAACAAGGAAATTTCATATTGACATTTTTATTATTCCATGCAATCTTCGTTTGAATTCTCGTTTATGAACCATATTATAATAGCTTTTCTATCGATGTAGATAGTTCTACATATGTTCTATCAATTTTTCTGATCAATTACTGAGATATGCTCAAAAAACCTGATAGGGCCTTCAAGTAAACATCCACTGCCTGATGTTAGATGGGTACCAAAATCTAATACCTCATAATTTTAATATTCTAGTTCTGAATATAAATTTTTAAAATAAATACACTATTACAAATGATATATCAAAAGTCCCCATCCATCCTATCTCTGCTAAAAAATTTATACAAAGTCAAAAGTCAAGAATATTAGTTTTTGTATATTTCTCTTAAACGATAAGCGTTATCGTAAAATTAAGTCATATAAAGTTTGTAGACCATGCAATTGTCTACAAAAATTGTCCAAATATATTTTTCCTACGAATCATCATTCATGAGATATCGCGATTTTATAAGTTAGAAAACTTGTATTCTGCATAAAATGCACAGATTTCCGCACCACCTATGAGGTATATGGCCCAATATCTATAATTATTAGAATTTGGTTTCCTATTCAAAGTAAATGCACATTCATCAGTAAAGTAAATGCTTTTTATAAAATGTCTGTCATTCTTTGCTCGTCCATCATATTTTCACAAAACGCAGCACGATTTTCAAAATTATTAGGTAACAATTCTTGATGAGAATGAAACTTGTATGAAAAATATTCATTATTTTTTAAATATTGTACGTCATAATGACTGATTCCAAATTCTGCTGCGAATTCTCGTAAACTAAAAGTGTAATTTTCTTTAATTAATGCAAGCACATTTTCTTCAGAATTACATTGTATATTTGTATTTTGCAGCCCTTTATTAAAAGTACCAGTTTTTTAAACCTCTTCATAAACCTTTCAATAGTAGATAGTTTTACTCGAAATTCGATGGTGCGCCCACAAAACACTTATTATATCTCGAATTTTCCTGAAACTATCTCCTGAATAAAACCATTTTATTATTTGCAGCTTTTCTTCATGATTAAAATGATTCATTCTTATGAATTTTGTTTCTTTTGCAAGACATTTATTAAGTTGGAATTATTATAAAACAGTAGTTACAAAGTTTAACAAACTAACTTCTCTGACAGTTCAAATATCATGTAATTGTTTGTAAATTTGTTTCAATTCCATGACTATCATTACAAATGAACAATATTTATAAAACTTAAAAGTCGATTTTACGGATTACAGGAGGTGTAAAATAAAATCTGATTAGTGATTTAGATGCAGAATTAAATTCTCTACAATTTTTATTTGATCCATTTTGAATAAGACAAGATTATTACATGCTACATGTCTAGTTCACTATGTTATTCTGAGTTAATCTCCTTTATGTCTATTTAACAAACTGTCAATAAGGACAGTACATCAATAACGTAGTTTAAGAAATAATGATCAATTTCTTGTACCCAAGTATAAAACTGCTCTTTAAACGTGCCTTTAGTCATTTTGGTCCTACGATTCTAAATAAAATTCTGTCATCACTATTACTACCAAAACCAGCTACTTTTGCTTTGAAATTTAAACAATTATTAATTAATAGTGCCAGTTCATATGTTTAAAATCTGTATCTTTATTTTTTATTATTTATTTATTTAGCATTGTTTCTAAAGAAGCTTATTTAACTTTGTATCTTATATTAATTATCATTTATCTTATCTTTTTGCTATTACGTATTTATTCTATATTTTATGTCAAGGTTATCTGGTGGAACAGCTTCGGCTACATTAATGCCAAATACAAAAAAAATATTATTATATATATATATATATATATATATATATATATATATATATATATATATATATAAAATGCTGCAAGAATTAAACAGTTAAGTATTTGCTCAACAATAATAATATAATTTTTTTATACTCATTTAAGATTACGCGCTCTGAAAACGTAATTTTGCTGATATAATGCAACAAGTATGAACCCATCTTGCTAATAATTATCAAGCAGATTCACAAAAGGAATTAACGCTAACTCCATTTTTTCAACATCTGTAACTTTGTTTCTAAATTAATTGAATTAACAAAATGTATCAAATTTTGTGTTAACCAATCTTAACTACAACCTTAGTTAAAAGAAATATGTTCCGTGAAAGGAAAATGAAGTTACGACTAATAATAAAAATGGGATTAGCGCTAATCCCTTTTGTGAATCTGCTTGTATGAGTCTTATTTGTTGTTTTTTATTTCCAAAGGTGTTACTGTATTTTGTTATCTACTTATTGATAAGATAATGATATTTGTTTTTAAAATTCGTTGAAATATTGTATTTGTTTTAGATTAAAACGATATACTATTAATTATCATGGAAAATCTTGAAGTAATTAACAACGACACAATTGGATATCTAAGTATCGCCGGTCGAGATATACATCATCACCATCACCATCCACTAACATCCCCTGAGCCCACCACTGGACCAATTAAGTTTCACTTCTCAGAACCTAACAAGACATTTGCCGGCCGTCATGAAGAACTGCAAAAACTTGCAGACATGTTCTTTGAACAAAATAAAGAGATGGTTGTTATATGTGGTTGCCCCGGATATGGGAAAACTGAACTGGGAAGACAGTTCGTGCGCCAAAGCAAAGACAACATAACTCACATTTTATGGATGGAAGCTGAAACTCCAGACAAACTCATGAAATCGTTTCGAGACCTGGCGAAGCTGTTGCGCTTACCAGACTTGGACGATCAGAGTTTAGTGGACAAGATTTATGAACACTTCGAAGGAAGTCCCTGCATTATTGTTTTCGATAATGCGATGTGCAGACGAGACATAGCGCAGTTCGAGCCGAGAGGGAGGTGCATGTGCCTGGTGACGTCCCATGTGAAGGACTGGGGCGACGACGTGCAATCTCTGCCGCTGGCGCCGCTGTCAGTTAGCGAGGCTATGGAGGTGCTGCGCTCCGTGCTCCAGCACCGCTTCAACGCTGAACACACAGAACTATATGAAGAACTTGTTGAAGTTGTGAGCTGCGTGCCCCTGGCTTTACAGATCGCCGCAGCATACCTGCGACAAGAAATAGATGACTTAGATGACGAATTCAATCTACGTGACCATCTCGAAAATATTAAAGAATCGTACGAAGAGATCGTTAACAAACCCATCCCACATGCCAGCTCAAACACTTATGACAAGTCAGTGTCCCAAGCCATATATGTATCATTGCGTAAATTAAGCAATATTAATAACGATATTTCAAAATTAGCAGTAAATATTCTGCATATATGTGCATATTTATATCCTGAACAAATACCTTATTCTGATTTATTAGAAATGTCGCATTTGCAGGAGTTATTAAAAAACAGTAAAAATTCTGATAAGGAATTTAAAAGAGGGTGTTCTCTTCTTTGTAATTACTTCTTTATTTCGGATGTTGATAAAAAAATCTCAATTCACAGGTTGGTGCAGCACACCTTAATTTTTCAGCAAAAATATTTTGTTGCAGTAAATAACAATCATTTTTATTCATCTTGTTTGGAGCTTCTACTAATAAACATTGATTGTTCTCATCGTGAATACATCCTACAACATGCAGATAAATATTTAGAAACATTTCGAAATTTCTATTCACAATATAAAATATTCATTGTTTGCATATCTTCATTCCTATATCATCTCACGGTCGCTGGAAGTGAATCATATCTAAAAATAATATTTGATGAATTAGAGGACAATGCAAACAACATCATCAACACGTTCTGTTTACAGCATAAGGCGGTGAAGTGCGGGAAGCACGACGTGCTGGAGCTCCTCATTAAACATGGCGCTGACGTAAACCACCAGAATGAGTACATGGATACGGCCGTGCTTGAAGCAGCTTATGCATTAGATCTGCGCGCTATTCAAATATTAACAATGTACAAGGCTGACGTTAATGTAAGTGATGCAAACGGTTTGTCTGTTTTGCATAATGCTATCTCAGCACTAGCGAAACCAAATAATCGTGGAAGAGCCGAGGATTCGTGTAAAATATTGCGATGGCTAGCTGACCACGGCGCGCATACAAATGTTCTGACTCGATCAAACAGGACACTACTTCATGAAGCGGCTTTTGTTCTCAGCGCGGACCTCATCCACTTCCTCGTTCGTGAGTTTCATCAGAGTGTTGATGACATTGAAGTTAATGGAGACACACCTCTGCATATTATTAGTCTTGACTCGAGGAGAGAAGACACGGAGAAGAGAATACAGGCAGCAGAGTGTTTATTGAAGTATAATGCCAGGCTCGACGTGGTTGACAGACGTGGTTTAACTCCTGCACAATACGCGCGTCATAAAGGACACGTAAATTTAGCTATTTACTTAGAAGATCCTTCAAAGAAATTTGACATTAGTCAGGTAAGTCGTTATAAGCTAACAATAATAATTGAAAAAATATATATATATATATATATATATATATATATATATATATATATATACAGGGTGTTAATTAAAAAATGGGCCATAGGCGTTTAACATGTAAAATCAGTTTTTCCTTGCGCAACAGTCTCCATATTATTTTAGGCAAAAAAGCTTCAAATAAAATTTTTAAAGAATTTAATTCTGCATCTGAGTTAATTAACAGATTTTATTTTTGACATTTTATAACCGAGAAAAACTATTTTAAATTTATTTGAAAATTGCTTATTTATAGTGTTAGCCTTGGAACTCAAACAAAATTGAAAACAATTGTATGACATTTTAACTGTCAGAAAAAGGTTGTTTTTCAGTTTCACCGCAATAACACATATTTTTGGTAAAATGGAAAATTTTGCTCACGAAGAAAAGCTACAAATTATAAAATGGTTTTATTCTGGACAAAGCTTGAGAAAAAATCGAGATTTAATATGTGTAGTCTGGCCACATCGCCGAATTCCGAGTAAATATACAATAGAGAGATTTATTAAAAAATTTGAAGAGACAGGTATCAGCAAAAAAAAGAAAATCGCAAAATTTACATTTTAGCCAATATCTAGTGACCTATGCATTCAATTGGAAAAACAAATACATCTTCAGACTACCTTACTAATCAGGTAACTTTCATCTAATTTAACCAACCTCGTACCTCGTACGGTTCTTGAGATCCCAATGCATTCGTACCTTAAATGGGACACAGTATATATATATATATATATATATATATATATATATATATATATATATATATATATATATATATATATATATATATATATATATATACTTTTTTTCCGATAAATAATGATTTGAGGTTTGTTGATTCCGATTTGACCATTTGCTTTTGGATGGACGGATGTTTGTATTTATCTAAATTACATAACAGAAAACAGAACTGAGTTGATTTTCATGATAATTGTAAAACCGAAAACGGAAATATACTTGCATATCAAATAAGGAATGAGTTTTAAGTAAAAGATGTTTTTTAGTGACACTTATATTTATCGTTTTTAATTAATTTCCCATGGCCGTGTTAAATATAAATTTTAATTTGATTGACATATCGTGAAATAAAATAACTAATATTTAGCTAACTAAATGTGCCTTAATGCTTCCATTTTTAAATTCGGAACAACTTTTGTATTTACACGTTTGTTGTAAAGTAAATAGGTAAAAATTTACAGCAATATAAAAAAATAATAAAGCCGTATGCGCCACATTTCAATTATACACCTAGTATGTAAAACTAAGTTTAATTTTCAAACAATCCAATTGAGATTTTTAAGAAAGTGACCTCACAAGATTTGTTTTCTTAGATTACAGAAACAGAATGCTTTACATTACGGAACCTTGTGACCGATGGCAAAATATCACGTCTAAAACAAAAATTAGACGAGTTTGGGGAAAGCGTTGCCGATAAGATTAACTACTATTGCTTATTACAAGAAGCGGTGAACAGCAAGCAATATGATGCGCTCAACCTTCTTCTGGACTGTGGCGCTGATATCAACAGCAGAAACAATACAAATGGAACTGCCCTCTACGTAGCAGCCGTCGATTTAAACCTACGTGCTATGCAGGTGTTAATGTCACGTGAAGCCGATGTCAATATCATCGGAGCAGATGGCTGGTTGCTTCTGCATGTTTTCATCAGCGCTTCTGCATTTCCACAACGTATAATACAATACGTCGAGGACGAGGAGTATGAGATGTTGAGAATGATTATAGAACGTACCGACGATATTCACAGTAAGGATTCGACTCTGCTGCACATAACCACCGCCGTCATGCATACAAGCTTCATCGACTACTTGGTTCGTGAGCACCATCAAGATGTTCACGCAGCAGATAATCTCCGACAAACGCCTCTATTCTGTATTACTTACGGACTGAAACAAGGATGCGGTGGAGAGGAGCAAGCAATAAGAACAGCGGAATGTTTGATTAAACATGGGGTCCGACTCGATGTAGAGGACATTTTTAGTTCAACACCGGCACAACACGCTCGTGATGAAGGGTTCCATTACTATGCAACATACTTAGAGTCAACTCAAGCTCGTCAGGTACATTTATTAACTGTAACTTGTTACGCTATAAATACAAAGAGTTAAATTCTCTTAAATACCTACTTTAAATTACTTGATAAACAATTGATTATGCTATTAATTTATATTTTCAGGTTGCAGAAGCCGCCGAAGTTTTGAGAACTCTTGTGGCCACAGGAGACACAACAGGTTTAATTCAAAAGTTGCATGAGTTCGAAGAACCCGCTGCCGAGAAGATCAACAATCATTACTTGTTACATGAAGCGGTGAACAGTCGGCAATACGATATGCTTATGCTTCTTCTGGATTGTGGCGCTAAGATAAACAGCAGAAATAATGCAAATCGAACTGCCCTCTACGAAGCAACCGAGAAACTAGACCTACATGCTATGCAGCTACTAATATCATGTGGAGCCGATGTCAATATTCCTGGAACGGATGATTGGTTGGTTCTGCATGCTTTCATTAGCATGTCTGCTATAAGACAGCACGCAAGACAATACATCGAAGAGGAGGAGTATGAGATGTTGAGGATGCTTATAGAACGTACCGATAATTTAAACTGGGAAGACATGACACTGCTCCATTTTACAGCCGCCGCCATGCATATAGACTTCATTGACTACCTGGTTCGTGAGCTCCAACAAGATGTTTACGCCATGGACGACTGTGGACAAACGCCACTATTTTATATTATTGATGGACTGCAAGAACGAATGATAGAGGAGCAAGGAATCAGAACGGCAAAGTGTTTAGTAAAACATGGAGCCCGACGTGATATAGTGAATGTTGAAGGATTAACACCGGCACAGCACGCACGGAGCAAGGGATTCAAGGATTTAGCAACATACTTAGAGAATTCTGTAGCTCAACAGGTATGTTTACTAATCAGTAGTACACATGTCGCTATACAGATAATAACAAAAGAGTAAGAAATTTGTTGGCCACAAAATTATTTTTTTTTTTTAGGCATTAGAATATACGATACAAAAATAAGTTTCCGGTGTCAGTTTGAATTTACAAAATTTTGAGTTATCATTTCAAAATTTTGCTTAAAAGGCTTGTGTAGAATTAGAAAATTAACTTGGAGTAAAAAAAAACTGTACAGTGCAAAAGAACCGAGCCTAAAACACTGCTCTTAACACACCTAAAAACAGTCACCCTTTTCGGATGTTACAACTTAGTACTATACATATACTATATATATTAGGGTGGCCCTTATTTGGGTCAAAAAGTAGATTTTCTGCGTCGCCCCCTAAAAAGTTTCTAAATATTATTTAAATCACTGGACAAAAACTCCCGGGCGTTTATTTCAATATTAAACAGTGCCCCATTTGACTTTTGTGTTATTTTATAGCCTTTTTTGCCGAAAATTTATATATATATATATATATATATATATATATATATATATATATATATAAAATTTATAATTTTATAGTCTTTTTTATTGGATAGAAGTTGGCTCGCCTAAGGGTAGGAATTTTTACAATTTTTCGGGAAAAACAGCACTTAAAAAACACAATATTTATTTGGGGTGCATGTGTACATAGGAGATTTTTACGTGCTGTTACTCGGTGTTTTACCGGACAACAATGATTGTAGTACCAATCGAAAGATATCATTTTTATGAATTAAACGATCTAACATACATTTCAATTTAGTAGTAATATGACTCAGTAAATTAATTTTAAAGTTTTGAAAATTCTCCGATTTATTCAATTTTTATCGAAAATAAATATAGTTACCTATGACTCTTTTGTTTTGATTTCTTTCAAGCTATTTATTTGACGTTTAAAAATTAATTTACGGAACCAAATTACAGCTATATTGTAAAATATTGTACATCGTTTCATGCAGAACAATGATATCTTTCGATTGATACCTCAATATCTACTGTCCGGTAGAACACCGAGCAACACTACGCAAAAACTGATTTCCCATGTTAATATATATATATAATTTGTGACGATACCTCCGTCGAGGGTTGGGACGTCACTTCCTTGGCTGCTGTACTTGCTCGGGCGCCTTCGGTGACGGTGTCAGGTCCAGCAGCTGAAAGGGCTGGATAGCTTCAGTGGAGACGGGAAGGGTTCGATATTCGGGGATTATTCAGTGATAACTACCGAAGTAAACTAGATGTACTCAAACTTATTGTTCAACTTCAAATTACACCACGAAGAAAAATAAAATAAATATCACACAAAACTGTGAATACGAGCAAAAAGGCTAGGCTCCCCTTTTTAAAAACGCAAATATAAAAATTTCAATAAACGCGGTAGCGGTGACGGAACGAGAATTTACGGAGTGTTGAGGTGGAGAGAGGGGAGCAGGATTGTATGCAGCAACCGCGTAGTACACCACGGCGGCTACTGACATACACGGGAACCGGATACACCAGACGCTTGGTAAACCACTGCGCTGGTGCGACCGGGGGAAAATGTGGGCGACAGAAGGCGTAGTAGACCACGGCCAACTGTCGACGCACGGGATAGGGGTCGACTACAGCAGACGCTTGGTAAACCACTGCGCTGCTGCACCGAGGGGAGGGAATGGAACAGCGGCGTAGTAAACCACGACCACTGAAACCAATAAAGGCGGAAAGAAAAAAAGAAACGGTGACAGAGACGGAGACGGAGACGGTAGAGAGCTAACTCACCTACGTGATACTCCCAGAGAACTTTGCTCCACGTAAACGCCGGAGCAACTCTCTGAGCTGCCGTAGAGCTCGGCTTATATACCCGTTTTTGCGGGTGGGGATAGCTAATTTATTGATTACTTGCTTTGCGCATGTCCGTCGGAGCGCTAACCGGACACGCTGCCACTCAGCCACGCTGGCTGCTACGATAGCATAGACGGACGCGGACATAAAAATGTAACTTCGTTACAAAATTTAAGGGTGGATAATACGTCTTAAAACAAGTAAAAAATTTATGTGCACATATATCCGGAATTAATTACAAAATTATAAAAAAATGTTGAAAATAACAATAATTAATGACAAATAAGAAAAAACATTGTTGTGTATTTATCGGGGCGAAAAGTTCACTTTACTTAAAGTAAGGTTTTCAAATTAGGAAATTCATGAAAGCTTTCAAATTATAATTTTTGGCTTTTCGGCATTTTCGCTCAATACACAACAAAGTATTTTAATAATTTTTGATGGAAAGTAACTATTCTAACTTACAAGATACGCTAAAACATAAATTTGCGTAAAATATGCTGTCAGAAAAAAATCTGAGAAAATTATTTCCCCATTCACCAGTATTTTAGTACTCAATACCTCTTCGCTATAAGTGTGGGCATATTTTAAGCCGCTTTTCCACGAATCTATATGGAAATTTTCATACTTATATGGTGAAACGTCAAAATACGCTACAAATTGGTCATTTTCAGGGCACTTGCGGGAGCTGTAAACAGGCATAAAATGGCCTAATTAGTCAGTAGCACATATTTTGATGAAAACTATTGAATTTGTAAGGGCCGTCGAAATCGATTTTGTCGCTCCGGCCTAATGTATATAGGTGTTCATTTTAAGTAGTACATTAATGCTATTTTCAGAACTATTAGAGGTACGAGTTCAGTAAAATTTGTATACAATTTCTATATTATAAGACTAGTAAAATGATCAAAACAAAATTTTCTTAAAACCAGTGGCTCTTAAATATAAGGTGCAACTTTTTTTTTAAATTGCATCTGATTTTTGTTATTTGCTTGTTCGATTCAGAATTTTTTCTGTACTCAAGGACATCCACATGTAATACCCTAATATTACAAAATATGGAAGAAAACAAATAAACCAAATGTAGAATTAATTGCATGAACTGTAATAATTTTCTTTAATTTATCAATAATAATTAGTTGATAAACAAGATACAACATAAAGACAAATAATTTATAAAAATTGTTCAAATTGCCACCTTTTTGACAAGAATACAGAGTTCTAATCTTTTTGAGTCCCAGTGTTCTCCCGTCAACATTATTAAGAATAAATTCAATATTATTTGTTAATTCGCTTAAATTATTGTAAATGGTGTCATAAATTATATCTTTTAAATATCCCCCATAAATAAAAACCTAAAGGGCTAAATCAGAAAACATTTCGTTGAGATATTATGTAAGCTGGCGCGAATTGTGTGTAGGTGCTCCGCCTGATTGAAAGTAAATATCGCTTAGAAGGTCCAGTGGAAAATCATTTAAACTATATTTCGTAAATATTCTAAATAACGATCTCCCGTCTATGTGCCTTCATACATGTGAAAAAATATTTTGTCATATAAAATGCCACACCAAACATTAACACTGAATTTTCTTTGAAAATTTCTTTCACAATTTCATATAGGGGTTTCAGCACTCCAATAGTGATTACTCTTTACATACCATTATTCCAAAAATTCGCCTCATCAGGCCAAATAATCCTTTTTAACATATTTAAATCTTTTTTAACAGTAAATAACAATATTCCAGTCGCCGATCGTAATAACCAGTTTGCAGTTGTTATACTTTGTTAAGTTTGTAAGGTTTATATTTATTTTTCTTTAAAATTTTATGTACTGCGCCTACACTTATACCACATTCAACAGAGGACTTCTGATGGAATGTTTTGGATTGGCTTCGAAGTATACCAAAACATTTATTTCATTCATTTCATCTTTACTGTTTTTTTACATGTTTACAGCTGCGTTCGAATTTTTTCTACATAAAATTTATGCTTATGCTTCATACAAGTCTACCTTCTCATTATGAGAATAATTATTCATTTTGTTGTTATGTGTGTGTGTGTGTTTTTTTTTTTTAATATAAACCTTTATTCAGCATGCACCATATATACATATATTACATGCATAAAATACTTAAATAATTAGTAATGAAATTTTACAATGTAACAACGTTTCTGAGTAAGCTATACAATATAAGAATGAGAATTAATGTAATGCTTCAAAGTCTATAGATTTTGCGAAGTTATCGAGGTATAATAAGAATTTATGCGCTAGATCTTCTTTAGAAGGAGGCCAAATTCCGCCGCTGCTTCTTACATTATTACGGAGAACTGTTCTTTGGTCTTCCACCAATGGACAGTTGAATATAAGATGATCTACTGACTGAATTTCGGTTTCGCACTTGCACATAGCGCAGTTCATAATTTTAAATTTGAAGTAATAATTTTTTATTGGACCATGGCCACTTAAAATAACTGTTAGTTTGGGTGAAAATGGAATATTTGTTAAAAGTCTAGACTGAACGTTGGGAAAGAACGATTTAGTGATGGCCCCACTCTCAGAATTAGACCAGTCGGTTTGCCACTTATCAATACTTATATTCGTCTCTTCGCGGGTTAACGCTATCTTTAATATTTTTGATTCTTCGGTAGTTAGAGTATCTGGTCTAGTACTTGCTTCTAATTTCATTTTGGTGTAAATTGTTGCGATTTCTACTAACTTAATCAAAATAGGAATGTTACCGGTTAAAACACAGGATGCTTCATAGGAGATAGTTCTGAAAGCTCTTAAAATTTTAATGTTTATAAGTCTCTGCACTCTATTAATTTTCCTTTGGTTTTTCTTTTTTAGTAAAGCGTTTCTCCATGCTGGAATTCCGTATGATAAAATAGGTACAATAGCTCCTTTGTAGATAATGTTTAATGCTTCCTGTTGTAAGCCCCACGATATTTTTGCCGATTTAGCCAATATATGAATTAATTTACAACATTTTTCCGTTATATAATTTATATGTTTATCAAAAGAAAGTTTGTTGTCTACAAAAATACCTAAATACTTAATAGTTGATACCTGTTTTATCTTCTTATTATTTAAAAATATATTAATTTCGTTCTTTGATTGTGATCTTTTATTTGTAACTAACATTGTTAAAGATTTACTCTCATTAAATAGTATTTTATTATTTTTTGCCCATTTCATTATGTTGGTCATCTCTATATTGACAAAATTTTCCGCTTCCAGGGAATCTTTTTCAGAGGTTAAAATTAAAACATCATCAGCGAAGGCAATAACTTTTGAGTTTCTGGTATAATTTAATTTTAGGAGCGAGTCATATTGTATATTCCAGTAACCAGGACCACAACATGAACCTTGAGGACATCCCCTGTTAACTTCTTTCTCGATTTTTATGCCATTTATTTGCAAGGTTGCCTTTCTGTCTTTAAAATAATTTTGCGAAAGTTCATAAAGGTTCTTCGGACACTGAAAATCTTTTAGCGCTTTTAGAATTGCCGGCCACCAGGCTGCATTAAAAGCTCCTTTAACATCCAAACTGGTGAGGATTACTACAATTTTTTTGTGAAAGCATTTCTCTACAAAACTTATTAGTTCCATGATATCATCACTGGTCCCTTTATTTTTCGTGAAACCGAACTGATTTTCTTGCAGAAGCTTCTTGGATTGCAAATATAACATAATTCTGTCAATCATTAATTTTTCCAGAATTTTGCCCCCAACGTTAAGTAAGGTTATAGGACGGAATTTGTCGGCTTCAACTGAACTTTCTTTGCCAGGTTTTGTAATTGGAACTATTGTACCTACTTTCCATTGCTTTGGAAAATATGCTCTGTCTAAACACTGATTATAAATTTCTGTGAAGAAGAGTGGAAATATTCTAAATACTCTAAATAATATGTCGCTTGAAATTCCGTCATTTCCAGGTGCTTTTTTCGAGTTCATATTTCGTAAAATTTTTTCTATTTCTTCTTGCCTAAAATGTTCGTCCGGCTCTGAATTAACGACTTCTGTAATTTCATTTCTTACTCTTAAGTGATAGTCATTTTCTTCTTCAATATTTTGTAATATTAAGGTACTACATGTGGCTATCGTTGAATAAAATAATACTGATTAGAATAAGCAAATAAAAAAAAAACTAGGTTTTCATTTAAATTAAGAAAGTTGCACCCTGTATTTGGGAACCACTGCGTTAAAAAAAACTTATTTCGCTTATTCTAAAAAGTCTTATAATATAGAAATTGTTTTAGTTTTTACATTACGAGCAAGGTAAAACAGTTTTTACTGCTGAATGGAGGCGAGCCTGTCACTTCCTTGAACAACATTTTACTTGTTACTCATTTGTAAATCAAAATAAAAATAAAAAAAATATAACCAAAAAATGTCAGTTACCCACAATTGTCATGTTTTCGTATAAGCCTTCGAATCATTTCTGTGGCAACGTGCATTGTTTACCTTGTTTACTAACTTGTAAAATTTTTAAATGCGGTTGTCAATTAGTAACTTGTAAAGATTCATTTTCAAAGGCAATAGAGGGCTTGGGTAAATGGTGTTTACAAATGATTATTTCATTCATTACAAATTTTACCAATCAGAATGTTGTGCATTTTGGATAAGTGAATAAACAGCACCATGCTGTTTATTCGCGATTAAATTGAAGCTAGCTTTTATGTTTAAATTTTGAACATTTTTAAGGCATATTTAGCCGGATAATCAATTGCAGATGCAAGATAATTACATGTTTTTTACCTTTATTAGTATTTTATGTCTTTAAACATGCTGAATTGCTAAATTCAAGCTATTTTTATTTACAAATTTTTTACATTTATTTGACAAGTAAAAAGAAAAACAATCAGGTTGCTATAGTTACAACATAACAACATTTATTGATATATTTTATTTATGTGTGCGTATTTATTTAAGTGAAAATGTGTGAAATTAAACGTTTTTGTACAATTTCTTCGGCAAGTATGGATGAGGAAATTGCGAAAAGTGTTCCCACGAATACTGTAAGGACGCGTAAATCTATATGGAACCAGTTTGAATTATTTTGTGTGGAGCGGGGCTACAATTTGGAGGAACAACAATCTGTGCAAAATGTAGCTGCAATATTAAAGGATTGGAGTTTTAACATGAAAAAAAAAAAAAACAAACGGAGAAGAGTACAAAGAAGGAGTGGTGAAAACTATATGGAATATTACGGCAAAAATGATGCAACGAAAATAATTTGAAAAATATAATGTGACATTTGATCCATTTAAAGATATTGCGTTTAAATCTGCTCGGGATGCTAGAAATGCTAAGCGAAGAAAACTCCAGATGTTTCCAGAAAAAGAAAAGTCAGTTTAAGAGCTTTTACTCAAAATGAACGCGATACTATACTTAAAAGATTTGATGAAATGACACCATCCGGCTTGAAAATAAATTGTATCATATTATATCAGTCGAGCTTGCGTGGCGACGAGGAGAAGCAGCGAAATGCTTGACATACTACTTTAAAGAAGAAATTGATAATAAGGTCAATAAGGTCAATTTACAGGTAAATAATGAACGAGACCGAGACCAAGTTAATCCTTTGATTGGTGTTTTTTATATTTATTTTTTAGGAAGGATTGAGTACAATCCAATTTTCTCAAAAACTGCGCAAGGAGGATCTCAAAAATGCGCAGAAAGCAAATGGTTGTTTCTGAATAAAACTAATTCAGATTACTGCCCTGTAAGACTTAAAAAAAAACTGCTATCTAAACGAGGAAAAATGTGACATGCGACCGATTATCCATACAATATTGGGCGTCAAAAAATTCGATTGGATGGTTTAAAAATTCGCCAATTGGACATAACGAATTGTCCAAATGGACCAAATTAGCAGCTACAAAAATAGGACTCGATACAAAGAAATTGAAAATAACAAATCACTCCAATAGAGCCACTGCTGTGAGTACACTAGCAAAAAGTGGTATCGGCGAAGAACAGCTTATAAAAATAACTGGGCACACCAGATGAGGGGAGTAAATGAAGTCATATCACAGCAGTCTGTCACAACATCCACAACGAATGGAATTGCGTTTAGTGAAAGTAAAAATAAAGAATCTGCAAGTGCGGTGTACAATAATTGTAATTTTTACATAAACTGTTCAAATTTTAACCCTAAGTAAAATAAGTATAATAATGTATATCCAGTTAAGTTTAATAAACCTTCGATGGGTAAGGTACGGTCTCTGAGACCGAGCCAATACATTTTGTGCCATATTTCAACAGTTTTCCGCCAGAGTAGGTTGAGCTGTCGTGTATTCCTTCAGAACACTATGCTACTTCAGTACTGACGCTGACGTTGTGTAGTGAACAGTGCTTCATAAAATAATAATTTAAACGATCCCACAGACCGAGGTTACCTTTTGTGTCATTTAATTTTCTTTTCGGTGAGGTTTAATAAAAGGTAAAATTTTTGTTTATTAAATTATTATTTTGCAACAAATTATAGATGATGAATTGGCAAAAAGAGCAAGAAAGGTTACAGCGTCTAATGGATAAGCCAACAGATTCTGAATATGAACCAGACATCGAAGATGATGATGATAGTTTTACCGAAGATAACGTTGAAACTATTGAAGAAAATACAGACAGTGAGCAAGAATTTTCTGATAACGAACTGAATGAGATAGCATCAGAAGTTGACACACAACAACAACGGACTTATCGCAAGCCTATATTTGAAGGAAGAGACGGTACTAAATGGTATAAACATGTCATCAAACGAGATCATGTTAAAACACGTTCCATCAACATTGTACGTCATTTGCCTGGTCCAAAAGGAGAGGTAAGACATGCACGGAAATGTTTGGACGTATGGCAATACTTTTTTTACTGATGCAATGTTTGAAAAGATCGTAAATTACACTAATGAATTTATTCGAAGTAAATCTTATGATACCAAACAATATTATACATACAACACTACAGACATCATTAAACTAAAGGGACTCTTTGGTATGTTGTATATATCCGCTGCACAAAAAAGTAGTAGACAAAATTCTGAAGATCTTTTTCGTACAGATAGTATGTCTATAGAAATATTTCGATTAACAATGTCGCACAAAAGGTTTAAATTTTTTATGGCTCAATTACGTTTTGATGACAAACGAACTAGAATCCAAAGACAAACCGAAGATAAATTGGCGGCGTTTAGGGAGATCTTTGAAATGTTTGTTGAAAATTTACCAAAACACTTTCATCCTTCGGCGTTTACGACCATCGACGAAATTTTAGCGGCATTTCTTGGAAACTGTAGTTTCAGAGTCTATATGCCTAGCAAGCCTAATAAATACGGGTTTAAAATATACGCAACTGTGGATGCAAAATTGTTTTATACGATAAAACTGGAGGTGTACAATCGCAAACAGACAACAGGACCTTTTGCTGTTGATAATTCAACGTTATCTTTAGTATGCCGATTGTGTGAACCACTACGTGGTTCTCATAGAAATGTCACTATGGATAATTATTTTACCAGTGTTCAAGCTATAGATAAGTTACGAAATGAGTACCAACTAACAGTAATTGGTACAGTGCGAAAAAACAAACCACAGATCCCAAACGAGCTGTTTGTACGAAGACCGGAGAAAACGTCAATGTTTGCATTTCAAGAAACATGCACAATGGTGTCGTACATACCACGAAAAAAATAAAATGTTTTGCTTTTATCCTCGATGCATTTCAACGACAACATAGATGAAGAAACTAAAAAGCCACAAATAATTATCGATTATAATAAAACAAAAGGAGGCGTTGATACACTAGATAAAATGTGTGAAGCCTATAATTGTGCTCGTGGTACATGCCGATGGCCAATGGTTATTTTTAATGAGCTGCTAAATATTGCAGGTGTTAACTCGTATATAATATATAAAATAAACAATACTACAAATTTCGTCCGCCGCAAATTCTTAGCAAAGTTAGGCCACGAGCTACTAGAAGAGCTTATTATGCGGCGCTCTCAAAATGAACATTTACCTCGACAAATTCGTGTAAGGATAAATGAAATTTTAGGAAAAAACGTTCCAGAAATCAACCAAAATCCTACTGAAACCCACGGAAGATGTGTTTACTGCAGCTCTAAGAAGAACCGTAAAACGAGATACAGATGTCACTCTTGCAAACGTTTCCTTTGTCTTGAACATCTGAAAGGAGTCTGTGAAGAGTGTGCGTTCATTAGGCAAAATGTAGATGAATAGTTACGTTTTCTAAATATTGTAAAATCAATAGATTTACTTTTTCCTTATTTATTGGAATATGTTCTTACCATTTTTTATATAATACTGTAATTTCAGTTTGCAGTTTTTTTTATATAAAAATTAATAAAATTACATTACCAAAAAAATTGAGTTATTTTCAAATGTCAAAATTTTGCACAAAAATTACATTTATTAATGCAAATTCCATCCCTAGACCTCAACATTTATACAAGAATTACACAGATATCAAAGTTTTATTAATTAACGGCTTCACAAATTTTTGGCTAATTTTTAAAAATTGCGGTCTGCCAGACCGACCTTACTCATAAAAGAAAATTTCGCACCTTACCCACGGAAGGTTATAATAATGAACATAAAATTTTTCCTTGACTAGAAGGGTTGATGAAGACAAACGAAAATTACTGGAATTCAGTCAATTTTATTATAAAAATCTTTCTCTGTCGACCGGTTTCGGCCTCTCTTGAGCCTTCTTCAGGAGATGAGAAAATTTAAAATGGTACAATATTTAATATATAACAAAATTAAAAAAATTAAAAGTAAATGCCATCTGGAGCAATTGGATTACGTGCAAAGTATAAAAATTTTTAACATAGGTCAAAAAATAAAAACTAAGAACAAAAGTTCTGCGTGACACACCCACAGAACTCTACTTAAGTGAAAATTGAAACCATGGATGTAGGAATAAATAAGAAGGGAGGCTACTGTATGGCAAGTGAAGTCAATCTACCCCCACTCCAACATGTCATTTTAAGTCAAACGAGAGCTGTTGTACATGTATGTACACGCGCGCTCCTATTGGCGCATATGCTCGATTTTTCCACCGCCTTATGTCAAATTTCATGCAAGCATCCGTTCTCACCTGGCTTCACTCCCCTCGTCTAAAAACTCACTTCAGACTCCCTCCTTATTTATTTCTACCTCCATGATTGAACACTCAAAATTATGTTTTGTTCTCAATTTCATTATCGGCATTAATTAGTTATTTCTTCTTGCAAATTTTATTATATGTTACGTATAAATTTATTATAGTACGTCAATATATATGCCAAAATTATCCTACTTGTACAATAATTATTTAACGCTTGCCAACACTTGGTTGCTCAAAATCGTCGTATAATGGGTTATTTTAATGACGATTTCTGAGTACATTAGTGCTGATTTCAAATAAAATACTTTTTACGTTATATAAATAATGATACATGTGTACTATTAAGCGCCATGTCAGTTGCATTCGCAGCGCTGCCAACGGATTCGTCGGCTCCTAATAGAATCGGTAAATTATTAATGTTGTTGCAGAAACCAGAAACGGTGGCTTCACGATGGGGGAGCCGTACATATGTAGGTGTTGCTTGCGCTGCGGCGGCCGCACTGGCGATGCAGCTCTATCGAAATTCGTAACACCCATCACACGCAATAGCCTTGGATTTTTCGAATTAGGTATAACAGCGTCCCAAAATATTCTAGATAATGTAGTCCATTTATATACAGACTGTTGTATTTAGGAAAAAAAATATTTTTTTTTTTTTCAAAATATGAAACAACTTTTTTTTATAGTAAATGGCTATACATATTTTATATCTACTTGAAACAATAAAATAAAATCAATAAAAAATATACAAATAATGCGACTGTTTAAATTATATGATATGTTTAACATTGCACTCCGAAAATAGCTACTAATAATAAATTTATTTAGTTAGCACTTGGCGAGATAAGTAATACAAAAAATAATATAATATAATATACACTTAAGAAAGTATGAAAAATATTGTGCAATATAAATAACAAATAGCCAAATTGTATATAACTTTAAATAATTAGTAATTGAAGTAACAAAGTAATAATTATTCTAACAGTAATAACTCTCAGTTTTTTCTTAAAAATATTAAGTGATCTAACATTTTTAATGTCTTTATCTAAGTTATTGTATAAAATAAAACTTTCTACAAAAATAAATCCTTTAGTGTTCACAGTTTTATAGTTATCAAGGTGCAAGTTATTTTTCATTCTTGTGTGGTATGGATGAATCTCATTATTGAAGGTTATCATCTCATATACAGGCACCTTGTGATAATTTTATAAACAAATATAATAGTATTATATCTAATAAATTTATTTATGTCCAACTAATTTAATAATATGAGCATATCTTCTATTTTAGTGTACCTGTTACATTTTAAAATACATCGCATACATTTATTTTGTAATAGTTGAAGCTGCGCCAATTGAGACTTGTTACACTGAAGAAGAATTGATCCGCAATAAGTTAGATGAGGAAGCACTATAGTGTTATAAATAATTACTTTAATCCATTTAGACAAAGATCTTCCCATCCATGCACAAAAAGTTCACTTTTTTAGCAATTTTCTTATTTGTCTTCTGAATATGATCGGTGAATTTTAATTTAACATTTGTTACAAAATCTATTTCACATCCGTTAATGTTAACCTTTTTGTTCGTATCACTTGTTTTATGTTTATTGTGTTTTGCTTTTAGAAGCATATAATGCGTTTTGGTAGTATTCAATATAAGTTTATTTGCAACTAACTAATTATTTACACTCTCAAGTATTGTATTTACTACATTTAATAATGTATCTGCATCTTCATTGTCGAATTATATCAAGGTATCATCGGCAAAGAGATGAATTTAACATTCGCTTAGCAAATTAGGAAGGTCGTTGATATAAATAATAAACAATAAAGGACCTAACACACTGCTCTGCGGCACCCCATTGTCGTACGATTGTTTATCAGAGACCGTATCCAAGTATTTAGTTCTTTGTACTCTATTTTCAAGGTATCAGCTGAACCAGTTAAGAACAGTTCCTTCAAAACTGTAGTGTCCTAATTTGTTTAATAATGTGTTTCTGTCTATAGTTTCCATCGCTCTTTTAAAACCGAGAAAAATAGCGCATGTTGATCTTTCACTATCTAAAGAATCCTTCCA
This sequence comes from Poecilus cupreus, assembly GCA_963942605.1. Classification (NCBI taxonomy): domain Eukaryota; kingdom Metazoa; phylum Arthropoda; class Insecta; order Coleoptera; family Carabidae; genus Poecilus; species Poecilus cupreus. The sequence goes on along the minus strand of OZ012719.1, from coordinate 28,206,663 downwards.
ATTTTTAAAATAAACTGTATAGCATACTCGCAAGAATGTTTTTCTCTGAAGCCTGACTACCACTTACTTAGTATGTTGTTTTCTTCCAAGTACAATTTCACTTGATTGTAAACCATTATTTTATAGTTTCTCAAGAGCAACCAACATGTTGATCGGTCTGTACTCTTCAATTTTTGAATTTGCAGGTATTTTTGAAATTGATACAATCAGTGCTGGATTATAGCATAAGCTGACTAAGCTATAGCTTAGGGCCCCGACAATTTAGGGGCCCCGCGGAAATTAAAAAAAAATATATTAAAAAACTAATAATGAATATTTTTCTGAGGAAAAAATAGCGATTGAAGAAACTACTGAAATATATAAGTTTGCGTATGCCTAACTGATTATTTCTAAAAATCATTAAAAATTAGTTGATTTTGTATTAAAGGTGAAAAATTCGCACTTATCTTTATATTTGAAGTGTAGTGCACTGTATAGACCAGGGGTGGGCAACCTTTTGTATAACAGGGGCCAGAATAAGATTTACGTTTCGTACGCGGGCCGAAGTTGCTAATTGACACATGTTTGTTACTAAATTTTTTTTTTTCAGTAATAAAACAAAATTAACTAAGTACTACATTTATTTCTTAATTTAACCTAGACGAATTATATCGAAAATTAAACTGTAAATATCCCCTTTTTCTTTATGTTGGGTACTAACCTAATTTAAAATTTTAGTTTTTGAAAATATTTATTTATTATTTCTTCTAAAGATCTCGCGGGCCGGATTGGAACTTTACGCGGGCCGTAGGTTGCCCACCCCTGGTCTAGACCTGGACTAGTATCTCATAAGTGTTCCCTCTATCGGCGACAGCATACCCCTCTCCACTCAGGCAACTTTCGCGCGCTCGATATCAGTGCCGTGCTCCGTACTCACTTGTAATACCGTATAGAATTCTCAAAGATCCTCATACGAAATGGACGAAATATTCGTTTGTGAATGAATAGGTATCCGCGTAGAGTTCAAGATGAAACGCAACTATTTGAGTGGAGCTCAAAAACGTAAATTAGCTGAGGAAAAGAAGCAAAAGGATGTCGAAGTTTTCAAAAAGACGGCTAAACTAACGTCGTTTTTTCGTGCCAATGGATCCTAACCATCATCTCCGAGTCTTCCGGAATCCTCAGAGGGCGAAAACAAATCTTCAACATGTGTGAACGCAACGGGAACGTCAAAAATCAAGCCAATGGAGACATAATTGAAGAAAATTTCGATACTGCAGTTATTCAGAACAATAACATGGGGAAAGCTACTTTCGACAGTGGCTGTTATATTCTCTTTCATCAGGATCCGTCTATTGCTTCATTTGCAAATTGTTTGCACCTAAAAATATGACTTGTCGACTGGTAAATGGATTTAGTGATTGGCGGAATAAGGTTGTAGTTGACCAACACGAAAATAGCGCGATTCATAGAGATGCCATGTTGCAATACTTAGGTCGAAGACGAGGTCTTACATTGGACAGTCAGTTAAAAGGCTAACTTGAAGAAGAGTGTTTTTACTGGCATCACGTTTTGCAACGAGTTGTAGCAGTTATTAAGACTTTAGGAGAACGTGGAATGTCTTTTCGTTGGTCAGATGAGAAGTTCGGATCACTAAATAACGGAAATTTATTGGGACTTTTAGAACTTGTAGCTCAGTTCGATCCTTTCTTACCAGCTCACATCACGAAATATGGAAACTGTGACAAAGGCAATAAACAACATTTTTCGATAAAATGTGTGATATTCACAGTGTTAATATGATTTTAATGTAATCATTGAAGAAATTAATTTATATTTCTTTATTTTTTAGGGAGCGTATCGTATTTATCGAAAACGATTTGTGACGAGCTTATTATACTAATGGGGGACAAGGTTCGTTCAGTGATTTTGGAGGAAATTCGAACCACTGGATATTTCAGTTTGTCCGTTGACTCAACACCTGATCTTTCGCACGTTAATCAGTTAAGTATTGTGCTTAGATATATTTCGCCCCTAGACGCAAAACCAGTCGAAAGATTCATATCATTCCTCGATCTAAAAAGTCACACTGGAACAGATATGGCGGATCAAATGTTGCAGTACTTGTGCGAAAATTGTCAGATAGATTTTTGAAAGTGCAGAGGCCAGTCTTATGACAATGCTGCCAATATGTCCGGATGTTATGAAGGAATACAACGAAAAATTCTTGATCAAAACGAGTATGCTGTCTTCATACCATGTGCTGCGCACTCATTGAATCTCGTTGGTCGAAATGCCGATGATTGCTGTTCAACAGCAATCAATTTCTTTTCCCTTGTACAACTGCTATACACATTTTTCTCGTCTTCAACACATAGGTGGGCAGTTCTTAAAAAGTGTATCAGCAAGGACCACAATCTTTTAATGAACCTTTCGAATACTCGTTGGGAGGCACACGCAGTAACAACTGAAGCAATTAATAAATCGTACCCTGAAATTATAGACGCTTTAGAGTCGATCGCTGAAGATGAGTATCAGAAAAGAGAAGCCAGAAGAGAGGCTGAAAATATTGCAAACAAAATGCAAGAACTTGAATTCGTGTTCATGTTAACTATGTGGAACGAAATTTTGCAATATTTTCACTGTACAAGTCAAGCGCTTCAAAGTTCGGTCTTAAATTTGAAAATATGCGCAGATCTTTATCAAACGCTTACAGACTACTTGCATGATTTAAAGACAAGATTTTGACCGGTTGGAAAGGGTTGCCAAAGATATTTTACCCGAAGTTGATTATAAAGACACACAAACACGTAAACGTTTGAGAAAAAAGCAAGTAAATGATGGTAGTGGGCCAAAAGTTGTATTAAGTGCTAGGGACAAATTCCGCGTATCAACATTTTATGTTACAATCGACACTCTCGAAGCGCAAATGAAAAGAAGAGGTGCTGTTTACAAAGATGTAGCGGCAAAATTCTCTTTTCTAATAGATGTCAACTTAGCAAAAGATGAATATCGTGTAAACGCGGAAAAACTTGTGTCTTTAACCATATACGTCATTTTGTTCTGTTTATTAGCTGTGTTCTTCGTTAGTAATATTTTTAAAGTTTTCCACATTTCAGATTGAATACTCTTATTAAGATCTTGTTTTCGTAGTATTTTTTTTTCACGCTGTCTCACCCCAAGGCAACATAATTATTTCGCGAATTTTGTATAATTTCCAATAGTAATTAGATTCAGTTATTCGAAATTTGCGGTAGTTCTTATCGCGTTCTCTCTTAGCATTTATAATAATGTTTGTTTAATAACTTTTATCGTGCTACAATCAGATTTTATTTTTATAATATTATTGCAGAAAACATCACATAATCTTTTAGCATCACTAATGTCATACCTCCAGTCACATTCAGCTAGTTTAATTAACATTTGTTCACTGTTTATATCCATAGCCGTCTTAAGATTATCATGTTTTGTAATAGTTATTTGCTTTACAATTGGAAAAAGTAAGGAATTACCCAAGAGAAAAAATTTTAGCACACGAAGCCGAAGGCTGAGCGTGTTAATTTTTTCGAGTGGGTAATTCCACTTTGCCCACGTATGAAGTATAAGGTTTTATCCAACACATGTTAATAAATGAAAAATTTATTAAAGAGATATTATTTGACAGTGACATATGCTTAAAATTTTAAAATTAAAATGTCAATCGAAGTAGTTACCAAGGTGTTGTGTGTTATTATTATTGTTATAAATAAAAAAATACTCACTAGTGACTTTCCTCAAAATTATACCCACTAGTGGGTAATCTGTTACTTTCCTTGTTTAAAATCGCCATAGTTATTGAGCATTTATTGAGAGGTGTTGGATAAAATTATTTATTACTGTATATATTGCATAAATATCGTGATCAGAAATCTTCCAATTATTCCACACCTCCGTCTTCATATTTGGGTCATTTGTGACAACAAAATCAATTATGGATTTGGAAACATTCGTTATTCTTGTGTAGTCAGTAATAATTTGTTTATATCCTGATTCCTCAATACATCTTTTTAGCTGATTAGTGTAATAACTATTATTGTCCGACCAGTTAATATTAAAATCGCCCATCAAGATAATAATATCACTTACAGTTGATATATTAATATTCCAGTTCTGAAACCATTCCAAGAGATTTGAAGATCTGGAATTTGGAGATCGATAGAGAGAACATATAGTATAATTTTGAACTATTGTATAGTCTTCTATGCGAAGTTAATTGGAATTGCCTCTACTCATATGATGATGTAGATTCGGCATTTCATAATGGATAAATGTATTCCCCATAAGACATTCAGACCATTTTCATTCCCCCTTTGGTTTCTTGTTAACACAATTTACAACGTTAAATTAAAATCAAAATTTTTTAAATTGTACAAAACTATTAAGGACCAGAAATACGTTTACGAGCTTTAGTAAAAAAATGTATAAAAAAAAACTATGCTACATATATATCTAATGTTGAAAGTAACTTGTCAATGGATCCCAGTAAATTATGGTCTTTTATCAACAATAAAAAACGCACATCTCGTATTCCGGGTCAAATGTATTTAAATGATCAAGATTTCAAAAATACTGCTGATATTGTTCAGGGTTTTGCTAATTTCTTTGCCAGTGTATATGATCTTAATACTGATGTACCCAAAACAGATCCTGAGGGATCTAGCAACCATGAAATAGTGAGGCTCTTAATCATTTCTGAAGAAGAAATATAGACATTAATTAAAAAATTAAAATCTACAAGAAATCCTGGTCCAGATCTTATACCTGCCTACATACTTAAGGGATGTAGCGAGCTATTTGTCAAACCCTTTCATATTTTATTTATTGTCTCTTGCTAAAAATAAATTCCCTACAATACTAAAAACATCACTCATCACTCCTATATTCAAATCAGGCGATAAAACTGATATTTCCAATTACCGTCCGATAGCTATATTGTCCAATGTTTCGAAAATCTTTGAAACCATACTATACAATTAGATATATAGCTCAGTTCATAAATACATAGTTGTTCAACAGCACGGTTTCGTCAGCGGTAAATCAACGATTACTATGCATTTTACCGAATTTTCACTATATTCAATGCATGACAATACCCAAGTATGTGGTATACACTGATTTTGCGAAAGCATTCAATCGTATAAATCATTCTGTTCTTCTAAAAAAAACTTGCTGAAAATTTCAATTTCTCTTCCGATCTTTTACAACTCTTATCATCCTATTTATATAATAGAGAATTATCTGTGTGTTACAACAATTACAAATCCAACCCTTATATTGCTACATCCGGTGTCTCTCAGGGGTCAAACCTAGGCCCGTTACTATTTGTTTTGTTTATTAATGGCATTGTAAAATCAATCACAAACTCCGAAGTATTGCTGTACGCTGATGATTTGAAATTATTTAGAACTATTAACTCTGTTCAGGATTGTGCTCTGTTAGAGAAAGACATAGATATTATTTTAGCTTGGTCACAATCCTCTAAACTTTTTTTAATTTCAGCAAGTGCAAAATAAAGATCTATTTTGTTAAAAAATTAATTTATACTTTTCCATATCATATGGAAAATATTGTTCTTGAAAGAGTAAAGCAGTTTAAAGACCTTGGCGTAGTGTGTGATGAAAAACTATAGTTTAATGAACATATTAACTTCATAATAAAAGCATCGTACAGAAATCTTGGGTTCATAATTCGTAGTAAAAAATATTTACTACGCATTTGTGAGGTCAAAGCTAGAATACTATATACAAGTTTGGAATCCTTTTTATGATAAATATTCAATAAAAATTTAAGCAATACAGAAAAAATTTATCAAATATTGTTACTTTAAACTTCATGGTCACTATCCTAGTTATGATTCTGATTATTATAATTATTATAGTTTTCTGTCTTAATTATGTATATTGTCACTAGTTTCGCGTCGAAAAATACAATCTTGTGTGTAGCTCTGTAAACTACTACACTGCTTGATTGATGCCAGTTACAATCTTGAAAATCTACCAATAAATGTACCACGCACATCTTCAGAAACAAGCGGGTTTTAAATTGTAAGATTGCGAAAACCAATTATGAACTAAAATCACCTATAAGACAACTCTGCAATACCTTTAACAACTTGACATGTAACACAGATATATTTTTTTATTCAATTTTTAAATTTAAAATATCTTTATATATACATTTTACTGTTTAATTAACAATTATTCCATCTAAAGAGTTTAATTTTGTTAAAATTTTTAAGTTTCCAGTTTCCTGATAAAATACTATTTTTACTCTTATTTGTTCAGTTCCGCTGTTTATTATTTTTTTCTGTTGTAATTCTATATGTAAATAGAATACCACAATTTCTATTTTTCTATTGTTTGTTATATTATATATTATTTGGTGTAATCGTCCAGTAACTGGGATCTTGTCCAGTTGGATAGATTTTAGATAAATAAATAAATAATATTTACCACTGATTAAAATCCTAACAGATAAATACCATAGTTCCTTGTTAATACTATAGTTTTCAAGAATTTTGTAGCTAATATTGTTTACTATATAAAGTACTACTCCTCCGGTAAATCTACTGCTGGAATCACACCTTATGACATTGTAATTATTAATTTCTATTTCATGTTTTTTTTTTTTTTTTTTGTAAAGCGGTCTCAACTGCATGGTTACAGTACGAGTAGAGAAACTAAGAATTTCGATGATTTTATTTAGTAGATAGTACCAAAGCCAATGTCCCTACCAAGTGTATCCACATACTTTTTGTGATTGATTATGTTACACATTCTTGTCAGGAACTTAACAAGCCCTACATACACGATAACAAATTCAAAAATCCGTTCAGTATTGCATATGTTTGACCTTAACAATCAGCAACAAACTAGACTGAATTGTAGTCGAAACGATGGGGTTTTATTGGATTTTATTTAATTGTCTGATTCTCCAAAAATTTGCATTTTATTTAACATCCAGGCGAGAAACAACGTTTCAATATGGTCTGTAGTTATCAACTGTATAAAACTATTAATAATAAATGTAATTTATATAATAGTATATTGTGTCATTAGGAGTAAATGTGATACTTTGGGTGCTGAGCATGTAAGTTTGAACGACGAGCGAAGTGAGTCGAACAATTACATGCGAAGCACCCAAAGACACATTTACTCCGAATAACACATGCTATTTTTTCTTCAAACATAGAAAATAAAATTATAAATATTATAAAATGCTCAAAACTTCAAAAAATATTCTGTCTTTTCTAGCATTTCATTTCATTTTTAACTGTCAAATTATTGAATTACAACCTAACTATTTTTCATAATATTTAACTTTGTCCTCCGCCGGCGTAAATGTGTTGCCAAGGATACACTTTTACGCCGGCGGCGACAATATTAAACTTCTGCTTGTTGAATACAAATACATAACAACGTACTTTTATGACGTTTGAAGAAAAAATAATTTTAATAAAAATTTTATTTGTTGCTGTGGTCACTTGTTTACTTGTCAATTTAATACCTTGGGATTAAATTTTGAATTTTAATCCTTCCGAGATTAAATTTGACACTTCAGTCTACGAGAAGGACGAAAAAATTTGGGTATTTAAAAGAATATTACACAACAGATATTCAATTTTAAATCAAATGCCGTGTAGATGCCTGCTTTAAAAATAAATAAAAAATTACACACAACTGATAATAAAATAAACAAAAATATATTATTAATAATTAATAATAAATAAAATCAATTTGAAGTATTATAAACATGGAACAATAAATTAGTGCAAATGCAATTGGTGAAATTAATTCTTGCCCCTGCAGTATTAGCGTTTCCCGATAATCTTATTTCTATCTGAACACTGACTTCTTTTATGCTGGAAGTTTCTCCCAAAGTATCATTAGCAAACCTTTTATTTCCTAAAGAATTCTCAACGCAGCCCTCCGCAACACTGTTGGACTTCTAACCCCCATGGCGTTTTATTTTTAATGTCAGCTCCAGAGTCCGCTAGTAGCGAAGCACTCGACCGTCTGTAGCAATGACCAGTATATTCAGTGAAGTGTGGCAATTTGAGATATTGAGCAATTTTTTGGGGCAATTTTCCAAAGGTATTGTAGGTAGGTTGTGCTCTTGTCATCAAGATGTTGATGTAAAGCCAATGGTGATAGGAGTATCAATTTTATTTTCCATATTAAAACCGTTAATGTTTTTTTGATCTTAAAATTAATTTTAGGTTTATGAACATGTTATATCGTTGAAGAGGGAATTTTACGGGCTATCCATTCCAATAAAATAGTACCCCTTTTCAATTAAAATAACATATAACTTTCATTCGCCTACACCAACATCCCCCCATAATTATGTCGTTTTCAAAATAAAATGTATGGTTTGTTATAATACAATGTTTTACTAAAGCGCATTTTACCTTGTCATTTATTTTTCCGCGTTCTTCCTATGTTCTTGTAGTCTAGTTTATACTTTCTAATACAAAATATATTGTAACAGTACAATCGTCTAGTATAAAAATAACCGTCAATCGTCGCCTACGTTGTGTTTGAAATAAAATAAATGTAACCCCAAAAATGTCCGTAATACGAAGTAGCTATCAATGCTGGAGGAATCGGGATAGGTTCAGTTGAAATGAAAGAGTTAAAATTCCTTCCAAAAGACATGACTGTGAAGTCACACCTTGTGCATTTATTGAAACCAATAAATATCCAGAATAAAAGAAAAATCATCATAATATTATTAAATAATTTAGAACGAACATAGTGATTTGAACACAAAGTTCTGTCGTGGAAACATAACTAACTCTCCGACATTCGCCTTTAATCGCAAGAGGGAAACCACGACAAAAACCTCAAGCAGAGAGAACCAAATAAATCAAAGATTCAAAATGATGTTTATCAGATTTAAATATATCAAAAATTTAACAACATTGATACTTCCAGACGAACCACAACAATTCCATAGTGTATTCAACACTCAGATTATTTACTGTTAAATCGGTGAATCAGTGTTTTCTGTTAATGTTGGTGCAAACATGCACATAATCGTTGGTGCATTTGTTGCACATAATCGTTGGTGCATTTGTTGCAAATAATCGTTGGTGCATTTATTGCACATAATCGTTGGTGCATTTATTGCACATAAAAACAGAAAACACTCGATCAAAGAAATATTCAAAACTCAATAATTATATCATTGTGGCCGTTGTCAGTATCGCAAACTAATCTTGCCCCAAAGTGAATTGTTACTTTTGTGAGAAATAACCATTCTTAAAACTGAATCATGTCATTGAGTCGAGAGTTCCACAAACGAAAGATATTGGATAGCAAAGATCGGTTAATTAAGGATCTCATCCGTACCTTGGCCAAAGGTAACAGGATGAGTAAAGGATGCTCAGTGCCATTGGCCAGCCAAAGCAACTAGAGCGGGATAAGGAAGGTGAGAACTCCTAGACTTGTTGCAGTCTTAATTTTAGTGAAGCCCTGCAACAAGACATTTTGGCAAGCCCTGTTTTTTTAGTTGCTCTTTTGACCACGCGAAACCTGACGCGTGCCGACATCCGCCGGTCAACTCTCTCTTGTGTCGTAGCCACGTTACGGAGAGGTTGGTGTTTTTGCGATTTATGCTTAACACGTGTTTCCATTTTTGGTTTTGCTTATTTTTTCACCTCTCAACCTCACGTAAGTAAACGAAACTACTTTGTTGTTTATTTCGATCTTATTATTTGATATTTCGTTCAATGGTCTACTTCACAAGCAGCACTTTTTTGTTGATTCTCTTGGGTGTTGACTTTCTAGTCTCACCCTAGAGTGGTTATTTATAATTCGAGCCTACCCTTTTTTTTTTGGTACCCCTAAGTGGTTGTGAGCTGAGGCCACTCCACGATCAATTTTTTGAAATTTCGCATCTTATACGTAACTCTGCATAAACTTAGGTTAAGGATTTGTGGAACACGCCGCAGTGCGTTTGTATCCTAATTTTTGTTGATGACATACAATTTTTTGAAATTTATCACTTGCTAGTAATTCTGCATAATCATAATATTTAAATAACTCGAGTTTCCTATTCCCCCTTCCCTTCTCACCCCGTTTGATAGTGAGAGACTGTGAGAGTGCCTGTGCAGACGCGACGATCTCCTGAACCAGTACCTTCGGCTTTATTCAAGTTAATATTTGCTCCTGGTAGCCATTTCGTATTTCTGAAACTGATAATTTTTTTGTAGTTCATCTTGAACTTTGTGATATTATTTTTAAGTTGTTGTTCAGCCTACGTCTTGAGAGTTTGGTTATTTGAGTAACTTTACGTAGGGTTGACGCATTCAGTTTCAGATCTTACTGACTTGTTAAAGTAAATAATCTTTCGATTATTTTTTGTACATCATAGTTCGTCAGCGCACTTTTCTAACATCATCCATCGCATCACTTTTACTAACTTCTTTTCTTTCCTTTCCTATCCTATCGCTCAGCGTAAATTCAGTTTGATTTGTATAACTTTTTGATATTAGTAAAATATTGTAACGATTTTTGTAATTTGCCATCTGCTTGTAACTACTCTTATATTTTTATATTATTTTGGTGGTTTGGTTTTCTGTCGCTTGTTTTTTTTTGTTCTCTAGCTGTTACGCCGACGCAGGGACTCTAGGCGAGAGCGTACAGGGCAGCGTAGAGCTTGGTCTGACACTGCGGACACCTGAACCACTTAACTCAGCCACAAGAGCGGCTACAGCTATAGTCGTCCTGGCCCGTTCTCTGAAGTCGTATAGCCCAAGAAGTACTGCGAATTGGTTCAATAGGCCATCTTTTACCTGGGCACATCAACGCACATCCTTCCAGGGACACGAGGTCAGTTCTCCGACATCGCAACGCCGCCGGCTTTGTTAGACCGCTCCGCTAACCCTGACGTTCCTCGCAGAAGAACTCAGCTAGCTATCAGCGTCGGAAATCATATTGTAAACATTCCACACCTTAGTTGCTTCGGCCAAACTAGAGTAAGTTCAAGTCAGATTTGGTTTACTTCAATTTGTATTATTTGTACAACCTGTCTAAACTTTCGCCTAAAATATATACCAAATTTATATTTGTATGTCGTATATGTTTTCAATTTGGTGGCGCCCATTTTCTCTCTTCCTTCCTTTCTTCCTTCTCTAATAGAACCGGACCCACCAACACTTCAACCGCATTGTCCATCGCTAGCCGAGGATTTGTTTGTGCGCTTCTACCCAGGTAAAGTGTAACACAAATAAATTGGCACCGCAACGTGGGGCCAGCCATAACAAATAACTTGCACTCCTTTCCTGATTTGGCATTCCATCTACCAAAACCTGAAAACGCCACACTTAATTGTTCTATTAGAAATCGTTCCTTCTTTCTATCTCTTCTATGCTAACTGTATTAGTGAACTTATTACTAACTCACATCTCTCACAATCACTTCATTTATTAATTAATATTTGTATTCCGAGGAAATATGGATCCAAATTTGGTAAGCGATCTATTGATGGATGAGATCGAATACGAGCTAGAAGTTCGTGGTATTCCTGCTGATGGAGACGCTGGAAAGCTGTTGCATGGAGTATTAATGTTGGAGAAAGATAATGCTGTGAAACCCGACTTCCACCTCACCAACCCTTGTCAGGATTATGAAAATTGCAGACAAAAGCTACAAAATTTGCGCAGTAAGTTGATTAATTCTACTAGCTCTTCTTCTTTAAATAGTAAATATTTTCAAAACCGATTGAATTACCTTTATCGTCGACTTATTCGATTAAATCTGTTTTACCCTTGTTTGCCTTTAATCACCGAATTAGCCGTGCTACGCGTTGATTTTGAATCTCGCAAACCTTCGGATAATCTCATTTCATTCTTTGACGAACCCCCGGCAAAAGCTTCGGAACCCGCGCATTGTAATCTTACTCCTACCCATGGAAGTTTTCACTCCATACCTCGTGAACCCGCGATGCCTAGACCAACTGTTCTGTTTCCTCCTTCGCCTCTTGCTGGATCAACTTCTGGTTTTATACCATTGCATAAATGGAATGTAACATTTGATGGCCGCGGTAGTGTCAATTCTTTTCTAGAGAGAATTCGCGAAATAGCCTCCTCTCGAGCTATTCACCCTCAACAACTTTTTCAGCAAGCCAATGAATTATTTACGGGCCCTGCTTTGATTTGGTATCGTTCTGTTCGTGATCAATTAACTTCTTGGCACGATTTAGAGTCTCGTTTGCGCTCAGCATTTTTACCTAGTGATTATGATTTTGAATTATGGGATGAAATCCGAAATCGCACTCAAGGACCCGATGAAGGTATTGAAATGTACGTTGCTGTAATCCAAAATCTTTTTAACCGGCTTAGTAACCCACCTGACGAACCTACCCGTCTCAACCTTATTATGCGAAACCTACAACCTCGCCTCCAAAAAGAACTAGCCGTAAATCAGTCGCAAAACATTCCTCAACTGATTTCCATCAGTAAAGTCATTGAAAATACCGAATACCGCATTTCCAAGTTCCGGAATCCTCCCTTTATTAATCCTAGAACGTTAGAGCCTGAATTAGCTTATCATCGCGATCGTTACACTTCTCATAAAATTGAATCTAGACCAAAACTTCACGAGTTGCCTTCTACTCCGTTTAGAAAATGCTTTAATTGTAATAGCCCCGATCATTTAGCCCGAAATTGTACCCAACCTCACCAGAAACGCTGTTATTCTTGCGGACATAAAAATGTCACGCGTTCTACTTGCCCCAGATGTGCATCGACAAAAAACGAGTTGTCTGGTGCCGTAGCAGCCGCCGGTACCTCGAACCATCCCTAAAGGCTGATCGTTCCTCTTGGATTAAATGGTTAAATACAGTCAAGCGTTTTTATCAAAGTTCAGAACTTGCTCCTCTTATCCAACATCCTGGACAAGATACTAGACCTTTTATAGATATCCAGTTTAACAAAACTCCCGTAATAGCATTACTAGATTCTGGTGCTAATACTTCTGTAATTGGAAAAGCAGGATTATCCTTATTATCCTCTCCTAATCTGTCAGTCATGCCTACCCCTGATTTAAATGTTAGTACTGCTGATGGTTCCTCACAACCTATTTTGGGTAGCGTGTTAGTACCTATCACTGTCGGATCCGTTACCAAATTGTTACAATTTTTAGTAGTTCCTACTGTGAAACATTCCCTCATCCTTGGAATTGATTTTTGTAATTTATTTAAGATTCAAGTAAATTTTGCTTCTAATTCTTGGACTCCTTCGCCTAACGAAATTGCCACCGTTTGTTCATTGAAAGGTAAAGAGGAATTAACTGATTCCCAACGGGCCGCTCTTCAATTAGTTACGCAAGCTTATGCTAAACTTAGTTCTCAAGGACTTGGATGCACTCATTTAGTTAAATATTCTATTGACACTGGCGAAGCAGCCCCTATCAAGCAACGTTACTACCCGATGTCCCCTATTATGTTATCACACCTTCATAAAGAACTTGACAAAATGTTAGCCCTCGGTGTAGTTCGTCCTTCCAAAAGCCCTTGGTCTTCCCCAGTCCTTTTAGTGAAAAAGAAATCCGGTGATTTCCGCCTTTGTTTTGATGGCCGTAAGCTTAACTCAGTCACAAAAAAGGATGCTTATCCTTTGCCCTATATCTCAGATATATTAGATCATTTACGTGACACTAACTTCCTGTCTTCAATAGATCTGAAAAGCGCGTTTTGGCAAATGCCTTTAGATGAGAAATCTTGCGAAAAAACCGCGTTCACTGTTCCTGGGCGTGGCCTATTTGAATTTACTCGTACTGCTTTTGGTTTAACTAATGCCCCCGCTGCTTTGCAGAGACTTATGTCCGAAGTTCTCGGTAACGACTTAGAGCCATCAGTATTTGTTTATCTAGATGACATCATTATTAGCACAAAAACTTTTGAAGAACATATTTCATTGTTGTATACAGTATTAGATCGATTAAAAACTGCTGGGTTAACTGTTAATCATGACAAATGTGAGTTTTGTCGTTCTAGTTTAAATTATCTCGGATTTGTAATAGATAAACATGGTCTTAGAACTAACCCCGACAAAGTCGCAGCCATAGCTCAATTCCCTGTACCTCAAACTGTTACTGAACTTAAACGATTCATGGGATTAGCCTCTTGGTACCGCCGTTTTGTACCCCAGTTTTCCAGTATTGCCGCTCCCATTAACGCTTTGTCCTCTGGCAAACGTAAACTTAACAAATTAGTCTGGACTCCGGAAGCACTCGATTCATTTAACACCTTGAAAACCTCTCTCATTTCTGCGCCTGTATTAGCTAGTCCTGATTTTACCCGACCTTTTTGTATTCAAACCGATGCCTCTAATTATGGCCTCGCCGCTGTTTTATCTCAAAAGGATTCTGAAGGACACGAGCATGTAATTTCATATATCAGTCGCACCTTAAACAAAGCAGAGCGTAATTATTCGGTTACCGAAAAAGAGTGTCTTGCCGTCGTATTCGCAATACAAAAATTTCGTCCTTACATTGAAGGTTCCCATTTTACAGTAATTACTGACCATTCATCACTGTTGTGGTTGATGAATATGACTGATCCTTCCGGAAAATTAGCTCGTTGGGCTGTTAAACTCCAACAATTTGATTTTGAACTGTTACATCGCCCTGGAAAATTAAACGTAGTTCCAGATGCCTTGTCCCGTGCTCCCCTGGAGTTAGCTTCTCTTGTTTCTTATTCTTCCACCACCGATCCCTGGTACTGTAAGCTACGGAACCAAATCGCTGAAACACCTGCTAATTATCCTAATTGGCGTCTCCAAAATGATGTCATTTATAAATTAGATCCCAGAATTCCTCTCGCTAGTAATATTTCCCCATGGAAAATCGTTGTACCCTCGGACAAACGTAATGAAATTCTACGTCAAGTTCATGATCATCCTACCTCGGCTCATTTCGGTATATTTAAAACTTTTAAAAAGCTATCAGAACAGTTTTATTGGCCTCACATGAAGTCTAGCGTAATTCGTTATGTAACTCGTTGCAAAACTTGTTTAGCTCAAAAATCTCCGTCAATTCAACCACCTGGTTTGATGGGCACCCAAAAACTAGTTCGTTACCCTTGGCAAGCCATAGCCATCGATTTGATGGGCCCCTTTCCCCGATCCTCCTCGAATCACTTATACGTTTTAGTTATCTCTGATTGGTTTACCAAATATCCTTTGATATTTCCCTTGCGTCAAGCTACAGTCAAGTCTATCTGTACTATTTTAGAACGCGAAGTTTTTCTTGTTTATGGTGTTCCCCAAATTGTGATGTGCGACAACGGAACTCAATTTGTCAGTAATGAATTTAAAAAATTATTACAACAATACAAAATTCCTAAGCTGTGGTTCAATGCCAAATATCATCCCCAAATAAATTTTGTAGAGCGTACTAACCGCGTCATTAAAACCGCGATTCGTTCTTATTTAGGACATAATCAACGCGTTTGGGATCAAAATTTGCAAAAAATAGCTCAGGCTATTCGTACTTCTGTCCACGAAGTTACTGGTTTTTCCCCAGCTTATTTAAACTTTGGTCGGCATGTTCCCTTGTCCGGTGAATTTTATGGTTCAGCTCCCGATTTAATTTGTTCTGATTCTCGTGCCGCTTACGCTCACCAACTGTCAGACTTGCACGATGTTTTCACTAAAGTGGAAAATAAATTAAAGAAATCTCATGACCGTGCCGCTAAACAATATAATCTTCGCCGACGTCCTCTTGAGTTTCACGTCGATGACACCGTTTGGAAGAAAAATTATGTTCTTTCCAATGCCGCTAATTTCTTCTCCTCTAGTTTAGCCCCTAAATACATCCCTTGCAAAGTTATTCGCAAGCTTTCTAAGCTAGTTTATCAATTAGAAGATTCCGATGAAAAAAATTTGGGCAATTGGCATATCAAAGACCTTAAACCATCACCCCCTGGTGATTCCGATGAAGATGATGTCCACCCCTAAGAAATTTTATTTAGCCAATAAAATTTCTTTGCGTCGGAAGGAGGTAGTGTTGCAGTCTTAATTTTAGTGAAGCCCTGCAACAAGACATTTTGGCAAGCCCTGTTTTTTTAGTTGCTCTTTTGACCACGCGAAACCTGACGCGTGCCGACATCCGCCGGTCAACTCTCTCTTGTGTCGTAGCCACGTTACGGAGAGGTTGGTGTTTTTGCGATTTATGCTTAACACGTGTTTCCATTTTTGGTTTTGCTTATTTTTTCACCTCTCAACCTCACGTAAGTAAACGAAACTACTTTGTTGTTTATTTCGATCTTATTATTTGATATTTCGTTCAATGGTCTACTTCACAAGCAGCACTTTTTTGTTGATTCTCTTGGGTGTTGACTTTCTAGTCTCACCCTAGAGTGGTTATTTATAATTCGAGCCTACCCTTTTTTTTTTGGTACCCCTAAGTGGTTGTGAGCTGAGGCCACTCCACGATCAATTTTTTGAAATTTCGCATCTTATACGTAACTCTGCATAAACTTAGGTTAAGGATTTGTGGAACACGCCGCAGTGCGTTTGTATCCTAATTTTTGTTGATGACATACAATTTTTTGAAATTTATCACTTGCTAGTAATTCTGCATAATCATAATATTTAAATAACTCGAGTTTCCTATTCCCCCTTCCCTTCTCACCCCGTTTGATAGTGAGAGACTGTGAGAGTGCCTGTGCAGACGCGACGATCTCCTGAACCAGTACCTTCGGCTTTATTCAAGTTAATATTTGCTCCTGGTAGCCATTTCGTATTTCTGAAACTGATAATTTTTTTGTAGTTCATCTTGAACTTTGTGATATTATTTTTAAGTTGTTGTTCAGCCTACGTCTTGAGAGTTTGGTTATTTGAGTAACTTTACGTAGGGTTGACGCATTCAGTTTCAGATCTTACTGACTTGTTAAAGTAAATAATCTTTCGATTATTTTTTGTACATCATAGTTCGTCAGCGCACTTTTCTAACATCATCCATCGCATCACTTTTACTAACTTCTTTTCTTTCCTTTCCTATCCTATCGCTCAGCGTAAATTCAGTTTGATTTGTATAACTTTTTGATATTAGTAAAATATTGTAACGATTTTTGTAATTTGCCATCTGCTTGTAACTACTCTTATATTTTTATATTATTTTGGTGGTTTGGTTTTCTGTCGCTTGTTTTTTTTTGTTCTCTAGCTGTTACGCCGACGCAGGGACTCTAGGCGAGAGCGTACAGGGCAGCGTAGAGCTTGGTCTGACACTGCGGACACCTGAACCACTTAACTCAGCCACAAGAGCGGCTACAGCTATAGTCGTCCTGGCCCGTTCTCTGAAGTCGTATAGCCCAAGAAGTACTGCGAATTGGTTCAATAGGCCATCTTTTACCTGGGCACATCAACGCACATCCTTCCAGGGACACGAGGTCAGTTCTCCGACATCGCAACGCCGCCGGCTTTGTTAGACCGCTCCGCTAACCCTGACGTTCCTCGCAGAAGAACTCAGCTAGCTATCAGCGTCGGAAATCATATTGTAAACATTCCACACCTTAGTTGCTTCGGCCAAACTAGAGTAAGTTCAAGTCAGATTTGGTTTACTTCAATTTGTATTATTTGTACAACCTGTCTAAACTTTCGCCTAAAATATATACCAAATTTATATTTGTATGTCGTATATGTTTTCAATTTGGTGGCGCCCATTTTCTCTCTTCCTTCCTTTCTTCCTTCTCTAATAGAACCGGACCCACCAACACTTCAACCGCATTGTCCATCGCTAGCCGAGGATTTGTTTGTGCGCTTCTACCCAGGTAAAGTGTAACAGACTCACGCTAACATGAAGTCAGAGTGGAGACCACGCAGATCTTACAGCATATATACAAAAATTTCCCTCTCGTTCCCTCAGAAAAACCCAGGGTGCCACGCGCAGTCAGTTAACCTCTGCGCCCCGCTCCGTGGTAGACTGCCTGACGCCGGCAGTAGCAACTGCGGTGGTACGTCGTAGACCTCGCACCGAGCCCGCTGGTCAAGTTGTTTACTTCGAACGCGCTGATGTCATCTCATGACGTAGCGGCCACGTGCGCTCAGCCCTCGGAGTTGTCCGAAAATAGCATAAACCACAAAAAAATGTACACACAAAAAAAAACAGTATTGATACCAAAACAAAACATTACTATGGCCATAGAAAACAATATTAACACAATTAAAATAAAAATATATTTCGAAATTGTCGTACCGCTTCAATATTAAGGTAGGCATTGGAATCACGAAAAAAATCGCTGACGAAATTTTTGCGGAACTACATGTTTTGAGGTTTACTGAATCCGTTTTGACCATTTTCTCAATGATGGGTGGATAGAGTGGTGGATAGACGTGTGTCAGTATGCGCAATGTCTCATAAACAAGGTAAAATACGCTAACGAAACTTTAAATTTATAAGTATCATGAAAATACACATATCTGAGTTTATTTTGAATGCTGTCCATCTTCTGTACAGGTCTAGCAGCTTCTATCTTAACGACATCTTTCTGCTTCTTATCAGAAGATATATTAGCAAGATTTTTTAGTTTTTCGTAGCCGTTGACAACTGCTTTTGTTGCATATGACCAGCGAGTTTCTCTTAATTTGTTGGGGACCTGTTATCCTTAGACAGTTATAAGTTTTCGGTAAAATCGAAAAGTGAATAGCGGAAGCACAAGAATTAGCTGCAGATTTGCCAACTAAGTTCAAAGAATGGCCACAAGAAGCTAAAATCACAGACAAATCATTTTTCTCCAGATTGCATTCCTTTGTACTTGCCACTTATATTTGGGTCGTTGTCATACGGTTGCCCACGAAAATTACAAATGTCAGTGTTATGAAAGTCAACAAATTCAAGTAGTGATTTTGCCATATCAGCACCAGTGTGGCCATAATTTGGTATAAAAATAAGAAATATTTCCTTTGGAATATACATCCTTTCATATATCGTGTTACTCTGTCAGCAGATCAATGTGGGCTTCGTCAGATGTATATTAAATTGATATTGAATAATATTTTGATTTTTTTATTCTCGCTATAATCCCATTCAGGACTTTCACACCCATCTAAGCGATCACCTCTTTTCGTAGATTATAGATGACAACAAATGACTTGGCCACTTTCTCTATTTGCCTTTTCTTTTAAAAGAGTTGAGAGAAATGGATCGTACTGTGCCAACAATTCCAGAATACTCAGAAAATTGTCATTACTCGGTGAACCAATTAATTTATTATCTCCTCTAGAAGCTAAGCTACGTTCTGCAATAAATTTTATTGTACTGACGACTCTCATCACAACCTTTTGCTAATATTGATTCGTCAAATCCGTCTCCACTAAGTTGTGATTTTTGAGTGGCTACCAATTTACACGCATAGCAGTATACTTTGCTGGTCGTTGGAGAAATACAAAGACATAAACTGTTTGAGGTCTCCTTATTCTTATTTTTGGTGAGGAACAGATGTGTAGAACATTTCTGGTTGACGCTATAAACAGTATTTGTCTGATCTCGATGTTCAGACGATGCTCCGAATAATTTTCTATTACAATTTTGAAGACTGCAGGAACATATGTTCGTGCAAAATGCAATTATCTCTTTTCTTGGTACGTCAGGCTAGAGCTAAATATCACTGGCGAAACCAGCACTTTTCATCCTTGTGCCATTAACATCTACATGTTTTTCAACCACTATGGATTCTGATTCTGCTGTCAGCTTTGAATTCGGGTATTTGTTCTATTATCACTTGTATCATAATTATCATTATCCTGATCAGATGGAGGAGTAGATATGTTTCTTCAATGAAGGAGAGTTTTGCGGCGATCATTCGAGTCATCCATGAGTTCCCACGAAAAGAAGAGAAAAGGCGAAAAGGCGATATGTAAAAAACGAAAATTTTCTATATTTATATTTTTATAAAATTATTGAACCTTTTTTTTTTAGGAAACTGAAGGTCTTATGTGAGTCAAATACGTGTTCGGATCACCAAAGACTAAAGCTGTATTTCTATTGGCGATATTATACACTATTTGAGGAGCGTCTATTCAAAAAGGGACATATCCATTTTTCATGCAATATGAGTTCGACATTGTTTCGGTATCATTTTGTTGATTTACATCGTTTCGCGCGAACTCAAAACCTGTCAAAAGCATACATATCCCATCGCAATTTAAATGGAAAAGCGAGGTGTTCGTACAAAATCAGACGTATCCAATCACAATATATAATTTTACAAACCCGTAATGTCCCTAACTTTATCATTATAGTATATATTTTCTAAAATAAAATAAGAGATATTCTCTATGAGGTGTATTCTGTTTTAGTGGTATTGCAAGTTTTTCCTTTGTGTTCTTAACCTCAAAAATTACTTGTCATTGTACGAGAAATTGAGTATAATTTGTGCGCTATTAGTTTTTGTTTAACATAATAATGGAGTATATTGTAGTACGTACGAGTGGCGGACTAGTGTCTTTTAATTTGTATTTTCGTCTAGTATCATGGGATAAAAAGAACATTTTGGTCATTTGAGTCAAATTTCGAGCAATAAATTTTAAATTTGGAAATTCGTCTGCTGAGGCAACCCGGCCACATACGAGTGGCAGACTTGGTGTCTTTTGATTTGTATTTTCGTCTAGTATCAAGTAATAAAAAAGAAAATTGTGGTTATATGATTCAATATTCCATCTTTTACTTTCCTTTTTTAATTGACGCCATTTTTAATACCACCCAGATCCTAACATACGTAGATTTTGTGATAAAGTAGAATTTACAGTCATAAATAAATCGTTCCCACTTTTCTTTATACCTGCAAAAATTAGAAATAAGTAGAACATAGGTTAAGTGTCATTTACTGTACCTGGTAATTTTATTCCTGTGTTATACTTTGTATATTTCTGAGGTATTTAATTGTAACAGCTGATATAAATTCATAATATGATATTTAGATACAGACCATTATACGAGAATATTTCTGGGCGCTCTACTCACTTTCAGTCCTACAAATTGTTAAATGCCGGAAATGTGACAAGTTCCCAGAATTCTCATCGGATTTTTCTAGATATTTCCATGATTTCAACTTTCAACCACTCAGAACATAGTTTATTATAACCACTCAGAGCTACTTATTGTCAAATGCAGTAAATTAACAGTTCCCAGAATCTTCAGCGGTTCTTTCTAGAAGATGATTCCATGAATTCAACTTTCATCCATTCAAAACATAGCTTGTTTAAAAACACTCAAAACTTGGCTATTCTAATAAATTTTTAATTATTTTAATATTGTGTGCTTTGTTATTACTCTATTGGTCTGTTAAATCATGTACTGGTAATTAAATAATTAATAATAATAATAAATAGCCCTGCAGAGGGAAGGCTCACGGTCCAAACCAATGATTGCGTGGAGTGGAGACCTCTGTCGTGAACATAAATAGTTCAAGACCATAACAGGGGTTTTTACGCCTGTTTTAAATCCAAATTAGTGCCATATTATTTTTTGTAAGTTTGTTTGCCACAGATTTAGGGATCAGAAAGGTATTTCATTTTGTTCACCACACACTCACTCTGAATTAAGTACTGCTCCGAACGGGGTATAAGCAATCACCACACTCTTTTTTCAATATTAAGGTTGTATCTCGGAATGTATTTGTGAAAAATGGTTGATTTTTTTATATGTTGCGTCCAGAATCTCTTTAATCTCATTACTTGTAAAAGCTAACGAGATTATATGCTGATGAGATATTCTAATCTAAAAATCAAGTTTTTCGTTATTTTACATTTTATCCGCAATTTACAGTACTTTGAACTTTGCGCGAAATATAGCAATACTGTAATAAAAAAAAAATTGATCAAGAAAACAGCACCTTACTAACTAAAAAAAAAACCGAAAAAACTGAAAAATAACTTTAAAAATTATATTAGGGTGGCCCTTGAAAAATAGATTTTGCTTGACACCCCCTAAAAAGCTTCTAAATATTATAAAAATGGCTGAACATAACCTCTCGGGCGTTTATTTCAACGTTAAACCTCCCCACTTCACTTTTGTGTTATTTTATTCTTTTTTTGCAAAAAAAAAAATCGGATAAATTAATTCCAACGCGGCTTGTCTGCAATTCCTGAATTGGATTTGATCCAAAATCATTCGGAACTATACACAAATGCTTCCTACAACATTAGAAGACCTTTTCTCAAACGTGAAACCGAGCTCCCAAATAACTTATGTGTTATTTAAGTGCTGTTTTCCCCCTGCATATCGTAAAAATTCACTCAAATTTAGTTGCATCGTATTTAATTTGGTCTTAAATTATTCAAAATAATTTACAAATCTTTACTATTATATTATGAGGATCACGATAGACAAACTATACTTACTAAATCACATTTTCAATAAGGAACTAAAAGAAAATAAAGAAAAATTCTATGTATTCTTCGCGGAACTGAAAGAAGCCTTCGACACAGTCAACAGGAAAAAACTAATAGTATCAATGGACAAAATGGGAAATAGTAACATTCTAGTCAGAAGGGTGGCAGAAATATACGCATAAACGGAGAGCTGTACAAGTAGGAAGCATAAAATCAAAAGAATTCTGGACGACTAAAGGCTTAATGCAAGGCTGTCCTGTAAGTTCGCCTCTATACGCGTTATATTTGGCGGATATAGAGGAGCATATAGCAAGAGCAAAAGTTCTGGACACTAGCATACGCTGACGACCTAGCGGTTTTTGCGAGAACGGAAACGGAAATGAGATCAATGCTAAAAAGACTAAAAACGTACCTAGACCAAAAAGACTTAAAACTAAACGTTGAAAAGTAAAAAATGATGTAGTTCTGACCCGGAGGAGGAAGGCAGTTTGCAGAGGGATAGGAGTGGCAAGGAGAAGAGAAAGAGAAAATCAAAAGCTTCAAATACTTGGGTTTTATGTGTCAACGAAATAACAGTAATACAGAACAAATAATAAACGTACTAAAAAAAAAAGCAAGATTTGTAATGAGACAAATATGGAGTATAGGACAAAGGAAATTTAAAGATAATTTTAACCTAAGAATTATGTAATTTGTTTATACCGTTAAAAGTATAGTTTTGTATACAGTCGAAATAGATGCAATACACACAAAATACATACGATGGGTTCTAGGTTTACATACTTGTAAGCCAACACACATAGTACTGGAAGAAGTCAAAAGATTTAAGTTGAGAAAAAAAACAGGAAAACGGGTAAAGATGTACGAAGAAAAGATAAGAGGAAACGTATAGGAATGTAGGAAAGAGAAAACCAATAATTTAATGAAAGATAGGCAAATAGGAGAAACGGAAGAATTGAAAACGGAATATGTAATTAAAAAATCTGGTGTGCGCACCACACTACTTTCTTATACATATGAAACCAACTGAACACGTATGACTTTTTCCTTGCCTATGACTTTATTTTGATAATTATTATAGATAATATACCTGTATAAATTTTTCTTCGCGTTACTATAATTTTATTTTAAAACAGGTATTAATTAATCTAGTTTTTAAAAATTGAGGTTAAAAATATTTAGTATTTGTTCCCGCTGTAACTAAGATTATTGAAATATATTATTAAATATATAATTTAGTTTTTCTCAAAATTAAAATTATGTAAAAGTGCAAAGAAAAGTGCAAATAACATTTTATATTCCAAATATTTTTTGCTAACATCTTTCATTTGAAACTTATTCACAGCTGATTCTATTTTTGACCAAAAATATGAATTTTTTGTTTTGTGTGTTCAGTAAACTTCCTCTTCCGGTTTTTATATTTCTAAATCAACTCAGCTCTTTATATTTTCATGAAACTTATAAATTCCAAGTTTCGTTTAAGGGGGTAGTCCTCTAAATATGGCTGAAAAATAGGTGTTTTTCGGAATTTTTTTTAAATACTAAAACAAAAGGAAACGACAACTTTGAGTATATGCTTTTATTGATAAAACGATAATCTTTCGGGTACCATTTTTTTCAACGCGATCAGCCGCTTCCCCTGACCGCTGCACCAGGTGAAAGCACCCCTTCTCCTCGGAATGCCCATTTTCGGTGGCCGGGGGTCCTCCTACTGGTCCTGTTACAAAATAAATGTTTTAAAGTTATTGTCAATTGGTAAATCTAGTCCCCTACGTAGGAGAATTGAAAAAAACCTAATTAAAACAAAATGGCGACGTGTTAAAAAAATTCAATTTTTCGCCCTAAAAATCATTTTAAAAACGTGCACCGAGCACAGACTTTTCAACGGATCGAAAAACGGCTACGTAGGGGACTAGAAAATTCAATTGGGAATGCGAGACACAAAGTCCGATCAAAATCGTATGTGTCGTTAAAAAGTTATGCCGGCCACCGATTTTAAAAACACCGTTTCGAGAAAAACGCGTTTGAAGTTTCGGATTACATTTTATGCAGTTTAGTTCAACATACCTTTAGTCAGCGAGTCCTGGCCCATACAGCATCCCTTCCAGGTTGACGTGGAGGGCATCATCCATTTTCTTTGCTGCCATGGGCGACCGGCGGGCGAAAACTTCTGTCTTCATCGGAGGTTTGTACATGTAATCCTCCAGCTGACCATCGGCTTTAGCCTTCTGCCACGTGCACCAGGAATCTTGTCTCGTTCATGAGATATTGCGCACACGAATATCCATAAATCTATCCTCACACAAAGACATTATTAAGAAAATGGTCTTAACGAATTCAGTGCACGTCAAAATATGTATTTCCGCAAAAATCTCGTCAACGATTTTTTTCATGATTGCAATATTTCCTTTTACTTATAATAAAGTAAAAGGGTTTCTTAATGAGAGACATAGAGGAGAAGCAAAGAAGAAGGATAAATATAAGTGAGTTATTAATAACTCCGCAAAGAGACATACAAATAATAGCTAGATTTTGATGTGGCAACGAAGAGAGAAGCAATATGTAATGACTTACAGAAAAAAAAGGAAATGCAGAATTTGCGACGAAAAAGAAGAAACATTAAAACACATGCTAAATGAACGCAGACAAATGGCAGAGAAGTGGAGAATGTTGAATAGTAACGGGATGAGCCTAACATGGATGAAGCAGGTGTTAGAAGAACGCAAGATGCAAACAGATCATACCCATGCCCAGGAAAAAACAACATGAAGCTGCCAAACAACAATAGTAAAATATATAAATTATATATTGAATATTAAATTTGTAATATATTTTTTGTAGATTTGAAAGCCGAAAGACAAGAAATAAATATATACTACCACTATTATATTATAAAACATTTTTATAAACGTTAAACCGAACTCAAAATTACTTTTGTGCTTTTTATTTGCCTTTATTTCTAAAAATCATTAAAATTTACTCAAACTCGGTTGCATCGTATTTACTGAATTTGATTTAACAGGAAACCGCTCAAAATGTCTCACGATTGTTCGCTAAAACTTCTTATGATCATTACTTAAATGTCCGAACATGCTGTTACGAATTCCCTCTTCACTCCGTTATCCCCATCATCGTAGGCAACCCTTCTTACTCTTCGGATACGCTGGAGTAGATCTGATCCGCGAGGAAACCGCCAAGGTTAAATCAGCGCCAATTAATTTTAATTCACCTTGCGTGGCTTTACCTGAAAAATAGGATTTTTCTAGATTGTGCAAAATTTTCATTTTTGATATCATTATTGTAGTAGATTTTGTGAGATCTAGTTGTGTTCGCTGATTAGTAACCCTTTTGTTGCGCAAAATTATTTGGATCTGCAGCAACACAACAATTGAGATATTATTGATTTCACGGTATTGTTCCGGATTTGTAGTCACAGAATTTTTTTTTTACAACTTTAAAGCCGCCTTACATCTCAGGTAAAGCTATCTAATTTTTTTTTGCATAACTACTTCACGCATTGCTAAATTTAGCTTCAATATTCTTAAATCAATTTCAATTTAACTTTTCGTTCATTGCCTATATTAATATTTAACGTAGCTTCAGTTTTAAAATTTCATTTGAATGTTCTACCGTTCTTTGCTAATTTTAACCAAGGCGTACTTTCCTCACGAGTGATCTAATCAACGTTATCCTTTCAGGCTTTTCTTTTTTTATGTTCGTGTTCCCGTTTTACCTTCGTTCCGCTCGCATTATTCATCCACCACATTCCATTGTTGCGACCGTCGTTGTCGCGACCTTATCGACACGTGGCTTACGGTCGATTTTCCGCCACCACCTCCACCGATTCATCAACTGGCCGCTCAGCTGTCGCGCCATTTTGGAAGCCGAGTCCCGCACGACGGCCTCCGAATCCATTCGACTCCACGACCTTCGGGGCGAGAGAGACAGCGGATTCCAGCTGATCAAATCCACGCCGGAAATTCAGCTAAGCCCAAAATTTTATTCATTTACATCACCAACCTTATTATTTGTACTTCATATAAGTAAATTCCACTCACCTGTTGTTTGCATTGTAATCTGGATATTGTCATTATCGCCATTGTTAAGAAACTGACTTTAGGTTTGACCATCCGACACGTCACTCGTTAGCGTGCAACATTGGCACTATCGGGCCGTAGCTCGTGAAACGCGTCGCAGGCATTTAGGACTCTCGCACGTCATTATTTTACTTTGCGTGGTATACGACCCCTATAGTCGACTATCGGATCCTCGTGACCGTGTTACGCACTTCACTCCACCTTGCGCTCCGCGAAGTCCTGAGTGGCTTCACCGCCCACCCACTACGCCTCATCAATCCATTTGTTTCTCGTCGCATGATCCGACCGTAGTTTAGTTTCTACCTCACCATTTCACTTGTACATTAATTTTTTTCAAATCCGTCAAATATATCTGATTTTCACACACACAAGTCATTTTCTTTCGTTTCTCCCCCTACGACAACCTCATCCCGTCCGGTTTGTTGATCAACCACAGGTTGAACCAAGCGGCAGATCAACTGGCGCCCTCTAAATTTACATCGTTGAATGACTCACCCCCTTCTCCACTGAGTTCGCCGCGGTTCTACCGGTCTTGCCCGGGATCTCCAGCTGAGATCGTAGCAATGCCCCTATTCACGTTTGATTTAATAGCTCTTTCATCTCAAAAATTGGAAAAAAATCCTGCGCATGTTTGAATATACGGCCGGTACTACCGCCATTATAGGAGGTTTTAAGAAGTAACTTCAAAAACTTCATCGTATCACTGTTGCGTCAATCGAACCCGGTTGTGTATATGCGTTTACATAGACACGTGACTCTTTGGGCTGGCAGGCTGTGAGCTTTGAATGTTTATTTTCGTTCTCCACACTTACTCCGTTTCTTTACATCATTGTGTTCCTTCGGAGTTGGGTGAATTAGTCGGCCAGATTCCTCAAAGTTGGAAATAGTTCATGTAAGGTTATATTCAATTATGTGACTGCTAATATCAGATGAACTGGATTACATTAAACGTTATATAAATTTATATGTTTGTAGTCTACCATAGCGTTGACGCGTCGCCCAGCGAACTGAAGAATGGCTTCAAAC
The DNA here is from genome assembly GCA_963942605.1 of Poecilus cupreus. Taxonomy (NCBI): domain Eukaryota; kingdom Metazoa; phylum Arthropoda; class Insecta; order Coleoptera; family Carabidae; genus Poecilus; species Poecilus cupreus. The sequence goes on along the minus strand of OZ012719.1, from coordinate 28,179,183 downwards.
ACAAACCCGAAAGAAGATACTTCTATGATTGGGAGTGCTTGCGACATAAATAAATAAAATAAATATATCATCACGCCTTTTACCTATTATGGGTGAGGCACTCTGCTTATGCAGATCTCGGTAAATGATATATTTATACGTATGAAGTGCGGTTACCAGCCGTCAAATCATAGCCCCCAAAGTTGTTAGTGGAGAGGGAACCACAAGGGTGAATTTAAATTTGCAACTGTCGGTAGTGGGATTCGAACTGAGGATCTCACGATCCACAGTCCGATACGTTATCACGGAGCTATTTACCCCATGATTCCTAAAAATATATTACTATCCCAACGACGCATTGGAAGTCTTAATTTATTATGCTCGAATAACTAAATTAACTATTCGAGAAAGTGCGAAGTTGACATTGAAATTGATTACTGATAGCTGGGATAATATTGGATTTCTTGTACATCATGGGTGTACAAAAGTTGGAAAAAATATATAAAGATTTCGGAACGATTCAAAAACACAAGGGTAGGGCATCGAATGAACTGGTAAAAGCCAAGTTTGTGTCTGAACTTGACAATTTGTTCGACATTGGTCACGTAGATGTTTTAAAAGCGACTGATGAAAAAAGAGCAATTTTTTATTAAATCAAAGAAAGCAAGGGCGCTTTGGTAATTTCTCTGATTTACAACGCGAGTTTCAACAGCAGAATGTGGACATAGAGTGGAATGTATCATCGCAGACACCGGCGCAATTTTATGCAGAAATAATTAAGTCTGGTACGCTTTTTTAAGCATGTCCCAAGTAACTACTGTTGATTGCCCAAAATGTTTGTATGATTATAAATTTTTTGTCGCGGGAAACAATTTTGTTGATAAAACATTTTACATCCTTTGGTTATTTTTTTAGTGTTGGTTAACTTTTAGTTTAACCGAAAATTTATTAGATAGTTTTGTTTGTAATATATTGAGGGCCTTAAACAACGTATTATTCAAATACTGAAATATATTTATAATTTATTTCTTTTTAGTATCTCTTCAGACTATTAAGAAACACTCGGCAGTTTCTTTCGACGAGAACTTACAACTTGATGCAAGCAAATTTCGCTGGTCAAATAATGTAATGTCTGATATACTAATGGCTGCTCTCGATAAGTGTAAGTGACAGAAATAGCGTGCATGTAATTATAGTTGTAAGTCAGGCTCTTGAAGTTGATGTCAGTACGTTAAATATCAATAGAACTTCTATTCAACGATATAGGGCCAAATTGCGCGAGGTTCAAGCAATAAACATAAAATATATCTTTCCTAAAATTACGTTAGAGGCAGCTGTCTTACATTGGGATGGTAAAATTCTCCTTCTATAATGAATCGCAATGAAGTAGCAGACCAATTACCTGTTATAATATCAGATTGCGACGTTGAAATATTGTTGGGCATACCAGAATTGGAGAATGAAAAATGCTAAACTCAAGCGGAGGCTATTTGGTATGTTCTAGTTGATTGGAGTCTTACGGATACAGTGCAAACTTTTTGTTGCGACACAACAGCCCTTGGTATCCATTGTATCTGCCCTGTCGACAAAAAAAAATGCCACCGACTTCGGGACCAAATGTACTTATTTTTCTACGATTTAAACAATGGAACAAAATAGATTACACTACGTATAAAATAGGAACACACGATAAGGTAATCCGTTCAAACATAACTTCGGATAAAATTGATGAAATCAAACCACTTTCACGATGAATTTAAACTGTCTGCAAAGGAAAGTTGTGTCATTCGTGACGTTTGTCTATTTGTCGTGGTTTACTGCTCCATTGGCAGTATCAGCTTCACCGTTACCGGTCTATTGATAAAGAGATAAGTGAGGTTGCTGTCAGTAAGTTTCAAAATCATTTATGATACGTGAACACTGAATTAGCTGGTTTAGCATTTTTCGATAAATCTGTCCCACTTTATGTTAAACGCGAAATAGTATTGCAATTAGAATTGATCAACGATGATGATCCCGATAGTTTTAGTTTTGACACAGACGAATGTAACGAACCTTATCCGAAGAAAATAACGGTAAATATGAAAGACGTTAGTTTGTTTCAAACCAAAAGTGAAATACAATGTAACCGAGTTTGAGTAACTTTTTATAATTTTTATAAATAAAGACAAATAAAAACAAAAAAAGAGTTTTGGAGCACGGTTTAATGTTTATAAAAAGGTCTTATAATACAATAGCAAACATTTGTTAAGTATTTTGAATAATTTTAGACCAAATTGAACTCAGTAAATATAATACGACTAAGTTTGAGTGAATTTTTACGATTTGTAGAAAAAGAAATGCAGTCAAACGCACAAAAGGGACATTGGGCACTGTTTCACGTTAGAGAAAAGATCTTATAATGTTATAAGAAGCATTTTTGTATAGTTCCGAATGATTTTGGATCAAATCCAACCCAGTAATTGTAGACCAGCCGCGTTGAACATTAAATTAAAAGTATCCTTTACTGCTCCTAAGAATAGGAGAAGAATTTCCAGTATACATTTACGGACAAAATTCTAGCACAAGTCATCAAAGCAGTCACAGATAACAAAAATCTCCAAGGACAAAAATTAGAGCCATACATAAAAGTAATGCAAGAGCTTACAGTTAAACACTACCAAAAGGAACAAAAATCATATTACCAACGTCTCTACAACATCGAGCCGTAGACTTACCACACAAAGGGCACCTAGGAATCGTAAAAACCAAACAACTTTCACGAAGCAAAGTCTGTTTTCCTAACCTGGACAAGATGGTGGAGGAAAAAGTAAAATCATGCATTTATTGCCAAGCATCAACAAACACGCACTGCAGAGAACCACTGCAAATAACAGATTCCGTCAAATATCCATTTGAATGCGTTGACACAGACTTCGCAAGACCATTCCAAAACGGCAAACATCTGCTAATCATCGTGGACGAATTTTCAAAATTTCTAATGATTGAAATCGTCTCTTCTACAAATTTTGAAGTCGTCGACAAAATCTATATGAAAATCTTTGCCATTTTCGGCATTCCCAAATTACTGAAGTCAGACAATGGCCCTCCATTCCAAAGTACTGAATTCGCGACATTTGCAAACAAACTAGGCTTTAAACACCACAAAATAACACCTTATTGGCCAGAAGCCAACGGACAAGCGGAAAGAACAATGAAGACAGTCAAGAAGAATCTCATGTGCAGTTTAAACTGTTAAACTACCGTGCCACACCACACCTAACCACCGGAAAGTCACCGTACATATTAATGTTTGGACGCGAAATAAATACAACCCTACCAACTATTGCTATCCCAGCACAAGATTACTGCAAGGAGGTCATAGAAAAGGAACTGAAAATCAAAAGAAAACTAAAACAGTACGTCGATGCGAAACGACACATAAAGGAAGCTGACTTCAAAATTGGAGACATAGTTTTGTGTAAGCAACAAAGAAGAACCAAGCTAACGCCGGCATTCGATCCAGTACCTTACACGGTAATAAAAGTAAACGGTTCTCAAATCACCGCAAAAAGATCTTATAAAACTATAGTTAGAAATTCATCACATTTCAAACACATCCCTCATTTTCTCCCCTCAGCTCCAACGCCGAAGCATCTGCAGAAGACTCTCCTCCGGATCAGCAGCGCCGTCCAACCCGTCAGCGCAGACTTCCTCTACACCTCCAGGACTACGACATCAATCGAATTTTCAAATAATACAGCTTGATAGAACTTTAATTTTTTTGTAGTAAGAGAGAGAATGTAATATATTAAAGTATAAATTTAAAATTAGCGCCACATTTTAGGAACTAAGACACAGGACTTGTAAGTTGGGAACGAGAAGAAATTAGTGTTACAAAAACAATCTGAAAACAGTGTGATTTTTTATATGCTTGTGGTTTTATAAATAGTTTCAAATTAAAATAAATATTAAGATAACCAGAAAATAATTTGAACCCCAAAACAACAAAACATTACACTGCTCATATCAGATTTTTTTTTGTTCGTAACTTTACATAAATACTTAGATTTATTGACCGCTAGTAAGAGCGACCAACTAAAGCAAGGTTAAGGCTGATTTGTTGATCAATTGATTAAGGGCTACTAACATTTGGTAGTATGATCACTTAATTATAAATCAATTTACTAGTCATCATGTTTAAGTAAAAATAATAGCGGCAACAGGGTATATGTAGGTAAGAAGAAATCAGTTTTACCGACAAATTCAATTTTATGACAGTTCATATGAACCAAAATTTTATTTCAGTGTTTTTGCCGTTAGAATTGTATTGATCATAGGTATAGTAAAATAAATAAATATATCATCACGACTTTTACCCATTATGAGTGTGGCACTCTGCTTACGCAGATCTCGATATGTGCAAATGAAGTGCGGTTACCAGCCGTCAAATCATAGTCCCCAAAGATGTTAGTGGAGGGGGAACCATAGGGGTAAATTTAAATTGGAAACCGTCAGTTTTGGGTTTCGAACTGAGGATCTCACGATCCACAGTCCGACGCTTTACCACGGAGCTATTTACCCCACTTATTTCATAGGTGTAGTAAGTATTTTTATTACATAAATAGAGGTGTGAATAACTTTTATGTTTGTAGTCTATTAAAATGGAAAAGAAAATTGGCTTCCGAAAGAAACGGAATTATTATTAAAATACATAAGCGAAAAAATAGCAAATATAGAAAAGAAAAGTGCTGAACCAGGACCTTTAAGATATAAAAAAAAGCATGGCAAGAATACATTTCAAATAAATGGATATGATAGAGATATTGAAAGAATGAAAGAAAAATGGAGAACGATGAAAGATAAGGCAAAGAAGGAGACCAGAACATATACTAAAGAATTGAAGAAAATCGGTGGAGGAGGAAAACCAAATTCGCCATCACCTCCGTCCTTCCAAATTAAAGATATGTGTGCTGAAGATTTCATATCTGATGTATCCAAATATGATTCTGATGCACAAGCGGGAAATATTTTGGAGAAAAATTCGATGTTCACAAATAATGCTGAATTAAAAAGTTAGTTATTTATTTTTAATATCATTGTTCTTCATTGTAATTTAACATATGTGAGTTAACTCCATTTTTAAATTGATTTTGACTTACTTTAATCCATCTGACTTTACTGTTTAAATCTTAACGATTAAACTACGTCTTTACTTGTTTAATTAAGGTAGTTCTCACTCGAGTGTACCTGTCCAAAAACTTGTTCTATGTTTAAAATAACTACTAAGCTAATACAGCTTATACTGGCACTAGCATATATTTTTTAACATATATTGTATACACAGATAGTATAAAAATAGTTTAAAGATAATAGCAAACACTATAACAAAGAAAATTTAAATTTTAATACATTCACAAGTATTGTATTCCGTTACACTCATACTGATACACGAAGATTGAAAAATAACTGTTGCAACGTCGAAGTTAGACAAGGACACAAATATTTTTGTTTTTCTAATGGTTTGACGTTTGACAACTGATAGGTTAAGTCGTTAGTAGTTTGTACATATGTCTGATCAGTTAAAATATAAAGGAAAATTTATTTAACAAAAGGTATTAAATCAACGATTAAATTCGAGTTCAAGTTCCAAGAGAAAGAAACGTGTGATAAATACTGCCGATAATTTCGATAACATATGTGAAGGAAGGCATATTGTAGAACTACAAGAATTAAGCAAACATTTAAAATGCAATAAGTGCAAGGAAGTGCTTTCTTTGGATAACATAGTTAACGAAAAACTAATGGGACTTAATTCCATTTTAACAGTGTAACGTGTTCTGTAACAACTGTAGTACCGACGGGAAAAATTCATGCCGTGAACGACAAGTCCAAACATTCAGATGTAAACACAAAAGCTGTTCTCGGTAAGTTTATATATAATTTGTATATTACTAAAACAAGTAATTAATTTCAAATCTCTGATGTTTAGGTACTGTACACGCTGAAGTTGGATGCACTGCATTAAACATGTTGTTGGCATGTTTGAATGTTCCAACTGTATATCCAAATTTGTTTGAGCGATATGAAAGAGAAATAGGTCCCGCGTTAGAAAAAACTGCGAAAGATAGCTGCAGACGTGCAGCAGAAGGAGAGCGTCAATTAGTTGTATCAAATATTGATAAATAATGCCAAGAATTGTAAGATCCTATTTTATTTGCGACATATTTGTATATTATTGATAAGTTTAATAATGAATAACAAAAAATTAAATTATGTTATTTACGGATTATGTATATAATTTATTATTTACTATTGAAAAATATTACTATTTACTTCAAAATAATGTTAATATAACAAGCTCTTGCGCAAACATATGAATAATTTGCAATTATGTATATTAAGAAAGAAAAATAAATATACTTACTGAGTTTAATTTATATGATTTTTTTTTTTAGACCGAACGAAATTGTAGAAGATATTTATCTCCGAATGACTACAAGTGATAAAAACAATTCTGTGGAATCGGAAAATGCAACTTATTTTGACGAAGCTTTGGGAAATGTTATGTTATGACAGGTTATGGCACAATAATTGGCTTTCTAAGTGGTAAAGTACTGGATTTTGCCTATCGAAATCGGAAATGCAAATTGTATGATATGGGTAGTGATAAAAACAGTCATAATTGTAGAAAAAATTTTAGAGGAAGTGCTAAAGCAATGGAACCGTTCAGTTATTATTAAAAAACATTTTACTAATGATTTATATGAATTAGAGAAGCTTTTAAGGAAATGGGTAAAAAAGAAACCATTCCCAATTTGAAGAAATGTTTCGGGTTTGCTGTTGCGCAAAACAAAGGAAAAGTCAAGAATTAACAGCTACTATGAAAAATATTCCCTATCATTTATTCGGTCGCCATGAAAATTGTGGAGATTGGTGCCAGCGCAGCTTGGATGATAATTTCAAACCACAGAAAGTTTTACTTAAAGATCTTTCTCTGTTTGCTAAATTAAAATACTATTTACTAAATACGCCAATAATGCTACTAAATTCTCTGTCGCCGCTTCTAGCCAAGCTAACGAAAGCCTAAATAATATAATGGCTCACAAATGTCCCAAAAATCGGTGTTACAGTTTGTCCGAATCAGCAGATTTTCGTTTAGCGAGTACTGTGTGCAGTAAAAATGATGGCGAAAGGCATTTACTAACTGTGGGAGAAAAATTACAAATATCTCCAGGGAAGCATACAGAATCATATGCAATAAAAAATTATAGAATCAAACGGCGAAGAGCTGCTAAACAAAAGTTGCAGAAGAAATATTCTATTACAAGAAAGTGAAATTCTCCGTAAATAAAAAAACAGAACTGGTTGAAGGAATTCAGTATGTTCCTAACTGTGGACTTGATTTACCTGAAGATGTAAATAACAATAATTTTAATTTAGATGATACGTTGGAAAATATTGAATTATCTCCAAATAATTGCCATATTGTTTATTTTGACCTGGAAATCTCTGGATTCAGGAAAACAGCAGATATTCTGCAAATTGCTGTAAAGTCTACTAATCATTGTTTTTCTATTTACATAAATCCTACACAATACATCACAGTTGGAGCAACAATAGTCACAGTACTGTAAAATATTTCAGGCGATATATTTTTATGCGGTGAAAAAGTAAATTCATTTCCAATACGTGAGGCCCTACGGTTATTTTTACAATTTCTTCAAACTTTTGGTTTATGTTTACTTGTAGCTCACAATGTAAAATTTGATATGTCTCATTTAATTTGTACTATAAAAAGCAACATTATGACCAATGATTTTAAAGATGTTATTGCAGAATTTTCTGATTTAATGAATATTTTGAAAACAAAATTCCCTGATAGAAAACGTCCTGGCAAATTTAAACTGTAAAAATTAACACATGCTTTTCTACAAATCAATTCTGAAAATTATCATAATACATCATACGATGTAGAAATGTTAGAAAAGTTAGCATTTAAAACAATTTCAACAATAGATTTTTTTGAAAACTATGTTACATTTAAAGCAGCAGTAAGCAATGAAGTTAAATTACAAAAAGTGACTGCTATATCACAGATTTTGCACGTTTTTACAGGGCTAATTTCAAAGAGAATGATAAAAAAAAATTTCACAATTGCGGAATTAATTTTGATATCCCAAAAATTAATTTTTGCACAAAATAGTAGAATAGAAAGGGGATTATTCAATTTTTATCAGACAATGTCTTGGGTAATGAGCCACGGGTACAAAAAACAAAAGAATATTGAAAAATATAGTTGAAATTTTGAGTAAAAATCTATAATTAGTACAAGAAGTACGATACTATTTTTAAACACTGTTTTGTGTTCAACTGCTGACTGATTTTGAGCTGTTATTTATTATTATAATTAAACTAATTTTGTTGTTTGAGAAATGTGATTTATTTTTATATGTTTTTTTTTTTTGTCAGTATAAAACTTTTGTTTTATATTGTTTTTTTGATGTGATTTTTTTGCAATAATGTTATTGTTAAACAATATAGGAACTAAATACTAATAGATCCGTATTAATCTATTTTTAATTTTCAATATTCATTTCAATAATGTTCTATTTTTTCGCTTAACCCTTTTCCTGAATTTAGAACTTATATTGTTTAAATTTAAATATCATTGAAATTAATATTTCTACACAAGAGAGCAGCAGCGATCGATAGAGTTGAAGATTTATTGTAATTATTGTTAATTTAATTAAGTCTCCGTTTAGTTTTGTGCGGCCAAAAATCGGCAGATAGCAAGTGGCCGTCAGAGTGTTACACTGAGAAAAAGGATTATTTCGCAGAAACGAATTACATTTCATACAAACAAATATGTCTTTTGGATTCAGCGGATTAAATGTTTATTATAGTGAAATAAATCATTGATTTGAGACAATTTATTTCACACAAATAAATGTTGCTTTAAGAGTTTGTACTGAAATTTCAAATAAATGTATTTGCAAGAAATAAATATTTGTTATTCATTAATATGCAACATTATTCTATGAAATATATAATATTTTTTAACAAATATATATATTATTCTTAATACCAATAATTTATTTACTCACAACAATTATTTAATTCTATCAAGTTTAGATTTGGTTAAAGAAAAAAATGTTTTTATAAATATAAATAAATTTTTATTCTTCTAAATACATTACATATATTTATATATATATATATATATATATATATATATATATATATAACTTAAAGTTTTATTTATAGTCGCTGTGTTTTTAAAAACTTTTATTTTGTTACTAACAAAAGTACAATTTAAATTCAGATGTTTTCCGTTTAACAGTTCGACTAAGACTGAATACAATATAACATAAAATATTCTAAGACAACTACAATCTTATCTAATTATTCTAAAAGGGGTGTCATGTTGCACCGTGGGGCAGTGCTGACGGTGCGGTTCCCATCTTCTGGAGCGATGTAACTCCTCCCTCCTTAGAACGAAGCTCCCCCGGGAAGTTGAGATTCTTCTGGTTCGGCTTGGTGGTTCTGTTGATTTCGTTTAACCAATTTTGCAGTTAAACGTTTACATGAAACATAAATAATTGTTATAACTATTCCAAGGTATAATAATAATGTCCAAATGTTAAGTGAATAATATCTCGTTAAGTTATGTTTAATTATTGTAGGAGTGTGGATTGGAATATCTTCAAGTTTAATTTTCTTTAATTTAATGGTTATGTTTGATATTTTATTTTCACTAAGTTTGAAATTTAGTTTTGGTAATATTAAAGGTGTTCCAGATGTCTTCTCCAAATAATTTAATGTTTTTTGTTTAAATATAATCGCACACTTATTTCCCTTTATTAAGTATACACCCACTAATGTTTTAATGTTTGTGTTATCCGGGCACTGGACCGTGATTCTTTCTTCTTCTGGAAATATTCCCAAGTATTGGTTAATTTCGGGAATAATTTCGATGTGGTTTTTATTGATTTCTAATTTTGTGAAATGGCATTGGCTTGAGTTTCCCTTGAGCAGGATGTCTTCTTCACAGGACGGGTTGAAATGAGCGTGAAACTCATTCGGGCACTGGTATACTCTGCTTTTAGTACACATGCTACTTAGAGGCTTTATTTCATTATCTTTCGATTTTAAAAAGTAATTAACGTCAGGTATTACAGTAACGAATTCTGACTCATATCTAGTAGGTAATGGATGCAAATAATATAAATCAAAATCCTTTTCGAAATTTATTGGAATTGAAATAAAATAAATTATCTGTGCGTTTTCAATTTTACAATTTACTTTTAACAATGACTCATAATCCAACATATTTTCTAACTTTGGTTCAAAAGGTAATTGTCCTTGATAATAATGCGATATTCTATATAATTCTGATAACAGCTGTTCGGGATTTATGATAGAGGGGTGCAATGTCCTCATCTTACAAAATGTTATTGAGTTTTCAATATCTTGAACAATATTCAAGATTGTACTATAAAGTGTTATTAATTGATTATACAGGTCTTTTACGAAAAGAATTTCATTCAAATTAAGATTAAGGTTTAATAATTTATTCAAATGTTCAATTTTTTCTTTTAAAATAGATTCGTTATGCCGAATGTTTTGAATTGTTGTATTAAAATTTCTTATTAATTTATTATTAACAGAATATGCCAGTTTTAATTGATTTTCAAGGTGATATTGGTTTTCTTCTAAATGTTTCAAAATTTGATTATATCTTTTGCCATCTTCTGCGTCCAAATTTCCTGTTATTTGTTTAAATATGGTCCCCAGGCCATCTATAAGGCCACGTTTACTTCTTGATTTTGAATAAAGTGTCATTCGATTTAGTTTTTCAACGATATTTCCACGAACATATTCCAAAATTTTATTATTATTTTCAAATTCAGTTAGTTGAGTGGTTTTATTAGCCACGTTTAGTTTTAAAAGATTATATTGTTTATTTAAGTTGTTGAATTCATTTAAGAGTGGGTTTAGGTCGTAATAGTGTACAAATGTGTGTTGAAGTTTTTCTAATTTTGCGGGTCCCAAGTTTATTGGCAGAATGCCTCTGTTCTCCGTTATGTTTATTATTTCGGATCCATAGCAGAACCCGAACAACCTGGAAGATTTTTAAATTTATTAGTAAATTTTTTAGGTTTTTTAATATTTGAGAGGTGAATATTTTCAGCTGTATTACCGTGTCTTACATTTAATTTTGCGGTTTTTAATTTCGGGTTTACGCTTTTAACTATTTCTGCTTTATATTTATTACGCGTCTTTTGTTGTTTTTGACGATTTTTTACATATACTCGTTCTGGGATTTCCGGTAATTCATCGCGGTCTTCGTTACGTTTATTTATAATTTTTTCTTTATGATGTTGTAATTTTTCATTTATTTTTTTATACAATAATTTCATTTTATCTTTATGATGAGATATGTAATTATTTACTAATTGTTTATCAATTTCAATATTAAATGGGGAATTTATGTCTAGGTGACCAAGTGTTATTTCAAATGGTTTCAATTTAGTAACGGAATGTATTGTGTTATTGTAGGCTAAAAGCGCATAATTTACTTTTGTCTCTATAGCTTCTTTTTTGTATTCGTCTTGATTGTTAAACAATCTTATATGTTCTATTAAAGTTGAATGGAATCTCTCAATAATGCCGTTAGATTCAGGATGTTGTGAACTAACGAAATGAATTTTTACTTTATGTAATTCTAATAATTCTCTAACTAGAGAGTTTTTAAATTCCAAGCCGTTATCTGAAATGATTGTGTCTGGTATACCGTGGTGAGTAAAGAATTTTATTAAATTATTTACAATTTCTATCCCTTGTGCTGAATTTAATCTGTATGCTTGAGCATACTTAGAGAATGAATCTACTACTGTAAGAAATTTTACTTTTTCTAATGCAATGCTATCTACATGAATAATTTCGAAGGGTTTCGTGGGTGTGGGAGTAATGTTAAATTTCAATTTTAACGGTTTTCTATCATATTTAGTTAACTGACAGATTTCACAGTTATTTATATAAGATTGGATGAGTGTTCTCTGTTTTGGCCAGTAATATTGTTGTTTGATTCGAGCTAATGTCTCATCAAGTCCGCGGTGGTTGGTTTTTCGTTCGTGATAGTTCTGAATTAGTTGAATCACTTCATCTTCGTCGTATACGTCTGTTAACATTCTTGTACATTTTACAAATTTTATACTAGAATTTTTGAAATATGTTTGAAGTACTCTACTGAATTTTCCATACAACTCATTTTTAAAATATAAATGATATTTAACTTTCGGTACAATAAATTCTTTAATAAATTTAATCATTTCTGACTCAGGGTTTGTTTTAGAAAATTGTACTAAGAATCTTTGTTTATTCTCATGAATTTTTAAAATTTTAGGATCATTGGGGCTATGTTCAACTTCCGATATTATAATTTGGTTTTTTCCATAATTTACTGCACTTTCAATTATTGGTATACCAATAATTGGGTTTTCTAAATTTGAATGTATAGTATTGTCACTATCATCATCGTCGTCTTGAACTTGAGTTTTCTTGTCTACTTCTACTATTAAGGACTCGTTGTCGTTCGGTATATTATTTTTATCTTTTGCAAGTTGCTGATTAAAGTCATCCATATATTTAAAGAATGCGTCACAATCATTAGTTTCATTAGCATTAAGTTCATAATCTGGTATTTTATTGTCAATTGGTTTTTTATAAACAGTGATCATTATATCAGTATTTTTAAAAATAAATTCTAACATTGATTTTACATTTGACCATTGTAATAAATCTTTACCACATCCTAATTTTGGGATATTTAAATTTTTTATTTTATGTTTTTGACAAAATATTTTTAAATTTAAAAGTGTATAAAACATATCCTGATTTGATGGCTTATTATAATGATTAATTTTTGATATTAAATAAATTATAAATCTGGTTTTACTTTTTAAGTAAACTAAATTATATAATTCAGGATTTTGAGCTTTTAGTTTATGTAAATTTTGAAATTTTTCTCTAAATTGTTTAGCGATACCACGAAACATTTCCAAATCTTTACTAACACAATGAGCAAGACTCTCATCGTGAGGTGCGTTAAAATGATCACCTTCTACTTCAAAGATTTTATAATCACTAGGTAAATTATTTTGTTTACTTTCTAAGTACATTTGGTACTGAGCAAGAGGTGATTCTGTTTCTAAATTTTCAGGAGAATTTTGAATAAGTGTTTCGTTATTTTGTGGTATACGGCTCAAAGCGTCGGCATTTGTATTTAATTTACCTTTTTTATATACGATTTCATAATCGAATTCCTCCAATTTTAAACGCCATCTAATTAATTTTTGACTACACTGTTTCAATGAAAAAAGCCATTGTAGAGGTTTGTGGTCTGTAAAAATTTTAAATTTCCGTCCAAAAATATAGGGCCGGAAGTATTGTGTCGCCCAAACAATAGATAAAAGTTCTTTCTCTATTGTTGAGTAGTTCATTTCAGTTGTATTTAAAGTTCTACTTGCATATGCAATGGGAAGGTCATTACCTAGGCTGCCTTGCGATAACACGGCGCCAATCGCAACATTGCTTGCGTCGCAGGTTAAGTTGAATTCTTTCGTGAAATCAGGGTATTGTAAGATTGGTTCATTTATTAAAAGATTTTTACAAGTTTCAAAACATTTAATATAATCGGGATCGTCAATGTTTATAGTAGCGTCCTTTTTTAAGCATTTAGTGAGAGGTTTAGTGATTCGAGCAAAGTCTTTTATGAATTTTCTATAATAACCGAGGAGTCCTAAAAAGCCTTTTATTTGTTTCGCGGTTTTCGGAATCGGATAATTTTGAATAGCTACAATTTTATCAGGGTTTGGCTTTACGCCATTGGGGGTAACAATATGACCTAAATAAGCCACTTCTTTTTGTAAAAATTCTGATTTATCTAATTGTATTTTAAAATTTGATTTTCTCAATCGGTCAAAAACTAATTTTAAATTATTAATATGTTCCTGAAGGCTAGTGCTAAAAATAATAATATCATCTAGGTAAACCAAGCATTTGTTATTTGTTAAACCTCTTAGAATATTATCCATTACGCGCTGGAAAGTAGCGGGGGCATTTTTTAAGCCAAAGGGCATACGTAGAAATTCGTAGTGCCCATCTTCTGTATTGAATGCTGTTTTTTCTATATCTATTTCGTTCATTTCGATCTGGTGGAAGCCAGATGCTAAGTCCAGGGTGGTGAAATACTGACATCGTCCTAATTTATCTAATAAGTCAGTTATGTTCGGTATCGGGTATTTATCGTCAATTGTCTTATCATTCAACTTACGGTAATCTATGACTATACGCCACTTTCTTTTTCCAGAGGCGTCTAGTTTTTTAGGCACGATCCAAATCGGTGACGACCATGGTGAACACGATGGTCTTATGATATTTTGATCAAACATATTTTGTATTTGAGATCGTACTTCCTCTTTATGAATTTCCGGATATCTATATGATTTGGTGTAAATAGGAATTTCGTCTTTTGTTTTAATAGAATGTTTAATTTGATTCATAAAACTCAACTGCTTATTTTCTAAATGAAAAATATCCGAATACTCATGAATTAATTTAGTGATTATTAATTTTTCTTCTTCATTCATATGATCAGTACGAATTTTTGATAAATCAAATTTTAAATTTTCTGTTTGTATAAAATTTAAATTCGGACTAGAGTACGTCTCGTAATTATCAATACTTTCAACGTTAATTGGTTTCAATATATTTAATTTGATTTGATTATTTGATAAATTTATTACTGTGCAAAAAGCGTGATAATTTTGGGCTTTGGATACACATTCGGGAATTAAAATATTATTAGTTTTTATTTCGGGGATTAATATTGTACCGTCTTTCTTATCTACTTGAACTCTGATTACCTTCTCAGTTCTCGGAACTAAGATAACGTGTCTACTTTCATGTGAGATGTTGTTAACGTCTCCTTTATTCTCGGAATTATGATGATTAATTTTAATTTTCGAATTTAATGTAATTAATAAATTTTGATTCAAATCTATAACTGTTTTTAATAATTTCAAATTATCTAGTCCTAATAAGATATCAAATTGATCGTGAAAATCGAAAAGGTGATATTTTAATTTTAGGTTCTTTTTATTTAAATTAAATATTTTTGAAGCTGGAATAAAAGTACTATAATTTTCTGTGGATGTACCGTGAGCTGTCGAAATTTTGAAAGGATCATTAATTATCGAGTTTTTATAATATTTATATGCAATATTTGGTTTGATAAAGGATTTAGTACTTCCTGTATCTATGAGAACTTTTAAATTATTCTCGGGAAAAATAATGTACGGTAATTTACTTTGATTATTAGTTAAATTCATCAGTTCGATTCGTTGAACTGGTGCTGTTCTATTTCCGAGGCTACTACTCCTAAAAAATGGTTTTGTTCAAAATTTTGAAAATCGTAACTTGGATTTTCATCTGAGTGTTCTATTATGGTGTTTTCGTTTTCGGGAATGCAATTTAATTCGCATTCAGCGTTAATTTCATTTTCATCTATATTATACATTTCTTCGTGTACAGTGTTTTGCGCGGGTCTAGCATATTGCTGAGACGGTCCTGGTCGTGGTTGGAAAGTGTTTCTTGTTGAAATACTCATGGGTGTTGGTTTATAATTATTCGTAACTCTTGTTTGTTGTGTAAATTGTCTTGGTTTTTGAAATGTATTTTGAGTGAATGGTTTTGGTGTTTGATATGTGTAATTATTTGTTTTTTGGGGTTGAGAGTAATGAGTTATTTTAGGTGGTAGTTTATTTTGTTGGAATCGCGAATTATTTATAGGTTGTTTAAAATTATTTTGAATCGGTTTAATATTTTTAGGTGACTCGAATTGAAAGTCGTTTGTAAGCATATTTAATGCGGAACTTAAGTTTTGAGGATTTTTGGCACGCATAAGCTGACCAATGGGTTCTTTCAACCCTTTGAGTAAAATTCTCAAAGCATATTCTCTGAAATATTCAGTTAAAACTGGTTTCTCATTATTATTTTTATGAGTAGCAATGTAAGATGTTATCATGTTTAATACTTTTGTAATTTTATTATAAAAATCAAAAACGGTTTCGTTATGATTCTGTTTGAGTTCTGTTAACTCGATATTTAATGTGAATATATCACGTTTATCTGCATATGTGCTAATTAATGCATTTTTTAAATCATCCCATGTTCTAATGTCACAGGACGCAATGTTAACGGCGGCTTCGCCTTTAATTTTTGAATAAATAGTACACATTAAATATTCATTTTGGAAATCATTTGGGTTGGCTAAGTTGTAAAATGTATTTACTAATTTTTGGCAGACTTCTATGAATCTGGGCAATAATTCTCTTTCACCATGAAAGTCAGGAACCATGTCCAAATATTCTTTACGTAGTGGCACTACAGCCATTGTGTTTGTTTGGAGAGTTGCTGGTTTCAGAATTATTCTTTGATCAATGTGTAAATTTTGTATACGATCTTCTAGATCGGAGTCAGAATCGGACTGAGTGGAATTTTCTGTGTCTGAATTTAAATTAAAAAGTGTTGAGCCTCTAAGCGACATGTACTTACAGCAAGAGAATCCAGTACATTGGTCCTTGGCTGTGTTGTACTCTTCCTGGGGTTGTCCTGGTGTCCTGGGCTCGGTCGCGCTGATGTCCTCTCAGCTCGTACGGGTCAGGTAGGCAGGCACCGGCTGATGTTCGCTCAGCTGGCGGGTTAGGATGCAGTTGATATTCGTTCAACTTTGTCAGAGACTTCAACTTTTCACTCGCGACTTTTGTCGATTGCCAAATAAATCGTTAGACGAAACAAAATTATATCCGTTAATTTTGTTTTGGCAATCCTACCGACTGCGCCACTTAAAGTTTTATTTATAGTCGCTGTGTTTTTAAAAACTTTTATTTTGTTACTAACAAAAGTACAATTTAAATTCAGATGTTTCCCGTTTAACAGTTCGACTAAGACTGAATACAATATAACATAAAATATTCTAAGACAACTACAATCTTATCTAATTATTCTAAAAGGGGTGTCATGTTGCACCGTGGGGCAGTGCTGACGGTGCGGTTCCCATCTTCTGGAGCGATGTAACTTATATATATATATATATATATATATATATATATATATATATATATATATATTTGTTGTTTCCAATATGAAAATTGATTATATAACATAGGTACACACGATGTTATATATATATATATACATATATATATATATATATATATGTATATATATATATATATATATATATATATATATAACATCGTGTGTAAATAATATTTGCGTATAATTAGAGAAAAGTATGTATTTTTAACAAAAATAATATGGATAAATACAGAAGATAAATTAAAAAAATACTTATACGAACAAATAAACCTATGTTATATAATCAATTTTCATATTGGAAACAACAAATGTACCATCTGCTAATATATGTAAATTAAAGGAAAAAATGCTGTGTAAATCGTGATAATCATAACAAAACAATAATTCTGAGTGATCTGGCTGTATTCTGTAAGATCTACTTTTACTATCAAATCCTAAATTTTGAATTTTTGAAATAATAAATGAAACTGTTCTGTCACAGTTTGCAACAATATATTTTATTTTGCCAAAAACTGGATGATGATGTTGAGCATGACGAAGTGGAACACGATGCAGTAGAATTATCTGCTAAATGGGTTTTTAACAGTGATCTAAACTTGATTTGTTGTCCTAATACAGGAATTAATTTAGCCAATATTTCATTATCGTTTAAATAAGGTATCGAGCACAAAATTTCGTAGGTTATTCCGTGTTCTAAATAAAAATTATATATGTATAGTGTTGTATAGTAGTACAAGTTTAAATGGTTATAATATTTTACTTACCTTCAATTTTTTCTATTAACTCTGGCATTTGCCACTGATCTAATAATGCTTGCACTTTATTATCGGCCATATCAATAGTTTACTCGTATGTCAATAATATTTAAAAATGATTTTTATAATAATTATTAACTCACAGAACAAGTAAAGTTTACTTCAGTACAACTGCAAAGCACGCCATTGAAGAATGTCACGATACACGACAAGCTCATACTGCAACAGACTTGTTTATTCTTGCGCATTTAACATTTCTTTCGGAGAAATAAATCTTGTTTTAAAATAAAATTCTACTAACTTATGCCAAATAAATATAATATTGCACAAACTAAAATTTGTTTTGGAGAAATAAATATTATTTTGGTAAAAAAAAACTTTATTACATATAATTGAATCTACTATTATACTAAAACACGTTGTATTTCTTCGAAATAAATGATAATTAAAATACAGTAAAATATAGCAACTTGTAATAGAAATAAATATTTATTTATGTACTTCAATTATTACTGTTTTATTTCCCAGTTGTGTATATTTAATATTTGGAAATAAATGTAAACCAAATATGGTATACTTTTAGCGTAAATAATATAATTTGTTTGTACTTGACAAGAGTTATTTGAAATTATAAAGTAGCTTTATAACAAACAAATCATACTCAAAGCAATATATTTTTTTCTCATAAATAATCCTTTTTCTCAGTGTAGCGAGTGCAATTTTTTTGGTGCGTCTTGTGGTACCTGGCTCCAGTTTTTGAGTTTTTATGATTCACGCATCGTTGTATCGCCGTATTTTGATCAAAGTCTGGTGGATCATAATTATCGCCATTGTTGGCGGAGTTGCATTGTCAGTTTTACGCCCGTTTTTGAGCGACCTACTGCGGATCTACGCCACTGGGTCACGACCCCGTATCTCATGGGGGATTTTCCACATATCCAGAGGCCCACCATCGCCAACACCACGTTCTACGCAACACCATCGATCATCGAACGCAAGTACTGTACCAGTTACTTTTATTGTGCGCTACTGCAACATTTTCATCAACATACGCGTAGTGCTCGAATTTTAGACTAAGAAACCACGGTCACGAATAATTATTTTGTTGCTATCGTGTTAATTTTGTATCATTTTGGATACCTTTTGTATTAAAATCATTAATTTTATATCTAAGTAAAATAGCCGCCTATGACCATGGCCGGTTCTGACCGCGCCATATGTAATTGTGCTGCAAGGTTCTTGCATGAAGGACAGTTTAAATTATTATTATTTTTTACCGATTTGAAAATCAATCTGCCTTTTTAATTATTATTATTACTATTTTTGTAACATTTATTTTAATTTTAATAATCAGATCTCTGCCACTTTTGCCAAATCTTACTTTGTAATTCTGAGACAATCTTAATTATTATTTAGATTAAGATTATTTTCGTATATATTGATGATTATACAAAACTATCGATTGCTGCTCAATTTAGTGTCATATTCATCTACTTTTACCTTAACTATTTTGGCTGTAACATTTGAATTAATGGTAATATTATCGCTGTTTTTTTATACTGCATCAGAGATTTTTCTTTACGATAGTGCTTTATCCTGATATATTCCCTCTAGATATTTCAGGGGTTATTTTTATATTGCCCAAAATTACGTGGCGCCCGCTTACTTTGATTTGGTAGAATTTATATTACCTAAATACGAACCACGAAATTTACGCATCAGTGGCGTACCTTCTCCGACAAATGCCGTTTTGTTCACCGATAAGATAGGTGGCAAATTATTTAATTTTTTTGACTTTATCATGACTTTTGAATAAATATAAAGAAAGGTAAGACTTATTTTACTTCTATATTTACATTGTTATTAGTAATAATTCTAATAATTTTTAATAAATATTCTCTATATTTTCTCTCTCCGAACCAACTTGAGAAATAATTTGTATTTTGAAGTTTTGCCACATTTATTAGTACATTGGGATATAAAAGTGATGAAATATTTTAAGATATAATACTTATTTTGCACTACAATTCAGAACTGTAGTACAAATTAATATATTTCATTCTTGAAATAACAAAAGTAGTGCGTTATTTGTTAAACTTTTCATACTATTTGCGTAATATAATTCTTCAAAATAAATTTCCTTTGAATGTACGTTTGGAATTCGTTTCAGGGAAAACATATTTTATTGGCTAAATCCAGAGTAGGCGTTGCTAACCGAAACTCCAGCTGGTCGCTAGTACATGGTTGTCAAATATAATTCTACTTATTTATCGTAGCTTCAAATCGATTGTCAGTTTCAAGATTTTACAGGAAATAACATTAAAACTAGACGGTAAACATTTTAAATTTGTTTTTATAAATTTCGTAAATTCGTCTTCTACAACATATTAGTTTTTTTGTGAAAATCTCGGTATGGATATAAAAGTTATAATTTAAAATGTTATGTTTCTGTTGCCATTTCCTATTCTCCACTTGTTAAAAAGGCCAAATTTAATTGCAAATATTTCAGCTAGCGGACGGTCAATCCTTTTCAAATTACTAAATCAGGTAGATAATATAGCAATTGAGACGTAGATTGAATTTCAAAGAATTCTGGGTAAAATGATTTCATGTAATAACTACCTTAAGTGGTCCGTTCTTGGAACCAATCTGTGCGCTGTCGAACATTGTAAATTATTTTTGTCAACTGGACTGTATCGTCTCCCGCGCAAGTGATCTAATTTTTGATCTGGAATACGATCATCATCCCGCTTTGGAGTTCGAAATCACTATAAGCTGGGCCGGCGGAACGTGTGCACGTCAGGTGGGTAGTGTCTTCGGTGGGTGGAAGGGGGTGAATGGAGGAGGAAGGGTTCGATTAGAGTTTATTATATATTTATTATAGACTCATTTTGTTCACATTTTCAATTCAATTTTTCCATTCTCAAACATCTCCAAGAATTTTTAAAAATATTCAAAATATTTTCAAAATATCCAAAATTTCAGGTGGGTATACCCATTCAGGAAATTTTCAGATGGATAGTGCTACTTACACTACCCACGCTTTCCGCCGGCCCTGACTATTAGCCACACTTATGTAAAAAATTAACCAATGTTAAAAGGGCTGATTTTGCCAAACTTTATCATCAGATCAGCGAATTTAATTGGGATGTGCTTGAACAATTCAGTGATGTTAACTCAGCTAGCGATTTTTTTTACGAAACTTTTTTTTTGACAACTGTGTCCCCAATAAAAAATCCTACAAAATTCGATATCCGCCTTGGTTCACGTCTGAGATTAAGGCTGATATTAAACAAAAAGAGCATTTTCGTAGGAACAATAATCACTACATATCCTGTTATAATGAATTACGCAAAACTTAAAATAAATATTAAGAAAGCGTATACTGATTATATTGCTAAATGTGAATCACCAATTAAAACTGATCCGAATAAGTTCTGGTCTTTTGTAAACTGTAAACGGAAAACATCTACTTTACCATATGTTATGACTCTCAACGACATCATCTTCAGTAGTCCAATTCCTTCCAACCAACATTTCCCGGACCCTATTATCTCTTCTGCCAATCTTATTTCTGTCACACATTACTCTAGAGAAGAAATAGAAAAGGCAATTATGCAAATGAAATCTAGCTCTTCCTGTGGTCCTGATTTCTTTCCTAGCTTCCGTATCAGAGATTGTGCGTATCCTCTTTCGAAAGCACTTTATCAGACCTTTCATCAAATTCTTAAAACCAGCACTTTTCCTGATAGATGAAAATGTACCCGTTGAACACCTATACTTAAGTCGGGGGATTCTAGCAACATTGACAACTATAGGCCAATTGCAATGTTATCTAATTTTAGTAAAGTGTTCGAAAAACTTTTGTATGCGTCAATTTATTGTAAAATTAAAAACACTGTTTCTCCTTTTTAACATGGATTTATACAGAAAAGATCCTCTGTCAGTAACCTAACTTATTTTACTCATGTTGTCTCATCCGTTTCAGAAAATAGAGGTCAAGTCGACTGTATATATATACTGACTTTTCAAAAGCTTTTGACCGTATTGACCATAATATTTTAATCCACAAGCTTAACTCATTCTTCTTTTCTCCTTCCTTAATCCCTCTTGTATCATCCTATCTTTCCCATCGTTATGCTTTCGTACAAATTCTTGGATATTCTTCATCTTTCATAATTTTTTCTGGTGTACCTCAAGGGTCCAACTTTGGCCCTCTCTTATTTCTTTTTTTCATCAATGACATTACCGATATTTTACATAGTAACAAACTTTTATTTGCTGACGACCTACAATTATTTTATCCCATCTCATCAAATGCAGGCATTCTTCGCCTTCAAAATGATTTATTTATGTTGTCACAATGGTGTGCTATTAACAAATTAATTTTAAATTTATTTAAATGTTTTGTAGTTTCGTGAACACGTAAAACCTCAATTTTTAAATTCAATTACTCAGTTGCTCAAACCGTCCTGACTCGTTGCTCTAAAATTAAAGATCTAGGTGTCATTTCTTATTCTAAATCTCATCGCTGCTTTCTATATACTTTTCATTTGTTCGCTCCAATCTCGAATACTGTTCTACTATTTGGAACCCATTTCATGAAAAATATCAGGACAGTATCGAATCAATTCAGAAAAGATTCCTAAGATTCCTCTTTTATAAAATTAATCATGTTTATCCCAATTATTCAATTTCCTACATCTCACTATTAGAAATGTTTGGCATCCGTAGTCTTTTAGAGCGTCGTGAGATATATTCAGAATACTATCTTTGCAAACTTATCCACAGTGAAATTGATGATTCGACTAGCCTCAGCATCCTTAATTTCTTTGCACCCTCAATTTTCACGCGTTATCCCCATCTTTCTCTTCCACCTCCACGCACGAACCTTTGTTCAAACTCTCGAATCCACCGCAAGTGTTTATTGTCAAAATGTTGTTATGTGAATGTTTTCCAACACAGTCCGAAACAGTTCTTCAAATTAATAATACGCTACTAGTCTGTTCTATCTAAATATATAACACTGACTTTTGTATTTTTTTTTACTTTTAATTTTTTGTTTGCATATGCTTTTTATTTTTGTAAATGTTTGCTTTTTGTATTCAAACTTTAGGTATTGCCTGTCCGCTAATTGGAATTTCTTCTGTTGGACAGTGCATCTTAAATTAATAAATAAATATTATTTAGATCCGGAAACTGGGTAATTACAATTTATTTATTTACATTAAAATAATGATTATATTTTGACAAACGGATTTGCTAAAATATACTAATATTCTATTAAATTTAACATAAAACGGTAGAATAAATATAATACCTTATGTTAAGCCAGGTTTAGGCTCATGTGTAAAACTAAAAACTGCGGCGGCGCAGAGTACATGAGTCGTAGAAAGTTCGGCTATCATCGGTAAATAAGTGTTTTCACTGATACGTACGTATGAGGACCCAGTAAGCGTATGTGTCGATGTTTCTATGTGATCACAAAAGTTTGTAGACATTTATACTAAACGGGAACATGGCGAGACATATCCAAACTGCAGCCTTGTATATTTGTAATGTTGTGCTTGTAAATTCGAGATTTATTTACCTGTACTTCAATTTTGTATATTATACTATTTTAAATCTCCAATGAGATCTCCAAAAGTTCAACACTTAGGTCATTTACTGTACCTGTATTTTATATTGAATTTTTGTAAATTGTCTCAGACACTTAACTGTTATCGAAATTTTCTCTGCATTACTTAATAATAATACCCGGTTGGGGTTTATTTCCTCAATATATGAGAGTTTCCTTATTGTATTTCCTCCAAAACTCTACCCCATACGCTCCTCATATTTTCTCGGTTTTAACACCACTAAAACCGAGTGGCGCCCATACTAACCTTTCAGATATTTTTGATTGTGCAATAATTAACTCACCAGTAAGTATAGTAAAAATCTTACCACAAGTTGTACCCACGAAGTAAGTACTATTTATGCTTATTTACGTACCCCTCTACCCAGTGGCAACTGGCTACCATCTTTATAAATACGGGGTTAAATAATAACAATACACGTTATAGTGTTTAGACTTTAGAGTATTAAATAGAAAACTAACTTGTCAATTTAATAAGTTTTAGATTAATTGAGTTTAGAAAGCATTTTCGACAAGGTAATTTTACTCTTTTTACTTCCCGCCATATACCTGTAAGGGAGGTATAGGAATCATGCTAAAAATTCGCTAGTGGGTTTTCAGTAGATGAGCACGTTTTAGGGATTCTAGAATAGGATTTTAATAGTTTCGCGATGATGTCTGTGCCTGTCTGTCGGTCTGTGTGAATTTCTGGAGCTATGGTTTCTCAAAAAATACTAAACAGACAATTTTGGTATTTTGTATGTATCAACTGTATCATCCCCTTCGGAAAAGCTAATTAGTTATTCGCGATAATCCAATAACTGAAAGAAGTAGTTTACTAGAAACCTTATCAAGTAATTTTGAAATATCTCAGTACATTATAGTTTAATAACAATTTTTTTTACTAAATTGGGGTTATAAGCTTTGGAGCTCGAAACTAAAATTTTGAAATTATAACACATTTGAATTCTTAGATATGGACGTATTGATGATACAAACGTATTAACTAAATAAATTAAAAACATTAAGAAAAATTAACTCTAATAAAGTATTTATTGTTGTTTCAATTCCATGGCTATTTGATATTTTCATCGTAATTTTCCATGTTTTCGTATTTAATTTCTGTCGTTACAAAGCAAGTAAAAGTAATTCTGTTTTAGGTGCAGAATTTTATGCTCTATAACATGTATTTGAAGTATTTTTCCCCAAAATAATTTGGGGAGCAATGCGCACGGAAAAACTGGTTTTTCATGTTAATCGCATATGTACACAGGTATGATGTTCCACCCGGTATAATAGTAACACTTTGTACTTATAAACAAACACATATAAAAAACCACTGTAAAAACTTATTGTACCCAGATACAAATAGCCAAAGTAGCTGAAGTATCTGCTAATTCACAAAAAAAATAGCCAGTTATAGAACATTTATTGAGAGGTGTTGGATAAAACTTTTTATCAGAAATATGGTGTATCGAAATTTTATGAAATGAGTGTGAAAACTAAAATTAATATATCTATATATATATATATATATATATATATATATATATATATATATATATATATATATATATATATTAGGGTGGGTCGAAAAAAATAGATTTCGTTCTCTAGGGTCTAAAATGAAAGAGTTCCATCCAAAAAGTTGTGGAGTTGTGTTGAAACATTTTTCTGATGAATACCCAGGCAGCACCGAGCACCTCAAAACGCCGTTTTTTGCACTTTTTTTAGATTCTGGCCAATAACTTTTCAATTTGCTTATATATATATATATATATATATATATATATATATATATATATATATATATATATATATATATATATATATATATAAGGTGGCTTAACATCCCTCGTGGGGTTGCGCCGCTTCTTTTAGAAGCTCTCTAGATCTATTTATTTGGAGTAGATCAGTCTCCTTATTTCCTTCATTTCTTTCACATTGTTTGTATTATGTCTTTCCAGACTTTCCTGTCTCTTGTTTTATTCTTCCATTTCTCAATTCCTGCCGCTCTCAGATCTTCCTCTACTTCCTGTAGCCATGTCGATTTGGGCCTGCCTCTGCTTCTTCTTCCTCCAGGTTTCCACTCAACTATTGCTTTTATTGTATCCTTTTCTCCTACTCTCCATACGTGTCCTAGCTATCTGGCTCTCTGCCTTTTTATATTTTTTACTATATCTTCTCCACCCAATTCTTTATCTATTTCGTAGTTCATTCTCGCTCTATATTCATTTTCTGCTATTTTTATCGGGCCTAGAATCGTTCTTATTATCTTCCTCTCCATTACTCTTAAATCTTCTTCATCTTTCTTACTCATTATCATTGTTTCAGCAGCGAACAAGGCTATTGGTCTTATAATCGTTGCGTATATTTTCATTTTTGAAGCATGTGATAAAATTGTACTTTTAAGTAATTTCCTATTAGCATAGAAAGCTTTATTTGTTGCCATTATTTTTTCTTTAATTTCTATTTCTCTATCTCCTTTATTTGTTAATATTATACCAAGGTATTTGAATCTGTCTACTTGCTCTAATATATATCCTCCTATTTTTATTTCCTTGTTCTCTACTTTTTTCCCTAGTATCATTATTTTGGTTTTTCCCACGTTTATTTTTATGCCCATTTTATTACCTTCTTCTTCTATGTTCCGTAGTATTTCTTCCATTATTTTTGTACTTTTTGTTATCATTGCGATATCGTCAGCGTATGCTACTATTTGTCCTCCTCTTGTTCTGAGTGTTCCTTCTTTATTTATTCCCTTCATTACATATTCCAACGCCAAGTTGAATAGAGTGGCTGACAATGCATCTCCCTGTAGCACTCCTTTATTTATCTCAAACTCTTCTGTCTCGCCTTTTTGTGTTTTCACGGTGATTTTTGTTTCTCTCATTGTCATCATTATTAATTTTCTTAATTTTGCGGGTATTCCTAACTCTTTCAGAGCAAATAGCAATCTTTCTCTTTTAATGGAATCAAAGGCCTGCTTAAAATCTATAAAGAGTAATTCCGTGTCTATATTGTACTCAAGTGTTTTTTCTATTATCTATTTTACCGTGTGTATTGCATCCACCATCGATCTACCTTTAGTAAAACCAAATTGATGTTGTCCTATTATATTTCTAGTTTCTTCCGTTATTCTTCTTTGTATTATTGTGGATAATATTTTGTATGCCGTGTTCAATAGCGTTATGCCTCTATAATTTTCGCATATTTGCTGGTTACCTTTCTTATGTATTGTCACTATTTGACCTGTTTCCCATTCTATTGGCATCTTTTCATTTCTCCATATTATCTTAATTAACTCATACATCTGTGTCTGTAGTTCTTCGCCTCCATATTTTATCAGCTCTATATTGATCCCATCTTTTCCTGGTGTCTTTCCATTGCGGCTTTTTCTTATTATCTCTTTAATTTCTTCTGATGTTGGTTCCATTACTTCTATTTCTTCTTCTGTTTCTTGTGTTTCTATTTCTATCCTCTGTTCTTCTGTTAAGAGGTCCCCGAAATGCTCTGTCCATACTTGTTTATGTTCATGTTCGTTCTCTGCCAGCTTCCCATTTTTATCCTTTATTCCACACGACTTCTTTGCGCACTCTATTCTGCCCATTTACTTTTTGATAAAACCTCTTTGTGTTTCTGCTTAACCCTTCTTATTCTAAATCTTCTATTTTTTATCTATCCACTCCCTTTTGCATTTTCTTATAATTTTATTACACGTTTTCCTCATCTTTTCGTATTCTTCCTTGTCCTTTTCTGTTTTTGTCCTTATCCATTTCGTCCTTACCCTCTTCTTTTCTGTTACTGCTTCGCGGCATTCTTCATTGTACCATTTTTTCTTATTGCTTTGTTTTTCTCTTCCTATGCATGTATCTGACGCTTCGTGAATGCATTTTTTTATAGTATTCCATCTTTCATCTACGTTTTCCTCTCCAATACTATGTATTTTTAGGTTCTTTTCTAGTTCCTCCACATATTTATCTCTTATACAGTCGTTACTTAAATTATATATGTTCCATTTCAGTCTTGTTTTTTTGTTCTTCTCACATTTTTTTATTTTTAATCTCAATGTTGCCGTTACCATGAAGTGGTCTGAATCCACGCATGCTCCTCTGTATGTTCTGACATGTGTTATCTTTGACTGTTTCTTTTCGTTGTTAATACATGATCTATTTGTGTCTGATGTTTATGGTCTGGGGATGTCCACGTGGCTTTATGTATTTTTGGATGATTATGTTTTGTACTGCTAATTATTAGATTCAACCTTGTTGCTATCCTGCACATCCTTTGTCCATTATCACTTGTTTTTTCATGTACTGTATATCTACCAGCCACTTGTTGTACATATTGTTCCTTTCCTATTTGCGCATTAAAGTCGCCTATTATAATTGTCGTATCTTCTTTTGGTATTCTATCTATTTCATTCTCTAGATTCTCAAAAAACAAATCCTTTTCTTCCTTTGCTGCATTTTCTGTTGGAGCATATATATTCAATATTGATAACTTAAAAGGCTTCGTATTAATTCTACAGTAGTTTATTCTCTCACTTATTGGTTTGGATTCTATCACCTTATTCTTTAGTTCCTTCCTAATGAATAACGCCACTCCATATTGCCCTTGTTTCGTATGTCCTAAGTGATGCACATCGTAATCTCTTATGTTTATGATACCTTTTCCACTCCACCTTTTTCACCTCCACCAATTTCATTATCATATCCTGTTCCTTGCTTGTCTTCTTCGTCATCGTTCTGGACCCCGTTTTTACTTAATCGTTTTTTGAAATTGTGGTTAGTATCTCCTTCTCCGTTAGCCCACCTTTCTCTTTGTTCCACTTTATTTATGTATGTCTTCTATATTTTTCATAATCCTGCCGCAAACTCCTTCCATTTCTTGTTTTATTACTTCTTTCTTTTTCCTCTCCTACTTTTCTTCATCGTCTCTGCCATTTGTTTTAGTGTCTCTTCCATTTTCTCTTCAGTTTTATCTATTTCTTTTTTTATTGGTGATCTTAGTATCCGATTGCTTTTTTTGAACGGTGTTAACTGCTCTTCTTCTATTTCTTCCCTTTTCCTGACTAGGTTCTTACTTTGTTTTTCCTCTATACTACTCATGTATTATGCCTCTCTTCTACTGGTATCTATCCTTAATCTTATTATGGGTTTATCTAAGTTACACTAAATACCTTTAATTATAACTATTTTTAAACTTTACGTCCCTATTTAAAGTCACTGTATTTATCTTGTTTCTTTGTATTGCTAATATTGTTCCTTTAAGTTCTGGGACACAACTGCTAGATCCTTGTTGCGGGTTGCGTCTTCGCCTGTGCGTGGGTGTTGGGTGTGCCGTTGTCAACGGGAATTTCAGATTTACTCCAGATGACTTATTTCTAAAAAGTATATCTCGCCCAAGTTCCTTCCAGTGTTGTTTTCTCAGGATCCTCTTTCTTGTACTAGTTCCTCCCATATGCCGATGATGATGTACATAGAAAAATTTCTAGGTTATTTCCTGTATGTTTTAGTTTCACCTTCTTACCGGACTTATACCCCAGAAAAATTTCTTTTCCTGGGTTTTTTAATCTTTTGTATTATCTTTGTTTTTCTTTACTGCTTTTATTTTGTCACTTTTCACAGTTTTATTCTCTTTTTACTTTACTGTTTGACAGGTCAGGTCAACTAAAATTAATGTCAACGTAAAAAATATGAAAATGCAGGATCTGCAAGATTTCGTTGATAATTATCAGTCTTATAAAGCAAAATCAACAAAGCGAGTTGTCGACCATGAGCTTATGTTTATTATCAGCTGCTAATGATTGCCAACCAATTTGTGTTTGTGCATCAAAAGAGCCCACGAAAGGCTTGTTTTACTAAGAAATTAATAATAACAAATGTACTACATAACGAAGAAATACTAGAAAATAATAGTAATAACATAAAAAGATGGAAATTATTTACTATTTATGTAACCATAGTTATTTTTGGTACTTTTTCACTTAAAAGTATTAATTTTTTTTTAATTTGTATTCAAAAACACCTCCTTGAATTTCAAGACAGAGTTCAATTCTTCTTCTCAATTCGGAAGATGTGGCACATCTGACACGTTGTGTATTGTGTGCTGGAGCTCCATCCTGTTGGGAATAAGTATCTCTATACAGATTTAACGGCAGATTGCCACTCACACAATTGTATTCTTCTTGTGTTATCATCTTGGTGCAAATTTTGAGCCAATGTATATTTTAAAAGACGATATTTATGTTTTAAAATGTTCCATAATGACTTGTTTCCAATTTGAAACTTTTGTGCTGCTTCTCTAGTAGATGCATTGGGATTAGCAGCAAAAATGCTAGCACAGCAATTTCAATATCCTCATCAATTATTCTGGGTTGACGTTTCCTTTTCAACTAATGAAATGACCCCACAGTTTAGGCATTCCGAAAAATTGTTCTCAATAATTCACGAGAGGGTTGTACTTTTTGGGCATAAGGCCGTGAAAATGTTTGTATTGTTGAATTTAAATTTCTTCCAACCTCTCCATACATAACAGTAGGATTAAAACAGTTTAAATTTGTTAATGCTTAAAACTGCAAAGCCATTATTTATTAATAAGTAATTAAACAATTACGAAAACAAACACTTATTAACGTAAGTAACAAAACTCTCCGTCACCTGTATCATTTGTTCATTGCATATTCTACTTCAATATTGTAAAATTATTCCTGATTTTTAATACCATTTTTCTCAAAATAATTGTTATACAACTTCATATCATATTTATATCGTTGAAACCAGAAAAAAATCTCTATCTAATGGACTAAAAATTTATATAGGGTAAAATTTAATTATATTCGATTGTTTGAGAACCACTGATTTAATTTTCTGTTTGTTATTTCTATTAAATAGGGTCCTTTTTCCTGGTCATTTTTTTATATATAACATTTTTCTCTAAAGTCATTAGTTCGCCCAAAAAAGTGCTGGTTGTATTAAAGGAAAGACCCTGTATATCCTTCAACCCTTGTTGATGAGTTGATGACACATGTCAATGTCATTAGTGTTAATGACATATGTCAATAGACAATTTGACATATTTTAACTTTTTTTGTTACTTGTAAAATAGATAGTAGTCTGAGATAGAAAAAAAGCTGTTGATTAAAAAATAATAATGTTTAAAAAAAAATATAATAAAAATAAAAATATAATAATAGATTGTGACTTGGAATATTTTGAAAAATAAAAATAATATTTATTCTGATAATTCGGACTTTTCCAGCCGGATTAATAATTTATTTAATTATTGACGCACCAAAACAAGAATACAAAAAATGCCAGTAAAATATATGCGAAGCAGGTAAGCATAAAAATATAGCACGGCGGGGCGAGACTGAAACTTAAGGGGTTGACAAATAAAACACAAACACTATTAAGAATGATAAAAAATTATATTTAATAGATTTTAAAACGGTGAAATGAACAATTTAGAAACAAATTACAAATATTACAGACGACGACAACGAATGAATATGTTAACTTAGTTGCAATTACCAAAACATATTTATCAAACAAAATTACACAAATTCTACATCTTGTAGCGTACTGCAGACGTGCGAAGACGTCTGCTCAGTTCAACAACCAAAAACTAACTCTCTGTCTTGTGCTGGTCAAACATATGCATCTACCCCATAAGCGGGTACGCGGGGCAGGGAAGGAAACGTTTCCCACAGAACTAGCACAAAAATCTCGACAAAAATTATGTAAAACTAAAACCTAATCTAGGGTTCGACGAGGCCTCTCCATAAACCTGTCAACCCCGGATGACATCTCAAGCCGATATTTCAGAATATATGCCGCGATAAACTCAAATGACTATTTATGAAAACTAAAATTCTAACACACATGTGTAGCAATAAATTAAACTCAATAAAGCACTCCTATCAAGGCGATTTTCGATGCGTTCAAGTCCCAACGCAGTTTGAAACTTGATATTTTAAAATCGTTTTGACAGTAACAACAATAAATCGTATTCTGAATGTTCGCCTTGTTACAAAAAGTTGAATATTAATTTCAGGACTAATGTATTTATTTATGAAACTAGATCTTTAGTAATGCAATGATAGCTGTGTTAACATTTTATAAAAATGCATAAGAAAAAAATGATGAAGATATTGATCTGGAGCTCGTTAATTCAGTTTTACTATTACAAAGAAAATTTATGATGTATTTGATGCATTGAATAGTAAACCATTTTCAGAGAGTTTAAGAAAAAACGGCAGTGACTTTAATGTGGGAATATGTGTACTATAATTATAAGTATTATATATAAACATATTTGAAGTATTACATGGATTCTGGGACTGATTGAAAAACTGGGAGAAAATAGTTGTTAGAAATTTAATTAAACCCGACCAATTTCTAACAAACTCTACAGCTGAAGGATTCCGAGTTACTGGGTAATTTCTTATCATATTTGATAAAATTTTGTCGACCCCTTCCGATTCGTTGGAAATCTCTCATACTTATTTATTTTCATCTAAAACCAAGGAAACATTACTTTATTTGTCAATATGTTCTCAGTTTCTGTTGATATTTTATATATTCACATTTAACAGTTCTTGGTCCACTCTACAGAGCACTTGCAAATAAAATTGCAAAAAATGATACGAATGCTCCAATAGAGGCTGATTTCGGTTTTTTCGATCTTTAACATTTTAGATCGCACGCTGAAGACGAATTGTTGTGTAATAACGGCGAAATATGGGGTCAAAAGTCAAAATACCCTTTTATTTTCAAAAATTCATTTCTCAAATACTCCATCTCAGATTTGGCGCGAATTTAGGTAAATTGTAGAGGAAGACTTGAATTTTCACGTAAAAAAAACTGGCTTTTTGAGTTTAAAAGAAGTTATTCGACTTGAATAACGGTAATTTCACTGGTAGTCGACATGACTCAATAAACTTTCATAATTAATTCGTAATTTTTAATACTTTATAGTTTCAAATATCATCTAAATTAGAAAACAAAATGCTCAGATGGCGGTATCCAGCATTATTATTATAGTAATTTATATATAACCATGCGAAAAATACGCGATTTGTGTATTGTTTTGAAATGCTTTGTTAGCTGAGTCATCGCGATAATTTTTCTGGGGCCGTATCGATTCATTTTAAACCTCAGTCGAGTAATGAAACGATCATGGCACAATTAAACGCGTTTTCATTCAATAATTTACAAGATTTTTCAGTGCGAGAAGTGTACTTGCTACGCAAAATATTGAATATTATAGCTGACAATATAGAACTCGTATGTTCCAATCATGAAAAGGGGTTTCTTATATTCTACGGAAAAAACAAACGCGTTATTGTAACCCATTTAAAGACCATGATTCGAACATCACGTGGAATTTCAGATGCATCTTTTATTACTTTGAGCAATATGTGTGGTGATGTTTCCTCATATTTTTGAGGGAAAGAAACTTTGCTCAACTGTGGAACAAAAATGCTCGAATATATAGAATTGAACATTTTGGAAAGTTATAATTCGAAAACAAACGTAAGTTATGTTATAATATATATATATATATATATATATATATATATATATATATATATATATATATATATATACAGGGTGTAAATAAAAAAGCGGAGCATAGGTGTTTAACATGGGAAATTAGTTCCCAAATGGTTTTAGACGAAAATGATTCAAATAAAAATTAAAGAGAATTTATTTTTATTTGAACCATTTTTGTCTAAAACCATTTGGGAACTTTTGCGCACGGAAAAACTGATTTCCCATGTTAAACGCTTTTTGATTTACACCCTGTATAAATAATATTAAATATTTCAACATCACACGCAGGTAGATGCAATAATTTTAATTTTTTCATATAATAATTCCATATTTAAAGTTATTATATGCTTGGGTAATAAATTTGTTATTTCACAAGATGATAATAACTCCTTAGAAAATCTTGACTCAAAATCAATAATCACAAAATCTAACATCGGAATATATATTGCTGCTCTATAATACTCTTCTGGTGTAGAACAAGAACCATGAATCTATGTCTTTGCTTTTTAGCAAGTCGAGGAAGTGATATAGTCAAATTTAGCTTCAATATTAGTTCGTTTGCTTGGGAAATTTTTTTACAAAATTCACTTTCGCATTCTCTACGATTATGTTTTAACACAGTTATAAGATGTCGTACTGTTTCAGAACAATTACTTATATCTAAAGATTTTTTTTGTAATAATCTGGTAAGAGGTAAAAATAGTGAATATTGATAACAGAATATAATGATATTATAAATTCTATGTCTTGTATTGCTCGTAACAAAGTTTTCGCTTTTGAGGATGTAATTGTTTCTTCCCATCCAGACATTAACTCAAGTGCTTCCACAATTTATTCAATCATTTCCACGAACTGCAATAAAGATTCGTTTCTTTTTACCCAGCTAGTTTCACACATGTATTTAATCGCGCATCTACAACATTTAATAATAAATGATTTCTTTTTGCGGATGCATTAAAGAAAGAAGTGACCTCTCGAATTATGCCAAGAGAATTTCATATACTTGGAACCGTAGATGGGTAAATTTAAGACATGGCTGTAACAAGGACATCGCACTGCATATTTCGCTTCTTTTTTTATTTCTGTAACAGCGCCTATTTGTTCAGACACCATCATGGAACATCCATTTGTAGAAATTCCAACGCAGCAAAGAATATACAAATTTTTTAATAGTTTTTAGAACTAATTGTCCCAAAACTTTTCCGGTTACTCTGGGTTCATGCGTTATGGGAGTGTCTTTAAAGCATTCATTATGAACATTTAAAAAAAATTATAAAATCTTGATGTTTTTCGTTGTTATTGACGTAGCTTAGAATTAATGACAACTGGGATTTATGAGAAACGTCAGTCGTTTCATCAAACATGACGGAATAGAAATTGGCATTTTTTATTCGGTTTAAAATAACACTTACGATTTCCTCATCGCAGCATTCAATCAACTCATTTTGCATTTTACCACTTATGCAAGTCGCATTTGCACTTGAATTTTTTAAATGGTTTTCAAGAAATTTGTCACCATTATTTGCTCGAAATCGTAAGAGTTCTCTAAAATTACCCTCATTATTATTCGATGAATTTGGCACTATCTCTAATTTTCCAAAGTCCCTATGACCACGCAGAGGAATATTTAGTTTTCCCAGAAATATTATGCTTTCCAAGATGGGTTTTAATCGCTCCGTGTATTATTTTACCTGGCTCAAACGCTCTGTATTAATTTTATTAATGATGTTTTCTTCTGGAGCATAATACGACTGAAGAAATTGTTTTGCACTTTCAATTGCATTTTCATGATAGGTACAATTCTGAAGTACAAGATCTCCGTCTTTCCCTAATAATTTCGAAAATGAAATTAATGGCTTCGTTACTAATTTCTGAAGTTGTTTATTTGAGCCTCCCATTATTTGACATACAAATTATGTACAATATTTACAATATAAGCCTTTTTTAAATTTTAAGTAAACGAGCCAATTAAATTTATCTAAAGGTGACTGATTTAAATATCTACGTTCTTCTTTTACTTTTTTATTATAGTCATAAATAGGAAATTCAAATCCTAGTGGTGGCTTCCACGGTCGTTCTATTAGATCGCATTTTGTTTTGTCACTTAAACCCCCTAGTTTATCAATGTGATAGCCTACATCATTTATTTCACACGAACCTGTAACTTCAATTTCAATATCTAATGAATTTGCCGGAATTTTTGTTTCCTGAATAGCCTCAAGCTCCAAGGATGCCGAAGCCTTATTTGGATTAGGTTCATCATTTTTCTGTTTTTTAAAACACATCTGTAAAGTTGCTTGTTTCTCTGTCCGTTTCATGTTTAAGCCGTATTATCTGTTTATAATACTGCAATAAAATTAAGAATTATTAAATCATTGTTTATTTTATATTATAACCACTTTAATGTACCAAAATTTGTCTACACTATAATTTTTACCCAGAGTAGGAGCATTTATACAGCCACCTGGATTAGTTTGGCATAAATACTGTTATTTCTATTACCTTGTTCATGTGCGTTGAAAACAGTACTACTGCTGCGCAAATGTGATAGCTTAAAATCATATCGAACGCAGTAATTCATTTTAGAATTAATCAAATATTAACGATTACGTTAAAATACGACGAGATAAAACATTATAATTAAAACAACAGTTGCAATGTAAGACAAGTATTATTTTATTTCTTTGATATAATATAACTATTTTCTTTAACTTCAAATAAAAATATATTCATTTATATTTCATTTTTAGATAAGTGAATTATATGAATATGCAAAAGGACCGATATTTTGAAAAAAAAAATTCCATTAGTATTGATCCATATACTCTGACACATTCCGATTTCAATAAGAATTATAAATTAATACCCAAAATTAGCAAGATGTCAATCTTAAATTATTTGATATTTAAGGCGTCGCCGTCGTGGGAAACTCAACTTGAAATGAGAGCATACAAAAGCACAGATGCTTCTATGCATGTTGCTTGCAAATGGGTCCAGAAAATTTACTTCAAAAAGTGCGGGGATATCTATTTATTATCTGGCTTGGTAAGTACTTTTTGATCATAGTAAATACTTGATTAAAATTATATTCTTCATTTTGTTTTAAGTTCATTAAGAATCAGCCGACTGTCTCTGAAGCCGTGGATTACTATATCTGAGGCTGAAGAAGTACTTTGTGGACATTCTGATTGCGTTACTGGATTGGTCGATGTATACACACACGTTTTATTTTGCTGTAGAGTCACGACAATGTGGAGTCGTTGAGTGATATAATTGCTTAATGGAAGAAACCTATGAGTAAATCAAATATGCATCATTCCATACAGGCAATTGACTGGACTGTACCACATGGAGCAGGAATATCACAAGCCGATTGTACGCCATCAAATCCCGAGACCAGTTACCAGACGCTGAATCGCTCAAGGTGAAAATTCGCGAAGAATACAACGCCAGGAAGCAGAAACATGGAGAAGACGGAAGCTCCGCCATGTTCGCTAAACCAATGCGCGCGCAGCCAAGAAAATCAAACCAATTTAACGAGTTTGAAAAACCGGGTGTATACAGCGCAAGTGGAAGCGCGGGCAACAACAGAAAAAGCAAACATTCACAGCTGAAATCTATCTTCAAATGCGCGTTCTGTAGGAGTACCGTTGCTAAGAGCTCTCTCGTAGCGTAACGAATACAGTCGGCGGTGAGTTTTCCTGGGCCACGAGGTGCGCAACACGGAGAAGTAATCCGTTAAACAAATTGGGGTGTGTAGACCGCGAGTTCACCGGTTACCTACACCAATCCGGACGTCCCACTCTATCGACGCGTTGCCGAATCTAGCTTGTGAGTTCTCCATAGCTATCTACGGCCACGACGCCCGTAGGCTGGGACCCCCACGTCACCGACGCCACGACGCTAGGCGTCGATCTTCCGAAAACCTGACCGGGTCATTCTCTGTCAACCTTCCGTCAATTTCCGACACCCCGCGCACCGGCCTGACGACGCCAGGCGTCGTTTTCACCAAACCAGGCCAAATCATTTTTCGTCACCCGTCCGTCGAATACGAGCACCGCAGACGCCGCTCCGACGTCCGCGACGCCCGGCGTTGATTTTACGATACCTACCCCAAACCGTTCTCCGTCATCTACCCATTAATTCCCAGTACCCCGCGCACCACCCTGACGTCGCGACGCCCGACATCAAGCTGTCAAAAATCATACCGCACCGTTCTCCGTCATCCGTTCGGCAACTACGAGCCTCTACATCACCGTTGCAACATAATCAGCGTCGCGACGCCAGGCGTCGTTTTTTCGGAAAGGCCCGATTTAACATCCTACCGTCCTACCTTTCCCTCCCACATGCTATTAAGACTTGTATCGACACTCTGTTCATCGAATTCAACAACATCAATAAATTCATTATTTAATTTTATCTCTACTGTTATTATTACTCATCAGCCCTGCCCCTTCTCCGAAACCAGCTATCCGACCGTTGGCGCCCGAGCACCGATACGCCAGCGTTCTACGACATACCACCAAAAGTACGTATATATATATATATATATATATATATATATATATATATATATATATATATATATATATATATATATATATATATATATATATATATATATATATATTAGGGTGGGTCGAAAAAAATAGATTTCGTTCTCTAGGGTCTAAAATGAAAGAGTTCCATCTAAAAAGTTGTGGAGATGTGCTGAAACATTTTTCTGATGAATACCCAGGCAGCACCGAGCACCTCAAAACGCCGTTTTTTGCACTTTTTTTAGATTCGGGCCAATAACTTTTTTCAGTTTGCTTCAAATTGGCTGAATTTTTTTTCTGGTATTCCCAGATCAATACCGAATATATCAATATAACCGACATTGGGGTTTATCTTATCCTAAAAGGCGAAGAAAAATTCTCAAAATACCCAAAATCGGGTTTTTCAGGTATTTTGTTATTCCGGCGATTGGAATCGTTATTGGATTTAATTAGGTGCTGCCACCTATCTTCATACTTATATGATCTGAAACTGTTCTGTAGATCATACAACTGATGAATCTAATGTTCTGGATTTAACACAGAAACAAAATATAACTATTCCAATCGACGGAATAACAAAATACCTGAAAAACCCGATTTTTTGGTACTTTGAGGATTTTTTCTTCGCCTTTAGGAAAGGGTAAACCCCAATGTCTGTTATATTGACTTATTCGGTATTGATCTGGGAATACCAGAAAAAAAATTCAGCCAATTTGAAGCAAACTGAAAAAAGTTATTGGCCAGAATCTAAAAAAAGTGCAAAAAACGGCGTTTTGAGGTGCTCGGTGCTGCCTGGGTATTCATCAGAAAAATGTTTTAGATGGAACTCTTTCATTTTAGACCCTAGAGAACGAAATCTATTTTTTTCGACCCACCCTAATATATATATATATATATATATATATATATATATATATTATTCAAAGATTTATCAAGAGGTTTGTAAAAACTGGTACGTTTAATAAAGGGCTGCAAAATACAAATGTACAACGTAATTCTGAAGAAAGTGTGCTTGCATTAATTAAAGAAAATCACTCTTTTAGTTTACGAGAAATCGCAGCAGAACTTGGAATCAGTCATATGAGAGTATATTGGGCCATATAACCATTATACACTACATCATAGGTGGTGCGGAAATGTGTGCATTTTATGCAGAACACGAGTTTTCTAACTTTTGAAATCGCGATATTCTTGACTTTTGACTTTCTATATAATTATTAGCAGCACTAGGATAGATGGGGACTTTTAATATTTCATTTGTAATAGTTTATTCATTTTAAAATTTTATATTTAGAACTAGAATGTTCAAATTATGAGGTGATTATATTTTGGTACCAATTTAGCATCAGGCAGTTGATGTTTACTTGAAGGCCTTTGCATTGTTGTAATCAATAAGAATACATTGTTGTAATCAATACATGTACATTATTGTAATCAATAAGTACACATTGTTGAAATCAATATGACTATATTATTGTAATCAATAAGAATACATTGTTGTAATCAGTTCGAATACGTTACCGTAATCAATAAGAATATATTGTTGTAAACAATACAAGTACATTATTGTTATCAATACACTGTTATAATCTGCACAATATTGTAATAAATTACTATATTACTACAATTATTGTAATAAATGTAAAAAATGTTATAAAAATTATTGAAAAAATTAATAATATATTTTTTATTATACCTGCATCATAAACCGTGTTTAAAACACGGTACAGCGTTCGTAAACGCAAGATTAAAACACGCCGTGCTTAAAAGGTTGCTAAGCAACAACAAAAATATTTACTATTAATATCTGTCAAAACTGTAAACGTAAACAACAAATGCTAACCAGTCTACATGTAAACGATATACGCCAAACGTCAGACGCGCAACATTATGAAATGAATCAAAATCAAAATGTTGCTTTCCAGTTTTTCCAGAGTATGGTGCAGGTATAATACAAAATAACGTATGACACAAGTGTATAAGTGCTTTCAAAGCACTAGACGCGCAACATTATGAAATGAATCAAAATCAAAATGTTGCTTTCCAGATTTATCCGGTGTATGGTGCAGGTATAATAAAAAATAACGTATACACACGTTTATAAGTGCTTTTAAAGCACTAGCGACGATAAATGCACTCCGCTTCGCGTACTCGTCGTACGTGCTTTAAAAGCTTACTTATACACTTGTATCATAATATACTATTAATATGGAAAATAAAACGTCTTGTTTCGGAAACGTTTCGTGTCGTGTTACAGAAACACCAATAAAGAGGTTATTTCTACAAGTTTTCTGTAATTTTCTGAAGTTTGTTGCTTTAGATTTTTAATTTTTCGTATTTAATATTAAAGTGAGTGTTTTTCTTTTTCGTAACTTTAGCATCAATTTGGATTGGAATTTCATAGGATGGAATTGCTCATACACTGGACTAATCTGGTAGTTCTCTTTTGGAATGAAATGTCTGATTTGGTGGGAATAAATCCAGGTGCAATAACAAGTAGTAGAGTAGTACGTTTTCACCTATTGCCAATATTTGTGAATAAATTAATAAAATAAATATAGAATAAAATAATTACGGAAATATTCAGCTTCATTAAAAAATTAATTTTCTACAGGCTACACTTGTTTTTGTAATTCAACCAACAGCAACTCTTTTTGATGAAGACGAACTTCCAACGGTTTTAAAAATGGCAGGCTTCAAAAATTAATAAATAACTAAAATGTTATTTCGGTATACTGATTTAGTTTTAGCAGCGTTAGGTAGGTTCTAGAATGTGACAGCTCACATGAAATTTACGAAATCATGTAATTGTTTGTAATTTTGTTTCACAAAACACTTATTAAATTTAGTTACATGTTTTAGCTATTCTTTTCATCCACATATATAAATACTAGAATGTTCAAAAACCTTACTGTAATGATTGTTTTGTTTTTCGATAAGAATAATTGTAAGAAATAATTTATTCAAATATGAATTTGTAAAACACAATTCATGAGAGTGAAGCTAGCTTAACGGAAATATTCGTTTTTAGCCTGTGAAATGTACTTCAAATATCATCGTGATGTACAGCCACTGTAAAAAATCCATGAAATTTTGACAGATGGAGGTAAAATGATGTATAATGTTGTTGGGCCATAAAGAATATGAAAATAAATTAAGAATACAAAATTTGCTGCTTGAAATTTGTGTAACTATTTAGTTTTTTTTGTTATATTTATTGTTTTTAGAACGTATTTGATTCCAGCATATCTGTTTAACCTTTAATTTTATTTTAGCAAACATAATTCACATTTACCAGGATGATTTAGCATACGAAGTTACTTCTTAAATGATAATAAACAATTTAATAACAGAGATATATTCTGGCATAGTCATTTATTATCAATGTAACCTCAATTACTTTTACCTGAAAATATAAACGAATATTATGTTAAAATGTAGAATCAACGTTTATAATGTCGATATTTAGTTCAGAATATTTGTAAGAATAATGCACCAACGATTGGAATTGCACAATTTGTCAAAGAAACATCCTAGATATACAATTGTTGCTGTTTGATGTTTAGGTATGTAATACAGTTTGCAGCTACTAATAAATTACATTTTTTATTGAAAACTAGTATCTACACTGTAAAAACTCTTTACCAAACAAATGGTAATAATTGCAACAGTACCTAAAAACTGGTGAATTAAGCATACGTTTATTGTAAACAAGAATATAAAAGGTGATATAAAACGAATATATTTCTCGAAACCAAAACGTATTGTAGTTCTAAACAAACTAATATTTATATAGTGCTTTAATGAAGTAAATTAAATTTCGTGTTGAAACATTGTGTTTATTTTTTTTTCTTATCAAGTTTGTAGTATTTTTGTTTATAATTGTTTCTAAACTATTCATGGATGGGACAGCATGGGAATTAGTTTTATTATGAAAGTAGACACTATTAATAATTATAAATTAAAAATATTTATTAATTTTTTATTAGAAATGAAACAATTAATGAAATGGCTGAAGAAATTTCATCGGAATGCAATATCATGCGTAGTGAAAATTGTACCGAAGACAACAACAAAACATGCACTGATAGAAATGAACTGGTAGGAATACATTTGTCTCTTTGCGCCACAGATTCTGAATAAATTCATTTTTTTTTTCAGGAAAATATAATCGACATTAATGCAAAAGAAGTCAATTGTGATACGAAATTTGAGATTAGCGGTAGAAGAATTGTTAATTTACAATATTTGTTAGAAAAAAATTGCGAAGTATCAAATCATTCTCCCGAATTCGGTTGTTCGTTAGCAAATTCAAAAGTAATTGCCGAAAAACGAAAAGGACTAATTTCAGTTGTAACATTTAAATGTGATATGTGCAATCAAATTTTTAAAATACTCCAGCAGTGTCTGGAATAATTAGCATTGGCTTTGGACAATCTAATTTGGAAGAATTTTTCAGTGTTTTAAATATACCAGCAATGGTATCGAAAACATATCAAAAATACCATAGAGATGTATGTGAAGGCTGGAAGAAAACAGCTGTACAGAACATGAAGGAAGCTGCAGAGAGAGAGGCAGAATATGCTCGAGAACAAAATTTAGTAGATTGCAAAGGAATACCGTTGATAATAGTAATTGCAGACGGTTGTTGGTCCAAGCGATCGTACAGAAAAAATTACAACGCCCTTTCTGGTGTTGCAGCCATAGTTGGACAAAAATATGGTGAAGTTTTGTATATCGGTGTGAAAAATAAATTTTGTTGTATATGTGCAAGAGCTGCAGCTAAAAATGAAAAACCCCAAGAACATATTTGTTTTAAGAATTATGATGGAAGTTCTTCTAGCATGGAGGGTGAAATATTATCGCAAGGGTTTGAAATGAGTATTGAGATGTATGGTGTAAAATATGCAAAAATTATAGCTGATGGGGATA
Source organism: Poecilus cupreus (assembly GCA_963942605.1). Lineage (NCBI taxonomy): Eukaryota > Metazoa > Arthropoda > Insecta > Coleoptera > Carabidae > Poecilus > Poecilus cupreus. The sequence goes on along the minus strand of OZ012719.1, from coordinate 28,136,657 downwards.
GCAGTACCTACAAAAAAATACTAGAAATGAGACCGTACAAAGATTTAACTGTCGAAAAAATTGAGTGTTCAAATCATCTTTTAAGAAATTATTGTAATAAATTAACAAATTTAACATTAGACACAAGACATAATATAATGAAACGAAAACAGATAGCGAATAGAATATTAAGATGCAGAAGCGCAATTGCAGGAGCTGTAAATTTTGGTAAAACAGAAGACAACAAAGAGCAGGCAATCAACAACTTAAAAAATCTAAAATTATTGAAATTAAATTTAAATAAATAAAATGCTACAATAGTCATACATTTCATCCAATTTTCGAACACTTAATGTTCTCGCTCTGCAAGTGCAAGGTTACTCAGTTAATCACCCCCATTTTATGTCTTAATATAAAAAACGTTTTCTGGATGTTATTGTCACACAAGTTTCAAACTATGAATCTCGAACACATATAAAACACTGTAGTTCTGTAAATAGGGTAACCCCCTGTGATAATGTTACCTTGAGAGGAAATACTGAGGCTCTTTATGTCCAGTTTCGGAGTTACGCGTCCGCTCATGAGAGCGTTTTGGGCCTGTCGGGAAAAACTGTGTTTTATATAGGAATTGATACCCAAAAACACGGTTCCAAAAAAACTGTCCTGCTATGAGAGATGTCCGCTAGTGGGAGCTGTCCGCAAAGGGAACTTTCACTGTATTACTACAAATTCTACATCAACAAAAAAAGTGCTACTAAATAATATTACTCAAACAATGTAACCTAATTACTCAATAATTCATAATTCTGTCGACGCTAAGTCAGCAAACATGACATATATTACCAGTTTAAATTTAGACAATTACTTACACGTGCATTTTTAATTATTACGCTATCGAGTATTGAACTCTCTCTGCATGCTGACATTACTTATTACGTTATTAAATTTTGGAATCTCTTTGTGGTGATTTAGCGTTTACAGTTGTACCAACCTCGTAGAACACGAGATCGTGACTAATTCGCCGCCGGTGAAACAGAGATATTATCCGGTATCTCCTGTCGTACAACACATTTACAAGGTCTTAGATAAAATGTTGCGGGATGACATTATTGAGCCATCATCTAGTCCGTGGTCGGCACCCTTTTTGATGGTACCTAAAAAAGATGGTAACTATCGTTTTTGTGTAGACTTTCGCTGTGTTAATAAAGTTACAAAAAAAGACGCGTACCCTATTCCTTATGTGTCAGCAATATTAGATAGGTTGAGAGGTGTGAAGTATATAAGCTCCCTAGACATTAAGTTCGAGTACTGGCAAATTCCGGTTAAACCAGAAAGTCGTGAAATTACCGCATTTACCATCCCAGGGCGTGGTCTTTTCCAATTTAAACAGATGCCGTTCGGGCTTACTAACGCTCCAGCTACGTGGCAGCGTTTAAAGCTGGATTTATAGTTTACATAGCATAACATAGCATAGCATAGTCAAAATATAAATACACGCAAGTACGTAAGAGCATTTATAGTTCTCTTACATAACATAATATAGCATAACATAAAATAAGAAATGATCAAATTTTATTTCTTATACTATATTATGTTTTCCGGTAATGTTCGGACACTATCTAAAAATACACATAATACTGCATTAACTACTTTTACAATATCATCAAACATTTTAAAACTAAAAATAAAATCTCACAAAAGATCAAAATTGTAACTTGCAAATGGACAAATCAATGCCAAAACAATATTAAATATTGTATTTGGACACTCTGAACATTCTTCGAAAGAATATTCTTCTTCTTTTTATGCTTTGAAAACATAACACAATTTCATACTAAAAAACCTACAAAATTTATTATGTTATGCTATGCTATGTTATGTTATGCTTTGCTATGTTATGTAAACTATAAATCCAGCTTAATAGATAAAGTTTTAGGTGCAGACCTCGAGCCCTTCGTCTTCGTTTATTTGGATGATATCGTTGTAGTATCGGAATCTTTTTCACAACAAATAGATATTATAGAAAAGATTTTCTCTCGACTAATCGCTGCAGGTTTGACGGTCAGTCAAGAAAAAAGTCAATTTTGTCGACCGCAAATTAAGTACTTGGGTTACGTAGTTGATCACCTTGGACTTATAGTAGATCCCGAAAAGGTTGAGGCAATTCTGAATATTCCGAATTCTAAAACATTAGGAGAAGTTAGAAGCTTTTTAGGCATGGCCTCATGGTACAGGCGCTTTGTACTTAATTTTTTTATGTATCGTGGACCATTAACTCAACTATTGCGTACAAATAATAAATTTTTGTGGTCATCTGAATGTCAGAAGTAGTTTAATGAGTTAAAAGAAAGTTTAGTCACTGCTCCAATTTTGACGTGTCCGGATTTTAGTCAGCCGTTTGTCGCACAAACTGACGCTAGTGGTTATGGCCTCGGCGCCGTATTCAGGGCCGGTTTTCCCATAAGGCCGATAGGGCGACTGCCCTAGGTTTCCGATTTTAAGCGGCCTCTAAAATAAAAAATTCGATGGATACTATATAAAACGGAATATCATTTTCATTTGTGACACAACAGAGAACACAGATTTGACCTCTGGTATGGTTTACATATCGAATAATCTTTTCTGAGCTTTATTGTCTACCACGTTTCCCGGGCCACTGATAACGTTCAGTTATTGTGTAACCCGGCGAAGCTGCCATCGAGGTATTTTATTCGCAAAGCACATAGACAGTCTACCATCTGTAGCTGTCGGACACAGCGAATCAAGGTTCGTTCCCGCGTGTGTACGCATAGCGCCACTGCACCGCGATGAAGAAACACGCTATCTCCAACGACGCTATGTAGCGTGATAGCACAACATCCAATACGAAGAAAACTGGTGTGAAAACACCGGTAAATTGCTGGAGCAGGTTCATCAGCCAAACCAGCCCGAGGACGACTTCCACCGGGGGGTGGAAGAATCTGTATACAACTACATCCATAATGCACCGGCCGATGATAACTTCGAACCAATCGAAGAAACAGAAGTCGACGAAGCACTTGCGGCGCCTCGACGCAACACAGCCCCTGGAGAGGACAACATTACTCATACCTTGCTCAAGCAACTCCCACCTGCTGCAACTACGTTCCTAACCAATATCCTAAACTCCTGCCTAGTTCTTGGCTATCATCCTGCACGGTGGAGGACTGCTAAAGTAATCATGATCCCTAAACCCTTAAAAAATCCCACCAATCCGTTATCTTACAGACCCATTAGCCTGATAAACTGCTTGAGCAAGGTATACTAGCGGATCCTTCAGTCAAGGTTGCTACTATTCTGCACAGAGCGGAATGTCAGCTTGGATCACCAACACGGATTCCGAGCACAACGATCGGTACAAAAAGCTCTTTTGCACCTGGTGAGTGACATTACGGGTGCGCTCAACAGACACCACTACGCAGCAGCCGCCTTCCTGGACCTGGAACGAGCATTCGACTGTGTGTGGCACGCTGGGTTAATTTTTAAATTAATCCAACTTGGAGCACCAAGGAATCTCACCCAGGCGATCGCAGCTTTCGTCCATCAACGCCAAGCCGCGGTACGCACACTCAACGCGACGTCCAGGGTATTCCAGTTGAGGGCTGGGCTTCCACAGGGCAGCGTGCTATCTCCTACCGTCTTCCTCGTATACTGCCACGACATTCCTACTCCGAGGGACGCCAGCGAGAGGATACAACAGTACGCTGACGACACGGTGTGCTGGGCGGTGGGCCGCTCACCACAAGTTGCTGTCAACCGGCTACAGTACACACTGCAGCCACTGGAAGCCTGGATGCGTCGCTGGCGCATATCAATAAATGCTGGCAAGACACAATTCGTGGTGTTTCGGCACCGCCACAAACGAACCCAGGCAGTCCCGTCCATCACTCTAGCTGGAGCTAGAGTGGAACAACAACCAAGAGCAACGTACCTCGGAATATTACTAACCATTACAATGAACTTCGTCCCGGACATCCAACGCTGCACAAGTCAAATGAGGCAACGCAGCAGCCTCATCACCATGCTCCGAGGTCGTCTCCGTGGCTGCAGCGTCCAAGTCCAACAACACACATACAAAATGTTCGTGAGACCCCTGGCGTACTTCCGAGCTGTGGTGTATGCAGCAACTCGAAATCATACACTCCGACCGCTGCTGACCATGGAGCGCAGATTTCTCCGGAAATTCAATAGAGTGCCGTACGACTATCCATCCGCTCACATATATGACCGATTCGGGATGACTGCCATCACCAGCAGACTGGGTTCACTGCAAGGCAGATTTGCTGACAGGACGATCCGCGACGCCACAGTAGTCTGCGAGACCTGCAACGCCGTGCACCGCTCCCCCGCCGCCGACCGCGTTTCAAATACCGCCAGCCGGAGATAACGCTTCTCAGCCACGCGACGCACCTTCCCCCCGAGATGGAGGCCACCATCGAAGCAACCCCTCTAGAATACCGGTGAAATATTTAGTGCAATAATAATGAACAATGAGTGTACATAAAAAGTGTGGTGTGTAAAAAGTGCAATAATTAAATAAGTGCAATAAATAAACTAACATGTCCAATATTCGCAAATACCTGTAATTTTTTTTTCTTTTCTTTGTTTTTTCTAACTGTTTTTATATCGACCATTTTTTATGTTGTTTTTTTTTTTTGACTATAATTATGTATTTAATTCCTCTGCTGAAGAGGGTCTCGCTAACCCTATAACAGCATCCAAAAATGTATATATTCTATGCCCATGTATATATGTAAATAATATTTAATAAATGACTTTTAAAATAAAAAATAAATTTCATTTGTATTCAGCGTTAAATAATTTCATTTTGAATGTATAATTTAAATTCGGGCCACTTAATTACGTATTTTCACAACGGCAACGTCACTAAGCTAGGGGAATGTACGTATCGATAACATGATTTACTTGTACCGGTAAATTGGTACTAACTTTATACCGCTCGTAAAAAATCGTTTTGGTAATAATGTGGACTGGAATGTATTTGTAAGAGAGGCTCAGATTGAGAAACTGGATTCCCCGAGTTTGACGTAACCATTAGCTGGTCAGTAGTCAGTAGTGGTAGCGGAGAGATGAAGAGTGTATATAGAAATAAAAATAATTACAGTAGGTTAATGTTATTTCTAGAAAAAGGTATGGCAAAAGAAAATTTGAAGGAGGAGCCGCGAACTAAGAAGGGAAACGAAATAAGGATTCGTATAGCAAAATTGAAAAACATTTTCAATAAAAAAATGCAAATCAAAATTTAGATCAGGAAGCGTGCAGTAGCCACACGCCTATATCAAATGTTGATGCTGTGAATAATGTGATAAAAATAATTAAAAATAGCGAACAAGAAGATGTTACTGAAAATCAAACAAATTATACAGACAACGATTGGCCTCAAGTAATTACAGATTCCTTATTATAATAAATGTAAAAAAAAACTTATGTAGAAAGAAGGTATCTTCTCTTGTAAATTAAAACTATTATTTTATATTTGTGTAATGCAATTTTTGTTTTGTTTTGATATTTAACTACATATTTATGTCTACATTATAATTTTATTTTGATATTAAACTTTTATTTGAAAAAAAAAAAATGTAGATATTTTATATCGGCCTCTAAATTTCTTCCGACTTAGGCCTCTAAATATATAAAACCGGCTCTAGCCGTATTGAGTCAAACCCTCGATGGTGAAGAACGGGTTATTTGTTATTTGAGCCGGTCACTTTCCAAACAAAGCGCAATTACACAACTACTGAGCCGTTTGTGCCTCGCAGTTGTCTGGGTTCCGGAAAAATTAAGACCTTATACAGAAGGAGCAAAATTTTCGGTAATTACTAACCATCAACCTCTGTTATGGTTTAGTGAGTTAAAGGATCCGGTGGGTAGAATATACCGTTGGGCTGTTCGGCTCCAAGCAGTTCGACTACACTCTTATACATCGTAAAGGTAAAGACCATTTGGTTCCTGACTGCCTCTCGCGCTCGGTATCAGTGCAAGTAGTCGAAATTACGGATACTTTCCCTCCGAATACAGAGTCACGTGATAAGTGGTACAGCCGAATGTTGAACAAAGTTCAAAAACGACCGAACAAGTATCTCGCGTGGCGTATAGATAATGGCCAGTTGTATAAGTATGTAGAAGCGCGTATACCAGATCTGGGCGAATGTAGTGAGCAGTGGAAGATCGTTATACCTAAAGAAAAGCGAAAGGAAATGTTAGCTAAAGCTCATGATTCCCCGACATCAGGATATCCGGGTGTTCTAAAAACTTACCACAAGTTGTGTCAGAGATTTTATTGGCCTAAAATGCGTTCCGAAGTTGCCGCATATATTAGAAAATTCGTTACTTGTGTAGAGCACAAAGCAGTGCAAAAAGCTCCTCCAGGCTTCATGGGTAGCAAGCCTCGTGTTTATAGGCCCTTCCAACTTATAAGTATCGATTTAATTGGTCCATTACCGCCATCTACGAAAGGTTATAAATTTATTTTAGTAGTCAGTGATTATTATAGTAAATTTACACTTACATTTCCTCTTAGATCAGCGACAGCACGAGCTGCTAGTAATCATATCGAGAATGATATATTTTTAATGTTTGGTGTGCCACAATATTTAATTTGTGACAATGGCGTTCAGTTTAGGAGCAACGAATTTCTAAATTTGTGTGAACGTTATAAAACTAAAATCCTATTTACTGCTTTATACCATCCGCAGAATAACCCTGCCGAACGAGTCAACAGAGTCGTGAAAACCATGATATCGTCATATGTTAAAGACAACCATAGGCAGTGGGCAGTGGGCAGTGGGCAGTGGGATAAGTTTTTGCCACTTGTTAGTTGCGCTATACGAACTCTCCACCATGAAGTTACGGGTTTTTTCGCTACCTTTGGGCGCTAGCACATTTTAGCGGATGACGAGTACGTAGATAAAGCAGTACAAGATAATGGTAAAATAGAGTTTGATCGTTTGAATATCACTACCACTCGTCCACCTGGAATCGAGAAAATTTATGCGGAAATTCGGAAAAGGCTAGATAAAGCGTACGTACGTAATAGTGCACACTATAATTTAAGACGTAGACCAGTAATATACGAACAAGGTCAATCTGTTTGGCGACGCAATTTCCAGCTATCGAACGCGGCTGAACATTTTGCTAGTAAGCTAGCTCCAAAATATGTGGGTCCGTTTATAGTTCAGCAAAAGATTTCCGTTATCATTTATAAATTGGTAGACGCTGAAGGAAATGATCGTGGTACTTGGCATATTAAGGATCTAAAAACAGGACCAGAAAACAATGATGTTTCCAATGATTTATTCAGTATTTAATATGAATAAAAATTTGTGGAATTTTCATTCACGGGAGTGAGAGGGGAATTTGTAACGTATATTTTTGTTTTCTGTACAATTCAATTTGTCTGTTGCCTCAATACCTGAAATATCAATCGTTGTTTATTTTAGTTAATCATAATTTCTTTTACTTACCTTCCCGTATTTAGCTAGTAGTTATTCATAACAATATTTTATATAAAATCATTAAATAATTATAATTCATATTTTTTTTTTGAGGTTAGTAACATGACATTTGTTTATAAATTATAAGATCTAGTAACTTTTTATTGTCTATTTGTTAGTGTCAAATTCAGTCGATATTACAGGTAGTTGTTGGTCGCTTCTTGCTTCTGTCTCTCTCGCTTTCTCTTTGTTTCAATCTTCTTTCTCTTTCTTTAGCATCTCTGTTGTTTTCAATTTGGGAAAACAGTCGGAAGTACACATGCAATGATTCCAACACATGTATGTAAACTTAATTTTAAAATAAAATATATAAATATATTATACTTGTGACTCCGCAGGTCCATTCCTTAATGACATCGTCCTGTATAAAATGTTTTTCACATATAAAATCTTTTGAACTGAGCACATTGTCTTTTCTGGGAATGGGCCCATAAACCATTTTTTTTTAAATTTTTATGAAACTTTATTAGTATATATGATGTTCAGTGAAAACCCAATGTGAAAATTCCATATATTACCGGAGATATGATTTTTTAAAGTGTGTGTGACGTCACGGGTACTGTTCCAGTATCACTAAAATTAATATTTACATATTGTAAGTCTTTATATAATATACGAAAGTTTGAGAACAGTGGCGCTAGTAGTAATGTAACAACCTCAGCACACAATTTTAATCAATAGTGTTTCAACATAGCACAATAAAACAGAGAAATTATAAAACAAGTAATAGAAGCCCAACAAATAGAATCTTAAATACCAACAAACAAAATAAATGAAATGACATTTCGTAGTTCCATTTTAGCCCACAATAGGCGTTGGGCGCCACGGCAGACGCGCGATTTGCACATTTCATATTTCTGGCAAATAGCATCAATGCGAGGACCCGTGACGTCAAAATATGTTCAATTCATTATATCGCTTTACTCCAGAATATTTAAAAAAAAAATACTTTACTACTAATAATTTCATAAGTGCTAGACGATTTTGATATAAATTTGTCATATTTCGTCTATAGTTTATGCGCCCATTGTTGTTCGCTACAAATTATTTCGTCCTTAAGTGCACAAAATATTGTAATTTTTCTTTATATGACGCATAACGGCTTGTACAATTTGGCATAAAGCACATTTTGTCCATTTTAAATGAAATTAAATGTAAATAAATAAAAAAAGTTCAGAACACAAACACTTCTCTGTACAAATCAAACGTAAACAGAGCATAGCGATGGCCTCCTATCTCCACAACTAGCTCAACAAACGAAGTAAATTTTGGTACCGCTAGCTTCATGGGCCTGGCGTACGAAGTGTCATCTCCTTTTTATATTTTACTTCGTGGCTTTGTGTAAGCTTTTGTATGTTGTAAACTACATTTTATTCAAAATACCGTAACGTCACGGTATGTTGCGGTATGAGTCGCCATACTGACCGTATCATACGCAGGTCTGGAACTGTGTAACTGAGCGGTTACTATACCTATCTCTTTTCGTTTGAAACAGCTGCTATTTGTCAACAAAATAGTCTCTGTCAACAAACGAGCAACGACAACCGAAATGGAGAATATAAAATTTTTAATTAACAAAAAAGAATTATTAGTTCAAGGTACCGACGAATTTTTGTTAAAGCTTAAAGAAGGTATTATATTTAATATTAATATTAATTATTATCTTGATATGTTTTTAGATGATGATGAATTTACGATTCGGTACATCACCAGATTATGGGGTAAATAGCTCCGTGGTAACGTAGCGGACTTTGGATCGTGAGATCCTCAGTTCAAATCCCACTGCCGACAGTTACCAATTTAAATTTACCCCTGTGGTTCCCCATCCACTAACATCTTTGGGGGCTGTAATTTGACGGCTGGTGACCGCACTTCATACGAAAAAATATATCACTTACCGAAATCTGCGTAAGCAGAGTGCCATACCCATATTGGGTAAAAGGCGTGATGATATATTTATTTATTTTACCAGATTAATAATAGCAAATAAATTGAATGAAATTGGATTGTATGCTAATGATACTGAAAATCTGGAAATAGAGAAGTAGTTAGTCCAAAGAAAGTTGATAATAAAGGTACTCCTGATTGTATATCTGCAATATACCTATAATAAAATAAATAACATTTGTATTGTAGATGTATATAACGTAATATGGGTTGCTAAAGGCAAACCATCTAAAATGGATAGACATAATTAATGTTGGATTTAATAGAAAGCTAGAAATATGTATCTCTATTCCAAAATAAGCAAACAGTTAAATCACAAATATAGGTAAAAATCGGGGCGAAAATGAGCGCAGTTGATTTTAATTTGGGCCCCACATCAACCATTCCGGAAAAATTGTGGCAAAAGATCATGATCTTAACTAGAACGTACAATTAGTACAACCACTACGTGAAAACTATAACAGGGACAGAACCTAAATTGCCACCAGAATATTATGATGACATGAACAGAATACTGGGTGATAAACATAAAACTAATCCACCATTTATAAGAGAATCAATGGAAATTCACAAATCTTCAACAATTAACTTAACCCTTGCATCAGATATAATCGAAGAAATAGATTCAACATCAACCCTATCTAATAGTTCAGACAGATTGTACAAATATTGTACTAAAGGAAAATAAAAATAACCTAAGTCAAAGAATAGATTTAGCAGAGTTGGTAACAGTTGGCAACCAACAAACTACAAAGAAATTCTAGTCGAAAATTACAAGAAATGCGCTCAGAAAATATTAAGCAGAATGAGCGGCAATTTAAAATTTTCGAAAAATTATTTAAAGGCCAAAATGATTTAATTAGAGTACAAAATGTACAAAGAGAAAAATTCAAAGATTTGTTTTCAACGATGTGCAAACCGCAGAAAAAAAGACGCAGAAATTCAGCAGAGTCTGAATGTAACACACCCTAAGAGGGTAGAAAATAAAAAAGGTCCTGTCGAGACTGAGAGTCAGCAACAAATGAAATCATCGTTCCGTGGATTCACTTACATATTTTTTATCAAAACTAATAATCAACTTTACAAATCAATTTACTATACTGTACTCTGTACTTTACTGTATTCTCCCGTGTGTATGTCTTACATCCTAACATTTATATGTATTACTACAAATTCTAAATCAACCAAAATATGTGCTAACTAAATAAAATTACTCAACAAATGTAACCTAATTATTCAATAATTAATAATTCTGTTGACGCTAAGTTAGCAAACATGATATATATTACAAGTTTCAATTTAGACAATTACTTACATTTGCATTTTTAATTATTACGCTAGTAATGAACTCTATACATGCTGACATTAGTTATTACGTAATTAAATTTTGGAATCTCTGAGTGGTGACTTAGCGTTTATATAATTTCTAATTTGTTTGTACAGAATACAGTTAATTTTATTTTGATTAGTTATGATTGATGTTATTGTAAGTATTATCAGAAGGCAGTTTTTATTTTTTTTTTATTTAAGAATAATTTTTATATTTAGTTAGATATGACTGATAAATATTACCGAGAAGTTGTTCCTATTTTGTTTATACAGGTAAAAAATACAAATATTTTCAAATAAAATGTAAATTGCATTTTTGTTTTATTAAAAACAGAATAAATAGTTCTGACTAGAACGCTGGTTACAACAGGAATACCTTACAATTCTACGTGATAACATTTTTATACAAAGATTGTCTTAGGAACGTGCCTTTTTACTTGACACCTTAAACTGCTGATTATATAAATTTAAGATGATTTAATTTCTATGAATATTGCGCAAAGTAGGGTGAGGCGCTCACATAATTTGTATATTTACACAAATATATTTCTTATGCCTGAAAGACATACTACTGAATTAATTATAACAACAATTATATAACAATTTTAATGTAATTCCTTTCCGCTTCTCTGCACCATGCTTTTCTCGTAGAGATGTATTTGGCAAACTATAATTAATATCGTTGTCCGATATTATTTCAAAGTCATCCTTATTTATGAGGCAAAATTATGCAAGACGCAGCATGCCGTAATTATTTTAATTGCTCTTTGAATTGAATAAACATTTACGAACTGTAAGACTCGCCACCTCCCTTTCAATGAGCCAAATGTATTTTCAATTATTACTCTTGTTTTACTCAGAGCTGTATTATATTTTCGCTGAATAGCAGTTAAACATTGATTGTCACAGACTGCTACCACAATATAAAAGCTGACAAACAGAAGGCCGGCGGACCGAAAATGGGAGGACAGAAGTCGAAATCCATTGAGGAAGTGAACTTCCTAGTTGACGCCAACGGCAGCCAGACCGGCTACTTCACCAACTCCGACAGGACCTTGAAGAGATGATGTGTCGACAGCGGGAGCACATCCCATCTTTTCAACGATGAGCAACTTTTAGTGAAATCGACTGTCATCTCCAGTAATGTGAAGTTGGCGAACGGGACAAACACGCAGGTCACAGCCAGAGGAGAGGTGAAGGTCGCAACGTCCGTCAACGAAACTTCCAAGATCATCAGACTCGATAACACCCTCTACGTGCCGGAGCTCAGGACTTATCTTCTATCGGTCGCGAAGATCACCTTCAGGAAGAAGGAAGCCGTCATCACGGATCCGGATGGGAACGTCAAGATGATCGCCGACCGAGAAGGGGATCTTTTCTTTCTTCAAGATCAACAACCACGAGATTTCGTAGCCAGCAACGATGAGCGATCTCTAGCAGATACGAGGCACGATCGTTTTGGACAACTCAACAAAGTAAACCTCAAGTCGATATTCCAAAACAAATCAATGGTTGGGCTCAAGATTGACCCTAAATCTGTTGATCAACCATGTAAATTTTTTTTTCTTATTATAACAACGTAGAAAGCGAATAACATATTTTTTGAAATTAGATATTTGTGATAGAGACTATGAGAACGTAGATAAGTGTGTAGGTTTGTAACAAAAATAATTTAAAAAACGTTTATTTGTAACAACTTAAACTTTTTTTCTTTGTAAAGCGGTCTCAACTTCTTAGGTTAAATCTCGCCTCGATTCCTCGTTCTCGGTGGTCTGACAACGACACGCAGTGTTCGCTGGTATGGGTTTTTGCAAAGCAGTCACCTAATTACTAACCACGGGCAGCCTTGCTTAATTTGCGTCATCGAGTGAACCGGAATCAACGCTCTCTACCATGCCGTTGTCCGAATTTAAACTTAAATATGCATTTATAATTTACAGAAGCACCACGATAAAATGACAGTACGAACGAAGTGTAGTGTGGTTAAAACATAATAAAGAGCAGAAAGATAATGTTATACATCAATGGAAAATATCGTATGTTTTACAAACAAAACGTCTGTAATCCGCAAACTTTAAAACATTAGACATATTTATAACCATGGGCGTCGTTTCGTGGGGGTGCAAGGGGGTTCACTTGTTCTCCGGCCTAAGATAATATAAAATATAAATAATAGAAATTAAAAAAAAAAAAAAAAACGACGCTTTTTTAGTATTCATACATTTTTAATGAACACGTCAGATAGTCAAATTCTGATATCTCGAGCTATAATAATTATTACAACCTTATTTTCATTAAATAATTTGATTGTTGACAATATGCACCATCTTTTAAATATCCTGTTGGCGTTTTGACTGTTTTTTACCTCAAGCCTATCTCAAGGTAAGGGAGGTATTGTTTTTGGTCAAAAAATTGGGTAGTGAGTTTTCAATGAATAAGCACGATTTAGATGATGTATGTGTGTGTGTGTGTGTGTCCTTTTTCAACAATTTTTGTTATTTTAAAAGTTGTTAGAATATTTAATTTTACATGTGTTTTGATTAGACTAATTTTATTAATTTTTATTAGAATAAGAGACACAGGGGGAGCGCTAGTTCACAAGCGTGAAGCCAACAGCGTCATTTGACGTTTGCATCGGCAGCCATATTACAACAGTCAACGTATTTAGCAAATTATTTTAATTTATTATTGTAGTAATTTTGTATTTTTATAATATTTGCGTTTTTCATATTGATCTTAAATTATTGTGTTTAGTGTGGGTTCATTTTTAATTTCTAAGGACTTTAATAAGGTTCATATATTCGTTTATCGACGAGAATAGTAAGTCTTGTTTGCAATATTTATACAAATATCGAATTATATATTTCTATTTTTGTTTTAGTATTTTGCTTTTAAAATGCCTGCTTGTTGCGCATTTGAAAGCAACAATAGGACTTCAACCAAGTCACGCAAACAGCGGTTAGAAGAAAAGGAAATTAAAATTTCATTTCACAAGTAATCAAATAATTTGTAGTGGTTTGTATTATACTTATATTAATATTTTGTTATTGTTTTTAGATTTCCTAAAAATCCTGTACGGCGAAATGCTTGGTTGTAAGCTATTAGGAGAGTTGGATGGACTCCGACAGATACAAGTGTTGTATGTTCTGTCCACTTTGCTGATGATTGCTTCGATAGAACATCACTCTCATCTATCAGATTACGAGAAAAAACTGTACCAACAATATTTTTGTCTTATCCGTCGTATCTGCAGAAGCTATATCTCTCATATAATTTAATAATTTGTCTTTCTTTTAATTATTTTTTCAAATACAGTAATTTAACTTTTTTAGAAAGAAAAAATCTCGAAGACCACCTCTTCAGAGAGATATACTAGGTATTTATTACTCCTATACATAAAGGATACAAATTTAGAAAATGAATGCTTCATGCATTGAAAAAATATTTCGTAATTACTTTAAAAGCGAAAAACATCATGGAGCATACGCGGCAAATAGGCTACCTCATCATGTGAATTTTCCATGTGCTCTTATTGTCAACACAGACCCTGATTCGTTGCCCGGTACTCATTGGATAGCAGTTTTTATTGACCGAAATGGGAAAGGAATGTATTTTGAAAGTTACGGCCGAGAGCCGTTCAAACGGGAACATATACATTTTTTAAGAAGAAATACAAAATCATGGACATATAATACATCACCATTACAAGAATACAGCTCAACAGTTTGTGGATATTATTGTTTAGTATATCTACTATTCATTATTATTTTAATAAAAGATTTTAATTATAAAATATTCTTTATTTCATATTCCTATAATAACACAATAATTATAAAAATTATTTTTTATGAAAAACTATCAAACATTAAACCAATTAAAAGTACAAATTATATATTACATATAGCTCATTTTCTTACCATAAGGAACACTATTTACTTTATTTACTAACCTACGTTTCAAAAACTTAATACTAAATGTTTTCTTTTCTTTTGTTGTTATAACACTATGATTAACATTACATCTAATATTATTTGAATATAAAACAACATTATTAATATTTTTATTAAAAACTAATGATTTTAGACAGTCAAAGTTAATTATTTTAGAATTCGTATAGTTTAGAGTGAAACCTTTCACTTTGGAAACTTCATTTGTCACATTAGTTTCGGGCGATAAAACTTTGTACGCATAATTTTTGGGACCCCCGCACACAAATTCTGTTATATACCATAACAAGTTAATTCATCAGTGAGATCACCAAGGAAATTACCTGTTGGTGGTTCATATTCTCCAGGAGTATGGCAATAGATAATAGAATCTTTGTCGTAATACAATACCTTACGATCCAGGTGTACCAAAAATTCGTACAACCGTAAACGAGCCTGCGCTGTTGTGTACGCTGCGATGACTACATTCACTGTTTTCAGTTGTTCTATAGCCTCTTCTTCACGCACCCAGTTTACGTACACCATCTCATTCCCTGCTGGAATAATCCGGTTTACAGTCATAGCTGGGTTAGATAGAAATTCGTATAAACCTTCTGCGGAAGAAATTAAAGATGTAGCGGTATTGTTCTCTTCTTGAGTAAATTTACCTGTTGAGGAGAAAATAATCATTAGTTTTGTGAAAAGATTTTGAAATATATTTACTTACCCCACAAAGAATTCAACATAAGTTTTGCAATTGGTCTTTTGCCTGCAGTTTTTCAATCTGATTCGGATCGAGTTGAATTCCTTCATTAATATAATAATCTTTAATATACTCCGCGTCGCAAGCCTAGCACGCCAGAGGTCGTGGGTTCGAATCCCACTGAAGAGCATGGTCGTTTGTGTTGTTCATATAAATTCATATTCATCTACTCATGAGGCGGCATATGACCATAGTAGTTAGTCCGCCTCTCATCTTCATAATAAATATATATATATATATATATATATATATATATATATATATATATATATATATAACTTAAGTTTCAAGACTTTTCGATTGGGTTTTTTAAAAATTATTTATTGTACATAAAAGAGTACGTGTGAATACAACAAGTTCTGAATCTAAACTGAACTAACTTACAATATATTTATCATACTTCATCTACAAACTAGGTATACTATTACAGTTTACTGTATCATGGAAAAGTACTGTGAAATGTCCGACTCAGCACTTTATGGTGGTTGAGTGTTCTGTAACTCCTCCCCTATCAGAATGGCGCTCCTCCTGGAAGCTCGATTGGGGTAGTCCGAGGGGTAGCTTGGGTATTCGATGTATCTTCGTTCGATTGTCCTCTTGATCTCTGCATGTATCGTCTTATTACGAAGTATCCCATGGTTAGGACGTTGAGGGAGTACAACAGTATTGTCCAAAGGCTTGGGATATGCATTTGGGTATAATCTTCATTTATTGGTACGATTGGATTGAAGGATATATCATTAAGTTTTACAGGATTTAAATTTATGGAATAATTAGAGATCTTATGTGATGGGATATTATAGTTTAATTTGGGTAGGAGTAATGGTTTTCCTTGCTCAGTGTCTAGGAAAATTAATTTTTGTTCCTTGAATCTGATTTCGCAATCTTCTTCGTTCTTTATTAAGTGGATTCCAACTAATGGCTTAATGTTGGTTTCCTTTAAACATTTAATTATAATTTTTTCTTCTATCGGAAAGATTGCTAGGTACTTGTTGATTTCCGGGATTACTTCTACATGATTTTCCTTCATGTTTATTTTCGTGTAATGACATTGTTTTGAAGTATGTTCTTGAAGAATTTCTTTCTCACAAGTTGAGTGGAAGTGACCGTAGTATCTGGTTGAACACTGGTATACTTTTGTTTGAACACACATGTCATTTATGGGAATTATTTCGTTATCGGATTTTAAATAATATTTTGAATTTGGAATAATTGTCACAAATTCTGAATCATACTTTGTTGGGATTGGATATAGATAATAAAGCTCAAAATTCTTTTCAAAGTTAATGGGTGTAGAAATAAAATATGATATTTGAGTAGGCTCAATTTTACAGCTGACCTTTAATAACGATTCAAATTCAAGTAAATTTTCCAATTTAGGTGTGAATGGCAGTTGTAAATGGTAATGGTCTGAGACTTTTAATAATTCGTTCAATAATTCTATTGGCTGTATTATACTTGGATGTAAAGTTTTTAATTTACAAAATGTGATTGAGTTTTCTACATCTTGTAATGTGCTAAAAATTGAATTATATAGTGTAGATAGTTGGTCGTAAATATTTTTTGCAAAGAGGATGTCTTCAATATGTGAATTGTTTATGCGGTTGGCAAGTTGTATTATGTGTGATTTTAAAATTTCTTGATTTTTATTAATTTCTGAAATAGTGTTATTAAAATTTTTTATTATTTGATGGTTTACGGAATATGATAGTTTTAATTGCTTTTCTAAATTATGCTCATTTTCTTGCAAATGCGTCAGAATTTTGTCATACCTTTTGCCATCTTGGGCATCTAAATTACCAGTAATAGCTTTGAATACTGTTCCTAGTCCATCTATCAACCCTCTTTTGTTTCGGCGTTTAGTAGTGTAAAGTCCCATGTGATTGAGCTTTGTGTTTATATTAGTTTGAAGAAATTCTAATACTTTATTGTAATTATGAAGTTCATATGTGAAATGTGTATTATTGGAAATAAATGTTTTAAGATTTGTATGTTGGATGTTCAAATTATCATATTGTTCGATGAGTGTACTGAGATTGTGATAGTGAACAAAAGTATGTGTTGTCTTCTCGAGTTTTGCAGGACCTAAGTTGATGGGAAGGATTCCAAGGTTTTCTGTTATGTTCTCTATTATTGTTCCTTGTCCGATGCCCAGTGTGAGCAACCTGGAAGTGATTTAAACTTATAGGTATTTTTCTTAGGGCGTTTTATATTTGAGAAATGAATGTTGTCGGTGGTATTACCGTGTGTTGGTTTTATTCTTCCGATTTTAAGATGTTTATTAATTTAAATTAATTTTTCGGGCTTATATTTATTTTTAGTCTTTTGCTGTTTTTGTTTATTTTTAATAAACACATTTTTAGGGATATTTGGTAGTTCTTCTTTATTTTCATTATATTTACCAATTACTTTCTCTTTATTTTGTCTAATTTTATCATTTATAGTTTCGTATAATAATTTAGTTTTATTTTTATGATTTTCTATATAATTGTTTATTAATTGTTGATTAACGTTAATTTCAAAAGGGGATTTCGTATCAAGGTGGCCAGAAACTATTTCCGATGGTTTTAATTTAGTTACAGAGTGAATTGTATTATTATAAGCCAAAAGCGCGTAATTTACTTTCATTTCTATTGGTTCCTTTTTGTATTGTTCTTGATTGTTAAACAATCTAATATGCTCTATAAGGGTTGAGTGGAAACGTTCTATGATTCCGTTGGATTGAGGATGTTGGGAACTGATGAAATGCATATCTATTTTATGTAATTCTAAAAGTTCTTTTACTACTGAGTTTTTAAACTCAAGTCCGTTGTCCGAGATTATTTGTTCTGGGATTCCGTGATGTGAAAAATGTTTTATTAAGTTGTTAACAACTTCAATTCCCTGTCCCGAATTTAATTTATAGGCTTGAGCAAATTTTGAAAATGAATCCACTATAGTTAAAAATTTAGCGTGATCTAAAGTTATACTGTCTACGTGGATGATTTGAAATGGCTTTGTTGCTGTAGGAGTGATGTTCAATTTTAATTTTAGGGGTCTTCTATCATACTTGGTTACTTGGCATATTTCGCAATTGTTAATAAATGTTTGTATAGAGTGTCTTAAATTTGGCCAGTAATAATTTCGTTTAACACGAGCTTCTGTGTCATCGATTCCTCTATGATTTGTCTTACTGTGGTGGTAGTTTGATATTATTTGAATTATTTCGTCTTCGTCAGTTACATCAGTTAAATATTGTGTACATTTAACCAATTTAATTTGTGAATTTTTAAAGTGGGTTTGCAGTGTTGAACTAAACTTTTCGTATAGTTCATCTTCGAAATAAATATGATATTTAACGTTTGGGGCTATATATTCTCTAATAAATGTTATCATTTCCTTTTCGTAATCGTCTTTAGAGAATTCTACTAAAAATCTTTGTTTTTTATTATTAAATAATTTTAATATTTTGGGGGGTTTAGGATTATACTGAACTTCGGATATTATTATCTGGTTTTTTCCGTAGTTTACTGGGGATTCTGTTATCGGTATTCCAACGATAGGGTTCTCTTGGTTGGAATGTACTGTTACATCGCTATCATCTTGCGATTCATCACTTTCGCTATCGCGTCTTGGTGCGTTATCTACTTCTACCGCTAGTGAATGATTATAATTTTGTTCATTGTTAATTTCTTTATTATTTCTTAATTCGGTATAAAAGTTATCCATGAATTTATTAAGATGTTCAAAATTCTTTGATTCGTTTATGTTTAATTCCATGGGGGTAATTTCATCTTCAGGTTTATTAAAAACAGTTATAAGTACATTAGTATCATTAAAAATATATTCTAACATAATTTTGACTTCGTCCCAAATCAATTCATCTAATCCACAAGCAATTCTTGGAATACTTAAATTTTTGATTCTATTTTTTATACAAAATTTCCTTAAATTCAATAATGTATAAAATAAATCTTGATATGTTGGTCTTTTAAAATATTTTTCTTTCGTTACCAAATATATTAAATATCTATTGTTATCTTTTAAATATAATACCTGATGAAGTTTAGGATTTTGTGATTCTAACAAGTGAATTCCGTCAAACTTATCTCTGAATTGTAATGCAATACCTTGAGATAATTCTAAGTCATTACTGATACAGTGCGCTAAACTACTATCAGTTGGAGCGTCAAATAAATCTCCTTTTACTTCAAGTAAATTTTTACAATCAAAATTTTGAGTTTGCTTTTTATCTAAATAGTCTTGGTATAAGGCCAAGGGAGAGTCATTGTCAGAGAATTGTAAGGTGTTTGAAATTTTATCATTATTTTCTTGATGGATTCGGCTTAGAGCGTCAGCATTAGTATTTTGTTTTCCTTTTTTGTAAATTATTTCATAATCAAATTCTTCTAGCTTTAACCGCCAACGTATTAGTTTTTGGCTACATTGTTTAAGGGAAAAAAGCCATTGGAGTGGTCGGTGGTCTGTATATATTTTGAACTTTCTGCCGAATAGGTATGGTCGGAAATACTGAGTTGCCCAGATTATTGCTAACAATTCTTTTTCTATGGTGGAATAGTTTAATTCTGTGTCGTTAAGAGTTCTGCTCGCGTAAGCGACGGGCAGGTCGTTACCCAGGCTGCCTTGAGATAGTACAGCTCCGATGGCGACGTTGCTGGCGTCACACGTTAGGTTGAATTCCTTATCAAAGTTGGGATATTGGAGTAGCGGTTCGTTAGTCAAAAGATTTTTACAAATTTCGAAACATTGTCTGTATTCAGGGTTATTAATGTCAATTATTGAACCTTTCTTCAAGCACTTTGTAAATGGTTTGGTAATTTTAGCGAAGTCTTTTATAAATTTTCTATAATAGCCTAAAAGTCCTAGAAATCCTTTTATTTGTTTTGTAGTTTTTGGTATAGGATAATTTAGAATTGCCGAAATTTTATCAGGGTTCGGTTTGACACCGTCTGCGGTAATTATGTGTCCAAGATACGCGACTTCTTTCTTTAAAAATTCTGATTTATCAATTTGAATTTTGAAATTTGCATTTTTAAGGCGTTCGAATACAAGTTTTAAATTATTAACATGTTCCTGTAAGCTTGTGCTGAAAACAATTATGTCGTCTAAATAAACTAAACATTTATCGTTTGTCAGTCCTCGTAAAATGTTATCCATTACTCTTTGGAATGTCGCAGGTGCATTTTTTAATCCAAAGGGCATGCGTAAGAATTCGTAGTGTCCGTCTTCGGTGTTGAACGCGGTTTTTTGTATGTCTGTCTCGTCCATTTCTATTTGATGAAATCCCGAGGCTAGGTCGAGTGTCGTAAAATATTGACAACGTCCTAATTTGTCTAGTAAGTCGCTAATATTAGGTAAAGGGTATTTGTCTCCGATTGTCTTTTCATTAAGTTTCCTATAGTCAATTACGATTCGCCATTTCCTTTTGCCGCTCGCGTCTAATTTTTTTGGTACAACCCAAATAGGCGAGGACCATGGTGAATTTGAGGGTCTGATAATGTTCTGGTCAAGCATTTTGAGAATTTGAGATCTAACTTCCTGTTTATGAATGTTTGGATATTTATAAGATTTGGTATAAATTGGTAATTCGTCGCTTGTTTTTATTGTATGCTTAATCTGATTAGTGAAAGTTAAATTTTGATCTTCTGAATAAAAAATATCAGAGTATTCATCTAATAATTGTACTATTGCTGCTTTTTCTTCAACATTCATGTGATCTAAATTAATTTTGGACATATCAAAATATGACTTTTCAGAATAATTAAAATTTAAATTAGGGCTACTATATGTTTCATATTGATTAATTTTTTCAACAGTTATAGGATTTTTTTGTGTAAAGTTAATTTTTTCTTCAGAAAAGTTAATAAGGGTGCATAATGCTTGAAAATTACTTGCGACAGAGACGCATTCAGGTATTAATGTGTTTTTAGTTTTTATTCTCGGTATTAAAATTGTTCCGTTTTCAACGTCGACTTCGACTTTTATAACTTTCTCAGTATTAGCTTCTACTGTATTATTATTATTAAATGTTATATTATTATTATTATTCGAATTTTCAGGGTGATTATGATACTGAATTTTAATTTTGCAATTAGGGGTTATAATTAAATCGTTATGGATGTCTATAATAATTTTTAACAATTTCAAGTTATCTAAACCCAAAAGTAAATCAAACTGATCATGAAATTTAAATAAATGGTATTTTAATTCTAGATTTGGTTGATCTTTAATGTTAAATAATTTTGAAACGGGTACCTTCGTGCTATACAACTCGGTGGACGTGCCGTGAGCTGTTGTAATTTGAAACGGGTCGTTTATGATATGAGTTTTATAATATTTAAATGCGACGTCAGGTCTGATGAATGATTTCGTACTTCCCGTATCAATCAAAATTTTTAATTTATTCTCTGGTATTACTATAAATGGGAGTTTACTTTGGTAATTAGTTAGGTGCATTAGTTCAATGTGTGGGTGATATTTGGTTCCGAGGCATTTATCTCTAAAAAATTATTATCATGATTGGCTTCCTCGAAATCCGTGATAACAGCAACATTTGAATCAGTATTTTGTTCAGATTGGTATTCATTATAAATTTCATCATTTACTGCTTCTGCATCGTTTATGTTATATAATTCTTCCGCGATATATTTCGGAAAGTTAGAAAAATTATTACTGCGATAATTCTGAGTTTGCCGGGATGGTCCGGGGTTTTGTCTAGTTTGATAAGGTGCAGTATTTCGTGTGGAGATACTCATAGGAATTGGTTTAGAAAATCTTTGGTTGACAGTTGGGTTTCTGTTCGTTGTATTTGGAGGGTTAGGTTTGGGTGGAATACTAGGTATATTATGAGTTCTCACAGGGATGGAATTAATTGGTTGTTGATAATAATTATTTGGAGTGATATGTTGGAATGGTTTAAATCTATTAAATGTTTGAGTGTTTTGTGTATTTGATTTTTGTATTGGCTTATGAGTGTTTGTAGAGGTGTTTTTAGACGACTTCGAAACATATTCGAATTGGAAGTCATTTGCGAGCATTCCTAGCGCGGAATTTAGGTCTGGTGGGTTCTTTGCCCGCATTAATTGGCCTATTGGTTCTTTCAAACCTTTTAATAAAATTCTGAGAGCATAATTCCGAAAATAATCTATCATTATGACGGAAGCTTCAGGGGTTGCATTTGTACTTATATAAGATATTTGTAGGTTTAACAAGTGTTGTAACCTGCTATAAAAATCAAATACGGATTCGTTTGGTTCTTGCTTCAATGCAGTTATTTCAATATTAAGAGTAAACCAGTCTCTTTTGTCTGCGTACGTGTTTATTAACGCCGCTTTTAAATGGTCCCATGTTTCAATTGTGCAACTAGCAATATTTACAGCTGCTTCACCTTTAATTTTTGACCTAATTGTACTCATCAAATATTCGTTTTGAAAGTCATTAGGGTCAGCTACATTATAAAATTTTGTTACTAATTTTTGTGATATATCTAAAAATCTCGAAAGTAATTCTCTTTCTCCGTGGAAATCTGGGATCATATCCAAGTATTCTTTTTTTAAAGGGAGAGCCATATTTAACAAGGGGTTTCTTAATAAATTTCGATTATTTAATGGAGATATTGGATTTAAGTTACGATCTTCCGGATCGGAGTCAGATTCAGAACTGGACTCTGATGAGTTTAATAAGGAATTGTTTCCCGAAATGACATAAATGTGTACTCACAAAAGCGTCAGTGTCCACGACATGTGCGTTGAAGATGGTCACTGGCGTTGTAGTCGAACAAGACGGTCCCGTGCTCGCTGATGTCCTCTCAGTGGATGGGAAAGCGTTCTTGTGCTCGTTCTTCTCGGCAGTTGATGTTCGCTCAGCTGGCGTGAAGATGCAGGATGTCCAATGAAGTTGTCTCGAAGTGTTGATTTCACAACACGTAGAAATTGTTCGATTGTCGAATAAATCACATTGTGAAACAAATTATATTCGTTAATCTGTTTCGACAATCCTACCGACTGCGCCACTTAAGTTTCAAGACTTTTCGATTGGGTTTTTAAAAAATTATTTATTGTACATAAAAGACTACGTGTGAATACAACAAGTTCTGAATCTAAACTGAACTAACTTACAATACATTTATCATACTTCATCTACAAACTAGGTATACTATTACAGTTTACTGTATCATGGAAAAGTACTGTGAAATGTCCGACTCAGCACTTTATGGTGGTTGAGTGTTCTGTAACTTATATATATATATATATATATATATATATATATATATATATACTCCGCTTTTGTTTTGTCGTCAATACGCTCAGCAGGATATCCGGCGGATTCTTGTTTCATTTTAACAAAAGTGTTTATGAAATCCACAAATAAACCACCTGTTTTGTCTCCCTATCATAAACAGTTACTTCGTACTGCCACACCTCGTGCACTTGAATAATACTGTATCCGACCGAGACAGCGCAGCGCACTTCGTCAGCTACCCAAGTACCAATAAATTGTCTTTCTAATTCAATATGGGAGCAATAATTTTGGTTAAATTCATCACAACATAACCGACATAATACAAACATTAGTTTTCCGTGTGCCTTTCGTGGTAGTACAGGGTGAAAAATATCACTAGGTGGTAAAACAGTACATTTAATTAATCCTTCTACTTTATCAATATTATTATTTGGGCACAAATTATTACACTCTTCACCTATAAAAATTTTAGGATGCCCAATTGGAAATTTTCCGTATTTGCGAATGTATGGATACAGAGAGCATACATCTACATACTTAATTTTTTCATTGTTATCATTTTTTTTGTAAAACATGGTATTGGCCGTCCGTCCACCGAAAAATGCATCACGTGCTTGCGAAGGTAAATTATTTAAAATGTCATGGTTACTAACAACAATAATTCTTTTCTAAATTCACATTCCCAAATTTGTATAACAGTGTACCATAAATTTAGAATTTTGTCTAATTTTTCTATACTTCTTTGATATCTAAGTTCTAAATTTACTTTGCTTCTGTTAAAAAGTTCTTTGTCGTTATTGGTTCTATAACATAAAACACAGCCATCCCAAAAACAAGCCAAAAATTCTAAAACTAATTTAGTTGGTGCGTAGTAACCATCAACTTTAAATTTATTTTCAATAACAGCTTCTGTACTGTTTCCTGCATGTTGAATTTGAATTCCCCGTACGTTACCTGATGTATCAGCCACATTAAAGCAATTTTAGATTGATTATCTTTTAATGTATACCCTTTTTGTGGTATAATACCGATTGTGTCTGATTTCAAAAATATGCCTCTGAAAACACGGTTACATGTGTTATGAGTGGGTTTCTTAATCAAACTATTTAGACTTCTTATGAAAATGATTTTATTTATTTTATTCAATAATTGACTAACTTGTTATAACAACGAATTACATAACTACCAATTCATAGCCTACATACATATTATTATAACATCTCCCTTTCAAGAATTAAAGACATATAAATTTACAAACAATGATTACATTATTAACATGTGTAAATTATATAATCAACAATTTTTTTATTTCTTTACATAATGTAATCTATCTGGCGGTTTAACAATTCGCCCTGATTTTGTTTTAATCAACTTGGAATTATTTACATTTTCGTCAGGTACCATATGAGACTGATTAATTGTATTTTCTTTATTATCATTATTGCAAGTTTGTCTGATATGATATCTGTTACGCCTATATTGATCACCATTCGGTGTTTTAACTATATATGACCTAGGTTCAGGTCCTACTTGAATCACTTCAACCTCAATCCATTCTGCTTGTGGATTTTTTAAAAATATAATATTTTTCCCTGGGCAGAGGGTTTCAAGAGGTCTAGCTCCTCTGTCATAATATTTTGCCATTCTCTGTTTATTACATTCTACTATTTCTTTATATTTATCAATGTTAATAAGCTTCGGATTTAAGCATTTAGTAGGCATAGGAATTTTTGTTCGTAATTTCCTTGACATTGGGCGCGTTCAGTAGCACTCAGCAGCTGAGTTGCTATGTTGCTAAACTCAACTGAACGATTTGCTGAGTTTATGATGACTGTCATCAGCTGAGTCAACAATTCAGCGCATTTAAAACGCGCTGATTTGTGTCAGCAAGTGATGATTTCTAGTAGAGTAGTAGTGAATGAATATTTTCATATTTTTCTTTGTTTCTATTTATATACTAGATCCAAAATTTGCCCGTACATATTTTACTGACAATGAAGTTGTTTCGGGAAATACTCGTATACTAATTGGTAAGTTTGTAGCAAATTGTTTTTTGAACATTAGTTCTTATTAAATTAATTTTATCTTGATAATTTGTAGATGTCAATCAAACTCCTGTATTAAATATATAACTTAAATAGAAAGTAATTTACCACCCTTTGTATGTATAATATTGATAACTGATAAGTTAAATTTTCCATCACTAACTCAACATGTCGTTCAGCAATAAGCTGAAATGCTTACTTGCTATTGCTGAGTTGCTTACTTAGCTGCTGAATGCAACTGAACGCGCCCATTACTAATTCAGCTGGGGAGTTCAGCTCATTTTTAGACATAGATCTGTATTGTAATAAAGCTATATATGGATCTGAATCGGAATCTATTGATTTTAGAAGTAGTTTTTTGAGTGTGCCAACAATTCTTTCCACAAGTCCATTAGATTTAGGATAGTATGGACTAGAAACTATGTTCAATATCTCAACTAAATTAAAAAAAATTGAAGTCTTTTGAATTAAAAGGCGGACCTCCGTCAGACATCAATTGACATGGTATGCCATGACGAGCAAACACAGATTTTAATTTATTTATTACTAATTGATTGGAGAAACCTTTATCTAGCAATGCTATTTCTACATATTTCGAGAAATAATCAACGCATACTAAATATTTTTTACCCCGTAAATCCATAAAATCTATGCCTACTTTTGACCATGGTACTAATTCAGTGTCACGTGGTTTAAGAGGTTCTTTAATATTATTACTTTTATATTTTGTACATGATTCACAATTTGAAATCATATTAGTATATATAATATATGTAATAAATTTATTTTTACCATAAGGTATTAATAATATTAATATTAATATACAAGTATCTTTACATTTTATTAAATAGTTCACCTGTTTGACATAATTACAATACTTTTCCTTATAATTTAGAACGTGTTATTTACATGATATTTGTTATTTATTTGCAAGATTTATTTTTATGGAGCGTTACTTTTCATTTCTTCTATTTTCTTCATCCAAGGGAGCCCTTCACCATGTTCTCCTAAGATTTTGTATACTGATAACTTCGTTCGCTAGGTCACTAGGTCACCGCCTGATTCATTCGATAAGTACACCACAATAAAATCTGAGTTACTAAATCACCCAGCAGCGACATCTAACGCGAACAACATGGATGAAATAAAGAAACTCATAATAGAGATGACTTCAGAGCTAAAAGATGAAATGAAGAAAAACAATGAAGACATAATAAACAAAATATCAGAAAATAAGGTAGCCATACAAGACATCCAAAAACAACTCAAAGAAAAGGAAGAACGCTGGATGCAAGAAAGAAAAGCGCTGGAAGATAGAGTACTGAAAATGGAAGAAAAATTAGAAACGTATGAAAAAAGAGCCCGTAAGAATAATATTGTAATTAAAGGGCTTATAGTACAAGGGGAAAATCCAAGGAAAAGAATATCAGATCTCCTTAACAATGAAATGAGACTGAATGTAAGTATAAAATCGCTATATACATAACCTAACAAAAAGAAGGAAGCTATTCATGTTGTGGAATTACAAAATTTCGAGGAAAAATTAGCTGTACTAAAAAACAAAAACAAATTACTAAACACGC
This sequence comes from Poecilus cupreus, assembly GCA_963942605.1. NCBI lineage: Eukaryota > Metazoa > Arthropoda > Insecta > Coleoptera > Carabidae > Poecilus > Poecilus cupreus. The sequence goes on along the minus strand of OZ012719.1, from coordinate 28,109,312 downwards.
AGATATTCATAGAAAGCGAAATGACTAGAGAAGAAAAAGAAGTACAATATGAAATACGAAGTGCAGCTAAAGAAGAAAAACGAAACGGTAATAAGATAAAAATTGGTTACCGGAAACTTGAAATAAACGATAAGAAATATGAATGGAACAGTACAACAAGGAAACTCGAAATAATGAAAACGGCTCCAAAAAACTGTTAAATAACAACAAAGAAAAAACTGATATAATGACGACCACAGCTATTACACCGGAAAGAAAAACAGAAAAAACGCAAATTAAAAATAAATATATACAAAATAAACTTACAATTGCAACATGGAATACTAGGAGTATTAGAGGAAAAGAAGACGAGTTAATAAAGGAACTGGAAAACACTAACATACAATTCCTCGGAATAACAGAAACAAAGAAAAAAGATAGTGGTACGATAAGACTAAAAAATGGATATATACTCATTTACTCGGGAGTAAAGAAGGAAGAACGGGCACAGGCTGGAGTAGGACTAATCGTAAATCCCAATGCAGTAAATACAATTATAGACTGCAAATATGTCGACGAGAGAATATTATCTGTTAAAATAAAACTTGATAATGATGAATATGCAACACTAATTATAGCATATGGCCCCACAGAAGACTCAAAAATTGAAGACAAAAATGCTTTCTTCAACAAAATACAAGAGGAAATTGATGAAGCAGAAGATCACATTATATTAATGGGAGACCGAAACGGAAGAGTTGGCAACAATACGATTGGTACAAATGGATGTATGGGGATGCATGGTGAAGAGACAAGAAATAAAAATGGAGAAAAAATTATTGAGCTGTGTATTGGGAGTGACTTGATTATAAGTAATACGAAATTTCAACATAAAGAAATACATAAAATAACGAGAGAAGAGATAAGTAGAAATGAAAAATCAATAATTGATTACTTCCTCGTAAGTAAGAATTTCTGGAAATATGTAAAAGATGTTAAAGTAAGAAGGGATTTGGAGCTTGATCTATCTATCTGGTAGAACTAAAACTAAATATCAAGACTAACAGTAACTCTAAAACAGGCCACAAGAAAATAAAAGAGAAAATTAAATACCATAAATTAAGAGAAAACGAAGTCAAAGAAAAATTCCGAGAAATAACTGAAAATAAAATAGAGGAAATATACGAACTAGCTACAGTAGAAAAGAAATGGAATAAACTTAAAGAACTACTTATTCAAACAGCCAAAACTTGCTGTGGAACAACGAGAAGGGCTCATAAAAACAATAAAACTACAGCATGGTGGTCAGACAAATCAAACAAGAAGTTGGGGATAAGAAAACGTCATGGAAAAAATATATCAGAAACCAATCTACAACAAATTATGCAACATATAAAGAGAAAAGAGAAATAGCCAAACGAGTAGTAAAAGAAGCTAAAGAGAAAAATTGGGAAAAGTTTGGGAAAAAGATGCAGGAAAACTATAAAGAAAATAGGAAATTATTCTTCAATACGATAAAAAACATGCGACAAGAACAGCCACCAGTCCTCAAAACAATAAAAGACAAGAACAACAAGGTTCTCACCCAAGACAGAGAAATCATAGAAAGATGGAAGGAACATTTCAAGGAACTGTTAGAAGGAGAAATAAACGAAAACAACATACATAGAAAACCAGAAGAAAGAAAAGAATATGAAAGCGAAGAAGAAGAAATTTCAATACAAGAAATAAAAGAGGCGCTAAAGAAGACTAAACTAGGAAAAGCATCCGGTTTTGACGAAATTACTGGAGAAATGGTCAAGGCTATGGGGGAAAAAGGAGAAGAAGCATTCAGACATTTATTAAACTGTATATTAAAAAGCACAATAATCCCAGAAGACTGGAAGAAAACAATCATAGTCCCAATATTCAAGAAAGGAGACGGGAAGACATGCGCGAACTATAGAGGAATTTCTCTCACAAGTATCTCAGGCAAGATATTCACAAGAATCCTTGAAGCCAGATTAAGAACGCAGGTAGAACATCAGTTAGAAGATACGCAATGTGGGTTTAGACCTAATAGAAGCACACAGGATCTAATTTTTACTGTCAGACAAATTGCGGAAAAAATCACACAATACAAGAAAACACTCCACATCTGCTTCATCGATCTGGAAAAAGCGTTCGACAGGATTGACAGACAGAAACTATGGGAAATAATGAAGAGAAGAAATGTAAGAAGCAGTTTAATAAATAGTATAAAAAGCTTATATCACACATGTACAAATGTGGTGAGAACAGGGGAGACACAATCGACAGAATTTAACACAACGAAAGGATTAAAGCAAGGATGTATACTAAGCCCTCTACTCTTCAATATATATATATATATATATATATATATATATATATATATATATATATATATATATATATATATATATATATATATATATAGACGAAGCAGTTAAATCTGGTAAAGGCAAATGTAGACAGTTCACACTAGGTAAATGGAAGCTACAAGATGTAAAATTCTTAGAATTACTATATGCGGATGATATGATAATCATGGGAGCAACAGAAGCAGACCTACAGTATAACATGAACATATTTAACACAGAACTAGAGAGAATCGGCATGAAAATAAATGTAGAAAAAACAAAAACCATGATTATCGGTAAAGAAGAACAGCAACACGAAATATATATAGAAAACAACAAACTGGAACAGGTTAAAAATTTCAAATATCTAGGCAGTCATTTCAATAACAGAGGAGATATGGACTCAGAAATTAATGAAAGATTGAATAGCACAGGAAAACTATTCAATGTATTAAAAGGAAAATTTTTAAGTAAAAAAGAAATACCGCAATAAACAAAAGTCACAGTACATAAAACAATATTTATACCTACACTTACTTACGCATGCGAAACATGGACATTAACAAAGAAACATGAAAGCAGGCTACAAGCTATGGAGATGAGAGTCCTGAGAAAGATAGCAGGAAAAACAAGAAGAGATAAAATAAGAAATGAAACATACAGAGAAGAACTGCAAGTCAAACCAATCCTAGAATACATACAGGAAGCTCAACTTCGTTGGTACGGCCATGTACAAAGGCAGGCGGAAGGAAGAATAGCAAAGAAAGCCAGTGATGCTAGAGTAACGGGAAAGCGACCCAAAGGAAGACCGCGAAAGACATGGCTAGAAGGTATCCAGGAAGCAGCAACCAAAAAAGGGATAGAATGGAAGAATATAAGAACCCTAACTCAAGATCGGAAAAAAATGGAAAGAACTTTGGAAAGCTGAAGTATAAATATAATGACTGAAAATTTAAATGTAACATGCTCGACACCGTAAGGTAAAAGAGTTCAGATTAAGAAGAAGATAACTTCGTTCGCTGGGTTTTATCGCACTCGTGGCATCTGTATTTTGCAATTAATCTTGTCTTTTACATTCGTCTTCTCCATTATATACGCTGGTGTATTTTCTGGGCAAATTTCCTTGTATCTTGGGTTATACTTTGAGTGCTCTATTTTTTATCGCTGAACTTGTTCTTGGATATCTTTATCTCTTTGTGTTATAAAATCTTGCATTCTAAACCCATTTCTTCTTTTGTTTTGTATTTCTAGTATCGACGACTCTTTCCTTTCATAATATTTTCTTCTCGTTTCTTCTCATTTATTTCTTTCTGTGTCTCCTTTTTCTTTGTTTATTACTTGGTAACAGTCGTTTAAAATTTTCTTATCTGTATTCATGTTTATTTTTTCCTCGTATTTCACTGCTCGTTTTCCAGTGACTACTCGAATTTTACTTCTTTGTAATTCTTGCAATAATATGTGTTTTGGCGTGCGCTGTTTCAGGCCTTGAAGCCATCTTATATATTTTGTTTGCAGATTTTCAATTAAATCGTATTCTGACCAGCCCCACACTTTGGATGCGTATGTCACTATGCTTCTCACTGTGTAATCGAATAATGTTAGTCTTAGTTTGATATCCCCTGGAAATTTTCTTTCTCCAATTCCCCATATCTGAGACATTGCAATGTTTGCTTTTCTTACTAATTCTTTGATGTGCGTTTGAGGATTATTATTTCTGCTGAAGGTGTAGCCCAGATAAGAGAATGTTTTTACCGATTGTATGTTTTCATTCTTCCATTGCCATTTAACTTTGCTTTCCCTTCCCCCACCTTTTTTAAATATAACTATTTTGGATTTATTTGCATTTAATATCATTTCATTCTGATCTAGGTATTTTTCAAGCCTTTTTAGTATATATTTCATTTCTTTTTCTGTTTTTGTAACACATGCCAAATCGTCGGCATATGCCAGCGTCCGTATTTTCTGTTTTTTAATAACCACACCTCCTATTTGGCCTTGTTCCATATACTTTTCTAAGTCTGATATATAAATTGCAAAAAATATGGGGCTTAATGGGCAACCTTGTCTTAAACCTTTCATGCTCCAGAAACGTTTGGATGATTCTCCATCATGGCATACTTGATTTATCGTTGTTTGGTATACTTCTGCCATTCTTCTCGTGAAGTATTGGTTTACTCCATTTTTGTTTAGGATAATTATTAGCTTCTCTCTATTAACTATGTCGAATGCTGATTTTAGATCTGCGAATAGCACATACATTTTTCCTCTGTCCTTCTTCAATTATTCTTCTATAACGTGGTTTAAAATATATATGTTGTCGATCGTGCTACTGCCCCTTCTGAAACCCGACTGCGTATCAGGTAGTAATTTAAGATACTCTACTTCTTGTGTTAGATTTTCTTCTAAGATCATTGCATATATCTTGTATAGTGTATTAAGCAGTGTTATCCCTCTGTACTTGGTTGCATTTTCTTTATTTCCTTTTTTATATATGTGTCTTATAATGCCTTCCCTCCATTTTGTAGGAAATCCTTTACCTCTCCATATATCATTTAAGATTTTAGTTATTTTCAACAATACATTTTCAGTGCAATAGATCCATGCCTCGTTTTGAATTTGATCGGTACCCGCTGCTTTCTTCTTCTTCAATATTTGTATTTGCCTGAATACTATCTCTTCTGTGATTGAATCGTCTGTATCTTCTTATTCTGTGTGGGGAAGGTCGAAATTATGCTTATATTCAGTGTTCGAGCCTACATATATTTCTTTAAAGTGTTCTACCCATTCGTTCATTTCGATGTTATTGTCTGCGGTTGCTCTTCTGTTATATGCGCTTGTTAAATTGATATACTGCCAGACTTCATTTAAATTCTTGATGCTCCTTATTTTTCCCTCTTCTGCTATTTTCCAATCTATCTTTTTTTGCATACACATCCTTTTATATTCATTCCTACTGATTACGTATTCTTCTTTTTCGATGCTCTCTCTCAACCATTGTCTTAGCTTTTTTTCTCACTTCTTGTTTTTTATTCTTGCATTCGGTATCCCATCAAGTGTTTTCTTTTATTCGCTCTGTATTTCTTAATTCCTTTTTTATTGTCGCCCTGTTTATAACTTCTGTTAACTCCGCTAGCTCTTTTTCCACGTCATTGCTCTTATTAAATCTGGACAATTGCAAATTATTTTGGTAATCTTTTATATTGTCTATGTTCCAGCATGCTACCTCCTTTTTCTTAATAGGTTTTATCTCTCCATATAATGTGCTTGTTAAAGTGCCGATAATTGGTATGTGGTCGGATTCAGTTCTCTCTTCTATTGCAAAACTATCAATATTTTCTATTGCTTTTTGATTTACGATGAAATAATCGATGACTGTGTTTCCCTTGCTACCTATGTATGTGAAGTTGCCGTCAAACATATTAGTAATATCGTTGTACATGTTTGGCCAATAAATAAATCCCTTAACATAATCTATACAACGTTTAATTCCAAAGTGTCCTTCATGAATGAGATTCAGAATTTCTTTTCGTAAAATAGTGGGAATAATTAAACTTGGTCCTTTAAATAGCAAACCATCTATTACGTGTATTTCATCATTAAATGTAAAATATGGCTTTGCTTCTACATCTACTAAACTTTTGTTTTTAGGCCATCCCTTGTAAAAATATTCTGACAATTTCATTAATGTAGAATCTTTAGAAGTAGCTTCTACTACAGACTTTAATCGATGTTCAGGTATAGCAAGATTTGATTTTAATAAGTTAATATGTAAATCTAAATTTTGATCCATTTCATGCAATACTGTTTCAATCAAGGGGGCACGAGACAAAGTATCTGCAATATACATTTCTTTACCACTTTTATATGTTACTTGCAAATCATAAATTTGTAATTTTAGTAACAGTCTTTGTAAACGTTGCGGAACTTTGTAAAGTGGTTTATCGAATAAGACTACAAGTGGTTTACAATCCGTTTCAACAATAACTTTATGCCCATATATATATTGATGAAATCGGGTACACCCAAATGTAATAGCAAGCAGCTCTTTTTCAATTTGAGCATAATACGCTGACTATCAGTTAAAGTAGCTGATGCATATGCAACAGGTTTTGATTCCGGAAGCATTACACCACCCATGGCATACTGATACGCGTCACTTGACAAAATAAGTTGTTTTGTTTGATCATAGTAAGTTAATACTGGCGAGTTTATTATTAAATTTTAATTTATTAAATTCTGTATCATGAACTTCATGCCAGTACCATTCTGAATTTTTCTTCAATAATGATCTTAAATTGAATGATTCATTTGATAAATCTTTAATAAAAGGTGATAAATACGTTATTATAACAAGAAATCTTTGTAGTGACGATAGCACCTGACTTTTTCTTTGCTGTGACTATTGAACTAATCCAAGATGTTGGTTCTGTATCTTTTGTAATTACTCCCAAATTTTCCATTCTAGCTAATTCATTTTTAAGATCATCATACATTTTAACACACACCTGACACCATGTTATGAGTGGGTTTCTTAATCAAACTATTTACACTTCTTATGAAAATGACTTTATTTATTTTATTCAATAATAACTAACTTGTTATAACAACGAATTACATAACTACCAATTCATAGTCTACATACATATTATTATAACAACATGCAGACGCAATAGTTACTGCTTCAGAGAAAGGACATACCTTGCAATCTTGAGAAAAGTTGCGCGAAACTTTTCACACGCGCGACGCAAAATATCGTCATCGAACTTCCAATACTCAATAATTTCTTTTTCCATTTTGAATACGGCATTTTCTTCAACCGGTTTATTGTACCAATCTAAAAATTTTTTTCTTGCAGAAATAAACATAGTATCTACACCATAATATTTAGCAGGGTAATGGTCCGAAATAATTTAAATTTTGTTCTGTATTAAAAAAAATGGGGAAAATACCCCTTTTTAAGGAAGGCGGTAAATCTAAAGCAGCTAAAGACATTGGAAGGTAATTAATAGAGTCTATAAATTTTATGTTGTTAATTTTCATCATCATTGTTTTGGAACCATTCAAAATTAAATTTGGTTTAACATTTTGTTCCTTTACTAAATATTTCAAAATAAATTGACAATCTAAAGATCTGGCGTTATGTGCTATGCATATAACTGAAGAAAAAGAAGTACGAGGTAGTATAATACATAACTTTAAAATTCTTTTAGCAGGCTCGTTAGTAAAGATATGTTCGCGAATACCACACTTGTTACATAGTTGTTTTATATCGGTTATGTTTCAACAATTAGAACACGATTGCTGCACTACACATAGATTAACTTCATGTTCGTATTCATTTTTCCTGTCGAGTTTCAAAGTCATAATATATGAACAAATTATTTTCTTTTAATTGAAAAGTGTCTTCTAAAATGTAGCACAAATGTCCAGGGTTTTTATAATTTTAACACATTTTACAATATGTTTCACCACAAATATGCTGTCTGTTTTCCTTAACTTGATACACTTTAAGGCACTGGGAACATTTTTTAAGTTTCTCACACACTGTCATCTTATGATAATTGTAGCATTTTTATCCTTTGAATTTTCAGTTACAACTATCACAGTCTGTCATTTTTCGAGTGGGTAAGCACGCAGGAGACTGTTTACAGTAAGAACAGATATTTTCACAGGAATGACGGGTCTTTACACGATAAGGGACATGACACCGTTCGCAAAAATAATTGCAAGAGAATGTTGCTGTTAAACTTTTAATTACAGTGAAATGGTTTTGACGATACAGAAGATTCAGTCTTGGAAGATTTTTTCCTTTTGCACCTTCAAATTTTACACTTCCTTTGCCATTATACTCATATACACATATGTTATATTGAGTAAAATAGCGTTGGAATTCTGTAAGTTCAAGAATACCAGCTCCATTTCTATTTATATTCACTCCAGCATTTAACATTAATTCGTGCGTTCTTGAAGTTTGTATTCCATGTTTGTCACTCACCAGATCCTTAAAACACGCTTCATTTGTTACCAACGATTCTGCTACAACAAGTACACGAGGTAAACACAAAATGTCTTTATTAGTTATATATATTACACCTATTTTTTTACTACAAAATTCGACGTAAGAAAGACCATGCCCTTTTAGGAACCCGCATCCTGAAGGTGTCACACCTTAGTCATTTCTACAACGAATTGACCATCAAAAAAATTTCTTTATTGCTTTGAAGAATTTTTTCCAAAGCTTCCCAAACAACATCAATATGCAGCTGATCTACACGTCTGAAACTTAACCAGCCTGGCTCATTTTCTAGTCTCGGTGTGCGGAATTAGCATTTTCAATAGCATATTCCACAACACTTTTAACACCTTCGTAGAACCAGGTTACTGAGTTTTCTTCTTCTGACGGATCATTTAGCATAAATGAAATTCTTCGCCCAGTCAAATTGAAATGTTTTACATGTTTCTCTATATCGAAAATAATATTGAAACGTGTATTTTCTAAAACTTCACCACGGCCGGTTTGTAAACTATTATCACATGCATCTTCTTCTCGCTGATAATCACTCGATGATAAAGAAACGTCAATTATTTCTTCACAGATGCGAAAAAAGTTATCAAAATTTTCTTGCTCTACATTATCTTTTGCTCGTTGAGTAACACTCGTTGATAGAGAAGAGTCAATCATTTCTTCGCAGATACGAAAAAATCAACATTTTCTTGCTCCATAGTTATTAACACGACTGGTAGAGGTGAGAATACTAACAAAATTGTATATGTAGTATTCTTTAAAAAGGGTTTAATACCTACCTAATTAGAATGTACTGTAAACAACTTTCGCTTGGAATTTTACCTATTCTAAGAAATATATTAAGACAGTAAATCCATAATGATTTTAAATAATATATTTTTGGTTTTTGACTAGAAATGTCTGTACACATTTAACAACTTTCGTTTGGTATTTTACCAAATTTAAGAATTACAAGGCCAGTAAAACATAATGACTTTTAAATAATGTATTTTTGATTTTCCATTATAAATGTCTGCACACATTCTACATCTCTCATCATCTTGTTTTTATAGTAAATGTATAAATCATTTAAATTATTTTTAAAACATAAATTTTTGATGTAAATATATTCATACAAACAATCTTCTATACTTAAGCTATATCTGAAACTATTAATTACTACATCCTGTACAAATTTTTTATATTCCATATTTAAATCAGTATATTTTGCACTATAATCAACTACATACCGCTTAACTATATGTTCTAATCTAATTATATTAAAAATAATTTCTTTATTCAAAACTAAACACTGTTTCATATATTTACATTTTAATTAGTCACCAGGTATTAAACTTAAATCTAATTCACCTAATCTGAATACTCGATTCATTTCCCTCAAATTGCAATCTTTCTTTATTTCCACGCTTTTAAATAATTTATAAATATTCCAAAGTCGCATATGTCCACATATTTTTTTTTAATAACATCACCCACGATTCTCACTACAACTCGCATAATGGGGTTGGGATCAACACCTACAACTATAAAAACTCTATTTTTGTGCTCAAAGGCAGCGTGAACACATCGAGAAGGCGATCGTTATTGTCCCGAATACATTTATTATGAGGAAGTGCGTAGCTAGTAACCTCCGCTGAACCTAGCAGCAGATTCAAGTATCTATTAAAAAGCTCATTTTCATCGTCATCAGGCACTAGGTCTTCTTCCATTTCTTCGACATCTTCATCGGATAGTACGAACGATTGCCCGTACGATTCACTTAATTCATTGCCTGGTGTAGAAATGCGTCTCACACAACGTTTCTTTGGACGCGATACTTGTTCATCATCCTCAGAACTGCCTAAAGTGACTTGAGAAAC